>OU974017.1:1477119-2845798 GCA_918843925.1 Eulithis prunata
GGCATATCAAAAATTATATACACAAGTATTTTTACATACAGGAAGATCCCAATCTTTTAGATATTATATTTGGTTACAGAAATACAGATATTTTGATATTTGATTTTATTTATTACACCACGAGCTTTTTTAAGAAATAAATAGCTAAAAAAAAAACTTACATCGCAGCATACAGAATGTTTTTGATCAAAAACGCTTACCCCTCTTTTTATTTCGTAATTCTTTCTAACCGTTATTTTCACCTGTCAAATTAATAATAATAATAAATATCCACGGACACTTAACACAACGCCTTCTAGTCCCAAACTAAGCAAAGCTTGTACAAATTATTATGTATGTGCTATATCAACTCTTCTGTGCCTGTTAATTGGGTAACAGGGTTTTCAGTTTGACTTTGAAAACGTCCATCAAAAGAACAAAATTACTGAACAATGCTACACATAAAGTTTACAGACTTAAAACTTTCAATACCACCAAGTTTTAGCTTCAACTTTATATGGGCCTGAAGTTTATTTTACTATAATTAATTTCACATTACCCCTTCCTTCACTACCTCCCGGTTTTCCACCCACACATCCACATTCGTGCCAGAGTTGATTACGAATACAGACTTTTTGAAAATTTAATTTGGAATTTCTCGAAAGTTACTGATTGTTATTTGGGAATGGGTTTGGAAAATTTTTGTATAAATAAGAAAGTGGTTAGATTTGTGTTGAAAAAAGTATTACTTTAATTTATTTATTGTAATTTATATTTTTCCAGTTTTGTTTCCTAATGTAAAAGCAACACAAATTTTAATTTTAATTTTTCATAAAAAAATTAGATTCAAGAATCCTACACGCTTTTCAGTCGATTTCACTTTATCTGACATTTTGGTCGTGTTATGTATTACTTTCATAGTTTCATATGAAATGAAACCTTAATACCAGGTCCTCAACATTTGAATTTGTAAAATTATTTATTCACGACACCGTTCTCTTTGTCAATAAAAGTTGTATTGTTATTTTGAACTTTATTTACTTATTTTGATTGGATTCGTTAAACAAATTATTTTTGTTTAACATTGATAATTGAAAACAATGTGTTTGAACAAATAAGTTTTAATTTGGTACTACAGAAATATTATTGTCAAAGGATTTGTACAAAATAATATTATGGCACTAATAGACTGACGTACTGAGTAAGTTTCTTCTTCTTCTTTTAAACCTATATGGAATGTCTTATTCTATTTATGGCCTCTGTCCGTCATTTCAACAGACAATTTTGCCAATGTCAAGTGTTAAAATTGTAATAAATAAGTCAAGTCAAGTCATTTGTCAAGTCGGCTGTCGTTTGTTTTGAAAAGAAAATGGTGGATTTTCTCTTCAAAACCTAACACGAATTTTTACATTCAGAAAAACCACTTTACACACATTTATTCCAATGGCTCACACTTTATGTTACGACCTAAGTATTATTGGTTAAAATTCCACCAAAATTAAACAACAATACTCACAATAACACAAGAAAAACTATTAAAATAAAAGTGCTATGTGTCGTTTCAAAAAATGTCAAAACTCGTGTCCCGAGACGAATTTTCACATTAAGTTGAGATTTCACTTGACACTGGCAAAATTTTCTGTCGATGTGACGGATAGAGGCCATAATATAGAAGATAAAAAGAAGAAGAGTAAATCGTCAAGTCGGCTGTATGTATAGATTATAGATTATTTTGACTGTCTCTTCTTGTTGACATTGAAATTGTTGCACGCCTACGACAGGAATTTAATTCAACACTCGCATTTATTTTCCCACACATTTTCGAAAATCCGAACTAAGCTAAGCCCGGCTTAAAATAAAAGCATGCAATCATCATTGAAAAGCGAAATCAGGATCTGTCGCGAACGTAATCTTTGCTTATCCGATAGGAATATTCAATTCCTAAATAATCTTCAGTCGTCGAAATATGCCCATTTTTATATTTTCTCTTATTTTTCTTAATCCCGCCGGAAATCCGCTTACACGGCGAAACCTTTGTAAGTTGAACGAATGAAATCTTTTCATGTGTTTTCGAAACAATTTGGGAGAGATGTGACTTGTAAAAATAAGCTTTATAAAAACACGTATATCGAGGGTACTTACAAGACGCTGTGACCACTGATACTGTACTAAACTTAATATAATATATTAAGTTTAGTACAGTATCAGTATTATTCTGGGCTACTTTCATATTATGAAAATAGCCCAGAATAATGTGAACCAGCACTAAAGGGGTTACTCCCAAGAGAGATACCTAAAATACCCTTGATGATGAGGACAATTTATAAAAATAATATATAAGAAATATTTTTAAATTTATTCTGAGCTACAATACAAACTTTGTTTCTTTAACAAATCATAAAAATAACAATAAACCTGGAGAAAGGTATTCTAGACGTTGTGACAAAGTTAACAGTCGGATACCTTTCTTTTCGTTATATGTAAATCGTATCTCTCCTTTGTCAAGCTCAAGTTGAGTCATGTTACGATCTCCCTGGAAAGCAGCTCTGTGGATACATTACTTTGCCAAGGGAATAATGTTCGTTTACACGTTCCGTACTTATTTAAAGATTTGGACAGTGTTTTACATTACCAAGTTGATAAAACAAGCATGTTGTTACATCAAGAATTACTCACATGTCGCATGCCAACGAAAAACCTAGTAAGTCTCATTTGGAAACCTAATTACTCTCATTTGCCTTGTTATTTCACTCAGTACAATGTTATTCGATGAGACCTTTTAAATACAGTAACATCATCAATGTTTAAAAGTAGAGTACATCTATATCGATGGTGGTAAGAACCCACTAGTATGGGCTCTTGTTTGAGAGTTCTACCATTTAGAAAAAGTATTTTACCTCGCATATGTAATAACGTGATATGCGTATGAGTGATCCCGGGACTGGGTAGTGCAGAGGTCAAAATATCTATACGGACCGGCTGTCCATGTGGCAAAAAGTAAGTTGTCGACACACGTGAGCAGAGAGAGTCGCAGAATACCAAAGCTGAATAAAGTTTATGTCAAAGAAAAAAGCGAGTTTCTTTCTACTTGGGATTTGTTGTACAATAAATTGTCACCTATCAGGATAATCAACACGCTCGTTCAGTTTTTATTAGCAGTAGATATTTTGATTAGGATTTTGTGTTCGAGTTGGTATTTTTGTGTGTATTTGTTTTTTTACTTTTTATAAGTTTACATAAGAAAATATTGACAAATTGTGCTTGAAAATGATCAATAATTTTTACTAAAAAGTGTTTTAGGTAATATTTTTTTCAATTTCGACACGCAATGATTGAGAAACCAAAACTACATTTTGGCATTATGTATACAACAGTCGTATAAATGCGCTACGGCTAAATAACGAAACCGGCTAGTTCGAGTCTTAATATAATGTGTGCAAGGTTCCAATAAACTACAAAATGATATGTCACTATAAGTATATTGCCAATAAACAAAAGGAGGTTTTATATCTAAACAAAAATCTACTTGCATAGTGAAGTGACTTTTAAGATTTTATATATTTTATTTATAGCATTCACCTGTACTTGAATCAGAGTATGCCTATAAGTAATTCTATTTTCGGTATGTCGCAATGCTCCTACTTAGCGTTTTACAATTTCCTTTTGCACCAGGAGCATCAGGACATGAGTGTCCCGGTGCTCCTATCGGTAGGAGTATTTAGTAAGAGCACGAGGAGGCAGCGATTTTGTCTCATGCTGAATAACTTTTTTCTTCTAATAAATTGTAATACTTCATGCCTACACAAACAAATGCACTACGTACCACAATTTTAATCTAAAATGGAACCAGCTATTAAATCTAACGCACTTCCTTTGCATCTAGTTTTCCTACTTACCGATTTCCATTAATCTATTTTCTTTATCGCTTCATCTTTGTATAGGTACTTACCAAATTCGTAGTGATACCATATCGCGTTATTTTTAGTCAAGACGCGACTAAGATCTGTTGATCTTGTCTCAGTTCTTTCCTGCAGTAGTTTAGATAACATAGCAAAAGTTTTGTTACAGCTTCAGAATGTTCTATGGTGTTTTTTTTCTCTTTTTTTTTCTGAATCCCTGACATTTTGATAGGTCTATATCACTTTTCACAGGAAGAGCTCGTGGCTTATCTTGCTTAGTCAATCTTCACTGATTATCTAATTAAGCAACGTTCTGTGCGATCACTATTTGGATAAATAAATAAATAAATAAATAAATATTCACGGACACTTAACACAACGCCTTCTAGTCCCAAACTAAGCAAAGCTTGTACTATGGGAACTAGATGGCTGATAGAAAACACACATACATTTTTTTTTTTGTAAATACATAATTATAATACATAGAAACAACCAGACACAGAGCAAACATCTATGTTTACAACACACAAATGTTTGTTCTCAGTGGGGATCGAACCCACGACCCACAGCACGGAAGGCAGAGCTACTACCGACTGAGCCATGACGCCTGTCAATGGCTCACCTTGATGGGTGGATGGGTGACCGGTTAGTGGCATTTACATCTGAGCGCTTCCGTGCTTCGGAGGGCACGTTGAACTTTTAGTCCCGACTGTAGCAGTCGTTAAGCCACGTCGCAGGCCGCTTTTAAGCCGCCTTGGTTTAAAAACTCCGTCACCAGAGTTGACCACTAATTCATACGAACTTGCTTTACTTTTCAGTCAGGTTTGTCTTTGGCGTACAGATCTCTAAATGAAAAAAATCGATAGTCGATGACTCGGAAAAATTCAATTACATTGTGTCCCACCGCTGCATCCTAATGGACAGGGCTATGAAGCGCGGTAAATCTAATCAAACTTTACGGCCGTGCAGATTGAGGGCAAACGCTACAAACTAAGGCAAAGACGCGACTTTTTAACGCTCGACCAACTCAAAGTATTGAGACTTTACATAAACTAACGACCCTGCTTCAAGGTGATGACCAGCAATTATTAAAAGGATCTAAGGAGACTTTTCTGGCCATTAATTTAGATTTTTTTGTATAATATACTTTTTATCATCTTGATTGTAGTGTACGGAGTACTCAAACAGCAGGACTATTTACGAAAAGAATGCGTTTATCATTGCACATCGAAATGGATTAAAAATTACAAAAAAACATAGCAATACAAGTTATTTGCTCATAAAGTAAATTACGATATAATAGGTACGTATTTACAGAATAGGTACACCTGAAACAGTTGAGCTATTAGCAGACCGTATCAAATGATCTAAGGATAGCTCAACTGATCTAAATCAGTACATTCCAACTAAATGATTTCGTAACAGTTATTATTATACTCAATTTTAGATTAGGAAACTTCTTAAGCTGTCAAAGTTTTCTGGAAATGCGACTAATAATAGCGATTTAAAGTCGCGTCCCTAGTTTCACGTGAATTCGTAACTCGTCTTGACTTTGAAGTAAATTCAGAGGTGACACCTACTAGATTAGAATAACATTAGAATAAATTGTTCAACTTTATCGACAAAAGTTTTTAACGTAAATACCTAGATGAATTACAATAACGCAAAAAACTCAGGATTGAGTCAAAAAACTTTAGTAGAAAAGTCAAAATGTCTAACTTCAGTCTGCCGAAGGTCTAAAAGTAACTCAAGTATTTGTCCTCGTATTACTACAATATTCAATTACCTTCGTCAAGATGTTTTTAAGTAGCCTAGCTGATACCTGCGTCTTCGTACGCGTGCGAAACTTTTCACCAAAATATGTCAACCAGCATAATATGATGAACCTCGTAGCAAATGGTAGCTTTTGGTTTAGAGAGTTCAAGCTGTATCTAAGAGTATCTAAGAGCTGTATCAAAGTTGTCTGGAAGAGATCGCTGCATAGCGATAAGACCGCACAATTAATTTAAGTTTTGTTTTTTATTTTATTGTAATTCCTAGGTTAAGGTGTCCAATAAAGTATTTTCTATCTATCTATCTAAGAGTCCACGTCTTTGATTTCAATTATATATAGCTTATGTTTCAATCCGGGCAAAGGGCTTCTAAATGGTTTAAGTTTCATTGAAATTGGCACAGTAGATAAGGTGTTATCCGCGAACAAACAAACAGACAAACTCGATTTTCGGAATCAGAATCGTTTATTTAGTAGATCTGCATATTTAGTTTATCCATATCCTTAATTTCAGTTTTAATTTTTTTTTACAATTTCATAGTAGCATTAACTTATTTTTTTGTGGAAAATTCTTTGCCACCGAACAAGTAATAAACAAACTTACTTTAAATCATGCAGAGGCAATTGAAGGCTGCGGTTGGCTTGCGAATAAATAGGTGCTAATGAGAGTCAAATCGGCCCATTAGGCGTGTTGTGGTACACGTAACATTTAGATTTCCATGAACCACACATAAAGTAGGCTCATTTTGGTTTGTAAATTGTAATTTTTCATGTTTTGTTGAAAGGAACAATTTGCATTAAATAAACAAAATTCAAGGCGAAGGCGTACACGCCTAATAAATAACTGATTTTGAAACGTATTTATCTTCACTGAGACCACCTTACGGAAAATTGACTTTTAATGACTAGGTTAAAAAATCTATCAGTTGCTCATTAAATCACGATCAATTCCTGATTTTTTGCAGAGACTTATATTTCAAAAGTGCTATTTAAGTTTTTTCTGTCATTCAACTTTGACTAAGTAAGTATAGGTACCTACCTATAAACAAAATATTTGAAAGTTTTATTATTTCATTTTTTTTTAGTTTCATTATTATTGTTTCATTCATGTTCATTATTGTTACGGTTTTATGGGTATATTATTTTTTTATCTTCTTTGTTAGTTTTGTATGATGTATTTTACGATAAATTATTTTTAATCCAATCCGCCCGATCCGTCCTAATCCGGCTCCACGCATCAAAACAATCCCAAAATGGTAAAACTTTAGTAAAATTACTCCTTCACACAGGCGTCGATGACAGCGCCGACAACAATATTTTTGATCGAGCAACTGACTGTGAACAGGCTGACTGAAGAATGACTGAAGTGGTCATATTATTATGTTGTTTTGATCAATTTTATAGCCCACTTCTTTTATTTTTCGATTCGCATTGCTTGGGAGTCTTAGGACTCAATGTATGAAGCCAGAGAACAATAGATTTCGCATTTCTGGGACTAACCCTTTCATTTGGGTTTCCATTTGAGCCTTTTAGAATCGTTTGAGAATATAAAAATAATCAAAATGTGTCATATTCTATAGCGACACGTCGAGTGTGTACATACGTTTGACGTTTACTAAATAGTTTGCTATAATTTTGCATGGAATCATCAGTTTTGGAAATTTTCCGCTAGGGGCGCTGCTCAATCACTATTCAAAAATATAGTTTACGTGAACTTTGAAGTGTACGTAAAACATGCAGGTTGTATGTTGGTCTAACATTTTATTTAACCTCAAGGAAAAAAAACTAATAAAATTCAGCCGACGTTTTGACAACGTCCCATTTTGATGGCCATGAATAATTTGATAATCCCTTCACAAATTGCGAAAGGGTTCAGCCAAAGTGAATATTGTGAGTGTTATCACGTGAATTTCTCGTCGTTATCAGACCTCGTATTTATATCACCTCTAATATTATTAACCTGAAAGTATTTTGTATTTTTCTAGTTTCACTAAGGGATTATAATTAATCTGTGGTTTCACTGCTTTGTCCAGTCAGACAGATTAAAGAGGTTTCAAGAATAAACTGATTTATTAAAATGCTATAAAAATAAAGAGGTAGGTAATTTTTTTATGGTATCTTTCATATAACAAAACCTTTGAAAAATTTATGTATAACAAAACTGTAGGTAATCTCGAACACGGTACATATCCCCTCAAATTAAATAATATCAAATTAAATACTATTAATAAAGAAAATAAATTATAATAAAATAAAATAAATGTTTGGATAGTGAATTTTCAGTCTGTCAAGATTAGTTTCTTTTTTTTTATGATAAAAGTAATGGAACAAGCTAACCTGATGTTAAGTGGGAACTTCTGCCTATAACAATACATTACCTCACAGAGCAAGTCCAATGAGGACGTGCCCTGTAAGGCAATGCACTGCGTCCATCACCCTGAGACGTAAAGATCTTGAAGTCTCATGTGCCTGTAATTACACCGGCGCCCTTACCCTTCAAACCGGAACACAGCAATGCGAGCATCGCTGCTGAAATAGGTACGGTGGTAGTACTTCCCCGGACGAGCTCTCACAAAGAGCTCTACTACTACTGCTCTATCTACTTGATACCCTTTGAATATTGTATTTGTAAACCTAATTACGTTGATCGCTAGTCTCAAGTATAGACTTTAACTATTGTAATCCCTACTTAGAAAGGGTATAGTACCACTGGACTAGGTCTGAGTCTAAGTGCTCTATCATAAATTAATGTATTATTTATTACGTTAGTGTCTTTTATTTATTTATTTTCCCTGTAACATTGTTTGCGGTACTTCGGATTGAATTACAAATACACGTTGAAAATAATGAAACGTACCAACCTAATATAATAGCCCATGGCTCTCAAGAATAATGTATAACTATACATCAAATAATGAATTTTTGAAATCGGCTGAGTAGTTCCAAACTAAAAACTTGTCGTTAATAGTGAAGTTATCTAAATCTTTAACTAAAAACTAATATTTATAATTAATAGCTAATTAGAAGCTAATAAATAATACTAAATCCGTTTGATAAGCGCAAAGATAATTAAAAAAGATCCACTGAAAAAATGGCTAATTACGATTGTCAAGATCTACTAACTCTATCGTATGTACCTTTATAATATTACTGAATTTATTATTTGCTGCCACAAATGTTTCGTACTTTCGCAATATGGCGACCTCTTAATCCAATGACCAACGTGACATAAGATAGATACTCCTTAGCCCTAAGCTCCTTCTGGTGTGATTAAAACTACGGATTTCACTGTTGCTGTGACCGTCATGACGGCATAATTCAGATTGGGCAAAAAACACGGCCCCAAAGAAGTACCTTTTATATCTTTTCTGTGCCAAGAAGTCAGCGGTATTTACTTCTTCAAAACATGATATCTGGTAGACTATTCTTTATTGGGAAAGCCTTGCCGAATTGATTCGAAGGAGATTTCAAATATAGAATTCGAAATCTCCGATATCAATCTGTAAAATCTTTCAATGAAAACAGCCCTCTTGACCCGATTGATGGTGTTTTGTTTTTTATTGATTCAAGTTTGATATTATATTAAAAAAAAAAGAGTATCAGAACTTTTTGTTTGACTCAAAACGAGGTCACAGATCATAATAATACTATACTAGACGAGGTTAAAATCTTTAAAAACTTAGAAGATAGCGTGAAACGTGGCGTTATTTCGTGGCGTCATACACTGCCTCAAGAAACAAACCCTTAACCTTAAGCTTAACCTGCGATGCGACTCACGCAAAAGCCCTTACAATAAATACACGTCGCGTTTATTGCCAGGACGCGCGCAATTTGCGAAACCTGTAATTTGATGTACGGGAGAAATAAGAAATGGCCCCCACTTTATGATTTTCGTAACGGGTGAAGGACACTTTAAATGGGGTCGGTGATAGGTTAATCTAATCTTCGTTTATTGCATCGTCAGGATAAAAAGTTGAGATGTATAGTCTATGTTGTATGGCCTAGGGGACTCAAGAGAGGCCTTGGCAGACCAACAGCCGGATGGGTACATGCTATCGTTGCCGTACAGGGAGAAGACGTAGATGCAAAAAGCCCAAAATAGACACGAGTGGCGTTTGAGGGAGGAAGCTTATGCCCAGCAGTGGGTTACTACAAGCTGCCTATGATGATGATCATGTTTTTAGTTTATGTTTGAGGAATGTTATGTATGGTTAATTATTTACAAATATTTTTTTTACTTTAGCGAAAATGGTTTTTTATTTAATTTATGTATCTACATATTTATTTATTTACGTGATTGCTCTAATGTTGCAAGCATCCAATGACTACGGTAACCACTTACCATCCGGTGAGTTTTAACAATTTTTGCCAACTATGGTAGGTAAAAAAACATTAAATATTACCTATTATTTTTCTTATGAAATTTTTTGTTTATTTATTAGCTACTTACTTAAGTTTTATAATTTTCATAAGTATGCTACACATGTATTTGCAATATCTCATTGTGTTAGGACATAACTCTTAAACAAAAAAAAACTATTTCATTTTTCTCATCAAAACTTGCCAAGTTCAGAGCTAAAAAACTTTACGCCAGAAGTTTTGTTGTAGTTTTCAGACGTTTTTACGCGGTCCGTAATCTTCATCTGTGGAATCCAACGCGATGACACGAAAAATTCAATTATACAAACCGAGCCATTCGCGCGTTCTAATGTACGACCACCTCTGAAGTCGAGTTCACACAGTGTCAGTAGCTGGAACAACCTTTAGCATTTTGCATTTGGTTAAAATATAATATTTAAATCTTCTTCTTCTTCTAAATATATAAAACTGTTTTGAAGCTGACTGACAATCAACACAGCTTAAACTATAAGTCCTAGAAGTATGAAATTTGGAGGGTAGTATCCTTATAGTGTAGAGGTGTACTAAGAAAGGAATTTTGAAAAGTCACACCCGTAAACCCTTGAAAATTGGTACATAGATTCATCAAATAAATTTAATCGACACGGGTGGGTGTCAGGATTTAAAAAAAATTCAAAACTGTTTGCATGCTGCTACAACGCGAGCAAAGCCGCGGGCGATGGCTAGCATAATAAAATTTTGTAAAGATTTTTAACGTATCACTTAGCGACTTTTTCTTGTATCGTATCAATATTTTAGATAATTATTTACTTAATTTTACTCTCACTTCAGTTTTATTAGTTTACTTCCAATACAGAATAGTAAAATTTTTGGACTAATTGAAAAAAAACTGGATATTTACGACTTCTAAAACTGGTAAAGGACACAATGGTTACAACGATTACGAGATGAACTGGAATAACGAGTTGATAGCGTTCGCGGGTTCGAATCCCGCTTTTGGGATAAAACATCCCAAAGCGGATGTTATAAAGATCTTGTCTTATTTTATCTTGTGTGCCTAAATGTTGAAAACCCCTTTTAGTAACTGTAACTAGGAATATTATAAAATATTGTATCATATACACCTAACTAGATGTTAAACTCCTCTTTTTGAAAACGAATGTCGATTTAGTAACTGACCTAGTGTATGTACTGTTTAGCACAGGGCCGCGGTTGGATCTAATCAAAGTTTACGGTCGCTCTCGTGGTTTTTGCAGAGTTACCTTGATTTGAGGTGCGCCTTTCGTGATGGGGAAGCTGATTTATCTTTTAAAGGATGATAACAGCTAAATAATTTATGATATGACCTCCGGGAAAATTAACGATATTGCAATAAAAGTTTTATCAGGCGCACGTGGGATTTAACTGTACATTTTTCATCGGGAATTTTGACCTGAATACCAGTTTTACAGGAAGGTAGGTACTTCCGAGTAATAAATTTAAATGAATTCTTGGAAAACTCTTTCCAAAATTTTACTCCTATTGTTTAGAAGAATAATATTCTTAAACATATAAGTTAATATACAGCTAAGGCAATGCCTAACGTGGTAATATTTTTAGTTTAAGTTATTGCAACATTTTCACAGCCGATGTGTATTTTTATGTAATGGCAATAATTTGCTCTCTTCCTGTTTGAAATTTCTCCTAGCGGTTGTGTATCTAATGTATTTTTCAATAAACCCCATTTATACAAGTTCCCACACATTTTATTTCATACACCTATGAATCACTGATTTACACAAAAAAATTGTACTAGTCCTGGGACCCAAAAATTATATTCTTACGCTATTGAGTTGACATCGCGTTTTCGCGAAACCTTCTTGGTGAATGCACTGCTATGCACCAACAGAGAAGGCTTGACGCTTGAAGTCAAATTCAAGGGTTTCTAGAACTACAGAGAGATTTTCATCATTTTGTACTTACGTGAATCGTACGTACGTAGCTATTATCTGAAGAGCTTAATAAATATTAAGCCGAAAAATAAACAGACGAGGCAGCGATAAACTTGCCGTCAGTTGAACCACAAGCGTGTTGCCTTATGAATAAAAAAACTCGGGAAAATAAAAAATATTAATATCCTGCAAACTTGGCGAATACAGGGTGAAAATGAATTTTTGAAAAAGGTACCGGTACCCATACCCTTCAAACTGGAATACAGTAGGTATATACGGGCGTCACTCTTTTGCCCAAAGGAGATTTTAAAATTTTGAAATCAAGGGGATTATGAGCCAAAAAGTCTCATAATCCCCTTGAAGGGGACGGCTCATAGGGGATTATGAGATTTACCCGTACAGGAGTTTGTTTGGAGTACGTCTGAACTAGATTGCTGATATAGTTCTTATAAACAGTTTTCTTTGTAAAGACATAGTTTTTAGAGTATGGGTGTCGGTGAAATTACACACACACCAGACTTGTTTTAGAGTGATGGATGTCATGAGTATATTCCAGAAATCCCCACTGAGAAATCCCCACCAGTGTCGATTTAAGTTTTTTTTCTCCACAAATCCCCATGTGGTTCCAATGAAAAGCCTTTCTTAAGGTAGAATTGATTGCTTATCATCAGGGAAGATATCTGCTTGTTCCATCACTTTATCTTCTAAAAGAATCATTTGCACGCGTTTCAAATGCTATCTTTTACACCCAGTATAACCGCACATGGGAGAATATTCAAGTGTTTGACGTTCATCTCCTCCGATGTGTGTTGATAGTGATGCAAGCGCCAGTGCATCGCGGAAATAAAAAACTGCATAAAACATGAGAAGCGTGTTTTATTTTCACGTAAAACCCGTGGCGTAGTGGCCGAATTGTCAGCTGAGATGCAGCGATATACCCTGCGAGTTCAATTCTCGACAAATATTTTATTTGTAGGTAAATATTTTGTTTTGAGATTTGGTCTTAGTCATTCTGATTATTTCTAAAACATTATTTTTCTATGATGCCATGTAATTGCAATTATGTTACCTATTCGTCGACCATTCAATAGACACGTTCATGATCTTAGCCAGCATGTTCACTTGCGGCCCTAGTCGCACCGACTGGTCTGGGCCTCTACCAAAAATACTTATAATGCGTCACTAAAGTCATTGAATTTGTCAAACTA
This sequence comes from Eulithis prunata, assembly GCA_918843925.1. Lineage (NCBI taxonomy): Eukaryota > Metazoa > Arthropoda > Insecta > Lepidoptera > Geometridae > Eulithis > Eulithis prunata. Next base: position 1,490,267 of record OU974017.1, read on the forward strand.
GTACCTAGTTCTTTGTATTTTTCCAAAGTAAGATAAAATATTTGTATCGACCCATTGTCGCTACCAAATGCGGGCTAGCAAAAGTTACCCGAAGAGAAACTTTGAAACGACTATAATTTTCTTATTTCTGCCTACACCGCCCCCTTTAACAATGTGCCGTACATTCAGAACTTCCGGTGCCACGTAGGCTACTTCCGGCCACGACTTTGGTATGAGACCGCATTTTTGTGCTGTGAAACTGGTTTAGTTCTCTGAAACTTCGTGTTGTGATGGCAAATGGGCACTGTGTCTTTAATATAAGTTTTGGGAAAATAAGCAAGTGAAAGTTTTAATTAACAGGCTGTTGCGGGCGTAAATACACGGTTTTGATAGTCTAACCGCCGAGCCCTAAATTTAACTCTTGGTTAGCGATGAGTAAGCCCTCCGGCTAGGTGGGGTGACGATCTGAGACACATGTAGCTGGCAAACACTGGATGAGAAGAGCCGAAGACTGGGCTCAGTGGCACGTCTTGGGAGAGACCTACGTCCAGCTGTGGACCGATATAGGTTGGTGATGATGATGATGATGAGTAAAGCCATTAGCTTTTTGACAAAATTAACAATGTTTCTTTGGTAATACCTTAAGGAAAGCAAACCCAGGTATAGTTAGAAGATTTTGCATGATGTTTAACGTCTCTCCGCACGTATTGACCTTGTCTTTCCTGTGGATATGGCTGACTAGGCTGAGAGGATGGTATAGGTGCTGGGCAAGCCTACTCTGTCTAAACATTGTCCCAGGCACTACTCAGTGTCCCGTTAAGTGTAGGCATAGGTTGCCTCCTGACGCTGTATAAATCATCTTCAATAGATGTAAAGGCCTATATTATAATGTCTAAAGAAAATTATAATCAAATTACTGCAAAAATAAACACAATATGCGCAAACTTCAATTAAAAATGATTTTTAATGAACGAATGGAATATTTATTTTGGCAAAAACTTAATTTTACAAAAAAATTATTTCAATCAATAGATCAATGGGGATCGAACCTACAAAAGTAAAACACAAACTAAACTAGATATTTTATAGACTCGGCGACAACGACGTGTTGATTTTTTCATTACTAGTATTGATTCAACATTCGTTAACCCAACCAACGTAGCCACTAAAGAACATAAAATAATGTTCTGTGTAGCTACCGATATCGTCAATAGCATTTCATAAAGTCAAAGATTCCTAAAAAGTCACCGTCGTCGGTAACCTTCAAAGTAAGAAGACGACTTCTCAGTAGTCTCTCAAGCCAAGGTGAAAACCTTCAATTATTGTCATACATTTTTTGTTAATATTTTTTTGTGTCTATGGCATCTAATCCCGGTATCAGAATGAAGTAAAAACCGATACCTAAATTTTTTTATCATCAGATACCGGGATCAGTTTCTAAAAGAATTGAAGTTTAAAAAAACAAGAGTTTAAAGAGTTTAAGAACCTAAGACTCATGTAGCATTATTCCTATAAACCTTGTGGTTTCCTTAGTGCTATAGTACAAAATAAGTTATATGATTTTTTTAAAACGATAAATAAATTTAAAAAATAAAGTGATCCCAAAAAGTATAATGAGCCATAACAATTTAGGTAGAAAATGATCACTTCAAAGTGATTGAATCATTGTTAAAAATAATACTACACCTAAGTATAATTAAGTAACAGACAGTCGGGGTTCACTGTATTATTTCTGAAGCAAAACTCTGACAGTGACGCTAAATTAATTTACGCCATTTTTATTTTAATGTCAGCTAATGACATTATTATTTTTACCAGCTGCTAAGAGTTAACTTTTTATTTATTTTTAAGATGTGAATAGATGAGCTAGCGTTTGACGGTTCCGTAATATAGCGGTATCCGTCTCAAGAAGTCAATGCTCAGTAGAAAATGAGGTCCGCTAAAACAAACAGGGTATAATTTCGATAGCAAAACATCACGTTTTCAATTTAGTTCGTGCTCCTACAGGTTGTTCGTTATTTGTGGCCCCAATTATTGCTTTGTAGGCTTCTGTTTTAGTGGAAAATTGAAACTAATGGAAAAGTCTGGCTGAAAATTAGGAAATTGTTTTTGTTTTATTGACCTAAATTATGTTTTTCCTTTAATTATTTTGAGTTCAGTAAATATACATTTTATTTATGGCTGGTTTATAGGAATTTCTTTAAAAATCACAAATTGATTATTAAAAATAACTTGTAAATAAGTTTGAAATAAATTGTATCACTGAAAAATTAATTACAAAAACTTATTCGATACATAGTTTTCTTACTTTAAAAAATGATTAAAAATTTTTACCTAACTGATTAGAAAATCCTCAAGGAAAAATTAAATTTAAAAAAAAAAAACATTTTTACAACATCATACTACTCCGGCTAGGTGGGCTGACGATCTGAGACATGTAGCTGGCAAAAACTGGATGTGGAGAGCCGAAGACCGGGCTCAGTGGCGCGTCTTGGGACCTACGTCCAGCAGTGAACCGATATAGGTTCATGATGATGATGATGATGATGAAACTAAGTGATGTGAATCTGTTAAGTTTGCCTAATCATAGCAAGGCGATCAATATCAAGTAACTTAACTAAATTACTGGCACAGTCTAAACCAGCCATGAGAAAGTATCGCGTGACGAAACTGATTATCACCACGTGAACACGAACTAACGGGTGCTTGCTTTTAGTCAATTTTCTTTTTAATTTAATTTTAATCGGCACCTCGTTTCTATTTTCTTAAAAGGTTTTCTAATAGCATAAAAAGCAACAAATTTCTAATAGCAAAAGTTACTTTAGAACTTCGGCCCATCTCATCATCATATCAGGCTGCAGAAGTCTACTGCTAGCTAGCTCGTATGAGTTAACTCTGGTGGCGGAGTTTTTAGGCCGCCTTAAGGCCTCCGTCGTGGCTTAATGACTGCTAGAGCCGGGGTCAACGGTTTAACGTGCCCTTCGAAGCACGGAAGCGCTCAGATGTAAATACCACTAACGGTCACCCATCCAAGTAGTGACGCATAACTTAGATAATCAGTGAAGATTGACAAAGCAAGCTACGCCACAAGTCTACTGCTGGAAGTCAGCCTTTCGATAAAATTCCACAAAAACCACGATTTTATTCCTTAGCTATCCATTGACTTCTAGCAATCTTAAGGGTGCTTTTCTACCAGAGCTTAGCTATGTTGCTAACGATGTGTTTGAAATCCGCCAATAGGGATGGTTTGTTTTCATATTAAACTATTCTTATAGTGGACTAGCCGTCGCCCGCGGGGTTGCTCGCGTTCTACCCTTTAGAGTGTGATGTTTCAAAATTCCTTTCTCAGTGCACCCCTACACTATATAAAGATACTACCCTCCAAATTTCATACCTCTAGGACTTATAGTTTAGGCTGTGCGTTGATTCTAAGTCAGCTTCAAAAGAGTTTTATATATATTGATAATAAGCAGTCAGTCACTCATAACCTTAATAACTTTTATTCTGACCACTAGCGATACTTTTCTAAAATAATATAATGTCTACCTGAAACTGCAGAAATTCATCGATAAGGTTTCGAAACTTGATATTCCCGAGGTGTCTCCGTTGAAATAAAAAGATCCTTAGAGCTATAAAATACACTAGAATATGGGAGTTACATCCGAAACGAGGAAACTGCAGAAGCAAGATAACTGACAAAGGGTTACTACAGATAACTATAGGTTTGAACCCGCGACTTGTCCAGTGTTCTGGTTTGATCCTAATTCTCCGGTATAAAAATTGGCCCTTTGTCTCAACCCAGATTAAGAACTACGAGTATCTCTGGTAACTAGCTTTGCTCACGTAGAAGCAGCATACGCATTATTTAGTTAAAATCTTTGATCCTAATTTTAGACCCTTAAAGCTGGGTACTGACCAACGTTACGAGGTGTAATGTAACATGTTACATTACATTGCATTACATGTTACATTACATTGCATTACATGTTACATTGCATTACATTGCTTTCCCCGTAACACGACGTACTGACTGCACGAATGCTCGCTGTGTAACATGTTACATTACACCTCGTAACGTTGGTCAGTACCCACCAATAGGTTGCCACTTTAAAAATTGCTTTCTTATTGCACCCCTACACTATATAAGGAAGGATATAACCATTCAAATTTCATACCTCTAGGATTTATAGTTTAGGCTGTGCGTTGATTGTCAGTCAGCTACAAAAGAGTTTATATATATTTAGAAGATAGAAGAAGAAAGAAGATAACTATTCCAAGTTTCAAATTGCTTTCTTAGTGCACCCCTACACTATATAAGGAAGGATATAACCATTCAAATTTCATACCTCTAGGATTTATAGTTTAGGCTGTGCGTTGATTGTCAGTCAGCTACAAAAGAGTTTATATATATTTAGAAGATAGAAGAAGAAAGAAGATAACTATTCCAAGTTTCAAATTGCTTTCTTAGTGCACCCCTACACTATATAAGGAAGGATATAACCATTCAAATTTCATACCTCTAGGATTTATAGTTTAGGCTGTGCGTTGATTGTCAGTCAGCTACAAAAGAGTTTATATATATTTAGAAGATAGAAGAAGAAAGAAGATAACTATTCCAAGTTTCAAATTGCTTTCTTAGTGCACCCCTACACTATATAAGGAAGGATATAACCATTCAAATTTCATACCTCTAGGATTTATAGTTTAGGCTGTGCGTTGATTGTCAGTCAGCTACAAAAGAGTTTATATATATTTAGAAGATAGAAGAAGAAAGAAGATAACTATTCCAAGTTTCAAATTGCTTTCTTAGTGCACCCCTACACTATATAAGGAAGGATATAACCATTCAAATTTCATACCTCTAGGACTTATAGTTTAGGCTGTGCGTTGATTGTCAGTCAGCTACAAAAGAGTTTATATATGTAGGAACGTCAGGATTAATAGGGCTATCCTCTGACATACTGCGGGCGATGTGCGGGTATTTGTGAAAATGAGAAAGTCCGTAATGTTTGGCACACTGTATAATCAATTTTACAGCGAACCGGATAGCTAATTACTACTAGGTACACTTAGTAACGAAACGTGAGGACAGTTCCGAGACGTCTTCACTTAGTGGCGATCGGGCTGAGACTGAGCAGTCCGTTTGTTGAGCGATGACACCTCGACTCTGTCAAAGCGCACGGCAGAGGGCGCTTGCGTTTCGTTTTGAGCGACTATTCATGACCGGATGCGACATATATATTTAGAAGATAGAAGAAGAAAGAAGATAACTATTCCAAGTTTCATCCAAATCGGACCAGCAGTCGCAGTGGGATTGTTTATTTAAAGCGTGGAGTCTCTTCTATAATTTGCTTATTACAACTCTGAGATAACCGCAAAACTTCAGATCTAATCATACTTTTTCATTTCGAGGAAAAAGTTTTGTAAGAAATATGAAAAATAAACTGGCGTTTTTGTTCGACAAGAAACTATTCAAGCAATTACGATCTTTCGCCGAATCAAATGGAATTCTTGATCAGAAGATCTTTTAGTGAAAATGAAGTATCTAAGTAATTAGATGGTTGGTAGCGGCTATACTTTCAAAAATCGTAAATTCTTTCAGAGAGACGATGCCACAAAATATAATGATAGTTTTTGTTTCATTTTCCTAACCTAACCTAATTGGACTGGGACAGCACTAAAATTGATGCCGCTTTTTTAGTATACAGGGTGTTACCAGACCACTTCCGAAAACTGGGAGGTTCCAATCAGACCATGATACTGAAAACATTAAGCGAAAAAAATCGCGAAAAAAAAAATTGACTTTACTATCTCTTTTTAATTTTTTTTTAGTTATATACACACAGTACAACATAATAAGACATATCTACCTAATTATCTCATTTAAAGAAGCAAAAAAATAAATAAAGCAGCAATGTACACGCAGCACGCAGATTACGTCTACTACAGCATGAACAGCTGAGAGTTCATCGCGGGTCATTCAAGTACGCGACGTGCGAGCGACCTACGTTAGTACCTACCTACGTTAGTAGGCACTTACGACACAGAATAAATAATAGTACTACGCCTCGACCTTACCTACGTGAATGCGTACATTGCGGGCTGGCGAAATAAATACAAATCTTTAAATATTGTTTTCTCCGGCTATAATTATTTTTCAGGATAACTGATTTTTTTTTGGTTGGGTTTTGGTGTGCTGTAGCTCCCCCTTTCGTTTTCGGAAGTGGTCTGGTAACACCTGTATATAATACTAGCGGACCGTTCCCGCTTCGTACGGGTTTTTTTAGGTAATTTTTACACCTTGGGTTATATTATTGGAGTTTTAGTAAGGATCCCTAATTTATTGAAAATAAAGCATAATATTAGAGCCTATGTCACTCGGGGATAGTGTAGCTTCCCGACAGTGAAAATTTTATTCAAATCGGTTCAGTAGTTTCGGAGCCTATTCAATGCAAACAAACAAACAATCAAATATTTTCGCTTTATAATATTAGTATAGATATTTATCTTTAATATCTTTATTCAAGTAAGTTAATTTTCTTCTCTTAGACTGAACCAATAATTTTTTTCTAATTTTTTTTATGATAAAAGTAATGAAACAAGCTGATAAGCTCACCTGATGTTAAGTAGTAACTTCTGCCTATAACAATGCATTACCTCACAGAGCAAGTCCAATGAGAACGTGCCCTGTAAGGCAATGCACTGCGTCCATCACTCTGAGACGTAAAGATCTTGAAGTCTCATGTGCCTGTAATTACACCGGCGCCCTTAATATAGCTGTAGAATGACGTGTGCTATTAGTAAATAGGGGTAAATTATTTCGTTTATTCCCCGTGATGCAACTGCTTTGCACAGCTTAATAGTGTGACGTTGCGGATTAGTAAAGGGGAAGTATTTATTAATGTTTGGAAAACTTACAGCTCTAAAAAACGTAGTAAACAATCACTCAGTGGAACTCGTTGCCGGCGTCTGTGTTCCCGAATGACTATAATTTGGAAGTTTTCAAGAGTAGAGTGAATAGGTATCTTCTAGGTAACCGAGCTACATCGTCGACTACGTCATTGCTTAACAGCAGGTGAGATTGTGGTCAAACGGTTGCCTATATCGTATTAAAAAAAAAAAAAAACTCATACACAACCGGCTAATAACAAGTTTTCGCATGCAAGTGTCAGTAGTTGCATTAGCCGTGATCACAGACAGACTGACAGAACATTTGGCTGCTGTACCTGTTCCTAGAACCTCACAGCACCACAATCGTTCAGCAACAATATAAGATAATATTGTGAACGATTGTTTGAACGCCGTACGAATAAATAATAAATAAACTTAATACTGCAGCTACACTCACCATCAGGTGTGCTGGCAGCCAAATGTTTAGCTATAGCTCATAAAAAAAACTGAATTCGTATCAATCAAGTTAACCTATTTAAAGTATAAACCCCTCATTACGTGGATCCGTCAATCATAACGGCAGGTCAGAGCTTTGACACTAATGAGGCTTAACTTTGCTTACAAACTGACAAACTCAACGATTTTAATGATTATACGACAGAAAATTATAAATCACTTGTAAACCGCTCTAAAAAAATTTCGTTGATACTTTAATTCTCCTTAGTTATTTTAATCTAATTACGCTCTATATATTGCCTATTATCTATATAAATATCCGTGAGTGATGCCATCCGTTTTGCAGCAGACAGATCCCGCTGGAAGAACATCATCCAGAACAAGGGTCTTACATAAAGGTCACGACTCTCAACCCTGAGGATATCAACGCAAAGGGAGGGATCTATCTTAAATATATATAACTCTTTTGAAGCTGACTGACAATCAACGCACAGATTAGAGGTATGAAATTTGGATGATAGTATCCGTATATAGTGTAGAGGTGCACTAAGAAAGGAATTTTGAATAGTCGCACCCGAAGACCCTTGAAAATTGGTTCATAGATTCCTCAAATAAATTAAATCGACACATGATTCAGAGTTCTAAAAATTTTCAAAACTGTTTGTATGCTGATACCACGCGAGCAAAGCCGCGGACGACGGCTAGTTTATTATAACTGGATAAAAAACTATGGGTCTCAAATATTTAATTCAATCTAATCTATCTACAATCGTTTCACTTTATGCTCTAACTAGCCGTCGCCCGCGGCGTTGCTCGCGTTCTACCCTTTAGAGTGTGACGTTTCAAAATTCTTTTCTTAGTGCACCCCTACACTATAAGGATACTACCCTCCAAATTTCATAACTCTAGGACTTATAGTTTAGGCTGTGCGTTGATTCTCTGTCAGCTTCAAAAGAGTTTTATATATATTGATGATGATGATGATTGATAATTTTTAGTTCATAAACATGAAGTCTATCTAAACAGATAGTATATCTACTCTTCCGATTAAGTACTTCTTCCAATTGAATAGGTATTGGTTAAGTTCTAAAGTAATTTGATTTGATTCCAAAAATTCTTCTTTATACCAAGTTTCAATATTTATAACGACTCATGATCGTGAAACCTAATAAATTTGCCCAAGATTTCTAATTAACTAGTTGATTGAAAAGATTAATTAAACCAGAGTAAAGGCGACCATATAATAAAGAAAAAAATTACACCGGATATTTTCAAAAATACAATTTTTTTTGAGACAATTATACTACTGCTTTCTATGACTTTTCTTGAAACCTTCATTGTGTGTGAACATAAACCGATCATTTTTATAAAATCATTGTTATTTGGGAAATGTTCTGGTTTTTTCGAAAAGTAACATTAAAAGGAAGCGTTTTTATGAGGTTTTGATAGTTCATTGTGTGTGTGAAAGTTAGAGGAAGTCCATGAATAGGAATCTTTTGCCAGAAAACACAAATAAAAGATACCCGGAGCTGGAAGATGTTTCTTTTGATGTAATTTAATCTGTTTAATGTCTAAATTCGAAACTTATACTTTGATTTTAGTTATTAAGAGATGTTCTAGCACGTCCTAGTCATAATGATAAAAAAATGAAATAAAAATTATGTAAAACACTAAAAAAATATTCATCATCATCTTCATCATCATCCACAGCCCGACCTTACCCACTGCTGGGCATAGGCCTCCCCAAGTTTGTGCCATCCACCGCGATCCTGTGCTAGTCTCTCCCATAAAAAAATATTATTGAAGCTTGGTTACCCTTTTCATAAACTAGCACCTTATTAAAGGTCATGAAACAAAGTGTTTGGAAAATTATGGAAACTTTTCCCTACCGCCGACTTTCAAGGTAACCAGTTCGGTAGGTAATTAGAATATTTTCTATAGGTTTTTCGGTAGGTAATTAGAATCTTTTTCATTCATCTACATTAACTAATATTGATTAGGACGTAGCGGAACAAAGAAGTTTTCATAATTAGACTGTTTTTTTTTACTCTCATAAAAAAAATATAAACAGTAAAAACAATAATAGATAATAAATCAATAGGTGCTACTTGTGTAGGACGCCCTCCGGCTAGGTGGGGTGACGATCTGAGACATGTAGCTGGCAAAAACTGGATGAGAAGAGCCGAAGACCGGGCTCAGTGGCGCGTCTTGGGAGAGACCTACGTCTAGCAGTGGACCGATATAGGTTGATGATGATGATGATGAGGTGCTACTTTAGGTTGCTTGTATTCAGATAGGATCGACTAATTGTCTCTAAATTTTCATTGAATTCTCACAGATACAATGTAATTATGTGAGAAATCATAAGCCTGTGACGCACTAACGCGTATGTCATTAAGCATAGGCCCTATAAATTCAGATTACACACTACACAGCTTCGACCTAAACAGCCAAATGTTCCACAGCCCTGAGTCGCACCTGCAAGCCATTCGTCGACCGGCCGCCGAACCGAACGGACGTGTTTCCCGTTCCGAATTTGTACGATCACTCGGGATCGTACGCGAGTGCAAACAAATACTGTGCAAAAGTTCTGTTTCGTGATTTATTAGACTCGATCGTGTGTCGTTTTTTCTCCTGTTATCAGTACGTCGATGGAATATACAATACGTGAGGACCTTTTTTCTATTATGCTAATATGATTGTTGTTTTTTTTCTGAAAAGGGTACGGTTTGGTTCGTTAATGGTTAGATTTTATTGGTACTTGAATTGGGAATACGCACGTAAACGGGTTTTGTGTTTTTTATTTGCGGTCATGGGGTAACGACTGATTTGATTGTCGTGGAGGCCGGAACTTTTATTTGTTGTGTGTGATTTATTTGAAAATGTTGAGTACCTCTGTCGGTCCAATGACTTTATTTGGTTTTATCGTGATTTCTGCGTAGCGTTTCATTTCTAGCCGTAGCATTTGTCTACGCCGTAGACCCACTACGATTTTAGAATAACTACGTAGTGGTCTCATTTAATTGGTTTAGTATTTATGGTTTGAGTTTTGCTTTTGAAGTTTTCCAAGCGTGATCCATACAAAGGCTATACTTACTTTGTTACTTGGCTCATTAATAATCGATCGAGTGAACGGAGTAAATGAAGATTTTTACGTTGTAACAAATTGTCGTTTGTCTTGAAGGCAAAAAGATTGATTTTCACTTCAAAAGATGAAAACGAATTGGATCGTTATGAGGAAACCACTTTATCCGCATTTACTGACTGTAGCTGTTTCGTAGCTGACACTTTGTGTGTATTATTGGTTAAAATTTCACCAAAATTAAGGGGTTATGCCCATTGAACCCACCGGCTGGCCCACTGGTGGGCACGATGGGGAAAAATAACCCAACGAGACCACTATGCAAATGAGTGGTCTTGATAAAAGTGATTTTAAAAATAACAGGACTCGAATCCCAGTTAATTCTCAAACGAGAACAAAACATAGATGTTAGCAAAAATATCTCCTCAGCGTACATAATGGCGACAATGACAAATTGTCTAATTCTCTTAGACATTTCATGCCTTGTTGGAATGACAAGAAAGTAGTTTTGTTACGTAATAAATTCTGACATGATTTGATTTCTTTAGTAGAATAGAATATATTTATTTTTAGTAGTTTGGCACTTAAATAAGAGTAACTGCTTTTTTGTGGTGTTTACGATCAATAAAACAGTCCCAATGTACTGCCATCATCACTATCATTTGATGATGAAGGCGTATCAAATTGAAGTCGGTTTTCCAGTTTTTTAAACTTATAAATTATTATTTAGCAGGTTGACGTTCTTACAACGCTAGAGAATAGACCACGTGATTTTTTTTAAATAGTCAAATGATCATCATCCTCAGACCAGAGACTTGGCTTAAAGAGTCTGAGTCACACAATGTCATCGGTTCATTGGATGAGAAGTCTTCCTACGCTTTACCTTTCGTAGTTGACCTTTGAGAACGTTTGTTCTACAGCAGTTGTCAGTTCAGCGTACTCAACTATGGCCAATATGCTAACTAATTTGTTCTTTAGCTTAGTCTACGAAAATCCTTGCCTATTCTGTAGTCTACACGTAAATGGCTTTTCACTTTACCACGAACACGACACGACATTTTATTCCGTAAAATCACAAGGATTATCTACTAGCAAGCAAGCTCGTATGAGTTAGTGGCCAACTCTGGTGACGGAGTTTTCAGGCCGCCTGGAGGCCTCCGTCATGGCTTAACGACTGCTAGAGCCGGGACCGACAGTTTAACGTGCCTTCCGAAGCACGAAAACGCTCAAATGTAAATGCCACTAACGGTCAGCCATCCAAATAGTAACCGCGCAGAACGTCGCTTAACTTAGATAATCGGTGAAGATTGACTAAGCAAGCTATGCCACGAGCGCTCCGGATTATCTACTACGAGTTAGGTAACAGTATAGGTACAATATTTTTGTTCGAGCAAATATGTCGATATCGTGTAGATGTCGGTTAGTGTGTACACGCTCAAATTGTGTGAGTGAACCTTCGTGCTGAGTCAAGATGTACGTGATCTAGTAGTTTATGATGAGACTGCTAAACTTTAGTAAGGGTAAACCATTTTGAATGCTAAAGTGATTAGGTGTTACACTCCTATTTTGAATAAACTATTTTGTTACTGGTAATAAAATTACATAATATTATTTGTCTTATTTAGGGGTTATCTCTACAAGCGAGTGCATCGCATTATCACGTATTTCTATACCAATTATTGTTGCGATAATATCGCCGATGTGGAGGCACGTTCTTATGAGAATACTAGCCGTCGCCCGCGGCTTTGTCGCATGGTAGCAACATACTCATTATTTGGTTAACATCTTTGATCCTAATTTTAGACCCTTTAGGGTACGATTTTTCAAAGTTCCTTTTTAGTACACTTCTACACTATAATATAAGGATACTACCCTTCAAATTTCATACCTCTAGAATTTATGGTTTAGGCTGTGCGTTGATTGTCAGTCGCAGCTTCAAAAGAGTTTTATATATTTAGAGAAGTTACACATACGTGGCACGACGATAGTGACGCTACGATTTACTCGCTCGTGAAGGTGTCACCTTAGAATACCTACTACATTTTCTTTGATAAAATTCGTAAGAGCTCAGTGAGAAACACTTAATTTTATTAAAAAAACCCGGAACTCACGGTCCGTGAAAGTGAACTCTGATCTATCTTACGCTTAGAATTTTATGCTTTTCAATTGCCCATAACTTTTATGAGCGTTTCGACCTTTTTTTGTATCCATTACTAAAACTACGCCAGCCTAAACGCTTTGAAACAAAAAGCATATTACTCTAACGATATTTCAATGAGATATAACCAGGAGGTTGCCCTAGGGGGTACTTTTTCTGGGCTACTCTCATCCTTTCTAACAGGTTTGTCCCAGTAGTTGGAACGAGAAAAATCTACTTATTAGCGTTTGCGCTTATGTAATAATGTTATGATGTGAGTGTGTTACTTGTTTTTATCTTAACTATAATATAATAATAACTATATAAATAATAAAAGTTTTCAAAGATTAGTTTGTATTTTCTAAACACAAAATTATGCTATTTCTAGTGAAGAAAGTTTGTTATAAAGGGTTTGATTATGCTACTGGCAGGTGAAGGCCTCTCGGGTTCTTGCAAATAAAGAATAAACCCAAACTAATATTAAATAATAACTAGGTACCTACCTACTTAACTAAATACTTTAAACAAGATAAATATTACTACTATTTTTATATAACCTACATTTTTAAGCACCACTTACTAACTTTTTTGGCAAGAAATAAAAGGCTTTTTATTTTATTTATACTACTGGCAATTATTTATTCAGTAATGAGACAAAACCTCATCGTTTTTAATCATTCTCTTTACAATAGTATTATATAGTCCTTTTCACTTAGTATGAATTCCCTTACGGTTCAATTTAGCTTTATAAGAGTTTTTCTTACACATACACAATTTATATTGAATAATTTTAGCTTTATTAAATAAGTAAAATACACTTTATATTACTTGATATTAAAAATAATTTGTTTGGTTACAATTTAACGGGACAAAATCCCACTTTTAATGAACTCATTTTATGTGATACTAGACGTCGCCCGCGGCATTGCTCGCGTTCTAGACCCTTTATTGTGACTTTTCTTAGTGCACCCTACACTATATAAGGATACTACCCTCAAAATTTCGTACCTCTAGGACTTATAGTTTAGGCTGTGCGTTGATTTTCAGTCAGCTTCAAAATAGTTTTATATATTTAGAAGACAAACTGACTATACTGGGACAAACGGTAGAGCGAATGGGAATGATCTTTTTCTCGACCTCGTGAGCTTTATGCGTCGTTCACACGATGATGAGTACCCCTGTTTTCACTTTCCTTAAGTCGTTCACACGGAGGTGTTTTTCTTATTTTCACTTTTCTTTTTTCTTTTAGCACGTGTAAGGGAAGTGAAGCCAAATGGCTGATTAGATGCCCGTAGGAAAGGAAAGAAGATGTAAGCTTGTATGCCGATCCAGAAATCGTTACTCAAGCATAGATATTTTGAGTACATATTTTATACAAATCTATGCTTGAGTCCGAATCAGTGCTTGAGTAGTAAGCATACGTGCCGGAAAAAGGGGTGATGATAGAAGTATAATTAAATCTCGTATTAAATTTGTTTTAGCTTCTTAAAAACTAGAAGTTTTAAAAATAAATAATAATAAATATTCTTGGATATTTCACGCAACGCCTTCTAGTCACACTAGAACTAGATTGCTGATAGAATAAATTTTTTGGATATACATACTTATAATGCATAATAACACTCAGGCGTAAAACAAAAATCTATATAGCAAGAAACTTAGACATTTAAGACGTTCCAAATTAATACAAACATCTTATTTTCACCCAAATTCTTACCCGTGTCTTAAACTTCGTTCCAACATGATAAAAACATACGCGAAATAATGAAGAAAACAAACAAGTGGCAACATGAAGAAACGAACAAGCTCAAATTCAATATTGAACTTCGGTTAGGAATCAAATTATGCGAGCAATAAGAAAGTTTTGCTCGTCAAAAACTTTTTATATTATACAGAATAGGTACATGTTTTCAACATTTATATGAATTATGGAAATTAAGCGACATGTTTTCTTTGATACAGCGGGTGGCTGTTATCAAAAAGTGTACTTACTGCTTACCTATTTTACTGTGTACCTAGTGCCTAGTACTTATCAATTTATGCAAGGTTAAATCGGTGGCCGCAAAGAAAGTGCTGTTTTCTAAAAAAATTACCTACTTCGAAAATTGTATGGAACATATTATTATGATTTTTGACTTCATCATGCCTTAACCTGCTAATTTCTATGAAAATATAATCAATCCACACGAACGATCGTATGTGCCAAAATATCGCAAGTAAATTATTGTAAGTTTAAAAACTGGAAAAACCGACTTCAACTTGATACGCCTTCATCATCAAATGAGGATGATGCTGATGTCAGTTCATTCAGTTCATCAGTTCGACACGTCCCGCTAAATAGATCGTAAACACCACAAAAAAGCAATATACGCAATGATGTGTTTTTTCCAGTTACTCCAAACTACTGAAAATAAATACAACCAAATTGCGAACCTCTTTTGAAGTCGGTTAATAAAAATCAAGTTAAAACCAGTTTTTGGTGAAAACATGCAGCCTTGTCTCATTATTTTGGAACTCCGCAATTTTCTTTGATGTTGCTGCGTTGCGCTCTCAAAACTGACACTTTTGTGACATCCCTAATTGCTATTATTTTTTGGCAGTCCCAAATGTTGTTACCTAGCTTCTTTTATAAATGCTCAAGCTCACTGCTCCAGAATTTGAGTGTATTTCTAAAGAAAGTCGGCACGTACCAGATGCTGACCTGAAAAGTATGGGTATAATAAAATAAATATCTTTGAACACACAACGCCTTCTAGTCCTAAACTAAGCAAAGCTTGTACTATGAGAACTAGGTTACAGATAGAATACCTATATACGTATTTTTTTACTTATGTACCCAGACATAGAACCAACATTTATGTTTGCCACACACAAATATTTGTTCTCAGTGGGTCTCGAACCCACGACCCATGGAAAGCAGAGCCCAGCTGTGACGTCTGCCACAGCTGAGTATAAATTTTAATCTTCTTCTAAATATATAAAACTCTTTTGAAGCTGACTGACAATCAACGCACAGCCCAAACTATAACTCCTTAAGGTATGAAATTTGGAGGATAGTATCCATAGATAGTGTAGGGGTGCATTAAGGAATTTTGAAAAGTCACACCCTAAAGGGTCTAAAATTAAGATAAGATCTAACATTTTAACCAAATAATGCGTATGCTGCTACCACGCGAGCAAAGCCGCGGGCGATAGCTAGTACAGGTATATAGTTGTGGTTTAGATATACAGTTCATTCCTAAATCAGGTTTCAACTTGGGTCTCTTCGTAATTGGAAATATTTCATTTGGCTTCTGAAATTGGACCTCAAATTGTACAATAATAATTATTGTCCTTTACAATTTCAAATGTACGGCTTTTAAGGCTTTTCTAATTACTTAGAATTGCGTATTTTGTGAACAATTAGTTTTCTTGTTCCGAGTGTTCATGTTTTGTTCTTTTGTTCATGTTTAAGACTGGCGGGTTTTCTGAACTGTTTTCATACTAAATCATAAGTATTCTGTGACTAATTAGTGACTAGCGCGTTTCAGCGCGTTTTTTGTCGTCAAAAGCTTCTTGTTTTTGTATATCTGTGGCCACATCGCTTGACATTATGCTGGGCAGCGAAAGCAGTTCAGAGCTTACGATATGGAGGCAGCTTACGGTGTTGTAAATTAATTTTGTCAAAGGTTTTGTTTAATTATAATTGAACATTTTGTTTACCTAAATCTCAAAGGTCATTGACCTCCGAGTCTTCCTATGACCCGAAACATAGTTCGATGATCCTTAACATAGTTGGTCTTTGGAGAAGCGGGAAGCCGATTTTTCAAAAAAAACGTTTTTTTTGTTTTTTTTTTTCAGAAATCCCCACTGCTACGTCATAAGCCTTGGTCTTGCGATCGTAACGCACAACG
This sequence comes from Eulithis prunata, assembly GCA_918843925.1. Lineage (NCBI taxonomy): Eukaryota > Metazoa > Arthropoda > Insecta > Lepidoptera > Geometridae > Eulithis > Eulithis prunata. The sequence goes on from OU974017.1 coordinate 1,506,705, forward strand.
CAGCGGGAGACATGCTACATCGTAGAATAGAATTTCAGGATCTTTATCATATTCAAATCAGTTAAAGTTAATATAAAACGCGAATATTTTAGTTCAAAAACTAACGACATAGAAATGAAATATTTTTTTTGTGTTATTGAACTAAACAGGAACTTTTCAATTTTGTTTATACTTTAATAGCGGTTTTTCATTTCGTTCAGTTACTGACTATTTGAGTTCCGGCGGTAAGCGCGTTAGGAAATTAGGCTGTCGGTATATTCGTAAGCTGAGCGTTTTTAAAAATGAGATTTTACCTACAATCGCAAACGTTGATAAGTATTTTGGACATAATAATGATAAAAGTTCTTTAAAATACAAAAGTAACATTAATTTTAGTACATAGACTCTCTTAAAAAAATCATTTACTGGTAATAAATGCTAGTTAAGGTTTTACGCACCGTTATCTAAGTCTAACTAAGAAAAGCCAGATTAAGTAAGATAATTAGAAGGCGCAACTAGCTTTCTAGAAGAATCAACTAGGTGCGCTGAGGAGTATTCTAAATATTTAATGTATGACTAGGACTAGGGTAACTAGGATTTAGGACCATTATTATGATTTGATTCTAAGTTCACTTATTTTTTCCCCATCGAGCCCACTGGTGGGCCGGCCGGTGGGTTCGATGGGAACAAGCCGTAGCAATGCTACGCCGTAGCGCGCTACAAGTTTTAATACATGGTGCTGTTTTCAGTTTTAATTTTAAAAGTTGAAGAAACTTGTGAACTTGTGAACTTGTAAGTTTTCTTGTTAGCTTGTCGGTCTAATGTTTACCAATGTATTTGATCGCGCAACTTCTGAAGTATTGAACTTTTGCAATTGCATTGTAAAGTTGTATAGTTATTACAAGTTTTAGCTTTGTTGTGTAAATGTTTAACTTAAGTTTTGTTAAGTACAGTCAGGATCAAAAAAGAATTAAAAAAAAAATAATAATAATAAAATAAATGCATCAGCAGAACGTGAGTTTTAGTAATCTCGTTAAATAAGTTTAATCAAAGCGCTTTTTTCCCAAACAAAGCAAAGCTTGTACTATGGGAACTAGATCACTGACAAAACCCTTATATACATTTAGTTTTGTAAATACATACTTAACAATACAATACTTTATCAGTATGCAATTTTAATATAATCATTATATTATGTATATTTTATATCATTTTAATGATATTCAAGTAATAATAATAAAATTACTTTATTGCATAATGAAAATAACCCTACTAGAGGGTTTACTAAAATAATATCAAATGATTGTAATCCATTCCATACATGTGGGCTCTCAAATGTGCTATAAAGCTACGATTCTATATGCCTGGACGCAATCAACCTTTGTCTAGCATGTAATACTATGGTGAAGTTTTGATAATACTAAAATTATAAAAATTAATACTTAGCCACAACATTATAAAGGTTTTTACATTTTACTTTCAGAATAGATAACAGAACAAAGATCTGGTACACTTGATGCTAAGCAGCTACCCGTTACAATTACAATACGCTACTTCACAGAGCACGTTCACTTTGAACGTGCCCTGATTTAACGCAGCGCATTTCGTCCATTACTTTGTAAATAAATAAAAAAAACTATAAAATTAAATATACAAACAATTGACCGCAAACAACGAATCGTATGTGTAACTATGTGCCTACCAATAGGAGTTAAAGTTGTAAAGAAATGTATAATTTGACAGCAAAAAATATATTATACTAGCCGTCGTTGCTCTCGTTCCACCCTTTAGAGTGTGACGTTTCAAAATTCCTTTCTTAGTACACCCCTACACTATATAAGGATACTACCCTCTAAATTCCATACCTCTAGGACTTATAGTTTAGGCTGTGCGTTGATTCTAGGTCAGCTTCAAAAGAGTTTTATATATTTAGATTGACCACAGATCATTGTAATACTATACATAGTGACTCTAATTTTCTTGTTGCATTTTACTAAACCAATTGGATAGAATAATTATAGCTGTCTTTGTCATTTCAGTTTATAAGAAAAGGATGGAACAATATTAGCGCTATCTTAGGAAAATAAAACCACAAAAGTGCTTCTGTACCTAACTAATACATGCATCATAGTGTGGGTGGACCCTATATCATAAAGGGCAATGCCATTAAGTGGCCTCAAATATTAGTCAGTAATAACCCAGTTAAGTTCTTAGTACAGGGTGTAAAAATACTACTGCAGAAAACTTATATAGTAAAGTCTGCAGTAGATATTATAAGCAAGGAGGAAGAGAATTAATTTTAGACACAGAGATTATAACTAAATAAATAAAATACATGGATATTTCACACAGCGCCTTCTAGCCCTAAACTAAGCAAAGCTTGTTATATGTGAACTAGATTGCTAATAGGACACTTATACATTTTTTTTGTAAATAAGAACTGTAAGCTGAAAGCTTCTAAACTTTTGTATTGAAAGTTTAGAAGGCTTGTATTTTTTAAATGAATACTTTTTTACGGTTTGGAGTGTATACAGACATAGATTAGGACGAGATACATTGATATAATCCTTAGTTTTGGTTGGTCAACGTCAAACAGTGGAGTAGTTACCCTTCCACGTTTGTATGTAAAGGTGTGCGACTTGTTCAACCTTAAGAAAGAAGTCTAAATGCTCCTACCTGAGTTCTTATTTTTATCTTTTATCTTTTTACACCCTATAATGATGTACTCTGCCAAATGAAATACGTAAGGGAAGGCCTTAGGGATGAAATGGGACAAGTTCACGTAATTAAGACAAATCTTTGTCGAATAGAGGACAGTTGTGTAGATAAGTTTACAGTTTCGTAGTTTTATCGTCCGCCATTTTCTTTTACTGGCTTTTATAGAGTTCAATGTGTTTTTTTTTAACTTTTGACTCGTATGTCTTTTTTAAAAAGAAAAAAACGGTACTCATGTGCTGGTTTTTAGATTTACCCTTTTCCAGAAAAGTTTCAAAGTTGGATTTGTTTTACACTGAATTAGGTACATTACTTATGTCAAGTAAAAAATTGGTTATTAAAGCGAAATATAAATTTGGCACAAAATGTTGACAAAATTATAGTTATTCTAATAATCTAGGTAAACTATAATCATTATCAGTAGGAATACAGCAGTTTAACCAACAATCATTTGTAAAAACACTAATTCCCACCTTTTGATGACAAAAACTGAATACCTTGTCATTGTATCATTTAATAAACTTTCTTCAAAACTGCAAGGAGAATAAACTTTCTTGCAAAGAGTCTATTTATAAACATTTAATACTTAAAAAAAACTATTTTTTATCTATCTTTTTCTTTCTTTATCCAAATTATTTGGTGCAATTTTGTTTAATGAATGTTTTTATCAGAAAAACTTTGTCTTTAGTCTAATTAATTGCTTTACTTATCCCAACGCTCCAACTATTTAGGCAAAATCAATTTAATTTGAACTACAAAGACTCCAGTATCACTAACGTCTTCAAAGGCCCCTATTACGGCTCTCGTCCTAAATGAGCGGCCGGTCATTATATTACATTATCCTGTGTACAGTTGGCTGCAAAAGTCTTATAAATTTCCTTATAATTAAATGCTTTTTTATATGCTAAGATACTTTTCAATGTAGAGTACACATGTAGAGTAGAGTTGATTTAAAACTATCTTGGCATATAATTTCTTTACAAAAAAACAGGATTCTATATTTTTTTTTATATTCACAGACACTTAACACAACGCCTTCTAGTCCCAAACTAAGCAAAGCTTGTACGATGGAAACTAGGTGGCTGATAGAATACATACATACATATTTTTTTTGTAAATACATACTTATAATACATAGAAACACCCAAAATAGGTATTGTAGAAAAAAGTCTGAAAAAGATACGTCTGATATAAAAATCTTCTCGCAAATAAATAAAAACGTATTTTTCGTACAAGATAATTACGATATTTATCTTGTAATTAAGTTATTTCAAATAAGAAACACAGAAATAGTTCGCCAACAATGTATTGAGCTGAGTTAATCCGAATCATTATTACTTAGAAACGTCCTGAGGCATTACGCTCACTCCGGCAAACATTTTTACGTCAAATTAATAACCATTAATGAAGGTGCTGATTTGTTTAACTTAATTTAATAAAAAATTGTTTTGTTTTACGACTTTTATCCATGAATGTACTAATTTAATCTTTAGTATAAACATTTAGTATTATACTACTGTATTTCAAACATTTTTAGTTAGTAGCAAACAACGGAGTCGACACCAGTATCTCTTTATCTGAATTCCACGAAATCAAAGCGTAGGCTCAAGTGTCCAATTTATTAACCCAATTAGACGAAAGACAAGAGAAAATTACTTTGAAAAGCTATTTCTTTAATATGAAAATAAATAAAATATTCGTGGACATTTCACACAACGCTCTGACTAAGCAAAGCTTGTACTATGGGAAGTAGATTGCTGGTAGAATACTTACTTATATACATTTTTTTGTAAATACATACATACTAACACCCAGATACAGAAGACACATCCATGTTTTTTGGGGAAGGGGATTTTTTCTAGGTATTTTAAAAATATCTCTTTTTATTCTCCTTGGAATTAAATTTTTTTATTGGCCTGATCTGTCCCACTGCTGGGCGAAGGCCTCCGCCTCTTCTCTCCACTCGTCACGGTCTCTCGCCAAATTTGATTTACATTTTAAGCTAAGTAAATGTTTCACATGTAACTTGTGCACACAAGTGTAGTTTATCTATGTCGCCGACTGTACCTTCCCAAAAGATTATGCTAAAACTCGCCAGATGCTATTCTGACGAAGATAAACCCGGCGGGTGTCATTATTTTTGCATACCTAATGTGCGTTGAGATATTTTGATATTGTGTGCGGGTTTTGATGAATTTGAAATGAAATAAGCTCAGAATATTCACTGAATGGTTATTCAGTGAGATTTACGCCACATCAGACAGGCGTCACAACTCAGTTGGTAATAGCTCGGCTTTCCGTGTTGTGGGTTCTGAATTCGATCCCCACTAAGACATAATAATAATAACTATTAATAATAAGATAGAATAACGCCATAGAAAAGGTTCTGTTATGTTATTTTATTTTTATCTGAATAAATTGAATATATGGCAAACTCAATTATGTTTGTTCTGGGTGGTACTATGTATTTACAAAAAAAAATATACCTACTATAAGTATTCTATCAGCAATCTAGTACCCATAGTGCAAGCTTTGCTTATTTTGGGACTAATCTTATTTTGCACCTATGATAATATATCTGAAACTGTTTTATTTTTCAATTTCTAGCTATTTCATTGATTTTTTCTTACAAAAACGTTTTTTGTTTGTTACTTATAATGATTTTACTGCGCCAAAGCCAAGCCATAAAACAGAAAGGCTAACAAACACTAAACATCACCCACTCAGTACCCGTGTTTGAGTGTAATTTGGTAGTGGCCCATTATTCCGCCGTGTCGTTATAGGGCTGTAGGGCCGTAATTGTGACGTAAAGAGACGTTTACATCGATGAAAAAGAAAAAACGTATGACGTCATAAACAAAACACTCTCGCCAAGCGATTATTTCCAGCCAGTGTGTGCAACACATGTAATGTAATGATTATAAAAAAAAATAAGTAATTACTCAAATGACGCAGAATAATGTAACGCTACGAGGGTTTTTGCCATCTACTAATGGGTAAGGTAAAAAAGGGGCAGGGCAATTCTAAGTGGTGTTTTTGAGTGACGTTTCAATATTTGAGCGTAACGCCCAGCCAATATGACGACCGTAAAATCTACGACAATAGTATACCGAATTAAGATCGGTAAGATTATTTGGCTATCCCCAAGTATTCTGTACATTAGATATACCTATCTATACTAATATTATAAAGAGGAAAAATTTGTATGTAAGTATGTTTGTAACGAATTGGCTCAAAAAGTACTGATCCGATTTGGATGAAACTTGGAATATATATTGTCCGGGACCTGGATTAACACATAAGCTACTTTTTATCCCGGAAAATTAACGGGATCCAACGGAACGCGAACGAAGTCGCGAGCGGAAGCTAGTGACATCATAAACTGGTACTGTACATAGGTATGATCAAACCATCCAATTATAAAAACCCAGATTTTTCCTAAGCCATTTTCGGGTAGGTACATTTCTCTCAAAACAGGAGACATTAATAAGATAGAAAAGGAAAAAAGTCAGTGTATCTCGTCTTTAGAAAACTGACGCTCGCTAAATAGTTGAAATTGGAATAAACTCAAAGTGGGTTAATCATTATTACAGGTAATTACAGTCGCGTTGGCTTTGGCCCTACTTGTTAAGTTAGGCTTATGTGTACTTGTGAGTTTATGAGGCATTTGCTAACAAAGTAGTGTACAGGTAACTAAAGGAGTAGATGGAACCTGAAGGCATTGGAATTAAGATGATGATTGTATTTGGTAATAGTCGCGGTAGTTTTGCGACAAAAAAATGAGTTATTTTTAACTTTTGCAGACAATTTTTACGTTTATAAAAATGCCTTTTGAACGTAGGCTACGGTAACCGCTTTCAGGCGCGCCATACGCTTCTTTATCTACTTTGTTGTACAAAAAAAAGAATACGTATATTTAATAATAATTTTGTATTAGACTCACTTATTTTAAGGAGGCTTTAAGGCCAAAAACTGCTTTACCAGAGCTGGCCAGTAACTCACGCAAACTTACATAATATATTGAGTCAGTTTTTTGTAACGTTTCAATAGTTACTTACTAGATAAGTTGGGTGTGTATTGTGTAATAAACACACAAAGAAAAATGCAGTCAGGCTGTAAGAATTACTTCTCCCTTTAGATTCTTCTTAAGGCTATTTATAGTCGAGCCCTCTGTGACGCAGATCAAGGCAACGTTTTAATTTAATCTAAAATACTTGGCAAGACAAGAATTAAAATTAATCTCGTTATTTGGAGATGTAGCACGAGAGAAGCTGAGAAATGTAATAAGTACTGCGATTTGTAACGTTTATTTTTAAAGGAAAATACGCAAAAATATTTCCCTTTGGTTATTATTCTAATTTTCTGTTTGAATGACGAAAACGGACGTTCGTCGTTTCTTTTTGTAATTTTTTTGGGAAATTATTTAGGGGATTTTAATAAAATAAGTGTACAAGAAATGCTTAAAAATGTCAGCCCCGTATCGCAAGCTCGAGACTGCTTTCGCTGTCCAGCATAATGTCAAGCGATGTGGCTACAGATATACGAAAACAAGAAGCTTTTGACAGCATAAAACGCGCCGAAACGCGCTAATGTCACTATTTAGTCACAGAATACCTATGATTTCGTATGAAAACAGTTCATAAGTACCTGCCAGGTTTTTATGAGAGAACGATTGCCCCCAGTTCCCTATTTAGGACGCCTGAGTTATTTCTACGCCCGAATACTGAATTTTTTTATAGTGAACAATACTACCTTTTATTTTAACTTTTCCTTAATCTCAAAAATTTGCTGGAAGATGATTCTTTTCAGGGTAAAACTTACCTTCGTACAAAACTTTAATAACAGCACAATTAATTGTTTACAAATATAAGTACCTATTTGTTATGTCAAACAAAGAAAAATGTTTTCATAATCCACTATTACTAACAAGCACCCATTATCTTTCTACTCCTTTGTTACGACAAATAAGCTTCCTACTATTTACTATTGGTGCAAAGATCCTTGCTTTTTTCTATGCCAAAAGCAGAGTTTGCGAACTAGCCGTTACCGACACGACAAGTCAAAAGCTCGGACCAAATATTGGTCGGCGCCATCACGGTTTAGTGCTTCCGATTGCTACTGATTTGGACCAGTTGAGCTATCTATAAATCGTTTGCAACGGTTTGTAGATAACTCATGTGTATTTAGTAAATATCGTGAATAATATAAATACTGTATTAGTGGTAATTTTTCTTGTGACTAAATGTTTATTAGCCGAATGTTTAGTACTAAATTTATGAGGCAATATCGTATCTGTGTCGTATCGGTAGAGCAGTGTGAAAACAGTCAAAGAATCCGCGCAGTCGTTTGTTGTTCCTGTTCTTAGAATCTTTAAGAAAAATACGCTATTTGTTATTTCTACGAACTATTTTCTCGTTATTCCGCAGCATCGTTAGTTATTTTGAAAGTCGATATTTTTCTATTAGGAGTTTTACTATACGAAAAAGAGATGGCGTTGACAGTATTTTTAACCTAGAAATAAATAGCTAAGCGCAATAATTACTAGCTAAGAGCATGATATTAAAAAGAAAATAGTAGAACAAATTCATCCATCACAACTCTATCTTCAGGTACATTTAAGGCACTATCTCTCTCACTTTAATAGTTTGAATCCATTTTGCGACCCTTAATAAATACTTTTAGCTTGTGTACACACACACACCTTTACATAATGTTTGTTATTTTTACGGTAAAAGTTTTTCTTTGCTGAGTTCGCGGTAGGGCTCGTAGCTTACTTATAATCTTCAGCGACGTTCTGTGAGTTCACTATTTGGATAAGTGGCCACTATTGAGAGCGCTTCCGTGTTTCGGAGAGCACGTTTCGGATCTAGCAGTTGTTGTGCCACGACGGAGGCCTTAAGGTGGCCTAAACACTTCGTCACCAGATTTGACCTCCACTTTTTGTCTGTGCTGCCAACAACCTTAGATTTTTTTTGTCGCGTGATTTATAAAATAAAATTAGTTGAATACAAATAAATAGATTATCAATATAAAACTCTTTTGAAGCTGACTTAGAATCAACGCACAGCCTAAACTATAAGTACTAGAGGTATGAAATTTGGAGGGTAGTAACCTTATATAGTGTAGAGGTGCACTAAGAAAGAAATTTTGAAACGTCACACTCTAAAGGGTAGAACGCGAGCAACGCCGTAGGCGACGGCTAGTAAACATAAATACTTCTCTCGTCTAAAGTTCTTGAAATCATTAAAGCTTACATCGGCTCGCAGCTTGTTTAAGTCAAATACTGAAACATTCTACAGCCAAATAGGCTTTCGAACTTTTAATTGAGAGGTCTTCCGAATGAGTGCGTCGAGCACTTGACCTGAAGAAATATCAAAGCGAGCGGCTTTGGTATTCGACTATTCCCTTTTGTTGCTCACGTGTGTTGTTACGACTAAAAAGAAATATGCGGGCCTTGATATAAATTTATATTAAATACTCGTTGATTAGAAATTAATGACTCTTTGGTTATTATAATTAGGCGGTAAAATAATGTACTTGACGTATATTTTTTTTTACGATTATACCTTGTTTTCACGTCAATCCACTCAATAATACAGTTATTAGATAGATACATTATTTTTTTAGATCCAAGACTATCCTAATTGCAAGAATTGTACATAATCTGCTGCATAGTAATTTACTAAAAAATTCTATATGAAAAAACTACTCAAACGAGCAAGATCGCATTGAGCTCATTCCCCTGACAACAAATACAAGGGCTGAGGAAAAATCAGAGCAAATCAGAGTGAAAAGGAAATTGATTCATTTTCAGGTTGAATTCACATTGAGGGTGTGTACTTGGGGTAGGTGAGGGTGGAAACGTAACTCGATTACCTAATACTTACCTGGTTTCATTAGTGAATCGAGTTACGTTGAATATTGATTGCAGTAATTGCCCACTCTAGAGAAGGTAACTGATTGTTGAGTTTTGATCAAAATTAATTAGCACTTCAGTCGTATTACAGTCTATTTCCATTCCTTTCCGTGTTGACATTCTGCTATCACTAGAGAAAAGTGCTCAAAGCTGTTTAATTTCTTCGTCACGCAGGGAAAAAAATAGTCGCATGATCTTCAAAATGGTTCCTTATAAGCCATAAAAGGATCCTTATAATATAAGGAAACCTAAGATTATTATTATAAGGAAACCTATGTATTATGTATACATAACGTCAGGACTTTAGGACTGTTGACATGACACAATATTGTTCGTTTTTTTTAATATGGTTCTTATTTCAGTCGAGAACCTGTGAGCAAGCAAGCTCGTATGAGTTAGTAGCCAACTCTGGTGACGCAGTTTTTGGGCCGCCTTAAGGCCTCCGTCGTGGCTTAACGACTGCTAGAGGCGGGATCGACAGTAAGCACGGAAACGCTCAGATGTAAATACCACTAGCGGTCACCCATCCAAATAGTGACCGCACAGAACGTTGCTTAACTTAGACAATTAATTTGTGAAGATGGGCTAAGCACGCTACGCCATTGCACGAACGCTTCTTTTCGCTTCACGAGAACATGTAAAACTAGAAGATTCCTAATAGCGCGTGCACACTATGCCCATGCCGCTGCCGGCATGAATGCCGCGATTAATTCTGGAATGATGCCACAGCAACATCGCCTTTATTCTTATACCGCGTTCACACATGCCCAGCCCATGCCGCTGCCGGAATTATTGTAGCGATTAATTCCGGAATTATTACCACAGCAACATCGCCAAGTTCATGCCCTAGCTCCTTGGTGAGAATAAAGGCGATGTTGCTGTGGCAATAAGTCCGCGGCATGAATTCCGGCAGCGGCAATGGCATAGTGTGAACGCGGTATTAGGAAATATCTTCGTGAATTCCAATCTACAACGTGCAATCACTTTTGCTCAACCAAATAATACATTTTCATAAGAAAATCCCCGAATACAAATTCTGAAGGACCTACATTGATACGGAGTAATATTTCAGTTTTGTATTCCCAAACAAAAGCTCACATCCCGCTGAGTAACGGCATTTTTATGTTGATCGTAAAAGATTTAACCCGGATCGTTTTGAAGGCCTCTCATTATCACATGAAATATTACAGTCTTTATGCTCTAGGAAATAGGGTTTGGAATCGATCGGTCGTTATGTAAAGCGGTTTATATTAAGCGTGATGCAGATTTCATGGTCTGTATTAAAATGTTGGTTTTACACCCGATTGTAATCCAGAGCTGAGAATAATTTCTGAATAGAGATAAAATAGACCTACTTACCATGCAATAAGATACTTTTTATTACCAGAATCAGTATCTGTTTTCGAGTGAAATAAGCATTTGGAAGAACTAATAAAATGTAAGAAAAATATCAAAAATGGATTGAAGTACAATCAAGTACCTACATATTAAGTTACCATAAAGTAACCCACCATTAATCTATTTTAGTCACTATCGTTTATTCAAAGTGACTAAGAACCTAAATACTCTAATTATTTCTTTGCTTAGTTATTTTCAAGGGACCAATTTGAACTGTAAAATTGGATCATTTATTATCTATCTACTACTTTTAATTTTACATTGCTCGCATTGCTGTATTCCGGTTTGAAGGGTAAGGGTGCCGCTGTAATTACAGGCACATGAGACTTCAAGATCTTTACGTCTCAGAGTGATGGACGCAGTGCATTGCCTTACAGGGCACGTCCTCATTGGACTTGCTCTGTGAGGTAATGAATTGTTATAGGCAGAAGTTACTACTTAACATCAGGTGAGCTATCAGCTTGTTCCATTACAATTATCATAAAAAAAAATCTCATTACATTCTTGAGAATACTCTGACAGAAACAAAATAATATCTAAAACATGTATAATTAAATAAACCTTCCAAACCTACTTGTACCAGTTACTTATAGTATAAATAAAAAATATCCCAAACCATTTCTCATAGCAGCCTTGTTAATACTATATCAGAATTCAAAAGAACTTACCAACAAAGAACAAAAAGCGAGATGTCACAGTCCGTATTTCAGAGCAAAAATAAAGAGAATATAGGATAAGGGTCGGTACACACAATATCACCAACATTAAACATGTCTTTTTAGGTTAGATGATTCATTTTATAGCTCAACTTAGATGGAGGTCAGCTAACGAATCTAACTCGGATGGATTTTTTATTTTATTTTTAATTTGGCATTATTTTGACTTCAATCTCACCTGATGATAAGCGACAATGACGCCGACGATGGAGCAAGACAAGCAATTGGACAGAGTTTGGTTACTGGCGGTTAATACCTAAGACGGCTGTTTTTTTTAATGTTTGTTACGTCAGAATAGTATTATATGATCTGTGCCTCAGATTTCCGGCATTTACTAACCGATTTGAATAAACTGTTTTTTTTCTAATACTTCCAATCTGGTCCCATAAAATTTTATCAAAATCAGTTCAGTGATAATATTGGCAGTTAAATAAAAACCACTGGAAAAAACACGCCGGTACGTATTTAGCTTTCCTGTGACTTTTCAATGGTGTTTATGTGTGATAGAACAAGTATCATCATCATCATTCTTATAATAAAGTCGTATCAAATTACAAACGGTTATTCTACTTTTTAAACTTTTAAATTATCTTGTAAGTCTGTCAGTACAGAGGGCCTAGTACGAGTTTTCAGTGTATAGTGTGGGCGTGAAACGTCAGACACTGAGCGGATTCTTTGAGAAGCTCGGTCTACACCAAGCCCGCACTCGCATATCGAGCTTCTTTTTTTTTTATACAATATAGGCAACCGTTTCACCACAATCTCACCTTATGTTAAGCGATGATGTGGTCGACGATGTAGCACGGTTACCTAGAAACGGTTACCGTTACGGTTAGCTTCTCAAAGAATCCGCTCAGTGTCTTCATACAAATCAGCGCCCACTGGTGTGCTTTGCGTTTGACGTTTTACACCAGAACTCGTACTAAAAACTCTGGTCACTGGCTCATTACTTACCGTGGTGTGCCCCGCCCTTAGCAAAAGCCACAACTAGAATTTCCAAGCTGCTTATACTCCAACTTTTTGTGAAGTTTTAAATATAGCTGAGGACTCTTCGAAGTAAACACAACACTCTCCATTAAGTACCCTTCTTCAAGCCTCCACGTTTTTACGATTATATAGAAAGTGCTCTTGGGAGCATCTTTTGGTGCTGCCTGCTAGGTGTGGTGTAAGTGAATATGCCTGCTTTTAACTTATCAGATGCCACAGTATTCTCTTGGGTCATTTATAAAATACGAATATTTACATACGAAGTGGTACTAAAATAAATCACTTTGCAGTAAAGTAAGTTTAGACGCGATCAAAAATGTACGGGTCATCTTTAAACTTTTGGGTTTGATAGAGTTTCTAATATTTCATAATTTAATAAAAGTACTTGTTTAATTACAATAATAGCTTGTATAATTTAACTAAGCTAGCATGTATGGTTTCCAAATTTGCTATACCAAATCAGACCATATTCCCAGTGGCCTTGTTAGTAATGTAGCAAAAAAACCTCTCGTTTTACCCGACAGCTCAGAGCAAAAAGAGAGTTATTTATGAACCGCTATCTTCTAATTCTTGGGCTGCATTAGTTCAAGCTTAAATTATAAATCAGGCGGACACAAACGCACCTGGGACGCTGGACTCTTCCTAATGCTAATGTTTATTTAACATCACTCTCTGGGCCCAAAACCTGTCGCATTGAGGCAGATGTATAGCCTAAACTTTTCGGGCCGGGGACAGGCGAGAAACTGTACTCTAAATGTTAGACTTCTTCTTTTATGCGTGGTCTTGATCTTACTAAGTGTCCCCGTTACTGACGATGAATAAATAGGTAGTCCTCAAGTAATATTCAAAATAATGGTAAGGGTGTATTATAATTATTTTTTTAAAGAATTTTGGGAAAACTTACAGCTAGATATTTACACAGTAGGAAGATAAACCTAATACAGTACACTGAAAGCCAATTAAAAGTTTCCACAGATAAATCTAGACTACAAGAATTACAAATTAGAGAAGGTAGAAATTAAATAGTTTAAATTTTGAAGAAAAATTTAATTTAAAAATAGCATATTAACTTAACAGACAAGAAAAAACTAAACATTATTAAAGAATTCGCCACTGAGTAAACGCTTAAGTGTAGGTAATGAGGTATTAAATAAGTCTATATCAACATCTGCCTTGATCAAAGTATTAAACAAATTGCTTGCCCTAAGAATGAAAGCATTTTGCCTGTAATTAGTCCTAACCACGGGAAATTATTATAAAAACGTCACAAATATCAATAGAAAAATAAGTAACATTAATAGCACAATAAAGGAAACTAGCGGTCGCCCGCGGCGTTGCTCGCGTTCTACCCTTTAGAGTGTGACGTTTCAAAATTCCTTTCTTAGTGCACCCCTACACTATATAAGGATACTACCCTCCAAATTTCATACCTCTAGGACTTATAGTTTAGGCTGTGCGTTGATTCTCTATCAGCTTCAAAAGAGTTTTATATACAATTGATGATGATGATGATAATATTTGGTAACCCAGCGACAGCCCTTTACAAACCTAAAGCATCGGAATGTCCATACAAAAACGTGTATACCAGGATATCTAAATTCTTCTTCCGAAACACAATAGCTACATCTATACAAATAGTGAACAAAACATCAGACATTTTGAGCCCGTCAAAGGAAGAGCTTTGAACAAGTTTTCAATACGACTCGAGTACTTTCTGTAATAACAGGAATATGAAATGAGAATTAAGCCGAGTCCTCAAAAGTTGTAACGGGTACAAATAAGTTTTTCGACGAACAATGCTCGGTTCTTAATTATGCGGGTTAAAACTTTCAATCAAAAATATTCAGGGGACCATATTTTTGCGGCCAGTAGACAATCAGTCAAAATACGAGTGACTATGCTTGAGTTTTGATTCAACATCATCAACCTACATCAGTCCACTGCTGGACGTAGATCTCTCCCAAGACGCGTCACTGAGCCCGGTCTTCAGCTTTTCTCATCCAGTGTATGCCAGCTACATTTCGCAGATCGTCACCTCACCTTGCCTTCTTCTTCTCTTCAATAATGGCCTGTGTCCGTCATTTCGACAGACAATTTTGCCAATGTCAAAGTGTTAAAATTGTAATAAATAAGTCAAGTCAAGTCATTTGTCAAGTCGGCTGTCGTTTGTTTTGAAAAGAAAGTGATGGATTTTCTCTTCAAAACCTAACTACTTTACACACATTTATTCCAATGGCTCACACTTTATGTTACGACCTAAGTGTTATTAGTTAAAATTCCACCAAAATTAAACAACAATACTCACAATAACACAAGAAAAACTATTAAAATAAAAGTGCTATGTGTCGTTTCAAAAAATGTCAAAACTCGTGTCCCACCTTGCCTTGACTTTCGATTAAGACATGAGTAATTAATTGTCAGTATATAAGTCAAAAGTGACATATTCGCTAGTATGTGCAAGTATTACAGTTCGAGTTTGCAAACGCGCCCTTAAAAGCAGTATCCAGTCGCATCACTCCTTATTAAACCGGAGTTTCAGTGAATCGGAATTTCAAACACTTTGATGGAGTGAACGGTTGACAGTATCTGATAGATTTTATTATTAAAAGTTATTGAATAGTGAATGATTGAAGTTCTAGAATGTAGTTTAATATCTAATAGGAGTAAAGTTGCGCTGACTGAAATGAAATAGGTTAATGTCTACAATTGTAGGCACGGTAGACACTCTTACCTTACTTGGTACTTATACTTAGTACTTTCCTGAGTAGTAAGGTAATCAACATTAGTTTTTACGATCCTTTTGGCAGGTTTCCGCGGAGTCTGGGTAACGTATTTCACATAGAAAACATGTCCATTTAGAGTGATTTTTCTATAAGGCATTAAGCCAGCAAGCTCGTATGAGTTAGTGGCCAACTCTGGTGAGGGAGTTTTTAGGCCGCCTTAAGGCCTCCACCATGGCTTAACGACTGCTAGAGCCAGAACCGACAGTTAAATGTGCCCTCCGAAACACGGAAGGGTTCGATTTAAATGCCTCAAACGGTCACCCATCCAAATAGTGACCGCACAGAACGTCGTCGCTTAACTTAGGTAATCAGTGAAGATTGACTAAGGGCCGGTTTTTTGATCCCTAGTTAACTCAACTAATAGTCAAATTTGGACCAAATTTGACTATTCGTTGATCCAAATTTGACAATTAGTTGAGTTAACTAGGGATCAAACAACCGGCTCTAAGCAAGCTACGCCACGAGCGTTCCAATTGAAATCAGTCTATAATTTTGTGCTTAAGTCTCATGCGCTTGTTATCGTACCAGAAATCACGCAATGAAGTAGTCAAATTGAAATCAGTTTTCTTGCTTTTAAACTTATAAATTCTTTAGTTAATTCAAACGTAACGTGATGGTATTTTTGTTAAGCCCACAAGGACATAATCGTTTCCATTATTCCCCAATTCTAGTTTGCATGACAAAAGCCTCTTTAATCAAATCGAAGGTAAACCACTTAAGTAAATTATGTTAAATGCTTTCAGTGACCCACTTGAGTTAAGGGGAAATTAAGCTCTAATACGATGGAATAGAGTGCATGTGACTGAATGAACAGGAAAACTCATTAACACTGAAGTGCCAATGTCAGCTACAAGTTTGTTAACAGCTGGCATCCGCGTCTAGTACCTATTTTTTATATCAATATAGGTACATTTATTTACTTAACTAGCTGATACCCGCGACTTCGTACACGTGCGAAACTTTCCACCAAGATATCTGTCAACCAGCATACGATGAACCTCGTAGCAAATGGCTGCTTTTGTTTGAGAGAGTTCAAGCTGTATCTAAGAATCCACGTCTTTAATTTTAATAGCCTATGTTTCAATCCGGAAAAAGGGCTTCTGAATGGTATAAGTTTCGTTGAAATTTGTCCAGAAGTTTTTTACACTTTTATTGATCGAGTGAGCGAAGCGAACGAGATCTTAGTGACAACTTGGACGAAAATGCTTTGTATGTTTGTATGTTTGTTCGACGAGATCTTTTGAACCGCTTATGCGATCTTCACAGAATTTAGTAGGTATACGGATAGTACTCTTAAGTTTTACTGGTTTGTTAAATGAAGTAAATCGGTCAAGGGGTCGTGAAGTTATGAGGGTTCAAAGGGAGTAAAAAAAAAAAAAAAAAAAAAGTTGTACAATAATATCAAGTGGGGTGTCATATGATAGGGTTTGGTTTAGACATTCCAACCCCGTTTTTATTTTGATTCTAGGTCTAATACTTTTTGAGTTGTTGTAAAAATTATAAAAATAGCTAAACCAGTATAACGTGAGCTACCGTTTCTTAGAGTTTCAATGATTTTGTAGTTCAAGTAAGACTGGAACATAGCTAGACGGCGATTTCGAAGCGATTTGCAAAGTTTGTTACAACCATTGGTCAATAAAAATTGTTTGGGTTTTATTAACCTCCGACCATCACGAGATCTCAGTTCGGGGCGAACTACTAGTAATAGTATAGATAGATATTCTGTGGCATTAGGATTGATTATTAGATTGAGTTCGTTGCCATTGGTCGGGCTTCCTGCTGCGTTTATGCTCTAAACTCTAAACACGTCGTTATTCTGACAGTTTGGTGCCAGAAATCAAAAACGACGAACTCCATTAAAATTGCTGTCACTCCGTGTCACCACACCACCATTGGTTCTAGTGCCTTCGACCACATATAAGCGCACGCAAACGTTTTATGCAGCGTGTCAAACAAAAATCGAAAACCAAAAAGTTGTACATTCGTGCTTTTCTTTCTATTCACGAAAAGCTATGATTGATGATTCCAGCAACTACGTTTTCATGAAATCCTCTTAATTTAGTCAGCTTAATCTAAAAAATAAAATAAGCAGAGAATAAGCCCCGAATTTATCACAATTTTGTTGAAATGATTTTGTCTTGCCGTTTGGAAACACTAGGTAAACGGGAAGTGCAAGATAAATATTATTTTTATTATTTTATGGAAATTATTTTAAAAACTTCCCATTCGTCCCACCAGTGGGACGTCTCAGTGAGACGAACGGGAATGAACGGCTTATTCCCATCGTGCCCACCGGCCAGCCCACTGGTGGGCGTAAGTTTCATCCAAGTTGGACCTGGAGTTGCAGCCAAATTGAATCACAAACATTTATAATATTAGTGGAATGGGATGGGACCAACCATACAAAGCTCTAACAGAGGCTCGAGCCTTAGTTTTGTCTTGTAAAATCTTAACGGATATCGCAAAGCGACTTGCGAGATATTTTGTATGAAAACCGGATAAACGCCTCTAGTGGGTTTGCAAACGATTTTTTTCCATACAAAAACTGCGAGTTTCTCGATTCTCGCATATCGCAAATAAACAAAACCAAACTCAGGCTACGGGTAAATACGGTCGCAGCCTAACTCGTTTGAAGCACCCATTTGTCCGTCACAGTGACCGTTTCGAGTGGTGTCGAGTGTGTTCCGTTCATTTGTTTTGGTTACTTCACTCTGTCGTGATGAGACTAACACAGCACTTGAGCTTAGGGCTATAACACATGTACGCGGCCACTGATGACTAGCAAAGCAGAAATAATGCATTTCAGGCATTTTGCTACTTACACCTTACGCAATTTAGGTAATTTACTAATCAATAAATTGTACAACTCCCATTGCAATCCTACACTAAAACCTATTTTAGTAATGCCATCCTTAGACTATGTATCAGTCGAAGCAGAGATCCCTCGCGTCTACATACAAATATATCTTTACTTAAGTAGAGCGACGAGTCAACTCCTTGACTATACACCTTGACTCCACCTTCATAATGCGAACTGCCAAGGAGTGGAACTCTCTGCCATCTTCAGTATTTCCTGAAAGATACTACCTGGGAATTTTCAAGAAAAGAGTGAATAGGTGGATTATAGCTAAGCGTGCTCCACCCTAGCCTGCAGCTACACTTACCACCAGGTGTGCTGGCAGCCAAATACTTAGAAAAAAATAAATAAAAATAAAACAAAGGTTACTACAAAAAATTAAGAAAATTTTTGAATATATTAGGTAGTGCCATTATCATTAAGCTTCATTTTAAACATAGATATAAGAAGTTACTGCACTTCACCAATGTACCCTAACCTAACCTTTTCAGTAATTAAATTTTATATTTATTGATTTGTATACAGTGACATTTAATTCAAAGTAAGGCTGAACGCAAACGGACTAGTGATCACATCTATCTATGACCTGCGATAGTCACTTTGCTACTTTTTCGAGCATTTTGTAGCCTAACTGGACAGCTCACTGATCCGGACTCAACTATACATTATGTAAGAAAATCTCTACTGAAATCAATGTTTGAGTAAAGATTTCTTTATTAAAATTACCTTATAGAGATTTGATAGAAAGAGCCCACTCGTGTGCATAGTGGGCTTGACGAGAATTTTTTTTCCCATCCGGCCCACCAGTGGTCCGGCCGGTGGGCTCGATGGGAATAAGCCAAAAAAACAAAAACGGTATAACTTTTCCAAGCTTATATTGAGTTTATTTAACAGGGTTAGAGTTTAGTCATGTAGTATTTTTTGCTCATTCTGTTCACGTGTATTCGAATGTCCAAATTGTAAATTTTTTAAACTTTTTCTTTCATTTTGTACTTCGCGTGCCTCGGCTCAAACTGTCGCACATTTTACCTGAAACCTGCGCCATTTTCATATGCGTTACGAATGCCGCACGGCACTGTGCACTTATGAAAACCATTTTTGGCGTAAAATATTTCATCTTTGGCTCAATATTCTCTCCTCCTCCTGACTTATTCGTATTTTCGACGGAAGTGGCTTTACCTTGGTTTTCTTAAGAGTCAGTGGCCGTTATGTAGCGTTCAATCAGCCATGTCAAATAACAGGCCTTGTTTGTACTAAGTAGTACCTATTTATTTACATAGTTTTTTTATGTACCTGTAAAAAATCAAACAGTAACGCCCATTGCTCTAAAATGAAAGAGTTAATTCTCAAAGAAATTAAGATTGTCACAGTAATACTCTAATATACGATGATTTACCAATTATAAATTATAATTACAGAATACTGGCAAATTATAATGTGCTGTTCATTTCCGTTCGTCCCTCTGGGTTTCGTCTCACTGGTGAGACTAATGGGAATACAAAAAAATGCTATTAACCTGCACCCAGCTAAATCACAAAGTTTTTTTATTATGTACATAGAACGGACGTAATACTACGGTTCTAGTTTTTTAGATTCACCTGTTTTAACCTTGGTACGCAACACAATAAAACACAGTGCGTTCGTCCCTCCTGGTCGTAAAAGCAACACCTTTTGTAAGAGGGCCCTTAACCGAACCTTTGGCCCTAGTTTAGGTTTTTTTAAGACCCTTGAAAAGAAATAGAGTTATTTGTAGAATACAGGCGGGGTTTATGACTTTGTTGTATTTATAAAAAAAAAAATTGGTTTAGTAGTAAAGCTAGCGAAGGGTTTGGGGAAAGTGGAAAAACCTTAGGTAAGTAAGTATGTATTACTCATATCGGTCTCTTAAGCCCATACACTCAAACATATAAGTAGAGATTTTCATACAAAAATCTTTGCTTGAGTCAAGATTAGTGCTTATGCAGTCAATGAGAGACCAATTATTTATAAAGCCGCCTAAAAATGAAAGAAGATTCCCCACCAGTCAGGATTAAACATGATGTGGGGTAAACGCCAACAATTTTTTGAAGATTGTCATAATCCCCACTGGTTGAGACAGCTTAGTGGGAATTATGAGTAAACCAGATTAACCACCATCAAATTATGATATAACTAACTGTATCTACCTTTACTTTTATTTTCAGCACGACAAAACACAATGCAAAAATTAAGAATACTTGCATGGATTCAAAACTGTAGTAATGGAACAAGCAAAGACATTCTCTACCTTTTCTTGCTCTATAAATAAAATAAATAAATATTCACGGACACTTAACACAACGCCTTCTAGTCCCAAACTAAGCAAAGCTTGTACGATGGAAACTAGATGGCTGATAGAATACATACATACATTTTTTTTTGTAAATACATACTTATAATACATAGAAACACCCAGACACAGAACAAACATCTATGTTTTACAACACACAAATGTTTGTTCTCGGTGGGGATCGAAACCCACGACGCCTATCAACTGAGTTCTTAGAAATCCGTGGCTAATGCATTTCTAAACGAATAAACTGATAAATAGGACAGTGTCCGCGTGACCTTTTATTTCATCGACTAAAGGCCTATTTACATGATACAAAGTGTCTTGCTTGTTTTATTATAGTCCTCCTCACCGTTTTTGATGACGGTGACCCTAGATAAAATTATTTTCACAATTACTTATTATCTTAACCTAAATAACTTGTAATCTAATAAATAATAATAAATAAATATTCACGGACACTTAACACAACGCCTTCTAGTCCCAAACTAAGCAAAGCTTGTACTATGGGAACTAGATGGCTGATAGAATACACACATACATTTTTTTTTTTTTTTTTTTGTAAATACATACTTATAATACATAGAAACACCCAGACACAGAACAAACTTCTATGTTTACAACACACAAATGTTTGTTCTCAGTGGGGATCGAACCCACGACCCACAGCACGGAAGGCAGAGCTACTACCGACTGAGCCATGACGCCTGTCATCTGTAACTGCATTCTAGCATGAGCCCTAAAAGTAGTATGGCCATGTCCTTTGCATGGATGACCGTCGTTTATCTAAGACTGTTTTTTACTTTGAGATGACCGAAGGTAAGCGCAAACACGGTGGTCATCTTGTTCTATACAATTAAATTGAAGCAATAGATGACTTGCATGTAACATTCTAGATCTGCTTAGTATACAAGTTTTGTTTCAAAACATTTCTTGATTTTTCTTGTATCGTTATTTTTAACCGACTTCAAAAAAGGATGAAGTTCTCAATATGGTTGTATTTTTTTATGTTTGTTACTTCATAACTCCGTCATTTATGAACCGATTTGTAAAACTCTTTTTTAATCTGAAAGGGTATACTTTTAGATTGGTCCCATAATTTTTTTTATCAAAATTGGTTTTGTAGTTTGGGAGTTAAATAGGAATAACTGGAAAAAACACATCATCTACGTATAACACTGGGTATTTTGTTTTCCTGTGAGCTTTCAATAGTGTTTATGATTAATAGAACAAACCCATTGAACTACCATCATCATCATCCTCTGTATAAAATCAAAGTCGGTTTTTTTCCAAGTTTTTAAACTTATAAATTATTACTATATCCGAGTAAACTTTGCTTACAATTCTTGGAAATCAATTATTGCATTGAATTACTGATCTTGTATGAACAAGAAAATAGCATCATGTAAATGGGCCTTAAGACTAAGAATAAGCCATTTACGTCCTTCTTTCAGACCAACCTTTTCACTTCGTTTTCATTTCGTTTTGATTATCTAACCCTAAAAAGGTTCAGTGGTCAATTGTGTAAAACCCAGTGGAATAAATAATACAGGGTTTCCATACTAGGTTTGCAAGTTGTGGGTTTTAGTGGTTTTAGTAAACGAGAACTTTATAATGTAAATTTTTCTTTATTGCGATGAGGTTTCATTTGAGTTTAGTTTTCCAGTAAGAGTAGCTTAAGGTCACTTTTTGGCGAAAAAAGTTAAAATAAATTATAAGTAGCAAATGCACGTGCTCGGCAACTAACCTGAGTCCATAGTTACGAGTTTTACTTTCAAAAATCTAATCTAAAATCAAGTTTGTGTTTATGTATGGAATTACGATAAACCCCTCTAGCAAAGCGAGGAAATTATTTTTTTTTCCATGCAAACTCAAATATTATTTTTTCTTAATGGAACCCCAACATGGTGCTGTGTTAATAAAATAAAGATACAGAACGGAAAAATAACAATGTTATCTTTTACCACATATCTTGAAACATTCATGGTATCTCTGAACTTCTCATAAACATTGTCTTCTGTCAGCACAAGCCTTATCGCCACAATCTCTTTGACGCATTCAATGTTTCCGTAAATACTCCGCAAAGTTATGTAGAACGCGGTCTAACCTCTGTTCAAGTTCTCTACCATGGAAAAAGCTTCGCAAAGATTTGCTAGTATGGTTTTAAATACACTGCGTGGTCGCTTAGAGAGCGGCGTGCGAACTCAAGCGAAGAGACCGTGTCGCCGCGCAGTGTAACTCCAAATGGAGTGAAACCGTTGTTTGTCGTTTAGCGCAGTAGTCACCAAGGCTTGACCCGTATTTTCCCAGCTGTCTCCATTTAAATAAAAGAAACTCCCACGAAGGTTGTTGACTTTGCCAGCCCCTTCTCTGTACTTTGACTGGCAACGTAAAATGAACTTTATTGCCTTGTGTTTAGATTACTATAGAAGCAAATAACTTTTACAAAATGTGACATAATGCTAGGGCGTACCCCCGACTACAACTTTAGATAAATCTAAAAGATTTTGAGTACCTACTGATAGATAATTGAGGGTAATAGAAACACTTGAGGTTTTGTTCTGATCTGTTAACATAACAAAGTTAGAACTCTAATTGGAATCGTATTTTTACTATAAGGTTACGGATAAATACGAGTGCCTACTACTAGAAGGTATTATAAAAAATATTCTGATAACTAATCGTATTTGATAGATAGATCGCTAAAAAAAAAATTGGTTATTGTAACTTTAACTTTAAAAAAAAATTAGGCTGGCACCGAATCTATGCTTTATCTATCTAGCTATTGCTTTGTAATAAATAAATAAATTGAACTGTCCGCTGCTGAATTTAAATTTCAATATAGCCTGCGGTATGTGTACAGATTCACGACGTCAAACATTTGAAAAATAGTGCTGTTATTTCTGTGTGGCTGCATCGTTCCCCAGTAAACACATAGTTATTCTATTACCATTCGGTATTGAGAAATGCTGGGTTCATTTATTTTTCTTTGCGACATCGACGACCAAGTTTCTGTACCTCAGTTTTTTCTTAAAATATTCCATCTGGAAGATTGTATTTAAAATATTCAGTAAAATGTTGAAATGTTTCTGCAAAAGTTTGATCAATTTTGTAATTTGATTGAAAAAAGTTTTTTTTAGGAAATATTAAATCGAGCATTGATATTCTTTCAGATTTCACAACTCAAAATCTTTGATTCTATCTGACTGAATAAGTGATTATCCTTAACTAGCCGTCGCCCGCGGCGTTGCTCGCATTCTAGACCCTTTAGGGTGCTACTTTTCAAAATTCCTTTCTTATTGCACTCCTACACTACGAGTATATAAGGACGCTACCCTCCAAATTTCATACCTCTAAAACTTATAGTATAGGCTGTGCGTTGATTCTAAGTCATCTTCAAAAGAGTTTTAATATTGATTATTGATTATAATATAATATATTATAATTATAATAATTATTTAGAAACAAGCATTGCAATTTGGCCGTAGATAGCACGGTTTTAGTGTATGACGGGGCATGTGTTAATTTTAATTCAGTTTTCTCATCGAATGTAATTTAACAGCCAGCATTGACCCTTTTTTTAATCCTGCACTAAAAAGCCTCTAATACCTTGTTCATATCCACCGTCATGAGACCGTGGCCGATGGAAGAAAATTATCCGTCCCTCCACGGAGTCGCGATACCCAACATTATAGGGGACAGGAGAGAAGGATTATTTTCGTATAAATCAATATTTTTTTGTCCCCAGGTGATCAAAACAATGCGAGGACGAGGGTGGCACACCAGCGCCATGTAACATTGTACCATGAGGCCGAGTAACTTCGTCGTGTACATCACTAGCCTACTGTGGCTCAATCTAACTGACGCGAAAATTGGTGAGCTTTCAGTATTGGCTTGCTTTTACCACAGTTCTGGAATCTTTTTTGCGTTTATTTGTAGGTAGCTGTTCAGAGGCTAGGGTTGCTAGAACCTGTAAACTTTCGAAATAAGTCCTCTCAGGGATTCGAGTTTTCACATTTTTTGAAACAACACATAGCATTTATATTCTAATAGTTTTTTTGTGTTATTGTGTACCACTGTAATGTCATAAAACAATCGTCCAAAAATTACTTAAAAAAATTATAATTATTATAATTATATTATTATTAAATTATATAAAATTGACCAAAATATAGTAAATTTAATTAGGTTTATTTGTTTGGGTCTTTAATTCATAATTAGCTTATCCACTTACCTGAAGTAAAATAATGTGTTGCGAAATGTGAAATACTAGCATAACCGACGCCTGAAGCTTATTTCTAAAAAAACAAATTAAACAACCTTCCTACGCTATCAGCATTGTTCGCGTTGTTACTTTGTCAAGGAAAATAACGTTGTTTAACTAAGTTTTGTTTTTAACAAACTTTAACAAATAAGGTTCTTTTTCCTATGTTTTTTGTACACCTTAGTGAATATGGTTTATATAGATAGACACTATTTGACAATAAAAGGTGAAATTTTTTCAACGTCAATTTCATTCGACCTGGCCTTAGTCTTTATTTTGTGGCCTACATTTTATTAATCCTTGTATCGTTTTCAAAGCATCTTTTTTATTTTTATTTAATCAGCTACGCTGCGATATCTTCCAGACTCTTAGGTTGTCTGGTAGGGATCGCTTAGTAGCGACAAGATCGTCTATTGTTGACCATTTTTTTATATTATTTGTGCAGTGTATTTTCTATTTTACGAGTATACTACCCAGTAGCGATACGTAGCGCGTATGAATATTATCGTAAAATAGATAAAGTGATTCGTATTTTCATAATTGTTCATAAACTCATTTATTCGCGTATCACTTTAAGCATAGTAAAACATTCCGTGTGGTAGAACTTTGTCTATTCAATCCAAAACTATCAGTTTTAATAATATTTGAGCTCACAATTTCATAACTTCCTACAAAACTGTTATTAATTTACAAAACTAAGCCCAAACGATAACGAGCCAGCCGTGGGTGAATATTATAAAGGGAAATATTTTAATTATTTAGATACCTACATAAAACCTAGGGATTCTTAAACTGACTGACATATTTATCAACGTACAAGTAATACCATGCACCAGAGTTGTGTTCGTAAAACCAGTACCTACTTTGTTTTTTTTTAATGATAAAAGTAATGGAACAAGCTGATAGCTCACCTGATGTTAAGTGGTAACTTCTGCTTATAACAATGCATTACCTCACAGAGCAAGTCCAATAAACTAAAATAATATTGTACTTGCACTACAATAAAACCTAATACTTCGTGGAGAAGGTGTCTTTGCCCAGCTGTGGGAAAAACCTTTTTTTATGACAAAAGCATCATGTTACTGAACTTACCTCAGCCTATAAAGTCGTAAAAAGCGTCTAGCGTAGTCTACTACTAAAATATTGGTGAAGATGCACTAAGTAGACACTTTACACGAAAATATAATTTTTGACTTTTATTTCACGTCACACGTAATATTTTTACATTATAATTCTGACCGTCCGATAATTGTGTTTCCCAACTCATGCCCTTCTGGGTACAGTTACCGTTAACCTGTTTCGTTTTATTTCAGGGTACTTCTGGCACATCACAGATCTTCATTATGACCCCTTCCACAACTCCCCGGAGTTTCATAAAGGTAAAATTATCTAGGCTGATTGTTAATTATGTTATTTGCGAAAGTCACGCAATGTTTGTTTTCGCTGACTCGACCCACTGTATTTGCTAAAATCACTTGAGTACACTTTGGGGGTTAATAATAATAGTTCTTTTACCTTAGGGTTAGTGCCAA
Organism: Eulithis prunata; assembly: GCA_918843925.1. Taxonomy (NCBI): domain Eukaryota; kingdom Metazoa; phylum Arthropoda; class Insecta; order Lepidoptera; family Geometridae; genus Eulithis; species Eulithis prunata. Next base: position 1,533,160 of record OU974017.1, read on the forward strand.
TATTTTTATTTATTTTAAAACATATTACTAAACGTATAGGTAGGTAGGTTAGATACAAACATTTATTCACAAAGAAAATTACAACTAATACAGTATTTACAATATTCACAATATTTACAAAATACACATGAAACAGTTGTTACTAAACTACTTGTGTGGTATTTACTTTAACTTTAAAACTAAAAGTCAACAGAATTATTGAAATACTTACAAATTGACGTTATTCATATTTATTCTATGAAATTTAATGCTAAAATAAATGTTGATCCCTGAAATTATAAAGATTTCCATTCAGGTTTCGTTTCAAGGAGGACAATTTAATATTTACGACTGACTCGCTGGCATTTCGAACACGGAGCTGACGCTCAAACCCTCCAATTCTAAAATGGATACGACAGATTAGGTTATATTTAATAATTTTCTGTCCCATTCATATTCTATTTTGGAAATGAAAAATGAGACAGACGGCAGCTAGAGCTAAAACAAACGTGTCAGTTTAAATTTTTTATAAAATTAATACCTGACGAGGAAAATTCGGCTTTGGAACTGTAGTGATAAAATAGTCTTAAAATAAATAAAATTTTATCTGGGAGCTACATAATCGTAACCATAAATAAAACAATGATGTCACCTCTTGGGAAAACGTCGGTTTCAACGTCATCTTTCGGCTGTGGACGACATCTTGTCAAACGTTTTTCAGCATAGACAAGACCGACAAGACACATGACTCGGTTGTTTTTTGCTTAGTGATCCAAGAAGATGGATTATATTATATATCCAAAAGATAAAATATTGGTTGAAAGCCTCTCGCTAACTTGATAAAATACATCTTAAATTGGGCCAATAACATAGTGTATATTTTCACGAGCCAATAAAACACTGTTATGGTTGTACCAAGCCGTTTTTTACGATGTATCAGGCTGTAAACACAATCGAGGTAACAACGAGCACAGTCATCGGAACGAGCACACCCACCGCAACGGGAGGCATCGGGATCACACGTGTGACACCTCCTGGCCGTTGATACAGAGTGCAGCGGCCTTTATGGCAGAACGACATCCTGATACACTAGAGTTTGTGCTTTGGACCGGGTGAGTACAGTTCCAAATCCCATGATCTTTTTTAATCTTGAAACATACGGCAGAACTGCAACAAATCGCACTGGAGTTTGTGATTTAAGTATAGGTACCCAAAGAGTCACAACTCAAAGACATAATTGATAACCTATTATATCTGTAAATGAAAGAGGCTTACAATCGTTCCTATTAAAAGTAAGGGGAGGCCCATATTTAGCAACAGAGACCTTTAGGCAGTTGATGAACTTGGTCGACCCTGCTGCACCTGTAAATGAAATATACAAGTATTTTGGGCCATTTTACTAAAATATCATTCTTTTGGCATTCATAATTAAATTCTGCCAATATTTGTCAAGGTTTAACAAAGTTAAGCATAAGTTTTCTCCAACAGAGACATCCTTTCATCATCAATGGAGCATCTGACCGAGGAATACAAACTAGAAGCGGTGCGGAACGTTACTGATGTCCTGAGCCGGACATTCAGCAGTCAGTTCGTGTTTCCAGCGCTGGGGCACAACGATCCGCCACCGTCACGGAAGCTGGTCGATATGTGGATGCAGTGGCTCCCGACAGAAGCACTTCAAACTTTTGAAACTGGTACGATACTTGGTCCAATGCGAACAAATACTTGGGCTTCTTCGTCCAAAGAAGTAAAAAGTGCCATGTCTCCGCTGTAGAGATCAATCACAGATTTATTTCAAGGCTACGACAAACTCCTGCAGACGACCATATTATGACGAAAGAGCTTTAAAAAATCATTCCAGAAATTTTATTTCCTTATTCTCAGGTGGATATTACACCATAGAACAGTCACACAGCAAACTCCGCATAGTAGTGCTGAACAGTGTTCTATGGGCCGGCGGGGCAGCTCGGACCGACGGCCCACATCGCGGCCGAGCACAGTGGGAGTGGCTGGAGCAAGTCCTTAGCAAAGCTAGGAGGAAAAATGAAATGGTATGTCTGTGAGGAGTTTGTGCATGGGTTCCAAACTCACAACGCTGGTACTACACAAACGGACGGGTAGCATAAGCTATTTGCTCTGAAGTTTACCACAGAAGTAGCTGTATAAGTACCTACTAGTTGGTCAAGACTGGTGAAAAATTCCAGCTCTTCTAAGTTCCCCACAGGAAAAGTGATTCAAATAAAACTATGCAAGCGTCTTTTAGATCCACACCAAAATTTTAGTTAAATTATCATGTTTTTTTCAAAGGTATACCTAGTAGCTCATGCTGGACCAGGAGTGGAAGAGCGTCACAACGCCGGAAGCGCGTCAGCAGCGGGGGGAGGAGAGTTGACTCCATCCGCTAATGCCAGGCTGCTCCACGTGATCAGGGCGTTCAGTGACGTCATCGCCGGACAGTTCTACGGGCATAGACACGCTGACACCTTCAGACTTGTTTATAGTGAAGGTTACTATTTCTCAACTGGCCTATGACATTTATTTTGCTCCTCAGTAAGGTTCATTTACTAACCTACTTCTCAACTGTCACAGACCCCACAAGTTTCGGTTCTCAGGGTACCAAAATAACAATACCCCAGGCCATAGAAAATATTATTTTGAGACCATTCTTCATTTATTTTACTGCCATATACTGTGTTATGACCATGATATCGACGAATTTATGTTATGCAGGTCAACCAGTATCGTGGGCACTCCTGGCTCCATCACTAACACCCAGGGGAGCGGGCAGCATATCAAACCCAGGATTAAGACTTTATAAATTTGACTCTAATACTGGCAAGGTAAGTTTAAACTCCAATTTAACCAAGCTTATTGTGAAACTATTCACATGGACACAACCAGTTAACTTCGAAGAACAGTGCGGTGCATACATATTCTGCACATAAGATAGCCTTGATATCTATAAGCGTCTACTAACAGCATATTAATTTAATTATAATGGCTGCGTTCACCCATTGCAGACATAATTGTTTGCCATGACCTAACCATACTACTTTTGTTCCAGGTGTTAGACTACACGCAGTATTACTTAGATGTAACTAGTACAAGGGGAGAGCTGCATTGGGCTGTGGAGTACAATCTGACGCAGTATTATGGACTGAGGGAAGTGACCGCCTCGTCGCTGGACGCTTTGGCGGAGCGCATGAGAAGTCATTATGACAGGGGACCTTTTAACAAGTGAGATTCTTAGTATATTTTATGCTGACAATATCAGATATTCATAATAATAATTATGTGTATCACCTAATACTTTTCTTGTTGATCATTTTGATCGATGGTGTTTACTCACTTCGCCCCCTCATGACGTCAGCATTATTTGTTTTATGTTGATTGATAGGATATATAAAAGTAGCCGAAGATAAACGGTTACATACGGTTTTTGCACAACATTGCTCAAAATAAATGGTCTCAGATTTAAATATCTGTTCGCTACATACCCATAGTCGGTCTTTTGTTTTTTATCTAGTAGGTACGTAGATGAAGTAGTTGCTGATATAAGCTTACCATGAAACCAAATTATAGACATTGTTTTACTAATATTGTATATTTTTTCCATAGATATCTATCGGCTCTTCGCGTGCGCCACAACCCTGAAACTTCAGAATGCGACACCGCCTGCGTCCACGTCCACTATTGTGCAATCACTAGAGCTGATTACCATGAGTTTCGAGCATGCGTCCGCAATCCAGCTTCGGCGCTAGCGTCGCGCGCGCCAAGCCACTCCGCCGCCATCTTGGTTTACGCCATTTTGATTTTGTTGACTTAGTTGTGTGTTGATGTTAGTTGTTGATCAGGCAGAAAATCTAAATTGTCTGCATTATAAATTAAAATTGAATCATAAAACCCATAGGTAATTGGTTGATAATCGCGTGTATTAAGTGGCTAGTAAGATTGGGTTTTGTATAAACTGTAGCAGAAGTGAATTACAAATTTTTTTGGATAGACAAGTACCTACAACATATTAGCCGCCTTTTTATTCCTGCTAATATTAGTTACTCCAGCCGCTCCTCTATATTTATTAAAATATTAATGTCTATAAATTGTTGGTGTTAGAAGTGATTTAGGTTATGATAAATCAGCGAATTTTTAATATTAGTTAAATGAATTAAGAAAAAGTGGTTTAGGTTTGTATTTATTGTTTTGTTGAGTTGTTTGAACTAACACTTATTTTCATAGTCAATAGATACTTTTAACCATCTATAAATTTATATTAGTGTAATTTATTTCTGGTCTATTAACAACGTTAAGTTACGATGCCACTATTTCCGAAACCTCTGCTTTTTTGTACTGATAGAGTCCAATCTCGATGAAAGTACTAATTTTATTGTTTTGTAAATGACTTTTTAACATGTTATTTTTGCTAATAATGTTATTTGATTATAAATCACGAATTATAATGTATTTAACTAATAGTTTGAATGTTATTCGCTAATTTGATTGTGATATGATAGAAATTTTGTAAATAAATAGTTATTTGAAATGAAACATCAGTGTAAATAAATTTGAACATTTAACAAAAACGTGTTTTTTTAAATGCATGATTAAACATAAAAATTATTTAGATAATACATACTAGCTGCCCTTATATCGTAAGCTCTGAACTGCTTTCGCTGCCCAGAATAATGCCACGCGACGTGGCTACAAATTTAGACGAAAACAAGAAGCTTTTGACGGCAAAAAACGCGCTAAAACGCGCTAATGTCACTATTTAATCACAGAATACCTATGATTTAGTATGAAAACAGTTGAGAAAACCTGCCTCTAAACCTGGCAGGTTTTTAAGAGACAACGATTGCCCCCTTCGGGTTTTTATTAAAACTATAAATAAATATATCGTATAATATTGATAATGCTAAACATACACAAGGGTTCACTCTATAGATATTAAGGTTTTCTCTTTTGACACCGTTTATCCCGTTTACCCCTCTCTCGATACATCCTGTTTATCCCAAGTTTTATTCAAATTGTTTTTTCCTTTATGGCGTGGTTTATGAACATTATGAAAGAGAAGATGAAGAAAAAGAGGTACCTACCTAATAAGAATTGAAGCCAACTGGTAACCCGTCTCTGTGAGAATCATGCTTATTTTGGTGTAGGGACACAAGATTATTATTTTAGTCATTTTAATATTTTCTGAAGACATATAAAGCTTAATAAGGCACCTTAAATAAAAACTTTGTTTTTTTTATTTTAACTTACTAAACATAACAATCTCAATACAACATCCTAGTATTTTTTCTACATTAATAACGCCAAAGAAAGTTATAGAAAACAGTAATGTGAAGATATGTCAAAAGATTTCTTCATAAGTCATCACAAAAAACCTATTGAAAACATATCAAATACAATGCCAGTCCCATACAAAAATATTGCCGTCGTACACAATCAAGACATATTTTCCAACAATACTTACCTACGTAATTTTCGGACGCACGGTTCAACTCACAAAAACCTCTTGAAACGACGTAGAGACATTCACAATACGTAGGCAGAACCTCCTTACCTCGTAAAAAACATGCCTTTATTCCATTGTTACATCGAACAAAACATTTCATATTTCCTTCCATTTTTCGTAAATACCAACATTATCGACCTTCAATACCAAACGAAACTCATACATCCATATGAATATTTTTTTTCTAAAGGCCAACCTAGCACTAATCTGTGTGGTGCCCCCAAAACGGTCACAGAAATGGGTCATACTGTACCTCTCCGTGAATGCCTATTTGTTTGACCAGTTATGGTCGACCTGCGACGCTCGGTCTCCGCTTGGAGATTTTAAGGCGCGTGTCATAGAACGTGGTCGCGTTTAACTGGTCGTGAATAAGTTTATGCCGTACGCTACCTCTTGAAGTACAGAAAGGGTTAAGTTCGCGCAGAGAAAAGTGGTAAAACGCTAGTAAGCATTTATGGGTTGGAAAAGGAGGCATGAAAGAGGGTTCGTCACTTTGAGAGCCTTTTGTCGTCGGAGGTGACATGTGAGGGTGAAAATATAGGTATTGCGGCCCTTACGCGGATATGAAGGCAATCTTGAAAATATATTTGCCGTTTTTGTGGATGTGAGTTCCGTGTATTTTGCACTCTCAATGTTGCATGATGTTTTCTTATGTAGCGAAAAAGAATATAATAAAAATAGTATTTTTAGCTGTGTAAAACCGCTGTATGTAAATGTAATAAAGGTTTTTGCGATTTTGCATCTAAACTTCAGGACAAGAACTCATTTCCTCTTTCTTGAGTTTCGCCAAATATGCTAAGCCCTCAAATCCTCATTCATGAATACTTCACAACATTTTCGCAAAGAGGTCACTTTGAATGTACGCAACTTAATTCAAGAATAGAGTCCGGTGTTCACTATGCTGAATGTCTTATACCGGTTCTAGTTATCTCAAATACTTCTCAGTTATAGCAAAAAATAGTTTTTGGACAAAAAACATGTTAGATTTCTTAGTCTACAAATAGTAGTAGGTGGTAGTAAAAATGTTTCATTTCTTAGTCTACAAATAGTAATAGGTAAAAGGTAAAGTGAAATGTGTAGGCACTTACTTAGATATCGACATTATTTGGTGGATATTTCTGAAAAAAAAACCGAAATTCCCATTGGTAGGGAATTTTTAGTAGGGATTTCTGGAAAATATCGATTTAAAGCGTTCTTTTTACGATATATTCCAGAAATCCCTACTAAGAAATCCCTACCAGTGAGGATTTCAGTTTGTTTTATTCAGAAATTCCCACTGCTACGACGTAACATGTCTACTACGTTTTGATATAATTGTACTGATAGGCTTCGCTACGTGACGGTCATCGTTTTTCTAAAACTTAAGTACGATGAGATTTGGACCAGGGCTCGGTGGGTTCCGTAGGTTGTAGCACGATTAAATTAGCTGCCTAATGATCTTAGAAACGGACCTTTTAGGGGTCAGTTGTTTATTTCTTTTGCAAAGACTAAGAGGTTTTTTGATAAAGAGAGGTCATTTTCTTACTTTACATTTAATTAAGAGAATTACTCCTCAGATATGATGATGTCAACATCGTACGTTGATTGTTTATTTATGATTCAGTTTTATTTTTTCAATTCAATTATATATTTTCCAACTCAAGTGTTTAAAAATATAACTAGCAACAATTTTTTTTTTTCAAATTCTCGATACGTTTCAGTTTATATCTTAAAACAATTTTTTATTAAATTTAAATTAAATATTCACGGACACTTAACACAACGCCTTCTAGTCCCAAACTAAGCAAAGCTTGTACTATGGAAACTAGATGGCTGACAGAATACATACATACATTTTTTTTTGTAAATACATACTTATAATACATAGAAACACCCAGACACAGAACAAACATCTATGTTTACAACACACAAATGTTTGTTCTCGGTGGGGATCGAACCCACGACCCACAGCACGGAAGGCAGAGCTACTACCGACTGAGCCATGACGCCTGTCGATTACTGTAAGTAATTTCCATGCCATGACGCCTGTCGAATTACAATTGCAGTACCTTTACCGTACGTTTCCACTGCAAAACATTCACAATAAAACATGCACATGCACAACTCTGTGAAGATATCGATTTGCGTTTCCACCGACAAACCTTGTGAATGTTTGACATTTTGAAAATCGTTTGTAATAATTGTGTTGTGAACGTTTTATTGTGAATGTTTTTTTTCGAAACACGCAGTTAGAAGTATAATTAGTACCTTCTTACCTACGTCTAAGTATTTGTATTCATTACTTAATTTAATTGCCCATTAGATTAATTTACGGCTTAAGATATAAATAAGATTAAAATTATGTGAACCGTAAATTTTTGGGTCATTTAAACTAATTTAATGAGGCCTTTCACCTTTAGGTACTACATAACTCTTTGTTCAACTCTTGTAAAGACCACCTTCAATTGAAACTACACTAACACGTTTTTGACTATGATTTAAAATTAACCTTGTGTATATTATAATAAGTAACATTTTACTTTGAATGACGATCTCTGTCTGCAATTTTAGGCCGCTCTGCTATGGGCCTATATTCAGTCATTACCTCAAACAAACTTTGACTCGAACTTTCAAATCATTTTTTGGTAGTTGTCAAAAGATTTCGAGGTCGAGTCGAGGTGAAAAATTATTCGAGGTAACAACAAAGGATATGGGCTAGTCTCTGAATGCTAGTCTGCCATCTTAACATACCTTTCAAAGTAAATTAAACTACAAAGCAGTAAAAATAGCACGTATATTTGCATAGCACATTATGTACCTATGTCATGCAGGCTCACATGGCCGGTTTGGGTCGCACAGGCACGGAATAGACATTCGTTTCGGTCCAGGAAATTACTTACAGAGGCTCTGCGTATTTCACGATTTTTCTATACAGGATGTGTTTTTGAGGTGTGTGTACCATTGGCGTAGATACAGGCTTTAGACTTTTCCACATCGTTTTTAGTAAAATAAGGATATTAAAATGTATAGTTATTAATTAAATTAGTTAACATAACATTTGTACCCAAAAATTTGTAATACTTATTGGATACCCAGATTTTATCCAAACCCAAAGTCAAAATAAAAATAATTTATTGTTGTTTAGAGCACTAACTAATAATTACTAACCATTCTATAGTGTGACCATTTTGAAAATGAAATAAAACTACCCAGATATTGTTAATTTTATTTTGACGAGGGTCGGGTCAATTATTTTAGCCCTATTTTACGTTGAGTAGGATACAACAGATCAATATTGGGTCCCAAAACTTAAATTATAAATCAATGGTCTTATATTCATATCGAGCTACGCTAGCTAAAATAGCAGCTAAATATATTGTCATCTCTTTTTAAAGCCGTGCTAAAATGACAGCAAATTATGAATAGAGTGACAAGTATTTTACTTTATTTTTAACCTACTTAAAAAAAGAAGGCGGTTTTTAATTCGGTTGTATTTTTTTTTTGTTTTATTCTATTAATGTAAAATAATTTGAGTGAGGCTTTTACAGGGTGGGGATGCTTGGACAACTAACGTGTATGACATGAAAAAGACGACAAATGATCTGATGTACTAAGTTTCTTTGTTTAATCAATGTACAATGTACATAGGTAAATTGGTTTATCGACGTGGACTTGATTCATATCCCCGTCCTAAATTAATTGAATCCAAAGTAATTTCACCTTACATTGTAAGCAATTACAAAGAACGTAAGGGCGAGAATTGCACCTCAGTGCTTCACCTGTTTACATTTCCAGTCACGGCCGACAGTGGCCCGACATAAAATCAAATTAACTCACTAATAAAGCAAAGCAATCCGCTCTCGCCGAGCTATTTTATATGTCGACTGAATTTCCGAACGAAACGTTTGATTTTTTTCTTTTTTTGTGACTGTAGAGCAGAGTAAAATGAGGAAAATATGTAAGTTTAAATTACATGAAATACATTCTTTAATATAGCAGCATTCGCAGAAGTACAGGAATACAACGCTCGACAAGACTTCCCTCAGTTTGTATTCAGAATTCTTAGTGTGTCTCAAAGGTAAGAAGGTATCATTTCCTCATTTTTCTTTGTCTTTTAATTTATTGACATTTTTTATTATTTTTATTTGCAATGAGAATGAATTTCATCATCAATATATATAAAACTCTTTTGAAGCTGACAGAGAATCAACGCACAGCCTAAACTATAAGTCCTAGAGGTATGAAATTTGGAGGGAAGGTTCCTTATATAGTGTAGGGGCGCACTAAGAAAGGAATTTTGAATAGTCACACTCTAACGCGGGCAACGCCGCGGGAGACGGCTAGTAATGTATACAATACTTATTCATACGCCTGTAAAGGTAGATTTTAGTGGAGTTTTAACTATTTTAAGATCTTTACCAACCTGAAATTTATTGAATTGAATCAGATTTATGATATAAGAGAAGATATTGGAACAATGCACTTGCCTATACCTACTTAAAAACTAAACCGATCATAAATAAAAACACCATTATCTAAATGTAAAACTTACTAGGCCAAGTTTCTAAGTTACAGATTTATCTGTGTCAACTAAATGTTGAAATAGATACAAACCCCCTATCTAATAAAAAGTTAGAGTAGACATTATGTCCTGATTACGTATGGTAAACAAGACATAATGTCTACTCCAACTTTTTATAAGATAGACCATTAATATCCAGTTTGTAAAAAATTAACTCAACAAAATAACCGTTGAATGAATTATGACAGACACGTTGATTGAACTTTTAGTTTGAAATAAACTATTTCGGCCAAATACCGCGGTCACAGCGCAATTTTAATTAATGGCATCGGTACCTACCGCAGTTCCCGAAAAATAGACTAACATTTTTTTTATGGTGATAGATAGTAGTTTTGCAACTTTTATGTTGCATTCAAATCGGTGGATTACAAATAGTTTTAATAATTGAGTTGTTTGGAATGGAAAACTCGGAATTTAAGTTGAAGTTTGTTTTTCGGTTATTATTTTTATAGGATACCATTACTTTTGATAAAATGTCCTTTGGCCACAATCTCACCAGTGATCATGAAGATGAAGCAGGATAGTCTAGAGGACACCAGGTAATGTGCATATACAAATAATGTCGGGAACAATTTTGGTGGCCTGTAAAATGTATAGAACATGCTAGCATAATAAAATACATTACAAAACAGTGCTCCCGATTCTGTTGTCTAATTTTCCTAAACTAAACTAATTTGACAGCACTAAAATGGTTGCTATCCCTTTATCATGAACTGAAACCGCAGAGACAGCTGCCATTTTAGTTCTGACAAATTAGTTTCGTTTAGAAAAATGCACTAACAAAATCGGGCAAAATACCAATATTTTATTATATTAAATTTAAATGAAAATGAATGAAATTAGTGTACCTACAAGCAGTAGCTGTATAGATCGAAAAAGTAAAAAAGAAAAAGTAATTTTCCTAAAACTTCTAGTGCGAGTAAAATAATTGGTAACTAATTTAAAACGCACCGACACGTCGTCGTCGTCGTGAAACTCTCCGACAATATCGTGGTAGGTGTCGTGTCGTTGGCTGTGTATAAACACCCATTTCTGGTTTTATTTGCCTCTTTCTGTATCGCAGTTATTTTATTTGCCGACCAAAACGGGGACAAGTTTTTGCACAAAACTAACGGAAGCTGCGCTATGGAATTTATGACTTTTTCACGTTATGCGAGCACTGGTGTGGAACGTGTCGGTGGAACGAGGTAAAACTAGTCAGGGCTTTGTTAGTATGTATTTTGGAGGCTTTCATAACCTGTGCCTTTATACGCATTTTGGGAAGTAAATTTGAGAAGCCTGTAAATGCTACAAGGAGAAGAGAAAATGACCTTGGCCCTTGCATAAACATTTTGTTGTTATTCGCAAAGAAAATTACATATAATATAGTATTTACAAAACTCACATGAAACAGTTGAGCCTATTTATCATTTCCCTGTTATATTTATTTATTTACAATCAAACCCTATAATAAACCAGCAGTATATAACAAATAGGTAGCTTCATAAAAGCTAAAATAATTATAAGGTATAAAACCCCAGACAAAAGACTAAATAATTCAGAGGCTTTATTCAAATCCATCCAATTACTGTGTATATCTAAACTTTTCAAGCTCTGAGTGAGGGTACCTATCTCTTCTCCTGAAGGACAGTTGTCCTTGTCACTTGTCTACGGAATTACAAATAAACGGTCTTTTCTGGCGTACCTACACACAAATTAGATTTTATTTTACTATATATATATTAGGTCTAAATTGGCATACAGGGTGATCCAACGTGTTTGTTATTGCATTCTAACAATAGCGCCGATTTTCAGTGTTACGGTCCAGTTTTGGAAAAACAGAACACTTATGGTCTCACTCCAGTGTCTGTCTGTCCGTCTGTCTGTCACTTCCACCAGACAGAGCTGAACCGTAGATGCTAGAGACTAGAAACAGTTAAATACCTTACAGCGATATGTCTAAAAAACACTTTATTTTTTAAATTTGAACAACTATTATGATAACTAATGACTAATGACTTATGAGCCCGAAGTATGAGTTTAGTTTTGTCGATCGAAACGCATATCGAGAAGCAACTTGCGAGATATTTTACCTATATGAAAACCCGATAAGCGCCTATAGCTCTTAAAAACTTTTTAGGAGATTTGCAAACTACTTTTCTCCTTACAAGAACTGCGAGTTTCTCGATTCTCGCTTGTCGCTTGTCGCAAATCAACATAACAAAACTCAAACTACGGGCTCAGTGTGCCACAATTTGACGTGAAGCGTATTTCCTGAAATATAGAGCGAATGAAAAACGCGTCGGCGCCCCGCAGCGCCATATTGCGATAATTCTACTTTTGACTGCTAACGTATAACGCTATAAATCGCGGTCGCTGTAAGCCACACCAATCAGTTACAGTGTAGAACTGCTAATATCGTAATTATTTAGGTTTGTTTATGACTACTGCTAGAGATTTTGGGTACTTTCTCATAATTAGATTTAAGATTATTTATTTTTCATAAAATTTAAATAAATTAATGAGAAACATGTTTTTTCTTAAGTAGTTACATTTGGTCAACTAGGAGATATAATAATGCGTGAAAAGGAACGTATATTTCCGATAAGGCAGTACTTACACACCCATAGTGATGAGTGTAGCCTCTATGTAACCTTGAAAGAAAGAAAGAAACAAAATACATTTATTTCGGACACACTATACATACATATTATCAGCACAACTAAAAAAAAAACAACATACCTTACCAACCTTGCAGTTACCTACACAAAGTTTGCGTTGTACATTAGGTATTCTGGGCCGTGTACATTAGGTTCATCACGTCAAACTCTGCTCTGTTGCTTCTCAGTGTATCTATTTATATTAAAAGTATGGTTTTATTTTATTGCTTTTATTACCTTGATGACTGTTTGGTGCCAAAAAATATACTCTCTATAACAGTTGAAATATAGGTACCTACCCAAAACACTCGTCATTTTGTCCACTACTGTTTCATTAGAAGCGCATTATTAATACTTCAAAAGCACTAGAAACGGGAATAAATCTAAACCATAAAAGCACTCCAATCAGCCACATTGTGCAGCACTAATTGCGTTATTATTGCCGCTGCTCCGCTAAAACAATGTATCCTAGCGTTTATGTCCGTAATCGGTCGTTTTACTACGAATGCTGGTTAGAATGTATCCAATGGTTTAGTGCGCTATTTGTTAGCGCAATTGGCACTTGTTTATTGTAACTGTTTTGGATGGAATTGTAACAATAACAATGTACGTACGAGTAAATAAATGAATGACGAAGTCACTCTTCTTTATAGACATCAGCTACCTGCATCACGTGGTTTTACTTTTGCCTTTTTGCCGCGCAGTATTAGGAGGTCAAATGATTTTAAATTCAAAACTCTTATGTTGTTTTTACAAGACAATAACCAGCTTTGCATTATTTTTTTGCAAAGTAGACCCAGTTACGGAATAAATACACCTAAACGACCTAGGCAAAGATTCACATAACGAAAGAAAGCCTTATCAGCGAAATACCTATTATTAACAGGTAAACCTGTTAACGTATTTAGTTGATATAGTTCTTTCCAAAATAATCAATATATTAAAATCACGTGGAAAAAAAAAAGCGCAGACACAATATCAGCGTCGAGTAAAATATCACGAACTAGCGATCGCCCGCGGCTTTGCTCGCGTGGTAGCAGCATTATTTGGTTAAAATCTTTGATCCTAATTTTAGACCCTTTAGGGTGCGACTTTTCAAAATTCCTTAGTGCACCCCTATACTATATAAGGATACTACCCTCCAAATTTCATACCTCTAGAACTTATAGTTTAGGCTGTGCGTTGATTATCAGTCAGCTTCAAAGAGTTTTATATATTTAGATAAAAACTCAGACAAGCCTGGGTTTTCAATCACTAGTTCAAGCAATTATCTCCGGCTTTCCGTATTTAGATATTAAATTTAGAAGCCATAAGCTGATTTCCATGTTGCCGCCATTAGCGTATAGCGGTTGAATAATACGTGTCGCTCACATGCGGCTCGGTAATGAAATGTTTCCTACTTCATTAATATTGCGGATTATAGAGCTGGATCAGCTTTTGGTAGACTGCTGCGGATTGAAAAAGACAGCAGAGACTTCGTGTGATGGAAAACGTCTTTGATAAGAAATAAATTACATACATAATAATATGTACTTAAATCATATAAAAAATATTGATTGAAGTGTATTTATATTGCATCTAAGAAACCAGACAGATAGCCACAGTAAAAATAATTTAAAATTATAGTGTTTTAAGGCTTCAAACGCACTTTTGCCATGAATAATTGAAAGCTACTTCATATAATCTTCATTGATCAAGAAATCGTTACTCAATACTTGTACTAATATTCTGTGCTCAAGCATAGATTTGAGTAGAAGTTCTCATACAAAAATCAGTCCTTGAGAAGTATGTTACTCAGAATACAGGCCTCAAACCAAAAACATCTAATCCATGGGCCAAAATTCCCAACGAGCCCACTATGCAAATGAGTGGGTTCGATGGGTTTTTTCCCATCTGGCCCACTGGTGGGCCGGCCGATGGGCTCGATGGGAATAACCCGTTATTTTGACCGACAAAAAGCTTACATATTCTCTATTTCTGACTAAGTAATACCTGCTTGAGCCAATCAGTTGTGTCACGTTGGCTAAACGTAATTTTTAACAATGTTGCAAAGAATGATTGCATAGACTGAAAGCAACCTAAGGTTGATTTTGGTCTGAATTTCGCCTAAAATCGATGCAACTGATTGACTGGCTATTCAGTAAACACCACGCCAATCGACGCCAATACGTTTCTGACAGAGCATTGTTGATTAGCGCTAGGAATAGAGCACCGACCACCGGAAACATAACACAATAGTCAAAATTTAGTTTCAAAATTCATGACCATATTTCTTAGTATTACATTTACTCAAAATGTCTCAAGAGTGGTGAGCGCAGTTCAATGCATCACAGGGCACTACTGTGGATGTGCTCAGTGAAGGAATGCATCTTAACATGCAGTGAAAAAAAGAAAGATAGAAAGAAAAGAAAATTTTGACGACATAACATACCCAAGCACAACAATAACTACAATCTATGATAAAATATAACAGAACCAGTGGAGTAAGTAGGTGGGCAGTCGCTACCACTTAACAACAGGTGAGCCCTCGGCTTGTTTAAAAATTTTGTTGTATAAAAAAAATGTCAGCTAGGTAAATTAGTAAACCCTATAGGTAGCAGTAATATTTTATCAGCAGTGAAACTAAACCTGCACATATACGTCAATGGTTTTATTAGCTTTAGAAAAAAAACCTATTTTATAACTACGTAAGTGTATAAAGAAGAAAACATGATTTAGAAAGTCAGTATGAAAAAATCATTGAACCCACGACCACGAGTTAAAAACATAACATAAAGCTATTAATATTCCTTGTTACTCAATTTCTTAAGTGTAACCTTTCAGATGATTACTTCGTGTAACATAGATATGTTTACTTAGACCCTTATTTTCTTCATGCATTAGTTTATAGCTTATGTTAGAGTGCGATCAAATATTGTTTTTATTATTACTCTCATGCCATGTAGAGGGCGAAGACCTAACTGAACTCTTTTCGTTCAAGGCTTAGAAATAGAAAAATAATTTATTTACAACACAAGAAAAATTAAACATAAGTAGGTAGCATAAGTAGGTAGACTAAACTAAAACATAAGACATAAATAATAAATAAATAAAAGAAACCAAAACCTAGTTAAAAGAATACCTAATTACCTATAATAACAAAACTAATCATAGTGCTGCAAAATGGATCCTAACTCAGCATAATGCGGGTTGAGAACAACCCACGCTGGTCTTCCGCTAGGACCAATTTCGATGAGCGGACATAAACTATGAAACTAAGTGTAAAAACAAGAACAAAAAACCAAAAAAAAAATGTGCAGAAGAATAACAAAAAAACTTACTGACTCTAACTAATGTGTAGTGACAGAGATAGCGCTTTTGATTGTGGCAGTTAGTGTGGTTGTAGGCAGGAGCCTTATACTCGTTTATTCCATCCAGTCTTACTAGTAGTTCGTTTATCTAACTGTTTGGACTAAAATATTCACTTCGACAGAGATTTTACTATAGTGACAATGACGTCATCTCGGCAGAAAATTCTTTTAATCGAGTCTTTGAAGTCATTTTGACGTTCACAGTAAAATCTAGTTCTTTAGAAAATGTCTGAAGAACAACTTAACAGCTGGTCTATTGAGGTTAGTTAGAGGTTAAGCATTGCATTGGTACAAGCTTTTATTTACAAAAGCTTTTTCACTATTTTTCATTCTGACATTCCATTTCCGAAAGAAAACAGGTCTTGGTAACCCAACACTAGTACCGTAGTATTCGTACCTATTCCTTATTTCAAACCGACAGTGAACCGTGGCATCTAAGGCCGGATTCACATCACTATGTTGGGATGTGTCGTTGTGCTTTAGATCAATAACTAAAGCCGCGTTCGCACTATTGTGTCGCGGTGTGTCGTCATGACACGTACAAAGCCCGACTAGAACTGTGTCGATGTGTTTCTGTCACGTCTAATTTTCTTAATTAAAACCTAGCTTTACACAATTGCATCACTTATTGTAGAAACTTAAGCAAATCAAGATTTTTTTTCGTATGAAATTTTTGTAGTGTTTCAAACACCATTGTCATTGCACTGTATTGCTGTGTACAGCCTATGTTATGCTACAAAGCATTTTCTATCAAAAATGGATGAATTTACTATCGTTCTGGCCACGACGACACATACCGACACAGTAGTGTAAATTGTGCTTTAGCATCATTTTTCAAAGCGGTCGTTTCGACCTTTTCATCGGTTTACAAACCATGAATCCGATACGATATCTCATTGGGAAATTTAGCGTGAAGCGTCGCGGCATTCGTGGTATCGACAAGCTCATTTGACCCTTGTTATCTGTAAAATAAGGTTTAGGGTTTTATGACTTTACTATGTAGGTAGTTTTTGTCGGTGGGTTATCATGTGCGAGAAAAGTCTATGACAAAATCGAATACTATTCTGATTGTGCGTACCTAGGTTGGTTGTGTAGGTGGAGCATTGTAAACGATGGGTTATACGTAAAAAGGTAATATTTTTTATTTACTTTACACAAACTAAGTGCATTACAGCGATGTAGTCTGTCAAAGATCGAATCGTAATTTTTAACCCACCATAGATTATAAATAATTTATTATTATAATCCTAGACATAAAATTTTATTTCACAATTCCTATCAACCTTGTTTTGTAAAGACAAAGACCGTACTTACTGTATTTTTGTGTTATTTCTCAGTATCAAACAACAATACCTTACCGCGAATAAAAGTTCTTTTTCCTTAACGATGGCCCTAATGGGGGAATAACGACAAATAATCGCCATAGATCGTCGATATAACTCATAAATTATTCATTTTACAATTAATAAATGTGCCTTTCGCACGAGTTTTTTTGCGCTATCTATATTAATTAGACTGTTACTACGTAGATTTGAGGGTTTACTTTTGTAAGTAAACGTCTGTTATTTTCTTATGATCTTTTCTTGTAAACACACATCTCATCACATCATGATGAAGCCATGTGATTGTCATTATTGAGACGGATAAAATATAAGTATGTATTTACAAAAAAGGTACCTACAGAAGTATTTTATCAGCGATCTAGTGTCCACAATACAAGCTTGGGTTACTTTGGGACTAGAATGCGTTGTATAAATCTATCTTTTATGGTACAAATATTATAATTACTACCATTTTATACCAACGCTGTGACATCTGCCAACACAATATTTTTTTTTTTATGATAAAGGTAATGGAACAAGCTGATAGCTCACCTGATGTTAAGTGGTAACTTCTGCGTATAACAATGCATTACCTCACAGAGCAAGTCCAATGAGGACGTGCCCTGTAAGGCAATGCACTGCGTCCATCACTCTGAGACGTAAAGATCTTGAAGTCTCATGTGCCTGTAATTACACCGGCGCCCTTACCCTTCAAACCGGAACACAGCAATGCGAGCATCGCTGCTTGGCGGCAGAAATAGGTACGGTATTTTATAGAATACTCTGTGAAGTAGGTAAGTACTAAATGGTCGAAATGGGATAATGAAACTTGTGCTAGGGGTGCATCTCAGTCGCCGTCAGCAGGTGGCTCAAATAGATTACATTCCTTAGAATTTAATGAATAAAGTTTTCTATTCAACGTAATTATTTCCCTTTGAGAATGATTCTTTGCGAACGTCTTTGAGTGTGGAGTTATTGTGTTCTTGTCTTTAGTGTTCAGTTAAGTTCATATTATGTTGAAAACGTACGACTTAGGTCAAACTTAATGTTTATTCCCGTCAGTTCTACTGGGTACGGACCCAGTAGAACTGACGGGACTGGTAAGCAAGCTCGTATGAGTTAGTGGCCAACTCTCTGGTGACGGAGTTTTTAGGCCGCCATAAGACCTCCGTCGTGGCTTAACGACTGCTAGAGTCGGGACCGACAGCTTAACGTGCCCTCCGAAGCACGGAAGCGCTCAGATGTAAATGCCACTAACGGTCACCCATCCAAATAGTGACCGCACAGAACGTTGCTTAACTTAGATAATCAGTGAAGATTGACTAAGCAATCTACGCCACGAGCGCTTCACGACGGGACTGGTGAGACAAACGAGCGATGTACATATTAACTCAGATTTTCTCAAGTACCACTCAAATGCTGTTCACCCATCCAAATGTCAATCATACGCCACAACGTCTGAATACTGAAACGTCACTCAAAACTTAAACACCGCTTAAAACTCGTTTTTTCCCATTACTCGATACGTAACTTACGTCTTTTTTAGTAAACCAAGGCAGTAATTTAAGCCTAAATTTCATCGAAGTAGTGTTTCAGTATTTGCCAACCAAACTCTAAAACAGAACAGCTATCAGTACCGAAGTATCAATACAAATATCAGTTGCAATGCATTTGTATGTACACACATACACAACATGGATTTGAACTAGTAGGTCAACACGGCTTCGGATACTGCGTAAATCTAACTGGTGGGGCTATGAAACTGAATGAAATATATTGACTTTTTTTCTAATTCTTATAGACCTTTTGTCTATATTGAGTATTTAAGCTATGTGGTCTGTGTATCCTTTTATTAATAGAATCGAGAAGGCCAATAATTTTTAGAAGTAATTTTCACACACTGTTATAATTTTATCACCGATATACTAGGAACTGGCGTAGCAAAGTTACTGTGTAGCTTCGTAGCACTTCTCGTAGCAGTGCTACGTCACTACTAGTAGGGAAGTTGCTAGCCCAAATTTTCCCTGTAACAAAAAAATAGTTGTACAATCCGATCGGCCTCGTTGCATTATGCAACCTAATGAGTTATTATTGTTTCCTTTATACTAACATAGTAGTCTCGTATGTTGTTAAAAAAAGAATTTACATCCTGTATTAGCCATATTCCTAAAATTCAATGTTACTAACTATTATATTCATGAATATTAATCTATAAATCAGCGTAACACACGGCGTAGCGTTGTAGCACTTTACGTAGCAGTGCTACGCGCTAGCAACTATCAACTCTATGCAGTAACATAGGGTAGGGGAGTTGCTAGCTCCAAATCTTCATCGTAACAATAAATAGTTGCACAATCCGATCGGCGTCGTCGCGTGCCGATGCAACCTAATGGAATATTATGTGGGTGCTCCCTTATGCATTCATGCATGCAATGTTATATTAAAGGTGAACGTCACACGAGCATGCGGAATTCAATTTTTTTATGCCATAGCTGGCAGACAAGCAGGCGGGCCACCTGATGTAAGGTAGTCACCGCCGCCCATGGTTAAAATAGAATAACGAGTTTTGTGTTGTAAGAAGGCGTCCCAAATATTAACTCTAAATATATACCAATCAAAATCTTATTCAAAAAGATACCTACCTTTTTTGCTTCGCTGTAGTTGGGTAAAAAAGAGCTCTATTGATGTTTGTTCTATGTCTGGGTGATCCTATGTATTTAAAGTATGTCTTTAAAAAAAATTTATATAAGTATTCTATCAGCAATCTAGTACCCATTGTACACGCTTTGCTTAGTTTGGGACTAGAAAGCGTTGTGTAAAATGTCTGTGAATATTATTATTATTATTCGTTTTAAATTTATTTCTTTAATACGAGAAAATACTGGGCCTACTTTGATTGTATAATTAAAAGCCATTTGATTTATATAATTCAATCCTGTTCATATAGTTATTTCTTTTTAAACTCAAGTCAAATACAAATAACCAGATGGGCCAACGTTTTAGAGAAGCTTTTAACTCTCCAGTAATAATGAAAACATACGGCAAATCGTACCGTGTCGTACACAGTGTGTCAGTGCCCTTATAGGTAGGTGGCAGTAACACGTACACTGCGGTACGCCATACTTTATTTAAATCTAACTTCAATTCGGTGTTCTAAAATAGATATTCCATTTTACTAATGTTCCTAATGTAACTAATTTTACTAATGGGTGTTACTATGTATCATAAGTATTTAATTTATTATTTTTATTTTTCAGCCCTTTTTCCCACTGCAGGGCAAAAGCCTCCCCTCCCTCCTTCCACTCGTCGCGATTTAACGCTGTTACAGGCCAATATGTTAAACTAGCCGTCACCCGCGGCGTTGCTCGCGTTTTAAACCCTTTAGAGTGCGACTTTTCAAAATTCCTTTCTTAGTGCACCCCTAAACTACATAAGGATACTACCTTCCAAATTTCATACCTCTAGGACTTATAGTTTAGGCTGTGCGTTGATTCTCAGTCAGCTTCAAAAGAGTTTTATATATATTGATGATATTGATTGATGATGATGATGATGTGCATCGAGTTCATCGCGTATTCATCATAAGAATGTATTTACGAGAATAAAATGTATATAAGTATTCTATCAGCAATTGAGTTCCCATAGTACAAGTTATGCCTAGTTTGGGACTAGAGAGTGTTGTGTGATATGTCCAAGAATATTTACTTATTTATTTACTAAAAATGTTCAGTGCTTTCAAAGCAGTAGAAACAAAAAGCACATGAAATATAATCCAGGATAATTATGTATTTGAAGGATTTGAAGAAAAAAAAAATTATCATTGTTATCTTGACTTAATAGGTACTTGGTTTATTTGACTTATTGTAAACCGGCTTCAAAATAAAGATAACCTAACAAATAATAAGTGATACCTATTAAAACATCGACTTTTATTTCGACAAAAAGCAGGACAAAACCAACTACGGTAATAGAATTAAACAACATTTTTCTTTACACAAAATCAGCTATGACATTGCAGAGGTAAGCAACATTTTCTACTTTATAATCAACTTTGACATCGTAGAGGTAAGCAACATTTTCTACTTTATAATCAACAATGTCACTGCGGAGTTAAGCAACATTCCTTTACAATCAGCTGTGGCAGGGGTGAGCAACATTTTTATCACGTAACTTTTAATAGTTACAATTTTTTATAAACCTTTTAAAGCGCTAACCCTGCTGATGGTCGAAGCTCATTATATAAATTACTCTCATCTACAAACCAGCAAAAAGGTGGAGGGGAAGGAGATAATATTTTACTACAGCATAGCTTCAAGAAAACGGCTGTCGCAAATTAATTTAACTAAATTCTTTTAAACCTGGCGTGTGAATGTCGCCATATTGAATTTTTACATAATAAATCACTTACTGAGAAACATAATTATAATTCTAAATATTTACATTTTATCTATAACATTGATTTTGCGATTACTTCTATCGCCATGAAAAAAAAAATAGGAATTAGTTACATAATTCTACATAGGTGCCAGTGCAACACCTGTTTTCTCTCAGAGTGACGGACGCAACGTAATGCCTCACAGAGAACGTCCTCAGTGGGCATGCTCAGTAAGGCAATGTATTAGCTATAGAGTAGCCGGTGCTAGTTCAATTACTTACTCTCCAAAAAAATGGTTAATTGCCATAATCCCCACTAAATTGTCCCCACCAGTGGGGATTAGGAAAATCTTAAAATTGTTGGCGTTTATCATTAAATTGGCACTATCATTATTTTAAAGTGGCTGGTGAGGATAATAAATGTAGATTTGATATTAGTTCTATGTTACTTCCAACTTTATGTAATGTTTGAAAGTATACCAGCTGATCAATTAAGAGCTGTGACTGCAATCCAACGCTTTTTGTTCGGTCTAGGTTGCGGATTCGATAATTAATCTGCTTTGAAACATTTTCTAGTGGTTTCATTACTATTTATTACATAGATTAATTACCATTACTCTCAGCATATTTTTTATATACCTACTTACATAATTATTTACTTCTATGATAATACTTCCAAAAGAAAAAACTATTTATAAAGCTGTATGTTTTTTATGAAAAATATTTTCAAAGCAAAGTTGTTATGGTAATTAAGTAAAAAAGTATTTACAAAACATAAGAAATATGAATGTCCGTTCATGTACTTACTATTACTTAAAACCGGACTCAGTACCGCATTTTAGTAAATAGATACGTCTAGCAAATAAAGGTTGATGATGTCCTTTACATCTAGTGAAGATGATTTATACAGCGTCAGGAGGCAACCTATGCCTACACTTAACGGGACACTGTAGTGCCTGGGACAATGTTTAGATGGGATAGGCTTGCCCAGCACCTATACCATCCTCTCAGCCTAGTCAGCCATATCCACAGGAGAGACAAGGTCAATACGTACAGAGCTGACTAAGCCAAGGAACTTAATTATGATGATGACTACAAGAAATGTATTTTGAAGATTATTTCGAACAAAGCTTTGTATTTTCTTAGTACTTCACTTTGCCAAGACAAACCTCAACTTAAATACTTCCCACTTAATAAAATACAAAAACTTTTATCTAAATACAAATATATCATCGCTCGCTAGGGGAGGCGACCTAAATCTCCCCATATTAATGAGACAAGTTTTAATTGTGCCCGCTCGCCAGTGTGTTACCCTTTGTGGACTTATGTAATGTAAAGCGGCTATTCACGGACCAACATGCTTGAAAAGCATTATTCAGCGAGGCAATGCAGCCAGTGTCTTGGGCTGGGCACGCTTCCGATTGGTACTGATTTGGACCAGTTGAGCTATCTATAAATCGTTTGCAACGGTTTGTAGATGGCTCAATTGTTTCATGTGTATTTTGTAAATACACCAAATTGACGCGCAAAACGTATCATAGATCAGTGCAACTTTTTACAACACAGCCCTTAGTCTGAGTTTTGTCATGTTGATTTGCGACAAGCTAGAATCGAGAAACTTGCAGTTTTTGTATGGAGAAAAATAGTTTGCTAATCTTCCGCTAGAGGCGCTTATCGGATTTTCATACGAAATATCTCGCAAGTCGTTTCTGTCTATGCGTTTTGATCATCAAAACAAAACTGAGACTACGGGCTCAGCGTGCGATGTTGCCGGATGACTCGCAACATGGCGACAGTTGCTGAGCAAATACTACTCGTCGTCACTTAATAATAATAATTCTTTATTGCAGACATGGTCCATAGGGTCCATTAATATTCGTCAATTATTTGCCTAGTTCTTTTACATATGCATACATGTATAGACTTTTACACATGTATAGACGTTATAATAGGTATTCAAAAAGGCATAATTTTCTGTACAGCAAATAACAGGTCTTTTTTTTTTTTTTTTATAAATATGTTTTATTTTTCCATGAAAACCTTTTTTTCAACCCGGTTTTTATTATGGTTGCGAGAAAAAAAATGACGCGAGCAAGTTGGCCAGTGAATGGGTATTATAAAATACAAGTCAATCTCTACGGACAGGTAGAATTGTCTGATATTATCAAGCCAGAAGACTCATTGTTATGTTTATACACCGTGTCAATGACAGTTTGGGACGAGTTTACGACTGTTAGACTACTATGCGAAATAAGGTTCATCATATCCTTTTGAATTACATTGCGGTGTGACGTAGTAACTTTGTGAGAAGCCACACTCAACGCAAATGGCAGTAGCGAAGTGATTGTATTTGTACCTACTTATGGGCCCACTACAATAAGTGAAATTCAAATGTAATTAGCCAATTTAGGTCAAAAGGTCTGCGTAGTAAGGGTCCTGCCGTACATTGGATACTACAAGTTTCAAGGTTACAATTGCTTCGAGTTTCTCACGATTGTTGCTAAGTGAGAATGATATTCCCAGACATGGTTACTCTCTCAGACTTTTTTGGTACTATCGTATAAGATCGCTCTACTAAGGGCCGGTTTTTTGATCCCTAGTTAACTAATTGTCAAATTTGGATCAACGAATAGTCATAGGTATTTGGACCAAATTTGACTATTAGTTGGGACACGAGTTTTGACATTTTTTGAAACGACACGTAGCACTTTTATTTTAATAGTTTTTCTTGTGTTATTGTGAGTATTGTTGTTTAATTTTGGTGGAATTTTAACCAATAATACTTAGGTCGTAACATAAAGTGTGAGCCATTGGAATAAATGTGTGTAAAGGGGTTTTTCTGAATGTGAAAATTCGTGTTAGGTTTTGAAGAGAAAATCCACCATTTTCTTTTCAAAACAAACGACAGCCGACTTGACAAATGACTTGACTTGATTTATTTATTACAATTTTAACACTTGACATTGGCAAAATTGTCTGTCGAAATGACGGACACAGGCCATTATTGAAGAGAAGAAGAAGACTATTAGTTGAGTTATCTAGGGATCAAAAAACCAGCTCTAAGTCACTGATTTATCTTTACCTATCATTACCTAGTAGGAAATTTTAATAAACCAACGATATTCCCTGAAACCTACCAAACATCTCAAGCTTTCTGCATAAAATAAGTAACGTGTGGCTTAACCAAACTCCAGAATATTTTTATTGCTACGCATAGACTTATTTTTGGAGCCGATCCAAATTCCTACACGGGAAAATAACAAGACCTTTTTACAGCAAAAGGAATTTGATCTCAAGCCAAGAAAATATACCTACTCAATCTTTATCATTGTAAGATACGGCTTCCTTATTTCCCTACGAGAGATGGCATATCGTATTACCACTGAAACTGGCTGTAAGTCATTTTTCCATTAGTGAGTGAAACAAAAAGAGTGAATTACATCAGTCGTATAAATCTTCGTGAGGAGGCAATCATTTCGATGGGATCATGGCCGGAATAACGCACTGTTACGCACATTATATTGAGCTTACTCACTGCGCTACTAGTTAGAACGCTAGTGGAAAAGCTAATAGAGACTCTAGTTGACATGCACTAGCTTTTGTTTATTTGCTAACCCACGACGGAAAAACGGAAGGAGTACTATAAGTTGTACGGCGTTTTGTGTCAGTCTGTTTGTCTGTGCCATCGTAGCTATGAAAGTAAGACTCCGATTTGAACAGGGTTGTTTCTGTAACAAAGTAATTTATCTGAGATGGTTTTTAGCCCTGTTTGGTAAAAATCCGTGAAGCCGTTTCCAAATTACGAGGATATTCATCAGCTCTGTTAACCAGTTTAGAGGAATCTCCAGCATAATTGCAGTTTGAAATATTTAGTTCATTTCAGTACATTCAAAATGGCTAAAATGGTTTGGTATTTTATCTCATCTATCTATCTATTCTATAGGTACTATTATAGAACTGTAAAAAGCCAAAAATTAAAATTAAATATATGGATAAACTAAATAATGCAGATTTATATATACGATTCTGATTCCGAAAATCGAGTTTGTCTGTTTGTTTGTTCGTGGGTCACGCATTAACTACTGGACCAATTTCAATGAAACTTGTACCATTCGGAAGCCCTTTTTCCGGATTGAAGCATATGCTATATTAAGACGTGAATTCTTAGATACAGCTTGAACTCTCTAAACCAAAAGCAGCCATTTGCTACGAAGTTCATCGTATATTGGTGACAGGTGGAAAGTTTCGCACGTGTACGAAGTCGCGAGTATCAGCTAGTGTAGTATATGTTTGCAGTCTTTTTCTCCGGTGTGTCCCAATAGCAATCGTCACAGTCTCAGGGATGTTAATGGTCGCTATTTGACACAAGACGTTGACAAATGCCGAGACTTCCGCGCAAACGCTAACTGGTTAACCCTCTGTTATCTTGCAGAGTATTATACTTACCTACTTGTTTACAGAAGGCATACCTACCTACGTAATTGTGGTAACGTACAATCACCAACAAAACAGTAATTTTTGGCTATAGCACACTGTGCATGGGTGAATTAAGTCTACCATGTAGAGGACTTAATTCACCTAGGTATCACGTGAGTATCTACTAAATAGTGTACTTAATACACCCGGGAATGACGTCGGTGAATCAAGTCTACTAAAAGTGTACTTAGTGCACCCGGGTGAATTACCCCAGGTGAATTAAGTATACCACCCCCAATTTTTTTTATTAGAAATGTAATGGAACAGACATTTATTTATTTTATTTATACAATAAAAATAGAAATAAAAGAACTAGCATGAAGGTATGCATGGCTTCATCCCCAAAATTTTCAATTTTCACGCGGGCCATGTTTTGGATACTGGGTGCTAAAATCACTCAATTGACAGTCATTGCGATTAAGGTGATGATGTTTTGTAAAAATGGTGCTTGTTGCGATAGCGATTCAGATAATATTAAACTTTTGACGGCGAAAGTACTTTTGGTGGCGACAGTACTTCTGGGCTCCATTTACATGTACACGTAGATACACAGCCGCCGGTGATGGATGAACGACGAACGTCTCACTTAAAGATCCCTTGCAGGCTGCACACTTTTTGATCGGCCATATTTGGTCGGGCTCTTAACAAATATGAAAATTTTGTACAAGAGCACACTTATATACTTATTAATTTAGATATTTTTGAAGTGAAGTTAGTCTAATGTGCTACTCCATTGACCGCATCATCCCTTAAAGCTGAGACTGTGGTCAAACGTTTGCCTATAATGCGAAAAAAAGCGTTCTGCACTTATAATAAGCCTCGTTTACACTAGCAGCCCAACCCGATCAGAAAGTTTGCAGTCTGCAAGGGGTCTTAAAGCTGTATCAGGTAGATCCCATTATAATGATCACAATCGTAATGATAACGTTATAGTTGTATTTATTTATGGCATTACATAATTTAGGTTCCGGTTTCCGTTCTCAACTTATGAGTCCTTAATTTATATTTTAGCAGTTCTGTGTAAAGAAATAAAAAGTGGGTACAGAAATTCAAGTCAATTGGTTGGGAAATGTCGTCCATGGCGAGCGTGTAAAGTTTTGTCTAGTTTAATGGAGTTGCTCCTTATCACTTAATATTCAAATTCATTTATTTCTCAGATGTCAAGATATTTTTTTGTTAGTTCACGCACGGTACATGTCAAATGGGTTAGAGTATTGAGATTATTATAGCTAGGTAGATATTTCACTTCAGATACACATTACAAGATAATTGACGTGAAATCCTTCATTCGAGCCCCAATCGAACAGTCACTATGTACTATTTGATCAGAACTCGAACGAAAGATATTGTAGTTGCAAAATATTTTGCCAAATTGATGCTTGTTGCCGATGTCGTAAATCGCTTGATATTTTGTCACGTCGCAATCGACCATCATTGCTCATAATTGAGAATTTTTTGTTGTCCATGTAAGCGCACCTTAAAGCTGGGCACTGACCAACGTTACGAGGTGTAATGTAACATTCGCATCGAGCGTGTTACGCATCGAGCATGTTCGCTGTGTTCTAATCGGCGTAACATGATCGTCAAAACTCTGTGCTCCGCTTTCGATGCCCATAGCACACCTTTGCTGCGAAAAAAAAAACTCAAAGCGAGCAACAAGCGGCTCGTTGCTCGAATGCACGCTGTGTAACATGTTACATTACACCTCGTAACGTTGATCAGTGCCTACCTTTAGCTTTACGTAACACAGCAGCTGTCAGATTTATTCGTAATCACCCCTGGCTTATTACGTCTCAGACAGGCATAAATACTAAAATAGTCTAACCCAAATCTTTCCCAAAAACTTATTTTAATTATATCACTTACCCCGCTAAACGGATTTCATGCAGGCTATCCAGACTATGTTTTTTAAAATGCGGTCATCGGGATATGACGGACTTAGAATGATTACTTTATCGCACACTATAATTTATAAAATACACTAGCAAAAACAAATCTTAGCAGGTCTTATAATAATCTATTAACATAGGTTTTATAATAATCTTAGGGGCGGTCTTATCGCTAATTCAGCGATCTTTAGTAGACAACCTAGAATAGAACGGATTGCGAGGTATTAAGCAAGGTGTGCTGTTTGTGTAATAAAGATGAAAATGAAAAGTTAAAAAAGAAAAAATATTATGTACTCACACATACCTAATTTTTTCCAACTAGAAAAACATTTGTTACCGTTCATGTAATGGATAAAAAATGCCCCCTGACGCTGTTTATTAATCTATATTATTATTTATAGTTGTGTACCTACTCTTTAGGTAATTATTTTTTAACTAAACCATTTCGTTCCACTGCTATATTGCGGTAACCGTTTTATTAAGACTTGAACTATATAAGTAGGCTGTTTATAACGTTTTAACTAAAACTCTCTTTGATCTCCTGATTAGCCGCCTTTGATCATGAAGCGTTAAATTTTAACAGATGTTCGCTACTTCGCTGCTTCGCGTATTTTTTATTCATACAGGGTGTTTCAGATATTTCATTTATTAACCAGCTTGTTACATTACATATTTTTGGCATGTGAAATTAATACAAATTATTTATTTAAATCTTAGCATACTTACCTATTTTTAACACATAATAATAAGTAGGTATACCTACTATTATATTATTACATTCACTACCTATTTATGTATTCTATCAGCAACAAGCCTTGCTTAGATATTTTCGTTAAGTTTTTGAGAGTAATCTTAGTACACCCTGTACATAATATTTTCAGAGATTTTACTCTAGCAAAGGTGACGTCAAAATGATGTTAAAAATTACATCAGCGTCTCGAGTTTTTGACCGAGACATGACGTCAACCCTATTATAGTAAAATTTACGCCGAAGTGATAATAAGGCTCCAGTTTTAATGGCGGCCAATTTTGGAAAAAAACCTTACTATTTGAATAATAATAAATTTCTAGTAGTGTAATGGCCCCAACCCCCCTTTAGATATTATTATAGTGAATTTATGAAATTTATTCTATTGTTTTTAAAATATGGAATGCCTGAGGTGTGAACTGATAAGGCTCTGTGCGTTCCTCTTTCAATGACGCTAGCCTTGAACCATTGTTATGCTCTACTGCCTGAATAATGGTATTTGACTTGTCTTGAATGAACTAATTACTTGGATATAATGCTAGAGCCTTGAGTTGATACATATCGTTCTGTTAATTCAAGTCAGTGGTTATCAATCTCTTAGATATAGACAATGGATTCTCTTAATTATTTGGCGGTTCAATTATACTCAGGAGCAGAGTGGCACCTCATTGGGGGTGATCAGTCCCCGTGCATCTTCCTTGTCTAGACTGGACTTCGAAGAAGTGTGTGTAAGCGGATCTTTAATGACAGAAGTGATGGATCCGCGAGTCCGTCTAGACTTTTTCAGCTCGGAGCAATTGACCGGATTTAAATAAGAATAACCAATCGTTCATTGTATTGCTAATAGCATTAGCTAGCAGGAAAGTATTATTAACTTCATCGACTGATATCTACTCAAGACTCTTAAAAATGATATCTGAATAATCTCAACTCTATCTTCAGCTATTGATCACAAATCTCTGAACTAATTTAATCCTGTCCTAATCAGTTGAACTAAAGGAAATGAACTTAAATGAGAAGGAATTAAACTTGAACGAACTCAGTAACAATTAATTTATTAATAAATCAAAAATGCAGAGTAAAACCATGTATAAACCTTTACCAACTAAACACACATCTTACGGATAAACTTAACCATTATATCTAGATTTATTCTGAGGCTTTATACTAGTATCTAGGGCCCTATAGGGGTTTTCTGGAAAGCACCTCCCTTTGCAAGCTAGTATTTTGGCCTCCTTCAAACTTCAGACAAAGTTGAATGAGGGCAGAATATTACACTTTCCCATCAATCGCCTCGGGAAACCGTAACAAGATCCGAATACCTATTCGGACCCTACTAAGACTTCCGTACTCTGCAGTTCCAGGGAGAATTTAATTTTACAGGCCTTCAGGCCAAAGACTTAGACAGCCTTAGAAATTCAAAATAGAGGGCAAGGTCTCAGAATGAGACGGGAACAAATGACACATTATTACCTAGAAAATTACAATCAACATATACAATTGATTTAGGTAAGCCTCTTTGTCTTCTTAGTCCAATGTACCATAAAGTAATTTCTTTATTATTCTTTTCCCAAATCAATTGTATTAAAATTAACTTAAAATTAAGACTTAGCTTTTCTAGTTGCAACTCGAACCAGGAACTAAAAATAATCTACTTTACGATACTCTACTTGAGTTCAAATCAAATAATTACACTCCTGATAAATCTTTACTCGACAGAAAACACCACGGTAATCTAATTACTTAGAACGATTAGATCGCGCCTAAACAAAAGGTCACGTCTCTCTTTCTCTGAAACTCAAACTGAACTGCCTACGTGGCTGACTCTAGGTAAAAACGCTATATGCTCGCACGACCGGAGATAGGCGACTGGGGATAGGCGACTGGGGCTGAAGACTCCCCCACCATCCCTTTTAAGCGTGTGCGCAGGTCCCATCCTCATTTTGAACTCCTGGGCGGAGCCTAGGATCTGGTTCGCAAAATGGTTAACTCCCATCTGAGTTACCACAAGGTTTTATTTCTGGTAGGTATTTGCCAAATCTGTAAACTAAGATCACTATGTAAGTGTTTGTCGGTAACTAACAGTATTAACTGTTTTGTAAATTCATCCTGAAATATCACATTTATATAAATAGTAGCACACGGGTATTCATTAAATTATGTCCTTATGAATAAACCTTATATTAAAATACTAATTTGTTATAGTTCGCGAACTATAGCCATGCCCTTAAAATTACTTATTATCCTATCATTCCTGATAATAATATCATGCTTGTTCATTTTTTTAACCGAGCAAAACACGACGTAAGTAGGTCATTTCAACCTTATTTTTTGTAACAAATTTCAACGCCAGTCTTAAGACAAAAGCCCTTTCCAAGAACGGGTCTCGTTCTCAAATTGCATTTGTTAATTTTTTATAAAAACTGCTACATAGTTTCATTAGGGTATCTGTAAACCCTCGCAGCTGCAAGCAATACATTTGGATGATTTGTTTGACAGAAACGAAAAAAAATTCGTTAAACAAAAGATTAGCTTCGCCTTAGCCATTAGTCCAACATGTGGCACAGCTTTCATTTCTTAGGCAGCAAAAAATATGTTTATGATGTCTTGGGTCATCACATTCCACCCTCTGAAAATTTTGATATGAAGAAGATCATTGTTCTTCGAGTATAAAAACTTTTCATAAACTTCTTAAAGTCTTGATTAGTAAGTAGTTGTAATGGTTAGAACCAGTTGCACTCATCATGTATCTAGTACACAAAATATTTGAAACTTCCGGCCACCCTCAGACCAAACTGAGTCTGAAAACTTAAGATTATGTAATATATATCTATCTCCGTACCTTTATTCTCAAACCATACTTTATCTAAAACTTATTTTTAACTATATTTACATAGTTGATAACCACGGTACCTTTACTCATTTGCAGGTGTTTTATTGTATCTCAACAAATGAATAGCATTCAAATTTTCTCTTATCAGGCCATTATCCTTTACCAATGTATAAACACCTGTGTAGGTTTTCGCACCTACTGCATACGACTCTTCAGACAACAATACAAACTTTCTTGTAAGATCCGATTCTTTTTCCAATTGGGACATTACTTTCGGCTTAACTTTATTCCCACCACATGGTAACTCATTGCCCAGTCCTTATAAGTCTTATAACAATATATTTTAAATAACCTTCCTTTCCGCCTATAAAATAATGTGCTATATTTAATCATAAAACTTTACCACCTTGCCTTACGATGCAATACTATCGCTATTCCAACTATCTCCTATTGTTCATAACTATTCGGCATCGTTTTCCTGTAATGCGCTTATTTTTCCTTTCAACTGTTCGACACCTGTTTAAAGTTCTTGGCCTTGACCAAACTCAACCTGCGGATGAATATTCGTGGACCTGAACATATATCTTCTCACGATGTGTACCTTGATGAAACATCAGCAATATAATCGTCCGATTCTTGTGTATACTCAATACCATAAGTAAATCATTCTTTAATATTATAATTAACCAACCAGGTCATTATCACACTTATTAATCATTCATCCATTCCTTTTGTATTTAGAATACCATACTATAAAAAACACATACTATAATCGTATAAAGAACCAACTAGATCATTTTCACACATGTCATGTTAATAGCAATTCGAATGCTATAAAGATTCAGACAAACATACTCATATACATACATTCGTATCTATCAAAATCGTAACCCTCCTTTCTTCGTAATAGTCTGATAAAACATACGGCTTACTTAATCTGCCTGGATAACCAACTTAGTAACCAACATAATAAAACTTAACCTTAGTCAAAATATAAATGATAGCGAATAAATCTTACTTTGACACTATCTAATACTTCATCATCGTCCATTAACAGCTCTTTACCATAAAACCTCAAGGCCTTCGCCACCCTCCGACGGTTTATCTACTTGCAACTCAAAGTACCAATATCACTTATATTACTATTTACTTCATTCATACATCCATTCTCTTATAGGTATTTGTACACCTTGACCAATCTACCATACCCTTGAAATCATCTCAATCCAAAGTATACCTGTAATAAACTGCTTCCAGCGATAGGGCCACGCAATGTACTATTCTCAATCGCTTGTTGTTCCTAGTTTATTCCGTATATAAGTGTACTATAATGCATTTTCTTTCATTCATCCATTCGTCATTTCTATCTGTTTGTGAATAATACCTCTCACTAAAGTCGAAATGTGCTCTAGCATAACTGTAACGGTATCTGAAATAACTTTCTATCCTGCTAAATGTATTTCGTTGTTTCTAAGATCCATTCATACTTTATCTCCTATTGTAAAAGTCTATTACTCTTACACAATGCCTTTTGTCTTTTCTCCGTACTAGCAAATGATTTTTTAAAAATAGTTTATGACACCCAAATAAACGTCTTAATTGTTTAACATTTTTAAACGCCTGGGAATCCGGTAACTGCCTTGTTCTCGCCATTTCGTCTTTATGCACACACCTTTTGTTCGTCTGGAATTTCTAGAAAACACCACTTTGTGTTTTAGTAAAACTTACAAAACTGCATTACGTTGCTTCTCTGAAAATTCTATTGTTTGAACATATTGTTCTATCGCTATCTCGCTTACTCCACCCTAAGCGTCTATCGCTGTTTGTTCTAAGTAATTTAGCCTTTGTTCTCAGCCTACAAACCAATCTTAACTGCCTTCTCATTTCTGAATGTTGTATGTTTAGCCTTGTCCGGTCCACAAGTACTTATACCCTTATCATCATCCTTACAAAATAATAATCATTAAAATTAACATACAATCTTCGCTCACAACTCTCATACATCACCCGAGTACTACTTGACCGCTCACTCAAAACTTCAGTTAGTATTTTTCAAACATCAAACCAGTTCCTTGTAATAAATCGTTACCCTTTGGTACTATCTATAATCAGAAATCTATTACCGAGTTCACACTTTACTTGACTTTCATACATCCCATCTTACTTATTTATCTTATTCATGTACTTAGTTAAATGCAACAATAATCGCATTTTTCATAATCATCAATATCAGACAGACCCTGGCCATAAAGTGACTTATCCTGAATCATCATCATCCTTGTTATATCAACCTGTAGAAGTCCACATATCAATCACTCATCACCATATCAATCTGTACAGGCCCTCATCTCGATTATTCACCCTCATCATTATTGAACTGTAAAATTCCTTATAATATCTCGATCGTTCAACATCATCATATCAGCCTGTGGAAGTCTTTATCTCAAATAATCATCATCATATCGGCCTCTAGAAGTCTTCTAATAATCGAATAACCTGGACTAACTGTACCTTAAATATAATAAGCACCTTAAATACCTATTGTCAAATCACCAGGTCGACCTTCGATGCTTTTGGGTTTCCTAACTTCTAAGAAACGGTACCTGAGCTCTCACGCACCTGCGTATTGTTACTAGTTGAAGTCACCCACCTATGACTGAATAACTCTTACACCTTTGATGTGGCTCCTGTCAGGCATCCTAAAAATAATTAAATCTCGCTACCTTGCCTGTCCACTGAATGAATGTACCTCTTTTGATTTAAAGCTACAAGTTTCTTAATAAAACTAGCGTATCAATCGTTGGTCTTATAAAATAAACGACACCGATGTGAATTGAAAGTTCTATTCAGTTTTGACCTGTCACCAAATAAATGATCTAATCCTGGTATATTTGAATTAATCTTGCCGCTTGAAGAACCTGAAAATCCGCTAAACTCGCTATCCTGTCTTCATGCTCACATTCTCTATCTCTCTCGCTCTAACGCATTTACTCGTCGCATAATTTTATCTTACTTGCTACCTAGCATCTGAAAACCTGAAAATTCTGCGGAGTTCCTCTGTTGACTGCTTGTTGTCTTAGATCTGAAAACCTGAAAATCCTGTGGAGTTCGTCTGTTGGTTGCTCGCTGTCTAACATCTGAAAACCTGAAAATTCTGCAGTGTTCGTCCGTTGATGACTTTGATCTTTCTTAGTATTTGATTCTACGGGACCTACGTTGTGTTTTGCTCGTTTGCGATTTCTACGTGCTACGTGCTATCAGGCATTATGCTAACTTAAATTTAACGTGCACAATAAAATAATGATTACTGAGTTATTTTCGATAAAATTTAATTTTGTGACAAAATTGGATTTTGGGTACTGAAATAAAAATGATTTTATGTATAGTTCACCCAACAAGACGGCTAATAAAATAATAAAAATATCAAGACAAAGATAGAAAATAGACAATAGAATATTTATCTGTAAAAATTCTGTGTTATATTTTTGTGATCGTCATTAATAATATAGCTACGTTGTGTTATTTTTTATTTAAATTTAACCCAGAAACTTTGTTTTAGTAGTAAAGCGTGTTTGCAATACTTTGAACTAAAACCTGGACACCGGCAACAAATGTAATGGCCCCAACCCCCCTTTAGATATTATTATAGTGAATTTATGAAATTTATTCTATTGTTTTTAAAATATGGAATGCCTGAGGTGTGAACTGATAAGGCTCTGTGCGTTCCTCTTTCAATGACGCTAGCCTTGAACCATTGTTATGCTCTACTGCCTGAATAATGGTATTTGACTTGTCTTGAATGAACTAATTACTTGGATATAATGCTAGAGCCTTGAGTTGATACATATCGTTCTGTTAATTCAAGTCAGTGGTTATCAATCTCTTAGATATAGACAATGGATTCTCTTAATTATTTGGCGGTTCAATTATACTCAGGAGCAGAGTGGCACCTCATTGGGGGTGATCAGTCCCCGTGCATCTTCCTTGTCTAGACTGGACTTCGAAGAAGTGTGTGTAAGCGGATCTTTAATGACAGAAGTGATGGATCCGCGAGTCCGTCTAGACTTTTTCAGCTCGGAGCAATTGACCGGATTTAAATAAGAATAACCAATCGTTCATTGTATTGCTAATAGCATTAGCTAGCAGGAAAGTATTATTAACTTCATCGACTGATATCTACTCAAGACTCTTAAAAATGATATCTGAATAATCTCAACTCTATCTTCAGCTATTGATCACAAATCTCTGAACTAATTTAATCCTGTCCTAATCAGTTGAACTAAAGGAAATGAACTTAAATGAGAAGGAATTAAACTTGAACGAACTCAGTAACAATTAATTTATTAATAAATCAAAAATGCAGAGTAAAACCATGTATAAACCTTTACCAACTAAACACACATCTTACGGATAAACTTAACCATTATATCTAGATTTATTCTGAGGCTTTATACTAGTATCTAGGGCCCTATAGGGGTTTTCTGGAAAGCACCTCCCTTTGCAAGCTAGTATTTTGGCCTCCTTCAAACTTCAGACAAAGTTGAATGAGGGCAGAATATTACACTTTCCCATCAATCGCCTCGGGAAACCGTAACAAGATCCGAATACCTATTCGGACCCTACTAAGACTTCCGTACTCTGCAGTTCCAGGGAGAATTTAATTTTACAGGCCTTCAGGCCAAAGACTTAGACAGCCTTAGAAATTCAAAATAGAGGGCAAGGTCTCAGAATGAGACGGGAACAAATGACACATTATTACCTAGAAAATTACAATCAACATATACAATTGATTTAGGTAAGCCTCTTTGTCTTCTTAGTCCAATGTACCATAAAGTAATTTCTTTATTATTCTTTTCCCAAATCAATTGTATTAAAATTAACTTAAAATTAAGACTTAGCTTTTCTAGTTGCAACTCGAACCAGGAACTAAAAATAATCTACTTTACGATACTCTACTTGAGTTCAAATCAAATAATTACACTCCTGATAAATCTTTACTCGACAGAAAACACCACGGTAATCTAATTACTTAGAACGATTAGATCGCGCCTAAACAAAAGGTCACGTCTCTCTTTCTCTGAAACTCAAACTGAACTGCCTACGTGGCTGACTCTAGGTAAAAACGCTATATGCTCGCACGACCGGAGATAGGCGACTGGGGATAGGCGACTGGGGCTGAAGACTCCCCCACCATCCCTTTTAAGCGTGTGCGCAGGTCCCATCCTCATTTTGAACTCCTGGGCGGAGCCTAGGATCTGGTTCGCAAAATGGTTAACTCCCATCTGAGTTACCACAAGGTTTTATTTCTGGTAGGTATTTGCCAAATCTGTAAACTAAGATCACTATGTAAGTGTTTGTCGGTAACTAACAGTATTAACTGTTTTGTAAATTCATCCTGAAATATCACATTTATATAAATAGTAGCACACGGGTATTCATTAAATTATGTCCTTATGAATAAACCTTATATTAAAATACTAATTTGTTATAGTTCGCGAACTATAGCCATGCCCTTAAAATTACTTATTATCCTATCATTCCTGATAATAATATCATGCTTGTTCATTTTTTTAACCGAGCAAAACACGACGTAAGTAGGTCATTTCAACCTTATTTTTTGTAACAAATTTCAACGCCAGTCTTAAGACAAAAGCCCTTTCCAAGAACGGGTCTCGTTCTCAAATTGCATTTGTTAATTTTTTATAAAAACTGCTACATAGTTTCATTAGGGTATCTGTAAACCCTCGCAGCTGCAAGCAATACATTTGGATGATTTGTTTGACAGAAACGAAAAAAAATTCGTTAAACAAAAGATTAGCTTCGCCTTAGCCATTAGTCCAACATGTGGCACAGCTTTCATTTCTTAGGCAGCAAAAAATATGTTTATGATGTCTTGGGTCATCACAGTAGCACCTAGTAGTAAACTAATAAAACTTAGGAGGTATGTACTTTTTCTTTATTCTAGAACATTGGTCTATATTAATGGCTTATAATTTTAGTGGGTAAAATAGTATTGACTTTTACTTGGAATGTAAAATACTCTAGCAAATTATTTTAGACCAAAGATATCTGAATTCAGAAATGTTCCAGATTGTTATATTCCTATTTTGGAAAAGCCTTGAGAGATAATCCTAAGCCTTACTTGGTTTGAAATGACTCTTATTACGCCGAAATAAATCCCTACTATTGGTTTAATATTTTATCAATTTAGTAGGATTTCAATCATCTTTCAGTAATTCTATGACAACCAAAATACACTACCTACTTACTAAAATATTGGAAATTTTATAGACGAGAGTTGTGTCATAAAAGAAAATTACCAATGGCACTTTTTTTTTATTTAATTACAGGTTTAATATTTTCCTTCCATTTGCCAAGTCGACTGTTGTAATCTCCTTTCGCTATCGTACAACTGAACATGTGTAGTGTAATCATCTTATGGTTTTAGTAAGTAGTAATTATATCATTCTGTTCCCAGATTTATCATCAAACAAACATTCATGATTAAAAAAAAATATTTGGTAGATAGGTGCTAATAAAAATATCAGCAATAATAAAGAATTCAGAAAAGGAACTAGAAAGTAACAAAACAAATATATTAGAAAGTATATTAGTACATTATCCTTCATCTGAGTAAAACCTTTCATCTTGCTTTAGATTAAAGCGTCCCGGAGGAACCCACGCAGAATACCTTTCAAATGAGTCTTATATAATATAACAAGAAACAAGACTAGGTGTTATAACAACAAGATGAAACAAGTTTTCAAAATAAAAAGTAGAAAAAAAGTGAAAAACACTAAAAATTATTTTTTGGTCGGAAAACTTTTTGAATCAAAACTATATACTGAACCTTGTGCAATATGATTGCACACAACATAGGTACATAGTTATTTACGCTCTTTCTGATTTCGTAATTTCAGAAAATAGTAAAACATTTAGTGGTGACATTTGTGTTCCAACCAAGCCTAGTATTTGTTTAGTTTGTACCGATTAGATAGCTTCATAACTCACTATCAGAAAAGTATATGATTTCATTTCAGTACAATTGCAGGCCCATCCACACGTCGCCACTATGTCTTCATAAAGCTGTCACGTGGCTATTCCAGACTGTATTCCATAAGTCTAGTCGGTAAGTCTAGAAATGATCGCGGGAATCCAGGCTTAGCCTTATAGAACTTTATAACTATACGATACGATATTTTTTTCAAATATAACAATTAAAAATATGGTCAAAGTTATTCTTGAACGACTGCGTCAACTTGGAACAAGGAACATGTTTCTTATACCTATTTATTTAAATAGATGACCACTCGCTCAATTTTTTTTATAAAAAATTAGAGTGCCGTTACAGAAAAATAGTGTTTTAAAATGTTCTAAATATTCTGAAAGTACAAAATTTTAGCTATTTTTCGTCCAAAATCGTATCGGATGTAGAAAAGTTGAGCTAGGTTTAGTGGTCTAGCTTTGGTCTAGGTTATGACGTAGTGCTTAGCGAAGACGTGTTCGTTATTAATGTTTCTGTTGCTCGCAAAGTGATTTATGAACAAAAACATGTTATTGAAATGAAACTTTCTCTCTAGACTAGAAAAAGCTATTAATGTTACTCGTAGAAATGAATAACTAGGTATAGTCATAGTATTTTATTGATACAAAAAACTTTTACAGGTACATAATAGGTAGGTAGGTACACACAATGCAGCTACTTTATAATAATTGTAAATAAACAATATTGAAAAATAATCCTCCTATGTATCGTCGGATCCACAAGCCATGTTTTGAGCTTTTTTTTTAATGATTGCATTGAAGTAGCACCTCTAACACTCTCGGGCAGTATAAACCGAGCTGTTTT
This sequence comes from Eulithis prunata, assembly GCA_918843925.1. NCBI lineage: Eukaryota > Metazoa > Arthropoda > Insecta > Lepidoptera > Geometridae > Eulithis > Eulithis prunata. The sequence continues at coordinate 1,572,695 of OU974017.1, forward strand.
CTTGCCATGACTTTGAATAGGCCTTTGCATCTGTTCTGCCCTTCTCCCCGTCCCCCCAAAGCACCAGGTATACCCTAGGGTGCACCAAGATTTTCAGGAAAAATTCTACCTAGCTGGATCTCCAAACCAAAATCCTAACTTCGCCACTGACGATGTGGGTTTGACACCAAACCCACGCCTACTACCTATGCCAAAGCATGAATTTATTTTTGCATATTATTATAGAAGTCTAATAGTGTACTTCATTCACCTAGGTGAATTAGCCCTGGTGACTTAGGTCGACGACATCAGCCCCCTTACTTACAATCGCTGCATAACTTTATTCAGCTGTTTAAATTAGGTATTGCTGTCACCTACTAACAGGTAATGTCAAACAGTGACATAGCTAGACTTTGATTCAACTGTTTAACTATTCGTCTGTCATAAGTAAGGCCCCAGATCTTTAGTTTTTTTTTTATAAAGTGAACACTTCGTGGAATGTGATAGTGATAATTCTCAATAAACAATCCGCGTGACTTCTGATTCACATACATTTATTTATCATTTACGATACGCTCAACATTTTGCGCTCATCACGGCTGTCACGATAATGCGCCGTCACGGGTATTAAAAGTAAATATTATTGGCAGAAATAATAATTGCAGTTTTCATAAAATATGAACTGGTTAAGCTTTCGCTCAACACGATGCAATGATAATATCATTTACGAGGCATTGCAAGGGATAAACTAATAATGCATATTTTTTTTATTATTAAAACTTTATAAAATAAAACGAACAATAAGTAACTAAAATAATAAAAATAAAATAAAAATCTTAGGTTTGCAAAACATAATTTTAATCAAAAACGTTATCAGTCTTATTTTTGGTAAGAATATTAAATAATGTAAATAAGTGAGCAAAATTTAATTAAAATATTAAACTCATTTGTGACAGCCATTAAGCCATGCAAATTAAAGGCGTCATGTTTACAATTCACAGTCGGATGACCAAAAGCGTTCATTGTACCAAAAGTTCCGAAATTGGAAACGATGAAAAGGTTACGGATGTATTTTTTTAATTCTGATGAACGCTACAACATTGAGAGTGAAATTAAAAACAAACAAGATAGAAACTTGAATTACCCACCCACGTATGTTATGTTATATTATGTTACACCGTGATATACCTACCTACCAAGTTTATTTGTCTTTACTAACACGTTCATTGTTGTCTTGATCAAAAAGATATCTAAGTAAGGTATATAAGAACCCTAATGATAAAGCATGAATTAAAAATAATTATAAAAATAGTAAGAAAGAATAAATAAATATGAAATAATTTTTAATACGTACCTATTTTAGTATTTGATAAATAAATATTATAAGTTTTTTGTTTCACTTTCTGTTTCAAGCTTTTTATAATATACGACATGAGATCACGCTTAATAATAGGTACCACTATGTAGGATTCAAAGATAATTTACGTCTGCAGGTCCCTATGTTTTTTTGGAGTGTGAAATAAATAATCATTATTATTACCAGTACTATTAATGTAGACAAATAATTATTATTAGTCAAATCTGTCGATGCAGGTTTTATACCAAAAGTTTTCGATACCTCATTAAAACGCGGCCTCGTCATCAGAAATCAATGCTAATTTTAATATCGTGAAACCAACGCAAGAGGGCGTTTTGCACACACCGACAACTACACGACACGATACAAATGACAGTGGCTTGAATAAAAACATGGCTTGCTTCATTGTTACTTACCATTTATACCCAGATTAAAGTAAAAGGATCTAAAAAAAAAGAATAAAAACGATCGGACGTTTTAAGCCGGGCAGGTTTTTTGAAATGTTTTCATAGTAAATCATAGGTATTCTTTGACTAAATACTGACATTAGCGCGTTTCAGCGCGTTTTTGCCGACAAAAGCTTCTTGTTTTCGCGTATATCTGGCACGTCACTTGACATTATGCTGGGCAGCGAAAGCAGTTCAGAGCTTAGTTTTTTGCCGATATCGTGTAGGTACTGTTCTTAAATAAGTGACTAATCTAAGTAAGTGAAATAATCTATCTTTTATGAACACATTTCTTTAAACCTAAACCAAAGTGTCGTGTCGGTTGCTGTGAAAAAACAGCTAAAAGAGCAACAGATTCAAATTTGCGGCGAGTGGTCCAGTACCGCATCATTTGTGATGTCCCGTATATTGCGGTTTCGTATATTTGCAAACGAACTCTAATTTGGAGACTAATGACTATTCACCAATGTCAAGCTATTCTTCCGTTTTTACGAAAAAGCTACCTACATTTTAAATCCTGGATCGAAAAACGGAAAGGGTTATAAATTGTCTGTCTGTCTGCTCGTAACTCTGAAAGTACTCGTAAGGCTCCGATTTGAGTGGGGTTGTTTTGTATTTATCTCCGCTATATAACAGTCGCCGTTATTTCTTAAAGTCTACGTGTTAGGATAGGTACTGATAATTAGTAATTTACACGTGATTTATTATTGCTTAATTGATTGAAATTATTGGTCACAAAATAATGGTTTTAATGAATTGTCGCTGCGGTCAGCTAAAAATAAACAAACAAGTTTTTTAAGCTAGATTTTTTTAATTTAACAAAGTCATTTATTAAATTTTTTGCAATAAAAGCTATTTTTGCACTAAAAATAAAGTGGTCTGCAAAACTAAGTATCACACTTTTAAATATTTTTTTTCTAAACTTTGGAAGTTAGGTATAGATTTAAAATAAAAAACGTTCTATTGCAAATTATATCAGCTTTCTTTGAAACTATAGCAAAGTATACATTAGAAACATTTTTAACTTAAAAAGAAGATAAAACAATAATATTATACCTATTGTGTTACAAAGAATTTTTATAAAAATTATTCCGCAATGTCGTTGATCATCAGCTATGCAAATATCAACATTACTTCTATGTATTAGTGATGGAAAAGCATTTTATTTTCCATTTATTTTCCCAGTAGGTTATTATTCTTCTTCAACCCACCTGATACTTGTCTTGTAGCCGTTCCTCGTTTTCTCAGAGGATTATGTTCCAGTAAGTAATCTAATACGGCATTTACATGACAGTGGGATAATGGCTGCCATTCGCGCAATACCCAGTTGTAAATGGTGGCTTGTCACTTTAGGTTAGGCACGAATTTGCGACCCACTGGGTTATTATTGTAATAGATCTTTATTAATTCTTTATCTTATCTTCTCACAACATGGTGATATTAGACGGTGATAGAAAACATCGTGAAGAAACTCACAGCTAAGTCAGCTCCATACGTATTGGGTGACTATGACTATATAGGGTGTGTAGATTGTATGGGTGCTGGGCAAGCAAAAAAAACCTATCAAAAAAATATCCCTGAAAGGCCAGCGTTCTGTTCATCGGGGCACGAGTAAAAAGTGGCCCCTGACGCTGTATAAATCATCCAGGTGAAATACAAAGACCCGAGTAAAGTGAGTAATACAACTAAGTAATTAAATAATATCAGTGAGCTAGTGTGCGACTGGCTTTACTTCAATATTACATAGTTTAGGCTTCGGGGGTTCCGCTCGACAGACAGATACAATGTGCTATGCTTATTAATAAGACGTATTTCTATAGAACTGTTGAGCAGAAAATAATTATTCATCGTCATACTTTGAGTAGGTACACCGTAGGTACTAATTTAGATAAGCTTTTGTATAAAAGTAGTAGATAAGAGGATAATCTAATATCAAAGGAGTTGGCGCACGTCAAATGTTATTATTTCATAATCCCGTTTTGACATTTAGTTTGACGTTTCTGACCTTGTGACCTTTTGTATCTGACTTTACTAGGCTAACGATGATGGAGGCAGGATAAGGAGGGCTTAGCTCGTTGTCCTTGGCAATTCTAAAGGATAAATTCAACACTGAATTTCTTCAATCTGTTGACGGATTTATTTATTTAACTCTTTATTGCACAAAATGAACAAAATTTAAAAATAGGTGGCATTTTCTACCTGTCAACCTCGAGAGAATAGTCGGAAGAATGGTTGGCGTGCAAACTTATGGATGATGATGACAAATGAATAGAAAACTAATAAGTGGATAAAGAACAGCAAAATATATCAATTTTTTACTTACTTTGTCATAAAACTATGTGTGCCTCTACATTGTTTTGGAAAACAAAGTTACTTAGTTTTAAAAATCTTGAGTTTTGTCCTTTATTCCATTTGTTTCCATACTTTTGTTAAAAAAAAAAAAAAAATTCTGTAGCACAGTATAAAATATTTACGGTGCATTCTATAAAGATATTTTTTGATGTTAAAACTATCAAATAAAAAGACTTGCAGTTCTAAAATAAGCTCACAGCTCACATTATTGGATGCCATCGCAGTCGAGCACCAGTAATGTTGGTTTAGCAGTAGATGGCTCTAGTGCTTAGTATATTTTCACAATGACCCTTCAGGGCGAGACGTTTTATCAGAAGTGCATTGTGTTCTGCCACAAGTAATGAGACATAGCGGATGTTATTCTTTTAGTCAAAATAAAACACGATTAATGAGCACTGCGATTATCACACGTGAGGCTCGTCAAGGGTCATTTTCTAAGTAATACTTTTGTATGGTTTTGTACCGTCCATTGACGACGTAGTAACTATTCGGTAATCAACATCAGGGACAGGCTAGTATGGGGTCAGGTCAGCCTAACCCTCTTTGTACACCCCCTTTTTTAACCTGAGGAAATCCATCATGTATACTTGCTTGTTAGAACAATAAACGGCACGCTGTAGTACAAACCAGGGACATGATTTAGATGCTCTACCTACATTATTCTGACACACAAAAATGGATTAATTATATTTTTTGTGTATTAGAAATCTTATAACTTGCGCCCTGAAAGCACACAGGCACTAACACGATATTGCTTTTGCCGTATAGGTTCGTTCCTTTTTCATGTAAAACACGCGGTGATCCGCGCGCCGGAGAATGCAATGTATTCAGTGCCACATTTTTGTGGCACGTTTTTGTGGCACATACGCACACGCACCCTCACATAGGTCTTTCCTTGACACATTTTTGTTTGTGTGGTAAAAATAAAGTACGAGTATATTGGGTTTATTGTCATAATCCCCACTAAGTTGTCCCCACCAGTGGGGATTATGACAATCTTCAAAAAAATGTTGACGTTTTCCCCACTATCCTGGCTGGTGGGGATTATGACAGTAAAAATAATTTAGGTTTATTTTCTATTATCACTCCTAAAATAAAACGAATAAACTTTCATTTAAATCAAGTTTTTATAATATTTTTAACCATAAAATAGACAAACAATGAAATGTTTGTTAATTGTATAGGAAAAGTATTTATTCGAAATAGGTAGGTACTACACCTGAACCTAATTTTTTCGTCATAAACCAGCAGGCTCAAGTGAGTAAAACTATTAAAAAGGTATATACCTCTTGTACATTCAGAAACTGGTACTTCAGGCGGCTCAAAGTTCTTCAACGACGTGGTTTGAAGATCCAATTACAAACCGACGCGATGGGATGGTCACGGAGGTGTACTAAAGCTGATTATTACAAACTCCATTAAGTAGGTACTTCGGTATATTCATATTTCAATGAAAATGGAAATAATTTTAAGTCCTCGGGGTACCTACATACGTTTTTATTATTACCTACCGTTTTGTACATTTAAATACAAACATTCATGGACAATACACACAACTACTTTTAGTCCAAAATAACACCTTGTCTGCCAAGAGAAAAAGTAGGAACTTCCGTTCAGGCCGCGTCGCCCACTGTTGTCCGCCAACTTGACTAGCCCACGGCCGCGTCGCCCACAGTGACCCGCGCGTCAATCGCCTCTAGCAAGCCGACGGACATAAACACCGTGCTAATTGCTGTGAAAGGGGACCCGCCTGGCCCTCAAGAATATCCATTCCGCTTGGTTCTTACCTACGGATATAAGTTTTAGAAAATTTTTAATTTTCATGGCTAGTACCGAAAATCAGAAATTTCGAAGTGAAAATTGTACTTAAGCAAAGCTTTAATGTTAGAGTGATTTAATTATTCATTGAAAATACGACTCCAAGAGCTGTGAGAAGTTCACCCATTTTCACATCCCCCTTGTGAGACAAACCTGGTGAGAAAGATAGGAGTAGAGTAGCCCGTGCCAATCGCCATGTCATTGGGCCAAGCAATACTTACCACTAAATGTATATTTTCGTCCCCGTATCGTTCCCGTCCCGTCAACTTTTAAACAGCTAGGTAAAAAGAGGTGAGTGCCCTGAAAGGCTCTGAAGTCCTGAAAAAGTGTGCAAGTGGCAACATTAGGCTCTCCCTTCACTCTGCGCCACTTTACGCCCTTGGAAGTTGTAATAGTTTGACTTTTATAGACCTAATTCTGGACATGAATAATACATTACTGAGCTACGAGTATGTTAGCGTCGATGGGCTTGCAATGTGTCCCGGAAGTCTTTATAGAGGACATGACTATTGAGGTAAACATTATGGGAAAGGATTATGCTCTATGGGCTTTTTAGGCTAAGATTATGATTAGATGCTTTTTTGTTTCCTCTTCGGTAAAAGGAAATGTATGAGGACGCTACCAAGCGCTGGGCAAGCGTACTCCATTTAAGATAAATGTCTTGTTACATCGGCTCATGAGGAAAAAGTGGTCCTGTACAATGCGGGATTCATAAAGATGTAGGGCTTCCCCTAGGGAAAAATTTAGCGAACTAAATCTACCCCTAGATGAACTACCTACATGTTTATAAATTCCGAAGCAACCAGAATAGATGCAAAAGTCTGAAATACTAAGCGTGCTGGTTGATACTATCACAGGACCATGGGGGCAGTACAAACATAGAGAAGCCCAGCAGAGTGTAGGGTCTACATGAAGATGATGATGATAGTGTATGGCCTGCTTACAACCTACTTAGTAATACTACGTAGTTTTAGTTGACACCACTCTAGGAGAGCGTTTACCCGTTTAGTTCAGTCACCGCCACTCTCAATTAGCTCTGGACATGCAAGGAGCATGACGTCACGCACTAAGCACTTGCTTAATATGTGGGTCCCTTGTACCCATGGAGCATACTGCACTTACAATGTCGACACGACTCCTACACGATATCGTTTAACACGAGATGCTCTCTCACCGGTGTTGACATATCAATGCCTCGAGCATAAATATCCTTACTTATGTTTGAGTGACTGATGTGTCAGTAATAGTCAGTATCGTGTAGGCCCTACACGATACTGACTATTACTAAAAGCTGACTATTGCTATTACTTAAAGCCTCTACAGTGTAGGGGCTTGCTTAGTTCCGCAGAGATGTTACTCTACTAGGAGTGAAGTCATATCTCGACTGAAGGGGTATTCCCATCGAGCCCACCGGCTGGCCCACTGGTGGGGCTGATGGGAAAAAACATCCCAACGAGCCCACTATGCAAATGAGTGGGCTCGATGAGATTTTTTTCCCATCTGCCGGTGGCCGGTGGGCTCGATGGGAATAAACCTGGGTGAAAACACAAAAATGAAGCTTTCGAGATCACTGCATTATTCTAGAGTCAAATCTCAGCTGAAGTGAGCATAAGGCCCCATGTCTCGATATCGAGCAGTGTGCAAACGACCTACTTCTCTTGTATATGGTACCTATTCCTTTGCGTTGTCACGCCTCTTACCCTTCCCACGCAGCGTAGCGATTTATGTGTTTCACAATAAATCAGCTTAAGTACAAAATATGTACCTAAGTCTACCTACATCATCTTACAAGTAGAACAAAATAATAGAATAACATACTTTTTGATGTTCCACACTTACCCTGCAAAACTCGATGTAAACTTTGCTAGAGAAGCACTTCAGTTTAGAACACTGACAAACATCTTGTTTATCTGTGGTTACAACTATCAAAAAATGTACATAGAAGATTATTGGACTTATTATCCGTCGATTAATTTCTCGAAAATGTTCTTTTATTACAAGATGAGATATGATCCGACGGAGGACGGCCGGACGCTCGTAGAATATAGGAATCCGGCCCGGGGACGCCTGTAGAATAAAATGCCACCTCTAAAGTTAAAACGTTCCTCCGGCAATTCGGAGAAAGGCCCACTGAGCGCTGTAAATCCGTAATTTCATTACAATTTCAAGTAAAAATTCATTTTTATTCCAGCCCCTGATAAATTACTAGCGAAATAAACCGACATCTGTAGGTCCGTAAAAAATAAGAGAAAAATTGCTGAAAAATATCTCCTCATAAAATCTGTGACATTCTAACTCTGAGCTGGAAGTGATAAATCAATGTGATGTCGGTGCGTTCAACGCGTAAATCACGCAGGAACACATTCAAATGAATAACTTTATTAACAGTAGTAACACTTCAGAGAAATAACTTCTGGACCCAATTTACCCACTTATTTTCGATCATAATATTGAAATGCTAGTGGCACGTTCGATTACGTACACTACGGTGGCCAGGGGTCTTGGTGACTTAGGTATCGGACTGTTTTGATATCACCTGATGTTCGCCTGCCCGGCGACATTTTGATAGGAAAACGAAGATCTCTGGCTGCCGCGCTAGCTGCCGTGGCTGGCTTGGCCGTTGGTAGCCAAATGCATTTGCAGCATTTGTGGGCAACAGATTGCTCACGTGTTATTTATTCCATTTTTTATTGAAATAGATTAGGCTATTAGGATTTGGATTATTGTTAGGTGGTTTTTGGATCAGAATCGTCTAACACCTATTTTGTACTTTTAGTTTTATATTGGTGGATATTTTCACCATTCAACACAGCCTCCTTAGTAAGTACCTAAAACTTGCCCAAAAGTTTCTATGAGATGCACTATGACCATATATTTAGTATTTTATTCTTGAGCCATTACATAATTATTATTATTTTCATTGTTTTTGCAAAAAATGAGTATCACTACTGATTATAAAATCTACATTCCTGTGCATTTAGGTACGCAATGCTCAATAAACATCATACCGCTAACAGTCCGAGATTTATTAGTTCCCGTGGCCGAAAGTTTGAGGACCCTGTGGGACCCAATACCGTTTCTATGAAATGACGTGAAAAATGGCGACCTACTTCGAAAAAGTTCTGTAACGGAAACAGAAAACTAGAGATATTGTTTTGATTTTATACGACTTCGAAAAAAGATTATGAATTTAAATAGTAACTTGTCCTTCCTGTGGGTATGCCTGACTAGGCTGAGAGGATGGTATCGGTGCTGGGCAAGTCTGCTCCATCTAAAACATTGTCCCAGGCACTACAGTGTCCCGTTAAGTGTATAGCCTCCTGACGCTGTTTCAATAATTTTCAATAATATGTTAAGGCCTATTATATAGTACCTAGGTATTTACTTATTTATTATTCTGTTATCCTTAATTTGGTATGTATGCGTGTCCGTTATCTCTTATGCCCTATAGGTATCTACCTACACACACATACATAGTTATCTAGATATTTTTTCAAGATACACAGATTGGAACATGCTGACCACGTTATGCTAAGGAGTTAACTCTTAACTTGCCGATGTTGTCAGGGTTCTATAGTGCTTTTGCAAGAAAATTAGATTTTCCCAGTAAGTAATGTTTTGTCTATTATTTTCTCACTTTAACTCGTGCAATAGGAAAAAATATAACGTCAATTTTCAAAACGGAGCAGTACCCAAGAAGGGTCTTTTGATATTTGGACTAAACCAAACCCAAATTACCCAAGGTTTCGGGGTTTTAATCTTAAATAGAAATTCAGTTAAACTTCCTCATTAACCATTATTGTACATACTTAAATACAAGTACCAGGAAGGGATAAACCAATTAGGTTAATAAGTAGGGATATGCGTCGTTATGGTTCTCGATTATGCCGTTATATTATAAATGGTTCATTATATGCCATAATTCTAATCTGTAGAACTTAGACCCGTAATCTGAACATGTATGAAATCCTCCGACCATCGTAAAGACGAATTAAATTATAAATCCCTTTAAGCAAGAGCACTTAAATTTTCAACAAGCAAGTCTGTTTATTATGAACTATAATGTATGAGAAACCCTTGTGACTAGAGATGTTCTTTCCGGCTTTTTTGGAATTTTTGTCCGGCCATATCTACAAACTCGCAAAACACGGTTTAATTATGGGCATGACCACCTCTCAATTTTCTTCTCCGTTAAACTAAAAGAAAAAAACTGATATGTACCTAGAAAAAGGTCTATGATATGATATAGAGAGTTACTTAAATTTTGTAGTTTTTAGTTTAACCATCGAAACTAGAACGAAAACGAATTATGGGCATGACCACCTCTCAATTTTCTTCTCCGTTAAACTAAAACAAAAAAACTGATATGTAGGTACCTAGAAAAAGGTCTATGATTATGATATAGAGAGTTACTTAAATTTTGTAGTTTTTAGTTTAACCATCGAAACTATTTATGTAGCCAAGCAATGAAGTTCGTGCCGGCGTACTACATGAGGCTGTAGGTAAACTTCTACTCTACGTCATACAAATGAAACGTCCTTGTATGGGCCATGGCCTATTACTAAAAATAGAGATACTACACACTTACCATCACAAGATTAGAACATCTGCTAGTACCGCGGTTTTTTTTAATAAAAACTTTTTGTCTGTCTTTCCAATGACTTAAAATAGAAATAAGTACAAACACTCAACATCACAGGATCAGAACAGAACATCCTATTTGTTCCGTGTATTTTTTATTAAAAAAAAAAGAATCAATCGGCTATTTAAAAGCCGGATACTTGTCTCCATGTCCGACTTTCCTGATTTCACATTATTTACACTAGAAACTCTATACAGACCCTCGGGAGGTTGGGTCCTTGGCGTTAGTCATAAACGTTACGCATTCAGAAGTTATGTTTGCCGAACGAGATGGGGCACTTAATTACACAGTACCTTTCGCTGAAGATACGTACCTAGAAAACTCGTAAAAATTGTTGTTACACTGTTTAGCGTATGGAAAATCACATAAGAAAAAAAACTGGTATGTTCCGGTTATTGAACCGGCCAGCATTCATTTTGTTCTACTAACTGTCGCCCGCGGCTTTGCTTGCGTGGGCATCGAAACTAGTTCAGAGCTTGCGATACGAGGGCAGATTTCTTGAGACTGAGCGTTTGCACACTGGCCGATACCGAGATTACAAAATTATGGGGCTTGGCGCCCGTTTTAAAACGCTTAGCGCTAAATGTATCAGATTAGCACTCCACTGGGCCTTATCCTCACTTTGGCAGAGATTTTACTCTAATAAAAATGACGTCATATCTCGGCCGTAAACTAGTTTCACTCACGGTAAATCAAACTTTTGATGTCATTTTGACGGACGTCATTCCAAGACCTCTCCTTGTCAAAAGATTATTGAGGATGCCAAATGAGGTGGTCAGCGACTGGTCCATTTTTCTTCAACCTTTGCAGACAGCAGGCACTAATACAATAAATGCGACTATGAACGGGTTAGTCTCATAATCCCCTTTGAGCCGTCCCCTTCAAGGGGATTAAGAAACTTTTTGTCTCGGTTATCAAATCAGTATGTTCGGCATAAGGCAGGAGCAAACACCGGATTAAGATGGCTTAAAGCACTTGCACGGTACTTCACTCGCACCTATGCAAGGAAACTAAGTGGCCCCATAAATTCCGCTGGCGTAAGTTTAAACGGGGAACATGGAGGTAGAAAGTTGGTCACTAGAAGTAACTGTGTAAACGTTTGATCTTATATTATATTGAAAAGTATGATGCAGCCTACAGTTTCAGAACGTATTTAGTAGTCTGAAGGTAATATTATTAATAATAATAATAATATTAATAATTCTTTATTCAGGTAAAGTAAAGTAAACAAAAATGAGCGCTTATGAGCTAAAGACTACACATTACGCAGAATGTGTAGCCATTCATAAACACTATGGGGAACCCTGTAGTCTGAAGGTATTTATACCTAGTAATAGGTATGGTTATTATGATGTATTTATGTAATATTGATATTATATTAGTATTAATATTTTTCATGTAAGTGTTACTATTTACATATTATATAGTTTACTTATATATATTTTAATTTATGCACATAGTTGGTGAAACTAACTAATTAAATATAATCTTTTTATTACACCGTCACTTTCGTTCATATAAAATCCAGTCCATCCAAAGGTTGCCTGGAAGAGATCGCTCATAGCGATAAAGCCGCCCAATGTACTTCACGTAAGAATAATTAACTCTGTGTTTATTTTATAATTTCTGTAAAAGTGGTGTACAATAAAGAGTTTTCTATCTATCTATTTATCGCAGCTCTACAACAAAACACTGTGTACAATAAAATACTCTAGCTAATAAGTAAAGTAAAATATTGAATTGCTAATGCGACACATTAATCAGTCACAATGTAAAACCCAGCGGTTAAAATTACAAAATTAACTATTATTAGCTAAGCGAACACAGATGCACTGCTATTACTAATCACGACATGGTTTAACAGCTCTGGCCTTGAATGGTGGGTAAGTGGGAGCCACTTTCGCCGAAAGCTAACCTATAAGTATCAAGATTAGTTAATTAATGTATCAAATCGAGCTCAAATCGAGTGTGCGTGCTCTTTGTTGTAGTGTGGCGGCTCAAATATTAATTATATCATCAATATATATAAAACTCTTTTGAAGCTGACAGAGAATCAATGCATAGCCTAAACTATAAGTCCTAGAGGTATGAAATTCGGAGAGTAGTATCCTTATATAGTGTAGGGGTGCACTAAGAAAGGAACTTTGAAACGTCACACTCTAAAGGGTAGAACGCAAGCAACGCCGCGGGCGACGGCTAGTAATAATATATAAATATTATATTAACAATATTAATAATAATCTAAATTCCAGCGCAGCAAACTTGTGATATACCTTCTTTACCAGAGGTATTATTAGTCACTGTGATTATGCAAAAAGCTATAGTCACATCCAGTTATTGGACTTCCTGGGTACTTTCCCCGAGGCATATATTTCTCCATACAGTGTTGTCAGTGTGTCTAATAAAGTGGTCACAGTCGAAGCAAGATTAACAGCCTCTCTTTATTATTGTTTGTGTTGGGATGTGTTCACGGTGTTGTGTTGCTCGCTAGAGACTAAAGTTTGCGAAGGACGTATTCATACCTGGGGTCACAGCCTGGGGCTTGACACTAACTTGGAGCGTGCAGTGTAAATTAAGTTTTGGTTTCGTACGTTTTAAATTCATAATAGCGAAGCAAGTTTGTGACGTTCTCGGTCAAACTGATATGCTCACAACAAGTTATGCCATCCCAAATTGTGTCGCTGTTGGACACTTTGCAGTGCAATAAAAACTAACTTGTATTACTGAATATTCTCCAAATAAAGTACTTTTTGGTTATGTTACATCTGTTCTAATTTCAAACACAATTTTATGCTAAACTAGCCGTCTCCCGCGGCGTTGCTCGCGTTAGAGTGTGACTTTTCAAAATTCCTTTCTTAGTGCGCCCCTACACTATATAAGGAACCTACCTTCCAAATTTCATACCTCTAGGACTTATAGTTTAGGCTGTGCGTTGATTCGCTGTCAGCTTCAAAAGAGTTTTATATAAATATATAATATTGATGATGATTACTATCACAAACATAGAAAATTGTCAAAACTCTCGCGTCTATTACAACCTTTATCTAAACTGGTTTGGTTCACTGTAAGGCTGAGGGCCAACGGGTCACTAACCACAGCCACCGGTGGCCTATTTTATAGTTTCACATGGCGTGTAGCGTGTGGCCACCACCGGCCACATTTGTGCAGCGAGAAACAAAAGGCATGAAAAAGAAAATAAACTGGTTGTCGCAGGCCACTGGTGGCTGTGGTCTTAAGGTCAACTGTAGTTTATTTGGCAAAATTTCGTATCTCGAAAACGTGGTTTGATGCATTCGAGTTATTTCGTTTTGCATTGTCATAGTTGGTTAATGATCTTACTTTGTTTTAATGTAATGTAGTTCTAGCAGTTCAGTGAAACTTATGACTTATCATGAGTTAACAAGAGTGTTTTTTTTTCATATTAGGTACTAGTAGCTCGCCCCGAACTGAGACCTCGCGATGTTACCAAAAAAAACAAAAGAACTTGAAACTCTTGTAATTCTTTATTGTACACTAAAATAACACATAAACAGAAGACAGAAATAGATAACATGTACAAAGGCGAGCTTAACCCTAAAAAGAGTTTTCTTACAGCAAACCTTTGAGGCTAGAGAGAGGTGACTATAGAAAATCTTCTTTAGATCCTTTTAAAATCTTTCTTAGATCCTTTTTATAATTGCCGGTCATCATTAGACCTTGGAGTATGGACTCCAGTTCATCTTGTCTCCACTTTGAGATTAATTCATTATAGCTAGATACTAACGAGTTTATTAAGAAATTATATTACGTTTATTAGTAGTTTTCTTACAAAATTACTAAATTACAATGTTTAGTTAATTTGTTGTCTATTTAAATGGGCAACACAGGACGACAGCAACTTCATTACAGTACATCGTGCAGTCATTAACCTCTGACACGTCCTAAAAACTCAGTCCTTAAGAGTTGGATGCCAGTTTATACCTTGTACTATTATTTATTTTATGCTCACACAAATTTACAGAGAAACTTACTTTTATAACAACAATAACAAGACCCAATTTCAAATAATACCCAATTTCACTCCAAAGCAGGTCTTCGGAAGCCATTTAACCGTCATTTCACCGACAAAGTTCGCACAGCAATAAAACCATCAGATAAATTGACAATTTATTTCGAAGGAGACAAAATTCTATTTCGTCGTTTGTATCAAGACGTCATCGGGGCCTATCGAGCAGAGGCTTTTACATGCATGCGACATGAGTTTTAAATCGACTCTAAAAAGGGTTTTTATGATAAATACATATTATTGTTAGGTTATTATTAGACTGGCAGGCTAGTTTTATTTTATTGTTCATTTAGTGGTAAATTATCTTAAAGTATTTTTACGTATTTGGGATACGTAGTTTTTGGTTAGAATACAAAAAAAAATTATATTTTCCCAAAAAAATACTTCAAAAATCCAAAAAAATTATGCAGACACTACTAAATTTTGTTTAAAATATAGCAAGAACTTTTGATACAAAGTAGAGTCGGGCTCAGTAAAGAGGACCCAAAAACTTTGTATCAAGACATCGAGGCCCATTACACTCAATGCCTCCCCGAATTATTTGCACGATTCTATGAAAGGCGGAAGGACGTATGCAAATATTCTACTTTGTTCCGTAACTTTGTATCAATTTGGAGCAGACTGATGACAATTTTCAGGAGTTTTTCCTGATTTTGTACGATGTGAATGTGTTTTGTAAGGAGAACAAAATTTTATTAAGACAATTTTAATAACAGCAAGATTTTTTTAACGCAAGTAAAAGAATTAAAACTAATAAAACTTGGACTTCTTGAGATCAATAGGTCCTTAATTTATACAAATTATTGAATGGTTAAAATAAAACCCTAATTTTTCCGTCATTATTTAAGCACTTCTTTAAAATAAAATGATTGAAGCGTCTTTTTCATTTGATTCAGCTTCAAAATTAATTTCAACGAAAATAACATAAGAAATGTTAGCCCTAATATCAGCACAAAACTAAATTAGGCCCAAAGCGTGTTACACTTTGTAAAACAATTTCTGTCTTTTGCGCGAGAATGTCTGTAGATGCGGCCTTATGTGGAGCCGCTTTGTATAAATTAAATGAAAGAAAGGAGCAAATGAAAGTAAATGAAAGAATTTATTGCTTGGTAGGTTAGCACTAGTTTATTTTATAGACCGCTCAAAAGGCTAGACTAATAGGTAATAAGTATGCTGTCTGATAAATATTTTTCATTTCGTTTTAGCTGGCGACAGTATATTTCTACAGTGAATAGACCAGTGTGGAGAAAGGGTTTAGTGTGCCAACAGTCAATAGAGCATATTTTTGGGCAAGTTGTTGAACTTTTTTGTCTTATGTCAAGCCAGTTTCCCTCTACTACACTTTTCTTTTGTTTTCATAAATTACAATGTATATAATTTTTTTTTTGTTTTTATGCTTTTCCATTGATTGTCACTTTTTTTAGACGTGATTAAAGAGTTTATCTACCCATCTGAGATTACGAACATCAAAAATAATTGGATGTTGTACATTTTACAAGCTCAGTAATATCCAAAACGTGCAAACTCGTGCTTAGGATTCTGGTGCGTGCATTTAACCTTCACGCGTCATGTCACTAATTTGATCTTTCAGCGGCTCTTATTTTTGATTATTTCCCAAAAAAAATCTCATTCCGTATTGTACTATCAAAACAAAAATGTCGAGATAAAACCACTCTAGCTTTTTACCTCGAAATAAATAAAAAACTTGGTGTGAAGATAATTTGCAAACGTGTTCTAAAAAGCTCGCCATTTTTAAAATGAAAAAGGCTTTTGAGAAGTTTCGAAACGATCTCTCTCGTAAAAATATAAACAAGCGCAATTTCGGTTCATAGTTAATTAACTTTCGCTTAACATCCGGATCAACTTAATGTTAAGAGCGATATAACTAAGTTGGAAAGTATTTTTAAGTTTCTAACACTGTAGGTTAGGTATCCTTGAGGTCATTAACCCCTTAAATAATTAAGAAGAATACCAAGATAGGCTGTGTAGCATAGATCATCATCATCATTTAAGGCGTATGAAACATTGATCTCACTTACTTATTCCGTTTTCTTCAGCGAAGTTAAGCTAGCGCTATTATCAGATTTTAATACATAATAATATGCTAAAGTTTATACAAGTAGGTAAAGGCTATTTTATAACACAAAAAACCACTTATTACTCACCCTCGATAACGTGTCTTAAAAAGGAAAGCTTGCTATAAAAACCATTAAATGTTTCTATAAAAAACCCTAAAGATGCTTTCTCCATGAGATTGTTATGAGTATCTCGGCTAAGCATAAAATTATTCAGGCAACACTGCACACCGTTGAGGGGTTGACGCCTTAACCCGTCACTTAGGCCCGCGCACGACACTTTAGGGCTGGGTAGTGGGTACTTTAGGCTCCGACAACGGAACTCCATTTGCTCGACGCACCTTAGCGACCTTTTTACTGAAGAGATTAATGCTCATAAATCCCGTGGCTAAGATGATGCATCGAATATTGTTTAGCGAAAAATACGTAATACAGGACGGTTTAATACAGTTTCAGATTTTATACTGTGTGCGTAATACTGTATCAAAAAGTTTTGCTTTAGAATTTTCATACATACATTCGTCGACTTCGTAACTTATGTTCAATAGTCAGTACTGAAATACACTTTTGCACAACACAATTAGAAAGCTGAGGGTAGAGATAAAGCTAAAAGTTACGTAAACTGCATGCAAAAGCTTTTTGCAATATCCTCTGCGCAAATTCTCGATAAGCTTTAGCTAAGTTGACCTCGGGAGCTGGTTCAAGTATCAGCTTGACACTTATGTAAGTAAAATGCAAAAATGCAGTTTACATTGAAACAAAACACAAAAAAATAAGAATAATTAAAAAAATTAGGTTAGTCTACAAATGAAAAGCGGCAGATAAACAAAAACACAAAAAAAATCTGTTCGGAAAACTTGTTTGGATTCAAATGACATTTATGCTGAATGAAAAGTGGAAAATAAAGTAACACAAAAAAAATATTTTTGTTTAGAAAACTTGTTTGGATTCAAATGACATTTATGCTGAACCTTGTGCAATGTTTCTGCACATAACCTGGTTGCTTGTGATTTTTCATATTCAGTTTCTATATATTCATTGATTTTATAATCTTCAAGAAATGTTAGGGTGTGCTGTGCAAGTGAGATGTTCTTTGACGGTTGTCAGCCCCTTAAGTTAAGAGACTTTCTGTCTCTATAGTGCCTGAGGTTTTTCTTTATGTAGTAAATCTATTGGAGAATCCAGTTTAATAGAGACGTCAAAGGTTGCACTTAAGAGCGTTCACAAAATCGCTACTCGCTATCAGTGTGGCCAGTGACCTCATATCCGCTATCAAAGCCGATAGAGTTACAAGATCTACTCACTATTGCCACAGAATGCACTTAGATAAGTTGCCGTTAGCGGGACATGTGGGACATTGCACAGTTAGCGACAAAAATATGTATTCAAAATCATAATTGCTAAGATATTATGGGGATTTTTTTTTTTTAAATGTATTCAAATTATAGGTCTAATATAACTAGTCAACTTGCTATGTCACCGAGCACTCAAACAAGAACCAAGTAATATTTAAGACGAATGCATTATAATTGTCACTGACTGTACCTACTTTACAAATGATGTTGCCCGTCTGATTGCATTTTGGTGTTAGAATTTGCAATAATGTCTTTGGTTAAATATTTGCTTGCGATGTTTCAAATTCAAATTATTAAATTGAACCAGTTGAGCTATCTATAAATCGTTTGCAACGGTTTGTAGATAGCTCAACTGTTTCATGTGTATTTTGTAAATAATTGTGAATATTGTAAATACTGTATTAGTTATAAATAAATAAATAATAAATAAATATTCACGGACACTTAACACAACGCCTTCTAGCCCCAAACTAAGCAAAGCTTGTACGATGGAAACTAGATGGCTGATAGAATACATACATACATATTTTTTTTGTAAATATATACTTATAATACATAGAAACACCCAGACACAGAACAAACATCTATGTTTACAACACACAAATGGTTGTTCTCGGTGGGGATCGAACCCACGACCCACAGCACGGAAGGCAGAGCTACTACCGACTGAGCCATGACGCCTGTCAATTTTTTAATTTTTAGTTGTAATTTTCTTTGTGAATAAATACATTAATTTAAATTCAAATCGTTGTTGTTGTTTTGAAGATGAATGTCGTAATGAGCACGGATTTGTAAAAGTGTAACTTAGTCAAGAATCACCAAATATTTCATATTGTGTTTTCGCATTTCGGGCATTTATTTTGTCAAACACAAAAACTATTTGGTGATTTTTTCCTTCACCCGATCGGAACTGTGAAGGAACACATCGTAAGAAAACTAGTCAGTATTCTGGCAGTGACGATAAGCTTGTAAGCAGTCACGTATGTAATACGAACTACTGCAAAATGTGAGCACTAAGCATCTGCCAAATACAATGCTTAGACTTGCCTCTGACTACTCCCCTTAGACAAGAAGTCTCTAGATAATAGCTACCAAGAGATATAAGTGAATATTGACCGTTTTGATTGGTTAACGGTCACGGTCCGTGTAGTCGGTCCATAACTGTGTATTTTGCTATCAAATTACGCGGCAAATTTCATTCTACGAGATTAAATTCAAGACAAGATCGTAGGAATATTTGGACGCACTGGGTTGTTTGTCTGTGCGTTATTTTACTAACTTTTTTGCCTTAGCGACATTTCCCAGAAAAGAATATAAAATTGTGTGTAATTCAATCACTAAGTATAATAAAAATATGCAGTGTTACTCAAGTTTTGCTACGTTTTAGTAATTCTGTTCGAACTGTCCAGATCAAAATGTGATAAATTTTGTACGTAGGTATTTTATGCATAGTTTGCTTCATTATAAAAATTCCTGCCCAAATTTGACGACACCGTGAAATAAGTTACCTACTTTAAAGTGTGATAGATGTGAGCTAACCATTTTTTGCAACACCGTTTAGGCAAGCGTAGTGTAGGACGCCCTCCGGCGAGGTGAGGCGACGATCTGCTAAATGTAGCGCAAACACTAGATGAGAAGAGACGAAGACCGGTCTCAATGGCGCGTCTTAGGAGAGATGTCCAGCCGTGGTCTGATATAGGTTAAATTAATGATGATGATGAAAATATTTTTATGTTGAATTTTAGTGATCGCTAACGAAATTCCTACGACAATTTGCGACCCAGTGCGTACTCCAAAATCTTGTGACAAGCGTCAACATTTATCAGTGTCGCACGACAAACGATCGCAATTAACATTCCGCAACATTGTTAGCGGCGCGACAGCAATGCCGGGCTATTGTTGAACAGTTGTTATGGTGCAAGAGCTAACTTTCAAATGAGTATGCTATAATTATAATTTCCACTTTAAATCTACACAAAAGCTTTCTCTTTTGATCTTTGAGACTACAAACGCAGTGTTTGTCAGCTACATTTCTCAGATCGTCGCCCCACCTTGTCCTACACTACGCTTGCCTAGATCTACGTATTCCTTTCTTGAAACTTGGGCAACAATTGCGTATGCTGTCTTATGAGGCTAGTGACTCTTAGCAAAACAGTTATCCTTATATCCTTCTAAGTTGTATACTGCGCTTTCTGATAACTAATCTCTTCTTGCATTTCCTGCGCCGCGCCGCTACCGTCGCGTCGGTTCTCCGATGCCCACGATCTCCCGCTCTACAATAATTTGTCAGTCTCGGTTAGTTAGGCTGATGTTGCATGATAGATGGCTGACATCAATGGCGGCCAAATTAACACTCGTTCCCATTGCTGAATACTCATAAATCTAATAAATTAAACTTAATTACGAATTTGGACAATAGCTTTTACTGTATTCAAGGCCCAGAGGTCAAAATACGTCACTGAAAACTTGATACCAATGATTTTTCATGTAAACGATCATTGCTTGATTGAAAAATGAAGAAAATAAAAAAAATCGGAAACACTGTGAAGGTCATGGGTAGGCTAAACGATTTTGAAGCTTTTTCTGCAACTAGATAAGCCTCAAAATCGTTCATCCTGAATGCGGAAAACTCATGACCAGCAATGCACTTCTTGGCACTTGATAAATACTAGTGTGGCAATGCCCGACAGTAATCGCGATCTGTCACCCCTAGTTGGAGTGTACATAGTTCACCGCTAAGCCCTGCAGCTATTAGAAACTGAAGGATTTTCTTAGGGTTGACATTTCTATACGCGCTGAGTGTTTGTTTTTCGAAATGAATGCTATGTTTTTTTATTAGTAGCACACATTTCTAGCAGGTGAAGAGAGGTTCATCTGGCTTTTTTTTTAATTACAAATAACCGTCAGAGATTACAAATGACTTTTTAGCGCACACCGTCAGCTCAAGTCACCTTCATGATTTATTTTTTATTTTTAGTTATTTTTGTTCACAGACGTAGAGTTTGTTTAAGTTTACAAGAAAAGCCCCTAAAAAACTTACGCCAGTGGACTCTTAAAGGTAAAAAATAATGCACCCAATAAATTAAGCTTCGAACTCGCTACCGGCTCCATTCGTCAAGCTATCGATAAACCGCAAAATAAAGTAGGTTTAAAGTTGCCGTTATTAAGTGTCCTGGGGTTGGTTCGAAATTCAGTAACTAGCGAGATTGTCATTTATTTTATTTCTTAGGGATTACAAAATACTGGTCGCACAAATTAAAAAAAAAACATGCAACCATAACTTTTCCTTATCTGTGGTCTCGTAGTTTCAAAAGTAGATTATGACCTCTTTGCAGGTGGGCCTTTTTTATGATTTACTTATCCATACTGTCCTAAAAACATGGCCTTCTTTAAATAATCTTTTAAATAAATAAATTAGTAAATATTCTTGGATATATCACACAACGCTCTCTAGTCCCGAACTAAGAAAAGCATGTACTATAGTAACTAGATTGCTGATAGAATACTTATATATATATTTTTGACAGAATGATGTGATAATCGTAAAGCAGCTTATCATTTTATTAGCTGTGAAATAATATTTTATTTATTTCAGTTGATTAAGCACTAAATTCAATAGTACAGCCTTTATTATCAAAGCAGTAAACAGTTTATAGTAGAATTTATTTCTTCATCAGAACCCGGTGTTCTTCGGCTATAAACTGAACGGTCATCGCTTACGTCCACTTTACAACCCCTATACTTAATCAACCCTTTGATTAAAACAGGGGATTATATCCTTTATAACAGCTATAAACGTCTAAATAGAATCGGCTATCTAGGTTTAACGGAACGTTCATGGTGGTGCTTGTTTTCACCTAGATCGTTGGTCTTTGGCTGCGACATGCGGCGCCAGATACATAATCGTATGGAAAACGTCGTATGGTCTCTTGTTCCGTCGCAGTCTGCGTCAGCGGCGAAGAGCAAACGCGGTACGCTGCGTTGAGTTGAGTCGCATCGCATACCGCAGCGTTGTGCGTTACGATCACGAGACCAAAGCTTTAGGCTGAGTCACGTAATATCGTATTTTTATTATATAGTCTGTATTCTATTTAGTACGAGGCTGCACGCGTACTTTTTGACAGCCAAACGGCCGGCCTACGACTAAAAACCAATATGAAGCCTCAGAATATTGAACCCTAATCTAAGTATGAAGCTTATTCCCGTTCGAAAACTCATAATTCCTTTGATTAAAGCTATCTATGACAAGTTTCGTACTATATCTGTTTTGTAAGTCAGAAATGTACAAGAATTTGTTAAATCATATTATATCGTGAGAATATTTCACTGTATTTTTAATA
This sequence comes from Eulithis prunata, assembly GCA_918843925.1. Lineage (NCBI taxonomy): Eukaryota > Metazoa > Arthropoda > Insecta > Lepidoptera > Geometridae > Eulithis > Eulithis prunata. The sequence continues at coordinate 1,595,104 of OU974017.1, forward strand.
TTAAATCAAATAAAACAACAGGCAGGAGCTAGTAATTTAATATCACTTTCCATTAATGCAGTTTGGAACACCACAAATATTTAATAGGATGCCGCGACGCGGTTACTAATTACTCGTCAACAAACTTTGGTCCCTGACGTGTCGTCCCTACTCTACCAGTTTTTCTCTCCCCACCATCCCCACTGACAGAAACAATACTTTTTCCAGAAACCTTTCAAAAATTGGGTTTTAGGATACTAAAATATAATTTTGTTACTATTAGAAACAATAAATCAATGTCCATTAGTATATACTGAATCTCAACTTGGCTAAAGTGACTTAAACTTGTCAGTTTTCAACCATGCAAAGTCCAGGGGCAAAGTTGCACGATGGCGAATCTTAGATAAAGGGGTAGGTCATGCACGTTCATAAAACTTGTAATAAAATGAAAAAGTGAGTGCTTTATTGCTTAGTTTATTCATAATTTATTATTCTACTTTATTACGTACAAAGCGCTTGTAATACATCTCTTAGTTTTATGAGAATAAGCTTACGTTATAAGCAGATAGCGTGCTTTTTTGTGTTAGATACTTTTTGATTTTAAAGCCAACGATACTAAAATAAAAAAGAGAAATGAGAAAAGATTTAAAAAAAAGAGTGCTCATTTAGCAACCCTATAATAATCTGTTATTTTTCCATACACGTCGACAAAAAGAGATTAGATAGATATAATAATATAATACTAATAAAACCATTGCTTTATCATATACTAGGTGACGCCCGCGACTTCGTTCGCGTCCCGTTGGAACCCGTTATTTTTTCGGGATAAAAAGTAACCTATGTGTTAATCCAGGTCACGCACAATATATATTCCAAGTTTCATCCAAATCGGATCAGTAGTTTTTACGTGAAAGAGTAACAAACATCCATCCATACTTAAAAACTTTCGCGTTTATAATATTAGTAGGAGGATTATGTTCATTTGTTTATAAGTCTGGAGTTTTCTGCTTGGAAACATCTCCCCTTTTACAGAATACAGTCTTGAGTCCAGAATCCATTTTTCTTAAAGTTCAGCGTATCCCACTGCCGTCACTGCTATCATTGTAAAAACCAGTCGTCATATAACGGGCTCCGTTTTTCGAAGCGTCAAAACTTCACAACAATATCATACTCGTAAATAGGCACGGAACTGCAACGTTATACTTTAGTGAGGTTGTAATGAACTTCCCGCAGACAAGTCACAAGTTACTTTTTGTACTGTCCAGATACAAAACTATTTCTCATTCTGTGCTCAAACTATTTTCATTCTTTTGGAAAGCCTTTTCGGATATTATGTCACAAATATTCAACGGAGATCTACATACAAGCTCAGGCTTAATTAGTGCGAGAAGTTTAAACTTTAGGCCTTTGGTCACCACGATACAACTATTTTTGACTATAGTAGAGTGTAGTATATTATATTAAATTTTAAGTAATAATAACAATAGTATTAAGCATCCAAATGTGGGCATACATTAAAAAAAAAAATGGAGGTTCAAGTTTACTATTTCAGATCAGTCTCCTTCGAACGCTTTTTATATTGGTCCAAAAATCAGAGCTTATAATGAGGCTTTCCGAATAAATCAGAATAGTCGTGTTTACTCCATATCTGTGCTGGGTTATAACTCGTTTGGATTTTCATTGGAAAATATTTATGTTACTAAAAGTAGTAAGTAGTATTTTTTGTTCATTTTCTTTGATGCTATTATTTGTCTAAGCTTTTTCAACATGTCAGGCACTACAGCGTTCTAAGTAGGGCATGGATATAAAGTGGCTCTTGACGCTGTATAAATCAACTAGAAAAGATGGCGTATTTTTACTTTGCTATTTTGAATAGATACAGTATTTTTATGCTTAAGAATTATTATCTTATAGAAGGTACCTTCTAGAATATATATATTTCTAGAAGCAAACATGACGACATACGCCGCGTTTGCTTATTATGTTACTTAGTTACGCGACTGCAGCGAAGCAATAAGGAGGGTATATGAGCTTAACCGGTTTTCTGGCTAATCATCTTTTAGCTTTGTAAGTAAATAGATATTTCTAAAATTAAACCTTGCAAAGGACAAAGCATTCTTCTCCAGTTCTAGACATTGTGAAACTATTCTTACACCAAATTCCAAGCATTTTAAGTAACGAGACACAAAGCTTTGAATATCAAGCCCAGAAAAAAGAACCCTTAAGATTGAATATTATTATCACTTACTTATCCATCGCAATAATTCAGTGATCACGTGACGTGTAGTTTTAAAAATATATCTACATATAACATTATCTCAAAATAACCTTTGGTAATCTGAGATCAACGCTATATTTTGGTTAGTTTTCTCTAGCGATTTTCGCTGGAGGAAAATGTATCTATGTTTTCTCAAATCTCGACCGTCTATGGGTTAAATGCCCTATAAATGCGCACTTAACCCACCACATTGGCCTCCAGTTTGGTTTTTCCTGCTTGTTTTAACATCTTTTGTATCCATATTAAAACTTTGGCCATATAAGAAATTTCGGTAAAGTAATTCTGCGTAATTAAAAAAAAATTATGACTAGAAACCTCTTGCTCATACGTGATACGTGCTAGGGAAATCTAATTATTGACAATAACACTGTATAATTAACTTTTGGCATTTTCTGGTGCTTTCGGCCAATTCTGATTGTTCTTTTTGATTTTATGAAGGTTAGCATATATTTAGAATCTGTTGCCATGGGTCTTATCCTTGTATCAGATAGCGTTGATATTTTACTGTTGGCTCCCGTACTATAAGGTCTTTTGCACATTATAAGATAATTTTCTTATGCGTTTCGATTAGACATTCAGTCGCTTGATTGTTTATATGACACCATACATAATAGAACATATTTTGCCTTATGTCAGCTAAGACACGCGCATAAAAAGTGGCCCTAATGCTGTATACTTACTTAGTAAGTTAGTTTTAAGATTTGTACGTACCTTACCCTTGTGTACAATAAAGTATTATCTATCTATCTATCTACTTAAATCATCTACCTAGATAAGATGCAAAGGCCTGTTTAAAGTTGTCACGTCTAAGTACACAAACATGCGTAATGCAGTGCGCTTGTCCACAGGTAATGCATCGGAGCAATCTATCATTTATTCCAACGTCAGAAACCCATTACTTCTCGTCCTGGCGTACCACAGGGGAACATAAACAGAACGTCGTTATTTCAATAAACTTATTTTTGAACAACTCAAATATAATCATTGGATGAGAAGAGCCGAAGGGCTCATTGGCGCGTCACTCACCATTTTGAGACATAGAGGTGTTAAGTCTCATGTGCCTGTAGTTGCACCAGCCCCCGTATCGTAAGCTCTGAACTGCTTTTGCTGCCCAGCGTAATGTCAAGTGACGTCAGTGACGTGGCCTTAGATCTACGAAAACAAGAAGCTTTTGAATTGAAGCTTGCCAGGTTTTTATGAGACAACGATTGCCCCCCAGCACCCCTTTCAAACCGAAACACAGCAATGTGAGCATCGCTATTTGGCGGCAGAAATAGATACGGTGGTATTTTACTTCTAAATAACGTTTACTGTGGTTTCTCGCTCCGCCAACTCACACTATCTAAGCAAATACAGTAATGGAGTCGACGCTGAGCGATACAGTTGACGTTAATAAATATTTCGAGGTGAAAGAGTCGCAAAATAGCTTTTTCACGTTTCTAGCGAGTTGGTAGAAATGTACGCTGAAGTTAATTCATTTTCTAGTGACGTATGCTTATTTATTTTTAGAAAATTTATACATAGGCTTCAATAAAAAAATATGTATAATGAAATTTGAATTTTCCGTAGATGACAATATTTGAAACAAATCTTGCCTCGGAGGAATATGTTACTGTGTACCCATTGTTTTTTTTTTTATTTAACCTATATCGTATCACTGCTGGGCAAAGGTCTCCCCCATATACTACATACCCATTTAATAAATATAAATTTAATACAAATTCATTTATGACCAAAGGAGTAGTTACATATTATTATTAATACTTATAATTACAAATGGCCCCGCACTAGGTCTAGCCTGTGACGCGGGTGGCCGAGAACAAAACGGATTACCATGTAAAACCATACTCGTAGGACACTAACAAAAAATATACATCGAATAAAAAAAATGTAATCGAAAATGTATATCAGCCATCTAGTTTCCATCGTACAAGTTTTGTTTAGTTTGGGACTAGAAGGCGTTGTGTTAAGTGTCCTTGAATATTTGTGATTTCTTTTTTTTTTAATTAAATAAAATGACTAATACTTTTCAAAAAAATTCACAGTATTATATTCTTTCTTCTACTCTCTATTTTCATTTTATCACCGACTCAAGCGTCATTGTCAAAAGCGAGCGATAAAACACGGGCCGAACTCCGTAACGATTGACGTTTTTTATCTGCGAACGCTATAAAACTAGAAAGAAACAAATGAAGGTCGCAACATAAACCTCCTCCGGTACTCTATAAATAAAAACTTCGGACAGAGGCTCCGAAACAAAAGTTTCACTAAAACAATTACGTCAACAACTTTTAAGATTGAAAAGGTCGCCACCTTTGACCCAACTTTTGGTGGACATCATTTTGAATTTGGATCATTTTAAAAAAAAAAAACATTTTTAACATTCGAAGGTTACTTTTTTGTGTTTATTATTCTAAAGATTTGGATCCCAATTCAATTAAAATTACACTAGAATATTATCAAATATTTCACTTTCTACAAATCGAATTGTAAAATTATGCTCGGACTACTGATACTACGTGTTATTAGTAGTCCGATAATCTGTAACACCGGACTACTGAGACGAAAAAGTACCATCAGTTCGATTAACAGACTAAATAATCTGATTACTGATACTAATTAAGTCATTTTATAATGGAACGCTGTGAAACTAGCATGACACACATCAAACAAATTCAATCTGAATAGTTAATACGAAGTTAGGAGTTAACGTAAATGCCAGCCTCGACGAGCCTAATTGAATATTACCAACTAATCTACTAGTTAGATACATAATCGATTTACATTATTCCCCTGTAAGCAGAACCTGTTATGTGACATGTAATCTGTATAACAAGATTTACACAATGCCTTTGTGCAAAATTATTACTCTTAAGGGCCGAATACTGAAACGTCACTCAAATTTAAATACCACTTAAAAATGCTCTGCCTCTGTTTGACATTGGTAAGAGAGGGCAATAGTTATGCATGAACTTAATATAAGTACCGTTTGAGTATTCGGCCGTTACGCTCCTTAGATTCTGGAGGCTAACCGATATATCAAATTATGAGAATGAGAAAATTTAAGCATTTTTAAAATCATGATCCCGGAAACGCGCGTCTAATTTCCTATACCTTTTAATAACAAAAAGCCTTCGCAAACAGGCTGACAAAGGCCTAAGGTATAAAAATTACATTGTAAAGCATACAAAACGCCAAGTTGCGGTTGTAAATCGAGGTGGATACAAGGGAAAAATCCTTTTTACGAGATTTACTGACGGGATTCGGCGGGTCGTTCCGAAGCTACGCCTGCTTGGATTTGTGGCGTAGCCCTAGACAGGAGCTGACGGAATTATAACAAAAATAATAAAGGCTAGCTTTTGATTTATATCTGTTCTGACCCATATTTCTATTTAAAAAAATGTAGTTCATTCAAGGTTAAAGTAAATCGGGGGCTTCAAATACTCATTTGCATATGTTTATTTTAAAGCTATGAATTGAATACTTATTGTTATTATTTTTGATTACTATGGGGAAAATACTGGGAATTGCCGATAAATATATTTACAATACAAATACAGACAGGTTCAAAATTAAGACTAATAAGTAATACGTTGGCACTAGCACATTAGGTATTCTCTGCCAAGAGTTGGATAGAGACTTCAGAGTACGCTTGTCCCTTAGACCACGCTCCAAACCAAAGGTCTCAAAGACCAAAGGCGAGGCTCAGATGGAACAAAGGTACTAATAATAATCTTGTTCTTTACTGCAGGAAATATCTGATTTGAGAGCAGACTAATAACGTCACCGGTCACATTTTATCATGCAAATCTCAAAGGAAATCGAACTTTTACCGCTCTATTTCTAGTTTTTGTCTTTTTGGTTTTATTTTAGTGGGGTTTTTCGTGTTCCGTTTATTCAAGCTCATTTTCATTCGTTTATTTTATATTAAACTGGGTTTAACAATGTAGTCGAAAGGAACTTTTACGACCGAACCTATACCACAGATCATATAATACTCCTATACTATTCTCAGATAGACACACAACGCTGTCAAACTTATAACATCCCATTGGTTCCCTAGGCTAAAAGGCCAGGCAACAGTAAAGAATATAAAAGTTTTAGAAATTCACAGATAAAACACTTTACAATAGCTGATTTAGCAATAAATAACCAGTGGGCAAGTCAGCGTGCGAACCACTTTTATCCGGAGTTTAACCGGTTTCCACCGGATTGATCCAGATCGACCCGCTGAGCAATACTGGCAATACCGTGAAAATACTTTACGACCGTAGCTAAAGCAGAGTTAAAATTCTCACCGGTTATTTAAACTAGGTATTGAAAATTACTCGTAAAACTCGACAATAAGTCACTTTTAGATTTTCCCCAGGTGGAACATGATGAAAAACTATAATTAAACAACTTGTCCTACCTATTAGATTTATAGAGATGGGTTTTACTAGCTCAATTTACTTGATACTAGGCATGACACAGATGGGTATGAGTAAGAACAATATGAAAAATAAGAATCCTTTTGATCACGCAACGCATCAATAATCTAATATCTCTGACTTGCGGATGTCAATTACAGACAACGGTAATCGCTTACCATCCATTGAACTTCTACCTTCTGTCTCAATGTCAATACCGATTCAGTAAAATTACATAAATCATTTAGAATCGTCTCAAACTTGCAAAGATTCTAAGGCTTGTATGCTGATAAAGAAATCGTTACTCAAGCATAGATTTAGTAAAGATTTTCATACAAAAATCTATGCTTGAGTCCGGATATGTACCACTATCACGAACAAATCTGACAGTCGCCGCATTAGCGTATTCGTGTTATATTGCGCTTCAATGCCAGCTCGACTGCCAACCATTGTAAGTCACCACGCAGTGTATCTCAGATACGCTAGCGTTACGATACGCTTGCGACTGTCACATTTATTCGTGATCAAGCTACAGTGCTTGAGTACTAAATCAGCATACATGTCAAAAAGGCTCAGCTCCTAGCGACCACATTCTTTTTCTGAAGCTCAATTTTTCCTCAACTTTTGGAGACAAATGGTAAGGCAAAGACGGTACTTCCCAGTGCGTCGTGCGTCGTGCGTCGTGCGGTGAGAGGTGAGAGGTAATCCAAACTCTTACGTTCGCCGACTGCTGGGACCACACGCGATGATTGAACAACGGAACGCGCTGGCCACTGGAATTTAAAACTAGCTGTGATAAAACTTATTCACTTACCTTCTTTTTTATTGAAAAACTAACCGGTGCCCGCGACTTCGTAAACGCAGGATTAGAAATGCTATGCGAAATCTCCTAGGCGTTTCTGAAGAGTTTGCGTCCCGTCGATTTTCCAGGATAGAAAGTAGCCTGTGTTAATCCAGGTCACGGATAATAATATATTCCAAGTTTCATCCAAATCGGATCAGTAGTTTTTGCTTGAAAAAGGAACTAACTTACATACATGTAGGTAACGTGTCCTCCGAAGCACGGAAGCACTCAGATGTAATAGCCACCCATCTAAATAGTGACCCCGCAGAACGTCGCTTAACTTAGATAATCGGTGAAGATTGACTAAGCAAGCTACGCCACGAGCGCTTCTAGCATGTAGGTTTATTGGTTAAATTATACGTTCTATAGGAACCAAAGATCCGTTCCAGTGCTTGGCCTTGTACTGAATGAAGTCGAAGCCAAAAAGGTAGAAAACAAAAGCCAGGCATGGCAGATGTTGATTACCGCGGCACGGTCGTCATTATTTTTCTCATTAGCGGGGACTGTCTGCGCCGATTAAGGGTGATGAGCGACCCTTAGGCTAGGGGTAGATTCGGGGATGGTGGATAAAATGTGACAAATGTGGTGAAAAGATTTTATGTGCCGTTACAGGCTTTAGATAGTTAGAGGACTAGAATCGCGCTAGAGTCATATCTTATATTATGCAAAGTTAAACTAGTGTTATTCTACCTTTATATCAGTGTTATACTAGCGTTAGAGCCGCCCAGAGTCATAGGTATGATAGGTATCATAGGATCCGGTTAAATTCACACTAGAAGTATGTACACTAAAACCATACTAGAGTTACCAGTCACGCTGAAGTTAGATTAGAATTAGGTACATACTTACACTGTATTATTATTAGATTTCTACTTTTTTCAATAACAATATTATTAAAATCAAAAGTGTCAATTGGGACATTGTGTCCCAGTATATTTTGTCCGACAGCAAGTCATCTGTGTACGTGTACATATTTAGTACATATTAAAATCATAAAAGTAAACGTTACTTAGAACCCACAATCGTTGGAGCAAACTAATACTCGAGTGGAGACCGCGTTTAGGCAAGCGTAGTGTAGGACGCCCTCCGGCTAGGTGGGGTGACGATCTGAGACATGTAGCTGGCAAACACTGGATGAGAAGAGCCGAAGACCGGGCTCAGTGGCGCGTCTCGAGAGAGACCTACGTCCAGCAGGGGACCGATATAGGTTGATGATGATGATGATGACACGTTACTAGCTCTTACAAACTCAGTGTCTGTTTCATAAGCTAAGCTTGTAAACTTGGTCCTTACTTACAGATGGGGCAACATACTAACTTGCTCCTGTCTCAGTTAACTTAATAAATTCCGTAGTTCTAGTGGGGACAAGCGTCTGTAAGTAGAAGTTTTAGTCTGCACAGAGCCTTATTGCTCTCGTTAGGAACCGGAGAGTGTTAGACAAATTACTATCGAAAACGAAATTCCGACAGGGTAAGCACAATATTAGAGGGGTAAAGCACTAATATTTTAACTGATATGTCCAATATTTGTGAAACAGTAAGAAAATAAAAAACAATCTTGTTTTTGGACAAAAAGTCGTTGCAAAAATAAAAAGTGCTATTTTCATCTACGCATTACATAACTTTATGGTACATTATAGTATTTATGAACGGTACATAATATAACATAAGTTACTATGGTATTAGTTTATTTGCCAAATAAAATTTTATTTTACTTTTACTGTACGTTGTGTAGAGGCTTCAGCTCCGAAAACGTAACAGCCTTGCCAACACACAACCAAAAATTCTCCTTGCGAATTTACCTATTTACTATTACGAATTACATGTAAAGAAATAGTACTGAAAAGTAGACTTACTAAATACTTATAACCTGTCAAGTGTTTATCCTTCTCAAGTATCAGGAAGACGATTACCAGTTGTCTACGGGGTTGGTACCCGCTTTATATTTGTGGACTAATCTGCAGGCTTCTTTAATGGTGATAAATGAGACTTCAATCTCCTTTGAGATGTGACAGTTTTTTTCAATAGCAGAGTTTTGAAAATGTTGCGGTATTCCTTTGAAAGGTACCTAAATATTATCGGGATGATCTTATTGATATTATCAGAAGTATTGCCAGTTTTCTTGGGTTTTTTCGATTTGCCAGTTTTCACTCTTAAAACCACAGTAATTGGATTTGAATTAACCAATTCAAAATTTCGTGTATTTATTAAAAAGCAGATAATTACAGTAAATGAACCCATTTTTTTTTATTATTTTCGATAGGCCAAAATAATTTCTATAATCAATAAAATTTTATCCAACACATTTTGTTTTTTACGTTTTCAGTCTAGTGTTGTTCACTCTAAAAAGTAACCAATAAAATAGTAATTTTTTATTTATTTATTTAAAAATTTCACACAAACAATTAGTGCTAGGAGGACTTAATGCTAAGAACATTGTCTACCAGTCTTCCTGGGCGTGCAAAAATTTTTCTATTTTTGAAAATCGTCGACGTTTGAGGGATGTGAAATAAAAAGCTGTTGCTTACCTATTCATCTACTGAGGATTTTTTCATCCAAATCTTGATAGCTCAATGTTTTTTCTTCTATTTTAATAACGCTATAAAACCAGCTTCGGAAATGAAGCGGTCTATTACTTCGGTTTTACTACGGTTTTTAAATTAAAAGTCAGTAAAATCCGTTCAGCACTTTCCTAGATTAGTTTGTCGTAGGTACATTGTAGATAGGGGGAATATACGCAGTGGGAGGGACTTTGCTTTTACTTGTACTACAAATATGTGTGGTACGTGGTACCTACTTAGTTGTTTCTAACGCTTCTCTTAGTTTTTAGAGTGTTAATAACAAATCATGATCAAAGTCAAAGTCAAAGTCAAAAAGCTTTTATTCAATAAAATCTCACTGATCACTTTGAATCGTCATTACGTTTTGTATGATTAGGTATGATTACATTTTTTTTTTTTTTTATTGGATGAGTTGGAGCTAGTTCGTCCCAAGCTTGTTTGTCTTCTAAATAATCTGATATTTTATAGTATGCTTTTGAAATAAGTCTTTGTTTTATTACGTTTTTGAACTTGCCAATCGACAATTGAGACACATCACTTGGGATTTTGTTAAAGAAGCGTACACATTGCCCTTTGAAAGATTTACTAATTTTTGAGAGCCTCAAATGAGTAGTCCAGTAACGCTATCAGTAATATTCAGACGATTAAGTACAACAGCATTTTAGTCCGTTCAAAACATAATTAAATTGTATTGGAGGTAAGTTTCAATAAAAAATGTGTGTGCAGTAGGTATTTATTTCTTGATATCTGTAGTGTTTGCATCTATTCAGTAGATGCGTTACCCTGTCTCATGTGCACGAGTGGTTAGGTAACTGTCAGTGTCAATATCCCGACCTGTCAATGTCATCCGTACGTGATGGAGACAAGGGAGTCGGGGAGAAAGCTGACGGAGACGGCCGCGGACGGAAGGACTGAGGAAACCAGCTCGGTGTACCAGTGAGCCAGGGATATAAAATACAGTATTTTACAATATCGATGAATTCAAGCAGTGCGTCATAATAATATAAGCGCAAAATTAGTAGTTATTAGTATTTTGACTGAAACACATGAAATTACATAATATTCATGTAGTGCTGAAAACAGTAAACATCTGGTAGCTTGCCTTGTAAATCTGAAAACAAAAATTAAAAAATCGAAATATATAAAACTCTTTTGAAGCTGACTGATAATCTACGCACAGCCTAAACTCTAAGTATAATTTTGTAGATTACCAGCACCTACGAGCTAGAATCACCTAGTTCATAATTATATTTAAAAAAAAAATAAGAAGATTCATGATCCATTATATGTTACTGAATATAAGATATTTGACTTTGGCCCTATAGGTTGCCTAGGTACTCACCGTGCTTAAAGTAAGAAGTGATAGATCCGTTCCAGAAGCTGTTCTAACACTGAACTTCTTGTTCATGTAGCACGCCATGATGTAGTATTTCTTCTGATCCTTCAAATTCATACTGGTCCAATCAAAATGCAGTAGTGCCATGTTTATTTCTTCAGCCTAATATCAAAACATATTTTTAATCAATTTAACTCCTCTAACCATGTTAAACCGTCATTTTAGCGCGGCTTTAAAAAATGCTCTGTCAAATCGACTAAACTAATAAGCTTTTTTTTTATTCGTATATTTTGGAAGGACTTTGAGTCGCTTAGCGACTAAGTCTGCCTTGTTATATGATTAAGCTTGGAGTAGTTACACCGGGTTTTGTCTTCTGCATTGACACGCAGATTGAAATTCGGTCACTTGCATGACACCGAAAAGAGATTACAGATTTAGCAGCCATTTTAGCTAACTTTAGAAGACTAACATTGGTCATACGAGTGGCATATTTTAGCTTCTTCTTCCTGTTTATTTTCTAATACGGTCACATTATGTCTACAACTCAGAAACCTGTGTCTAAGTAGGTATAAAGTGTTGATAAACTTATTTTCCTTTCATGATTTCCGTTCGTAGTTCGAAATCACGTTTGAAAGGATTTTATTCAAGGCATAAATAGTGCACCGGCTGCTCCAGATTGGTTTCTCTTGAATTTGGTGTTTTCTATATAAAACTGCTATATTCTACTGTTAGGTACCAACCTCACTAGGTTAATAGAGGTTGGTTTAAAAATAGACTTTTGTAGGTACTGAAATATTTACTGTACTTCCAAATTTAAATATTTAAACAGAGTAAAATGTGCGTAGATACATATTTTATCAAAAATATCGAACAAAATCACAATGATATTTTCACTACATTTTGTCAAGGATTTTTTCTTTTGATTGCAACGGCTTGTAGAATAAATGTCTTACCTTGGAAGTGATTCTGTCACCAAACCAGTTGTAAGTGAATAACTCTCCAGTAGCTGGCAGCATGACTGCACCTAACTGAATGTTTAATTCCTGAAAAAAAAAAAAATGGTGAGAGATCGAAACTCTTTGGTTTTTTTAAAATACATGTAATAGCCACGACGTACCTCTTTCAAAAGCATCAAAAACAGACTGGTTCCCACAAGAATCAAAATAATAGGAACCAAAACAATCCACTTAAACATATCATTTAGATAGTTTAAGTACTCCATCAACTCCACATGTAGAACGTAGAACTTCCTCAAGGAATCGTTCAGTCGTTTTGCATACTCATCTTCACTATCCCCCTTTTTTACATCCAAAATCTCTACCAAAACGTCACTGGCTTCAAAGAAAAAGAAGCACATGAAAATGAACCAAAAGTCTACCACCAGAAGGCAGAAAGACGCTTCCACTAAAAAGTGCAAATGTATAAGTAAACCTAACTCGTAGTACGGTGACGTCATCGGCATCAGAGTGGAGGTGGACTCTGATAGAGTAACGCGGTTGCCATTGAAAGCAAACCACAGAGCGATCAGCAAGTAACTTGCAATAGGGCAGACAATCACAGTCACCAGTATCTTTACTAAAAGCTTGATTTTCTTGACGATTTCCTCTCGTTTTGACGAATTTTTGATCAGATCGTAGATGTAGATCTTTGCTTTTAGGTAGTTGATCTGAAACTTTTTTCGTTCACTCGTGTACAGCGGCAGTTTGAATAACATTTGTAGGTTTATCAGCATAGTAAAGATGCCCTCGATAATGAGGTTGAGATCGTTAGTGTTAGAGCACACTTCAATGGTCCCCAAAGTAATATACAAGCAGAGTGCAACATTCGCAATTCTGTAGAATCCGTATTTTTTCCAACTCCATTCTGGGTCCAATATTTGTAGTCCGTAAATTCTTTGCGCCAATAAAACGGGTTCAAGAATTTCGTCTATTTCATTTCTCTCACCAGCTGTTTGGGAGTATTTTTGAATTGTTTCCTTTGGAATGAACCTCATTTTTGTGAAACGTTTAGCGCGATAAAGAGAGATGGAGTTATGGCAGGCAAGCTTCGCTTCTAAATACAGACGAAAACAAAATGCGTTCTGGATTTTCGTAAAAGTAGATAAAGAACTAATACTGTCGAAATTTGGTCGAAACACTTGTTTTTTTTTTTGTTAAAAACCGTTCAAATAGGTTACGTATATTCCCGTAATTTCAGTAAAACTATTTAGCAGATACTTGTAAATTACGAGTGCAAATTGTATTTTATTTCGCAGCTTCAACCTTTTTATTTTTTACTGCGTAGAAGTTAATCTATTACAGATTGAAGTACCTACCTATCTAATTTAACCCATCGTTTGTTCTCATTGTGATCGATTCTAACAATAGTCACAATAGTAAAAGCTTTTTAAGGGTCTCATTCAATCGAGAGATACTTAACCTCTCGTCTACTTTGTAAAGGATCGGTTCAAAAAACAATAGAAAGTCCATTGTGTTGGAATTTATAAGAGAAAGATTTACTAACAAAGAAAATTACTAGTAATACTTTCAAATATTTTACATAATACACTTATTTGAAGCACTTTTTTAAAATATAAAATATAAAAGTTTTATTGCAAAAATAGAAAAAAAATCATATTTCTTAAAATTATTAAGTACCTACTCCTCAGATATGTATACCTCCTCAGAGTACCCCTTATCTTTTTACAACAATTTATAAAATTTTAATATTTATTATTAAGGTAACACTTCTGTCATCACGAGTCTGAGATAATCACCATAGTTATTATCCAATCACACAGTTAATCTTTCGACGCCTCACAATTTTGCTGCAATTACAGGCACCACTGTCTGCGATTTATGCAATTAACCACCTAGGTAACCCTTATATTCTTGCCATGCTAAACTAAGTTGTAGTACGTTGGAATAAGACTTCAATCACTTTGATCAGTACAAACAATATTGAGTTTAAATACTTTTAGACAATTATTTTATTAGTAAGTCTTGCATTCATTTCATTAATTGGTTCAAAAGTGCTAATTTAAATACACCATTAAAACTCTGTTTAAAATGTACGTTAAATACGTTCATCATCATCATTAAAAACCTCTACCAGTTTACTGCTGGACATAGGTCTACCATACTATAGAATTCCAAAAAGACCCATTTTGGGCCCTTCTCGTCCACCGACTTCTCGCGGTCATAACAAGGTCATCGGTCTATTAGATGGGAGACATTTTGCTTTCCATTGAATAGATTAAAATAAACAAAAAGCTAATTTAAAATTCTAATGTCGGTTCTTTCAAGAGTTGTTTTAACCATACCATTTTCATAGAAAATGCAGTTTTAACAATGTTCTACCGTCAAAAGCCGTGAAAATAATTGTATGTGCACAAGAGTGCTCACAATAGCTTACAAAGCCAACAGAAATATCATAGTCCTACCGACACGACACCTACACGATATCGGATAGCGGTGCTTTCACATCGTGTTGTGGCTGACACTGATATTTTTCTCCGAGTTTCTTACATACAAGAGCAAGCATTTGTGTATTGGCAAACATAGATGTTAGCTCTGTGTTTTGTAAGTATGCCACTAAAAAAAATAAGTACATAAGTATTCTATTAGCAATCGGGCCCAACAGTGGGCTAGCCGGTGGTCTCAATGGGAATAACCCATTTGATTTACGTCTCCAAGCAAGCAGACCACGTAAGACATTTTTTTTAAATCCTATCGAGCCCCATCATTTGCATAGCTTTCTCTTACCAATGTATTAACCATAGATTAACAATAGAATAACCCATTTATTAATGTCGGTGTCGGCCTGTGTACAAACGCTCAACGGCGGTGGTCTCTCAAGAATGCCAAATGTGTGGCATTTCTTTGTGCAATATAAGCGTGTAGAATGTAGATGTTGCATGAACCTGTGGTCTTGTATGCAGAGATTATGGGAAGAGTTTGGTTAACTAAGCTATTTTAGCATGTATTTCTGCTCTATTTTATATAGGAACCAAACCCGAACTTAGTAGATTGGCAAGTTCAAAAACGTAATTAAACAAAGACTTATTTCAAAAGCATACTATAAAATATCAGATTATTTAGAAGACAAACAAGCTTGGGACGAACTAGCTCCAACTCATCCAATAAAAAAAAAATTGTAATCATACCTAATCATACAAAACGTAATGACGATTCAAAGTGATCAGTGAGATTTTATTGAATAAAAGCTTTTTGACTTTGACTTTGAGTTCCAGAAGGTCGAATTTTGCATTAAAAAAAATTGACTCTTTTTTTTCACTCTTTCTTTTATTAAAACAAAACTAAAAGGATTTGTTATCACCACAGATAGTACATACGACACGCCAAAAGTCAGCTCGTAGACCTTTCGTAGAGCCTGCGTAACAAAGTTGTAGACATTCGTAGCAATTAGCATTTTCGCATAGATATTATTTGGGGATATAGATAGAGTAAATTGGCATCTAAAAACAACCCATTTTCTGTTATAAACTACAATATAGGCTATCTATAAAGGCTCTATGCGGTTAAGTGAAGTCAGGAAATTGAATTTCCTGCCGTTCCCACTATTTCCTCAACGGCACACTAGGCCACATTTACACAAACACGCCTAAAAATACACAAGAAATATTCTCTCGTTACTAAACAACCGGGTTATTCGCATTTTGACACTGTTTCTAACCACGAACCAATCAATAGAGAAAAAATGGCTTTGAGAACTGTTGTCAAAAATTCTTAATCGTCCGAAGCATTATCAGAATACCCAGGTCCACTGAGCGTGGAACGCTGGACGTAGAAGCGCCATTGAGTCCGGTCTTCGGCTCATCTCATCCAGTGTTTGCTTAGCTACATTTCGCAGGTCGTCAACCCACCTAGCCACCTAGCCTACGCTACGCCTACCTAAACTTGATATCCACTTGAGAATCACTTTACTTTTACTTTTAGTTCATAAAGTATTGTGTTAATTTGAGTTGAATGATTTACAACAGAGCAGCAGCCAATAAACTAAATCCCGTGGCTGAATAGTTACACATAGCACTTAGTAAATGAGCTACTTTAGCTTTAAATCAAATACGACAGCTTAGTGTAATCGCAAAAACTCATCAAAACCTCGCCTTTAGACGTAAATTATACGTTTACAGCAATTTTATTGGCTATGAAAGTTATTATTGAGCAATGAAGAAGGCTAATTAGAGAAATAGCTTCTGATTCAGTGGAATAATTATAGACGTTTCACAATCTAGACAAAACGAGCCTAACCCCTAACTAAAATAGAAGACCGAAACTATCTAGTTTTTTGGTTAATGATATTTTTTATTTTATCGCGTTTTTCCTAGTTTTTACCGTGTTGTATTGATGTTTTATACAGAAACAGATTTCCTCATACAATTCAATTAAGCAATAAATTAGGAGATATCACACTGAGTGAGTGAGATATCTCCTAATACGAAGTAATCGAGGAGGATTAGAGGATCGCACCTCGCAAGTGCGAAGGCGTTTATTTAATCCCTAGGGAGGCACAAACATAAAACCTCATCTAAACTACAGAGCTTTTTTACCATATGGCAGAGTAAATGAGTTTAGCAGCCATATTTAATTTTATCTGTGTTAAGCAAGCAAACTCGTATGAGTTAGTGGCCAACTCTGGTGACGGAATTTTTAGGCCACCTTAAGGCCTCCGCCGTGGCTTAACGACTGCTAGAGCCGGGACGGGCGGTTTAACGTGCCCTCCGAAGCACGGAAGCGCTCAGATGTAAATGCCACTAACGGTCACCCATCCAAGTAGTGACCGCGCAGTACATCGCTTAACTTAGATAAGCAGTGAAGATTGACTAAGCAAGCTACGCCACGAGCGCTTCATCTTCTATCATCTTCTATCTGTGTTGACAGATTGGCTAAATTTAATCATTATCAGAAATGATTTTACTAACCACATCATAAACTACAATAAAATACTGTTGTGTGATTGTTACATCGTACAAAATAGTTCAAACATTATTAAGAAGTGAATAAATCCTAACATTCACTAAATTTATATAAAATTATCTGATGGATTCCACCAAAATTTATATACAAAGAAAATTACAACTAATACAGTATTTACAATATTCACAATATTCACAAAATACACATGAAACAGTTGAGCTATCCACAAACCGTTGCAAACGATTCATAGATAATAATCATTTATATAAAATAGTTTTTTGTTGAAAATTCTCGTTATTTTTATTATTCACAATGAAAACTTAGGAATATTAATAATATAATCATTTCCTTGCCAAGCTCTACAAAAGAGTGTTTGCCAAAGCGCGCCCTGATATCGAAGGTCTAATGGGAAAAATAATGGGAGCCTTTATCTGGCCTCTATCGGCCTTTGAGTGGCCTTATTACTCTCACTTATTCTGTGGCGTTATCTCGGAGGCTGTATTAATGACCGTGGCTATTTGTTCTTAAGGCCAATGAGAAATAAATAAAGTCGAATATAAACCTATTGTTCTTTGTCTTGAGTTTTTGTTACAAAGAAATTAGAGAGATAAGCTCTTATTTCTTCTCATAAAAACATAATAATACCTGATAAGGTGAATGTTCAATAACTTTTTGCTGTCGTTGTTTTCTAACAAGTAATAAAAAGTAATCGAGATATTAAAAGTAATGTCAAAGCGATAAAACTACAATAAATGGAAAAACTTTTTTCTGTAGAAAATTAGGTCAATGGATAATTTTGTAATGTTTTTTGATTTTGTATTATGAATAAAAAATTTTTTACACAAAACCAGTCCAATCATTGTTTTTTAAGCAACAATTATGTTAAACTCAAAAGTCTGAGTAAAAAAAACTATTATAAATAGTAGTATCATTGTAATTTAGTTAGGATATCGTAAATCTCTTTTATTTTTACTAGATTTTTAAGGAGAATTGCCCATCCGGGTAATGAATTCACATGATAAACTGGAACACTTTGAGCTGAGCCACGGTCAATTGATATTCATTAAAACAGTCCCAATTAACAGCTGGGCAGGAGCTATTGAATTGTAAAGCATTTTCGGTGACGAAAGGGTTAAATATGGAACGATATTAAAACGATAATAGAAACGATAATATTAGTTAGCGACATTTGTAATAAGGTTTATAAAAATGTTTATGTAAATACACTATAATATTATAGGTACCACGCGATATCTCAAAACTGTGTTTTAGTTTTGAAAGGTGTGTCCCCTGTGAGGTCGACCCTGTAAAAAGGGTAGTTTTCAAATTAGAAAAATAGTACGTGTTGTTGTCAAAAAAATCATTGAATATAATGATTTTGACGCACGATGCATAGATAGATAGATAGAAAATACTTTATTGCACACCTTAACCTAGGGATTACAATAAAATGAAAAATAAAAATTAAGTTAATAGTACAAATAGGCGATCTTATCGCTAATCAGCGATCTCTTTCAGACAACCTTGGACGGAATGGACTTCGAGGTATAATACAAGGGGTGCATAGTACAATTAAAACGCTCAATTTACTTGCAGCGCGTTGACACCGTTTAAACATCGTTCCACACAATAACCCCCACTTCCCTACGTATTTCGATTTTCGTTTGTATTTTCGCGTTGTCGCGTACCAATGCATGAATTATCACTTCTATTCACTGTTACTCAATGAAACTTTGTATTGATCTGTTACAAAAGAGCAAGCGATTTTGCACTTTAAGCCTTGTGTAGTAAGAGATGTTATGGTAAGTATTTCATGCTATTTTGCTGATTGAGATACTTTAGCTCTCATTTCATAAAAGCGGTGAGCGATGCGACGACCATCATTTAGCGGAAACTAAATCTCAGCTGAATGCCCCGACCTTAAACCGAGGTGAGGAAAACCTTAGCTACCCTACGTATTTTGATCAGATTATCAGGGCTTTTTAGAAACAAAAGCAGCTTAGCTGATTGTCTAAGGTACTAGATATACTGTTTATTAATTTATTTATTTTTTAATTGATAATTAGTTATATAATTTTTATATCCGTGAGAAAATTACAATTATTTTTATAATATCCTACAATGAATGAGTGAAAATGAGACACTCGACGAACGCGTCTTTCTACGATCAGTTTCTATCTAGACTACATTTTGGTTAGATATTATAAAAAAAAACATTTCTTTTCCACTGCTCCATAACTGGCTCTGTTTAATTCTTGTACTGAAAAACAAAAAAGCCACAGGTCTCGCAGTCCATTTGATAGCATCCAAACCAGTGCTAAAAGCAGGTGAGTTCGTTTATCTCGGCAACTTCACGGACGGCTTGATGCATCAGACTCATGAATAACGCATCAAGAATGAGAAAATCAAGGAAGGTTTACTTTCCACGGCTGAGCGACTAGACACACTCTAGTTTAGCTTTAAGTTTGAAAGTGTTTCTGCAGAGTTTAAAATTGTTCTTTGGAAGTTGAAGCACACACTCCATTCTGAAACTCATTATAGTGAGAGATGTTTGTTCCAGTGGTTCTTATATTTATGCTTACATGTACTCTTAAAGCTTTTTTTTTAATGATATAAGTAATGGTACAAGCTGATAGCTCACCTGATGTTAAGTAGTAACTTCTGCCTATAACAATGCATTACCTCGCAGAGCAAGTCCAATGAGGACGTGCCCTGTAAGGCAATGCACTGCGTCCATCACTCTGAGACGTAAAGATCTAGAAGTCTCATGTGCCTGTAATTACACCGGCGCCCTTACCCTTCAAACCGGAACACAGCAATGCGAGCATCGCTGCTTGGCGGCAGAAATAGGTACGGTGGTAGTACTTCCCCGGACGAGCTCTCACAAAGAGCTCTACTACTGCTAAAGCTAAACAAGTGAAACAGAATAACTCTAGGAAAACTGTTATACATTATATATTTTTATCAATGTTATATAAAACAAGGGTCAGGCATTATCTCTTTACAATCCAAACTCAGTAAACTCAATTCATATCAAAAAACATCTGTCCAACGTTACTACTCTATTTGAATTCCCTAATTCATCTTCTGGTTTTCAAAATCCACCAAGAAGAATGGCTGATATTCTAAGTAACGTAACACAAGCGTCTAAGTGGCAATTGCATACAAGATTTTAACTGTGCCACAGATCATATAATACTATACACTGTACCTATACACGAGAAATTAATCGCATTGTTAGCTTGCATAATTTTTCTAGGCTAGTTAGTTGCCAGGGTATTCCAGTTATTATACTAATGTCCCAAAAATTTTCTCTCAACTGTAGTTATATTTAAATAAACTGAGATCAGTCAAGTATCTATAGATCATTTTCAATTGTAACGGTTTGCAAATGGCTCAACTGTTTTTTGTATTTTACCATGTATTACCGACTCCTAACAATGATCTTAAGCCTGACAAACCTTTTTGTAAGAGAAAAACAAATAAATAATTTACTTTAGTTTACTTTTTTTTTAAATATTTTTTGTTTTATTTAACACACAAAACACTTTACAACCAGAAACCAAATTAGAAAAAATTAAGAACTAAATACTAACAGTTTTGAGCTTGGTTGAAACGTAAAAACATGTGCGTACAACTAGTTAGGTATGTATGTATGTACGAGCAAAGCATAATGAGTAGCAAGCAAGCAAGAACTTTGTTTGTAGTGAACAATACAATTACAATGGAAATCATTAGTTATTAGACATTTCACTTCGGAAAACGCGTCTTTTTCAATGTTGTTTAGCGTATTTACAGGTGTTTACGTGAAAACCATTACTTTATTATGCATTTTCGTAACTAATAAATAAATAATAATAAATATTCACTGACACTTAACACAACGCCTTCTAGTCCTAAACTAAGCAAAGCCTGTACTATGGAAACTAGATGGCTGATAGAATACATACATACAATTTTTTTTTGTAAATACATACTTATAATACATAGAAACACTCAGACACAGAACTAACATCTATGTTTACAACACACAAATGTTTGTTCTCGGTGGAGATCGAACCCACGACCCACAGCACGGAAGGCAGAGCTACTACCGACTGAGCCATGACGCGTGTCAATGCTGTCAATGCAACTGCTGCTCTTTTTTGCCGATTAAAAAGTTTCCGCAACAGTTCTAAAAGATTTCAGCAAAATAATCTCATACAATAATTAAATCTCACACCATAGAAACAAATGAACCTCGTTTAAAATATTGGTATTTCACGATAAACGTACAAAAAAGCATTTAAAAAGCTCAGTGATAAAACTTTTTAGCTTTACGTATCTGTATATTATGTGGACAGCAATAAAACTGATCAAAGTAACAAACACAAAATATTTTCCACGCCATTCACTCTGCTACAAGGTAGACAGAAAATAATGTAATATAGTTAAAAATAAACAAAGACCATCCTGCAAAATACAGGTAAAAAGTAAAGAGATAGTATACAGCAAAGTTTTGTATCGAAAATACTACGGAACTCATCATCATCTTCCTACCCTTGTCCCTCGCTAAATGGGTCGGTACAACATGTCTTCGTCTTCCACTCTCCTCTGTCAGCCGTCATCTCGGTGTTCACTCCTTTCTTACTCATATCTTCTTTCACACAGTCCATCCATATAAATATTAAAATACTAAAGAACTGAGGATAGATAAAAAGATTCAAGATATGAGGATTATTTTAAGGAAAAAAGGGAGTATTTTATGGTACACCCTATACGCAGTGTCCGTGTGTTCGTCGGCCGTGAATAATTAATTGGTTGTGTTGTGGAACGCCGCCATTTGGGAAATTTTTACTCTTTTAACTTGAATAAAATTTATTCCTACGTTAATTAGCCCTTGTTCAATACCCAACGAAAGTTGGTAAAATACCAAGCTACTGACAGTTGTTGGTTATTTCTGGTTTTTATTTTTATACAGCGTATTGCAAAATGCGTTCACAGTGTGCCAATCTACTTTGTTTTATTAAACTATCTTGTTTCACTTTACCTATACTAAAATGGAAAGGACATATCAACGTAATTAATGCAATACCATTTTACAAGCATGAACTTTTCAGAAATTTCAGAAACGCAAATATTCTGTGATTTTGTACTCATGCTTGACAGCAAAGACAATTTTGGAGTTTATTTCATAGCATTCTCATAGCGGATGCAAAGTCCTATGTACTTATACAGGGTGTTACCAGACCACTTCCGAAAACTTGGAGGTACCAATCAGACCATGATACTGAAAACATTAAGAAAAAAAAATCGCGAAAAAAAAAATTGACTTGACTATCTCTTTTTAATTTTTTTTCTAGTTACATACACACAGTACAACATAATAAGACATATCTACCTAATTATCTCATTTAAAAAAGCAAAAAAACAAATAAAATAAATAAAGCAGCAATGTACACGCAGCACGCAGATTACGTCTACTACAGCATGAACAGCTGAGAGTTCATCGCGGGTCATTCAAGTACGCGACGTGCGAGCGACCTACCTTAGTACCTACCTACGTTAGTAGGCACTTACGAAACAGAATAAATAATAGTACTACGCCTCGACCTTGCCTACGTGAATGCGTACATTGCGGGCTGGCGAAATAAATACAAATCTTTAAACATTGTTTTCTCCGGCTATAATTATTTTTCAGGATAACTGATTTTTTTTTGGTTGGGTTTTGGTGTGCTGTAGCTCCCCCTTTCGTTTTCGGAAGTGGTCTGGTAACACCCTGTATAAAATATAATTGATAGGACATCAGTCTGGTTATTTTCGATAAAAATATTTTTTTTTCAAACCTTGATTGTATGTGTTTATTTTGAGACTTCCTAATTGTCACGAGTCCCCAGTGGTGACAATTAGGAATGGCTATTAAGTTGGATGACTTGATATAACCGATAATATTTCAGATATTTCACTTGACACTGGCAAAATTGTGTGTCGGCAAAATGACGGAAAGAGGTTTTATTACAAAAAAAGAAGAAGAAAATACGTCCCATTTGTCACTACTAGTTATTTAAAAGTCATGTCTTGAAACACCGAGATAAATCGAAAACTAGCCCCAGTCTACAGTTTAAACCACAAGTTAGAGGAAATTATCATAATCTCCGTAACCAGTACCCATATTCCCAGCTTTTAAAGGGGTTAATACGCGAGTGCAGTGCAATGGGGCCGTTCTGACCGATTCTAATAACCCTAAACAGTCAAATGATGGTCGTAAAAACGTATTGCAACTGCGCGGTTTTCAATTCTCATTACAGTCACAAGCAGAACCTATTCTAGATAGTTTTGTTACAATGCAGGCTTCTTGTTGGTATTTCCTGACGTATTTTAAGACCAGTAAAAGCTGTCTTTTAAACTTGTTTAGGAGAAATTTGAGAGGCAGTGGCTTGAATATATTTAAAACGATTAGTCTTTTAAGAACCTGTTTAGCGAAGATATTGTGTGGTACGTGACTTTCACTAATCACACTGCATTTTGAAACCTCGTAGATAGATACCAAATTTATTCCCATACTCTTCGATCCATAGACCCATACTCTTCAAACCTGAATCCACCCAAGTCCACAGTACTATGAGACCAGTATTGTCAACAGCACCACGGATCACACTTCCGTACAATCTTACTGCTTACGACAATAAAATGTATATAGCTATGAATAATCGTAAAATGTATGTTTTACTTTTGAAGTTTTTTAGGTACGTAATAAACGATCATAAAGTAGGTATTACCCTAACAAGAGAAAGGGAGAAAGCTTGCTTTCTTGATCAAAGCCTCGTTTACGCGGTTCAGCTACGCTGGCTGTAATTTTGTTAATGTATTCCATATCAATAGGTTTAAGCGCATTGGGTTTGAGCTCGGTTTGCGTCCCACCGCGTAGTTTCATGTTTGGGTAACTGTAGTATTTCAAGCTGTATTTGAATAGTAAATGAAGCTCTAGCAATCTGCTTTAGTGACAGAATAGGTCAGAAATGGATGGTATCAAAAATATTTTTGAGAAGGCGTGTATGATGTGAATGTTCCATACTTACATGGAATATTGTTACTTGTATTTATTGTCCGAAATATTATACAACTAAATTGGTTACAGTTTCTTTGTTAGCGCACACGAATGCACAATGTATTTTTGAGAACCAAGCCTTAAACTACATCGGCAAAATCTATTTCGAAGTAAAATTCCCAACGAGAGGAAGTATTCAACTTGTTACAGTGGTCTTTTGAGACCTCAGCATTTCTCATTCAAAGTTCACGCCTCGGGTGTTGTCGAGTTTTTGCATTTAGGAAGGAACTCCTAGTGTTGGCAAATATTTATGGCCGCAAAGCGACAGATAAAAATTAATTTGAGTTTTAGGAGAATAAAAATAAAAATTAACTTTTATGTTTTGCAAAGGCGAGAAATTATTTGTTTTGAAACGAAATAATACTTTAAATCTTCATTTAATGTGACTACTTTATTTTTAAAAGATATATACTAATACTAATAATTATATTATATTTTTTAAATTACAGCATTAAAATCTCTTTGATGCTACTATAATATGGCAAAAATTCTTCTCATAAGAACACTTCTTAGAAGAAGAATTTTACAATAAAAATTACTGAAACTAACACTAGAAATTATAAAGTAAAAATAT
Organism: Eulithis prunata; assembly: GCA_918843925.1. Lineage (NCBI taxonomy): Eukaryota > Metazoa > Arthropoda > Insecta > Lepidoptera > Geometridae > Eulithis > Eulithis prunata. Next base: position 1,620,089 of record OU974017.1, read on the forward strand.
TTAGTTAAGGCACAACGCCAGTATGCTACTCTATCACACTTTAATGTAATATTAAAGGAACTTCTTCTGTGGAATTCACTTGGATGAATTTATAATTCTTTCGTATAAAAATCTTGTTTCTACATTTTATACAATCAGCACCTGCAGCGCTTTTGGTTATGAATTCAATGAGCGTAGCGCTACAGAGCTACGAATGTTAATGTCTACGGCGTAGCAGTTCAGTCAGCCCTTTCACACGGCGCGGGGCGTTACTTACACAATTTGAGAAACGAATAATTGCGCTCACGAGACATGCGGAGGCAAAATAACCTAACCCAGGCAAACCATAATGTGTGATTTGTGACTACTAAGCAGCCACGCACTGCAGGTTATTTAAAAAAATTAAATTGATCGCAGCGTCTTAGTTTACAAGGCTTATTTTTATTTGATGAATTATTTATGGGTACGTGGTACTATCACTGTTTTTACATATACGTTTGTGTGTCGTCATACAAATACCTACAGCGTGGCATTATATTTGTCTAAAATCATGGTCCGCTTAAATTATTCCCAACGCTACATCCGCCTAGTCTGTAATCCCTTAAATGCTACGAGGCGCTACGCCGTAGCAAACTGCTACGATTACGTGGTACGATTTGACTGTTCTACATTAATCCGATTGAATACTTGATATTTGGTCTAGATAGAGGTCTGAGTTATATTTAGTACTTAGAATATTTACTTCAAAATGGTTTAATGCACATTATGCAGCTCTAAATATACCGCAATAATATAATTTTATATTACTCGAAAGCTGGCGTCTTATATACGTGCCTTAGTCATCTCCGTACGTATAGACCTTGTCTTTCCTGTGAATAAAGCCGACTGGGCTGAGAGGATGGTATAGAATAGTTCATTATAATAGGTACGTACTTATGAACTAAACTTTTGACCTGTCCATTTAGCTTTACCACTGAGTTAGAATGCACTCAGTGATGTGTATAATTGGACATATAGGGGGGCAATCGCTATCTAGACATAGACATAGACATAGACAGGCATTTATTTGCTTATAAAGTAACACACAAAATACACCTACAGAACTAGACTAACAACACTACAAAGAAATAAAAGTTACAGAGAAAGAAAAATGAAGTGAGTGGATTGAGTAGGTATCATAAAAACTTGCCACGTTTAAGCCTGGCAGGTTTTCTGAACTGCTTTCATACTAAATCATACGTATTCTGTGACTAAATAGTGACATTAGCGCGTTTCAGCGCGTTTTTTGCCGTCAAGCTTCTTCTTCTTCTTCTCTTCAATAATGGCCTATGTCCGTCATTTCGACAGACAATTTTGCCAATGTCAAGTGTTGAAATTGTAATAAATAAGTCAAGTCAAGTCATTTGTCAAGTCGGCTGTCGTTTATTTTGAAAAGAAAATGGTGGATTTTCTCCGTCAAGCTTCTTGTTTTCGTATATCTGTAGTAGTCACGTCACTTGACATTATGCTGGGCAGCGAGAGCAGTTCAAAGCTTACGATATGGGGGCTGAGTGCATCTCTCGCCAGTGAATAGTGACATAAGCATCAAACTAGCTTTTTTCCATAAACTTTTGTTAAAAATCTTTAGAATTTTCATTGGTTTGTGACTTAAAAATATTCAATTTATAGATTGAACAATTCTACGTGGCATGAGAGAAGCCCCGCGGTCCCTCGTCTCATTTCTAAGTTTCACTTCCAACTTTGATGTTTGGACAGTCATTTTCCGAAGAGTTGATAGTTTTGTCGTTTATATAGTTGTGTCAGAAATAGTTTTGACTACCTAGAAACTCTTCTAGTAACTTATGTTTGAGCATAACTTGGGGTACAAAAGCTGTCTTAGTCTGTACCTAACTAATTGCTTTAATTTCAATATTTAATTTTGTAATCTCATTTTTTTTATATAGGTCAACATACCGATTTAATAATTAATGTTTTGTGTTTATCACTAAATTCAAATCTTTATTTTAGTTTTATTTTAGTTTATTTTAGTTTGAGTAACTGCAATTTATCTTACCAAAAGGTAATTTTTTTTAAATTCAGTAAAAGCACGCTATCATTAAAATTTCCTATCGCAATGATTGTCTCGTTGGGCACCGCTAAGTTTCTACACCATTAGCGGATTAGTTCCCTGGAACTTACTACAAACTTACTTATCCCTATAACCAAACCACTTTGCAAACTGCAACCGAAAATACCCCCTGTCCAAACGAGATACGGTTCAAGCGATCTGCAGAGTTAAAGTTGTGAAAGTAACCTATCGTAGAAGTACGGGACCACAAAAACAGGTGTTCCGATTTTGCTTTAGCGGCAAGAAATATCTTAATTTATTTTGTAATTAAAAGTTGTCTGATATGAGCCAGTTTACCGACGAAGATGTGTTTCAAATTAGCGTGTGTTTAATTAATGTGCTAATTTATTAATCCAGTAGTACAGCTTCTTGTAAAAAAGCTCGTCCGGGGAAGCATTACCCCCGTACCTATTTTTACCGTCAAACTGCGATGCTCGCATTCTTGGGTTTCGGTTTGAAGGGCATGATGAAAAACGTGAAAATGTATGATGTACCCCAATGTATGTATCCCAATTCCCTTAAAGCCCGACAATTCCATTAAAAAGCTAAGAGTATCTAATGAAACAATGCCGCTGGTTTATGCAAATGCCTTAGAGGTTTGAAGTTTCAGAAGCTTCTACGGAGAAAAATCAAGTTTGTGCAAACAAAGGAATTTTCCACATACGCTGCTTAAGCTTGGGCGTGAGGGGAATTTGGGTAGCGTAGGTGTTTAGCATCTTGGCTGGCTCTCTGAGGTAAAGAAAGTTGTCTTAATATTCTTAGGCCGTCTTAGGTGTATGAAAAGTTTTCAGCTGTGAAAGCAGTCCTTCAATTATTTTAATAAAAATTATGTAGGTATACTGATTTACTGCTCAAATACTGATCTGGACCGAAGCATAGGTTTTCGTATAAAAATCTGTACTCAAATCTACGCTTGAGTAACGATTTCTTTATCAGCATGCGGGCCTAAGATTTTATTTTGAATGTTATTCTGAGCGTGCGCGACTAAGGCATGAAAGAGGTCTGAAAATCCACTGTTTTTACCCTCTGCGTGTTGACCGCATCCACCCAACTAGGAGACAAACTAGTGACTCCACGTCACACAGAAGGGTGCCCATCAGTATCACCAAATTAGTTATTTCTCTTTGCTGCCCTACCGGCTTCTAACAAAAACATAATCAAAAAGACATGATAAATAGCCTAACTTGAGGGTTCTACATTACCTTGACAAATACCACTCGGCGTGGACAAACTCACAAAAACTCCGACACTGCCTAATTGGAGAAGAAAAATGAGGTTCCTAACGTGGGTTGAAGCTAGGTAAGGTTTTCCCGAGATTATTTTGTTGAGATTAAATTCAGTTCTTATTTTTGTTTGCAATGATTAATTAGCTTTTTTGTAAGGCTTTTTCATCGTCCTAAAGTAATAAATATTTAATTTTCTTAGGCCTGATTAGTAAAAACAGAGCTGAAAAGGACAAATACCTACACAGACGTAGCGCGGGTAGCAGAATACCACGTAGGTTAAAGCAGTAAAAATGAATAAGGTTTAAAAAAATTGCTCTTGGAACCTGAAGGTGGCGTTTCTAACACCAGATCATGTTTTGGTTCTTTGACAGAGAAGCAGTCTGAAGTTCTCACCAAATCACACTACTTAAAGCATACATTAAGCAGGTTCGAGTACCTGAATCTACCTTTAAGTGTTTGCTTTTACTTCTCGAAGCCACAGATCAAGCAGTAAGTTCTTACAGAGAAATTCTCAGCTATTCACAAAAGCGCATTTCTAATTAAAATTCGTTTTGAAGTAAGTTCAATTCGCGGCTTTCATGTTTATTTCAGCAGTGTGAGAGCACACTACTAGGTTAAGATGTGACAGCCAAAAAGGTACCTTAAATATTTAATAAAAGAATTGTTTTTCCACCGTGATGCCAACAAAATACTCATCTATTTACTACAATTAAGTATATTACAGTAAAATAGAAATTTTGAAAATTAAATAGCACCAACTCTTTTTTCCTTGTTAATTTTTTTTATTTCTGCCCCTGACTAATGTGATTATACAATTATCTAGAGCACAGATCATATAATACTTCTAGAGTACCTACTATTTTTCTTTAGTAGGTACCATAAATTCCGAGAACACTATAAAATGTGCAAGTCATTTGAAAATGTAGTCATATTATTACGTGGAGAATAGGAAGGTTTGGTAAGTATAAGCCTTTTCAACTTCACTCTCATACTTCAGCTAGTATTCCACAACACCGCGCAATGTAAACATTATATACTGTTCGGCTAATACGTACCAACCTAAGTCAGAAGTTCGTAGCTTACGGCTTTACGTTGTAGTTCGCTTCAAAACAGCGCCCGTAATAACGGTCGTAGTACTGGAAGAGATATGGAATTTTAATAAATCTATACCGGGGCATGCAGCAGTCATTTGTATTTCTTTTTTACATAAATAATTAGCCACGTACTGTAATTTATAGTGTAATAACTAGCAAAATATAAGTCATCAAAGTTGCGATAGGGTGCATACGCCATGTAGAGCTAATGGAAAGTGCTATAAATTAGTGAAACGCCTAAGTTTTAGTAATGGTCACCGCTGCGTGGCACTGCCCGTGGCGGTACAAAGCGTCCAAATATTCTTCCGGTGGTGTATGTTGTACTAGAGAAGCACTGCAGTAAGCGTCACTCTGAATATTTTGACATGCAGCGCAGTGTCACGCAAGGCGAGGTAGTAAGTGTATAAGTGTGTAGTAAGGCGCTAACTGAATGGCGTCCAAGAACCGGGCACAGAAACGTCGGTCGACCAGCAGCGAGATGGGCAGACGATGTTGCGAACATCGCGGGCAGGACATAAATGGGATCGGCGCGGGACCGTGAGGAGTGGCACAGACAAAAGGAGGCCTATACCCAGCAGTGGGTGAGGTCGGGCTGTGGATGATGATGATGATGATGCAATGTCACGCAGTGTCGCGCTTCTCAAATGCCTAAGGTGCCGGTGACCACTTCTTAAGAAATTAAGCTTTAGAGCAAAGTATCCTAAGTAAACGTCAGCACCGGCTGCGAACTACGAACTGCGCCAGCGAGCTCATATTTGCATCGCGGTGCTCAGTTTCTGTTTTAGTTGGACTTAGATTATGATAATGGGCTGTTCGAGTACCAACAGACTTATAAGACTTCACCATGTATTCTTAGAAGTATGACAAATACCATTGCGTTGATGGATCGAATTCAATTTCATTCCCATTTCAATTTTAAATGAATCAAGCCTGTTCAATTGAAAAATCTTCCTAATCGCGCTTTTATTGTGTTTTGTGAAAACCAGGGTTTGAACCACTTTGGTCTTGTCAAATACTTTTATGTAGGTACAATACAATAAGTACTATTATTCAAAGTAAGATGCCCTATTTTTATCGCGGCCCTGAATATAAATGGTAAATGCTTGCGCTAGTTGAAAAGACATTCGTATTTCGTTCTTGAAGTACCAATATGTTGGTTATCATTAGGTACATTGATCAATATTAGATTAGATTAGATCAATATAAATTGAAAGGAAATCAGGCTTTTCAGAAAATTGGACAGCAAACCTTACTCGCGTTCCTCTGAAGATTTAGGTCACGACTCGAGTCCTCTTAAAGCCTATTCAACATCGAGTCCTACCAATCCACTAATTCGTATGAATGGCCAAACAACCTCCTTAAATTAAACACAAGGAATAATGAACTGACCGCATTCGTCTTAATTTGGGAATAGAACCCGTTATTAGATTCGTATTAACTTGTAGGAAGTTTTGGGTCACAGTTTAGAATTTCGGCATGAAACTGTTTGACAGTTTTCGGAATGTTCCGGTTTATTAAGTTCAGTATTAAAACGTGCTGGGTATAATATTGCGCTGTTATCTTTACGGCCGGAGCTGATAATCTTAAAAGTTATGAAGGGATCTAGTGGGTGTTTATCATAATTTTGGTGTCGAGACAGCTTAGACGTAACCTTAAGGCTCTATATGGACTCTACATATTGTGAAAGATGGTTTTGGAAGATAACAAAGCTTGGGATTTCATGGATGCCATAAGGTTGTGTCAGCCAATGCGGATGGATTACGAAAAACAAATGAGTAACTACTCAGTTTACTCTCAAGTCTCAAGCATTGATTTAGTTTACTGTTAAAAACTTTGTGAATGCGGTGGATTTAAAAAAACCTCCCTATCGCCAAATTATTTTTTCTTCCAGGAAAGTCAAAAAACGTGTTTTTTATCTTGCTACTAAGTTTATATTCAATTTAACGAAACTTTAAAAACTCCAGTTAATTGCTAATTATATTATCTAAAACACTTGTCTTAATCAAAAGAAGACCTACTTATACCGATACAGATCAATAAACATTTTCTTTTGCACTACGTTAGTCTGGCATAAATAGCTAATCCTCCTTTATCCGACAGTGAATAAACCTATTGAAGTCCAGCGTCTTAGCAACATATCACTGATGATCCCCTTGAATCAGGGAAACACATGACTGGAATGACCAACCATAGACGTTGAGCATAGACAATGAAACAGATAGTGCACGCCGGTGTAGATTTATTGTTTACAGCCCTATTGTGTTGGGGTTAGACTAGACTAGTGTTGTCTATATTCATAGACAATCTGAATGGCTAAGCTGAGTGACTAGCGTAGAACGTTATAAATTATTTAATTGACGAACCTAGCACGTTTCCTTTTCGACTCCATCATCCCTCGAATACGTGCTAAGTTTCCGATAAATATTGGTTTTTATCGAAAACTTTGCACGGATTCAATAAAGGTCTACGCACTTTTATACCTGCAAAGGTTAAGTTGACCTCAAACTCAAGTTTTATACAAACGTGTGTTCATAAAAAATACCATTGATTAGTGTTTTGCTTTCTGTAGTAGGTTCTCTGATTCGACCTACAAGCGTGAATTAAAAGATCTGGGGTAGGGTTTTTACACTTCTTATAAAAGCTTCAGTGGTAGACAAGTCTCATCACACTTCGATCAGACAAAAGTCGATTTTTACGCAAATTTTTCGTCAAGATTTTGTATCGTCGATACAAATAGAATTGGATCTTTGACTTACCTCACTCCAAATAGAAACAGTCTCTTCATAGTGTACCTACTGTAAGCTATTTGAGCTCAAATACCGTGCCATGGAACCAAACAGGAAGCCCACAGATTTATAGTCTGTGTCCCTATTGTGTAGTGTTGCCTAATTCAATGCGATCCATGACCCGATTCAGATCGTGGTGTTTGAATGAGAGTTGAATTCAAAGGGAATGTAAGTAAATCATGGAATTGTATGACGTCGCAGTTTTTTTTTTACTTTTTTTAGTCGACTAGGACGAAGCAAAAATAAGGATTAGCTCTGGCTATGGCTATCCTCTGAATATCACTGCTTATACCTAAAATATACGACAGAGGTTTTTCTATCTATCGGTCCCAAACAATAATCAATCATGGTAAAAACTACAGGGCGTGTAGGTAGGTACTCCTATAAATAGATAATGAAATAAATACATGGAAAAGTAAAAAATAGTTATAATTAATCAGTAAAACACCACTTTTGTACTACGTTTAATTACAGGCACATGAGACTTCTAGATCTTTACGTCTCAGAGTGATGGACGCAGTGCATTGCTTACAGGGCACGTCCTCATTGGACTTGCTCTATGAGGTAATGCATTGTTATAGGCAGAAGTTACTACTTAACATCAAGTGAGCTATCAGCTTGTTCCATTACTAACCTATATTAAAAAAAAAACTAGACTGTACCAAGTGAATCAATACGTACTTAAAATACTTACTAACTGAAAAGTATTTTTATCCTGGTACCTATGTTACAGTTGGTATTCTCATAAATAAATAAATAAATAAAATTTTAAACAAAACATATTTCAATCAGTTATTCAATAACGTTCACAATATATCAGATGACTCCACATTCAATATGATTTTTAAAAAATATGTCGATTTTTGATTTACATCCAAATGGGTCTTTGTTCCCTTATCTCTCCAATAAACGTGAATTATCGGCGACCATTGTTCAGGAGAGCACCGACTATATTTCAAAGAGATTGTCTAATTTAAAACTGCTCCTAGACTGTTAATTTAATGCTACGATCTCCTGTCTACCTCATCTCTACTGAAATAACTTTCGTAAACGAGATTACAATAGAGCTAAAAGATTCCCAGCAAAATCCCTGGAGTCCCGGAATTTTAGTATGGCTCTGACAGTCCCAATAACTTTTTAAAACTTTTCCAAGCCTTGTCCCCCAGACGCTGTATTAAAAAAAAGTTTTATTAATGAAAGCAGAGAATAAATTCATATTCTACTAGAAGTAGAAACAAAGCTTATATAAAGCAGGACCTACGAACTTTAGAACTTTGCGATAAATTTGGACCTTTTAATTAAGTAGGTTTATTCCAACAACTTTTTTCAAAAGGAGTCTAAAACCCAACTGCACTTCCATCGCTACGAATGTCAAAAGCACCCTCCATCATTCCGTTTGGATGTCTCACTAACATTCCCGCGTGACCCATCTCCTCACTATAATCAGGCACCACAACGACCTGATGTCCTCTGTCTTTGAGATACTGTATCGTGTTTTCACTAAATCGACCTTCTAAATGAAGGAAATCATGGTGTTCCTTTGTTGTACGCCCGAAGAGCCACCTAGGAGCTGAAACTGAAGCCTGCAAATCTATATTCTGAATGACATATCTATGAAAGATTGCAGCTTGAGTCTGTGATTGACCATCGCCACCTCTCGTGCCGTATACCATTACCCTTCCATCATGAAGTCTTGCAGCAGCAGGGTTCAATGTGTGGAACGGTTTTTTACCCGGCGAGACTGTCAAGATATGGTTTCTCTCAAGAGTGAACGCAGATCCCCTATTTTGCCACAAAATTCCGGTGCTCGGAAGCACTATTGCACTCCCAAATTCATGGTAAATGCTCTGAATGAATGAAACCGAAAACCCTTTGTTATCCATTACACCCATCCAAATTGTATCACCCGGGCCTTTCCCTTGTCCAGCCTGCGAAGCTCGATCTAAGTTGATTTCGTTTGCCATTTGCAATAGTGTATCACTCGATATTAGAGATTTTGGATCTATCGTCATTTCTCGCGGGTCTGTTATGTATTTGTCTCTGAGCCCAAAAGCTAGTTTTGTAGCTTCTACTGTTGCGTGTATGAGTTTTCCCTCATGCTTACCATCGATGTCCAATTTGTCTAAGATTCCAAGTATACCAAGTGATACTGCACCTTGTGTGGGAGGAGGGAGGTTGTAAACTTCTCCATGCTTGTGTAAGAGACGCAAGGGAACTTTTCTTTCAGGTGTATAATTTGCCATGTCTGATTCTGTTATAGGCATGCTTATCGACGTCATGTCTTTTGCGATCAGCTTAGCTACATCTCCTCTATAAAAACTCGTCAGTCCATTCTCAGCTAGGCTTCTGAGCGTATTAGCCAGTTGCTTTTGATACAAGATATCTCCAACTTTCGGAATCTTTCCATCAGGAAGAAATATTTCATCGAACGCAGTAGAATGAGTTATTGTTTCATTGACATGTTCTAAAGATTTCCTTTGCGATTGCGTTACAGAGATACCTTCTTCAGCATATCTGATGGCATCAGCTAAGAGTCTATGCACAGAGATTCGTTTGTATCCACATTCTGATGAGTATTGGAGTGCTTCTTCCCATCCTCCCACAGTACCTGCTACAGTTATAGCAGCTTTTGTGCCTGTGTATGGTATTTTTGTGAGTCCTTCAAAAAAGTCTGGAGTAGCTAAGCTTCCTACCCCTCCACAAGCATCAATAGCCACTGGTTCTCCATTTGGAGGAATTATTAGCCAGAATCCATCGCCACCTATGCTGTTCATATGCGGATAGACGACAGCAATCGTTGCTGCAGCAGCCACCATAGCTTCCATAGCTGTACCTCCAGCTCTGAGGATGGCTATAGCGGTTTGACTGGCAAGATGGTGAGGTGTCACCACCATGCCTTGGGGTGCTACGTTGCTTTGCATGATGGTTTCTATCTATAACAATAAAAGTGAATTGGTTACACCCTTAAGGTTTTGATAAGCCGGTTCTTCCATCGAGCCACCATTTGAGCTGAAGGGCTAAACACTCTATCGAAGACAGTAAACTATGAAAATACCCAATCAATTTTATGATATGAGAATTTCGGAAACAGGACGCGTAAATGACTATAAAATCTAACGCATGCTCATAATATAAATTCTGCCGATAGCTTATAGGCCCTCGTAAATAGCTACAGGGTTTATGCCAGAAATTACTCCTGAGGGAACGGTGGGCCGTAAAATAATGTCGATAGCACGTACCTATACGTTGTAATAAAGATTAGGACTCAGAACCGGTAATAGATTGTTCAGCGGCGATGTGTTTGTAGGATATTAATATGCCTTCTGGGCGTAATATTTTTCGCCGAGGCTTAGTGATCCATAGTAACTGTTATGCCTGATGTGGCTACGATATACTAGCTAGTAATTCTTTTGTGGTTTCAGCTGAAATTGGGCAAGGCTTTCATTTAGAACACATCTGGGTTGCGGTTGGTTTGTATGAAAAGTGCTTTAAAGTTTATTTATCTGTCTATTTCTGCTATAGACTTTATTATCTGCATAGCCATGAACGGCTTTTATGTAAGTTAAATGGTCTATTTACGTGTACATAGACGGTATTACAGTATACATGTACAGTACACCGTATATTTTTCGGTTTACCCTGTTTCAGTCGTTACCCTATCCGAAATGCGAATGATTATAAATTACTAGCTTCCGCCCGCGATTTTGTTCGCGTCCCATTAGATCCCGTTAATTTTCCGGGATAAAAAGTATCCTATGTTACTTCTAATACTTACAAGAATATGTGTACAAAGTTCCATGATGATCGGTTAATTAGTTTTCGCGTGAAAGCGTATAACAAACAAACTTACATTCACATTTATAATATTAAGTAGGATGTTTCAAATAAAGATTTTAGGGTGAGATACGCATTTTGTGGTAGATGGTAAAATTTGTTCTATTCCCTTTATGTGTCTCTCGAAAGGACCTATCTACTAATCACTGACCATGAGCTTGACTAGAAACTTTTTTCAATGCACCCAGTCCTGTCTAATTTCAGACCCAAAAATTTACAAAAATATTAAAGTAGGTAATGGAAAATGGCACTAGATTGCAATCTTTATACCTAATCAAGGAACTATAATTTTACTAGACGTTGACTCTAAAATAACGTAGACAGGGAGATATTCTACACTGCGTAGAGCCTCTACGTCGTCGTAGGGGATCTACGAAGTCCTCTACGTAAGCGTAGCTCTTCGTCTGCTACGGATTACGTATTTACTTATTTTTTTTATAAGCGATAAAAATTAAACCATGGTAGAAATAGTTACTGTGGTAACATTTTGGTACATATAATAAATGAGTCACAATGAGCCCTACTACTTACTTCTACAATAGTACCTGCCTACATAGAGTACCTAACTTCAACTAATAGGCTCGCGTCTATTCAACAATTCTACATAGGTACCTTACTCCTTGGCGGTATAATCTTGGAGATGTTTGTAGTTTCTAATCAATACCTAAGTAGGAAAGGTAGATTTATTAAACATTGTACCTACTCCAAAGTTTAGAAGTTACGGTAGGGTACTTTAGGTACATAGGTACCTACCTTTCGTAGGTTGGTAAGTTTAAAGTTAAACCTAGGTGAGTTCCAAACTTTGCAGTCCTTATAGAAATCCGTGACTGGTGCTCTCTGTCCAGTTTATTGTTAACTTTGCTAACTTCGTAACTTAACCTTTGTGCAAAGAAAGTTTTCTGACGCCAGGCAGAACTCAATTTTCACTGTCCGGGGCCCGTTTCAGGACTTGTTTAGTTAGTAAGTATCTAGGTAGTTAAGTAGTGTAGGTACCTACCGTTTGCTTCCTACTAAGGTTCGGGTTAGCTAGTGCTAGCTAATACCGCGTTCACACTATGCCATTGCCGCTGCCGGCATGAATGCCGCGATTAATTCCGGAATGATTGCCACAGCAACATCGCCTTAATTCCTACACCGCGTTCACACATGCCCAATATGCCCATGCCGCTGCCCGAATTATTGCCGCGATTAATTCCGGAATTATTGCCACAGCAACATCGCCTTTATTCTCACCAAGGAGCTAGGGCATGAACGTTGCTGTGGCAATAATTCCGGAATTAATCGCGGCATTCATGCCGGCAGTGGCATGGGCATAGTGTGCACGCGCTAGTAGGCTAGGCACCTATCTAACTGTCTAGCCTAGATAGGTACCTACTCAGAAAACTCTGTGCCTAGATACAATACTTATTCCAATGTACCTACCTACACCTAGTACCTACGTACTACGTACTTACCTGTATAGTTATTATATTATGATCTGTGCCTGAATCTGTAAATTTCATATTACATTTGTAGATCTGTTTTTTCATTACCTACTAGATGGTGCTACGTAATGTGCATTACGGATGCACACGTACGTACATGTATGTAAGTAGCGCCATCTAGTAATATTTAACAATATTAAATTATTAAATAGACACCATATATCCCATCCTAAACACATCACCAGCGGCATCTATGCTGGCAAGTTAACAACTATAGTTCTTCAAGAACTCGATAGAAGGCGTGCAATCTATTGTGCCAATGCTCAAATAAGTGTCAACTGTCAACGTTGACTAGTGATGTTATTCTATTCTATTTAATATTCTTAGTTTTAGTTAAATAGTTTTGAAGAGAAAATCCACCATTTTCTCCTCCAAACAAACGACAGCCGACTTGGTGAAGACTTGACTTGACTCATATTATTTAGAATTCACCACTTGACACTGGCAAAATAGTCCGTCGAAATGACGGATACAGGCCATAAAAAAAAATCTAAGCGCAAAAGTTTTGTAAGGATGTTTGAATAATTATGAAGTTACCTATGTATGTTTGTTCCTCTTTCACGCTACTTTTTATGCCGAAAAATCAACGGGATCCAACGCAACGCGACCGAAATAGCGGGCGGAAGCAAGTAAGAAATAAAAATGCTGTCGAGACAATGCCCAATCGGGATGAATAAAAAGAGCCCACAAATAGCCACAATGGGTAACATCGATGACAACCATGGAAGGTGTACTGACAACGGGCGTTAATTTCAATAGGATTTTGTTATTGGCATTTAAGGCAAGAAAGCCAACTTTCTTTGCCAGTGTCACGTTCTAAGTTATGCCTAAAACCAGTGAATGTACCAAATGTTCTCTAAACCAAATATTAAATGAAGCAAGAAGCATTGAGATAACAATAATACTACCCAACTATTATAGGTACATACTGTAACTGTACGGTACCTTCTCCTCCAAAAAGCAAACAGCACATCACTATAAACGTCAAATTCGCGATTTTGCGAGTGCTAAAGTCATCGAAATGGGCTAAAGTGGCGTAGAACCCAAACAAATTCAAGAGCCATGTGATTTCACTGCAAAATGCCCTAAAGCGGCTTACTATCTAAACCGCTCGCACAACTCAAAGCCGGGCGATTGAAGACGACCATGAGCACGGAGCGTGTCTTGCAAAAATAGATTTTCCAACAATTTTTACGTATCGTGACGTGTATCAGGACAAAACGAACTCAATACAACCGCTGCTGAGCTAAACACGGCAATTTTCTCACAGAAAACATTGTTTTGTGTTTAAAAAAACTCTGTAATGTTTAAATCTTTGTTCAGCTCTTTGGTAACTCAGGCCAGCTGTCAAGAGGTGGGTAAGTTTTTAATTATTTGTGAACGGCCTGAAGGGTTTACTAGATTCGGCATACGCAACCATGCAATTTGTTTGTATGCGGATATTATTACGGTTGGTATGCCCTTGGATCGTCCGTCCTTGAACGTGAAGAGGGAACAGCACAGCGACTGTGGTCTTGCTCTTGCTTGACGACACCTTGGATGGTCCATCCCATTGTTTTACTATTTACATCACTCACATTATCACTTGTTACAATGTTTTACTTCACAACAAGTTAGATAACCGACCTGACCTCTTTGACCTTACAAGAAAAACAACAAAAATTTCATTGGCCTCAACGGAAGACCAGCGCAGGTTATTACAACCTGCACATGCTGAGTTGAAACCAGTTTGCAACTGTGTATTTATTTATTTTGTTAATATTATATATACTTACTCTAATTGTGATTATATCATGTTAATTACCTAGTTGCAAATAAACTCTTTGATTTGATTTGATTTGAAAAATAATGACTAAAGTTGCAGCCTGTTCCAATTTCAAAATACTTAGATACAACTTATTTACAACCTGTCAAATATGTTGTTGAGTTCTTCAATTGTTATTATTTACTCACCTTATCATGTACTGTGCCAATTAAAAAAATGTCAGAACTTGACAAAAATACACTTGACTGATGTGTGCATGATGGATCTCTAATAAGATAGATGCACAACTTGCCTGCAGTTATATTGCTTAAATAAACATGATAAGAATTTCTTATCTATTACGTCAACGGGCTATCAACTCAGTTCAAATTGGATCTCCACTCGAAAATGACATCCCGTCGGGTACTTATATTTATTTAATTGATAAATAATGGTCCTTTAGATCACTGTGGTTTGAATTAAGATAATTGCTCTTATACATTGTGTGGTGTTAAGTGATTGTTGAGTGGTTTAGAGGAAAATGTGTCTTATAATATAATATATATAGGTGTAGTTGGTTTGAAATGGTTCTGTGTTAGATTTTTATTTATCTCTTGAGTTAATGTCATTGGCTGGCTATTAACCTAAAAATGAGTAAAGGAGGTAGTTATTATCACAACATTTAGCTAGGTAGGTATCTGATACTTAATATCTAGATGTGGGTTGTGGTCTTGGGTGATTAGAACCCACCCAAATCTTATTAGAATAAAACTGGGCTAGGTATTTAGGACAACAAAATATCAGCTGTTTTCACATGACATTTTTAAAGGTTGTTAGAAACAATGATTACATAGTTAGGTTTCTAAGGTATTCTATTATGTTTTTCTTTTCAAAATAACTTTCATTTGACGTAAATAAATATTTTTTTTATGGAAATTTCACAATACCCTCTAGTTCCACACTAAGCTAGCCTTGCACTATGTGAACTAGAATGCTGATATATAATATACTCTTTTATTTATATGTATAACTAGCTTCTGCCTGCGACTTCGTTGATTTTCCAGGATAAAAATAGCTTATTGTGTTAATCCAAGTCATGGACAATATATATTTCAAGTTTCATCTAAATGGGTTCAGTAGTTTTTGCGTGAAAGAGAAACAAACATTCATCCATAGTTCCATACATACATCCAAACCTACATCGTCAGTAACTTTCGCGTTTATAATATTAGTTGGATTAACTCGAAATGACGCCATATTTTCCATGCAATATTTCATATTATTGCTCTATTCCTAAGAATTATAGTCTCAATCAACGTTTGCAGATAAAATTATATCAATAACAGTTGATAAGCTGTCAATGGATGCTGTTACTGGTTTTTTACAACTATGGAATTTACCATTTAAGACCTCCAAAGGTTTGTTTAGGTACTTTGTTTTAAGGAATCTAAACTGTAAATAGATAGGTAAACCTTATTTTATTAGTAAAAGTTGTAAAACAGCATTGTTACCTATCGCCTATGGGTCTTACTTAGAATCGACTCTCAATTTAAACAGAGTTGAATTCTCTCTATCAGTATTTGTCATTATCTAAACTCGAAGGCACCACTTTGATGGTTATTACTTTAACAGAAGTTGAGAGGTGATTCTAAGACTATGAATTTTAAATGTACCAAACCATAGTAGTTTTTTATTTCAAAATGTACTACATAAGATTTTTTCTCCAAGAAGCTAGTTAAGTAGGTACCAAAGCCTTGAACTATAGTTATCTAATAATATTAAAATATCTGTTTGCCTAGGGCAGGTTTAAAAATAGCATAAGACATGTAACTAAACAGTTGAAATAAATGTTTGTCCTTGACTTAAAAGTTCATGGTGCAAACATTGTTCAATACGAAACAGAAGTTACTCAACTTTAGCTCTTAAACACTCTAGATAAGTTCTAAAATCGCGTAAATTATACTAAGTTCTAACTTAATCCTTGTTCATTTCAGGGAGCTGGTTATTTGAAAAGGGCTGATACAGATAAACTCCATGAAATATTCCTGAAGTTCGCCACCGTCGAGAAAAACGGTGAGAAGTGCATCACCAGTGAAGATTTCGTTAGGAAGTACCTTGGACTATTCAACGAAGGTAAGGAACCCCATGTTTATCAACTCGGCCAAGAAACCAAGGCAAATATGTACTAGCTTCATCCACTAGTGAATCTTGTTTTCGACGTCATTGTATTGGAGTAAAATCTCTCCCGAAGTGTACGTAGTAGTACAAGTTTTGGTGTGTAAATCTGGAGTAAAACGTCTGACGCCCAGCACACCAGTGGGCGCTGATTTGTATGGAGACACTGCGCGGATTCTTTGAGAAGCTTGGTCTACACCAAGCCCGTACTCGCATGTCAAGCTTCTCAAAGAATCCGCTCAGTGTCTCCATACAACTCAGCGCCCACTGGTGTGCTGGGCGTCAGACGTTTCACACCCACACTATACACTGAAAACTCGTACTAAGCCCTCTGTGTGTAAGGCTTCTTATAACTAAAGCTAACCACTGATAGATCATCACATCATTAGCTTGTATGATTTCCAACCATAATTCTAGCCTAATAGAGTCCATAATTCAAAACTATTACAAGGAGTTTAGGCACAAAAACACGTACACATGATAGTCGCAGCGTCATACGATGCGACGTTGCACCGTTTGGACCTAAGTCAAGCTTATTAAAGCGGTTGTGTATGTGTAATTTTCAACCTAAAATCAACCTATAATAAGGTGCATATTTCCAGATGACTACAACAAGGAGTCAGTCAAGCTCATCGCTGGGATCGTGGATATGGACAAAGATGGCTTCATATCCTTCCCCGAGTTCCAGGCTTTTGAGGGATTGCTGTGTGTCCCAGACGCGTTGTATAAAACTGCCTTCCAGCTCTTTGACACCAATGGCAATGGGCTCGTGGCTTTTGGTATGTTTTTTTATATTTCAGTAAAATAAATATCATTGGACATTTCACACAACACCTTAAGTAGTACCAAACTGAGCAGAGCTTGTACTGTGGGAACTAGATTGCTGATAAAATACATAAAATAGTTTATTTATATGGATAGGCTTGCATAGAAAGGCAGGACAAAGTTTCTACAGTAGAATATGTATCAAAATATAAATATCCCACTACACAGGGTTATCCCACTATATGGTTGTCCGATGGGCACAGAATGGTCTGTGGTCTGTGGTCAGTTTTGCCATGGGTATTGCTGCCACAGTCACATGGTTACGACGTCATAATGCTAAAGCCATATAGAATTTTATAAAACCTTCACATAACAATCTACTAGCATTGGAACGTCTCCAAAACTCTCAAAACAGAATTCACATTAAAAGAAATTACCTACATAAAGCCAGACGTTCCTTCAGACTTGTGCTATTAATCAAAAACTGTCTCATAGAGATAGGAAAAGATAACAGTCGCTAAGTTATAAATAAATGCAGAATTCAGGGTTACAACATTTACAATAGACCTTGCACTTTCTGCTTTTACTCAAGGCTATGAAATATGGAACAACAAATCAGTAGTTTATTTAACCTAGTTTACTTTACAATCCTACTAATATGAAAGTTTAGATAAACCTGTCAAAGTTGGAATGTTTGTGTTTTAATCACGCTGCTACTACTAGTTACTAATGGGATTTGGATGAAACTTGGCCTATGAGTTCGTAGCCTGGATTAAAACATAGGCTAGTTTTTATCCCGAAAATTTACGGGACGAACGAGATGCGGACGTTTGCGCGGGCCAAAGCTAGTGTTGTATATACATATTTGGAAATTCCTTACTCAATGCATCCTTATAGGGACATGCTCAGACTGGTGTCATCAATATCAATATCATCATCAATATTATAAATCTCTTTTGAAGCTGACAGAGAATCAACGCACAGCCTAAACTATAAGTCCTAGAGGTATGAATTTTGGAGGGTAGTATCCTTATTTAGTGTAGGGGTGCACTAAAAAAGGAATTTTGAAACGTCACACTCTAACGGCTATTTGACGGCTATTTGTTCATATGAGAAATAATTAATTTATACCTTGCGCAACTAAGCGAAGGATCTAAATGAATGTCTACCGTGCCTTGGGACTACCATTAGTACCATTGGTATTATTTATCTATTAGTTTTAGTTAATTACTTATTTTTATTGTATTTTCCAGACGAATTCGCCGAAGTCATGCGTAAGACGGCGCTCCACAAGAAACTACCCTTCAACATGGAGAGCACGTTCGTCCGCCTGTACTTCGGCAAGGTAAAACTCACTCTCTTTTACGGTGATGGTTTATATTCTCATCATCATCATTTCTCCACTCCACACAGATCATTGGATAACCTTGAGTTTTCTTATTAGGTCTACTTCAGAGAAATCATGTATAGGGCGCCTTCTGGTAAGATCGGCGTAATAGTAAGTCCGCTGTATACTTTATAAGCAAATAAATGTCTGTCTATGTCTATGTCTATCTTACCAGAAGGCACTGTACCTCATGCTCGTACAAATACTGTTATATATAGTAACAAAAAATTTTTTATTGATTGGTGAATAAAAATATAAAAAATGTAGTTCCACATATCCCTACTGGTAGGGAGGAACGGAATTTCTACCCACTTATTACTACCTTGTGCATGCACGTGCATTCTAGGTAAAAAGTGGCCCGTGTCGCTGTATAAATTATCTAGATTAAAATATGCAAAGGGCTGCTAACATAGTACTTTTTTTCATTTCCAGGATAAGAAACGGCTTGTAACCTACCCCGAGTTCAGTCAGTTCCTTCACGACTTCCACGAAGAGTATGGAGTGGAAGCCTTCAAGAAATGTGACAAAGATGGCTCCGGCTTCATCAGCGCCGGCAATTTTAAAGATATCATGATGAGCGTCAAGAACCATCTGCTGACTAAAGAATTGAAGAATAAGGTTATCAATGTAAGTTCTACTCGACCACAGAGTACATAATAATATTCTACCATGGATTACAAAGTTATGACTAACGGAGTTATGGCAAAGTACTGCCTACCTAATGGGTAAGGTTGTTGCTGGTGCAATTACAGGCTCATGTGCCTGTAATTTTTACGTGTGACCACAGATGATGGATGTATGTGATTTCTCAGAGAGCACATCTTCAGGTACCTACTTGCTCTGTTAATGATACTAATTATAAACAGAAATAATCTTTACTATTTCTCATTAAAAAATCCTTGAAATCGGTCACCAATGTAGGTGAGTCTGTCCGAATTTTTTTTTTAACTGAAACACCAACTTTTCAGGCCTCAGGCTTCCCCCACGGAGACCGTAAAATCAGCTTCCCCTACTACATGGCCTTCAACAGTCTTCTAAACAATATGGAGCTGATCAAACGGGTCTACCTCAACGCTACCAATGGTCATCGCAATCAAGAGGTCACCAAGGAGGAATTCTTACATTCGGCTCAAATGATGAGTCAAATTACACCGCTCGAAGTTGATATTCTGTTTACGCTGTGTGACGCCATCAGCCATAGCAACGGGTAAGTTAAGCCTTATTGTGTTACTAGCTTCCGCCCGCGACTTCGTTCGCGTCCCATTGAATCCCGTTGATTTTTCGGGAGGTCACGGACAATATGTATTCCAAGTTTCATCCAAATCGGATCAGTAGTTTTTGCGTGAAAGAGGAACAAACGTACATACATCTACACAAACTTTGCGACAGGGATTTTGCGACAGGTCTGCGATAAGCAATCATATCTTACTTCGGGAGACATACAATCGTTTTTTGATACCCTGTTTTTAATAATCTCAAAGTAAGCTTAGAGTAGTGTTTTGTCCCTTTTAAATCTGCGTGCAAAAGACGAGTTAATAATATCATTGGGATTAATTTAGGCATTGCGTAGCCCGCGCTATTCCATAATAGTTAATTCAATGATAATTTATTTTTGATTACCATTACCACAGATAATATAATATTCTATATAAAAACAATACTCGAGGTAACCTCATGCTTAATACTACTTAACAAATAACTTTTACTTACTAAAAACTACTCTATTTTGTGCACAATAGAATGCAATATTCTTTGTAAAAGTTTCACAACCTCGCCTGATATTATCTAATCTACAATAGGTATGCACGATTTGCAAACGCTACGATATTAGTCTTACGATAGCCAATTTTATCTGTCCGTGACTTACGTTAGCGATAAGACAGCCCATTGTACAAGGGTACAAAGGGAAATGATTAGACGGTTCTTGAGGAAAAGTCCGAGTACAGAGCTCCGGGTCTGTGCATTTGTTTTGACTTTCGACTCGAGTATAGCACACGCAAACGCATTCGCAAAGCGAGAAATTTTGTTGGAAATTACACAATTCCCAGATTCCCGCTAGAGGCGTTTATCCGGTTTTCATACAAAATGTCTCGCTTTGCGAATGCGTTTGCGTGTGCTATACTCGAGTCGAAAGTCAAAACAAATGCACAGACTCGGGGCTCTGGGTGTCATATTACCTCTTCGTACAACTTTCCTAATAAAAAATCGTTGCAAAGTAGGTGTTGCAATTTTGTATGGAACAGCAAATGTTTTTGGGGTTTGTTGGTTCCAATGGAAAAGCTCGTAACATTACGGTTGGCTATTTGAACCCTCTGAAGTTTTCGAGGGTGGTGTAAGTATATTATGTCTCAGAGTGGTAGGCGCAGTGCAAAATATCACAGGGCACGTCGTTAATGGATGTGCTCAGTGAGGCAATGCAGTCGTTATAGGCAGTGGTTACCACCTAACATCAGCTTGGCCATCGGCTTGTTTCTTCTTAGTTGTATGAAAAATAATATTGAAGTTATCGAATGAATGAATAAAAACTAATTTTTGTACATAAATAACACCGAAACATATTCTTATGATATAAAACAAAACAGGTTGCATTAAATGTACAAGGGGCGGCCTTATCGCTCAATAGCGATCTCTTCCAGGCATTCTTGATCGAATTAGATTTTAAAGAAAATATTCCTCTTTTTCTAAAAGGGTATTCTTTGCTTATTTTTGAGAATAATTGAACACGGAAATGATCCACCCAATGTTTTAACTTTTTGGTTAATGGCTTTTGCAACTTGTTGTTCTGCCAGTGTCTATTTGTCCACCCAATGTTAAGTCTGATGTTATATTTCCAGACGAATTGTCTACAATGATCTGAACTCAATCACACCCGAACAGTATTTCAAGCAAGTCACGCGACGAGTCGCCGAAATCAAAGCAGTTTCCGTAAGTATCTCGTATCTCCCTCACTCGCACGATTACACCTCTCTTTCTAACCTCTCGTACGTTTACAGGAGCCGTCGGCCGAAACCCCTTAAAATGTATGTGTAGGTAATTTTAGGTGTTTCCATGACTGGCTATAATAATTTCTGTATTTAATTCTAGCAATTCTAAGAGCAATGCAGACTATAGAAAC
This sequence comes from Eulithis prunata, assembly GCA_918843925.1. Taxonomy (NCBI): domain Eukaryota; kingdom Metazoa; phylum Arthropoda; class Insecta; order Lepidoptera; family Geometridae; genus Eulithis; species Eulithis prunata. The sequence continues at coordinate 1,641,785 of OU974017.1, forward strand.
TATGTGTTTTCAGGTCTTTGGCGACAGGCGACTAAAATCTTCAAGGTTTTGTTTGAACTATTAATATTTGATATTTTTTATTTCGTTACATATTATACATAACATTGGCATGTAAATTTGATATATAGATTTTTTCGTATATGACGGTTTTGCTCGTTTGTCGATACGAAACTTAAAAAAAGAGGTAAGTAGGAAATAAAACGCGTTAAATTTAGTCTGTAGTCTGCAGGCGCTTTAATAATATTATAATCATTATCTGTATAAAAAAATCAAGTAAAAAGGTACTAATTACTTAAGAACTTAGTTTGTACTTAATTCTGTAAGTGCTAAGTACCTTTTTACTTTTATTGAATAAAGATAAATTATTAAAAACTCGTTATATTATATCCCGTTTTATTAATATAACTTAAAATATCAAGTTGTATCATACCCGGTTTAAACCTCTTAGTTATATTATAGCCAGTCGTGTGAAGTAGGCTTTAGAACTTTAGACTGTATGTTTACGATATAAGAGTTGTTTTTGGAAACATCACTAACTTATGGTCTATGTTTTTTCTGTTTCTTTCAATGCGCATAAGGATGAGGTAAATATAATAAGAGAGTCATATCGATTGTTAGAGTATTTGGGGCAGTCGATGGTAAGTGCAGGTCGAAGTTTATGATGTTTCTACGTTTTTTTTTAATTCCATTTTTAAACATAGTCAATTAGTCATGTTTTGATCATTTAGTTTAAAAAAAGTGTTATTTAAGGCTGCCTGTCCACTAAAGCGGAGCGAGGCTGCGGAGTAAAGAAACTGAGAAATATGAACCAATGGGACCTTAGCTGAGCGGAGATTTTATGCAATCCTATCGGTTAATATTTCTCCATTTCTCCGCTCCGCAGCCTCGCTCCGCTTCAGTGGACAGGCAGCCTAATGCACGGCTGATCAGATCTCGTGGTACAATACTTGCTCAGAATTTTCTGAGTATATCTATATATATATACTATCATTAAACGTTTCGGGACAATGCTGAGACTCACTCAAATGAATTTACATAAAAACGTCAAATAAATATTCTAAAGACTAGAAAATATTTCTATTCGTTTTTTATAGAATCAAAACATTGCTATGTACTTATTTATTTTTATAGCTACTTCATCAATTACATAACTTACTTACCTCTTTAAAAACGAAGAGGTCAAATCAAATACATTTTTCTTGCTAATACACAAAAAGTTTGATAACTAACAAACATACCGCTATCGAGTAACAATATGGATGTAAAAGGCTACAAATGACTGTATATATTTGTGATTTTATGTTAAGTTTGGTAAGCTACCATTTCTCTGTGTATTTTGAAAACTTTATCAAATCGAATTACCCATGATTTTTTTACTACATACGCAAACTAATTATTTTTGTGAAGTTATGATATTTAAATTCACAGCTGTTTTGATACACACACATGCTCATTACTTCGCTGTCTACGATTCACCAATTTTGATACTTTTAAGCTATTTAGTGCACAATGAAAATTGCATCGATACAGTCACTACAAAAATCTTATAAAAAAGGCCCTTTGGGCAAATCTTTTGCGTTGCCCTATTTACTAAAATAATGATTTTTTTAAACATGAAGTATTTACATAATTCCGGCGTATGGGCTCTTAACTAATACAGTGTTTTGTTTTCTGTGTATCAACATACTTGGATAAGAGAAAACAAAACACAGGCAATACAATACAATGGCCAATAACACAATAACAAAAAACTGCAATTTTTTTTTTGCGTATAATGCACAATCAACCTTGAATATGATAAGTTAAATATAAACCTATCCTAAAGGTTATATTCCAAGGTATACAAAAATTCTACATAACGAAAAAAAAACAATTCATATTCTCAAGCATCCCATAGTATCTATCTAGTCTACACTGTATCGATGCAATGACGTCATCATCACAAGAGTTTGGTAAATGCGTGTCTGCTTTGTTGCAGAGTCCGGAAGAGAGAGGTGTGCTTATCCAGATTTTGGAGAGCACTTACAGATTTACGCTCGGTTCCTTTGCTGGTGGTAAGTCTTGGACACTTAACACCCTCTAGTTCCAAACTAAGCAAAGCTTTTACTATTGGAACTAGATTGCTGATAGAATATTTATATATATTTTTTGTAAATATGTACATAGTTATATAGTAACACCCAGACATAGAACAAACATCTATGCCACACAAAAATATTTGTTCTTGGTGGGAATCGAATCCACGACCCACAACACTGAATGTAGAGCTATCACCGACTGGATCTGTGACGTCTGTCAAACTTGATTAGCAGATGACTTTAATAGCTGACTAAAAAGAGAAGTGTTATAAGTTTGAGGTATGCCTGTATGTTTGTGTCTGGTAGATTCAACACGAATAGATACTCAAATAATTCAATTAAGTTTTGTTGGTTAGAAAGCTTACAATTTTCAATTTTTAGTAGAAATTGGTACAGCACCGTTTGCATCAAGTTCTCCCTTCTATTTATAGTTGCGCGAAGTCCGTCTGTCTGTCTGTTTCTTAAAAAACCTTTTCCATCAGCTATTGGAGCCTCAGCCGTATACCCCATCGACTTAGTGAAGACCAGAATGCAAAACCAACGCACGGGCTCGTTCATCGGCGAGGTGGCGTACAGAAACTCATGGGATTGCTTCCGGAAGGTCATCAGACATGAAGGTCTCCTGGGACTGTATCGAGGACTGATCCCACAACTGATTGGTGTGGCACCGGAGAAGGCTATTAAGCTTACGGTAAGTGTCATTGCTTCTAAATATTATACTATATAAATTTATTATATAAAGTGCTAGCCGTAACCCGCGGCGTTGCTCGCGTTCCACCCTTTAGAGTGTGACGTTTCAAAATTCCTTTCTTAGTGCACCCCTATACTATCTAAGGATACTACCCTCCAAATTTCATACCTCTAGGACTTATAGTTTAGACTGTGCGTTCATTCTCAGTCAGCTTCAAAAGAGTTTTATATATTTAGATATAAAATAAATATTTTTAAGGTTAAGTACTACAGACCACAGATCATATAATACTATACTACTAGAATTGAGGATATATTCATATTGGTCTTCTAAAGCTGAGCTAACTAAAATAATTGCTAAATCTGTTGTCATCTTTTTTTGTTGTCATGCAAGTGACAATGATAGAGCATTTTTTAAAGCCGCGCTAAAATTACAGTTAAATATGAATAAAGGGGTTAATAGGTAACTTAAATTAACAAACATGTAGTACATGTGTACTTACTTCTATTTTGAAATCAATTTTATTATTGCACCTACTTCTGTTTAAAATGAAATAAATTATTATAAGAAATGATTTGTTTTTGAATGAATAATTGAATTTTTACAGATGAACGATCTAGTCCGTGATAAGTTCATGGACAAGAATGGCAACATTCAACTCTATGCAGAAGTACTCGCCGGTGCTTGTGTAAGTTTATATTTAACTTTGAATGAATGAATGAATACTTTATTGTACGTAGGTACACCTTATAACTAATATGCGAGACAAATTTTTTTTTTTTATTTTTTTTTTTTCTTTGCTTATTTTCGTACGGTTTTCTCGGACCCAGCTAATCAAAACTCGGTATTTTTTACTCGGTATAGTTTGATGGTGGATCCACACAGCATATAGTCAAAGGCACGTTTAAACATAACATTTTGCACATGCCCTTATTTCAACATTGCAATAATTACATAAAAATAAATTTCGTCTCCAGTGCTGTCGATCGTGCATTAGTTTTAATACAAAATTTCATTACAAGTGTTATAATTCTATGCATAAATGTCATTTCAGCATAAACAAAAAAAAATTAAATGAGGGTACTTAGTAATATTTTTTTTCTTTCCAGGCGGGCGGTTCACAAGTAGTATTCACAAATCCGCTAGAAATAGTAAAGATTCGTCTACAAGTTGCGGGCGAAATCGCAGGCGGAGGCAAAGTTCGTGCCTGGTCTGTGGTCAAAGAATTAGGGCTTTTTGGCCTTTATAAGGGAGCCAAGGCGTGTTTGTTAAGAGACGTGCCATTCAGCGCTATATACTTCCCGGCTTATGCACATGTTAAGGTAAGATAGTCTTCAGATTTATTAAATACAATTTAATTATACTTATATCACCTTGGTTTGCCTACTCTTCTTTTTTATTTTTAATGCACCTACTTTTATGTATTAAAATCAATATAAGTGGGCTTTGAGACTACTACACAGTTTATAACTAGCAGTCTCTTCGTTTCATTTGTAATCTGCACATTGTACTTACGTTGTTCTGAATAAACTACATGTGTTCAGTTTAGTTAGTTGTCTATCAAGTACCTAATAAAATTGAGTATAATAAATAAAATAAATATTCACGACACTTAACACAACGCCTTCTAGTCCCAAACTAAGCAAAGCTTGTACGATGGGAACTAGATGGCTGATAGAATACATACATACATTTTTTTTGTAAATACATACTTATAATACATAGAAACACCCAGACATAGAACAAACATCTATGTTTACAACACACAAATGTTTGTTCTCGGTGGGGATTGAACCCACGACCCACAGCACGGAAGGCAGAGCTACTACCGACTGAGCCATGACGCCCGTCGAGTATCTTTGTTAATACAGTCAACGACAAAATTATGTGTAGTTTTAAAAAGACAATTGATCAATTCATCTAGGCTTTGGTCACGGGGATCATTGAACATCACCAGGATCTGGATCGGTAAGGATCCATGTAGTTTTACAGAAATGACTGGATTATTGATTGGCTTATTTTTGTTGATTTGCAGGCGAAATTCGCAGACGAGAACGGGTACAACCACCCACTGACCTTACTCGCAGCTGGAGCCATCGCGGGTATACCGGCCGCCTCGCTCGTTACACCTGCTGACGTCATCAAAACTAGACTACAGGTAGATAGATAGAATATTCTTTATTGTACACCATTTATAAGATAATGGACTTTGCATTGGCATTCTGAAAAGGGAACGGCTGAAATGTACTCAGACGAAGGCATATAAGCACATTTGTTTTGTTACACAATCGAATACTTTGAAGGGCTAGAGTATAAAACTGTAGATAAACTCTCTACAGACAATTTCAAAGTTGCCTTGGAGTTTTTCATAATGATGGTGACACTATTATGTAGTTCAACGAACATAACCAACTATAATAATAATATAATATAATAATATGTTACAAAAAGCAGTCATTTTAAATACTTGTAGGTAGAATTGTACGAAAGTTTTTGCAATCTGACCTTTCGACTGATGTACAAACTTCTAATTCTAATATACCAAATCTTTCAACAGTATCAACTGATGTACACTTGGCTTAGGCCCGTGTGCATCATTTATTTTCCGACTCTAGCGAGTCGAGCTGATGAACATCTAGACCTCAATAATAATAATAATATGTATATAATGCAGAGAATCGTTGGAATAAGGGAGCGCAATAAGGGCATGCAGCAGGTCCCACATAAAATCATATTATATAGGTATAAAATTTCATGTTGGAAGTCTAACTTGACATGTAGCCGTGTGTACTTCCGACGAGCTCATTCACAAGTCCCTATTACAATTAATCTGCTTTCATGTTGTAAAACATAATAAACAATTATTTGCAGGTGGTAGCGCGAACGGGCCAAACAACATACAGTGGAGTTATAGACGCGTCTAGGAAAATATACGCCGAGGAAGGATTCAGAGCTTTTTGGAAGGGCGCTGTTGGTAAGTGTTATATTTCTATCTTAGACCACAATAATAATATATTAGTAGATCAATACCTATATATAAAAGTTTAGAGTAAAATCATTACCAAACTGAGCATAAGGATCCTTTCCCACTTGAGCTAATGTTGCGTTCACACTATGCCGCAGTCGGCAGGGAAGTGGGCACGAGCATAGTGTGAACACGATAATGCCTCTGTCCCGGCTCCCGGCCCAAGTTCATGCCTTTGCTCCCTAATGAGAATAAATGCGATGTTGCTGTGGCAATAATGCTGGCAGCGGCATGGGCATAGTGTGAATGCGGTATAAGCTACGTTGCTAAGGATGTGTTTGACATCCATCAATAGGCATCGGCATGGGACTAGAGGGCGTTGTGTGAATTGTCTAAGAATATTTTTATTTAGACGTTATATTTCTATATTCTTCTTCTTCTTCTTCTCTTCAATAATGGCCTGTGTTCGTCATTTCGACAGACAATTTTGCCAATGTCAAGTGTTAAAATTGTAATAAATAAGTCAAGTCAAGTCATTTGTCAAGTCGGCTGTCGTTTGTTTTGAAAAGAAAATGGTGGATTTTCTCTTCAAAACCTAACACGAATTTTTACATTCAGAAAAACCACTTTACACACATTTATTCCAATGGCTCACACTTTATGTTACGACCTAAGTATTATTGGTTAAAATTCCACCAAAATTAAACAACAATACTCACAATAACACAAGAAAAACTATTAAAATAAAAGTGCTGTGTCGTTTCAAAAAATGTCAAAACTCGTGTCCCTTTCTATATTCCAGCGCGTGTATTCAGATCGTCGCCACAATTCGGCGTGACGCTGGTGACGTATGAAATCCTACAGCGTCTCTTCTTCGTCGATTTTGGAGGATCGTGAGTATTAATAATCTTAATTTAGATTCATTCTATATTTCTGACCGTGGTGCGTTGGTTTCCTTATATAAAACATTGCCCTTTATTTGACCACTCGGGTAAAAACATGCAGCAGAGTTTACTTACGTTTTTTGTCATATAATTGGTCTTATCAGGTATAAGAAATGCCATGCTGGATGTAGGCTTTACTCTTTTTAGATTTTTGTAAAAAAATCTCTACTCAAATCTATGCTTGAGTAACAATTTCTTTATCTGCATACGCCGTCTCCCTGCGATTATTACATACGCACATTTTAGTCTTGTTTATTATTATATTGTTATTGTTTATAACATTATACATTTTAGCAATCCATACTCTTCCAATAGTCGTAATTTTTCATTTCAAATATTTATATCTTTTCAGTCGACCAACCGGTTCAGAGTTGCACGTAGCGACACCTATGGAAGAAACGGTAAAGAAAGCACATCACATCGGCGGCTACCAAGTAGCACTCCCTGTGCTTACCGGCTTGGAAACCAAGTTCGGCATTTCCTTACCAAGGTTCTCCTTCGCCAAACCACCGCAATAGACAAATGTACCACATACCGGCGCACTCAGAGACGACGCAAACGAATAACAAACGCAAAGTTACATTGAAGTGACGTCTCTAAGTTCGGTAGTTAGGCCCGTATGCTGGATTACTGTTCAAGCACTGATTCGGACTCAAGCATTTTTTGTATGAAAATCCACTCGAATATATGCTTGAGTAACGATTTCTTTATCGGCATACGAGCCATTCTATGAAAATTTGCATTACAGTGGATTTATACCAATTTCAGGTGTGGTCCAAAAAATTCAATGAGGCCTAAAGTTTCAGCAAGTATATTTTCTTAGATAATCTTCCCTAGTAAAACAGTATCACTGCGAACTATAGCGGGATCTTCATATTCAAACACGCTTGCATTCAATCGTTTGGAAAATTCCGCAACTTTGCTGAATAACAAAGTTGCACAAGAAGTATCTGATAAAAAAATTAGAAAACTCCCCAAAACTGAATTGTACAATTTGCCAGTAATTCTTTGCAGATTATTTGTAAGCAAACATAGAAATTCGAATGTAATACTTACCAATTCCTAATCAGTAAGTCCCTCAGCATTTTTAACCTTCAAGGTACTTTATTCTATTAGTTTGTAAGCGAAATCAAATCAATGTCGAACATTATTGTTATTTTTTATAAAATTGTTATTTTTTGAATAATCTGTTTGTTGTTTTACAACAGATTCATTTATTCCTATTGATTTCTGAAGTGATTTGCCATGTAAATGTTACGCAATTTGTTGAACATCAAAGAATATTTATATTGATGTGGATTAACGAGTTATAACAGATGTTTTGAGTAGGGGGTATATCCTGTAAAACTCCCTGCGTCGGTGTATGACTAATACATTAAAATATTCGTTATATTTTTAGTGAAATTAATTGGAGATTATTTGTTATACTAACAAGATTAGCTTGGCACGTTCTTGTGTACAGTAAATTACACCTATACTATTTATATTGTATACGCCTAACGTATAAGCGTCAGTATTTAGCACCGAATCAAAATCGTGTACAAACGTAAATGTACGCTATTACGAAACTTAAAAATTATTCACTATTTTAATACTAACTTTACGCAATATTTATTAAAAGCAATTTGTATTTGGCAATATTATTTTGCTCACCTTTACTGTAGTATAAGATTTTGTAAAATGCTTACATCAAGGGATACTATAATCTCAACTGTTATTTCGAAACCGCTTGTACTTTACTAGTTAGTCACTTATGTGCCATTCGAAAGAGAGCCTAAATAGGCTACAAGATATTACGAAACTTGTATCCAGTGCGTGCGTTTTACGTATACTAAGTTTTGGTATGGACATTTGAGCAGCGCCCCTAGCGGGAAGTTTACGTAACTGATTATTCTCCATACAAAAATAGTGTGCGTGAACTTTTGGCATACGTAAAACCATGTAAAACGTACACACTAGGGGGCAGATGTGTGTTGTAAGTTATACTAAGTGAAGTTTCACATGATACTTACCTAGCTATCTAGTTATTTTAATCCAAGTCGATAGCTCGATGGCACAGATGCACAACTTTATACTTTTATCCTGAACTTAACATATAACTATTACTTATCATAAGTCGTGTTGTCAAACAACAATGTAAAAAGTGAATCATAGTGTAAAACGAGTGATAGATAACCGATGTGACTATATTTATTGATATTGTACATTTTTGTGTTTAAATAAATAGAATATGTAAACCATTGAAATTATTTATTTTTTACTTCAGGCAGATGTACGCAGTTTAGCAAAAAGAATTTGAAAATTTACTATTTATTTTAATTATGTGATACAGCTTGACCTCTCTAAACCAAACGCAGCGTTTGGCACGAGGTTCATCGTATGCTGGTTGACAGATATTTTAGTGGAAAGCTTCGCACGTGTACGAAGTAGCGCGGGCATCAGCTGGTACAGAAATAAAATTGCTAATAAATTATTGACGTTCGACGTCGGCAAGTTCAAATGTTCAAAGATCATATAATTTTTAGACATTATTTATTTCTAGTGGATCATAAAAAAATACGCGCTTTTAAATAAACTATCACCAATCTTATATATGTAATCTCAACAAATATATTTATCTTATTTAGTATTGCATGCACCATTTTTTTTATGTATCATTATTTTTACAATAACAGCCAGAATTGATAATAAACTGAAATATGTAAAATATTTCAATCATTTTATATCTATGTGCGCAAAATCCGACAGCTACTTTGGTAATTGGATGCTTTAAACAAGGAATTAAATAATTATTTTTCTAATACTAAAGTATACATAGAAATAAACATAACGTAAAAGCTGTTATAAACATTTTTCTCAAATAATTGATGTAATTACATTATTTTCAATTGAGAAAAAAGTTTCAGGAAGATAATTACCTAATAAGTCTAATTTTTTTATCAAAAATTAATTTAGCAGTATTTATGCTGTGTCCACAGAAAAAATCTTGTAAAATCTATTTTTCTTTTACTAGGTCAGTAAGTAGTGCAAGAGAAATGAATGATTAACATAAAATAAAATTGAGACTACTTACAAAGCTACACAACATTATTAATACTAAAAAGAATTGACTCTAAAACCAATTCCTAGGATCGTCGTGTGTCGTTGACACAATCAACTAATTATGAGCACATTGAGCAATTTGAAAATGCTATAATATCTCGAATCTGCTAGGCAGTACTTTTGGCCCCTTGCCAAATCACAGCAATACCTTTCTACTCCTAGCGGCCATGTGTGCTGGCGTGGTAAGGCTTACTTATATAGTGGACACAACTTATTTAAAGCTATCGCTAGACCTCCCCAAAGTTTGTATGAGATGTTTCTTTTGCGTGTTTCTGGGCTTCCACTTGGCCCGTGAGGAATTTATCACAAATCATACATTTGAGTGTGAACTTGTTGAGGTCAGTGAACTGTCTGGAGGACTTTGCTTCGTGAGCTAGTTGCTCTGCTTCTCTGTAGATGTCCATGTCTTCTGCGGGGAAGATTGTTTGCATGCCGCCCTGGAAAAAAAAAGTAGATAATTTCAATAAATCTGTAGCCAATGAGACCATTACAACAAAATATGCTTCACATCTAAACTTACGCAGAAAACAGTAGTACAACTAAAAATGTCATGATAACATTGTGAAATAAAGAATTTCTATTTATTTGTATTTTAGACCTTTTTTTTGCTTCAAGTTAATCAATCAAATCACAAATATCACTAAATGACTAAATTAATATTACGCCATATTATGCCAAATATAATATAAGGACATGCATATGACTACCCCAAGATTCCAATTGGTTTGTGGGTTCAAATCCCTCTAGAGTTTTAGTATGTTACAAAAATTCTTTGTAATTTTCCTCAGTGTACTTTAACTTAAACAATATTAGACAATCACCATCAGTGTTACAAGTGCTAGGAAATAACTAAACTATTATAACTATTACTAGTTATAGTTAGTTATTTCTTGACACTTTTGAATTGTTACTTACATCAGCCTGTTCCAAATACAATGGGTCATAGTGAACTCCATCAAAAAGAAGAAACACTCTTTGGCCATAATTTTTATCTTCTCCAAATCTATTTATAATAGCATTCAATGTATCTACAACCGCCATCTCAACTCCATAGAATCGTGATAAAATAGCTACCTGTAAAATAATAAATAACTTGATTACTAAATAACTGTGTGTTTATTCAATAAAATCTCACTGATCACATTGAATTGACAGGAGTCATGGCTCAGTCGGTAGTAGCTCTGCCTTCCGTGCTGTGGGTTGTGGGTTCGATCCCCACCGAGAAACATTTGAGTGTGGCAAACATAGATGTTTGTTGTGTCCGGTAGTTACTATGTATGAGTATATATTTACAAAAAAAAAATATAAGTATTCTATCAGCAATTCAGTTCTCTTAGTACAAGCTTTGCTTAGTTTGGGACTAGAGTGTTGTGTGGTATGTCCAAGAATATTTATTTATTTATTTTAATCATTCAAGGTTTGTATAATTTTTCTATTTTTATTAAATGAGTTAGAGCTAAGATGAGATGGATGGATTGTGTAAAAGATGATATGCATAGGAGAGGAGTGAACACTGAAATAACGACTGATAGGGGAGAATGGAAGAAAAGAACATGTTGTGCCTACCCCATCTAGTGGGATAACAGGATAAGGGCAGGAAGAAGAAGAAGAAATGAGTTGGATCTAGTTTACAGTAAGTTGATTACCTCAATAGCTCCACCCCAGGAACTAGGCTGCATTATCCAAGCACAGTATTCAGAATTTGGTTTCCCGAGAAACGCCTCCGTGTATGTATCTAAGTCGTTTCCAACTTCCATTGCTATTATCTGCCGCATTAATGAATGGACAGTTGTATCTATATTACCATTTAATGTAAAACCTGAAATTGCATACACATAATTAAATAAGTTTTATATTTTTTTATTCCACTAATATTATGTCAAAGTTTGATGTTTGGATATTTGGATGTATGTGAATCAATCACGCTACAACTGTTGGTTTAATTAGAATGAAACTTGAAATAGGGTGCCTTCTGGTAAGATCGGCGTAATATTAAGTCTGAATAAATCACGTAACTAAGCAATTATCATTAAAAAATATCACCAAATTGCTTGGCATCCGGACTTACTATTACACGGATCTTACCAGAAGGCACTGTATACATTGTTCATAACCTGTATTTATTTATATATTCAAGAAAAAAAAATACATACAATTGACAAAGACCATTGTTTTACTTTGACCATTATGTATGCAAACTCTAGAGGGAATAGTTTAGGTAAGACCTTGTAACCATCTTCTGTAAAAATACCTAATGCAATTTGATTTCTGCAATAAATAACTCACCTATACTAGTGAAAAGGCATGAATTATCAGAAGGGACTACTTTCTTCATAAGAATACCAGGTCTTCCGGGTGTCTCATGAGACGTCCCATTTTCTACAGGTCTGGGAGGCTCCTTGATCGTGGGCATAGTCTCCGCAGCTTTCACACTTGTCGAAGGCCCGGACTTCTCTTCCACAATCAGCGTCTCACCAGTTTTTAACCCTATTTCAGTCAACGTCTTGTTATCATCACTAATGTCAATGGGTTTGGGTGGGTATCCACATAAAGCGCACACTCTCTCAACGCTCACGTCCGAAATGCTGGACAAGAACAGTTTTAGTTCACCAACCGTACTCTCAGAGGTCAAATCCTTCAGCACTTGCTGACCATTTTTACTTTTGACTTTGAACGCCAACGCAGCCATTTCGTTTCAGTAAACTACGACTGAGCGTTGCGGTACGTGTTGGTTAGCAAAACCTCGTTTAAAAGGAAAAACTCAAAGCGAGTGAGATCTTATTATTCTCAACTCTTGAATTAATTGAATATGAATGATTTTGAAGAAAAAATGACAATAAATAACCTTGTAATGTGATAAGACAAAACAACAATGAAAGAAAAACGAAATGACAAAAAATGATAGGTATGCGTGACTGACTTTGACTGCTAATAGATTTATGACATTTGACACATAGTTGACGTGACAGTATGACTAGATGCCAGTGCTGCCAACTCTTTATGACCTGGTTTTGTCAGCCAAACTTTTGGCACGACCTATTAGAAGCCTTTTTTATGATCAATTATTAATGCTAGGAGGGTCCTAAATAAAATTTAAAAAAAATAGGCACACATTCATGTGGAACGTTCGTTTGCATTTGGCACGAAATAAAATACCTATCAGGTTTTCTATAGTAATATTTTTCGAATAGGTACCTAGATACTGCAATTTTCTTACTAAGCACGACTCACCAACTGATACTAAACTCACACCTATGTGCATAACGACCTTTTCTCTCATGCTTCTTTAGTTTCTCAAAATACCTATATTATGTTAGCCTACCAAAGCATTCGAATACCTAGGTACTTACTTATTACCCTTTTATAATAGTTTATAATAGTAACATATATTATCTAAATAAAAAGATATTTTTGGATTTTCAAGTATTTTATTTAAAATAACATCCTACTCTTATTTTTAATTATCATCAATGTAGTATAAGTTACAAAAATGCTCACTTATTTTATAATATTATGGCATACCTACTTAGGTACTTACTTAGTATGAACAAGTAGCAAATAACTAATATTAGGTATGGAGTTATATTACTACTGTTTTTGGCACAATATAGCTTTGGTAACAATCATCATCACTAAACTTAACGTAGGTATTAGGTATGTTGGTGATTTTTTAAGTACAACGGGAAAATTATCTACATACCTACCCAATTAGTACCTACCTATCTACATAATTATGTATAAGTAGTTCCCGCAGTGTGTTACAGTAAAACGTCAGTAAAACCTAAAATGTATTGTATGTTGTTTCATATTATTAGTTTTTATCTTTTTTCGTGCGAATATATTATACCTAGGTACCAACTAAAATGTAGAAACTTTAAAGGTTTCTTCAAAGTTTTAAATAACTACCACTCATTTCATATAACCATTGATATGATTTAACATCTATTTAACATTTATCATTAAACTTACTTCTTAACGTTACAATATTGTCTCAGAAGTCTTCACTATAAACTATACTACTGTTACATCGTATTTATTAGGTAGTAAGTACTATATTTCTAAAACAAATAGGTCCAACTAGATGTTTAAAAAATCTGGCGTAAGACATTAGGTAATTGAACTAAAGTAATATTAATTATGTCAATGGTTTAATATTTTAAAATGCAGAGTAAATATTATAACATGATACACCTACCAGTCAAGCACAAAACCCCTTTTGATATTTATTCCCTTATGTACTTGGTAACCATATTAAAAAAAATATGTAAGTAAGTATAGATAGGTACACATTACAAGTACAAGGTCTGATTGTAAGCAATAATAACTATTAATGACCAGATGACATGATTGAGGTACCTACCTACCTACTACCTTAAGTAGTGAATATAGGTATGTAGGTATTCGAATTTTATTTTTATTTACAAATTGTATTCTGAGTCCTAAATCAACTCTAAAATGTTTAACAATATTTCCTTCATTTCTAACGTAGTCGCAAAACGCTATAACCTACTTCATGAATCGCCAAAAGTAACACAAACAAAACTCAGCTGGCAACATAAATTTTAATAACCGGTAGAGCGTGTGGGTAGAGTCAAAAAACTGGGTAGAGCTCATTTGGAGCTTTCGAAAAACTGAATATTTTTTAGCTTTCATCGATCAAGAGTTATTTAATTCACACTGCGCGGCAATGCGGCAACGCTCTACAGTCGAGCTATGGTGGCCGCGCAATGTAACTCGGAGACTCTTCACCATTTCTTCACATTGCCTCTTGAAAACATAAAAGTTAGATCCGATTGTGCGAGATGCGATTTGGCCGTCTATGCCTCGGGTGTCGTGGTATCGGCCACCGTCACGTAGGCCGACGCACGAACCGCGGGATCGAGGTGCGGAGTCCCCTTCGAGCCACGACTAGAGGAGGCATTCGTTCATCCTCTTCTTCTTCTTCATCCTCCCCTCCTTCTAGGCTGTCTTCTTCACTCCATACAGGTTTCACTATCTGGTAGGACGCTGAGAATCCTTTAAAGACAAGAGAGTCATCGGTGCGGAATCGGACGAGGAGGGCCTCCGAGGTTGAGACTATTTCTGGTGGCATCTGGAATAAATAGTAAAGGTAGATAGGTGCATAAGTAGGTATACCTAGGTATATTACTACTTCTCGGTAGTCTAACTAGTCGGTACACATTGTGTCGAAATGTGATGTATGGACTTGTCCTCTGATTATCCTCTTTAGATGGTATATCCTCAAAGTTCTTGAATATAATGTCTAGTTATACCTAGGTACCTAATTAGAGGTAAATTCTAACAGGTCGAAAAGCGCCGTAAGCATTAGGTTAGATAGATACCATGCATATTGGTTCCAGCTCTAGGTCAAAAAGGCAAGTCACACCACCTACCTTTGTTCCGCAAAAAGTGCCATAATTCCCCCCACTTCCATCCAGCCCTCCAAACACCTGCACAAAGTCATATCGACAGTTCGTCTCCGGCTCCAGGTCAAAGGTCAAGAACGTGAGTCGCACAAAATGATTCGGAGGCGCCTCGATATTCCAATCACAATCGGCACGAGATTCGTAGGAGTTGTCACCGTAACGAGCGTGGGAGTAGAGATGCTTCACTGCTTCTGTAGCTGCTAGGTAGCCGCCGCAAGCTGGAAGAACAAATGCAGGTCATGTCTTGCTGTCGTCATCATCATTTCAACCGTAGAACGCTCATGCTCACTGCTGAACGTAAAAATTCCTGATAGATTTACAGAGTACCTACCTAACCAGCGAATGTTGCCCCGCCGAGCCCGTAGAGTCGAGGACCGGGCTCAATGGTGCGTTTTGGGAAACACCTACGTCCAACATGGACCGATATAGGTTGATGATGATGATGACTCTTGGCTCGTGTTAGTAGATCGCCTACCTCTAATTAGTATAGACTATCAGGTACCTGCTTATCCTAAGTGCTGCTGTTATAAAACATACCAGTAGAATGTGTAGCCAAAAAACCCTTCCTCTGCACGGAGCCATCGCTCTTGAACACGACGTACATTTGGTTCTGTGATGCCACCACTGGATGTGGAAGCTTACTTCCACAGAACAAACCGAGGGTTTTTACGTCAGCAGACGCTCCGTCGTAGATCGTCACGTGATCGTATGCACATTCCTGTGAACATAAAAACGAACTCCTGATGATATTTTAAGTCAAACGAAGGATTTCAGAAATTTTAAGCTCTAAACTCCCAACCAAAAACAAAGGATGTACCTAGATACCCACTCTTTTACTAAACGGGGAATTACCTGATGAGGTTCCAGTTCAAACACGTTGAAGATGAGCTTGATTCGATGTCCTGGGGTTGTTGAAAACTGCCACACACAGTCTTTTCTCGCAGGGTATGCTGCTGGGTAGTTAGGACTGGAAAAACAACAAATAACATGTCATAGGAACCTATCAGAGCAACCCAAAAGCTCTATTTCATAGTCACACTATCACAACCACTTGTGGGTTAATGGCACATTTCTTACCTGAAGATAGTGCCATGTGGTAGAGTGACGTCATGCTTGCACCCTCCTTCTTTACAGTCGTGCTTGTTGGGATGCAGCGTGAAGCCACTGTGGCACGCGCATTCGTAGCCTCCGAGTGTGTTATGGCAGTCATGTTGACATCCGCCATTGTTCTCGGCACATTCGTCGACGTCTATGTAATATGCTGCTGCGAAACCAGAGCGGTGGACGGATGCGTCTGATGTGAACTAAAAACCAATGGAAATTAGGTATGTAAGTAGACGATAGTACTTCTCCGTCATTTCTCATTTTAGTTTACAGCCAGTAGTATCTATAAAAGCCGTGGTAAAAGGAGAAGAACGCCAGCTTTCATAAAAGTGATTTACAAAATAAGTACCTGAACTCTCAGAACATTTCCATCGGAGGTGACGGGAGGAGGCAGAGCAGTTCCACAGAATGCTCCGTGACGTCTCAACACGTCCGCCAGCTTTGAGTGGACTGTCACACTGTCGTATTCACACTCCTGGAAAAATACTTCTACTAAGATAAGAAAAACAAAGCAATACCTACCTATAACCAAATGATATGGTTGAACTTTTCTCTGACAGGTTATGGCATCTTCGATGAAGGCATGTTTATCAGGTCTCGCCTGACGTAGACCTCAATGTTTTGTCAGGGTACAACAGTCATAATTATTTAAGATTTTTTTCGCTTCACTTCTTTCAGACGAGCGTGCTAAAAACACTCCACTGACCTACCCACCTAATAAGAGGAAAGAGTTACCAACCTGTTGGTACATGTTGTTCCCTTCCAGATCGAAGTGCGTAAAGTTGAGAGTGATCCTGTGTTGTGGGGGCGCCACTATCTCCCAGAGACAGTTCTTGGAGGGGGGGTACAGGTCCGGGAACGAGGGGGAGGTTATAGTCCCGTTGGGATTGTACAGGGCTCCACCGCAAGCATCTGTAAAAGAAACGGTAATTATATTTTCCGAAGAGTTCGTAGTAGATAGAGACGACCTAGTAAAGGTCTCAAAGTGCAGGCCGCATAAAACCCTCGGTTTTTAGGACCAAGTTTTTCTAACCAAGTCTTTCTTACCAGCACCTTGGTGGGAGATCTAGATATAGGTAGGTACTCACTCTCGCATTTCTTCCCATCGGAATGCAGCTCATATCCGATATTGCAGGCGCATTCATAACCACCAAGAGTGTTGACGCAGGAATGACTACAGCCATGTTCGATGGACGCGCATTCATCAAACTCCTTCATAAAAGTAGCTGAGAACCCTGCCTTTTGAACCGTGCTGTCTGACTCGAAGATTACCAGCAGCTTGTTGGACGTTGACCTAAGTATGAAAAAATACCAAGTTGTGGATATTAGTAATTACCTAATTGGTATTCAAGATCCAATGTTTATACGTATTCTCTAAGACACTGTGTCAGCACGTCTATATAGTCGTCTAACCAAAAAGGCGATTCATAAGTGGGTGTATTGCTAACAGCTGGTACTTGAAATGAGGCCTACTGCTAAACTGGTAGTGGAGAAGATCCTTGATGGTGCCCAAGCAGCTGAGCGTAACTGGTAGATGCAGGAAAGCCCCCGATTCATACAGCGCCTAATTTCTGCCTTGAGCTCCTCTCAAGCTCCGTTATATCGCTTATGATTAGGGGTATAGACTTCACATTACTGGTCAGTGGACGAAGTCCCAGATAATTATTACAATCCTTGATATCTATAGGGAGGCTTTTTTTCAGCAGTAGTTTTCTGTTAAGTGGTTAAAGTTACCTGATGTCTGGAGGTATCTTGTGTCCACAAAACATGCCTATGAGAGGACTGTCTATGGAGTCTCCATCGCGGACCTTCACCTTGTCATAGGAACAGGTGTCGTGGTTCTCAACTTCGAAGGAGTGGAACCTGAGAGCTACTTGGTAATCCTGAAATGGATATTGGAAGTTTATTGCAGGGGAGACATTATGGCGATGGACACAGCCCATCTCTTAGGGCATGTCCTCGATAAATATGCCACCTAACGTTAGGGAGATGGGGGTTCCCCTGATAGTTCTATTACTTTTTTTAAGAAAGTATTTGAAGACGTTAAGAATGAGTTAATGTTCTGTAAAATTGACTGTCGCTAACCACTTGTGGCCGTCACGAGTGGCACATTTATATTTTCCCATACTCACTTGAGGTACAGAAAGTCTCCAAACACAGAGTTTGTTCGGCTGGTAGTCGTCGGGGTAATTCGGTGACTCCAAATGTCCGCTGCTGTCCACTTCAATGTCCCCTCCACAAACCGCTGATAAAAGAAAAAAATGCTTTCTTGAGGGATACCTGACATATGCCTAGTCCTGGACATGAGTCATGGATGATGAGGTGCTTATATACCTTCATAAAAAGCCCTGAAACCTCGATGTGGTTTCGGCCGTGGCCCTGGTTGGTAGACCACAGTCAGCCGGGATCCAGTAGACCTCATCATTGGCCCTTTCCCTGAACCACATATTCGGCCCAGAACTGGTGCGTCGGGCATGTATCCATCTCGGACCTCTACCCATTCCGAGCGACATTCTTCGGATTTGTGGATGTCGATATCTGGAAGAAAAGAGTATGAATTTGTGTGATACACCTCAGTGGATTTACAATACAATGCATTAAATTGGTAACACCATATTTTAAAATACGAGTCCAATTTCTTTACGTCACTAAAGACCCTATCAAGATAAATATTCCGTACAAAAAATGGAATTAGGCGCGCTAAGTGCTACGGCGTAACACGTAGCCACTTCACGTAGCACGTAGCATTTGTAGCGTGTAAAAATATATGCGTAGAGTTTCCTCAAGGCCATAAAAATCATGAAAACCACAAAATAAAGGTTGGTAGAAATTGACTGATAATTTCACTAGTGGACTTCTGTTGAAGTGCTAGGTTAGACTTAGACCACAGTGACATATGAATACAACCTACTATATCAGTCAGACGGACTAAATATACACAGTCTTTATATATTTCTGTGAATGTATGACTACAATAAACTCGGATAATTGTCGATTTATTTCTGCACTGGTTAATTAAATTGGAACCAATTATGTGAAACCGCAGGTCGCAAAATATACATAATATGTGTGGTTTTTATACAGGCTGCTTATTTGATGGGACTTTTTTATACTTAACTGATATTATAAACGCGGTTTTCAGTAACTACCTAATAATAGAATAGATAAAATAAAAGTGTAGTAAGAAGTTGTATTTTGTGGTTAGTTAAAAAAACTCGTTCTGCTTAGTTTACCAACACTAATGAACCCTTATTTATATAATTTTTAGAGTTGTCACTCAGTTATCTACATCCTGGATATCATATATGTTATAGGTACAATTATATCCGTAAATTCACTAGCGAGCTTCCTTTATTTAAAATATTGGATCGTACTATTTACTTTTGAGTTCAGTTAACCGAGATGCTGAACTTTTAGATTATTCTATTAATTTATTTCAGACTGATTTTCAAGTTACTCAGAGAATACAATTTAGCAAAAAACCAAACTCAGTTTTATGAGTCCCCTAAAAAAGCATTTTACTTAGCTGTCGTAAAATAAGGGACCAGAATAATGGACCATATCACATTGGCATAAAGAACACAAACGATGGACGAAATTGCATTGCGTTATGACTTCATATTGTAAGTACATAATACACTCGAGAGGAAAAACTTCGGGTCATCTATAAAAACTTGAATAAAATATTCTTGGACTTGGACACATCACACAACTCTCTCTGGCAAACTAAGCAAACGGGAATTAGATTGGTGTATTGCTAATATCTTTGGAACCATGAATGCTAGCTTAGATAAATTGTGAAAAAAATCATTTTCTAATCTAATCTAGGGGCAGTAGATTCTTCTTCTTCCTGCCCTTATCCCACTAGGTGTGGTCGGCACAACATGTTATTTTCTTCCATTCTCCCCTATCATCCATCATCTCAGTGTACATTATTTACTTATTTTTATCTATCAAACACAATTTATTAGATACGGAAAGTTCGCTACCGACTCGTAATTCCACGCGACGAATAACTCGTGACGCATTTTTAGATGATGCAAGCGAGCATTAACCATTTTTCTGGATACTATAAAATACTTGGTCAGTCTTTTCTGAAAATCAGCATGCATCTCAAGAGCCATAAAACCTTGTTCCTACGGTAAAGTCGTGAATTACAAAAGGCTGGTCGCATCAAGGGCCCTTCGGTACCCTTCATAGTGAAATCGGGCACGGGCGGGCCTTTGCAAACACTCACTGACAGTGCTCTTATACGAGTACCTAGCCACTGAAGGGCTCTGTAACTTTTGTAGGAAATTGAACATTTTGTAGAACTTTTCATAATGTACTCACACCGTACTCAGATAACTTTTAGGATCATTTCTAGCAAAGCAGGCAAGCTCGTATGAGTTAGTGGCCAACTCTATTGACGGAGTTTTTAGGCCGCCTTAGGGCCTCCGTCATGGCTTAACGACTGCTAGATAATTTCTAGCAGTTTTAGGAAAGTTTGCCCAGGCAATACTGCTTTTACTGCCGGACAAAAATCACTGGTTGGTGGAAAAAATGGTGCGGTTGACCAAGCCGTGATACTAGCATTGCTGTGTTCTAGTTTGAAAGGTTGATATGGATATTGATGGCTTTAATTTGTATGTCAAAATAGGTAAGAACGTCCCTAGTAAAGGTGCTCTGAGGCTCAGTGCACTCTTATTATGGCAGAGGTAACCAAATGAGACGGGCCATCTGTTTCTCTACATTTTCTGATAGAAAAAGGTTTTACGGAAAAAAATTTGGGACATCAACTGTAACACTTTGAATGTTTTCGTACATACGAGTTTCCCTAGTTCTTCAAAGGTCGGGAAGTTTCATTCGTAATACGAATGTGAATTCAGTTTCGTAAGAAAATAGATTCTAATATGCGCTTGAACAGACTTTCATTGTTATCAGTTTGACGAGGAGGTTGGTCGGCAAAAAATGTTGCTCGTGGAGGTGGAGGGTTTTTTCAGCTGATCGCAGAGTACTTTCTTCTCTTGGGTGTATAACTAGCCAGATAATGTGTATAATATTACTTTAGCAACCTACTTGGAGCATTTGGAGTGAGTGAAATAATACTAATAAAAAATAAAACTCGTAATAAAAAAATAGAACCAATGGGGTGATATATTATCGACAAGTAACAGAGATTTTGTTTCACACTGTGTACACAACCAAAACTTCAAAGTACAATTTATACCCGAAAATGGCTATAATGGTCTACCTCACCGAAACCCAGCCACTTGGCGTTTCACGACCCTCCGTCGACATAATCGTCAGATCATCTACATAGATCTCTCTTTACCTCTATAATCCGTTATTGTCGACATAACAGGTCGTCTGGGACCTCGTTAGTAAGACAAATGGATGTTGGGACAATTGTATGATACGTTTCCAATTGTAAGGGGCTCATTATGCGTGCCAGGGGACTTAAGGCCTCGACAAAGTCATAGTATAAATTTGGTGAAACTGCTCGAGGAAAACAGTTTGAAAAACCATAGGCAAAATAGGCAATTGTGTACCTACCTAAATATTACCTATGATAACTAATTCCAGCGTTATTTGTGTGTTAGCCATCATTTTTGAATGAGAAAAGCGAGCTATATATATATCTACCTATTACAGTCACGAAAATAAAAGGAAATGACGATAGAACCCATTTGGTAAGACCTAGTCTTTAGGTGAAACTAATAATAATTTAAATATAAAATGAATAAAACATAAAATATCTAGTTGATTAAACTCAACGAACAATTCTCTTCAGAAAAATAACTGATTGATAGCAACACTTTACCTCCCCCACAGCCTCGTAACTGCTATATTTCTGAGTCAATGAACGGGAAATTCATTTGATATCTCGTTTTGTATTCAATGCAGTCGTGATTTAGTGAAGGGATTCTAGATAGGTATCTAACGAGTCTGGTAGATATTCGGTGCTTGCGTTAAAAGTTAGACAATATATTTTAGACAATGGTTGTGATATTGAAACTAAATGGTTTTTTGTTTCGCGTAGAACTCGTCTGGAAACACTAATAAATACAGAATATAAAATATAATAAAATACTGTGAATAAAGTGAAAGAAAGCCGGGAAAGAACCTCAACAGTTACACTTATAATGAATTGAGTGGCTATAGATCTCTGATATATATATAGATCTAATGATCTATGACAGGTAGACACTGAATATATATTATATATAGCCTTATGCTACAAAACTGTAATGTAAAGTTTCACCGGTGACAAAAAAAAACTTCTTACGATAGTGCTCTATGGGCGCCATAGAGCCACTTGGCTAAAACTCTCCCATTTTACAATAGTTTTTTTTATAACTCATGTAATGTACTGCCTGATTGTTTATTTAGACCAGTTGAGCTATCTATAAATCGTTTGCAACGGTTTGTAGATAGCTCAACTGTTTCGTGTGTATTTTGTGGATATTGTAAGTGCTGTATAGGTATTGGTTGTGATTTTCTTTGTGAATAAACTTTTTATGTAATGTACTTAAAATGGTGAGGTACATATAGCAAACCAATTTCTTAGCTAGCGTAATAAAATTCCGATAAACAGGAGCTGGTCCATAGGTGATGCAAAACACAGCCGGAATACAAATAGCCGCCGCGAATTAATGAATTTACTGCGCGCTTTTATTTTAAGTGGCTCCAGAGACGGTCACTGGTGATAAATCTTCAGTTACTGGGCTTATTCTATTCCTTTTTTTGCGAGCTTTTACTGAAAGCGAAAGCTCGAAATCCAGGCGTATATTCATTAGGCTACTTGTTCCGCATTATGATAATACCCTCGCCAAACTCAGCGGACGCACAGCCGTGCGTCTAGATTTGTGTTACGAATTAAATATTACTGAATGGAATGTAAGTGCACGTTAGTTTATCATAAGCATTAAGCATACAGAGATAAATATACAAGGTAATCCGTAGACGAACCAAGGTTACCCACATACAGAGCGATTCAATTTGTACCGTACTAAATGGCTCCTACCAACTTTTGCTTGCTCGTTTTTTCTCTAGTGAGTTGTATCTTACGTATGTTTATTATAAAGATATAATAATATATTATGTATTAATTTATGAAGGTATCATGATGTACTTTTGGGTTATATTTATTAATTAATTTTATTTCAATAATTCAAATTATTTTTATGTACGCCTCGTCCATGTTTTGTGTATTAGATCCTGTCCATCCAAAGGTTGCCTGGAAGAGATTGCTTTTAGCAATAAGGCCGCCCATTGTACCTACCTCCTAAAACTTGATCGTATTACCAATTATGGTATTTTTTTTGTTATTTTGTTTACATAAAAGTTGTGTACAATTAAGAATATTCTATCTATCTTACACTGCACTTATCCCCTGATGAGAACCCTTCAGTCATAGTCTTTCACTAAAGTTTCACTATCATAGTCAACATGAAGAAGTCCAACTAGGTATATAGACCGCGCGGAAACACGCGCGTTACCGTCTTCAAAGATCGGTAACGCGCGTGTTTCCACGCGTCCATAGGCTACGGTAATTAATATATATTCAAATATATGTATATTAATATAATATATATATTTCTCACAGAGACCTCCCTGAAAGATTTACAGGAAGAAAAAAACTAGGCTTTCTCCATCCTTCGACTAAAAAATCTAATAGTCTACTGTAGGTTACTCACCAGTAATGTTGAGGACTACTCGTTCTCCATGTGTAGCGACAATGCGCCACTCACATCTTTCAGGTGCCGGCTGCGTCTCTGAACCCCAACCCGGAGAGTTGAACCAACCGGAGTTACCCAGCAAGGTGCGACCACATTCTGTGAAATATGGCAATCTTTGAATGTAAATACAAACTTAGAATGTAATTTTTTTTCTTTCGTTCAATTTCGGGGTACAACATTATTGCTGTGTGCACGAGTATACGTCTAGTCGTTGCTTCGTCTTTCGATCATGTCGTGGGGTCAAATCCGGTAGTACACCTGGATTTTTATGTAAACTGATGTGCGCAATGCTAGCGGTTTAGTAGCAGAATGCCTACTTTAAGATACGTATTTTTAAAAGGTTATTTAAAATCGTTTGCAACGGTTTGTGAATAGCTCAACTATTTCATGTGTATTTTGTGAATATTGTAAAGTATCAGTTGTAGTTTTCTTTGTGAATAAAGTGTTTGTTATATTACTTGTATTTGACTTACTCGCACACTTGTATAGTAAGTTCGTTTGCGCTATATCACTCGTACTCAGCCTGACTCGCTGGCCGATCTCTGGTCTCTTCTTCCCGTGGACTTCTAACGGTAGTATGGTATCCAGGTATGTTCCCTTACTGAAGGTATTCCGTGCGTAGTGCATTATGGAATCGTAGTCATAAGTCTGGCCTAGGGAATTAACTTCTTCGTCGGTTAGCTTGTTGAAGTTGTATTCTTGACCTGGGAAATAAAGTTGGTGAGGTGTATTGGTTGGTAAATACATGATTACACATATCAGATATTAATTATTTAAAAAATAAATCGAAACCGGTAACCAAACCACAGTCCAGTAGGACAATGATTTGAAATCAAATTGAAAACGTGCTTTGGTGGTCATTTTGACAACTAAAATGACCAAAAGCACGATATTGAGGTCGGGTTGAGATGAGGATTATGAAACTAAAAAAATATGCATGAATATCGTTGAGTTAGGAGAACAATTCTAACTTATCCTTGTGATTTTAATGAAACAATCATTTTCTGATTCTGATTGTATTTGTAACCTAAATTTTTTGCTCTCTTGTGTAAAAAAGCTCTTACATATCTCTGGGGATATGATAATGTTATATTTAAAAGCATACGAAGCATGTATAAAAGGAAAAAATGGCGTGACAAAGGCGGCGACATAATCATGTTTATCATCAGCGAAGAGTGGAAGGTCATAGATCCAAAATCTGTCACACAATCAAAATAATCCAATTACGACGCCCACGCGTCTACATCAAAGCAATTGTCGCAAACAGAATCCCGCACCGAGCTTGAATCAGGCATCCAAACAATAATTATACTGTTTGTCTGACAGTAATAGGTTGAGCACATAGAGAGTTACTGGCACCAGTGACTCGAATAACCTAAAAACTTATGGAAAATGACACACGCCCACAACTTCCTTGGTACAAACTTTGCTTAGTTTGGGACTAGAAGGCGTTGTGTTAAGTGTCCGTGAATATTTATTTATTATACTTCTCTGATAGAACTCTACCTACTCTGAAAGACCTGTAAATAAAAGCGCGCCCGAGCTACTCTACAATACTCTACATATTTGTTAGACACTTGTTTTTTACCATGGGACCTAAGTAGCATGTACTTCATATCTTTAAAAAAAAATACTGACTTTTAATTATTTTTTTTGCAATGCGACGCCAATTAAAAAAAAAAAAAAATGACACTTGATAACTCAGAATGCGTGACAAAATATTACGTCTGAAGAAAATCTCGGTCAACAAAAACGTAAAAACGTTGGCAAATGGACTAGGCTCAAACTGACCCTATAGTCACTAAACAAATGCGAATAAACCTTAAATTCTGCGCCTAGGTATTTATCTTGCGAAAACAAATACATATTCCAAAATTATCTCTCCAAACGCCAAACTGCTGAGTTATACGAGTTTGCGAACAGTAATGGGTTCCGCAGCTAATTAAACGGGATAATTTTAGGGGTCTGCTTCAGATAATATCCAGACAAAAGCGGTTTGTGTGTAAATTGATTTTATTTTAGCTAGGAGCAAGAAGCTAATGGATTTCTTTGATTGGCTCTTTATTACATCAAACCGAGATTTTTCTAGCATGCCTTTAACAAGAGATATGGATTGTGAATGGCTTTTTTAACACTTCTACTGACACGACAGCTTATTATACAGCATATTCCGTCTTCTGTAAGCCACGTGATATCGGCGTAGAGTCAATCTCATTCATTTATTACTAGACAAAAGTCTAATAAACTAACATAACTAAATATCTAAAATTACATATCTTAATATGACTAAAGAGGGCAATGTTAAAAAAAACATTGTCCTCTTTAGTCATATTCAATTGTCATTTTAGCGCGGCTCTAAAAAATGCTCCATCATTGTCACTTGCATGACAACGAAAACTTTTCAAAACATACGACAGCCGACTTGACAAATGACTTGACTTGACTTATATTATTACAATTATATCACTTGACATTGCCAAAATTGTCTGTCGAAATGACGGACACGGGCCATTATTGAAGAGAAGAAGAAGAAGAGATAACAACAGATAACAATCATTTTAGTTAGCTCAGCTTTAGAAGACCAATATGAATATACCCCTGTGTTTGCGCCGACACCAAATATGTATATTCCACCGACAATTATATCTTCTAGTCTATCGGCAGTGTGTAAACGCATAATGTTGTATTAAAATAGGATCTTATCATTTACCTTGTGTACAAAAAGCTTTAGTATATATGTACGTAGAAAAGAAACTACTGATGCGTTTGCACTATTCGATAATGTTTTTACCCGCGGTTTTATTCTTTACGACATTGGTTTTCCCAGGGTATAGGGCCAAGGCAGGGTAGAAGCTAGGACTAAATCAAACTTAGGTATTTATTATATATATTCAAAAGCAGTACGTTATTTGTCACTCCTTTACTATCACAATAAAATAAAAATAAATATATTTTTGTACCTTTAAACAATAAAATAAACAATCTTCACAGAATACCATTTACTTCTACCACAACATTTATTTAAATGTATTTATGGACGCTTGCAGATATTTTTACCCTCCATACGTAAGCGGGTTTACCCACGACTGTATTGCAAACGACAGGAATGTGCCAACCCTAGGAAAAACACAATATCGGCTAAAGGGCACAAATATTTGTCCTGTGTATAGAACCCGACCTTTGAATGAAACGCGCTCTACAGCTTACAAAGTATACACTAGCATCCAGGGTGTTTGAAACTCTTGCTTTCTTTTATTTTATTCATTTAAACATTTTATGTGTGGCAAACATAAAAATGTTTAAATGTTCTGTGTCTTGGTGTTACTATGTATTATAATAATAAGTATGTATTTACAAAAAAAAAAATTAGGTATTATATCAGCAATCTAGTTCTCATAGTACAAGCTCTGCTTAGTTTGAGACTAAAACAACAATAATAATTCTTGATAAGTCCAAGAATATTTGATTAAGTTATTCTACACCCGTTCAACTTTATTCAATGTTTATGTATACTTAGTCACACGTATTGATTTTTTATTCACAAACATTGGCTGATGCTTCCTTAGCGTGCTATAAAACCAATTAAAAATCTTTCAGAAAACAATGGATACCTACGCATAATATTTTTTTGCACTTACGCTACTCAAAAAGCTTTTATTTTAGGGTTCCTATCATTAAATTTTTTTTTTTAAACTTGTATAAATCATGGATGGTCACATTGACCACTGACTATTATGTGTAATGTATATTGTACAATCTAGGAGAAAAAGTTCGAAGGAGCGCCACAGAAAGATATAGAGTTACCTATTTGCAGTGGGAAAAAATCGTGTGAACTTTTGAACAGCCTGTGAGTACAATCTGGGTACAGTTGAATGAGGGCACCATACTCGGAATGTAGATCTGTGCCACACGCACCGAATGTATACTTGACCCTATTCCATTACAATATGTCTTCCCTTCAAATCTTTTCAACTTGACCTTAGTCACGCCGTAGTGTAACCTCATATCATAGAGTATTATGATCTGTGCTAGGGCGTATATGGTTAATTCATATTGAATTGACTCTACATAGAGGTGATTATTGATGAATCAAAGAAACCTTTATGAGCTTCCAAAGGTTCCAAAGGTGTCGTAGACGTGTTGTTACTGTTGGTAGTTCTTTTAGTTACCAAAATTACTACCAAAGCACGATGTCGAGGTCGAATTGAGGTGAGGTTTATTGGCTGTAACAACCAAGAATTTGGACACTAGTTCAAAGACATTCAATTTCGTGTTTGGTGTGATAAGTTACCGAAATTTCAACCTTATGTAAAAGAATTTACTGCCAATTCTGAGTGAAATAATTCAGTAACCACTGAGTAGATTATAGTACTCGGAGAGCATCTCTCACCTCCTTATCAGCTATCTAGGTCACCGCTAACCAGCACAATGACAATAACTGCATTATACCTCGAAGTAACACATTTAGTGAAGTGTTATTACCCAATTACATTCTTAATGTGTTCTCATTCACTTGAGTTTAAAGTGTCAAAACTTGAATAAACCAGAAGAATGGTGAGTACACCTAGCTATACTACGTACAATCTAATGGTCTATCTTATAAAAAGTTAAAGTAGACATTATGTCTTGTTTACCATACGTAATCAGGACATAATGTCTACTCTAACTTTTTATAAGATAGGGGGTAAATCTTTTTATACCCTGACGGTTCAAGAAAGCGGTACTATAGTCGACAAAGATACTCTGTGACTTTATGACCCGGCTCCAATACTGCTCCGGACTCAACCATAGATTTTTGAATGAAAATCTCCACTCAATACTAAGTTTGAGTAACGATTTCTGTATATGAAACGGGTCTTTAACTTCAAAACGAATGCACCATTTCAACGTGGTTGTTTTTATTACATTGCTAATAAACTCCGACAAGGTTTGAACTACACAGCCAATGCGTATTACAGAACCGAAGCATTGTTATTTGCTTCCTAAGCCGCGGCTCAGACTTTTCCAGGAAACAGTGCCTTGATCACGAATAAATGTGACAATCGCAAACGTATCGTACGTAACGCTAGCGTATCCGAGATACACTGCGCGGTGACACTACAACGGTTGACAGTCGAGCTGGCGTTGGCGCACAATATAACTCGAATACGTTAACGCGGCGACTGTCAGATTTTTTCGTGATAGAGGTATCCTTATTTACTCTGTCAAATAACTTATTTTTTCTGTTTTAAAGCCTAGGGTAGTTATATTTTCTGTCAAGCTTTCAAAGGTTCTCTGTCAAGAACCACACTTTGAGGAAAACCTCAACAATCAACCTCAAATGAGGAGTTTCGCATAATGTTTTGTTTTGATATAAGAAATACCTCTTCATCTCGTAGTAACGAAACCTCAGAACCATTTTATGGTTACAGACTTAGACGTCTTCAAACAGTGACTAAGATTTATCTTTTGAATGCGGTGTCTTTTGTACGCCAATGTTTTTCTTTGAATGAGTCTCTTATAATGAGTTCTCAGTAACTTTGTTATTCCGCATTTGGCGTGATCTAGTTAAAGTTATAAACTTCGTTGTGAAACGGGAACAGGCAAGCATCTAATAATTCAGGTCATTGTTCAGTACTTAAACAAGGATAACTAAAATACCGAATAAGCGCTGAAATCCCCTGAGGCATTCAAACCATCCTCCAGCTTGTACGTAGCGAAATTAAACTTTATTACCAAGTGTTTAGTTTCAATTTGCTGTTGAATTGGTAAAAGTTGAGTTGGCAAGGGAATTCGTGTCCTAAATTGCTCGAGGTAGAGTTGGAGTTTGTGCAGTGGGGAGGCTTAAAACTTGTGAACCTAAATTGTTAAGGTTCTTCAGATGCCCTGACTTAGTTCGGAGGCGAATCGTCGCGCCAGGCGTTCGCGATAAAATTATGAATGGGTCACTATTATGCATATTGCTGGGACGTTTTGAAACTGGTATTTAAAAGTTGCTGGAATGACACATTTCCAGCAACGTTTAAATACCAGTTTCAAAACGGTTGGTGTTTTTAAAGGCTATCTCTCTCTCGAACTTTTTAAAAAATTCCAAAATATATTTTATGATTTTTTTGTATGAATGCACTTTTTGTACTGTATGATTCGGATAATATACAAAGTCACAGCCAAAAAACTCAGCACAAGTTTCTATGGAAACGGTATATCTCTGCCGTTTTATTGCTGAACCAAAATTGATAAACACGTTCAGATCAAACACCATGCCTATTATAAAATGGAGTAGGTAATTGGCTCCTTGGGCTTCTACACTTCGAGTAACTCAAAATTGCTCAATTACCTTGCATAATGTTGTCTCTGATAATTTGCACGTGCTTGTCCCTGTCCGGACGCGTGTGTTCGTGCCAGAAGCCGACCACGTGACCGAGCTCGTGCACCACTATGCCGAACTTGTCACAGTTCTTGCCGATGGAGATTGCTTGAGCGCCGCCACCACGTTTGCCGACAAAAGAGCAGCATCTGCGCACATTACATTCTTTTGTTACAAAATAAAAAATCTTTTGACTCCAGTGGACGTTCTATAGGCAGAGGTAACATCTTAAAATAAGGAGGGCTTACTGTTAGTTCCATCACAATGACATAATATCATAAGTCTTAGCTGGAATGGAGGAATGGAAGCTAGATGGTGGCCGGTTTTTTTTTTTCAATTTATTAACTGAGTTGTTATTGTTTTTAACAAACTTCGCATTCTATCTACAATACTCATCAACCACTTACAAGTCGGATAGAAGTATGTACAATCAGCGACAAAAGTCCTTTCATTAGTAAAGTTGCTAAATGTATATAAACTCTGTACACTTCGGATTAGCTAGTCTTGTACTTTTGTTCACATTACATTAATTGTGGATTCGTATTTTAAAGATTTGACTTTTTCAAGGTTATTTAGCATCATTTATTTTTGGTAGTAAAGTAAGTACATGTTATCATAGACACTAAGTATAATTTAGGTGATTTTACTAGTTTTTAACCTACTCGTATATACTTAATTTTAATGCTAACTGTACCAAGCCATAAGCTCAGCCAAACTTTGATTTAAGGATTACCGACTTATCTACTTCTTACAAACTTTGTCTTCTCTGTTGGTTTGTCTGTATATCCCAAATTAATAATACAGTTTCACATGACGTCATAAGCTAATGTTTTTCTTATTGCACAGTAAATCCTTCAATTGTGTTGAATCACATATTAAGATTAAAGCGATGACATGCAAAGGAAACGCACATTACTAAACTGAATGCGTTTTATTGCCCTCTACCCACACAACTATATACCTACCTAACAACGAGAGTAGGTAACCCTTGTTCTGTCATACAACAATAAATACTTCTTGTGATGAACTCAACTAGCTATGGACAATTGGACATACTATATACCTACTATAAAATTATATGACCAAGCTCTTCATTACAGAGGAATACTTTGTAAGAAAACATATAGCTGATTTCTCTAAAACGTGGAGAATCATGCTACCGAAAGCGATGATGTGAAGACGATACTAATGTAACTGTCAATCTCATGTTGGATTCCATTGTGCTTGGTGTATCAGTCTTAACCGTTCCCAACTACCTCTAAAAAAAATAGTTTGCATATAAAAATCTAGATGTAACTTACCCACACGGCCGTTCCGTGAAAACAATGTAGTCCTTATGCATATCAGCATCCCGTTCCACAAATTTGACACAAGTGAAGTTTTCCCAATGCCTCATGGCTTGCTTGAAGAGTGATTTGTGTGCGCCACTGAAGTTGCCGTCAATCTCGTATGGGATGACGCCGTGCTCCCAAATGCGCTCCCTGCGGTTTGTTGCTGCTCTGATGGAACGATGTCTACTCTTGACCTGGGGATGAGGATATTGTGAAATTTGGGACCACAAGAAAGTACCCAAAAATGTATCCTGTTTGACTTATTATCACAATTTTAGACAAAAGTATACATGTATTTGAGACAGAGAATGATGTAAAAACAGTTGCCATTGGACCATAGAATGTGGTCTAAACTCATAAAAGTTTACAGTTTCAAGCTGGGATAAAAGTATTAATGCTGTGTACTTAGTTTTGCTTTAACTCAGATGAGTAGACCAACTTATGAGAACAGTTTACCAAGTTCTCTCTCACTTTCAAGGCTACTCTACAAAAAATACTATGAAACTAATAACTAGCTAAAAATGCGGTTTTTTATAACCCGAATGCAGTTCTGGCTGGCGCCTCGCCAAACTAATTTGACCGTTTTGATATTTTAATTCGTTGAGTTTGAGTGGCTAAAGCTGGGTACTGCCGTCTATAAATTTGGATGCTCGCTTAGTTTAGTGGTTTTCGATTGGTGAAATATACGACCAACAATTTATATAACGGGTTGTGGCGTACCTGGTGTTTTTCATTATTATCGGAAATACCTAGGATTATACTGCCACCAAAGGGTAAAATAAATTACGTTCCTAGTTGTCTTTAGTAAAACTTTCTAGATTTATACCGCAGAGCCGCCCCTTTGAAAAATCTATATATATAAAACTCTTTTGAAGCTGACTTAGAATCAACGCACAGCCTAAACTATAAGTCCTAGAGGTATGAAATTTGGAAGGTAGGTTCCTTATATAGTGTAGGGGCGCACTAAGAAAGGAATTTTGAAAAGTCACACTCTAACGCGAGCAACGCTGCGGGAGACGGCTGGTGTCCTTATAAAATCTATACCTAACTATTTTATAGAAGTTGCAAAACAAGGCAAACTGCACTAGGACTAAGCATTACTTATTTCTGGGATAATTGATTTGACTGATGCGTTTTGGGCTTAGAAGTCTCTATTAAGCTTTGGTCTCGCGATCGTAACGCACAACGCTGCGGTATGCGGCTCAACGCATTTGCTGTCTGTCATTTATTTTGCTGAGTACCGCGTTTGCTCTTCGCCGCTGACGCAGACTGCGATGGAACAAGAGACCATACTAGACGTTTTCCATACGATTATGTGTCCGGCGCCGCATGTCGCATACCGCAGCGTTGTGCGTTACGATCGCGGGACTAAAGCTTTAGATGGTATTAGTTAAATTGTATGAGGTAAACGTTCCAGCCAATTAACCAGTCGATAGACCCATGGTAACCATGCCAATCAAGCAATTACTGGCAAATTACTGAAGGTTCCTTTTCTTAAACGCTGTGATCGTCATGAAATGCCAGGTGATTTTGAACCTTAATACGACGAGATAGTTTAGATATTTCTTTGTACATGACACTTTTCTGATAGCCATCGACTTAGAATCCAGGGTAGCCAACCTAATGATGGTTGAGATGGAGTCCTCTTACTGATTACTGATGATTAAACAGTGAATGCTCTTCTTCTCAAGTGATTTGAAAATAGAATATGTACTCGCAGAATGTAGGAATAAACATATAAATTAAAAAAATAGGTTCCAATGAACGCTTGCTGCAAAGTATCTGGTAAATTGTCACGTACCTTAGTGTTATTATGAAACTGACTCTCCATCTGACTTTCCATCGCATCTAAATCGTCAGAGTCATCACGAAAAAACCAGTTATCGAACTGGTCACTCCCAATATTACCAAGTACTTGATCACCATCTTTCGATACAACTTTTGGTTCAAATAGTGTATTATCTTTGTTTTCTAGTGAAAATCTTTTTTCTTTGGTCCTTTTTTCATCAAAGTTTTTAGGAGGTGCTTTAAGTTCAAATTTTTCCTCGAACTCATGTTCAGGGACTTGGAATTTTCGTTCTTCGTGATGCTCTCTGCTGGAGTGCTTGTGGTGACGAAAAAACTTCTTCCTGACGAAGTGAGAGTCCGGGTTCCCTGAGAGATTGTTCTGGCTGGTTCTTTCACTCGAGTGTATGTTTCGGAGTCTGAAAGCGAAGATACTGTGTGATTTATTGGTTTTTATAGAGTTTACTTACATCCCATAAAATTATTCACTGGTTTGGAAATCGAACAGATACCGGTGCGTTCCAATGCATCCTTGTATTTAGGGGATATAAAATTATTTTGATAAAATATTTAGCAATTTTGAACTCTTTGAACCCCGGCCGACTCTACTAATTAGCACATTGGTTATTATATTTATACAGCCTCTAATGGGCAGTTCCGACTCATTTCAGTCGCAAAATAAATAAGACTCAGTACAGAAGGTTTGTAACTTGGGTCTACGCCAAAATAACCAAAGCTCGCCAAGATGGATTGATCTTGGTAATGAGTAATTTTACTATGCAGTCTGTGTTGTGGCTTTTCCTACAGACTTGCAAACATTATGCGAAGTAAAATGGTATACTTAGTTAGTTTTTATGAAAAAGTATGTCATAAAAGGTTAGTTACATTGATTGCACTACAATGTAAGTTAAAAACCTAGAAAATGTTTAAATATGATTTTCTAAATAAAACCAGGATTATATTCAGGTAATAATGCCCTCATTGGTAACTCAATCAAAAGGGATTATATTCTCTACCGCCATGCCACAGACCATAATATTGCCATGCCAATCTCGTAGCACTGTAGACTACAGTGCTACGAGCCACTCGTAGCTCGTAGAGCTTCGTAGTGGACTACGTAACTTTTGCTGCCACATAATTATTTACTTTATATGTAGCTGCTACAATTGTTTTTAACCAATTTAAAAAAGAGAAGGTGCTCAATTCAGTTGTATTTTTTTTAACTATTTCCTGATTTTCACGGATACAAAATGACCTACAATTATACTTATAGGTACTTATTAGAAGTTGTGAATGAAGCTACCTTCATAAGATATATTCCTTCCTAAAAATTGTATTCGAGCAGAATATGATAAGCTAATAAAGTAATTGACGTACATGTGAGCAATAAATCAATTCTTAATTAGAACGACGTATTTTTTTTCCTCCTATTTCTTAAAGAAATATGGGCACAAAATCTTTCACATATTTCTCTTAGCCTAACATGAAGCTTACAAAGATTTTTCACATTTCATATTCCCATTTCAAAGGAAACTAATACCATTTAGTCAAAGGGAAACGCCTTTGAGGCGGTGCAATAACGAGGCTGCGTCCAGGAGTGCAGATCCTGGTGGAAAAATTGCAGAGAAGCGGAAAATCTTTATTTAAAAATATTACTTACTGATTCACTGACAAAAACTAAAACATTCGAAGGTGAAAAGTGGCTGCGGAAATAACACTACGTGACCAAAGTTTAAAAAGTACTAAGAGCTGTTACTCGCTTTTAGTGGCCGAGTATGTGCACACACATAATATTGGTTACGCAAACTAAGTGTACTAACCTACCCTCAGAATACAAAATAAAAAAATGCTACGCGAATGAATTCAGGAATAATATAAAACACCTATAAAATTAAACATAATGAGGTTTTCAGAAGCGAATCTTTAACTACAGAATAATAATGAGAGTGATTTTTTTAAATAAAGATGTATAGGTTCATAATAATATTTATTTGTACGTCTTTAACTACTGAAAAGGATAAATTAAATGTTAGATTAAAGATGAGATGGTCTGCTAGATAGGCACTATAGGGTTTACAATCATGATTTTTTTATGCCAAATCAAACATACGACATTTTCATCTAGAAGAGACCGTCCTACTGTGCTGTTTTTAAAGAATGATAGAGACAACAATAGTTTTAACAAGAAATAATACTTACCGCCTCCTATTTCCATGTCGTCGTCTCCGTCTCCGCCTACTGCTAATTTCTTCAACTAAATTCTGCAAACTCTCCGTCGGCTTTAACAGATCATTCGCTAACAACTTATCTTCTAAATCGTCAGTCTTATTCGCTAAAACATCTTCCTCTTGCTCACTCGAAGGCAAAACCCCATTGGTTGGGGAAGGACCAACGGTTACGTTTTCAGGCACTTCTTTCGATTTTAAGTTATTGTTGATGTCGCCTGTGATCTCTCTGCTGTTGCTTTGTATTTTGTTAGTAATCTCATCCATTTTGCTTGAAATGTTTAAAATTTTTATATGAGGGTAGAACTCGTCTAAATTCAAAATATTGTTCGTTGAAATATTGACAACAAGGACGCCATCTTGTTCTAGACTGTCAGATTCTGTGAGGTTGTCTATGGTTTGGTTTGTGTGCTCTAGCTGGGTTTGGTTGGTGAAGTTTGTGAGGTTGTCGGCTTCTTCGGGTGGTAGTTTGCCGTTTTTAAGTAGAACTGATTTATCTAGGCCTGCCGGTAGTGTCTATAACAAAATATATAAAAAGACAGTATTTTTTTTTATTAATATAAAAACAGAGTAGTTTTCATGAAAATTTAAACGATACAGCGTGCTTCTACTAGCCTTTTAAATGGTATCCCTGTGTTTGTGTCAAATATTGCACCAACTGGGAATTATTTTGGCCCAAACAACAAGATTTATTATA
The DNA here is from genome assembly GCA_918843925.1 of Eulithis prunata. Classification (NCBI taxonomy): domain Eukaryota; kingdom Metazoa; phylum Arthropoda; class Insecta; order Lepidoptera; family Geometridae; genus Eulithis; species Eulithis prunata. The sequence goes on from OU974017.1 coordinate 1,678,200, forward strand.
TTAAGATATTATCGCACTTTTTTCACCTTTTATATTAAAGTCAACCCTTACCTTCGTATTAAGTACAGCGTCGTTATACTTCTTAGGTATATCCTGTGATATCACCAAAGGCTGCTTGGTCCTTTTCCTCAGTATATCAGGCATGCCTTCCTCTTCAACTTGCAAGCCTTCTAACAGCACTTCCTTCTTCAATCTCTCGACCTCTTCTTGCAATGATTTGTTGATTTTGGTTTCGGATACGGACGTCCGAGATGTATAGCGTTGTAAGTCTGCGTCTGGGATCGCGATGTCTCCTTGAAAGTTTTCTGTAAATAAATAAATAAAATTAATTGTACGCGTAGGGTTACGTTGAGTGTGTTCTATTTGTTTTGGACTGAAAACAAAAAATGTAAGTAGATATTATATAACACGGTCAAAATATCTGTGGATCTCGACGAAATGCGATACCCCTCAAACCAGGTTCACAAATATTTTGAACGGGTTATAACTACGTACTTAACAACTGAAAATAAGTAAGATTGGTGAAAACAAAACAATTTCAACATTTTGAAATGGGAACGCTTGGTTCAAATTTCAAATTCAACAAAACATCGTCCGATTGCATACGGCCATTAACGGAGGAGGTACATCTGCCGCGATCATAAAATCTAATGGGCGAATCCCGTGTCTATGCGCCAGCTGGTGCCCAACGCTGGCTCACAATTAATTAATTGCCTATGTAAGCTTACAAGCGCGCAATGGATACCGCAGTTTACGATAGGTGCGACGACGCTATGAATATTCATTATGAGGTTGTGTTCCAGGATTGAATTTGATAATGGCAGCAAGTTGGAGAATGCCGGGAATGGGAATTAATTGCTTTTTAAACTATCGCTTGTGTTTTAGGGAATAATTTTGGACATTGGACAGTTTATGAGTCGTGAGAAAGTGACATTCCCTTTTGTTAGGCACTTGAACACAAAGAGACTCACAGAGGTTTTGGTAAATATTAGATACTCATTGAAAGGTAAATTATAGATGCTTTATGTAAACATTAGGTACTCAGTATGCAATTACATAAAAAAATTGCGAGTCATTTGTTTTTCCTTATACATAAAGCAAAAAAAAAACAAAATCTATAAAAAGAGAGAACAGCGAATTGATTTTGAGCTTTGTTCTGAAATCATAAAAAATATTCCATTATTTAAAATCTAACCACAGAGTAAATTATCTTAGAAACCAAACCTTTTTCGTGCAACGGCAGGATGCAAAAAAAGTCAACATAATCTAAGGAGGTTTTAAGCTGATGCTAACTTCAGTTACAAACGATGTCCTGATTCAGTATTAAATGCTAATTGGAACAATGTTCTGTAATGATCACGTCTCGGTTGAATTAGGGAGTTGTCTACGAGCGAACGAGCTGCGACAAAGCTACGACTTTTGTGGCACAAATTACAAACTCTTTCGAATGTAACTTTTAACTATGTAAAACGTAAATATCAAATTCTTATTACTTAATAATTAACCTATCCAAAGAATAAGCAACGTTCTGAACGGACACGATTTGGACGGGTGACTGCTAGTTGCATTCTTAGTTTGAGCGGACGCTACCATAATTTATTTTAATTTTATTTAATGGTCCTGATAAGGCGTAGTACATCTTTTAACTTTTAATTTCAAAAATTTACATTCAATCAATCAGTTCTTGTCTGAATGGCCTTTGCAGTGTTGCCCACAATTTCGCCAATGTCACGTTAGACCTTAGCACGAAAATTAACATTAACGAGCGCGCCTTATTTAGGACGTTTGACGCCTTGACATGACGTTTTCATGTCAATTTGCAGAGTATGACATTTTTTGAAACGACACATAGCACTTTTGTTTTAATAGTGTTTCTTGTGTTATTGTGAGTATTATTGTTTGATTTTGGTGGAATTTTAACCAATAATACTTAGGTCGTAACATAAAGTGTGAGCCATTGGAATAAATGTGTGTAAAGTGGTTTTTCTGAATGTGAAAATTCGTGTTAGGTTTCGAAGAGAAAATCCACCATTTTCTTTTCAAAACAAACGACAGCCGACTTGACAAATGACTTGACTTGACTTAAATTATTATAATTATATCACTTGACATTGGCAAAATTGTCTGTCGAAATGACGGACAGAGGCCATTAATGAAGAGAAGAAGAAGAAGAGTATCATGATAAGCACAGGAAAGATAAAATAAAAGCACACAGTAGAAGTTTATAACTTGGACCACAAAGTTATGTGTATATAATTCAATCAGAACCGCATTGGCTGCAATTTGAATTCAATCAATTGCGCCGCACATTGCATTACAATTCCAACGATCAACTGATTTACATCTAGTAATGTGAAATTAATTAATAAGATATTGGAACCTATATTTATCTTTTTTGCATCAGTACTCAATTATATCATTTGCAACTTAAATGCAATATAAACGAAGCCATATGTAATTTGGTAAGACGGTGTTTTTTACTTATTTTATCAGCAATCTAGCAATCAGTACTAACTCTTCGTAGTTTTGAACTAGGTGGCGTTGTGTGAAACGTCCAAGGATATTTATTGATTGATTTATTTCCACTTAGTAGCTGTTTCAGAATATTACAGGCACATGAGACTTCAAGATGTTTACGTCTCAGAGTGATGGACGCAGTGCATTGACTTACAGGGCACGTCCTCATTGGACTTGCTCTGTGAAGTAATGCATTGTTATAGCCAGAAGTTACTACTTAACATCAGGTGAGCTATCAGCTTGTTCTATTACTTTTATCATTAAAAAAAAAATATTAGTAATCTGAGAGTCGCTGTGTAGGTTGGAGGTTCTACCACATAAATGTGTTTTTTTTCTATCAATTTTGACGAAGCCGGTCCTTATAGACCTTTTAACCTCTGCACTGCCCAGTCCTGGAATCGACGATATCACCTGTGTAATGCGGGATTTGCCTTACCGGCTCTCAGTTATTGGGTAGGGCTGTCACAATACACAAATGTTTTGCGACTATAAGTTTTTTTATAGATTTCGGGAGTGACTATGATATATTGGGCCAGATTCTGTTTTTTTTCTATAGTATGATAGCTATCTTTATCGTTTCAATTCATGAAGGAGGATGGTAACAATTTTAATGCTGTCAAATTAGGTTACGTAGTTTAGGAAAATGAAACGACAAAATTGCATTGTGTGAATGTAAGATTGCTTGTTACCATGGTTACCTACTAAATACTGAACAGAAAAAGCTGAATGAGGCAACCCTAATAACATCTGTACCTACTTCGCATTTAAATGCCAGTCCCGGAGCTATTTCAAAAAGCCATCGGTTTATTGAAGAGGCAAATATTTTTATTTCTCAAGCAAATAAATATCGAAGGCTCGCAGTCCGCATTTCAAAAGCTCAGGTGGTAAGGACATATTGAAATGGTAAGTTGGAAATCTGTTGAGATTTTCATTTTGATCCCATTTTCTACGACCTACTTACATACTATTATAATATTTTACTTTTAAACATACCTACACAAATATTACAAATATTTTACAAATACTGGAATTAGAAATTACCTAACCACCAGCCAGGATAGTGTGGAGAACGCCAATAATTTTTTGAAGGTTGTCATAATCCCCACAAGTGGGGACAGCTTAGTGGGGATTATGACAATAAACCAATAATAGCTGTTGAATACCTATATTTGAATACTTTATACTAATGGTAAGTAAGATACGCACAATAATTTGAAGGTAATGTGTACTTTAGTCATTCCAGAAATCCCCACTGCTATACCGTAGCATACTACAACGTAGCCAGTGGGGGATTCTGGAAAAAAACTGAAATCCCCATTAGTGGGGATTTTTCAGTGGGGATTTGAGGAATATACAAAATTTATTGAATTTTATTGGGATTAAAACGATATTTGAAAATGTAGGTACAATTTGGTTGGGACTTGGGAGTCAATGTATGAAAACTTTTCTTTCACATGTCATATTGTATGAGTATCTCATTCATGGAGACAACCCATTTTCTATGTTCTATGCCCGCTTTTGTTTTGTTTCTTATTGTGTAATTATCTCTCTCTATCTCTAGCGACATTACTAGATATCGTAAAATCTTAACTCTACTAAAGAAGCTGCAGCAAAATTATTCTAAACCAAAAAGAGTTTCTTTTTAGATTTTCGCTGCAAACCCTCCCAAAAACTAGTCTATGCACAACGAGATCGGGAAACTCGTTAACTTTATCCATAGTGGTTTTAAAATTACCGAATAGTCTGCTAAGCACAAAACCAGCTGCATTCAGTTAAATCCAATTTAATCTGCTTTGTAGAAAACGTGCATTTAAGTGGGTGCCTATTTTATGTAAGTTTTTGGATTCCGCGAGCGCTTGTGTTGGAGCCAACTTTTAAAACAGTTCCTTGACTTAGTAGTCTTATTTAGTGGGCTTTAAATTGCATACACTGACTGTTTTGACTAAAGTTATATGCGAATAGAGCACCGGTGGTCTAGTGGTAGCAACCCCGCGATAAAATCTTAAGGTCGTGGTTTTAAGCCCGGTCGTGTACCAATAGATTTTCCAATCGGAAGTTTTATCTATAAGACTTTAAGATCTTTACGTCTCAGAGTGATGGACGCAGTGCATTGCCTTACAGGGCACGTCCTCATTGGACTTGCTCTGTGAGGTAATGCATTGTTATAGGCAGAAGTTACCACTTAACATCAGGTGAGCTATCAGCTTGTTCTATTACTTTTATCATAAAAAAAAAAATCTAGTTCCACACTCATCATTATCATAAAAAACGTTGTTCCCTCGGAAACGCACCCAGAACAATGTACAGCTGGGTACAAAAGTGTCGCTCGGTAACCCTTGCATTCATCGTCGCTGGGTGCGACGCGCTGGAAAATGGCCTTTGTCCTCGTCAGCCTGCATTCAGTACTAGAGAAGCTAACGCACTTCGTAATTCCAGCGTAATTATTTAATTCGTAAATCAGCTTGTTCCATTACTTTTATCATAAAAAAAAAAAAAAAAAAAATATTATCGCACTGAAACGCGTAGATTTACGTTCAAAAAGGAATCCCAGTACGAGATACTAGTGACGACTACATGCTAATTACAGCTGAATACGCTTGGCTTTTGCAGACAGCTATTAGAGTCGTTACGTCGTTAGCCTACTTTCTAGCCTGACTGCAGCTATGGAAAAATATGCCATTTATTTTTCTTGCTACGCATTTCATATTTTTTAATGATATAACTTTAATGATCAAATTAAAGCCCATATAATAAATAAATAAATAAATATTCACGGACACTTAACACAACGCCTTCTAGTCCCAAACTAAGCAAAGCTTGTACGATGGAAACTAGATGGCTGATAGAATACAAACATACATTTTTTTTTGTAAATACCTACTTATAATACATAGTAACACCCAGACACAGAACAAACATCTATGTTTACAACACACAAATATTTGTTCTCGGTGGGGATCGAACCCACGAGCCACAGCACGGAAGGCAGAGCTACTACCGACTGAGCCATGACGCCTGTCGTCACCTCGTCATATTCTTAGTTGTTACCTCGCATAAGGGTGCTTTTCCACTAGAGCTAAGCTAAACTATATTGCTAAGGATGTGTTTGACATCCACCAATAGGAATCGTTTAATATGGAAACAAGCGATCCCTATTAGTGGATTTCAGATACATCGTAAGCAACGCAGCTTAGTTTAGCTCTGGTAGAAAAGCACACTAATCCTCGTCTCGATTTGACCTCGAAATCGTGCTTATAACTAAAACTACCCTAAACACGATTTCGAGGTCGAGTCGAGGCGAGGGTTATTTGAGGTAACGACTAAGAATATAGTACCACTGATCATAATAACTTATAGCCTGTACTATTAAGTCTGTCTCAGAAATGCTTTTTTATATATATTTATTTAATTGCGAAGTTTAGAGTCTCGATTCCGAATTTAAAAAACTTGGAGCATAAAAAAATAAAAATAAATAATATTCTTGGACATTACACTCAACGCCCTCTAGTCCCAAACTAAGCAGAACTTGTACTATGGGAACTAGATTGGTAATACAATACTTTACATTTTTGTAAATACATACATACTTACATATAGCATGAGTCAAAGATCCAAAGAAAAGCTTGGCGTATTCCTACCCTTTCCTATTCACGTAACCTTCATGTACCTAATCCCCTCAAGAGAGCACTTACAAAAGATTCAGAAATACACGCTATTTATAAAGATCTCAGGAAACCGGTGTCAATAGAATATTTTGTCTCAAAAGAGAAATCTGTCAGCAAATGTAACGGGAGCTCAGTAAACAACTTTGAAAGTATTTTTTAGTCTTTGAGGGGTTTACGAGTAGGGTTGAGAGAGCTCTTTTTATTTTGGACATGTACTCTGACAGTTTGTATTGTAATGAAGCTTTATCGTAAAATCGAGTTGAAAGCTTCTGTTAATAATTCAAATTCTAGTAATAGATTTTGTACATGTAACCTCAGTAGAATGGTATAAGTATGTATATTGTATAGATATATAGATAATCTAGATATGAAATGCATGGAATTTAATGGTCTTCTAAAGCTCCGCTAGCTAAACTATTAAATCTGTTGTCGTCTCTTTTCGTTGTGACAAATGACAGTGGCAGAGCATATATTTTTTTTTTATGATAAAAGTAATGGAACAAGCTGATAGCTCACCTGATGTTAAGTAGTAACTTCTGCCTATAACAATGCATTACCGCACAGAGCAAGTCCAATGAGGACGTGCCCTGTAAGGCAATGCACTGCATATTTTAAAGCCGCGCTAAAGTGACAATTGATTGTAAATAAACGGATAACACTCAAGGATTTTTATGTATTTGTGTGTCTTTTATGGAGTTGTAAAGTTAGCTCACAAGGGAGGCTATCTCTCTCAAACATGTCACAACTTGCGCTAAGCAATATAAGTCGTCCAAGTTGGATCGTAATAACTTTCAAGTGCATCTAAGTTCACTCTTTGTCTTCGGGTACGGAATTGAGCTTTGGTTTTCAGGAAACTGCGGCCGTAAGAAAGCGTTAATAAGAATTAAGAACGCTTTCTTACGGCAGCATAAAATATTATACAAAGACGATATTTAGGTACAAAGGTGGGCTTACTCCTAACAAGGGTTTAGTTCCAGCAAACCTTTGAAACTAGAATGTCAGTTGGAGTTGAAGCGAGTCAAGCGAGCGAGCAAGATGAGAGATATCCTTTATTGTTTATTGTACACAGTAAACCTTAAATGAAAACTTAAACATAAAACATGTGCATATAGGGGAGTTTAACACTACAAAGAGTTCTCTTCAGTCCAAATCAGTAGCAATCGGAAGCGTGCCCAAGACACTGGCTGCATTGCCGCGCTGAATAGCAATGCTGATACGCTGGCCCAGATAATCACCTTAATACCTATATGTTGTTTGCTGACTGTACCTACACCTGTGTGTGTCGAAACAACAATCAGTATGCCACAAAGGCCTATCACTATATACACCTATCTACTTGCACTGTTGGATGCAGACATCCCTTTGTCATGGAGCTTGTCGAAGGTATGATTATTGTGAGCGGTATGCGACTGCAATTAATCTGTTTGAAATATTCTGTGTAATGTGGGTCGTTTGCTCATTACGTCACTATTAAAAAAAAAACTTTATTCTAAAATATTGTAACTGAAGTCTAGGAAGCAGGTAAGTAACCAATCAACAACAAGTCTCTTGTGATGTCAAAGTTGGCAATGGTAAGCGTTTACCGTGTAGCTTGCGTGTAGGTATATACCTATATCAAAAAGTTTAAAAAAACTAAATAAAAAAAATGTACATGCAGGCATAAAAGTGTTGTATAATCAACAGCATAGTAAAATCAAGATTGTCTACTGCAATGTACAGTCGCGTACAGAGTATCGAACGCACGAACGCATGTGTGTTAAACACTGCAATGCATCACCGAGCCCACCACGTGTCGTGTTCAATGCAGCCGCGCCTCCGATTGATTAGTGGGTACAGTCAAGTGCAAAAAGGCTCCGTTATTAAAAAAAACATTGTCATAGTTTGAATAATTTCATTCGTAAATGACAAAACTCTAGACAGAATTGATACTAAGTTTAGTGTTAAGGTACCTTATGGTTAACTGTTTAAAAAAATGTAGAAATATATTTATTTGTAGAAAAACTCAGGCAAAGGTTTTGTAATTTTAAGCTAAAAGTTTTTCCAATTTCCAATTTCTGACAACCTGCTTCGACGCCGAAATATTGAAATTCACATTAATTTTACTATAAACCACAAAAATCGGTTTTAAATTATTCTAAAAACATTGCAGTGATTTATGACCCCTAGATGTTTCAGCTGCCACAGTGACTAATCGTTATAAAAACCCCTCGACATTTAAATAAAACGTTGAAAATGATACATTTATTTTGTAAAAAAAATACATATAAAACATCCTCCACACTTTAATTAAACGAATCTGAACGAAGAAATAAAATAAACTTACAGTAAGTTTTTGTTCAATATAACCGTGGCGACTAAGCCCGTTTCACGCGACAAGACAAAGCTGACTGTGCACGATTGTACTTTACATCGCTGCCGACACATTCAATAGTTCCGTCGCTATTATATCGAGCAAGGTACAGTCGTGTACATTACCGGCCGGCTGGACAGTTGCGAACGTAAATGTGCCGCGCGCTTCCGTTTACTAGTGCTGGGACACTTTTAACTCTTCATAATCTTTTATGTTCCATTTTGTGTATATATAAAGTTGTGTAAAGTCATTTTATACCTTATATCTCGTTTGGTTAGTGTTATTGGATAAAAATCAGTGTAAAAATCACTATGTGCAGTATCCTTGTAGGCTATGCTTCTAGTAGAACTATTTGGGAAAAGATTGAAAACCAAACTAGAATTTTATCGATAAAACTACATTACTATTTAGAGTTGTCGATTGTTCGATAACTATCAATTGTCAACCGATATAGCTACTCGGAAATGAGGTTCTGCTCCATGCAGTCATGTCCAATTGTCCGCACATTCAGTAGGTATTCAATAACCAGCTACATTTAAACCTATCAATTTTACTAGCGAGTAGCGATCAATTCTGTTGTACTCTATGAAATTTTACAGAGTATTTTATCCCAAAGTGGAAGGCCCAGTTTTCCATGACGTTCTACGACTATGTTGAGAAAAATTACAATATTAGGGTATTTACAAAAGCACTAAAGGTTTAGTTTTTTACGTCAATATCCGATCAAGAAGGTTCAAACTTTCTTTTTTTTTTTTTTTTTTTTTATTTGTGTGTTGCAAACATAGATGTTTTGTTCTATGTCTGGGTGTTTCTATGTATTATAAGTATGTATTTAGAAAAAAAAAAGTATTTATGTATTCTATCAGCCATCTAGTTTCCATCGTACAAGCTTTGCTTAGTTTGGGACTAGAAGGCGTTGTGTTAAGTGTTCGTGAATATTTATTTTATTTATTTATTTATAAACCAAGGAGTTAGGAGTACCTCACATTATGTATGAAGCTGTAGATGTAGCTTTTACTATTTCAACAAACTGTGAATTTATAGTTTGTACAAAGTGACAGTGAGCCATCGACTCAGGGCCGGCGATCCCTTTTTAATTTTAATTGCTAAAACATGTTCAACACAAAAACCCAAGGCAGCACGTAATGCGTACCGATAGCAGGTATAAGTGCGCGTCGCGTCCTGATACTTCTTCCCTAAATGAATTACAAAAAACTGCCATACTAAAGAAGCTTACGCAATAAGACCAATACCCCCAAAACCGACACTGAACGAAATCCACAAAAACCACACTATTTATTTATTTTATAAACATGCAGTTGTATGGTTGTAAGAGAAGCTAATCGCACCGCAAAAAATCCCCAAAACCTACACTGAGTTCCAGAATTGAAACACCACTCCCCAAAATCCATACACAGTGTTATCATTGACTGATTGCGCAACGCAAGCGGGCAAAATCCCCAAAACACTCAATCAAGGAACGCCAGAATCCCCAAAAACACGCTATTTCTCTGCTATCCATACTCAGTTGTATGCGAGCTGCACAAAGGCGGATTCTATTGAAATCGTTCCAGCTTTGTTGACCGGCCTCAATCCTCGGACTTGGCGTTTTTCATTTCACTAATGATATTGGTTACGGTTTTTCGGTTTTTGTAAGAGGATAATTGTGTGTGTATTCATTATAATAGGATTAGGAGCGTTTCTCATTAATTTTGTAGCCATACAAGTATTAATAATAATATCCTCTTTTATCTGTCTAATCAAAATATCTCGAATAATACAAGGTTACCTCATTAATCTCCAACTTGAGAGAATTTAGTAAAGTTCTACACAATAGAATGTTCATTCTGAAAATCACAATACTTAATCCATTTTGCACAGATTCAATACTGGAACTAATTTATAAGTACTCTGGAAAAGATGGATTGTCTGTTGCAAAACACCAACCGCCGACATCGAGCACCGAAGCACTGACAAATGAACGAGACGGAAGTACCCGAAATTAATAGGCGTAAGTGAGAGATAAGATCTGGCTTTCAGTAGCTTGGTGTACGGGACGCGTCGTTGTGTCTGTAGCTATCTGAGACTGTGAATCATCTGAAATCCACTTGGAAACCAACCAAAAATACTGTTATTGCTTTGACTAACTGGCGCAAATTAACATTTATCGCCAATCCCTTTTTTAGGGTTCTGCATTTGAAAAAGTACCCTTTAATATAACTTTGGCGTTTGTCTGTGTGTAATTTTGTTTTTATTTGACCTTTTTAAGAACTTCATAAAGATTCTCAACGTTTTTTAAAAATAATAATTTTAGTATCAATCACATCATTAAGTAAATTCATTATCAAAAAGCTTAAAACGTCGAGACTTAGATATGCACGACCATTTTTTTTTATTTCTTGGAGTTTCGGCTTAACATTTAGTCATTATTCATACTTGTTTAAAAAATTATGATAAAAAAATCCGTAGCACCAACGCACCTTTTTAAATGAAATTATGATTTTCTGGAGATCAAAACCTTTTTAAGCTTTATAAAATTAGCGAGGGTATCAAAGCTTTTTCTCGCAATTAATACTTTACCTTACAAAATGGAGAAAAATATGACCATGCCCTTGAGATTGAGTTTATTAAAAGGCGAGCCAAAATTTTACAAAAATTTTCAAGTAGTCTTCTTCTTCTTCTCTTCAATAATGGCCTGTGTCCGTCATTTCGACAGACAATTTTGCCAATGTCAAGTGTTAAAATTGTAATAAATAAGTCAAGTCAAGTCATTTGTCAAGTCGGCTGTCGTTTGTTTTGAAAAGAAAATGGTGGATTTTCTCTTCAAAACCTAACACGAATTTTCACATTCAAAAAAACCACTTTACACACATTTATTCCAATGGCTCACACTTTATGTTACGACCTAAGTATTATTGGTTAAAATTCCACCAAAATTAAACAACAATACTCACAATAACACAAGAAAAACTATTAAAATAAAAGTGCTATGTGCTGTTTCAAAAAATGTCAAAACACGTGTCCTTTCAAGTAGTCTATAAGTTGACGTCAAGTGACTCGTAAGTTTGGTTCTGAAGGTGTTCTAAGTTGACATGTTACTGTGTTGCATTTCATTGTTTTTTTTTATAAACCCACTATAATAATAGAGAACTCATTTTTTGTGACCACATGACAGGTCATATTTTATTTTAGTTCACTTATTAATATATTTTTTTTTTTAACTTCAATATACCTATTCACTCTACTCTTGAAAACTTCCAAATTATATACCGCGTGCACACTATGCCCATGCCGCTGCCGGCATTAATGCCGCTTAGTGAGAATAAAGGCTATGTTGCTGTGGCAATAAGTTCGCGGCATTAATGCCGCCATACATTCGCGGCACGCGGTAATATATAGACATTCGGAAACACAGACGCCGGCAACTGTATTTACTTACTAGCTAATCTTTGACATTTATAATATTAATAGAATGAGATGGGATCTAAACTACCTACGTAAATAAATAGGTGGTACAGCAAAGCAAAATCTACAAACAGAAAACCATCAACAGACCTTCCACAAACATTGCACAGAGATGACAGCCATCTTGCTATTTAAATGTCATTACTATCGGTAAATATTTGCTAAACTCCTTTAATTACCGAACACCGCATGCCCAGATTGCCCAGGGGTCTAAGTCCCGGGGGTCCAGGGGACCGGGGGTCCAGGAGACCGAGGGTCTGGGGAGTCCACTTACTGGAGCAGGCGTATTACTTAAAAACGATAGCGGTAGCGAGTAGTAGTAGGATTAAATAATTCGTCCAACAAAAGGTGGCTCTTGTTATCGCTCGCATGACTTTTTACCCGACTACGATGCAAAGAAGAGGGTATAAATGATTTTGACCGGTATGTGAGTGTGTATGGCTCATTCCAGTTTTCCTTTGCGTCAGTCCCCTGCGTGGGTTATTATTTCTATGTCGATATGCAAATAAACAATAGTCAAGTAAAGTTTATAGACCATCCGATGGTTATTGCCATACAGTGGACTATTCTGTACTATGATGTTACTAATGCCAGTTGCAAAGCTGTCGCGAATAAAATAATATCCCCACATTCCCCACGGGGGTAACACCACGTTTGTTTGTTTGGACATCAGCTATTTACGGATTACAAGCGTCTGGAGTTCTGTCCCTTTTAATTCGCAACGTTTAAATGTGTTTTTATTTGAGTTTATAGATCTAACTTTGACGTGGGTATTACCATCATAAAAGTATAATAATAATGTAAGTACCTACCACAGATACCTTTAAAAAACTCGAGCCCGTTTAAGATATTTCATATTACTTAATTTATATATCGTGCAATTTTTCGAAAAACTTCTTGTATTTTTATTGTATCTTGTCTGGTTGGTTAGTGACCAACATCACACAAAAAATCTAGAAATCCCCGTTATTGCATTTTGAAAACATTTGGAATGGTTTTACCAAAACAAACAATTTGAACTCTCGTGTCATTTATCAGGCATCAAGTTCCAGGGGTCAAGATCGCGGGTTACAAATGACCCTCACTAATCAAGCGGACCGCGCTCGAATCTTTGTACTTTTGTGGCCGAATGTACGCAGTTGGACGGAAAATCTTTAGAATTGTTGTGCACGACTAGACCCAACGGTGCTTGGTCATAGATTATTGAATTTTTTTGTAGTTCTGCGAAATCTTTTATTCAAAAATATCATTTGTTGCGAAAGATATTGTTTAAGTTGGATTTGGGAACGCGAGTTACGCCTTTTTATTTTAGCTACATGAAACTGTAAAAAAAATGTTTACTTAGATGTCTTGTTTAGGTTCGATAAGCATATTTATTGTCTATATTCATAGAAAAATCTTTCTGCGGCGAAATTGAGTTGTTATTTTATACTGAATTTAATAACCCTTTCCAAGGAAATATTGAAATTACATGTTGGATAGAAACCTAAAATCAACAGTAAGAAGGATCCTTCAAAACATAATAAAAAAATATAAGAATATTATAATCTAAATTTTTAGCCATCTGCGAAGAAGTTATTGTTATTTTTTTATTGAATGTAAAAAATACGATTATGTATCTTGTTACGGAATATCATGTTATATCAACAATGTGTTTATTACACCATAAAAAACAAAACAAGTCTTAAAAATATTCATTACTCATAAACAAATTTAAATTTAAAAAATTACAGCCACGAAGCCGTGAAAGGAGCTTTTAAAAGTTATCACGTCCCTTATCACAATTTCATTCTGCCGAGTGACGCACGTCCCTGGTTGAAACCAGGATATGAGCTTCTTTCGCTGTCGAATGTGACACATGGCTTTTTAAGTTTTGTGTTTTCCCAATCATTGGGAATTTCCCCAAAGGGTAATTTAGAATAGGAGCAAAACCGTGAGTTGGGGTTACCGAAATAGTATGGATTGTTATTAATAAATACTAAGAAGACACATAGAAGTAGTAAGCTTTATTTTTTTGGTATTTACTCGAATCAATTATTTTTCTAATAAGACTTTTTATTTTAATAATCAGGAGTAACTACATTTTTTATATACTAAGCTTATATTGGAGCTGTCATAATTGAGGTCATCAAAACATCGAAGTTAGTTTTTAGATAGGTCTTTTAACTTAATTAACTTCAGCCTAATTCTAAATTAAGATCTATCTTCATATTAGATCATAACATTTTAGGTGAAATTATCAACTTACTCATCGTATTCCATGATTTTTTTATGGATAAATAAGCTATTGCGCACATAATCGATTTCCTTTCAGAACTGATGGGGAATTTACGTATACGCTATGTAATACCGGGTTTTTTGAAATGCCAAATCGTAATACTTGTTTACCCGTATGTCACCCGCATAGCACTCCACATTTCAGCGAGAAAAAAATGCTAAGCAGTCATCTCGACATGTAAACGTAGGGTTGTTTGGACGCGCTCTTTTTCAGTGTTTGTGTGTGTATACATATGTGGTATTCCGGACGCCCTTTACAATTATTTGCACTCGTCCGTAGAAAGTTATTTGAGTTTTTTTTTTTTTCAAAATACTATCTTGAAACATCATCGATAAAATTAAAAGTGAAGGGATTATGGGACTAACTCATAGAGATAGGCAATTTTTTTCTTAATGCCTTTTGCTACGAGAAAAAGTGATGGGGTACGTACTAACTACTTATACTTACCTCTGCCATACTTTTGCATGACTTCATAGAGTACCTACGTATTTTTTTAACGAGGCGTACTCTATGTTTTATGTTTCTTTAGGTATATACAACTAAATGAAAGAATAAGCCCATGCCCCCTGATTTTAAGTGGTAACCACTGCCTATGCATAGCCTCACTGAGCACTTCCACTGAAGACGTGCCCTGTGATGCATTGCACTGCACGTACCACTCTGAGCCCTAAAGGTGGTGTTGAACTGCGTCCATCACTAAAAATGTGGATTGTTTCAATTTACAATCCACATTTTAATCACTTCTTATGTAAAAATAGATTCAGTATTTGTACTTTCCTGACCAAACGCCTCCACAAAAAGCTCAGGCAATAGTAGGTAGGTACTAGCTACTGGTTCCTACTGAGTAGCCACTTAGTAGAGCACTATATAATTAGACTTCACAAATGACTTTGGTTTATATTTCGCGGAGATGTGTTTTCAACCTGCTTTTAACTAGGTAGGTACCTACCATATCTGCCTACAGTTATGAGCATAATTCTATTTAATAGCACTAAAGATTAACATAAACCTACAGATGATTAACCTATGCAAACTCTTCAGCATCCCAGTTTTATTATAAGGGTTGAACATGCTGTACATGTACCTAGATATAAAAAAATTGTTACGTTACTAACTGACTGACTTTTTAACCGACTTCAAAAAAAGAGTAGGTTCTTCTCAATTCAATTGTATTAATTTTAATGTTTGTTACCTTAGAACTCTGTCATTTATAAACCGATTTGAAAAATTCTTTTTTTATCTAAAAGAATAAAAGATAAAGGATAAACGCCGAAAATCGGGCGTTCAAAATCTAAATTAAGTTCAGTTTGATCTGGGTCAATTTTATGTCGGTGAAACGGCGCCGAACGCACTGAACTTGTTTTAACTTGACTTGATTTAACTAGAACCGTAAACAGGTCCTAAGAAGGAGCTTGCACCACAAAACTGCAGTTTACTTTCACCAATCAGAGTTTAGTTTCAGAGCTCTTATTTGTATGAAAATTACACTACGCAAACGAAGCCACGCGCTCCACTAGTTCATTATTAGGGTTGAACACGTTGTAGATATAAGATAGGGCATGCTTGCACTGCACACAACCTTTACAACCACAGTCTATTCATACCGCGACGCGGTGTAGATGTGGAGGTCAAACTTGTTTTACTACGCACTGTTGGATGATATTCTGAGTGAGCGCGTTGACGCGTGTTGCACTGTACCTACCATAATAACTTTTTTTTTAATGATAAATGTAATGGAACAAGCTGATAACTCACCTGATTTTAAGTAGTAACTTCTGCCTATAACAATGCATTACCTTACAGAGCAAGTCCAATGAGGACGTGCCCTGTAAGGCAATGCACTGCGTCCATCACTCTGAGACGTAAAGATCTAGGTTCATGTTTTTCTGATATTATATATTTGCTATACGTTTGTACCTACTTTCCTACTATTTACACTGTTTCCTTCTTCCTGCTTCTGTGTGTCCCAATGAGTTGAATAATTTTATTCCATTTCATTTTTTTTTCCTTTTTTTTTTCATTTTCAATACAATACAATACAAAATCGTTTATGTATACAAAAGTGTACATGACAGGAGTAGGCAATCATAAATAGGTAAGTAGGTACATGCATATATATATTACAAAACAAAAAAATAATTACTGCTATTTACCTATGTAGATACATATAAATCATCGCTAGTAGATACAGTTAGCATCATAAGTTAATATCATAACAGTGATATTCTTCGGAATATTGTTTGGCTAGGAGACAAATTCACACCTATCTTTAAAAAGAATGGTAGTATTTGAAAACTGTACAGATTTTCAGTGTTTATAAATAAAAACTTAGACTAACTAGAGATTCTTTGGAACAGAGGAAATTCTTACTTGAACAAAAATAACAAACCCATCGATTGTTGTTCAAATTGTGCCATAGCTTACTCAAAAAGGTTTTGTAAACCTTTTAAAATCAATTAACCTAATTGCTTACTAATTAATTCAGGATCACGCTTGTTAAATAACTTCAGCGACCACTTATTTTGTTTTACCTTTCGCTGGCAATTATCAAGGCTTTGATAGGACCTTCAAGTAATGACCGTCATAAAAAGGATTACGATAGCGTGAGAGACAAAGGCGTTGGGGCATTTCAGGTCCCGATTGGCATAAATTTAGTTAATTTTTAGGTTAATTTTGTTATTTGTAACTTTTGTTGGTTTCGACATAATCTATTGTGCAGTAGCAGTCACGAAAACGCTAAATAAAGTTATTATATTGACGCAAACGACTAGGATCACTCTACCAAGAGTGATACCACCAAGAAGAAGAAGGAGACACCTATTCAAACCTATCTTTGAAAAAAATCGCTTAAGAAAATTTTAAAAATAATCTCAACGAAAATATATTTAATTTGTTAAGTGTATGGCCCTTAGAAGTAAACCCTCTTAATCAGTGTTCAAATCCACTCCAGCTAATGAGAAATCGGTACAAATTAAGAAAGAACTTGCCAACTGCGGAAAGGCGAAGCTTGTAGCTATTAATTCAGGCTGTGTTTGCGACCGAAAGGTTTTATATTAGCCTTAATCGCCCCAAGCCACGCCTTGCTTTAATATATGGCACCTTGCGTGGTTCGCTTAGCGTTGGGTTTCATATGTAGTCACCGTTATACGACGGTCTGACGTATCTCTATGACCATCTTATGACAAAGTAGTATGCCTTTCCCCTCTTCTACAGCATCTGAAGCACGGTTAAATATAAGACATTCTGGTGATATTTTTTGGCAACCACGTATGTATTTATAATTATTTTGATGACGGGATGTTACAATCGCAGTAAAACCATAGATACCTAACCACATTTATATTTCTAATCAATCTGGAGCATTCACAGTCTACATTAAAAAAATTAACAGACGCTGGCATTTTATAGTAAGAAAACGACCAGCATAAAACGGTGACTGTTTTTTCTAACCTCCTGGTTTAGTTCGACCTGCCTTCCAGTTTTCAGAACAAGCATTAATTTAAAATTATTTTCAGTTCTATATCCATGGTTAATTAAGTAATTAATTAAGCTTTGTAGGTGCGCTAATAGGTTCTGGGAAGCTTTTAGTAATTTCAGGTAACAAGCTGATAAATAATTCTGATTTTATTTAAAACATAATGTAGAATAGCTATGCTAATATATTTTTTTATGTAGACAGTTATGTGTTAGTAACATAAATAATTTCCTCAAACAATAGTGCTTATTACTTAAGAAATCATTTTTTTTAAGAAACTATTAAAAATACAAACATATTTCTAATCGTTTCATAAAAAGTTGAATTGAAGCTAGATTATATAAACAGAGTCAGGAGCCACTTTTCAAATATGTCCCGATGAGCGTGAAGCAATAGTACCGGGACACGATTAGATGGAGTAGGCTTGCCCAGCATCTATACTATCCTCTCTGCTTAGTCGGCCTTATCCACAGGAAAGACAAGGTCACGCAAATAGCTGTGTGGATATATAAATATATTTTGTATGAGTTCATCCACTAACTCACTAAAATATATTGTCCTTCGCAGTTCGTAGGCCGCGTAGCACCGTAGGCTGATGCTACGAAATTCGTAGACCCATCAAACAGGGATTTTTATTGTTATTCTCAGGGAAAATTCTACAGTGCTTTGATATTTATATATATATCAAAGCAAGATAAACCCTGATATTCAAAATAAAGAATGTAAGCAATCATTATTATTATTATTATGAGCCCATAGTGTCCCGTAATGTAAGAAAACTTTACAAAAAATGAACCAGTTTCACATAACAAAACGATCGTAAAATAAATTGCAAAATATTGGCAAAAGAGCGTAAAACCGGTAAAAACCGGTATTGTACGAGTTTGCGCTTACCTGATATGGACGGAACCCAATTTATTGACTTTAAACCTTTATGGAGTGCCAGATTCTAATTTACGCTCCCGTGAGTATCGGCTTAATAGCTAACAAAGCCTAGTCATGTAGTCTATGTCTAGTACTGACCCTTTTTGTTGAATTTTTTTATATTATTACTAGCCGTCGCCCGCGGCGTTGCTCGCGTTCTACCCTTTAGAGTGTGACGTTTCAAAATTCCTTTCTTAGTTCTTTCAAATTTCATACCTCTAGGACTTATAGTTTAGGCTGTGCGTTGATTCTCAGTCAGCTTCAAAAGAGTTTTATATATTTAGATTATATCAAATTATTCAAAATTATAAAACTTACAATAAAATATAATATATAGCATAAATATGTAACAACTCAAGTCTCAATTTTGTCAGTTTTGTTTATGAAACTCTCTACTCGAATCTATGCTTGAGTCGCACTTGAGTCACTATTGCGAATTCTGCCCTCCAACATACAGGCTTTAGCACAAATAAATGTGACAATCGTAAACGTATCGTTAGTAGTGAATCCGAGATACACTGCGCAGTAGCGGTCCCACGTTTGGCAGTTGAGCTGGCGTTGACGCGCAATATGACTGAAAAACGTTAGGTGTAGGTACGTAATGCAGAGATTGATTTGTTCGTGCGTTGCTTACCTGTGGATGACCAAGCTATATTTATTAAGCTGTGGCGCCGGCTTTTTTACCACGCAATTTAGTGAAGTGCTAATTGTTTTTGTTTTCGGGTCGTGCGATAAGCAATTTATTTTTGAATTGTTTACAACACTCGCAGAGTTATTGCGATCAATTTGTTTTTGTGATTTCTATGTATTAATACTGAATTTTGACCGCAGGATGAATAGATTCAAGTCTGTACAAAACTGAACGAAAACGGGGCAATAGTGATGAAGCATTCCATTTTTGCGCACCAAAAAGATGCACACCAACAACTTCCGCATCTACGCTATTCCAATTATGCGCACCAATCTATTTTAAACTTGGTGTTCGTTCTTTGGTTATATTACTGAAAAAGAAGTAGAAGCTCAAATTACTTAAAAGTACCATTATTAGAACTTATACCACAACTATTATATAAGTACAACAGATTTAGGCTCACCACCATTTTCTTGGCAATGGTTTTTCTCACTGGTCACACCTACTAAGAGCTGTTACATGAAAGAAGAAGAGTTCCTCTGTGTTACAAAGGTGTTTTATAAAAGTAATCTCAAATTAACGATATTCTTTCATAGCATAAAGCTTGCAAATTCCATCATAACAATGTGCCAGTGACAAAAGCCTGTGAAACTTCTAACTGTAAAAAACTCTAACTATTTCCATCTCGACGGACAATGTAGGTATTTAAATCAGAGTCTGCGAGGGACCATTAAAAAGTGCTAAAACAGAAATCAACGCGGACTATAAAAAGACCCGCTGCTGGGATGCGGTGGAAATGTGGGAATTTGAGATTATCTGTGGCACAAGGCATAGACAACCAAAAGTTTACAACATTAAATACTTTTTGTCCGATGACGTCATGTTTTTAAAAATAATGGACACCGATTTAAAAAATAATTCAAATAAATGTTTTTTTTTTTGTTGAGAATTTACTTGAGAAGCTCGTATAACAAAAACTTTGAGTGTATAGGTAAATTTCTTTTTGTATCGAAAATTTAAAAAGTAGCTCAACAACTTGTCTTCTGCACCAAAACAGACATAAAATTCGTAATGTAGGTAATCACCCGCCATCATGAGGTGTCCGAATTGGCAGCGGTCTGGCATCATATTGCCCCTTTTACGGGCCTGTGAAAGTGAGCGAAATACCTTTAGCCTGCACCACTAAATATATATTCGTTGTTTTAAGTATGTACCTACGGAGTTGATGTAATGTTTTTTGCTTTTGTGTTTTTTTACGATTATTTTGTTGAAAAACATACGATAAAACATTCCATACCAACTGTATAAGTTGAAAAATAGATAGGGCGGTCTACACCGCATAAAATGTTTTAGATTATGAATATGCGTGGACCCATCTATAAGATTTTAACAATAAACTTACTTGCTTTACACGGGTCCAATCCCAAGTCTCCAGAGTCCTTTGGCTCCACGTACATAGACAATAACTCCTCTATCGTAAACTTGTGCGATTCCCCCTTCCCTTCTGCCGAGGCTGCCTCGATGGCCACACACACTAATAACGTCATTATCGCGCTGACCGTCGCCGACGACGCACATTTACACCGAAACATCTTCATTCTTGCTACACACGAACTAGGGCATATTTTTCAATGTCATTTGGGTTTCTGAAACAAAACAAATCTAAGATTAGCTACTGACTTCAGTTGTTAATGTTAATTTTTACAATTTAACATTAATTTATTTTATTAATGTTAATTAAACAAAGTGTTAATTTTTAATTCCGGTTGACATCCGACTTATAAAGTGCTGAAATTGGATCAAAATAATAAGATTATTATCAATGTGTTTGATCAAGAGCACCATTAATTATATTATACTTCACGTGTTATAAATAAGTAACGATTCACAACGCTCTTGATAAGAAAAGTAATTGAATAACATAATTAAGTTAAGTATCCTTCTACATAAATAAGTGCCAGAAAACTGATATTTTTAAAAGAGCATAAAAAAACTATTTAAACTGAATATGTTTAACCTTTTGAACTTTGGATACTATCTTAAGATACGGCTTTATTTTTTGACATTGATTTTTAATTTTTCGATATTAGTCATTTACTTACTGCGTCGCCTAGTATATTACTAACGCAATTGGGATCTAAGCATATTCTCCTGGGTTTATATTTGAATCAATATAAAATCCAGATTTGAAAGTTTCTGTGTCCACCTTGTAAAGGGCAATAATAATCATTTTAGCTATTTCTTTGGTTCGATTTGGAAACTTGGAGAAAAATCAACTGAAAATGTGAACCTCACTAGTAGTCCATCACAATGTTTATCAAGTTCTTTTAAAATTGAAAGAGTATAATAAGTTACTTAATCGAGCGAAACTCAAACTTAACTAACTTAGAAACTTTGTTGAGGTAAACACACTCTTCCTTTCCTTACCTTTCCAAAGGTATACTTAATGAAGTAAGAAATATCTTGAGGAAAAGTATTCAGAAGTCACTTCCGATTTTTGTCCTTATTCTGGGCTGTTCAAAAATCTGTACTACTACTGTATGTCTTCAAAAAGAAAGTTTTCGCTTTTAATACACCTATTATAAAAAAAACTTCATTGGGGTAGGGACAGTTACGTAAGGACAGGCAAAAGTAATGCAAAGGGCGGTCTTATCGCTTAATACGATTTCTTCCAGACGACCTTTACTTATCTAATCTAACACTAAAAACTAAAACTATTTAAAAATAGTAGCATCTATTTTCAACAAGAGCATTTGAGCCTACAACGACATGGTAGAGCGGGTTAGCTATATTCCGGCTCCCGAACTTGTTAATAACTGTATCTCAGGGGCCAGCTTATGGCGTCTTCAGCAGACTTATTACCTATATCACGGAACATTACCAACAAAAAGTTTATTGTTACCAATAAATTGTACCTACTGCTATACTACAGAAACAATAATCATTATTGTCTCTCTTGGGATACTATCCCAAAAGTTTTGGGTTTATCGAAATTGGTCCTTTTCGGACAATTGAGGTCACCAATCATCGTAAAATACCTTGTCAAAGTTATTCTAGGTCTTATATTAGTTTGACTGGTTTGAGAGGTCAATCCCAAAGAAAAATAGTTGAAAAGACTACTTTTGAAAGAAATAAATAAAGACTCGTATTGAGGCTTGAATGGCTTGACTGTGGTTCGTATTCATTAGCGCAAGTTTAATTAAGTAGATTAAAAAAAGTTTAATATTTTTATCCATTTATTTTTCGATTTTAATTATAACAATCAATACAAGAAGCATGTTCATGTTCCGTCCCTTCCGTATAAGATTTACTGAAAACTTATACGGAAGGGACGGAATATTACGAAAACTGTCCCTGATGCCGTATATATTTTGAGTAGTACTAGTCATAGTGCAACCAGTATAAGATGAATGCTCCATCATTTCCAGAGTTGTGTAAACCAAAACTCAATGATAACATTAAAAGCTCGCTTGCACTGACCAAAGCAGCCGACGAGTGCTGGTAAAGGCGAAAATTGCATCATTTTATTGCTTCCAAAGTTTCCGGGCTCTGATTTCGCCTATTCAGCGTCTGCCGTTGGCTCTACCATCTTTAATTTATTTTGTAGCTGGATCGTGAATGTGGCAGTTGAAAATCTGGAATATTATTGTCGACAGGCGTCATGGCTCAGTCGGTAGTAGCTCTGCCTTCCGTGCTGTGGGTCGTGGGTTCGATCCCCACCGAGAACAAGCATTTGTGTGTTGTAAACATAGATGTTTGTTCTGGGTCTGGGTGTTTATATGTATTATAAGTACGTATTTACAAAAAAAAAATGTATGTATGTATTCTATCAGCCATCTAGTTTCCATCGTACAAGCTTTGCTTAGTTTGGGACTAGAAGGCGTTGTGTTAAGTGTCCGTGAATATTTATTATTACTTAATATTTTCAACTCGGCTCATTCGAGCCAACAGGACATTACTAAATACTAAGTCACTCATGTTTCGAGTACTTTTAGGAATAGAGAGACAGGATTGTATCTGGCAGAGTGACCATTAACGTAGTTAAATCAGGTGAGCTATCAGTTTGTTCCACTACTTTTATCATTAAAAAAAAATTGTTTATGTACTCATGAAAAGAATATTATTAAAAAATAAAAAAAATTATATTATTAATGAAGAGGATTTTCTTATTTATTTCTTACACGAATAGATAAATAGGTTTCTATAATAACAATAGACTAAGCTCTTTCGCAGCGGCATTTTTCAATTCTTCGATTAGGATTTCACCGAAATAACCAATAACAAATGAATGATGAAAAGTGGATGAACTTACTCGATAAGAGGGGTCACGGGCATTGGAAGATGATATCTTTTTAACTAATATTTATTTTGTTTTCCTGTTGGCAGTGACCGCAAAAATACATCTCAAATTGTTTTGGTACTTTACAGGCAATTTGATCCGACTAACGATGATAAGTTGATCGTGCGTGATCTTTACACATGGGCCGATACTACACGATACCGACGTCTCTGTTGCTCAAACAAAACTGTTACTTTAAAACTCGGCAACCGGAATTCAGGACTTATTTTTCGCAGACAACCCTATACCACCGTGTTCGTAATTAAATATTCTTTATTTTAATTAAACCTAATTCATTATGCAGACCGATGCAAGTTATACTAGTATCGATTTACCTGTGTTGTTTATACCTACCTGCCTAACCAAGATTTGTGACGGAAAAAAAATAGTCAACCTAACGTTTGCATGTTCTATGGGCTTCATACTTTCGATTGGTATGGAGATTGTCAAACAAACCAGTAAAAAAAAAATTTGACTAAAATTTTTTAGACAATCCGTTTGCAATATATTTATTGACGTATTTAATTGAATATAAAATAGTTTTCATCCATTAACCAGCTCAGTGAAGGTCGTTTTAAACCGGGATCTTAGGCTATGTCAGTATCACCGATATCGTGTATAGTTGCCATAGAAATGTCGTTCCGTTGCTGGAACAAAAATGTCGGCGTTGGCATCGATGCACGATGTAAAAACGTCTAGCTACGACATTTATCTTTCTGCCGATGTCGTGCAGTTCTCGTTTTGGTGACAGTGTAATAATAACAGCCATTATAAGGGCAGGGAAATGATGATGATGGGTTCAATGTGTGTGCAGTGTGGGGCTCGACGTTTCCATATTCTGAGGTGTGGGGTAGGATTAAGTATTTATAGGATTTTTGGGTGTTAAATGATGTCAAGAATGAAATCAATAAGGAATATATTTATTTACTTGCATATTATTTGCATTTTAACTAATATTCTTAGTAAAAACATACAATTGACTTCAAAACAGCATTCATTCTAAGTAGATACTCAATCATCGCGTCTAATCAGCCACTGTTCTTTGACCTTTGCGTTCATTTGCACTATAACAACTCCAATATTCACAACCATCAAATATAGCCTCTAAGTTTATTTAATAAAGCTCAGTTTCGCTTGAAGTTTTCGTGAGTTGTGACGTTTGTTTCGGTAAAAGGATACAGAGCAGTGGTCATCGTTATCAGTGTTGATAAGTGGGATACATTCCAATAATGTTCTCGCTTTCTTTGTATAATGTTTGCACTCAATAAAATCATACTTTTACGACCAAGAGTATATTTTTTTTAGTTATTGAGCGGGGTTTGAACTCACGACCTTCGCCTAGGGAAAGGTGAAGAGGCATTCCGCTTTCCAACAGCTCTTCCATCGGTTCTGTACAGATCCCGACATGGTTTAATAGCTCTACCTTGAATAGAGGAAGAGTGGGGGGTGTTTTGCGCAGCGGAAGAGATATTTGAAGGACTTATACTTGTATCGCCTCCACTTTCGCCGAGAGCTGTTAAACCGTGTCGGGGCCTATATACACTCAGCAACAAAAGTTGATAATTTAATCAAAGCTAAAAAAGATTTTACTGCGAGCCACTAATGGCTTCGTCATCGGTCTTAGTACACTCAGCATCAGTATTAGAAGCAAATAAAATAACAGTTGATTTATTTGTTTCATACACAAATCTCAGGAGCCAGGAGCCAGTGACTAGTAACAGTATATTAGATAGGTTGGTATAATAAAATTTTAACTTGGAATTAGTAAGCTTTTTTATCACTTTTTTCATTTCAATATAAACATAGATGTATCTTTTATGGTGCGTATTATTTTCTAAGAATGTACCTATTTACAAATAAATGACCTGTAGTGTGTGAAATGTTTAAGAATATTTATCATCAATCATCATCATCATCATCAATATATATAAAACTCTTTTGAAGCTGACAGAGAATCAACGCACAGCCTAAACTATTAATCCTAGAGGTATGAAATTTGGAGGGTAGTATCCTTATATTGTGTAGGGGTGCACTAAGAAAGGAATTTGGAAAAGTCGCACCCTAAAGGGTAGAACGCGAGCAACGCCGCCGGCGACGGCTAGTTTATTTATACAAATCTAAATGTGCAATTCAACTAACTGTGATTTTAAACATTTTTACTTCTCTTTTCTCCTCATAGGTATTTTTTTTTTTTTTAGATCGCTCATAGCGATAAGGCCGCCCAATTGTACTTCACATAAGAATAATAAACTATGTGTTTATTTTATAATTTCTGTAAAAGTGGTGTACAATAAAGAGTTTTCTATCTATCTATATATTTCCTTTCTTTTTCTTTTTTATTACTGACTGTACCTGCTAGGACCGAAATAAGTAATTCTTGGGATAAAAGACGGAAATAATTCATGGGATTCAGCGGCTTTAGCGACCGTTAGTATATCTTATTTAGCCATAAGCTAAAAGTATCTTTTTTAAGTAATTTTGCTTTGGTGTAGGTACTTGCTATAGGAAAAAAAAGTAAGTTCGTAAGAGGTAGTGACAAAAGCTTAGTGAAAAAATGTTTCTTAGTGGAGAATTAGGACTTAGATTAGAGATAAACACAGTATAGTACAGTCACCAGCATAAGTTGATTAGCATTATGTGATGATCTTTGTTTTAAGAGCTTTTGACTGCTTCATTATGAATTTTGCAGTATTTTGCCAATTTTTTTATGTTTCTTGAAATAAAAATACATTCTGTCGTTGTTCTGTCACAAAAAAGAAAGCCCAAAAACCCTGGTTTTTATTCGTATAAATTACAAAGTACAGTCGCGCATAAAAGTGAGCAGCTGAAGCGAAGCGCGCTTAAAGTGACAGTTCAATTTAGGCGGTGGAAATTAATTCGAATTCACGTTCCTGTTTTGATGACGTCACCGTGGAAGAAATATTACCCGCTAACGCATAATCACTCAAGGTTACCGCAAAAAGCCAAGATTATTACCTAAATATAAGATAGAAAGGTAAAAATGATATAGGTAATATAAAATGTGCTTATTATTTATTTTTGATAATAAAAATAATTAATAATGTACCTTTACATGTGCCCACTGGTAACGTTTTTAGTTTAGAAAAAAAAGTACCTATTGCTTTTTATTGCAAATGCTTTTTTACCCGACTATGGCGAAGCAAAGAGGAGGGTATATGATTTAGACCGGTATTTAAATATTAATTTCAGTTATTGTAATTTTGGTATTAAAATATCAAGTAATGTATAAAAAGCTAGCAAACAAACGAGTCTGATTTAGATAAAACGAAAGAGCCCGATATATACAGAACTGGTACAGTCACGCATAAAAGCGACTGAAGCGAAGCTCGTTGACAGTGACAGTTCAATTTACACACTGTCGAAATTAATTCGAATTCACGTCGCGGTTTCATGACGTGACCACAGATAATTTACCTGCTGGTGTACTAAATATTCACTACAGTGAAAACCAGCGATGGAAACAGAATGATATAAAAGTAAAGGGTCTCGGGCAAATTCGATAGAGCCCAGGTCCCACCTTTGTTTTAAACCTTGCAGTGATGGAACTTGGTTTGTTACAATACACTAACAATCGATATATATAAAACTCTTTTGAAGCTGACAGAGAATCAACGCACAGCCTAAACTATAAGTCCTAGAGGTATGAAATTTGGAAGGTAGGATCCTTATATAGTGTAGGGGCGCACTAAGAAAGGAACTTTGAAAAGTTGCACTCTAAAGGGTCTACGACGCGAGCAACGCCGCGGGCGACGGCTAGTGCAGTTATAAAAATGTAACAATGTCATTATAAAGCAGCGGAAATCATCTGTTATTAGACATTTTACATCGAAAAGTGCGTCTTTTTCAATGTTGTTTATCGTATTTACAGGCGTTTACGTCCAAATCATTACTTTATTTTGCATTTTCCTGACTGCTATTGCATGATTATGATAAAACCAAAAAAAGTTGTAAATTACAAAATTAATCTAAAAATTAACTAAATGTATGCAAAACAGGACCTGAAATGCCCCAACGGATTTAGTGTGTTATTAAAAAAATACACTAAAACTATTGAAATAGACTTAAGTATAAAAACTTGACGGCTACAACTTTATTTATACGCATTTATAACATTGTTGTGTGTTAGGTGACAGATGGTATTCTTAGCTCCAAAATTATTACGAGTACCTACCACAAATCATATAAACTAGCGCGTACTAAGTAGTTTAGATACAGTTTTAGGTGTTCTCTTAATAACTATGTTATCGTGAGCATGCTTTTATTGTATAATTTTTGCAAACAAAAAAGAATTATATCCGAAAAAACATCCTAAAAACAAAAACTACTTTGTATTTAAAAAAAACATTATTTGTCCTGGATTTCGGTGTGCATTGTATTTATAAGACCATGGTCGAATAATTGCAATTGAAACTCTATTGAGAGTGACGTAACGTTGAAATCATCATTCACGTCACTCCTTCCGTAAATTGTACGCGGTGTTGGCTTACCTTCACGCACTAGTGTAGGTAGGACACCGTATTTGTTGGAATCTAGATCTGCTTGGCTAAAATTTTTCCTTTTTATATATTTTTTTTATATTTTTTAATTTTTCAACAACTCTGAATAACGCTACCCGTCAAATAAAAGTATTTCATCTTTATTTTTGACAAGTTTATAGTAGAGACGGAAATATTTATAACTGGGGCCTTATGCCCCGTCTATTACCTACCGACCAACCACGCTGTCAACCTAGGTGGACGGTTAGTATATATTTTTCTTAACGAACAACCTGGCAGATATTTTAGTCTAATAGAGATGACGTCATATCTCTTTCATATCTCTCTCTGATGGTTAGCGTAATCATGAGACGATGAAATAAGCATCTTAGTTAGATGTCTTGATTAGTAAGTTTTTACCGCACTCAAAATTTTTTAGGAATATTTTGTATCTAAAGAAAAATAGTTTCCTTAGGAACAAAGAAAAACTCCCTTGTTATACTCAGCTTTTATATTCTGGACGGTCGCTCGATAACACTTAGTGGACAAGTTTCTGGTTACAAAAAATATTTGAAGTGCTTTTTTTCTTGTCTTCCTAGAACTTTATTTCCTCTTAAAAGGCCGGCAGCGCACTAGCATCACCTCTGGTGTTGCAGGTGTCCATGGGCGGCGGTGACTACTTTCCATCAGGTGGCAAAAAAAAAGGACTTCCAAACGCCGTATTTTACAACTGAACTACGTAGTTGAAGGTGTGTGCAATTCCCTAGTTTTTGTTACTATATTTGGTAAGTACTTCTACAAAAGCCATTTCCTAAAATAAATCTACAGCAGAAGTTAATTAATCACGTGTATTTTTAGAAGTTTCTCAATAAATATTTAAAAAAATATGTTGGTTTTAATAATTTAACACCACAATGGCACATTTGGGTTATTCCCATCACTGAGCGCGTACAATTATCATAGAGATATCTCCATAAAATTCACAGGGTAAATAAACTGATGAAACGAGGAAGTTTTTGAAATACTTTTTAACCAATATAGTTATATGATCATTTTTTAAACTCTTGAAAGTATTGGTATTTTTTCTTCTTTCCTATCGTCTCTATGTAACATTTGTAATATTAACTATAATAAATCATTTTTTTATGTTCTGTAGTAAAATAGTTAACTACTAAAATATAGTATTTTTTTTAAACCAACCGTAATATCGCATTTCCCGGCACAGTGAAACGCGAGCTGCAAACGCACTACTATTTAGGGTCACCGCATCCTGATTATCCTAGTTTAGAGGTTACTCTGGCAGTTGTTTCAAGGCTGTCACATTACTCGTTTGTAAGATTATTATGCAAGTTCTGCATGTGTTTACACTTTACATGGTTCCATCATTTTGTTTGGGAGAAATGAACTGAAACGAATAGGCGTATCGTTCGTTTCTATTGTATTTGTTTGCTTCCAACAAAATAACATTTTAGGTAGTGTCTTGTCAACTGTGTAAGTTACTTTTCATGCACGATAATAATGTTATTTAATAATTTTTGTAGTAGATTTGAACTAATGTAAACACAAATCAATATAATATATAAAACTCTTTTGAAGCTGACTGAGAATCAACGCACAGCCTAAACTATAAGTCCTAGAGGTATGAAATTTGGAGGTGGTATCCTTATATAGTGTAGGGGTGCACTAAGAAAGGAATTTGAAACGTCACACTCTAAAGGGTAGAACGCGAGCAACGCCGCAGGCGACGGCTAGTTCATAGTATAAATTCTTAAACTTTATGCAAAAATAGTAACATAAATGATCTGATAAAACGAATGAGTAGGAAAATAGGAAGTAAATGATCTGTTATATATTCTAATCTAAAGTATTTACCTAATCGTACCTATCATTTATGTAGATATCTTTATTGAGGAAACGTAGCAGGGTAACAGAACTTCAAAACACCTAATTACAAAATTGGTTACATCCAAACTTTCCACATTTGAATTGTTCAAACATGTTATTGTAATTAGCACTACATTGCTCACTAAACCACCCTAAGAAACTTAATTAAGATCGCTGTAATTAGATTCAAAACAATTATTTTGCTACCGAAATTCAAATTAAGTAGGAACTTAGAACGAGGGAGCTACTTTGAGTGTGGTTGTCTGTAATTTATTCTATAATATTATGTTTGTGACTTCGTTCGATATTGACTCGAAAAAATCACCGCACTCAACTATACCTACGGTTGAGTATCAGAGAGTACGAACTAACGATTTTTTTTAACGATAAGTATATTTTTGTTTTCCAAATGATTTATTATTACTAACCAAAGAAAATTGTTACTATTATTTTTTAATTAATTACGAAATAGGCTGTTACGATGAAGAACTTCAATGACAGTCAATGTCACAAGTTTTATTTCGTTTGTATTAATAATTATGAAAATGTCAACATTTGTCTATGTGATTGTACGCACCTAAAGATTTGTGGGGAGGCTTGCACACAAAGAAGGTGGTTTGTTTGTCTTTGCGTCTTAGTTTGCAAAGTGTTTCGAGGCCATGGTCTGTTGTTTTACTATAATTAGCTCATCGAAATACTTTATCATCGTACGACACGGTTGTTGCTAGGGAGAAAAATCAAGCAAAAATTTAAAAAAAAAATTATGAATCGAATATTTTATTTTTGCGTCGTCGAGTATCCTAGACATAACATAAACGCCTGTTAAAAATATTTTTGACAGCAGAATTAAAATCGCACTGCTTTTGTTTAACGAAAAAGTACGCCAATTTTACTAGTCTACCTACTACTTAAGTATACCTACTAAGTAAATAATTGTTCTAAGCTGGCAACACGATAAAAATATATAAAAGAGAAGATATACTTACAAATAGCCTTCTTGATATTTGTTCAGATGACAATATGATATTCTACTCCCATAAAAATAACACACTAAAATTAATTTTACACAAAGCACAACGTACACTCACGGCCAAAAACCCATTGCCAAAAAAAATACCACTTAATTCTCGATAGTCACAAATCACAAAACAGAATCGTAAGAGCTAGTAGTAATATTTCTGGAACGGTCATGCGCGCCCGTCTCCTGTGCCCGACTGGCGACTGAGTGACTGAATGATAACTGCACTCGCGGTCTGTCAGTACCTACTTACTAGTAAGATACAGTTGAATCTGGAAAACTTGACCACTAGATGTGATTAATAATTGCACAGGAGATAAAGTTTTGAATATAATTTATAAGTTTAAAAAACTGGAAAAACCGACATCAATTTGATACGCCTTCATTATCAAATGATGATGATGATGATGGCAGTTCATTGGGAATGTTCTATTGATCTTACACACATACACGTCACAGGAAAGCTACGCAATGCCGTGTACATATATGTCGTGTTTTTGGAGTTGTTCTTATTTAACTGCCAAACTGCTGAACCATTTTGATAACAAATTTATGGGACAAATCTGGAAGCATACCCTTTCAGATAAAAAAAGAATTTTTCAAATCAATTCATAAATGACGGAGTTCTGAGGTAACAAACATAAAAAAAAAACATCCGAATTGAGAACCTCCTCCGTTTTCTAAGTCGGTTAAAAATGATGTTTTATAAAATCTTAAAGAATATCTTCTGTACGAGTAATACATCAATACTGTCTGACTAGAACTCTACAGAACTCTAAATGAATCATCCAACTTTGCCCGCTGACCGTACACAGCTGTTCGTTTAAACGTCTGTCCAAACGCTCCATCCATCATTGTAAGTTTATCACTGGGTGAGTGTCTACAGCGCTTAATTACTGACTAGGACGCCAATATTACTAAGCACCATATTTCACGGGTATACGAATGAAATAGGTGGATTACTGTACAAATCCTCAAATATGGTTAGCCATCACCCTAAATATCGTATTCGTTCGTAGTTACTTAGGTATTTCAATCTTTAAGATTGTATGTCGACATAATATAGGCTCATTTGAATTTTGATTATAAACTTTTTTTTTAAATGCCAAAAAGTAGGTAATATGCTTGTCAGCATCAAACGTAAATCAATTTTTATATTGTTTTAATTTTCCGTCATATTTATACTTTTACTTTTATAATTAAATATACCTACTTGTAATATGGACCTCAGTAATAAAAAAAATTTGAATAATGGTGAATCATTTGAATCATCTCGATTCAAATATTATCAGCATCTACGCCGTGTCAGCTGTTGAGCATTATGGGGCCCTTGCTCTACCTGCATATAAAAAACCCTTCCGGTTTGTACAGAGCTATTGTGAAGTGAGGACGGGTGAAGTAAGGTCATTAACAGATTATACACACTAATAATAAGTAACTATTCATATACAATACGGCCTATTTTGTACTCGATGAAGACCCATTGAAAATAAAATATAAAATAGTAGTTAGATAACTAAACAAAGGAGGTAGGTACTTAATTATTATGACTTCTTTTTGACCCCTGTCTGTTGATTGTATCGCGCACCACACAAAATATCTCATCAACATCATGCACTTGAAATAGGTGTAGGAAGGTACTTATTTATGTGATAAAACTATGCACGCAGGCTTTGATTTTTTTTTATATACTAAGTTGCAACCTTATTCTAAGGTTCTGCTCTTAAATTCTGGATTATATAAAGTGCCTCGAGATAGGGAGAAAAGAAAAAACAAATCGCCCGTCAATACGCCGTCAGTGAGTCAATCAATAGCTTTCGATTTCGATTGACTGACGGCTACAATTGAATTCGTGCCAAGTGGCAGTACTTGAGAATGTACTCTTCAAGGACCTTCAAGTTTCTGCTTCATTCAGACTAGCTTACGCCCGTGACTTCGTCCGCGTCCTGTTTGATCTTGCCGGTTTTCCGGGATAAAGAGTAGCCTATGTGTTAATCCAGGTTACGAACTATAATATGTATATTTTGTCATGTGTGTTTTTATAAACATTTTTTACTGCGACTGTATTTGTTAAATTACAGATGGAGTAAAATAATATGTAGGTAATGAAAGACCTTTTGCCTAACTACTTTTATTTCGAACACAATTTAATATTCATTTGACAGGTGCAAAAAAATAATCGAAATAAACAAAGAAATGTGTCTTAGTCAGTGATCTACATAAAAGATTATTGGTTTTATTAGGTGTAGTTATTTTAAAGGAGATTTCACAGAAGATAAATGCTTAGTTTCGTTTGATAATGTCCTAAAACAAGTTAAACCCCTATTAACGTTAAAATGCGTCACAAAAGCACTTTTACACGATGATCCTGAGCATCCACAAAAACAATGGAGCTCCGGCTTCATAATGTTATTCAATAACAGTTAAAAGCAAGCTAAGGACAATAAAGGACGTACTAACTACCAATTGTTCTGTGCAAGGGCCGATAATGGCCGATTTTTATACTGCCACCGACACGATACGTGATATCGACTGCGAAATCTCATTCATTTATAGCCATTTGCTTGGTGAAAAGCGAATCAGCTCTAGCAATAAAACAAACACATTTTTCCATTAGTTACAATTGAAATCTCAAATCAATGTAACTGCTACAAATAATTCCCATTAGCTCTATCAATAGGACTAGCAGTATATAATAGTGGAAATAGACTTTTAGCATAATAACAATATCTATCCTGTGGCCACTGCTCCAACATGACGACCACGACCACTCTGCCAAGAGTGATACGACCACGAAGACAATAGTACCTGCCTAGTGCCATCTAGTGCCTACTTAGGCATTATTGACACCGCGCACCGTGTGGACGTCTACCTACACCGATATTGTTATTCTGAAATCTAACGTGTCGATTGTCGCTATCGTGTCGATGTCGGTATCGTGCTGTAACTGTATCGTGCTGTCGGTAACTCCCAAAGCTGAATAATGGGCCTACCCTCGTCATGTGAGATGGGACGTGAACGTAGAGGTGAATTTTGTATCGTTTATGGTAGAACTTTTATAATGGGGTTGGGTTGGGTGCTACTAATTGCTGACTGGGCTTAGGAGATAATATTGAAAGGATTCCAAATGTAGAGGGTTACGGTTTTTGCTGATACTCAATATTTCGAGCAAATAACAGCCTAAAAATACCTACTTAGAGTAACTAGAAAACTACTTTATTCATTGGGTAGTATGTAAATAACCACACCTATTCCTACCGCCAAACAGTGATGCTTACAGTGCTGTGTTCTGGTTATTGTCATGTCTCTTCATTGTCATGCAAGCGACAATGTTAAAGCCGCGCTAAAATGACAGTGGAATGAATTCAAATACTACACATTTTGTAACATTTTTTATGGATTCGAGTTTTCACATTTTTTGAATCAACACATAGCATTTTTATTTTAATAGTTTTTCTTGTGTTATTGTGAGTATTATTGTTAAATTTTGGTGGAATTTTAACTAATAATACTTAGGTCGTAACATAATTGGAATAAATGTGTGTAAAGTTGTTTTTCTGGATGTGAAAAATCGTTTCAGGTTTTGAAGAGAAATTCCACCATTTTCTCTTCAAAACAAACGACAGCCGACTTGACGTAGACTTGACTTGACTTGTATTATTAAAATAACTCACTGGCAACATTGTCTGTCGAAATGACGGATACAGGCCATATAGGTTAAAAGAAGAAGACGAACATTTTTTATGTCAAAGTAAATAAATTTTCTTTTATTTTTCAATTAAAAAAATTCAAGCACCTTCTATCTACCATCTCTCTGTTTGGTCAAGACACTGTTTGTACCAAACTAAGTAAGTTTAAGTTCCACTACTGTAATTCTGAAAAAAAAAACACAAATATGACATCTTGTCAGAAACGTGTTTTTCGGACAGTTTTATTGGAACTTCGCGTGACACCCACTTGGGGGAGTTTCCTAAAATAAATGAGATAGGATTGCAGAGTGAGGGTTAAGTAATACGTATCCATTTATTTTATGAAATCATTTTTTACAACGCTAAAGCAAATCCCGCTTAACGTGTTCATACACATTCCAAAATGTACTCTGATCTTTTAGAATAGTATTGAATTAAGTAGGTAAATTACTTATTGTACTAGGTTTGTAGCTAGATGTCACAAATCAGATTTTAAAAGCTCGTTATATTAAGACTTTGGCGTCTAAATAAATGTTTCATTCAAGTTAATATTGCTGGTATTAT
The DNA here is from genome assembly GCA_918843925.1 of Eulithis prunata. NCBI lineage: Eukaryota > Metazoa > Arthropoda > Insecta > Lepidoptera > Geometridae > Eulithis > Eulithis prunata. The sequence goes on from OU974017.1 coordinate 1,713,495, forward strand.
TCCATTCCTCAGCGAACTGCAAAATGAAATCGAGCGAAAGAAACGATGCTCCTTAGACTTTGAGACGGAGTTTTAAAAGTAGCGGTGCCTTAAATATGACGGTTAAGTGAAGTGGCCTTTACGATATATGCGGAAGTGGAAACGGTGACGGAAAAATTACTTACCGTGCGTGGACGCAATCGACACTAGTGTCGACATTTGAGTCGAGAGTCGGTGTCGTCGTGTATCGCAGCATTTTCTGTCGTCTTATGACGGTAGCAGGTTATTTAGAGACCATGTCAGAGATGAACTGTGTTTTCACTAGGTAATGAACTTTTATCTTGGAGCGTAAAAAATTAAGAGCTCTGGAGACGATGTGACGACCTAAATTGAATCTTAAGTATCCTTAGACTTGAGATCAGTATCTTAAACACCAGTTTCTATCTTGAATATACTGAGATCTTTGTTAATAAACATTATTAATCACATTGCACAATACATAATAATTGTCTTTATTATTTTTCTGAGATAAGATGCGTTTGTGCTCTTGTTAGACTTAATACAACATCATCATCATACATTATAATATAATATATTATTATAATCAATATATATAAAACTCTTTTGAAGCTGACAGAGAATCAACGCACAGCCTAAACTATAAGCCCTAGAGGTATGAAATTTCGAGGGTAGTATCCTTATATAGTGTAGGGGTGCACTAAGAAAGGAATTTTGAAACGTCACACTCTAAAGGGTAGAACGCGAGCAACGCCGCGGGTGACGGCTAGTTATTCATATTAGTCGGCAGAATAACAGCGCTGACCTGCCTTCAGATGGCGAAGCATAATGCTGAGTCAAGACCTTTACGCTGCTATAGCACACTTCTTATTAGGTACATTTTTTAATGTTTAAATTTACACTTAACTATTTATTGTAATGATTTCTATAGCGAATAAATGATTGTCTAATTTGTCTATGTTGTAACGGTGTAATTACAGGCACATGAGACTTCAAGATCTTTACATCTCAGAGTGATGGACGCAGTGCATTGCCTTACAGGGCACGTCCCCATTGGACTCGCTCTGCGAGGTAATGCATTGTTATAGACAGAAGTTACTACTTCACATCAGGTGAGCTATCAGCTTGTTCCATTACTTTTATCATTAAAAAAAAAACTATTTTGAACTCGTCGTCGTTATGCAAAACAATAAATAGGAATGACAGAAAAAAGTTGCCGCTGCTTACATCTCAAAACTTCAGAAACTGATGCTGAAGTTCCATGACACGTTAAGCGACTTTTGAATCAAAATTAAATGATAGCATCTTAGGATGTCTTGGTATAAAACCAGCTCCTAATGAGATGACATCGCGATTTGCGACAGACATCCTAAGCACTCTGTGGTTTAAGCTTTTACAGCTTTCTTTTAATACTATTAATTTCTGAAATTATTATTTCTGAATTCTCTCGTGTGTTTTTCAATAAATAAAAATCCTAGTTCACGTTTTTTAAATGCAATGTCAGACGAATGGAATAATACTATTTTTACCTTCGGCCCACCAGTGGGCCAGCCGGTGGGCTCGATGGGAATAACCCTTTTTTTATTTAACTCATTATTGTACAAAAATTTAATGTACGATTCCAGGTATGCTAATCTTTGTTTTTTTTTTTTAATTTTATCGCAAAAACCACAACCTGGCAACAGTACCTATAACAATGTGAACCTACCCGTTAAGTCTGCTGTCGACAAACCATTAATTTGAAACGTTTATGTATCGATAAATCGCTGTATACTTATACAGGGTGTAACAAAACAACACCTTCTGAAACTGAACCTTAAATACACAATTTCAGTTCCGCGAAAAAACAGGGTTATACCGCTGCGATGACGACAGCTCGACGCAATGTCAAGGTAAAATTGTTTTACCCAAAACTGTCCATTTGCCCTACAATACCTAAGTATCTCTTTTTTACATGTTGACAGTCATTGTGGATAGTTATTTGATGTTAGGATGATCCAAGGAGGTTTGTTATGCAGTTAACTATTTTCCAAAGTTCCGAGCCACTACGTACTTATTCAGAAAACCGGTGGATACATAAATAGGGCTCAAAATTGTTCTGCCTATTATAAATCTAATTATGTATCCTTGTGATGTATAGGTTAAATAACTACTTTACTTATTTAAATTCATTAATATTAGTAATTATAATATAACCATTTTTATGTGACGTAACTAAAAACTACCAATAAATGCTTATGACTTATGGAGGTCCAGCTATAGACTTTTTAAGAATGATACTGTGGTGATTTACCCATTCTTCTTTAAAGATTTTTATCATGTTTTCGGTAAAATAAGTATTTATTTTTATTTACAATCTTTCCACACCCTTTAGATCGTTGTGTCGAACGTTATACCTACCACACGACTGGCCTGCCTCTGACAGTTGATATTTTATTGCAAACCTTTGTTTAGTTGACCGCGAAAATATACTGTATTTTCATGGTGATTACGTACAAAGTTGTTTGATGAAGGTTGGGTGTGGACACCTACGTCCTACACTTGCAATTTCAAGAGCTTGATAAAATATATTACGTAGTTCAAATTATTGAAAGTGAAGTCAGTTTGCGTCTATGTCCGACGGCAAAATCATTGCGGGCGGCCATTAGAAGCTAGCAAAAAGAAGTAAAGTTGCCAACTTCCGAGACTTGTCCTGCAAACTTTGCACTCTAGTCCTTTTTGATGTCGAATATGGCAATAATAAAATTATTTTTTTACTGTAAAAAGTTGTTATACAAACTTTCTAAATTCATCTCATTTGGATTCCACAATAATCATAACTTTTTTATTGTGCCCTCACAAGAATAAGGCGGTTGGTACCTAGATACTTTGTATTCATACAAGTAATTAAAAGTGTGTGTACGTAATCGTTTTTGAAAATATTTTTTTACCTCCGATTTCGCTCACTGCCAATTTCATCAAAATCCAAGCCTACGCATTCAAGCGTCCCTCGATAGAGTTCTCCCGCCCATCAGGTGCACCTGATTGTTCCAACAAATTAATGACAGGGCTGACAACAGCAGCGACATCCCTAAAATTGACAGCTTCACGCAGACAAATTGTGATGAAAATTGAGGCTCTGAAACTTATTCAGAGAATGAAAAATTTATCTACCTACGCAGAATAGATAGATAAAATATAGTCGTGCCCTGTCAGGGTTCATATTGAAAGCAATTAAGTTTCAACTTTATTTAAGATCTGTACCTCTATCACGAAAAAATCTGACAGTCGCCGCGCTAACGTATTCGAGTTATATTGCGCGTCAATGCCAGCTCGACTGCCAACCGTTGTAGTGTCACCGCGCAGTGTATCTCGGATACGCTAGCGTTACGATACGTTTGCGATTGTCACATTTATTTGTGATCAAGGCACTGTACCCACAATATGAATGCAATAAAGAACTTGAACTTGAACTTGAACTTGAACAGAACTTTAAAAAGTTAGTTGGTAGGTATTGCCTAAATATCGAGAGGGTAAGATATAGTCGCGATTTATGCAGTTTGCATCATTTGCATAAGTACAAATGCAAAAATACTAGTATCATCATTTCCAAACCAACACCAATTAAAATAGATTTTAATGTAATTTGCTGCATCAGCTCATCAAGGGGAGACGGGTGGGGTGGATCAAAGCGTATCTTCAGCGAATCTTCGTTGTTTTATACGATAGAACACGTATGACAACGTACGCTTAATTTGTTGAGCCGTTATAACAGAATAGATAATAGTTTGTTACTTGCCGTTATACTTGTAACCTCGTAACTAGGAATAAAATGGGTTCTACCTAATCATACAAAACGTAATGACGATTCAAAGTGATCAGTGAGATTTTATTGAATAAAAGCTTTTTGACTTTGACTTTGACTTTGTTCCTGACAGCTATATTGGTTTTTTAACCGCCACCGAGGACACGAGTTTTGACATTTTTTGAAACGACGCACATAGCACTTTTATTTTAATAGTTTTTCTTGTTTTATTGTGAGTATTGTTGTTTAATTTTGGTGGAATTTTAACCAATAATACTTAGGTCGTAACATAAAGTGTGAGCCATTGGAATAAATGTGTATAAAGTGGTTTTTCTGAATGTGAAAATTCGTGTTAGGTTTTGAAGAGAAAATCCACCATTTTTTTTTCAAAACAAACGACAGCCGACTTGACAAATAACTTGACTTGACTTATTTATTACAATTTTAACACTTGACATTGGCAAAATTGTCTGTCGAAATGACGGACACAGGCCATTACTGAAGAGAAGAAGAAGAAGAACCGCCACCGAACGGACACATGCCATTATTGAAGAGAAGAAGAAGAGGTGTGTGTTTTTTTTCTTGAACTTTATACTTACTTTTTACAATTCAAATTCAAATCGTATATTGCACTTATGTTGTTTTATAGATGTTGTACAAAAGGTAGTGTATCAAACATAAACCCTGTTAGAGCACAGCAATTTGTTCAGGTATAGATAGGCACTAGGTGGCATTGATGTATCTAGTTTTAAATATTTTAATAATTCTCATCTAGAAACTCGTGCAATCAGAGAATTACCTTTACTTACCTGATTTTATTCTTTAATCAAGCAAACGTGTACACATTATAAGGAAGGAAATATAATAAAAATGTAAATCCTGAGTAGTTTGGGCCAGTCGTAAACTCACCCCCTACCCATGACTCATCCCTGTCTCCCCATCCCCATTTCCTGAGCTTTAATAAAAAGGGTGTGATTGCGTTTCGTACATCTTGGAAAAATAACTCTGTGAAGCCTTAGACAAAACCGTTTATTCGAGCTGAATTCGAATTGGGAAAACTTTCGAGTTTTATTCGTGAAATGTTTTTCGTATTTATAATGATTATTTTTATACCTAATACACTAGCTAACGAATATAGATTTTCGTAGTAGATACCCGTAGCTGATATACTCACCTACCTATTATTTAACTTTCTGCACAGCACTAAAATGCAAATTACTAAACTGCGTATTTTGCGACAGGTCAATAATATATGCCATACAAAAATTAACCGCTTGAGCCATCTATACCTACCCGCTCAATCACTTTTTCTCATAAAAAAATTGGTAGCCACACAATACCACCATAGTCAAGTTAGTTACGAAAGCCTATAAAATAAACAAATAAAAAAAAAGTAGGTACACAAAAAATATTTTTTTTTTAAATTTAATAAACCTTCCAGAAATGCCGGTGTACCTATTTTATTAAATGTACAACGCAGCATTGAGTCCACCCTTTGTAACCAATTTATAATTTTGTGCAATGAAATATTAAATAAAATAAATTAAGACTCAGTTTTCGAAAATCAACAAACGGGCTCAATTGCGCCATGTAAAAGCCACATGCCACTGATATTTAATGTAGATTTCAGTGATATGTAATGTAAATATTTTGTCACATCTTCGGCAGTATGTTATGTACCCATTATTAATTCGCTTAGAGCTTGAGGCTGAGGCTGACATGAGTGTCAGTAACACTGATTTAATTAAACTGAGACGTTGTCATGTACTATGACAATATGAGAGAGATAATGGGCTTGGGAGTTGCCGTTGAGAAATTTTAAATTATTTTTAAAAATCATTTTACCAAAAAAAATTCGAAGAAAAGGTATGAAGTTCTAAATTCGTAGAAAAAGGAACTTTTTTTGTCTCATAGGCCTGAAACGAACCTGAAAACTCTAATGGATCCCGTCACGTTCCGTATTGCAACCTGTCTACGGTTGGGTGCGCGGTGCTGTGCGCCTCATCGGTGCCAGTGCGGTACGGCTGTCGAACAGCTTGGTCACCACGGATTATCGTGCACTAGAGCCGCCGGTCGGATATCCCGCCACGCTAGCCTTAACGATATCATCCGCCGGGCTTTTACCAGCGTGAATGTGGCAGCTATTCTTGAGCCGAATGGTCTGCTGCGTGACGATGGCAAACGGCCTGACGGTATGACTCTTGTTCCTTGGGAGTTGGGAAGGCCTTTGGTGTGGGACGCTACTTGCGTCGATACCCTTGCTCCTTCACATCTGCCTAGGACTTCCGTTGAGGCTGGTGCGGCGGCAGATTTGGCCGAGGACAACAAGAGGCGCAAGTATGCAGGTCTCGATAGGGCCTACACATTTGTGCCTCTTGGGGTCGAGACTCTAGGTCCGTGGGGTACCGAGGCCCTCCGGGTTTTCAAAATTCTTTCAGGGCGTCTAGTCGAAGCGACGCGTGACCCGAGGGCTGGTGATTATCTAGGCCAGCGTATCAGCATTGCTATTCAGCGCGGCAATGCAGCCAGTGTCTTGGGCACGCTTCCGATTGGTACTGATTTGGACCAGTTGAGCTATCTATAAATCGTTTGCAACGGTTTGTAGATAGCTCAACTGTTTCATGTGTATTTTGTAAATATTGTAAATACTGTATTAGTTGTAATTTTCTTTGTGAATAAATTATTTTTTACCTGAAAACAATTCAGTATTTTTCACAACGCAGACATATTTTTTCAACGCAACGTGAACTAAGTTTAAAATATAGTAGGTACTTTGACTACGTTTAAATTGCCTAATTATTAAATAATCAAACAACAGGGTCGTTGATATTTCATACCTTTTAATAAAATGTAGACAAATTGAGACTAATGATTTCATAGCGTCTTCTCCCTTCTCGCAAGCATGAAAAATCTTCAGCACTTATCGGGTTCATCTTTGAAGGTCAACATTATTTCTCTGTTGAATGATATCATGAGGGTAGGGTAGGGGTCATTTATTTGCAGATTCTACTGCAAATAAATCTAATGATAGTGGGATAAAAATGTATTCCAAAACCGCACATGTGTTAAATATACTCGGATTTATAAAATTCGTTTAGGTAGAGTCTAATACAGCTTAGGTACTTCCTTGACAATAAGTATTTTTTACTTGTTTACGAAATATTTTGTAAGTAGGTGTCTATACGTCGCGTTGTTTTAAGTTAGGTAAGTGTTTCAATGTAACACCTAGGTACTTAGAATAGTGGTTTCCAATTCATAAGTGCGCTACAGTGACAAAATTGACAAAGTAGTGAAGCTAACTGACGTCACGCTATGAATTTACCGTTTCAATATAAATAGTAAAAACTACAGAAAGTAAAATAATTCCAATTAGTTTGGCAATAAATCACAGGATTGGCAATAACATAACGCGGTCTGAGGACCCTCGTCTAGCAGGCTGCACCGCAGAACGGTAGCTCTTACTAGACTGGCTGGATCACTTTTTAGTGTTCCGGTTTTGGAAAAACTATTCGTCCTTGAACGATACTGATGGCCACTGCTGACATCTGCCGATATGGCTATGGTTCCAACGTGAATATCAGTGTTCATTTTTCTTCACCTACCTACACAGATCTCCGCCTTTTGTTAAAAGATTAGTAAACCAGTAAACGCCAATAAACACTGACATTGGCAAATTCGTGGCAGCCCTAGCCACCGAACAGCCACAACAAAAGAAGAAGAAGAAGAATATCAGTGTCAAATCAGTGGGAAAGCGACTACTAGCTCATTTTTTTTCAGCAAAAAAAGTTTATTTAGGTTTGTAATTTGGTGTACATCACGCAGTAACTTGGCACGAACGACACACGCAGTGCTAAGTTTAAATTCACTAACAAACCTTTGTACTTATGTTGATTTATATCATCTTCCATCATCATCAGCCTATATCGGTCCACTGCTGGACGTAGGTCTCTCCCAACACGAGCCACTGAGCCCGGTCTTCGACTCTTCTCATCCAGTGTTTGCCAGCTACATGTCTCAGATCGTCACCCCACACATAGCCGGATTATTATATCAGTGGTATGAAATAAACCAGCCATTTTGACGGAGCTGTAAAAACTCCATCAAAGTGGAAATTTTTAATTAATCCTGGATTACTCTGGTAGTGGAACTTTAGAGGAAGTTTACTCGTAACATTGATTGTTTTCTATTTCCAGTTTGCAATCTAAAGTAGACCTTAACTTTATTTATTTTAGAACTTTTATAAATACCTACAAGGTGGTCACATACCTACCTACCTACAGTACCTACTTACATAGAACTATGTTAGAACTTTCACGTAAGTAATCTAATTAGACCTAAAGAAGTGGTTGGTATTTTCTATCAAAAATACGACTGTTCACCAGATAGGTAACGCACTTCAATCAAAGATTCGAGATGGAAGAAACTAAGTAAATAGATTTATACTCTTCTGGAAAATATACTAGCTAGATATGTAGATACTTCTATAATTTTTAATCAGTAGTTTTTGATTACAGATAAGGGGCAGTCAATTGCACTGACTATAAAATTGCATTTCTACCTACAACAGTTTACATTTTAGCAATATTACCAAAAGCCTAACAAATTGACTCCTGGAAAAATGTAATTCTTCAGAGCCTACTCTGGCCACTCGAGTGCATAAAACTCTCAATTTGGCAGAGATCAAGCGCTTTTATTGAGCCAATGTAAGCCTGATATCGAATGAAAAACGTTTTAATGTCTCTTGAATTTTTGGAGGGTACAGTCAGTGACAATAAGATGTAGGTAAGTAAATACATTTTTTTTAATGTCTTTGTTCTTCAGATTCTGATAGTAGCTTTACAAAAACAATTGACTTGAAATGACACAGTAAGTTGACTATGACTATTCGTGCTCTTCACTAGTCACTTCCCGGCTCGTTTCCCGGCTCACTTAAGCCGCATCTAAACGCCGTATTAGAGAATCTAGATACATGTTTATGAAATCCTGTAACGTAACATTAAATTTTTATGAAATCTTAAATAATGATAAAAATTTGCATTACCTAATCTTATTGTCGCTGACTGTATTTCCCTTATAGTAGCCTACCATCACCCTAATAAAATCAATGAAATATACCTAGGTACCTAGAATTTCATAGAACTCATGTAGGTAAACTATTTTGAAGATCATTACAATCGATGAATACTTAGATAGCATAACTAGTCCAAATCAGTACCAATCGGATGGGTATCTGATTCCAAAGGTAGATACATAACTTACTTTGATCATACTAGAGACCGCGGGATTAGGAAATCGGAAGGTTAGTAATCAAACTTCCAGAAATTAAATTGGGCCGACAGAACATAAAATCGGAAATTCTATAATTTATCTTTATACCAGGCGAACGTAGGACTATCCCCCACCCGGATGAAACGATGGCATTGTAAAAGTCGCGGGAAGTCGGTGGTTTGAGTTATTAGTCCTGAGAAATGCGGCCACAGATAAGAGCATAAAAATCCCTTCAAAGCCGAAACTGGATTATAAGAGAATTAATTCTCGGGTCTGAGCTTGGACGAATTTGGAAATTGAATTTTAGATAGAGATCAGTTTTTTTCATTACAAAGTGGTGACGATACAATGTGGACATCTCAAGGCATGGTCGTGAAGCGTGTTTTTATAGTTGGGTATTATTATGCTCTTGGACATTTTTCCTTTTTGACATTAGTCGTGCAAATCGGACTGGCGCTTAGAATCACCTTGTTTAGAAGACGATTCAAAATTGTCCTTGCGATTTTACTGATTAAAAGATATACTTATTTATGAAACGGTTAAAACACAATAGCAACATTTTATCAAGATTGTTTGAGTATTAAATATTTATTTTTTACTCAGCCCAGTCCAGCCCAGCCCAGTATGAGCTTTCTGCTACGCCAAAGTAAAAAGGATTAAGTAATTTACTCAGTCCAACTAAGTCCACAAAATATTATGTCGAGCCTCGAACATAAAACGAATTTATTCGGCCACTTCTAGCCAAGCTCGGTTTTGCACGCGGCTTCACCACTTTAGTTGGTATATTAACTTTTGTGTGGGAGTTTGAGACCGGAGATTATAGGTTCCGTTTATTGGGCATTATGGGTATTGTTTGTTAGGTATTTTTCCGATGGAAAATAATCGAGTTTTTAGCGAAATTTGGGTCAACGTATCTTGAACTCTGGGGAATTGGATTTGAAGACCTTCGAATAACGTGTTCTAGGTATACATAATATTAGGTAGGGTGCCTTCTGGTAAGATCGGCGTAATGTTAAGTCCGGATAAATCACGTAACTAAGCAATTATCATTTAAAATATCGCCGAATTGCTTGGCATCCGGACTTACTATTACGCCGATCTTACCAGAAGGCACTGTACCTATTATTAGGCAATTTTTACTCTCGAGAAAATACTTGAATAAATAATTCATATAAATAGGTAGGTACCAACATAAAAATAAAAGTTTATTGGTGAAATATATTTTACACAGAAAAAGACAAGTAAGCCGCTAACTATAACAGATAACTCGGAGAAACATAAAGTACCTACTGATATACTTGGGTACCTAACGGAAATCACTTTATTATCGTTAGTAATGTGGGCGTGTGCTTAGGTTTAATAGAAATCATTATTTCCTCTAATTTACCCATACTACGAATATTTCAAAATATCTAAGTTTAATATTATCATGCATCACATCAGTGAGCCAACAGATTTTTTCAAGCAAACAAGCCCATATATTTTTTTTTTTTTTGAAGTGAACTTGATTAATTAGATTTAATTTAAGTTTTGTTTTTTATTTTCTTGTAATCCCTAGATTAAGGCGTGCAATAAAGTATTTTCTATCTATCTTGCCTTTGAACCATATTAAAGGCCCTGAATCACCTGACCCAGCTACGTACGAAGGTGAAATACAAAAAATCTTAAATTTTCTAAGATCTAGTAAAAATCGCAACTATTTTAGCTAGGTATACCTAATTGGTATATAGTTAATTTTTACTGCAAAAAAACTTCAATCCTTTAATTTGTGCCGCGTTAGCAGAATGTTATAATAATTAAAGAAATCTAAACAATATCTAGTTAACTTACCAAAAACCGTAGTAAAAATACCACACGCGAACTTAGATCGCGATCGTAGGGCGGGCGGGAACTGAAACGGGCGCCCGCTCAGCCGCCTAAGCACGTTATGACGCCCGCCCTACCCTCGCAGGCTGTTGCGGTGAGGCATTTTGCCACAAACACGCTAGGCTTGCATACCTAGGACCACATACTATACTGGATACTGCAGTGGAGACGTATTTTAGACAATAACTGAAAAATGTATTGTCGGTATTTACGTATATATAGGTAGGTAGGTAAGTACTCGTCTGAACTAAAATATGTCATTGAAATTGGGTAACTTTGATGAAAAAGAAACGAAGAAAACTTAGGTATACACATACTTACACTATTAGAAGATGTACCTACCTATTTTATTCATAGTAGAAATGACTCAAGAATTTTGGAATTTTCGCTTCCTATTTTCAAGTAGGTACCTAGGTAAAATTACTTAAATATTTCATTAATTTCCCACCTTTTGATAAAATAAAACAGTCACCGGGATTCCTCACAAAACATTTTCATCGTTCATTTTTCTTTCCGCTCCCCTATCGTCGAGAATCAGGGTTCTGAATAAAAAATAAACATCTGTCGCATCTGCTAAGGAAAAAGGCTCTTCTATTGAAATGGCAGTCATTATGGAAAGTATTTTTCTAACCCCACTCTCATAAAATAATGAAAATATACCATACATCAAAAATAACAAAGGGCAACATTACTTACCCTACCCAAGAAAGAAGCAGACCAATGATTTTCTTCAATAAATTATTAGGTACCTACCCAGGTACCTATAACCCAAAATCACTGTTGTTAAATAATGTTATACCTAATCTATAACTTTTGCTATTTTTGAAACTCGATAACAAAGACAGACTGATAACATTATGATGATGAAATACGGTAGAAAAAGGAGTCACTATCAGATTTTTTCGTAATCTTTAAGCAGAGTCACAAAGATGTTTAACTTTAAGCTCAACGGGTTGGGTTCAGAATAAGCCTTTTAGAGGTGCGAGTCCTCAATTTTATAACCTTTTGATGGCCTTTAGAAATGGTTTTCAGAGCGTTTCTATTGTGATCGGTGTGCCAACGGCACTGAAAAGATTTTTCTGTTCCTATAAAACGGTAATACGAAGGTATAGTAAAGAACCTTAAGTAGATAAATAGGTACCCACATACATTGGTCGCTTGTATATACCTACACCGGCAAGGCTGAAAATTGCGCACAAGCAAAGGCGGTTCGAATTCAACCTTTTTTCTTTTGACGCGAAGAAAAAAAAACTGTCCTTTCACGTCAGAGGACGTCAGTACCTATAAACATTTTTTTTCATCATTTGATTTACGATATTTTTCGTAATTTGCAAAATTATAGTTAGAGAACGTGAGTTGTGAGGTGGGCAATGGACTTTGAAACGTGGAATTATCTCTATATTCAATCGCGAAACGCTGTACTGCGCTCCTTGGATCTTCCAGACGGATGGTTGCGTGGTCTTGTCAAGTTTTATCGTAAGTCCCCTTCCAAGTCGTCTTACATGGCACCTATAATTATTATTTATCTCCAAGTAGGTAGATTAGATAGGTATTAACCTGAGCATCTATGGTATTGTTGAGGTGAATACTGCATGCCCTATTTAGGTACCTCAATACTGCATGCTCAATATCTTGTTTTCGCCTACCAAGACCTGCTGCCGTGGGCGTGGGCTTTGGTAAGTGGATTATCAATCTTTTTTATATTTAGGTCTTATTTACATAATATGTAGGTAATACACCAGTCTTTGACTATAATCTCATCTCATCTGGATGGTAAGTGACGATGAAGGCAACGAGAGCGATGGAGCAAGATGGTAGGTAAGTGGTAGATACCTAGAGAGGGCTACCATAGTAGCCTATTACGGTAGTAGGTACACTAGGTACGTAGGTACCACTTGAGAATAATAACGCACTACTTAGATGTACTACCAACTGTATAAATAAATGTTGCAGAAAAGTACTAAAGGAAGCTGATAAGATGGTTGAAGTGGAAATGCCAATCGTGAATACTTTAAGTAGCCCACAAATAATAGGTATGCTTATTTTGTATAATCGGTTGCATAGTGGTTAAGCTTGCACTATACATAAATTTTTCGTAGATAAAAAAAACAAAAAAGTGACGGTGACAACCGCAAAACTTTTGACATTGACATAGCAGCTAGATTTTAGCAAAAAAAATTTTTGTATAAAAATGGCGGCGATTGGAATAGGAATGTGTGAAACTCCCGGTTGCAAATCTATTGCACAACTACAATGTCCGACGTGTGTTAAACTCGGGGTACAGGGCTCATTTTTCTGCACGCAAGAGTGTTTCAAAAAGTCGTGGAAGTCACACAAAATTATTCATACATTGGCGAGTAAGTGCCAGGAGTTTGAGGTTATGATTCGGTGAAAAGTTACGCGGAGTGATAATCCAATCTTTTTGTAGAAGGTGGGTCCGCTGATGGGTCTAACGCAGAGTATAATCCGTGGCCGTCTTACACTTTCTCTGGGAAACTGAAGCCTTACCCTCCGGGAGCGAAAAGGACCGTCCCTTCGCATATTGGTCGTCCTGACTACGCTGACCATCCGACTGGCTTTCCGGCATCGGAACATGCTGCTAAAGGCTCTGGGCAAATTAAGGTGTTGGACGATGAAGAGATTGAAGGAATGCGGGTCGCCTGCCGCCTCGGCAGAGAAGTCTTGGATGAAGCTGCCAAGTTAGTGTCATTAAATCAGTTCTAAACAGTTAAATTTTCTAGTTCAATTGCGACAGTCACTACCTAACGTATAATGTGTCTAAACTGTCTGTCTGTAGTGTTAGAAATAAGTATAAATGCATGAAATGGAATGGACCACGAGGAATTCTTTACAAGAAACCTTATTAAATCTCTGTGTATTACATAGTTGCAAAAACACTACAATGCTTATCTATCTAGTTTCTATCAATAGATAATGTTCTGTAAAAAACTTACTTATGTTTTTGTGAAGTACTAAGTAATTATTTTTATTTTCATTGCTTTCAGAGTATGTGGAGTTGGTGTGACCACAGATGAGATAGACCGTGTTGTACACGAGGCGTGTATAGAACGGGAATGCTACCCGAGCCCTTTGAACTACCACAACTTTCCAAATAGCTGTTGCACATCCGTGAATGAGGTCATCTGCCATGGCATACCAGATACACGCCCCTTGGAGGTATGCTATTACCCAATAACAAAATGCATGTAGGATTGTAAGTGTAACACTTGTTACTTTGGCGACTACAGTTTTTGCAACTAGGCAACAGTAGGGATAAATTGAAAGAAAATGCCTAAAACTAGTTTTCTCTTCATATTTTTCAGGATGGAGATATTTGTGATGTGGACGTGACTGTCTATCACCGTGGTTTTCATGGTGATCTCAATGAGACATTCTTTGTTGGTGATGTCCCTGAAAGCAGCCGTAAACTAGTGCAGGTTTAATTATATTGACACTAATTATATTAAATTTTAAATTTATTTTTTTCTAGTTATTGTGTACTCTGAGAACTTTGAATTTAACTGACAGTTCTTAAAACATTTCAGGTCACATACGAATGCTTAATGAAAGCCATAGAGATTGTAAAACCTGGGGAAAAGTACCGGGAGATTGGAAACATCATTCAAAAACATGCGCAGGCTAATGGACTGAGTGTGGTGCGCTCGTACTGCGGGCATGGCATCCATAGGCTGTTCCATACCGCGCCTAATGTACCACATTATGCTAGTGAGTTATCTATTGATGTCAAAGTTCATTGGGACATAATCTCAACCTCTAACTAAATAAGGAATAAGATCTGTTTCTCGATATTTCGTATATCCGCCATAATTATAGAAATAATGGTTTAGCTAAGATAGTGACAGGGAGAATCTTAAATAGGTAGCGTTTAAACTTCAGAGGTGATTCTAAGAACATTCATCTCTAGCTGATACTCGTAAGTCAGAGATCAAGTTTATCTACCTACATATATTCCTGTCTTGTTTATCATCTTACTGTTTAACTGCCTGCCTAGTTTTCCTAAAATTCTTACAATAAAATAATATGACACGTCTTGTTGGTGTGTGCACTCACAATAAAATGTACATTTCAGAGAACAAAGCAGTAGGAGTGATGAAACCTGGTCACTGCTTCACCATTGAGCCGATGATCAACGAGGGCGGATGGCGCGACGAGCAATGGCCTGACCATTGGACTGCTGTCACCGCAGATGGCTCCAGATCTGCTCAGGTACGTTCTCATTGAACTTCCTGTAGAAGGCATAGGTACGCCATATCACAGGTTTTCGCAGTTTGGGAACCTATGTTGTACAAACTGAACCCAATAAAGGTTGCAATGTTTTTTGTGGATGCACGAGATTTTGTTTAAATAAATTTCATTGCATAACGAACCGAATGGACAATTGTTAGGGAATAAAGATTCTCGGACCCCACCACAAGCTGAAAGACTCTTGGCCGAATACTCAAACGCCACTTAAATTAAGTTTACGCTTCAATTATTGCCATCTCTTACAAATGAGTAATGTCAAACAGAGGCAGAGCAATTTTAAATGTTGCTCAAATTTGAGTGACGTTTCAGTATTCCGGCCTATTAGTAGAATAACTTCATCCAAAGGATCTGATGATGACTACATTAAGAAGATTAAAAATGGTGCCCAGAAACTTGAGAGAAATCTTTTACTTATTGTTTTCAAAAACTAACTGATCATGTTTTTCTAATTTCCAGTTTGAACAAACCCTGCTGGTAACTGAAACGGGATGCGAGATTCTGACAGCGCGCAACGGAGGCAGGCCTTGGTTTATGGACCAAATCGACAAACTAAATGCCAATAAGTGCTAATGCACTGAGCCCTGAGGTGACCGTAGATAGTGTAGATGTCAAACTGTATCTAGTATTATCCTGAATTATGATAGCTTTAGCAATACCAAGTCTTCGGAAAAACTCTATTAATAGAAGGCCAAGATTATTCCAAGTTTAGATATCGTTTTTGTTCACATAAAAAAGTGACAAAAGAAATTATGATAGTATGTATACTTAATGAAATAAAGGTGCATGACATAGTATAGGTATAGTTTGACAAGTAGACTCGTATAAGTAATTACAGCTAGTAGTTTTGGTACGATTCTGAACACTATTCTGATCTGCATAGGTCACGTTTCGCGGTAAAGACTGCAACAACAAATCTCTAGGCTAAAGTTTAAATACGAGTAAGTACTCTCATGTATTTGTCAGAATTACACAAGTATTATATTTTTTAAAACAGCTGTGTTTTTTCTTTTTTACAATATCTCACTCCAATTAATACAGGGTGTTAAAAGAATGACGTCGAATGCCCCGTATTTTAGCGAGTAGTCTTTTTACACTGTAGGTATTTGATCAAAGGGCTCACCGTGTGTCAACGTAAATATTTATTAAGTTGAATATATTATTTACTTGCAGTCACCTCAGTAAGGTTCTAGGGTTAGCTAAAAAAATATGTTATTGTAAATGTAAAATTCGTATATTGCTTGGTGAAATTGTTTAGTTATATCGTCTTGTAAATGGAGAGTGTAATCTTATCCCTGTACACTTCATGTAAAGTTAGATTTAGTGTCCACACTGTAGAATGATCGGCCGATATAATTAATCTGTAGATCGATTATCTGTGACTGCGCCAATAATCAAATCGGCCTAAAATTGCGTCTAAAGTACCAGTATGTCATACAAATGAAATGGTTCAGTAATACGCAAAAAAAAAAAAGAACTCATACCAAACGCTTCTCTACAAAATGCCTTTTTGAACAGACTGGTTGTGGATAACACTAGTATTTAATATATTTATCAAGACTTTAACCGTGATTATAATCGAGGAATTGTAAAATAAGTTTTTGTAAATTGTTATTGGAGTGTTGAGAACGAATAAATGAACTGTAAACACAGATAAATATTTTTATTTATATTAAATTAGCGTATAATAAATAACAATACTAAATGCACTAACACAATCTTAATCTAAGTTAATTTTTAAATTAATTTAAGCTATTTACACAATTTTTAATAATAATAATGATATTAGAATGACAAGTGTACAAAAAAACTTCGTCAGTGCAGATCTTATTCGCCACTTTGAACAATTAGAGACGCTTGACTGGAAAACAATTATGCAATCCAATTTTTTTTGTTCTAGTAAAGCTGTCAACCGAAAAACATACGTACACTGTTTTATTACGTTTTAAATTCGCGAAGAACCTTACGTAACTACTTTACATCTAAAACAGTCTTACAATACAGTGGTATTCTACTTGAGCATTTTTTACATGTCATTATAGACACAGCAACTTCAAATATTCCAGTAAAGAATAAGGCGAAGGACAAACCTTGCGGAATTCAGGCGTGATATCACACTGCTCTGTAAAATATTGATTGTGATATTACACGAGCGGAATTCCGCCGCAACTCTCTCTGAAGCGAACGTGACACTACTCTTCATACTCCTCAAAAAGTGGTATGTAGTCATCGCTTCTAGACCTGAGCTTTAGACCAAATTGTGTGATCTGGTTGCCGTCAAAGCCTAGCGTTTTTTCTGTGGCTGATACCGCCTTCAACGTTGCAGCCTTCCAGTTGTTAACTGTGTACCTCTGTGTCACTGCTTGCCTCACTGGATTTGGTGAAGGCTTGTCGACGTCTTTCTGAAATACACAGGTTTTTATGTTGCGTTCACACTATGCCGCAGTCGGCAGGGAAGTGGGCACGAGTTTAGTGTGAACACGATAATGTTCTATACCTTGCTCTCTAGTGAGAATAAAGGCTATGTTGCTGTGGCAGTAAGTCCGCGGCAATAATGCTAGCAGCAGCATAGTGTGAACACGGTATTGGATGTGTTTTTTGAACGGTTTTCATAGACTTTCAGGCTTTTTACAGCCGTACAAAAATTGCCGTAGCGGACGGTATTTCACGTCCACATGGCGGGGTATTGGTAAAGTTTTCAACTAGCAATAATCGCACCTCGGATTAACCTCATTGGTTACGATATTGCCTCTGCGCAAAGTTAACTTTAACAGAATTGTTACCTCGCGCCTTTATTTTATGAAAACGCAACGATAGCGCGTGCTATCTTTTCCTGTGGCGACATCTAGTTTTAATATTGGTACTAATGTGCTTGACCGACTTTGAGACCAAAAGAAGGTTATGTGCTTCGTCCTTTTGATGTTGTCCCTGGAACTTATGGTTTTGATTCCCCCTTGTAACAGTGTATTCAAGAGAGACGGTCATTGAATTATTTGTGACTGATGGTGCTTTGTGTTCCAAACTTTTATTACAAACTTTAGTTTAGAATGTGATTTTACAGATATGATAATTAAAAGATTTCTGCTACATATGAATGCTTCATACAGCACAATCAAGCTTATAATTTATTCGTGGTAGATAGTAGGTACCTATTTATACGTTTCCTTTATTAACTAGAATCTTATATAAGAAAAATAAATACCATTGTACCATAATCAATCATCGTTTCTGTCTTACCTGTGTTTGTCCATTGACGTAGCTCGCATAAATCCTCAAAACTGGCTCTCCCGTTTCCTCGTCAAATGTTAGCTTACTCTTCGGAGGGATTTTAGCCTTCACTACAGTCACTTTAGGTGATGAGCTGATCGCTGGACTGGACGTATCTTTCTTTTCCGTGACAGCGAACAGTCTAAGTGGCGCCCTTTTGTGCAAATTCGCTTTTTCTTTGTTGAAATCTTGGTCTTCGCTGATACTAGCTTCGACGATTTGTCCCGCATAAACAGCTCCTTCTTTAGTAGTCTTTGGTTCTTTTTCTTCCATTCTGAGAAGCGTATAAGCTAGTTTTACTGAATCTGGTGACTTTGAGAATGGCACACCGAGCTGTAACGGGTTCATTGTTTTATTATTGATCTCATTTTCGTTATTTTGTGTCAAGTTTGGTTTCAAATCTGGACTGTTGGTGGTGATATTCATCTGCGCTGTGGTAGTTTCGTTAGGTTTTTCTACTTGTTCTGGGGCAGAAGCGGCTCTCACGTCATTGATGGCCGAATAAAATCCATTAGCTATCGTATTGCCCACGCTTTGACCGATCTGTGCGTAGTATATTGGAGTTGTGTTATGCTTCTCTGTTTGCTTCTCCGTACTCTCGATGACGTATTTTATCGTTGTTGTTACTGGTTGGGATTCTGCTGCGATTAATTCTAAAGTTATGTTGTGCGGTTGTACGCTTTGCGCAGGCGTAGTTGGCTCTACTTTTTCGGTGACATTAGTGATAAGATTTTCCGGTATAAGCGCAATAACTGAACCTTCAGAGGTTTCTCTCTGGAAGACGTTCTTAGATTCGCTAGGAACGAATGGATCTTGTTTTATCTCCTCGTTTTCTAGAAGTAGCAATTGTTGAGCTTGATGTTGTGGACTGTTTTGCTGTGTGTTTTGATTAGGAACTTCTGCCGTGTATGGTATGAACTCAACTGAAGGGAATCGCTGCAAGAGCTGCGTTTGAAGCTTCTGTAAAAACATTGGGTCCGACTGGTACAATGCGTTTGGAGCTATCATGATCCCATCAGCCCCTGAATTCACGAGGTCCTGTTGTGTTGGTACGTTGAAACTTGGTTGGTTGTTCAATCCGTGGAAGCCTTGCGGTGTGTGTATTGTGCTGAATCCTTGTGGACTTTGCACACCGTTGAATCCATGTGGGTTTTGTATGGCGTTGAACCCTTGTGGAGTCTGTATACCGTTGAATGTGTGCTGGCTTTGTAATCCGTTGAATCCTTGTTGATTATGTAATCCATTGAACACTTGCGGGTTTTGTATCCCGTTGAATCCCTGAAAATAAAACAATGAGTCAAGATATCTGAATAAAGTATAAAATTTAGGTTTAGTTTTTATTGATTGTACTTGTATTGTATAGTGTTGCGTCTGTGGAATTATTTGATTTTGCGGTATTCCTATTGAAGATAGTCCGTATTCTGTTGCCATTTGCTGAAACGTGGCTCCCTGTTTCAACAGCGATTGCAGTTCTTGATTCGGCTGTAAGGACTGAAATCACAAAAATATTATTCTAAAGTTCTAGTTAAACGTGACGCATATTGTATTGGTTATAGTTTGCTTACTGGTTTTGAGAATCCTACAGGTGTTTCTATTTTAGCCACTTGGAATACATTTTCGGGGTATTTTTCTGTAACTTCGTATGTTGGTTTAGTATTGGACTGAAACAAAAAATCATGTCAGTACCTATAAGGTCAATAGCATAGAAAATATTTGGTTAAAGTAGATGGCTCGTACGTAACGTATTTCATGCATAGTTCATGCAACTTACGAATTCCGTCGCAGGGCCGTTTTGCTGTTGATTATCTGAAGCCTCGATGACGACGATTGGTTTCTCTGACAGACTGAGGTTGGGCGCTGGAATCGTATGGATGGCACCTGTCGGTCATACAACCCTGAGATATCTTGAAATCGTCCACAGCATATTTAGAATGTCTCAAGTTTTAACTGTTCAGAATAAATCAAGGAAAAATGGTTGCGTTTATCAGGATGGTTATTTTAGACAAACTAAATGAACCTCCTTTTTCGTTGAAGAATCGTAGGTTCGAACGAATGCAGTTAAATAATGGGGACAATTCATTTTTTGCTGTGGACGATCGTTTTTAGGTGCTTTGGTGCACGAAATGAAATTAGAGTCATAGTAAAGAAACTTTAGTTGATGTCAAAGCTCGTAGGTAACATAAGAAACCATATCCTCAAGATGATTGAATGTGCTAAGAAAAATAAACGTCAAAGATGTGTAAAGACTGTGCCAGTGCTATAACCAAACTGTACCACCATCGTTGTGTACTATCGGCGGTGATGACGCGGCCCGCATGAACTCGTACTCCGGGGTGACTGGGGACATGCCTGGCATCCGAGCTGTGCTCTTCCACGGTCCACCCGCGAAGACATTCCGAGTGCTGGGCGAATAGTGTTTTACTGCGTATCTGGAGGCAAATTAGGCAAAGTTGTATTCCGTGTTTTTGGAGATCTGATGATCGACTAATTACTAAAATACGTCAGTAAACACAAATATCTAAACGAAAATTATGATGATCATAAAGAAATTGTTCTCGATTTGGGTAACATGACAATTAAAGTCAATTCGCGTTAATTCCCTAAGATTACAATGGTCAATACATCGATTCGAAACCTCTTATAAACTAATAAGGGAATGTAGGTGCCAGTTCTTTGGGACCAAAGCTTGAAGAAAACTATTCTGATAGCATTATCATAGACAACTGGTAGATAGATAGATATATTCTTTATTGCACACCAAGAAAAAAAGAAAAACAATAAAAGAGAAATACGTTATAAGTATGAGGTACAATGGGCGGTCTTATCGCTATAAGCGATCTCTTCCAGACAACCTTTGGATGGATAGAAGCATGTCGATTAGGTAAGAACGGGGCGCACATAAAAGTAAATACTTACGTAAAAAAAATGTTAATAATTTATCAGTAATATATACCATATACATAATACATAAATATTATATATAAATACATACAAAAACTAATATAAATAAGTAAATATACCTACACAGTTACACACATATTAATTCATATATAAATATAATTATTATATACCAACAATATTATAGATGGAAAAGTTTATGATAAAATGAGATTTACGATGACGTTGAATGTAAGGAAGAAAGATAATGCTGGAGAACCATACTTTTAAAAATAGGAAGGGATTTAGCGTGTCGGATGGAAACGGGTAGAGCATTCCAAAGTTTAGTAGCTTCAAGAGTAAATGAGCTACCGTAGAATTTCGTAGAGTGAGCAGGAGTCTTTAACATTCGGGTTTCAGAGGAGCGAAGGGATCGGGAATTGGAGAGGCAGAGGAACTCAAAGCGTTCTTTGAGGTAAACAGGAGTAGAAGGAAGGAAAAGAATGTTGTATAGCAGGGATAGGATATGAGCATTCCGGCGAAGGCGGATAGGAAGCCATTTGAGCCTGTTGCGGAACTCAGAAATATGGTCGTACTTGCGCAAGCCATAAATGAATCTAATAGCTAGATTCTGAAGACGCTCAAGTTTATTGAGTTGGTCTTCAGTTAAATCAAGGTAGCTGGCGTCCGCATAATCGAGAATAGGATGCAACAAGGATTGTGCAAGCGCAATTTTGGTGGGCGTTGGAAGGAAGTTACGCAACCGTTTGAGAGAAGCGACAGCAGCAAATGTCTTACGGCTTACCGCAGCTAATTGTGGTTCCCACGAAAGATGCTTGTCCACAAGCACACCCAGATTCTTGACAACCTCGTTAATTGGTAAGCATATGTTGTCAAATTTTACTTGTGGAAGATCGGGCCAGTCTATTTGTGAGAGCATTCTGGAACTACCAATGACAATAACTTGAGTTTTTGATGGGTTGACTTTAAGGCCATAACGATTGCTCCACTCAAGGATGTTGCCTAAAACACCATTTATACTAGTGATAGCTTCACCCAACCATTCGATAGGAGCCTGAGTATAAATTTGTAAATCATCTGCATAGAGGTGGTAGGAAGAAGAGATGTGTTTGGAGATAGAATTTATAAAGATAGCAAAAAGAAGAGGAGAAAGCACGCCGCCCTGAGGTACACCGGCACTCAACGGGCACCATGAAGAATACGTATCGTCGATACGAATGCGCTGCCGGCGTCCATACAAGTAACTATGAAACCAAGCAATTACTGTTGGAGATATGTTAAGAGAGCGGAGGAGAGCTAACAGGACATCAAAATCAACACAGCTAAACGCATTGCTGAAATCTAGAAGGGATAAAACAGTTACTAGCCCCCTCTCCATGCCAAGCCGGATATCATCAGTAATTTTAATGAGAGCAGTGGCGGTGCTGTGGCTCGGCCGGAAACCAGACTGATAGGGATTAAGGAGGTTGTTGGTGTTAAGGAATTGATTGAGTTGTTGGTGAACGAGACGCTCAAGGACTTTTGATAGGAACGAGAGAATGGAAATGGGACGGTACTCGGAGTAAGAGGATGGATTAGGTTTTTTGGGCAAAGGAATTACTTGGGCTTCCTTCCATAGGCTAGGAAAAGTTCCTGAGTCTATGGAGAAGTTAAGTAGGTAGGTAATAACGTGGACAATGTCTTCAAGGATCGGAAGGATCATTTTTTTACTAATGCAGTCACTACCAACTGCATTCGATGATATGGATGAAATGCTCTTCTTAACATCACAATCAGTAAATTGACGAAACACGAAGGGAGATGAGTCAGGAGTTGGCAATAGAGAAAGAGAGTTCAAAGTTTGTACTTTGATAGAAGCGTTAAAGTCGGATGAAGTAGAGAAGTGAAGGTTTAATGAATTTAAGTCTAAGTTATGAGGAACACTATCTTCGCGGGATTTGCCAACTCCCAGTGACCTTAGAAATTTCCACACTTTAGCAGGGTTGTTATTCCCAACAGACTCATGAATGTGACGGCGTTGTGCATCCCTACACACCAGATTGCAGTGATTTCTAATCTCCGCGTACTTTTCCTTGTTCCTGTCTGTAGGTTTAAGTTTATATCTGACCTTGGCTACAAGTTTCTTATGCATCTCAGTACGTATTTGATCTGTAAGCCAAGGAGCAGGGAGATGTTTCATCTTAACCGTTCGTACAGGAGCATGCACATCATATAACTTGGTCAAGATGCTATTAAAACAATCAACTTTCTCATCAATGCTACCTGCGTCCAGCACCTTAGACCAATCTGCGTTACGGGCATCAATACGCAAAGATTCCACGTCCATACCACCAAAATTACGCTGAAGAAGAATTTTAGGCTTGACTTTAGGAGGTCGAATTTTATACGAAAGAAATAGTAGATCATGATAGGAGAAGTCGTCTGCCGAGCACTGACCATGCTTGGCGACATGAACTGGCGAGGAAACTAATATGAGGTCTAGAAGAGACGGTTGACAGTTGGGAAAATGGTGAGTCGTATTAAGAGGAAGGATTGAAAGATTACATGCCTGAACTACAGCTTCAAGAGAGGAGGAACGAGAGTCATGCTTGTTCAGGCAAGTATTAAAATCCCCCATGATAATAGTTTGGTCATGGAGAGGAATAAGTTCTTCAAGCACCTTTTCGAAAGAGGAGAAGTAGTTTATGCGCAGAGACGGCGAGTAGTAGACACCAAGTAGTACTTTACGATGAAACAGAGATAGTTGAAGAAATAAGTGCTCACCAGCATTGGACGGGGGTGGTTGTGCAGACACATTAACAATTGTAAAAGGAATATGGGAACGTATGTATATGGCTACACCTCCAGCACCCGACCCAGTGCGGTCGTTACGGACTAGTTTAAAGCCTGGTAGTGAGTAAAGGGTAGAAGGTAAACAAGGTTTTAACCATGACTCAGACACTAAAATAGAGCCTGGTAGTGAGTAAAGGGTAGAAGGTAAACAAGGTTTTAACCATGACTCAGACACTAAAATAGCGTCAATTGTTTTTAAGTTGAACGACGCCAGCATTTGTACGAAGTGAGCCGGAATGCTCTGCGCATTAATATGCACAACATTGAAATTATTAGGAACATCACTAAAAGTTGATTCAAGGGTATCGTAAAGAGTTGGAATGCTACTAAAACTGCAGTTGGATTCGTTTCCAGTTGAAGAGGAGCACGACAAAAACAGATCACCATCATCACTATCACTCATAAGTATAACAAAAATAAATAAATATGTACTATATTACTAATAAATATACACTATATTACTAAATATACCTAAATATATATGAATTTATGTAAAAAAATAAAATTACACCCAGCCAACAATTAATAATATTATGCTGTGTCCACCCGCCAGCTGCCCGTGTTTTCATATACTATAGTACGTTTAAAATGACCTAAAATTTTAACAACACAAAACAGCACTAAAACAATGAGGAAAACCATAAAATAAAAAATAATAACATTTGCATTTGTCCTTAGTCCGGCCGCTACTTATTTAATTTACCTACAACATACGTGGAACGGAACGTAATAATAAGTGACATGACATTTAGTTTTGACGGTTTGATAAGTTAAGACTGACACTGACAGCTTTAGTGGAAAGCAAGAAGGAAAAAAGTATTTGTTTTGATTTTGGTGTCAGCCAACGAAAACGTAAAATAAAATACAGAAATACCTACAAATTGCAGATAAAATAGAGTACCTGCACGTCATTACCTACATAAAATACCTACCTTGTGTAGTTGTAGAACTACCTACCTAGAATACAAAAGGTATTATGAAGCGTTCGGCCGAACAATGCTTGAACAAAAGGGACTATCACTGTTTTCTCGAAGTAGCTGCACGACGAGCTTTCGGCACCACAATCTCCTTCACGATCACCGCCGCCGCCGCCGTCGTCGCCGCTTTGGGTGCTGAGGTCTCCCCGTGTAGGATCTTATCCAGCTCACTCATAGTGGATACACGGTGCCGAACTCCGTCCTGTCCCAGTACGAAGACGAAACCCTGTCTCGTCCAGCATCGCGTGAGGCCGAATCGCTTGCGTGCGGCCATGAAGGTTTCATGACGCGCCTTCGTGAGAAACTCTGGTGTTCCGCGATATTGCTCTTCATCATCATCATCATCATCATCATCAACCTATATCGGTCCACTGCTAGACGTAGGCCTCTCCCAAGACGCGCCACTGAGCCCGGTCTTCGGCTCTTCTCATCCAGTTTTTGCCAGCTACATGTCTCAGATCGTCACCCCACCTAGCCGGAGGGCGTCCTACACTACGCTTGCCTAAACGTGGTCTCCACTCGAGTATTGCTCTTCTTGCCCTGGGCTATTTCTACTGAAGTAGGCTACTAGCTCGTCCAGTTCACATACCTATGCGAAGGGTTTCTATAAACAACATAAGAAGGCGCGCGGTACGAAGCGGCTGGCACTATCCGTTGGTGACTCCAAGGTCTCATATTGACACCAGGCCTGAAGACTGAAGGGGCTCGTACTCTGTTTACGCTTGTCATTCGACTGATGTACGCCGCTTGGGTGACGGTGAAGAGTGTCAGGAGTAGTGGATACTGGAAAAGAAAAGATGCATTTATATTGTTTTCTTAAAAAAACCTCTTAAAGGGTCTGGGGCAAATTGGATGAACTTTGTTTGTTACAATACACTTACAATGCAGTTTTTGAAAATGTAACAAAGTCATTATAATGCAGCGGAAATCATTAGTTATTAGACATTTAACTTCGAAAAATGCGTCTTTTTCAATATTGTTTATCGTATTTACAGGTGTTTTCGTCAAAATAATTACTTTATTTTAAGTTTTCGTGACTGCTATACTGCATAATAGATTATGATAAAACCAATAGAAGTCATAACTAACAAAATTAATCTAAAAATTAACCAAATGCATGCAATTCGGGACCTGAAACGCCCCAACGCCTTTGTTTGGTCTATTTAGCACAGCTAAGGTGGTTTGTATATATCGTGACATGACCTCAAAGTACCCAGAATCCTAGAAGATAAAATTTTTAGAGTTACAAGTTAAGATGTAAGAGGGAGGTGCGTACAATTGTTCCCATTGTTTATTAATAGTGTCGGAAGTACTAGTCTCTACATTCCGTTTAAGTAAACCGTAGCCGGGAAAGACGTAGCTTCCACTACCGGTCCGCCTTCTTTTAGAAAATAATTCTTGGTAACGTTGATCTATGGGCGATAAGTACCTACGTGTAGTATTTAATTTGTTACAAACTTGACTTCCGGGTAGCAATTCTAGAAGTTTTGATTGCTCGATATATATATATATATATAGTATGTATTATGTGGGCCGGGATATGAAATAATAAACGTCTATTGTTCAATGCGGCGTTTTATTTGGGCAGATTGCTAAAATATCTAATTATTTGAAGAGAACACTGGAGAACACGACATGTCACCCATTCGCCATTTTACAATTCAATCTTTCAAAAAACGTTCCGTTCAACGCTGAACCTACATGCTATATAGTTATATTATGTAACAAGCTGGTTAATAAATGAAATGAAATATATATTTAATTACAGGCACATGAGACTTCAAGATCTTTACATCTCGGAGTAATGGACGCAGTGCATTGCCTTACAGGGCACGTCCTCATTGGACTTGCTCTGTGAGGTAATGCATTGTTATAGGCAGAAGTTACCACTTAACATCAGGTGAGCTATCAGCTTGTTCCATTACTTTTTGAATTAAAAAAAAAAATTGTTATAGCTTTACATCAAACAAGGGTACTTTACAACCCTTGGAACATATTGCTGTACATAATAATTTTATAGGATTATACTGATAGTTATAATAGATTTATTTATTTCATGATTAGAGACAGCTGATGCTTCTACAAAGTTGATCTTCGTGGTCCTAGGCTACGCGCAGTCGAATAGCTTTTAGTGTTGGGGCAAATACGAGGCTGAAAATATAAGTCATGTTTTTGACCGTTAAAGAATCCGGCATCATGTCCATGAAAAAGAGTAATTAATATTTACAATTCGTAAAAGTTTTTGCGTAACACGACATGCGAGATCACGCAAAACGTTCAATTAACCTAACAATGTTCAAAGTTGACACTAACTAAAGACATAATTTTTTTTAATAGAAAAATTCATATAAATCTGCTTTTCAATGCAAAAGACGGTGAAGATAACTATTCGAGTTTATGTATTAATAACTATTATTAATAAACTATGTTTACTTACCTCGGTCACCGGCATATAATGGACTCTAATTATTTTCTTTAACGGATCTCCAGCAATTAGAGTGAGGAGAACCGTTAATGTTCTGCTTTATTTACGTCGCCCCGTGAATGTACCATTTTAAAGTATATAATGTGTATACTGCTGTTTTGTTAATTTGACGCTAGTTAAACAGAGTAGGTGCTTAGTAAGCGTTCCCCGACATAATCAGGATAATCAATTTATTGGATTTGGTTTACCTGTCTTATTATAAAATTTTACAAGTAAATATGGAGATTGTATACTTAAATAAATTCTCCAAAATTGTATATACCTGCGTGCCTATTTTGGTATATTGATTCTAGATTGTCATTCAAAACAAAAGTATAATTTTCTAGATTTTTTAAAAATATGTTCTATTATATAAAGTAAGTACTATAATGTTGTTCAGTACCTACCTAAGTTTACTGAATAATATGACTAATATAACAAACAATATCCCTATTAATATTACTGATAGCCAATATTGTACACTGATGTGTGGCCCAAGTATCAGTGATATTCAAAGATAGATGACACCAACCAGATGAGAAGTTGACATTACCAGTGTGAAATCTAGACAGACCGGTCTAACTCTCCATACCTGCTTCATGCCTAGATTCTAAGGCATTGAGGTCTTATACCAAGAGTTGGCAGGGCTGAACACGTGACGTCATTATCGCGTCATCTAAATATACGGTGGTAAGTATTTTCGACATTCATGGTGTCAAGGTCCATTGAACCATCATTTTTGGCTAATCAATAGACGGCCATGTGTGCAAGTGCATGTAACAAAAAGACGATCACGGCACGCAAGCATAACATGCAAGTGCTCTCACGAAGGTCAATAACCCGCGGCCTTGACTACGCCTATTACCACAGATTATACCACAGTTACTATGTAATGACTTATGGTAATAAAATTTCTCCAGTTTTGCGCGACCATTAGACTTTAATTGACTTGAATACTGGAGGCGTTTGTAGGATAATGTAGAGCAGGTTTTTGTATAGAGAAAGTGATATCGGGGTTTCATTTTGATAGTTTATAAACTTAATTAAGTATAATAAAAAAATGCAATTATTTGATATATTACTTACCTACACTACACCTACAGGCAATTATGCGTGTTTCTTTACGATTTTTCGTGACTCTTAAGCCTACACTAAACAAGTATACCTATTTATTAGGTGTGAAAACTTAAATGTAATTAGTGTAACAACTAATCAATCTATAACACACACAATCTATAACCTTAGAATAAAAAAAATTCATTCTTTAAGTTCTTTAGTGGTCATCAATATATATATATATATTAAACTCTTTTGAAGCTGTCAGAGAATCAACGCACAGCCTAAACTATAAGTCCTAGAGGTATGAAATTTGGAAGGTAGTATCCTTATGTAGTGTAGGGGCGCACTAAGAAAGAAATTTTGAAACGTCACACTCTAAAGGGTAGAACGCGAGCAACGCCGCGGGCGACGGCTAGTTCTGAATAAATTCACTGACAGGTTAATCCTTGTCCCTGGACATAATCTTCTTCACATAAGGCTCAAAAAATCTAGTTCAATATTTTCAGGGCACATTATCTCCAAGGTCCAAGTAACATTAACATTACAATACCTACAACTCGTAAAAAAGGATTTCAGGTTTCCAAAAAAAATATTTTTTCAGAGGCGATAAAAAAAATTAAACTCCTCGAACCCTGATATCCTGCCTTTTTCATTTATGTATCTATCTATCTAATCAGCCTATGCTCACCTCCTCTTTGTCTTTTTTCTTCGTTCTTTTTTCATTTATATTCGGTAAAAATTCCTAGCGGATAGATTATAAAAAATATAGGTACTTTCAAAACCATACCTTCATCGTGTTGAAATAAATCACCAATCGCACAAAATAAAATCACTTGGTTTTTGCACACAGTCACATCATCAGCACACAACTACAGAAAAGTCCAATTCCCAAGAGAATTTTCAAACCTGTTCAATACAAGTTTTCTTGAAGCAAGTAAAGAAAATTGCGTGACGTATAGCGAGTGGTCAAGACAGTATGGAGCACGATATAGGTCATTTACACACTTTTATAGTGGCCCCCACTACGCGGTAGCGGTTGTGCGGAAAAGCTTAGGAAAATGAACGATTAATGTGTAGTTGTAGAGATGTATCTAGGAATAGGTAGACTAGCTTACTGTATACTGGTTTTTGTCGCACGGTATACTGCTGCAATTTGTTTTATAGGAAAGGTAGAGAAAAATTTAATAAGTACGTAACTTTGTCTTTCGAAGGAATGACGATTTGGTTTACACAAAAATACTAGGTGAAAAATACTACTTGACGCGCAACGTTGAATAATAAGTTTTTTGATTTAAATTTGTCATTGTTGTTCATGGAAAAACGGAACGCTTATTACAACTAATGAGCTGGTGGCCTACATGCTTAAGTGATGACCATAGCAATACATTGCCTCACTGTGCACGTCCACTGCAGCCGTGCCCTGTGGCATTGCACTATGGCCATCAATCTGAGACAAAGTCCTTTCCTTCATGCGCCAGAGCATTTTAAATCTATCTATCTAAATATATAAAACTCTTTTGAAGATGACTAAGAATCAACGCACAGCCTAAACTGTAAGTCCTAGAGGTATGAAATTTGTAGGGTAGTATCCTGATATAGTGTAGTGCTGCACTATAAGAAAGGAGTTTTAAAAAGTCACACACTAAACGGTAGAACGCGAGCAACGCCGCAGCATCTTTCAAGCTTTTGGACTTTTAGACTGTTCCAAAGTCAGGGATCTCACTCAGATGTCTTTTTACATCCTATGTGGCAGAATACTATTCGACTCTAGTTTAAAGTCAAGAAGAAGGAAATGACGTATAATGAAAGGCTTATTTTTAGTACATGTTAAAGGCATTCGTTTCACCGGATGTTACCGACGATGCAGTCGACGATGATGTATCTAGATATAAACTCCATGATATAGGTGAAATTGATAATATATCCGTCATGTGCCTAATGATTCGTCTTCAACCAATTACATCATAAGTGAGAGTGTACTTTTTCATAGAAGTCGGTGACTCCTGCGCACGCGAATGTAAAAGTGATGTCAATGAGCGGTGACTGGCTATTTCGTACCTAGGTGGATTATCCAGTCTAAAAATGCACGTCCACAAGGTAGCGCTGTGAGGGTGTTTTTCCACCAGAGCTTAGCTAAGCTTCGTTGATAAGGATTTGTTTGAATTCCACCAATAGGGATCGTTTGTTAGCTCTGATGTGAAAAAAGTGGAAAGAGTCATCATACAAGCGACAGCATTTAGTGCATTCGAAAAAAAAAATCTACATGTTGCATAGCATGTTTTTTCAAAATAATCCTTGATTTTCTGGATGGATAAATAACGTAGGTATCATTTTGAATGACTAAGGTTGTGGGGTGTGCGTGCAGTTTTAGATTAAATGATCTCTTCTCAACACTTGTATGCCTTAGTGTGCACGTTTTAAGTAGGTACGTATACTACAAAGTTTACCTAAACAATTTTTGTATAGTATAGAGATTTGACCAGCGCCCCTAGCGGAAAGTTATCTGACATTAGAGAGTCTACTCCTAACAGCCTAGCCTTCTGACCCTCGCGGTTCACCGAAGTGGATTTTATAATCGAAATAAATAGGTATGTGCGTGATGCTCTGGAGCGCTGAAGAAAAACACCATAAAGTATCACCGTTCAACTTTTACGAAAAAATATCAAAGTTGAAATAACTGCAACTTTTTGGTGCAATTAGTTCAACTGGTTGAACTGAACTTAGTGGAACAGATCTCACCTGTCTCGTATGGAATACCTACTCCTCCAAAAGATATGACAATTCATCTCAGGTTCGTTTTATGAAAACATTGTCTCGTTTAAAGTCAGTTTTTATCCCTGGAGTAATTTGGTATTTATATCCATCTCAATCATGATAAAATAGTTCTTTAATCCAGTCCCCACGATGTTGAAAAGATCTGGTGAGAAATATAACGTTTCTTCTCCCGGACGGTCATTTTGTTTCCACCCACGGAAGCGGAAAACAGAAATATAAAATAGCAAAATGCGCTGCACAGATTACGCAACCCAGTGTCATTACAACCTTCCTGGTCAGACAAGCCTCATTGCTCGCTTTCTGTATGATTGAGGGCTTTGTAATGAGGGGGTTTGATGAACTTAGTCAGATATGGTTCCTAGGTGCTGCAAACGGCCACCGCCGCCGTCGCCAAGATACCAGCATACTGAACGGAATTGAATCGTACTCGTATGTATACTGACTGGTAATACTGGTTGGTTACTTTGGTTCGGCCAGATCTAAACGGACTCACTGCACATGTTACAATCAATTTTCAAAGTTTTCGATTTTTTTATTTTTATTTCCTTTCAAAAACGATACAAGTAGGTACTTACTTATCTCAATTTTGTTAGAAAAGATTTCAACGCGCGCTTCTTTTTTGGTGGCACGTATTATTTTTATGATATTTTAAAACTTAACAATAATTTTATTCATTAATCTTAAAACTTTTATCTGCATTTGAAAGTTTTATTTATTAATTTTAAATGAAATTAGTTAATCGATTAATTTTAGAAAACAGCCAAGAAATAATAATGTAAGTAGGTACCTACCTTACATACATGATAAGTTCTGATCTCAGAAGATTAAAAAAATAAAGGAAATTAAAACTAGTTACTAATCGTGACGCCTTTTATCAACCATCGAGCAAAATACTTTAAATGGTTGCTGCGTTATTTTACACAGCATTATTTCAAGCGATCATATCACACGGAACTAGTTTTCTGCGGGATATAGACATTTCCCACAGATTATAGGTACTGGAACGATTTTGAGCCCCATCTGCCAACTTCCCGCTATCCTCATTGTCTTCAGTTTACCCGGTGATGATCGTCTTCGGATTTAATCGAATAGGAACAGAATTAAAACAGTCTGCGTACTTTATAGGGGCTCAGAAGATAGGAACCTTCAAGGGTCATCATGACGTGTGTGTAACTAATAGCAGGGACCTACAGATTTATGTGCCCTCCTAAGCAAGTACATAGCCATTTTTTTTTGTACCAGACCCGTATGTTTTTTTTTTTATTAGCTATAGCTAAGCGTTTGGCTGCCAGCACACCTGGTGGTAAGTGTAGCTGCAGCCTAGGGTGGAGCACGCTTAGCTATAATCCACCTATTCACTCTTTTCTTGAAAATTCCCAGGTTGTATCTTTCAGGAAATACTGAAGATGGCAGAGAGTTCCACTCCTTGGCAGTTCGTATGTATAGTCTGACCCATAGCACAATTAATACAAGCTCGTAGAATGTTCTCTTAATGGATGACCGAAGGAAAAAAACATACTAAGGGTGCTTTTCGTGTCTTCATATAAAATGTCCTCGATTTTCAGTTTGATTTTTAAATATAACAAAATGACACTATACGTGCCAGGCTGGAACTTGGAATTTTTTTATTGGTAGGTTTTGTTTAATTCATAAGGAGATTTCTCATATATTTTAGGATCTAATCTAAAATAATGTAAACAGAAACACATCCATCTCAATTTATTTACAAAAATAAAAAATATTTTACAATAATAAAATATAAATTAAACTATTTACAATACAAATTATTTTCATAATCGTTCTACTTAGGATAATATGTTATTGAGCATTACACATTCAAAGTTAGTTCGGAATGGAAAAGTTTGAAATATATTGAATAACTCAATACTTTTTATAGTTTTTTTTATAAAAGTGTATTTTACTTAGTTACCTAATATGGAATAGTATATTATCCTGCATTCTGAGCATAAACGCCGTATACAACGTTTTCTCTAACGAAAAGAGATAAACTATACTTAATCCTTTTTTTTTTGTTTCACCAAGAAAAGACATTGTTTTTCAAAAAGACAGAGAAATATTTTTTTTCCACGCTTCCGTAGACAAATCGGTGTCGGCGCTGATACTAAGCCTGCTGGTAACTAAAAATTAGTACCACTATATTTAAAGCCAATAAAGTGGATTAAACCCACTTCGAAGAAGAAATAAATTAAATCTTTAGGTGTAAGCTTATTTTAGTCTAGGTTTATCACTGAAGGTACAGTCAGCGATAGAAATTATTTTTGAACTGTTGAATATTTATTTTCTCAATGATTTTCAAAATGTGTCGAGCACAAATATTAAAAGGAATGGTTTAAACTTTATCAACTGACTGTACTATACAATTGCAACATCTAACCTACATTTTTGCTATTGGTAACTTCAATTTCGATTTGTCGATATTATAAAAACTAAATTATCTATTTCGGATTTGAGAGATACAAAATTAATTTACGAAAATTCAATATTTTGGGCTAATTTTGTGTCTTTTGTCTTTGTTATGGTCAAGCGTGAGCGTAGTAGTGTTGCAATTCTTCAGGTCCCAGTACTGCAGTCTCTACAGGAGTCTCTGAAAAACAAATAATAATATTAAAAAAAACGAAATTGCGAAAATCTTTTGTACAAAAAGAACGAACGTTATAACATTCACAATTAGAAACTGTAGACCAGAAGGTAGTGGTAGTAATATAGAAAGAATAAAAATATATTTATACAAATTGCAAATCATGCGTTTGGTTTGTATGTTGCGCAAATACAACGTGTAACATAATAATAAGCCAAAAAGGGGGCTTATTCGAACCAAGCACGTGAATTGAATAGACGTGTGTAAAATTTAAAATATATCGTTTTAGGAATTCCCATACAAAAGTAAAATTATTACTTTAAGTTTAGAAACTTGTGACACCCCTAATGTTTGTTTACTTTGCGTAGGTATACGGCATATTAGTACACATGCACGCGCTCTTCTATCGCGTCGCACCCACACATAGACATATAATATATAACGCGATTTTCATGCAATTTTTTGGAAAATATAAGACCCATTCATAAATGAAAATTTTGAATTTTCAGAAGTGGTTCTTCATGACGTGTAGAATACCTCCTTTTTGGACTTACAGGGATATTATTATGTTACACCCTGTTTTAGATATAATTTGCCTACAAAAAATGATTTAAAGGATTGACCGACGTCTTACGCAACGGTATTTACAAATTGCAATTACGATAACGTTACCATGACTTATAATGCTTATCCAATGCTCAATACAAATAAGTAAGGAAGTAAATGGTCTTGCGTAACAGCTTATCAAACAGGTTAGCATAAAAGAAGAGTTTAATATGTAGAAGTTTTAGTCATGCTGTAGTCTGTTACAAGTTTTATTTACAGTCAGTATTGTTAGTCCGTCCAGTCATCACATACCTCCAGTCAGTCAATAGTCACTGTCAGACTTGTACTATCTTGTTGCCTCTTAAGAAGTATTTGACGTCCTTCCTCCTCGTCTCAACCGTCGGTTTTGGTGTTTCTGTTGTCGTGGTCGTTGTCGTTGTGGTCGTGGATGTTGTCGTGTCAAGGTCGGGAAGAAGTTCAGCTGGGAGGACTCCGATTTCATTATCGGTTACTACAGGAGTGGGGATAAAAGCACCCTTTTTGAGCATCTCTCGATACGCGGTTAAACCGTTGAACTGAGGCTGGATCTCCGAAGATCTCTGCTGTTGATTCATGTAGTTCCTCAGTTTATTTAGATTGAAACTTATCTTCTGAACCTTATCAGCAGTCAGACCCGTCTTATGTGTAGGATAGATTGTTGGAACGGATTTTTTCGCGTATTCGAAAGATGGATGCGGGTCGTGAGGTTCGAAATCTGGGAAGGTATCAGCTGCGGCAGGCTGTCCGTAAGAGTCAACTGCTCCCCACGTCATGGGCTTGAAATGGGGCACGGATTGTGGTGGTGGAGGAGGTTGGTGGGAGTAAGGCACATCGATGTCAGATATGCCGGACGGGCCTGTTGGCGCAGCCGGAGCGGTGTACCCGGAATAAGCTGTATGAGTCGCTGGAGCGGTATGAGCTATAGGAGCATGCTCTACAGCAGCAGGGCTGTGAAACACGTTCTTTATAGCGCTGTAGACGCTATGGAGGATAGAAGGAGGTGGATCGAGGGGTGTGTGACCAGAATGCGCAGTCTCCAAGGTTTCGCTCGGTGTCTCGCCCAGCGGCGCCAGGAATACAAGTCCTGCGTGCAAGCCGTTCAATTTTCCTCGTCCTGTCTCAGAAAGTCATAGTCAGTCGTTAATATGTGAACTAAAGTCTTGAACATTCATAAAACAACATAAAAGTGAATTAAGTAATTTTTAAATTTGGTTATATGTTAAGTATTTTCACAAAAAACTTTCATTAGAAAACACTTTTGATTTAGTGTTGTTGTAAGGTCGACTGAATAAGTAGGAAAACGGACCATAGATAGAATAATTTAGAATTAAATGCAAACCAGAAAACGAGTAAAAGTAACGTCCTCTCTAAAACGCAAACAAAGAGTGCCACTATATAGAGTTTAGACAGAAGTGCTTACTGCACCTGCTTTTGGAGTGTCAGGTGATTTAAAGAACCCTACGGTTTTGAATTGGAAGCCTATTATTGGTATCTATCAACCTCAATTAAACAAAGTAAAGAGTCAGAGTGCTTCAATTGATCCGCCTAAAACCGGTAATTTCCATAAACCGGGTATCAGCACTCGCCTCAAAAGCTCATGATTATACAATACTGACCCTTTGACTTGTATCACTTTTGCCAAAGTAGGTAAAAAATTGCGTAATCAGACCTGACTTGCTAAGATATACATTCGTACGCGTTCGGAGAGCTATGCAAGTAAGCTGTAGAGATCATATAGAGCAACCGTGTTCTCCAAACAGTCGTAGCAAGCCACCACAACAGCTTCAAAAAGATAGCAGTTCATACTCTTACAGACATGCTATAGTTTGCTCCTTAGCGAAGTGCTAACTGTTTGTTACATGTTTAAATTGTAGACAAGACGACCAGATGGGAACCGGACCGTGTCACCATTTAACGAGTGTGGCCCAGATTCTGTCCATAAAATATGAACAGTGGACAATACTCCTTATATGGTCAAAGTATACGCCTCCCACGATTTGCAAGTTTTACGACATTCTTCATAAACATAACATTTGTTATTACAATAGTTCTTGAATGTGTTGTAGAAATTATTACATCAGTGTCCGATGCTTTCATATTGCGCTGCCAACAAATATTGTTGGACTTATTTATGCATCATGAATAGGTACGCCTTCAATACACTGAATATTTTAGACACATTGATCATTGAGATAGCAGGTTGCAAATTCACAAGGCCAAAACAAACCTCGTACTTGAAAACAGGGACTAACATATCACTTATCAGAAAAATTACATAAGAAGATAAAATCCCAGGAAGTATTTCCGATTCTGCGTCACGTTTCAAAGCGAAGTTCCACGAACCACAACAGTGATGAAGAGCAACCACACAAACCGATCACACTGCCACATTTTATGGCCACGAAAGTGACGTATCGTACTTCCGAGTGTTTTTTTGCCGAAGCTCGATTCCTTAGGCGGGATGAAAGTTGTCTGAGCCACAGATTATGCTATAGTTGCTATGTCTGAATGCTGCCTTTCTGGATTTGCGGTCATGAGACAGAAGACAGAACTGTGATTAGGGCTGTCAACGAATCGAAACACTGATAAAAGTTGGTGAAAAGCTCGACTAAAAGCCAGTTCTTTTAGAAAATGATTCGCAACATCAGAAAACCTTAGGTTTAATAGAATAGGTATAATTAGGTACACATTACCTTAGAACTGGAACATGGAAACGAAAAATCCAACCTAGCGTACAACGTTATTTCTATACAAGAAAAACAACCTATAAATGTGAATGGTTAGATCAGAATGATTGACAACCCTACATGGACGGATGATGGAAAGGTTAACGACATTTCAAACCATTCCATATTTTGTGCAATATTTAAATACGAAAGTAAATTTCAGTGGAGAGTTTTTAAGTTATACTACTTTGAGCATAAATACTTTTTATAAAAAAGTGAAACTAAATGATAGTTCATCTATTCAGCAAAATAAAAACAGTTCTTTATGTTTATAAGTAACGTAAAAAACTATCGTCTAGTAAACAATTTGCGCAAAAGTTCAAAAGACTGCCTTCGTTACATACAAGGTTACTTAGTTATAGAAAAAAGAAAGAGTTTCAAGCAAAATAGTCCTAAGTACAAACAGAGCCGACATTATACCCAGTAAACACAATTCAACACTTTCATTCATTATGTATTTCGACATGTAGGTGTTCCTTTTCCTGGATACAATTTCGTTTCGTATTGCATCAATATGCCAAAGATCCAATTCCACTTGGTTACGCCTGCAGGCTGTCTGCAGAACAGGTTCATGACATAACCCTTTCACTAAAGGGTATAAACCAGCTTGCATTGTTGGGATCCAGTTACATCATTTATATTAAAAGCTTAGCTTCTTATCTTTTGGCCGTGGTCTACTTTGCAAAAGTGCTGACACTTCCTTTAAATATTAGGTCATTATATTGAGAAAATGTCGCGAAGTTTACTTTTCTGTACCTTCCTAGAAACCTTACTATTTCCTAAAGGGTTATCGATAAATGGTAGTACGTTCTCAGAATGCTTCGCGCGTACTTTCATTGATTGAGTAATATGCAATGTATGAAAATCAGTTTTGAAAGGCACTTGTATGTGCTTAGTGGCTCCTTGTTTAATTGCTTCCTTGCTCTTTGGCTAACTAACTAAGTGGTAACTAATACTTAGGGTAAAAGCCAGATAATGTTCGTCTTCCTTAAAAGATCATGTCATTGTGATGCAATGCAGTAGTTTTGAAAGTATACCGCTTGTTTTTGGATTCACTTTGCTTGATTACTTTGACACAGTTCATATCAATTTCATTCGCAGTTTTGGCTTTATTGATTATCGTGAGATCTGTAACCTACATTTTATATTTCAAAATAGTTACATCGTGAACTCTGTGTACTCTTGAACAAGTTTTTTGTATTTTCAAAACTGCATGGTAAAAACACAACGTTTTGCAATATTTCTCAGTTCATCGACGTTACCCAATAGAAAATTAATGGGGTTTATAAAATGATATGCATAGTTGAGCTTGCTACTTGTTTTGGGTTATTTCATAACAAAACAAACGTTTGTTTCCGTTGGAGGGAAAGTTTATGTAAATAAGGCGAGAAACATTTTGGACATGCTTGAAAGACTTTACAAAGTAGGACGTATTTCAAAGACAAAAAATAGGTGTCATAAACATTGCAAAAAAGAAGATAGTTGGAAAAAAATAAGTGGAATTTCATGGTGAAACAAATATAAAGGTTAAAGTTGAAGAAGAAGAGTTGGAAAACGAATCTATCTTGCTTATTATAGACAAGACACAAACGTAGAGTTCTACAATGTGTCAGGGCCAAAGGGCAAGGGCCAGAATAAGATCAATTTAACCTGTATTTATTGTCACAATAAACATATATTATTGGTATTTGGGTAGAATCTTTAAAAAAATTGCAACAGATATAGAAGAAAATGCATTAAATTGGTATAATATTCTGGATCAAGTTGTACAAAAGCAAGATGAACCATCATCGGTAAACAAAGAGTGAAAGTGTTTGAGAGAATGAAGCATAAATATGCAATAGACAATGCAAATACACGAACAATAGAGTGATGCCGATAATATCGTGCTCAAAGATAGCATGCACTTTGAAATAAATATACAATTTACAAAATAGAGCAGTTATCAAAATAATTGATGAAGAAATCTCTGTAACAGAATTTGAAGACATTCTCAAGAGTATCGCAGATCGCGATGAATATACAAGTTTTTCATTGAACTTTCTTACCAAAATCAGATTTCATTTACAAGATCGTAATAACGCTCCATTAGCTCCATAGAGGGTAAAGGAGGACCGGGGTTTTCTACAACTGAATCAGCGACCGACGACATTACTATTAATTCTGGAAAATAAGAAATATTCATTAAATCGTGTACCTAAGTATTTTTATACGCTTTTACCAGCATTCATAACCGAAGGACCACAAAAATCTGTAGTTAAATATATAAATAAATAAATAAACATTCACGGACACTTAACACAACGCCCTCTAGTCCCAAACTAAGCAAAGCTTGTACGATGGAAACTAGATGGCTGATAGAATACATACATACATTTTTTTTTTTGTATATACATACTTATAATGCATAGAATATATTTCAAAGATATCTCTAAACATCTTTTCTTTGATAATATTTTTACTACGTATACACATTACACAACATATAAAAATATACGAGTAGTTCAGTTTTTATGTAAGTTTACAATGTTACAAATATTTACAACTTGTTACATTACATGTCAGTCACACGTCTAACCATAATTACGCCATCAATTTTGTTTACTATCACACATGGTGATGGCTTTCTGGGTCAGTTCCGAAGATTGTATCAGACCTTGCGAACTTTCAAATCCATTAGATTTACATAATATGTTTTGGATATGGTGGTGTGGCGTCACTTTCGCTTATTGTATAAAGTTATTTATGAATAATCTATCTCTGAATAATATCCAGCTAAAATCAAAATAAGTTACGAAGGTACTAGTTCTTATTCAAGCATACCTACTATTAATTCTATATAGCGTATAAAAAGTGAGTAACAGCAAATGTTAAAAAACAAAGGCTTTTAATTTTGTCCAGTGGGTATTGCGTTTTTATGGAACAGTACCTCTATCACGAAAAAATCTGACAGTCGCCGCGCTAACGTATTCGAGCTATATTGCGCGTCAATGCCAGCTCGACTGCCAACCGTTGTAGTGTCACCGCGCAGTGTATCTCAGATACGCTAGCGTTACGATACGTTTGCGATTGTCACATTTATTCGTGATCAAGGCAAAGCAAACTTTTTTTGACACTCACATTGTTGGTTCTAGGAAAAGTTATTCAATATTGATGGATAGGTACTATAACCCCCCAAGTTTTTGTAAGTGATCTTATTACACCTTGTTTTATTTATCTTACTTATTTTATTACATTCACTAAGTTAAGAAACCAAGTTGCTAGTGCACGCAGTTTGTTTATATGACAAGATGTTATTACTTAGTTCGTAACGTTTAATTTTGTAATTAGTTGGGTAATTCTTCCGCTGCATTCACTCTGAACTAGTTAACTAGTTTAATTATATTATTTGGAAAGGATTATGAATAATATATTTATCTATTGCATAAGTAGGTTCTTAGTTCGTACACATTCTCTTGACCGCACACTAGGATTACTTCTATTTTATTTATTTTTATTGCATTACTTTCCCCTCAACTGTTGTTATCTTCTTACTTATTAAAATGTATGTAAGGACCTATTTTGTTTGAGGTTTTACAATATTTTATAATAATAGATCGTATATTTATAAAGCAGAAACCTTTGTTGTCAAAACTAGCAATTTTACTAGACTTGTAACTTAAATGGCCACTTAAATGTTGAGAACTACATTTTAACGAAGTGTTGTATTGTTTGGTTTCTTGTTTTGCACTACATTGTTTCAAATGTTTGAAATAGTTGGGGCTAGCAGAAATAAATGATGCTTGTTGGGCTTTGCTATGCCGCAATGTCTGTTTACGCTTTCTTATACCTACCTGCTTATGCTAAGGATATTTGCGTTTTGCGTAGTTGAGTTTATTTCCTTTATTAACGTTACTTCATAGGTAGCTTATACGTGCCCCTTTGGCTCTAGTTACATTTGGGCCTTTTTAATCCAGGTATTTCTTAATGCGAGGATGCAATTCACTCACAGCATGATTTGCCAACGCATCTTTTGTTTTACCAATCTGTATCTAGCTTTATTTATCTATTGTGTGTCATCGACCTCAAGATCTAGGTTGGCTGATGGCTCGTTCTCATAATTAATTGGCTGTCCATTCTTTCTTGTGCAAGCGGCAGCATAAGTGTTACGATTGTATAACCTGAAGTTCCGGCGGTGTTTGCCGACCTTTGACTGACTAACCCGTGTATTTATACTTTGTAACGTTTTCTTTCAAAATTTGTTTCCGGGGATATTCATTATTTATTAAGAAGGGTTCATTATTTCATTTTATTTTTGATCAGATACAAGTATAGATTTTTCGAGATTTGTCTGGCCATCTAATTGATAGGTACACGTTTCGAGTCAGGTTTGGTATTGAGGAGCCTATTGGCAGGGCAAATTGATCAAACCTGTACTCTCGACCGTTCCAATCCATATATTTTGACAGAAATCATGTAATTTTTCAGTACAAAATGCCACAATGTTTCTTTCAAACTTCGGATCCAGTTTGGAACGATAGTGGTCAGGAGTAGCCCTCCAGGGCTTACAATTTATTTGAAGGTAGCCACCAAGGACCGTTTTACTCCATCATTCTGGCGTATCGTTTCCGATGCTTACTGTCAAAACTGTGTTACACAACCTGCATTGCTATGTCTTTCCAGTTTGTTAGCCTTCTTACATAACCCGCTACACTTCGGTCCGAGTGAGCACTGTTTTTGTGATGTACACTTTTTCCTTTCTTTAAGTAGGTAGCTACTTAGGCGGCTAATTTGGAAGTCTGTCTTAGTTTTGCAATTGGCTGTTATTCTATTGAATTTATTTTCGATATTTTGATTTGAAACAATGGTCCGTTTACCTGCTTATATTGACCTGTTTTATTTTAACTTTGATTCATTCTTACGTGAATTCGTGATAACAGTACTTCAAACTACTATTTTAGGCGTGAAAGGTATGGAAATTGTTTCCTTTTCAATAATTTTTTCTAACGTAATATTCATGAAACAATTGTTTATTTAGATTTTTGAACCAAGCTATAGAGCTTGGTTCAAATATCTAAACCATCGCCGAGCTCTGTCTGACCAGCATTGTTCCACGGCTTATAATCAGTAAGCATAATATTTTGATTTAAACAAATTTTGCAGAGGTAGACAGAACCATTTTTTTCAATTTCACAGTCTTCCCTGCTTTAAAATCCTCCTGCCAAATTATCTGACAACCATCTGTTTTCTAGGATGCTAATATATCACCTATATAATTTTTTCTATGATAAAAAGGTACTCTAACTACCTATGGGCAAGGAACAACGCTTGATTAAAAAAAAGTAGGTAAACTCACCGTCCAAAGTCGAAGGGTACTTATGCGCGGCGTACCCCGTGGGTAAGGAAGGCGAGATGTAGTGCGCTGGCGCGGTGGGCGCTCCGTACGCTGATGGTGGTGGTCCGTACTCCACGTGAGCGGACGGCGGTGGGCCGTACACGGGTCCTGGAATATAGAGGGTGGATTATGAGAATCTATAGCTGCTTCATCAACATCATCAATCATCATCATCAATATATATAAAACTCTTTTGAAGCTGACAGAGAATCAACGCACAGTCTAAATCATAAGTCGTAGAGGTATGAAATTTGGAAGGTAGTATCCTTATATAGTGTAGAGGTGCACTAAGAAAGGAATTTTGAAAAATCGCACTCTAAAGGGTCTAGAACGCGAGCAACGCCGCGGGCGACGGCTAGTATTATGTTTATATAGAAAGGTATAAGTGGTAATGATAAATGTGGCAAATGAAAATTTTATGAAAATTTTGGACCTATCGTCTAAAATAGGTATTAGTTTCTTCGATTGACAAACGCCCTTTTCCTCTTAAAAACCGAAGTTCAGTCTGTGTCAATCAACCAAGAAAACTCAAGCAGAATATTATATGTCAGAAAATATGTTAGTCATAGCGTGGGATTTGGACCGAGAACTGATGATGATGAACAGTTCTGAACCGAACCTAGATTCAGATTTAAGAGGCATATTACACTGCGACCGTGATTATGCCTATCTTTGGCGTTCTTATTCAGAGAAACTATAACTCTTCGACAATTTTAGCTTGTTGTATAATGGAGAACAGCTTAAAGTATAGTCCATAGCCGCCTGGCTTTTCCCCATTTTGTCGCCGCTCGATGGAAAAGACAAACGTGTGACAAGTCATGACTGTTACTCCACTTATGCTAATATCTGACACATTCCACTTATTAGGTAATCCGGACACGGATGAGAATCTGGCACACAAAAACTGTGCCAACTGCCAGGTGATGCCGCATGCCGTGACCCTGATGATCTGAAGGTTGGTTTTAAACTTGCGTTAATTGGAGGTGACGGCCCAGTATCTACACTGTTCTATACATCCATAACAGTAAAGAGTGATTTTCGTACGTTCATTATTTCAATGGAACATAAATTATCCTCATTTTTATCAGGTGAGACCTACGTCACGGGATAGATATCTGCTGTTGTGAATATGTTTTTTTCCTTATTTAGACAGTATTATGCAAGTAAGGATAAAAAACAATTCCATCATTTACCGGATTTACCTCAAAGATAGAAAAGCTTTATCAATTTACGCAAATGCTTTTTTGTTTTTTATAAATTGCACAGGTAAATCCTGGTGCATGACGCATTTTATACAAATGGCATTGTGCAAACCACACGAAAGATAAAAACAGGATGATATGACCTGGGATATGACGCAAGCCCGTGTAATCTATATCCTGTTAAATAATAGTGTGGTTAAAACATATTTTCATTAACTAATTAGGTTATGTGCTTATTATGATGTCTCATTAGGTTCATATTCATATACGTAATACCTATACTGGATAAACCCTGGATGATGATAAATAACTAGGCTATGATGCAAGGTACAGTACTAGAAGGTGGTTACAGACTAACTTACTGTAACCTGTTAGGTCACAATGCGGTAGAAAGATGTTTTTAAACACGTTGCTATGTGCTAATTTGTCGTTTTTGCTGGTACTCATATTGAACACTAGCTGATACCCAAGTCTTCGTACGCGTGCGAAACTTTCCACTAAAATATTTTCCACCAGCATACGATGAACCTCGTAGCAATTAGCTGCTTTGGTTTAGAGAGTTCAAGCTGTATCTAAGAATCCACGTCTTTGATTTCAATAAAATATAGCCTATGTTTCAATCCGGAAAAAGGGCTTCCGAATGCTTTGAAATGGGTTTAGTAATTAAGGCGTGATTTGAATGTTTAGCTTTTTACAGTTTTATAACAGTATAGACGTATCTAAAGTCAAATACACAACGGTATAATAAGTAAACCTAATTCTGCCTGTGTGTATTTTACAAAGGTGATTTTTTATCCATATAATTATAAGTTTTAAAGTCATTGTAATTGTTATGCTAGTCGCGTTTTCATACAAAAGATTTCAACGCGCACGCGCCTGATAAAAAGATTAAAGTTGATAAATAAAATGTTTAAAATACTTACTGGCTAACTGTAAGTTTATAACCCGGTTACAATAGGTATTTGCATTTGTACTACAGCACTATAATGTTCGTAGTTAGTTAACCTGTATCTCATTAAAATAACATTACTAT
Organism: Eulithis prunata; assembly: GCA_918843925.1. Classification (NCBI taxonomy): domain Eukaryota; kingdom Metazoa; phylum Arthropoda; class Insecta; order Lepidoptera; family Geometridae; genus Eulithis; species Eulithis prunata. The sequence continues at coordinate 1,758,464 of OU974017.1, forward strand.
TTAAGTTCAAAGAAAGTTTTTAAAAGGAAAACTAATATTATAAGAATCCGATCATTTATTATTTTTTTGAAACCTTGGTTCTTACTTTACTTTCAATTTAGATCGACATATTAATGTACCTACCTGCTTATCAACCTAAAGTAAAACATGGGTACTTAGTTAAATTTCTGACTTTAGGTAGTGGAACAAGTAAATGTCCAACAAGTAATGACGCTAGCACGCCCCCTGAAAATGTGCCCACGTGAGATAATGCTCGGCGTCTTAAAAATCAATAAGAATAAAGTCACCCTTACCATGTGGTTTCTTATGACTGAGAGCTGCTGAGCTGACGATCTTCTTTCCAAGATTACTGACGGCATCACCCTTGACCGCTATGACCTTCCCCAGGGTCGAAGCCAGTGCTCCACCGCCCTTGATCAGCTGACCTTTGAGGATGGTCACTCCACCGGTGATGGCCTTCACTGCTTGGAAGAGGGTGTATAAGATGGACTTCTTCAGGCCCCAATAGTCGTATTTTTCACCGTGCTGTTGAACAAGTAGAGCTTGTAGTACAGTTCAATGTTTCAATGTTAACTAAAGCTGATTTGATTTGGATCAGTTGAGCTATAAATCGTTTGCAGCTGTTTCATGTGTAGTTTGTAAATATTGTAAATACTGTATTGGTTGTAATTTTCTTTTTGACTACGATCTCTGATCATGGCTAATGGCTACCGACAAAATAACGTGATCAAAGCACGAAAGATTAGCTCTTTCACAAGAAGCTTTACTACTGCTAAACAAGTCTCCAAAATGATAGGTACGCCAAAATTGTATTGTATCTAAATCTCTATGCTACTTACCTTACTTATATGCCTTACCGGTTCATACGAGTAGCCAGTGTGCTCATCACCCCCCGTCTTGCTGGACGCTGAGGATATGAATGCAGACGCCTGTCCGAGCAGCCCCACTTTACTTTGCAACCCTGATGATGCTTTTGACACCACCGATGTTAGTGCTTGTGCCGATGATCTCTTGGTTCTGTTGGGAATGAGAAAATGGTTTGAAATAACACCTTATTTGAAAGAGTTATTAAAGTTTTCTTTTCCAAACTGACCTCATGATTTCCTCTGCAGCCAACCCTTCGGCCAGCGTTTCCAGCTGCTGCGGCGACATCCTGCTGATCGCTGCCATGTCGATGATGTCTAGGTATAGCTGAGGGTTGGAGCTGGGGGCTGGTAGTGCCATGGAGGAAGCCAGGCACGCTACGCAGAACCACACCTGAGGACATAATATGGAAGTGAGTGGATTTCGCAAAAAAAATTGGACTAAAAGTTTAAGTAAAACACATTAGTTTTTTATGAGAAAAAAAGTGATGCAAGTAACATCACAAATATTCCACTTTATGCTAAGTGGTTACCTCTACCTATAACAATGCATTATCTTACACGTCCACCAAGGACGTGGATTGTGAGACAACACTGCATCTATCAATCGAAAACGATGTGTCTGTAATTGCAAAAGTACCTTCTCAGATCAGAGCCACTTCTTAGTTAAATTAAGCGACGTTCTGCGCGGTCACTATTGGGATGGGTGACCGTTAGTGACATTTACATCGGTCCCGGCTCTAGCAATCGTTAAACCAAGACGGGAGGCCTGTCACCAGAGTTGGCCACTCATACGTGCTTGCTTGCTTGTTAGGTTCTGCTTTTCCACATTGACCAAAAAACTACGTAAATGATCGTTTAGTGGTGCTTACGACAGGGATGGTTATCATAATGGCTCATTTCCAGCGTGGTGTAAAATCATGACACGCTCTGTGTACCAGCAAGACCGGTTCGTTGTGTCATGCTTGTACATGTACACACTGGCGGGTTATTGACACAATGTGTGCACTGCTTAATAAGCCAATACTTATAAAAGCTGAATAGTTAAACAGAGAGATATGAATATGAGTGTGGCTGGGTATGCAAGTAGAGGAAGGCCAAAGAAGAAGTGGTTAGATTGTGTGAAAGAGGATATGAATGTGAGAAGAGTAGATTCAGAATTGACGAATGATAGGAGTGAGTGGGAAGAAGAAAACATGTTGTGCCTAGCGTGGGATAAGGGTAGGGAAATGATGATGATGATGCGTTAAACAGTTGATTAAAATTAAGCTCTGACAGCTGAATAAAGTTATGCAACGATTATAAGTAAGCAGGGAAGTCCTATAACGTTCTATATAAAAACGGTGACAACTTTTCGGTCGCACACTTCAAAATTTTTGAAGATATAAAATCATTGAATGTAATTAAGTATGCAAAATCGCATACAACCAGTATTTAGAGATTAATTATCAATACAAAGTTCAGTATATAATTTTTATTTTTACGACTCAAAATTTTTTCCGTAGTCTTGTGTTTTTTGTTAAAAAACTTGTTTACGTTAAATGACATATTTTTTATTGAAAGTTTCGTAACTAAAATATTCGTGCATTAGAAAGGTATTTTTCTGAAACATAATATACTAAGCTGTTACTAGTGACTATACCTAACTAGTCACTTTAAAACATTACAGAAATTACGAACACAGTAGAAAGTTCACGTGTCATCTTCAATTATTATGGTTAGGTACTTCGAGGTTAGATATTATGACACAAAGAAAACTGACATCAGGGAATGGAGTGGTTATGTTACTAATTGTTGCAATTACTATTTAATTATTTATTTCCTGCAGTCATAATTACTATAATACCACGTAACATCAGGTGAGCTATCAGCTTGTTCCATTATTTTTGTCATTAAAAAAAAAATTGGGTATAGAAACTATTGTAGCCCTATGACACCCGATATGGTGTCATGTGGTGGTTTGTGGTATTTTATGTCAAGAAATATCATCATTTCGGAGGATTTCTCGTTAATTTATAGAGTCACTTTCCTGACAACAAAAGGAGGTGGCAGTTTTATCCTAATGGAGTCCTCAACCAGAATAAGTTTACACACTATTGCAATGATATTTTGACTGTTTGGCGCATGCAACTGTCCCAAAATATCGAAAGTCAGAAGTATTCAAAAATACTGTATGGGAACAATTATCTTTTATGTAAGAAGATTATTTGTATGGGAAAGATAAAAATATATGAAAATGCGAAAGTTGCAATGTTTGTTGTAGGTACTGACTTTACTTGGAAATGCAAAAAGGTGCGCCTATTGCTATTGACTACACATACGTAGACACCTACCTTTCTTCGACAGCATTGTTCGCGTGAATGGATAAAACGCTTGTGGTAACTTGCTAGTTACGTGCGGTTCATTGATTTTCTTTGTATTTATTTGTAGGCAAAGACATTTACCGACGTCTTTTATGAATGATTCAAGCCTTTGGTACCCTAAGGCCTCAATTCGTGACTCCCATTACCCATCGTTTGGAGCAGATAAAGGAGTAGGTGATTCTTCGTTCAGTGGCGCCATCAGTAAAGACTACAAATAATTATCTTTTAAAATACAATAAAAAATTCAATGGCGTGGCTATTTTACCCACTGCTTTTATTTTATTGTGTTTGTGACATTTTGGGAACGAAAAAATGTGATGATTTTTAACAGACTTTAAAAGGAGAAGGTTGCCATCTCAGTTATTATGTTTTGGTAGCTTAAGTAACGAGTAGAGTACTTAAGTAACGTATTACCCACCCAGTCTCATTTTAGTCCAGCTGTTTCCTTACCCACCACGATCTTTTATGAATGCTTAAAAGTAAACTTTATCTTATAAACTAAGTAAAAGACAATACATTACGTTTGCTTACGTTACATGGCACTCGCAGCAAGCCTTGGCAGTGAAAAGCGAAAGTTTTTGTGCGCGCGCGCCGTGACGTCACACGGCTTCCGCTACTAGAGGCTATGATAAAAGCGAGTTTTGTAAATATTCAATAATCTCGTCTGCACTTAAATGCAGAATGCATATCATTTTATTAGACTTATTTGTACTAAAGACTATTTTCATTTTAGCTGAACTAAAAAACCGCTACATGCTATTCCCAATATTCATTCAATCTCTGGTTTTGCTTTAACATAGCCATTAGCCACATTGGTTATTTATAAAAAAATATACATACCTACCTGTTTCTGACATATTATTCTGTTTGTGTTTGGTTCTTATCGCTCTGTCTGTGGCCAGCCTCTATTGACAAACACCATAATTCGTGCGTGAGCGTTTTAGAAATATTTGATTTAATCTCTGACAACGTAACCTTTGTTAGTTAAAAGCCACTTTACAGGAATATGCCATTGTTTACTAACTGGTCAACGACACGTGAAAAATCTGTTAAGTAGAGTTTGATAGAGCCTACTTAGGTACACTATCTTGCTGCAATTTTCACTATATTTTAATCAGAAGTGTAATTTCGTTTAAATAATTTGAGGACACAAATCGAAGACTGTTCGAAAAATGCATAATACATACGGGAGATTTCAGAATGTTTATATCAAGTAAACTTGACTTGTAAAGTGAGTCGACTCTTCTTGTGGCATTCTTTCGATAGTCTGTATAGCTCATATCTCAATAGAGCTGGTCTTCCTCAGATTCTTCCCCTTACTTCTCTTCGTCTTTTGCTAATTTCCTCTATTTTCTTGTGGTAATCTCTTAGCGGCCAATAAGAACATGACCATAAACGTGATAAACTCTTATGTTCGCATGTTAGTAAAGTTTATGTCCGAATCACACACTCATAAGTACAGTGCAGTGGCGAGCTAAGTAGCGGTAGAGATATTACTCGCGGCGTCAGACGTTTCACACTCACACTATACACTGAAAACTCGTACTAGGCCCTCACATCATATAATACTATACTAGTCCACAAGTAACTTATAAGTGTGTAAATTGGCTCTTAGAACAAGCTTGGGACTGTAAAGGTAGGCGGACACGTCGTTTAGTCGGCAGGTAGATGATCTCACGCTATGCACGGAAGCGACACAGGAAGACATACTCGTTTTATAATGTTAGATTTTATACGAATAATAATACAGAAGTACGAGTGGAGTGTGGGATGTTCATTTGCAAAGCCATGCAATTACATAAACTCAACACTGGTCACTCTTTGGATGGGTGACCGTTAGTGGCATTTACATCTCAGTGCTTCCGTACTTCGGAGGGTACGTTAAACTGTCGGTCCCGGCTCTAGCAGTCGTTAAGCCAAGACAAAAACTCCGTCAACAGAGTTGGCCACTAACTCATACGAGCTTGCTTGCTTGACACTGGTTTTGCAAATGTATTTCTGGATAGTCAGTAGAATGCGTAAAAAAACTGAATAGCAAAACAGAAGTGCGAAACTAAAAAGAAAGAGACGCCATGTTTTCGTTAACTTGCGAGAAAAATATTAGCTTAAGCAAAATATTTTGTAAAACTTTAAAAGCTAAAATTAAAAACTTAACGTTGAGTTTGGTATTTAGATAAACCTAGAACTGGGTCACTGAAGTTATAAGTAATTTTTTTCGCATTAATCATTTGAAAAGAAAAACGTTGTGACCATTATGTTTCCAAAGGTATTGCCAAGCCTTACGCAAGTACAGAAATATCAATCATCGAACCTATTGTTGTAAAAATCTTTGAAACGGAAATAACTATTGACGCCATATGGCATTAGCGCGCATGGATGCACACAAATAACAACGCTACATTTTTGTGACAAGTGTGCGCCACCCCTTATGTCCTAACAAATAGTTTTGAAGCGTACAATTTCTTTATTGTTAAGGAAATCATTATATATTCTTCGAAAATTATAATCGTGTTTATTACTATTTGGATTTTATAAGCTTACTAGCCGTCGCCCGCGGCGTTGCTCGCGTTCTAAACTCTATAGAGTGTGACTTTTCAAAATTCCTTTCTTAGTGCACCCTATACTATACAGCATGTATCTACAATCGTACACATTTTAGTGCAGCTGACTGTACCTTAATAATTTTTTTATGAATACTTATAAGTAGCTTTACCCGTGTATCAATTTTTTGTTGTCATTGTAGATACATGCTGTATAAGGATACTACCCTCCAAATTTCATACCTCTAGGACTTATAGTTAGGCTGTGCGTTGATTCTCAGTCAGCTTCAAAAGAGTTTTATATATTTAGAAGAAGAAGAAGATGTACCTAAATTCGATTTAAGCTTGAAATAATTACACCGTGTTTTGTTTTTTACATTGGCAGCAGATTCAAATTCGATCGAAAGAGACAAAACACGATGTAGCTATTCCAAGCTTTGAGTTCATAAATTACAGGAAGAAGGCACAAGACGAGTACAATGATAATGATAGAGCTGCAAGACTAAAAACTTCGTGATAGTGTTGATCATCAGACGTTTTAGATCTCTTAGTACATTTTATAAGCCACTTGCGCATTTTTCCAGAAGTTTCTTACTAAGTTTAGTACCGTTGCCTGGAAGAAATAGCGATTTCAGCGATAAGGCCGCCCATCAATCATCATCAATATATATAAAACTCTTTTGAAGCTGACAGAGAATCAACGCACAGCCTAAACCATAAGTCCTAGAGGTATGAAATTTGGAGGGTAGTATCCTTATATAGTGTAGAGGTGCACTAAGAAAGGAATTTTGAAGTCGCACCCTAAAGGGTCTAGAACGCGAGCAACGCCGCGGGCGACGGCTAGTTGTACTATACAAAGTTCGTTTTAAGATTTGTACGTACCTAATCCTTGTGTACAATAAAGTATTATCTATCTATCTTTCCTTAAAGTTTTTGAACACAATCTTTACTTCGTAATATTATTATGAGTATTCAGTGTTTCCACGTAAATGTTAAACTGTTCGTAGTCGGACCGGACTTTATGGAAAGAAAGTGGTCTTTGGTTTTTCTGAGAACACCGGTTTCGCCACCATCGTCTACTAATTATTGACTGTGTCTGTTACGACATATCCTACATATCGTAGGACTTCCCAATCGACATCTGGAGCCTTTCCTCCCTTCTGCACCGATAAAATGAAGTCACTTATTTATTTATTTTACTTTTATTTTACAATTAGGTACTACAGTAAGTAGGTACACACAAAAAATAACATAATTTATAAATAGCTAGAGACTGGAGGTCTATTTGGAACAGAGTAATATTTGGAATATTGGATTCCTTACAATACAATGACCCATTGTTATAGGCAGGTTGCAATAATATATTATTTTTTTTATGATAAAAGTAATGGAACAAGCTGATTGCTCACCTGATGTTAAGTAGTAACTTGTGCCTATAACAATGCATTACCTCACAGAGCAAGTCCAACGAGGACGTGCCCTGTAAGGTAATGCACTGCGTCCATCACTCTGAGACGTAAAGATCTTGAAGTCTCATGTGCCTGTAATTACACAAATATATTTAGTAGTCTCTATTTATAGTGTGGATTGTACGGCATTACTGATAAAAAGTTTTGTACATTTTCCTTATGCAAATTGTTCTTGTTTGTCTTAGAATTTAATTTACCTATTATAACTAAATTCTATTCGAACTGCCAGAGAAATAATATATAAACACCTAACTGTATTATCATTATATTGGTCATTAATTATGCGAAGTGATCTATAAAATAAACAACAATTCGAAGTACTTATGGCAACAAATCACTATTTTATTGTAAAAATAAATTTATTTTTGTCAAGGGCCAGATCACAGGTCATATAATACTGTACTAGTACCTAGATATATAATAATTTCTAATATAGACATTTTCACATAAACCAAACTACACTTGAAGTATACGGGTTAATCTCATAATCCCCTTTGAGCCGTCTCCTTCAAGGGGATTATAAGATTGTTTGTCTCGTAATCCCCTTGACTTCAAAGTTTACACATTAAAATTTGAACAATCCAATTAGACAGGTACTATTAAACACATTTAAAAAAAAATGTGTAGGTACCTAATGTGTACATTATTCAAAATTTATTCATTTTTATTAATGTATGTAAAGGTCGAATAAGGTCAATGTAAAAATATTAATTAGACTATTTTGTGGCTAGAGCGTATTATAAATATTATCTGTTAGTACAAGTAATAAAGCAAAAAAATTTAATAGGTTAGGACTTAAGACACTTTCTACCAATGAATGCCGTCCAAGTCGATGGCAAGGCCAGCATATGCATCAAATGATTATCATTTGGCTTGGCAGTGCTATTCAGAAAGCAAAACGAACCGCACTTTCGATGATCGGCGTGCTGCACTGACAGGGTAGTTTCAAGAAGGCCTGTACGAGTTTTGGTGTGTAAATCTGGTGTAAAACGTCTGACGCCCAGCACACCAGTGTGGCCTGATTTGTATGGAGACACTGAGCGGATTCTTTGAGAAGCTTGGTTTACACCAAGCTCGTACTCGCATGTCAAGCTTTTCAAAGAATCCGCTCAGTCTCTCCATACAAATCAGCGCACACTGGTGTGCTGGGCGTCAGACTTTTTACACCAGATTTACACACCAAAACTTGTACTAGGCCCCTAGAAGAGAAAATCAACCATTTTCTCTTCTTCTTCTTCTCTTCAATAATGGCCTGTGTCCGTCATTTCGACATACACAAAACAAACGACAGCCGACTTGACAGCTGACTTGACTTGACTTATTTATTACAATTTTAACACTTGACATTGGCAAAATTGTCTGTCGAAATGACGGACACAGGCCATTATTGAAGAGAAGAAGAAGAAGAGAAGAAGAATGTATGATTGATCGATCTCTAGATTGCAAACAGAAGCTCATACAAAACGCATGAGTATGCCGTAATAACGGTCATTGATCCGTGTGCACTTTCCTTGCCTTCCGGTAGATAATCATGCAAGTTATAATGAGCAGAGAATGAGCGTAGCATAGTCGTCTGATATAATCTTCAATTTTTTTTATATCATGACATTTAGATTTACTGTATAAAGTATTGGGTAATTACATTTAGATTTATTATATAAAATTTTATAATCATTATCATCACTGGCACATTCATAATGAACGATGATTCAAAAATATTACAAGGTGTAAAAAAATAGGTACGTCTGAAAACTTACGAGACTTTTTTTTGTTACTTATTGTGGGCAAACGTTTCACCACAATCTCACCTGATGTTAAGCGATAATGATTACATTATGTTATTATAGTTCACGATGAGATTTTTCAGTTTTACTTATGTTTATCTGAAATTAGCATTTCCTTTTAAACACTTAGTCAGGACACTTGTAGTTTTAAATGCTTATGGTAATTTTGGGTACTCGCATAAAATCTGTAGGTACATCTATCTTTAGTATATATCTATATTATTTTTTTAGCAACTTATAACTCAAAAATTTTGCCTTGAAAAAAATAGGGTCACGCTACACTTTATCCCTAGGCACAGAATCATCTCAGATCTTGATTTTATGTATGGAACCACTTTCCACTTTTAGACATTGTCAGTGATCTTTTACACCCTGTAGTAAACTTTGCTTCGAAAAACATATTATTATGTATATTTATTGAATCAAGTTATAAAACTTGAAATCTACTCTCTATCAAACTGCCACTTTCATAAAATAATATAAACCAATAACTTTCAATTTGCTTCGTCTATAGATAACGTTGTGGTATTCACCAAATAATCACACCTTTTTGTAAAGCATTGTTTCAGTGAAACTGTGTTTTGTTTAACTATACGTCAATTTTGATTGTTTATTGCCTATCTACAGGGTGAATTAAGACCAATCCCGAAAACTTACCCCCTGAAGTTTTCGGAAGTGAATGAATGAATGAATGAAGTGATTCTGTTACTCCTAGTGTTAATAATAGGCTACGTCCACAATCGTGTCTATTTGTTACTGTACGTCATAAAACTATCGTAATTTGACAGCAATAAAATAATACCTAGCAGTTTATTGGAAAGGTAACTTGACAGTACATGGTTACTAGTATTTACACTGTGTCTATATTTTTGCGGTGAGTGATGATGACTCCTTCGCTTCGTAGGAATTGAGTCTGGACTTGACATCACAGGATAATTAGTCTTTGTTATTACAATAATGTACCTACTCATAAGTAGGTAGGTGTCACCTATGTAGGTACCTTAATGTCCGCATTATATAATATATGTAAAGCAGTTTCTAATATACTTCATTTGTATTATGTAAGATTTTTTGGCATTAAGAAAAATACCCTTTTACTACGTACAGTTTACGCATACAATATCATCTGCAACCAAAGGACTTATAAAACCCCTTATTTCCATCAGAAATAACGCTGAAAAGCTAAATGTTTACAATTCTTACTTTTAAGTTACGTGAATCCATCATCCTTAGTGTAGTTGCCGGCGAAAGTCACTAACACTTCCACTCACAGTGCGAAACACTTCAGTTTCACTTTAGGTACCGATATTGCAAGCCTTCCCGATTCGTGAAGGTTTCAAAAAAATTCAAGATGGCGTAGCGTTTGTGATGGTGCCAAATTTCAGTTCCGAATATAACTTTACCGCGCGCGAAACGTGCGTCGACAACCAAGACGCTCTCACTCTCACCTTAGAACGTAGAGTGGTTTTTATTTAAACTATCCCCGCCGCTTTGCGATTCTGCATTATCACATCGCATCATGAGGTTATCATATTAATATTAAGGGCAATCGGAAGAAGCTCGCTCTATAAACGCTTCTAGGTAACCTAGAACGTATAATATTATATGATCTGTGCCTAGAAGTAACCATCACAGTAGAGAAAATGATTCATTGCGTTATTTTTTGCAAACATGGCGAGGTCTTTGTTCGGGGCGAATTAAAGTTATTACGTATTAAATAATCATCCTAAATTCGATTCTGATTGACAGCTCACATTACGGGGCTTTTTTTTATGATTACTACAGTACTTCGAAAGCTGACAATATCAGCTAAAATCATTTCTAATTACATACAATGATACGCTACTATACTAACTATATAGGATGAAAGGAGAGAATGGAAAAAAAGACCATGTTGTGCCCTCACCTAGTGGGATAAGGGCAGGAAGAAGAAGAAGAAGAGACACGCTACTAGCTACAGCTACCCCTTAATATTCAGAAGTAGTGTTTTACACCTTGAATTAGGACAAAAATCTAACGCGGCTTGAAGGACCACTTACGAAACAGAAGGTGCAAGTGCCAGATATAGTACTCGTATACATATAAAAAGGAGGAGCTTCTCAATTCGGTTGTTTTTTTTATGTTTGGTACCTCATACCTCGGTCATTTATAAACCGATTTGATTTTTTTTTATCCAAAAGGGTACATAATATACTTTTTATCAAAATCGGTTCAGTAGTTTGGCAGTTAAATAAGAATAAGTGGAAAAAACACTTCGTTATTATATAAATTATTTTGGTTATATTTCAGTCCTGTATTTTAGCTAGGTGATTGGGCAATATGGACAGGCTTCAAAGGCGGCCTTCAGGCATAAAATCTTGATCGATAGGTACTAAACTTCCTCTATGTACTAAAACGATAAAAGTAATTAGTTTCGATGTGCAAGAAAAACCTAGAATACAGGGTGCTGAAAAAGTAATCGTGAAATATTTAACGTAACCTTTTTTTGGGAGTAGTTTTTTACACCCTATTTATTGTATATACCTAAAGTAAGTAAATTTAGAGTGTGACTTTCAAAATTCCTTTCTTAGTGCACGCACCTCTACACCATATAAAAATACTACCCTCCAAATTTCATACCTCTAGGACCTATAGTTTAGGCTGTGCGTTGATTTTCTGTCAGCTTCAAAAGAGTTTTATATATTTAATTTAAGTTTATAGTTTCTATTCGTTCATACCACTAAATTGAATCGGTACATTTTACCACAGTGTTAGATAATTTATACGTAATATCCTAATATGGCGCTATTTGAACCAGTAGTTAACGTTCTACAACCACTAGAAAAATTAATACAATTTTATATTATTACTAAACAAAAAGTAAAGTAACTATACTGATCATCTCTAATAAATCCCATACCTTTCAGAGTGATGAACGCAGTACATTACCTTACTGAGCACGTCTTCAATGGATTTGCGTGCATTATTGCAATGGGGGAAAATCATTTTCGTACACTACTACTGAAAGACAGTGCTAAAGGAGCCACCGTGCACCTTTAGCATTTGCTGAGCGAGTACCTTTTTTACGCATCTGTCTTTATAATTTAATGTTTATTTCATGAAATGAAATGTATTTATTCATTGTGTCTTTGTATGTGTTTTGGCGTACAATAAATAATTTATATTTCTATTTCTAAACAGAAGTAACTGTTTAACATTAAGTGGTGGGTATATATATGGGTGTGTCTTTTCTTAATCCATCATATTTTCTTATAAAAAACGCAACGTTTTTTATTCATTAGATGATTTTAAAATGTCAATTAAGCTATAGTGGTAGGTCAGCTGTTACACACTGTTCGGTTCGGATCCAATAACAATCTCCGATTGCAGGGAGTTCCAAGATTACACAAGACGTGTTCCACATTCAATGGTTATCTAACCGCTGCATCCTACATCCGGCGTAAGGTAATCTTTGCGTCCGTTTATTCCCTATGGCACAGCCAGTAGTGCAATAAGAAAATACTCATTGTCGTGATACGACATAAAAAAATAAATGACCCAGTATAAACACTCATACTCTAAAAGTAAATGCAAAAGTAGTTTGTTAGAGAGTAAACGTTATTCGTAGTTTAGGTTTATGTCAGTGAACTGCCATACATGTATTATATAAATAAAATATAATGTATAATTTTTTTACATTGAATTTCTAACACCTACACAAAAAAAAAATTAAGAAATGAGGAAAAGAATTTACATCATAAAATTAATAAAATAGTCCTTATATATACCTAGAGTCATAAAAAATACATTAAAATAAATGTCAAAATATAAAATATTAATTATAATTTGTTGCATTATTCTGGGCGTCACATTGCAGAACAGACGCACGATGTCGACAAAGTGTTGTCAACTAGGAATGTGTTAACATTACCATCCAATTGTTATAATGCACACAATTTTTATAAGAAACAGGGCGAGACACGCGGAAGATGTGACCTTCGTTGCAAAATAACGCCTATTGTTGGCGCTGTATGGTTCACTTTTGATGGGTTAAGTGGCGGTTGCAGAATCTTACGTGTTTTACTTCTCTTTATCGGTTATAATAGTGTTGACGACAGTTTGAAGTAAATTGTCTGGGGTTTTCGAAACGTGAATTAAAATATAGAGTAACAGAGCTACAATCCATTAAGTGAAACAAAGCTCCATATCTTGAATCTGAAGCAGCTACGTAACTTTGAAGGTACCTATTTGAACCATGACTAAATACCCCATACTTTAGTTACGTAATTTGTCATTGCAAAAATAGATATGCCAACTAAACAGTCATTTGTCGCTGTGAATCACATCGTGAAACATCGAAAACGTTAACCATGAACAGGAAAGCGAAGTGTAAGCGGCTTCCAGTGGGAGAAACGGGAATGAACGTCCACATCTACCAGTTTTTTACAAAGAGTCTAGCAGAACTTTTTGTTAGGTATTTTAAACCGTGGTCGCCCGGGGTGAAGCCGATTGACAGACAATAATTTAAAAATTGCAATAAGAAATTGGTTGGTGGAGAAGTGGTGAAGGTTTAAAAATCGGGCCTGCTGGAAATCTATACAGAAAGCCTATGTCTAGATGGACTTCTGCAGGCTAGAATATATCCCGATTATGATGGTAATGATGAACTAGGAACAAACATTTATGTGTGACAAACATTAACATAGATGTCTGATCTATGGCTGGGTGGGGTGTATCTACTGTACTATAAGTATGTATCTACCTATTTACAAAAAAAAATTAAGTATTCTATCAGCAATCTAGTTTCCATAATACAAGCTTTGCTTAGTTTGGGACTAGAGAGCGTTGTGTGTAATGTCCAAGAATATTATTATTTATTTACTAGCTGATACCCGCGACTTCGTACGCGTGCGAAACATTCCACCAAAATATCTGTCAACCAGTATTACGATGAACCTTGTGTCAAAGGTGGCTTTTGGCTTAGAGAGGTCAAGCTGTATCTAAGAATCCACGTCTTTGCTTTCAATAAAATATAGCCCATGTTTCAATCCGGAAAAAAGGCTTCTGAATGGTCTATGTTTCATTGAAATTGGTCCAGTAGTTAAGGCGTGATTCACAAACAAAAAAAACAGACAAACTCGACTTTCGGAATCAGAATCGTTTATTTAGTAGATCTGCATATTTAGTTTATTTATATCTTTAATTTCAGTTTTTGGCTTTTTTATACAGTTTTATAGATTTAGTTAAGTCAGTTCGTCTTGTATTTAAACTTAGGTATACTTTTTTGTAATATTGCAGATAAATTAAGCATATTATTATAATTTAAATTAAATTAAATACACAATAAGTCTAATCTAAGCTATTTACGTAACATGCATATGATTGAACAGGAAAATACAATATTTATTACAAATCTTATATAAGTACCAATTCACTAGTTTCAACACTGGTGTGTCAGGCAGTGGACGTAGTGATATAGTAGCTTCTAATAAATTTTTACAACTACAACATTAAAACTAGAATAAAAAATAATAACATAGGTATATTGTACCTACCTAATTCAAATAAAATAAAAAGTTTGTTTCATCTGATTGATAAAAACATGGCGATAGTCTCTTTCTTTGCTATGGTATGTATTTTTCTTTTTCTTTTTAACCTCCGACCAAAAAACGGAAGGGTTATAATATTGAAGGCGTTGTGTGTCTGTCTGTGCCCTCGTAGCTCTTAAAGTGAGCTGAAACTCTATTTTTTTGAAAAAAGGGTAGTTTATTTAAGTTAATTCTTGTTATTAGCTGTTTATTGAAAATAAGTGGAGCCTTCTCAAAGTCATGAGGATATTCATCAGCTCTGAAAATAAGTTTTAGGAATCTCAGCCACAATTACAGTTTGAAACATTTTCATCTCAATGTATTCTGATGAACTGAAGTTCATAGTCCAATGCCTGATGAGGAAAAGCAATGATGAAAAGGATCTAAGTAGATTTTTATACTTCATAAAGTTTATTTAAGATTTAATAAGAAAAAAGATGCTTAATGGAACCAATATGGATCTAGTCATTTTCTAAGCAGATGCAATAGATCCAATTTGTGACGTAGTTTTTTAAAATAGATTTATTGGGAAAAAAAAATCTCAATAGAACCAATTGGATCTTGATCACTAGATCTACAGAGAGTAAACGGTATTTTTATTTATTTTTACAGGTGGCCGCTTTTGCAATGGCATTTGGTGGATATTCAAACGGTGTGTTAACAATGTGTTTTTAAAACCTACCTACCTAAATACTGAGAACCATAAACCGGTACCAGTATTACTGGTTTAATATATAAAATATAGTAGGGTTCATTATTTTTGGACCTAAAATTATTGAGTAGTATATAGTACCAAACCAGTTGGAGTTTAGAAGGCACGAAACTGCTGAGTGCTTTATAAGGTCATAAGTTTGTATAGCTGCCATAAATAAAAGAAGAAGAAGAGTTTGTATAGTTAATACAGTATGGGACACAAAAAGGGTGTTTTCAAGAGTCCCCAACGCGCGTGTGGCACCTGGTCTTTCAAGCGTCCGCTACGCTTAATGTACGCTTGTTTGTCTACTTTGTTGTATGGAAAAAAAGTTTTTATTTTCAGGTGAGAAATTAGAAATGCCTCCAGAGTGTAAAGGGAAGTCTTTTTGCACGATCCAAACAGACAGTCACGCGGCAAAAGTACCTGATATGGAAAAAGCTATTAAAGAGAGCCAGGTTAGAATTTTACAGTTTCAGATTTTTTAACCCTAAAATGATGTTCGATACAATATTGGCACTTCGAACCCACCATACCTCTGGCCATACCCCTGGCCATACTTCTAGGGGTAGGATGGGACGAAACCATACCACTAATAATAGTGTTGAGAATCGATTTTTTTTAGATTTATATTGAAACTAGGTGCCGCTCGCGACTTCGTTCGCGTCCCGTTGGTTCCCGTTAATTTTTCGGGATAAAAGTAGCCTATGTGTTAATCCAGGTCACGGACAATACACATTTCAAGTTTCATCCAAATCGGATCAGTAGTTTTCAGGATCCATCCATCCATCCATACTTACAAACTTTCGCGTTTATAATATTAGAGGATTTATTATTTAACTTAAACAAAAAAACTACAATTTGAAACTTAAAAATAATTGTAATTGAACTAGCAAGTTGAACTTGAACAAAGACACTTCAAATATAATAAACTGTGGGTTTTGTTTTAGATTTTGGAGAGACCTCAAGAACATAAAAGATATCGGAGAAATGATTTCTACGCGGACTATGAGAACTGCGCGTCCGTAACGCAGGCAAGTAGCTTGATATTATTAATAATAATAATAATAAAAAACTTTATTTCGGGCAACTTAAGAAAAGTACAAGATGTAAAAGCTTATTCTAGGACCCATATCGTCTAAATATATAAAACTGTTTTGAAGCTGACTGATAATCAACGCACAGCCTAAACTATAAGTCCTAGAGGCATGAAATTTGGAGGGTAGTATCCTTACATATTAGTGTAGGGGTGCACTAAGAAAGGAATTTTGAAAAGTCACATTCTAAAGGGTCTAGAACGCGAGCAATGCCGCGGCTAGTCAATATATATTGACCATTGCATATTTGTAGAATGACCCTAGAACACTATACTTACCAATAAACCGCTAATAATGTTTATGAATAATACCTACTTGGCAATAAACATTTTTATCCTTTTTTTGTAACATTTTTATTATTGACTTCTTACAGGAGTATACACCGTACATGATCAGCGTAGATACAAAAGACCCTGAAACGAAGCACGTGGTCCAATCAGTTATATTTAACCAGACCATACATAAAACAACGTGCTTGTAAGCAATCTTCTACAATTACCTACCTAAATATAACTTCTTCCTAAGCTTCTTCCCCACTGCTCAAATAGATAGTTCAACTGGTTGAGCAGTTGAACAGTAGGTCATGGTTTGTATTACCGAACATTTTATGGTCTATAGCTCAAACGTCCCAAAGAGGTTTTTTATCTAGCAGTCGCCTAACGAAGCGCCTTGATCTGACTCTATGTTTCTCTAAGAGTTATCGTTTGAGCACTTTCATCTCGGTTTGTTGTGAGTGATTAAAATAAATAAACTAGCAGTTCGCCCTGAACTGAGATCTGTAGGGTGTCATACTTTTTTGTACGACGTTTTTTTTCTACTCTCTTTGGACCCTCATATCTTTACAACTTCTTAACCGATTTACTTCATTTTTCAAACCAGTAAAAGTTAAGAGTACTATCCGTATACATACTCAATTCCGTGAAGACCGGATAAGCGGCTCTGTTTCCGCAACCAGGCTACATCCGGGCCCATTTTGCGTGAACAGGATAAGCGGCTCAAAAGATCGCGTCAAACAAACATACAAAACACTTTTGCCCAATTTGTCACTAAGATCTTCGTTCGCTTCGCTCACTCTATCAGAAACATCTGAGGAGTTACTACATCGCTTATGAATTCAAGGGTTTAGGTTAAGAGTCATGAACTCATGAGTGTTTTAAAAGACTCCTTAAAACTACGGACCCACAGACAGTCTCTTTTACATCTATTGAAGATGATTTATACAGCGTCAGGCGGCAACCTATGCCTACACTTAACGGGACACTAGTGCCTGGGACAATGTTTAGATGGAGTAGGCTTGCCCAGCACCTATACCATCCTCTCAATACGGTCAATACGTGCGGAGCTGACTAAGGGTTTCCTCACGATGTTTTCCTTCACTGTTAAGCTCGTGTTAATGCGCATTTCCTTAATTACACTATTTCAATGCCATACAAACTAGTTATGAAAAACTATGATGTTATGAAATGTTTTATTTCTGCAGGAACAAAAATGCGCCATGTTTCGACACTCTAGCGATGAATCAGGATGCGTCTGACAAAATTGAGACTGGATGCACAGAAGTGATTTCTTCAATCTCACTCTATGTGTTTAATGGTACAGGCATTGAGCGTGTACCTATTGATGTTCCTGTCGCGTGTGTGTGCTCTGTTAAGTACACAAATGACTAAAATTGTAAATGTACCTACTAGCTAGCTGACCCGACGAAATTTGTTTCTAGGCTATGTTTTAACTGATGTTTTTTTTTGAATGAATAATAGTTAAAAATCAGACAAATAAAATAAGCCTAAACGCAGTCACGTTGATTGCCGAAATCGGCCGGGAAAGATGATAACAAATGAATGCCTAGACTGATGTTTTTTTTTATATATTTTTATTAATGAATATCATTTATTTGAATACTTGATAACCTGTTCCGAGCGAAGACAATTCCAAAAACACAAAAATCATAAAAATTTGTCCAGCCGTTCTTGAGTCGTAAATGGTGTAACTAACATGTCTTTGTTTTATATAATCTAATATTATACATAAATGTTAAGATTCATAAACAAGTACACCAACATAAATTTGCGATACCCGAAAAAGTTGGAAAGAAAATGTATGCAAATAAACATTATCTACATGTTATTATCTATATACCTATATATAAACTTACTATCTAGGTATAGTTATATAGAAATTATTTATTGTACACAAGGCTTGTATGCACAAATCTTAAAAGTAACTTATACATACTACAATGGGCGGCCTTATCGTGTTTTTTCTGTTAATAGTTTTAACTAATATAGCATAGAATAAATAATGTACTTGATTTTTTTTTTTTTTTTTACAAGTTTTACATATTTTTAGTCTAATAAAAGCACATAATAAGCAAGAACTTAACGCCTAGGTAAAGTAAAAAGCAATAACATCGAGTTCTATGGTAGAGATTTATCAGGCACTCATTTTCATAAAAATATGGGACCAATCTGGAAGAGGTATAAATCTTTTCAGGTCAACTTCAACTTCTTTTGTGGCTAGTTGTCACAATCCTGCCAGTGTCGAGTTCGCTAATGCTAGTGTCTTAAACAGGAGGGGAGTGCGTTTTGACATTTTTTGAAACGACACATAGCACTTTTATTTTAATAGTTTTTCTTGTGTTATTGTGAGTATTGTTGTTTAATTTTGGTGGAATTTTAACCAATAATACTTAGGTCGTAACATAAAGTGTGAGCCATTGGAATGAATGTGTGTAAAGTGGTTTTTCTGAATGTGAAAATTCGTGTTAGGTTTTGAACAGAAAATCCACCATTTTCTTTTCAAAACAAACGACAGCCGACTTGACAAATGACTTGACTTGACTTATATTATTACAATTATATCACTTGACATTGGCAAAATTGTCTGTCGAAATGACGGACCGAGGCCATTAATGAAGAGAAGAAGAAGAAGACTAAGAATTAAATATGGTCAGTGTACAAAGGGATTATTTCAAGTCATTAAATCAGTTTATTAACGGAATTCTGAGGTAGAAAACATGAAAAAAAAACTGAATTGAGAACATCCTCGTTCTTTGAAGTCCTTTAGAAAACAAGGATACTTAACTTAGGTATCATCATCATCATTTCAGCCCGTTTGCACCCACTGCTACATAATGTACATAATGTGTACATAATGTATGTAGGTACATTTAATGGCGAAGGCCTAACTCGTCATTATTGCAGTCATCTACCTAACAGGAAAATATAGCTTAGGTACCTACGTAACCTCATCTACCTACATAAGTAAAGTAGGTAGGTAAGTGTACAAAAGAATTAGCGAAAATGAATTGTTTTATTCGTGACGTCAAAATCTCAGGGTCTTGCTTATGTAGGGAATCCCTAATATAGGTATTACGTAAGATTGGTAGGTACATTATGTAGGGAATACCTTAAATTAAGTATTCTACTCCAGCTCTGCACAATTCACATGTAGAGTTCTAAATTGTTCTTATTTAAGATTTATAGGGGGCACGCATACAAAATTAAAATCTTCTAATTATATAAAACTCTTTTGAAGCTGACTGACAATCAACGCACAGCGTAAACTATAAGTCCTAGAGGTATGAAATTTGGAGGGTAGTATCCTTAGATAGTGTAGGGGTGCACTAAGAAAGGAATTTCGCTATAGAGGGTCTAAAATTAGCATCAAAGATTTAAACCAAATAATGCGTACCTATGCTGCTACCACGCGAAGAAACCCGCGAACGACAGCTAGTAACGTATAAAATGTCTAGGTAAACCTATCTCAAATTGAAAATAGTTTTTCTATAGTATTTATCCTATTGTCCCGATATCGTTACAGACGTCAGACATGATTATTAAACGATAACTAGTAGGTACTTACATACATATAGTAGGTAGTAGCATGTAGTAGTGATTGCGAGTAGACATTGCCTATACTATTTGTTTTCCTCTAACATAAATGTAATGAACTCTGTGTTTAATAAATAATAATAATAAATATTCACGGACACTTAACACAACGCCTTCTAGTCCCAAACTAAGCAAAGCTTGTACTATGGAAACTAGATGGCTGATAGAATACATACATACATTTTTTTTTTCTTGTAAATACATACTTATAATACATAGAAACACCCAGACACAGAACAAACATCTATGTTTACAACACACTAATGTTTGTTCTCGGTGGGGATCGAACCCACGACCCACAGCACGGAAGGCAGAGCTACTACCAACTGAGCCATGACGCCTGTCAAATTGTCTGCCTTTATTTTATAATATCCGTAAAAGTGGTGTACAATAAAGAGTTTTCTATCTATCTATCTAGCCATACCAATATCTACCAACCAACCTATACCTATAGGTACATACAATATGAGTAAACATTTTATAAGTAAGTATTTTATACAAACTCGAAAACATTCTTCTGTGCTTTTGATCATCTCAGAGACTTATTCCACTGATTAGCCAAACAGCGGAGCAATTGGGAAATAAGCGCTTTCCAGCCCTTTGATATTTTCCACCCGACTGTGCGTCGACATGAACTGCGAAAACGCTCGGAGATCGCATCGCTCGCATACAAAAGAAGCTCAATTTATCCGATGAGAAGTCTCAGTGTTCGAGTAGAATACATAGAAATCACTTGTGTGATCTCGTCTCGGTTGGTAAGACGTGTGCGGTGACCTTGTGCAAAAATGGTGTTTACGGGAATATGTTTTTTACTTGTAAGTACTTTTATATAAATTCCTACATGTTATAAATGCGAATAACAACCAGGCCTTGAGACTCAAACGTTATAAATGCTAGACTGATTTTAAAGAAACTTGGGATAAATGATAGTTCTTAAAATATCTGCCAGGGCACAGCCGGAGATGAAAGCTTGTTAAATAAAAGGATCGCGAGATCCCCGAAGGAAACTTCCTCAATTTTCTACCGCCAGGCCAGATCCCCGGAAGAATCAACTTAAAGAATTGAATTCAGCGTTCTCCGTAACTTCCTCAATTTTCTGACCCGTAATTTACACCTCAAGATGGACAAACATGTTGTACTTTTGGTTGTAAATAGTTTTGTCTATAATAAAACTTCCGTCAAGGTTTGTAAAATCAGTAAGATGACTCTGAATAGTTTTATAAAGCAGAAATGGGTAGAGAAAAAGAAGCAGGCTTTTATTCCGAAGCCTTAGAGACGCCTCGTCTACTCTACCCCATACTTATAAAACGACTACTTATTTTTGCCATGAAAAAAAAGTCAATAGGTAACGAGGCTAATTTTAATCAGTATAGGCACTTGGACTTTTTTCTGTTTTATATAAAGAACATAACGGGGCTGTAAACGTATGGTAACTAACACGGCGTTATAAAACGATAGTGAATATGGTTTACTTGATACATAATGCGTAAATTACAACAGTGATAATAACGGTAATTTTCCCATCTCAAGGCTGGATTATAATGAATAGCTCCTGCAACAACAAATAGAAATAAAACCTGTTACCAAACTCGTTGATTAATTACCTATATATTTTATTTTATACATATTAATAATTATGTTTCGTTCTTGGTGCTCAACTTTTTAGTGCGCAAAGTGGACTGCCTCCTTACGTCAGTATAGTATAGATATATAACTAAATAAATAAATATTCACTGACATTTAACACAACGCCTTCTAGTCCCAAACTAAGCAAAGCTTGTACGATGGAAACTAGATGGCTGATAGAATACATACATCTATACATATATAATATACATACATACATATATAATATAGGTAAGTAGATGTAGGTACCTAATTAATAGTAAAGTCAGGTTTATGCTCACCTACCTGGAATAATGTAGAGTATATTATGCTTTGCTATGCTTTGTATGATTCTAAATTCTAGAGTCGTTTTATTATAATTTTATGCAGTTTTTATCTTACATTTCACAGGTTGTGATTTGTGGAACACAGCCGATCAATGGAGCAGTGACCAAAAAAGGTAAAATTGCAAAAGTCGTCATTAAAAAAACGTATACAGTAAAATTACGTATTTCTATGATATGTAGATACCAACCTATGTAAAAGGAATAAGTATTTTAGTTTGAATCGTCAAAGAGCAAGCAAGCTCATATTATTATGAGTCAGTGGCCAACTATGGTGACGGAGTTTTTAGGCCGCCTTAAGACCTCCGTCGTGGCTTAACAACAGAGCCGGGACCGACAGTTTAACGTGAGGCTTCCGTCGATCGTGCCCTCCGAAGCACAGAAGCGCTCAGATGTAAATACCACAGCGGTCACCCATCCAAAGTAGTGAGACGTTAAATTTTTGACGAGTTCTACCACAGGACTGATGCCAGAATTATGTTAATATTTTTTTCATTTTCCAGACGAGTACGTACCTATCAAATACCCAGGTCCAATCCAAGAGGTATCATTCAATAGGTACGGCGAGGTGCCTACCGAGTGCGCGAATAAAACGTACTGCACCATCAAGCCGGCTGACTACCCTCAAACGCTGTTCAACGAGATGTTTAAAGGCACGGTGAGATTTTAAAAACTCTTCAGCGACGACGTAGCCAGTGGGGTTTTTGTGAAAAAAATATCCCCACTGATGTGACTTTTTTAAACCTACCTACACTAAAAGAGGAAAGGTTAAGAAAATTTACCAGAACTAAAATTAGTTTAATTTTATTTTATTTGGCTAAAAATAGAACAGCACAATTTTTCACGCTCTTCAGAGACGATTTACTTGCACGATACTAAAACATTAGGTACCTACAAAGATCTTATAAGACGAGATTTTTATAATATAAAATATTCATAATTGCAAAAATAGTACTGCATTTTGCCTTCTATATCTAGATTTCTGTAGCGTCATTCAAACATAGATCATGCTTATAAGGTACGTAGGCTGTTACGCTTACTTTATTTTTCTTTTCTTTTCTTTGGGAAACAAACACTACAATATAGTTTTAAATTAAAAACTATGTGCGATGTAAAACCTTACTTGGGCATGTTTTAAAATGGGCATACCAGCTTTTCATAGAACAGAGTGTAGATACTACAACTAAACTTGTTTGCAAACTAGTTACAAGAGAAAATTGAATTAGCAATGAGCTTCAAGTTACAGCGTAAACAAGCTTTGCAAAGGGTATGAACCTGCATTGAGGTCACTGCCTTGTTCTCTAAGGACTAGGGACTTCAATATCTTAGGTTTTAACCAATGTAGCATAAAAAGAGGCCCTTGATGTTAGAAAACGGTGTAAATGGACCCCTAAAGAGATTTCTGGAATTTTATTCCAGTATTCCCCAGCCGGCAGTCGCTGAGGTCGCTAAGGTGATTATTGGACAAAAGTTTCAGAAATCCTCCACGCAGGGGACTGACGCAGGGGAAAACTGGAATGAGCCAAATAATTTACATCAACAGATCACCAGCTAATCGATTATTATAAGTTGGGTGAATCAGCCCTCCTAAAAACTATGGATTTCCCCAAGGGTTAACAAGAATTGTCAGAGATAATGTTGAATATTTCAGAAATCGAATTTCCGTCACTATAGTAAAGGTAAAGGCGAAGCTTACTGCGGACTGTGTTATAAATCTTATTTCTTGGACAAAAAGCTCAAAATGGCAATCTGTGAACGAAATGGGACAACAGTCCAATCGTAGTGGACCCACTACGAACAAAGTGTTCCCATAATACATCGACGATTTACGCAACGAACTCTTGAATACGCACTCGCACTTATCAATGCTTTGATTACCTACTCAAGAACCAGAGGTGGATGTGTTCTGCATGAAGCTTCATCTATTTGTTAAGACCCTTTGCAGTGTGACTTTTCAAAATTCCTTTCTTAGTGCACCTCTATACACTACATAAGATACTACCCTCCAAATTTCATACCTCTAGGACTTATGGTTTAGGCTGTGCGTTGATTCTCTGTCAGCTTCAAAAGAGTTTTATTATGAGTATTCGTAGGTTAATGTTATTCGTAAAATTCCCTAGGTAATGTTAAAAGCTCTTAAACGTTTTGGCTTAGGCTGTTATTTTATTAGTACGTGAAATAAATTGAACACACTGATGAGAATATCCGCCAAACTCAGTGGCGAGTCTTGGAAGAGAACTACGTCCTACGTCTACTAGTGGGCAAATATAGATATAAAAAGGGACAACACTATAAACATAAATTAATTAATATACAATATAGGCATTAGGCATGATTAATATAAGTTGATGATAATGACAGGTTAATCGTACAGTTGTACGTTGTATCTTTATACTTCTAAGAATGTTGCAGAAACCAGTTTCACTGCCGACCCTGGTGATAGACGACCTTGCAGGAGCTCCTAACCGTCAAGGGGACCCAGACTACTTGGACAATTGTGATACTAGTGTTACGGTGAGAATGCAAATATCTGCAAAACCAATAAAGTATTACTTAGGCGGCTTTCCCCGAACCAAGCTGTTTTTCCATAGGTAGCGATGCTTTAAACTCGATAGCTAGAGCAAGTAGAAAGTAACTGAAATGGCCACATGATACTATAACGCTTTATCTTCAAGTTTTACGTTTGAAATGTTTGTTAATCGTCCTATTTACTAGACCAAAAATCAAAAACTTCATCTTCTAAAGTTGTTGTTATTGTTTACGTTTAATTTGCGAAGAAATATGAAAGTTTAATTTTTTATCTGGAAATCTATTCTATAAGACCAAACAAATAAATTGTACCTTATTCATACTGTACATTGTTCCAAATAAACGATTATTATTATAATAAAAGAAAAAAAAAAAAAAACTCTTAATGTCATTGGGTGGTGTAAACCCCCGAACTATTGAGTTGGTGCGTTGTTTTAGCATAACTACGAATTACGAAGCAAAGTATAGGTGCTCGATAATAACGTGCAATGTTTTTTCTTTCAGTTTGAGCCCCTTTACAAGGTGAGGAGCAAACGTGGTTGGCATACGGTGGTCCAAGCGCCTGAGGAGAACTACGTGCAAATGGTCCGCCTTGAGACATGCAGGTAATATACCAATCATTGTGCTTATTACCAGTCTTTACTTCTTTGAGCTGGAAAAAGCTCTTGAATTATATCCTAGTGAAGAAGATCACCGATAAACAGAAACTTATTTTTGAACAACTTTTAAAACAAAGGTTTCACAATTCATAGAGTGAATAAATAGAAATATCGATAGAGGCTTTCCACAAACTTTGGGGCTTTTTGAAGAGAATAAAAAGACTGGAGTGCCATTTTAGTTTCAAAGTTATTTTTATGAGAAAAAGTGATGGAACAAACTGACGGCCCTCCTGATGTTAAGTGATTACCTCTACCTATTTATAACAATGCATATCTCACAGAGCAAGTTCATTGAAAGTATACAATAAAATATTTTTTTATCAAATTACAAAATATCCTTTCCAACTTTTTAGTTTAGTCGTATATTATTAGATAGTAGCAGTCGCCCGCGGCGTTGCTCGCGTTAGAGTGTTACTTTTCAAAATTCCTTTCTTAGTGCGCCCCTACACTATATAAGGAACCTACCCTCCAAATTTCATACCTCTAGGACTTATAGTTTAGGCTGTGCGTTGATTCTCTGTCAGCTTCAAAAGAGTTTTATATATATTGATATAACTATTTTAAGGTATTTCTTTATGTAGCTTTATCACTATGTAAATTATATAATAGTAACAGAAGAAGAATATTATAACATACTTAGTAAAAACAATTGATTAGTAGTAGTCGTGCTCAGTGACTAAATGCACTGCTATAAGTAGAGGCGACCACTAACCATGGTTGATGGTGGGCCATAAGATAGTTCCATATCATTAAAAATAATCAACAACGTAATTATTAACATCCGAAAATGTAATTTTCCTTTCCAGTGAGCAGGATGGGGCCTGTTTCAGAGACTTCCCCTCCGCGATAGAGTTCAAGACATACTGCAGGCAGAAGTACAGCGTCTGGGAGTTCCTAGTGGCTGATGAAAATGGCGGCACGGAGAAGGTCATGACTGAACTACCTATTTGTTGCTCATGTCATTATAAAAGTGTAATTTAGCTACCTATTTAAACATTAAAATGTGAATTTAATCTATCTATCTATAAAATACTATACCTACCATACATAATAATCCTACTAATATTATAAACGCGAAAGTTTTGTATTGGTAACAAATTAGAGGTTGGAATTTTAAGACGTTTATTTTTACGAATTTACAGAGTTTAGGTATTTTTGGTCTAGATTTATCCTGTAGTATTAGTACGCGCGCGCGCACTGCAAGACGGTTTTGACGATAAGGATGGATGTGTGTTTGTTACTCTTTCACGCAATAACTACTGATCCGATTCGGATGAAACTTGGAATATATATTGTCCGTGACCTGGATTAACACATAGGCTACTTTTTATTCCGAAAAATCAACGGGATCCAACGGGACGCGAACGAAGTCGCAGGCGGCAGCTAGTAGGTATACCATAAAACTGTAAAAAACACAAAACCTAAAATAAAAGATATGGATAAACGAAAAATGCAGATCTACTAAATAAACGATTCTGATTCCGATAACCGAGTTGGTCTGTTTATCTGTTTGTTTGTTTCGAATCCACGACCCATAGCACGGAAGGTAGAGCTATTTATAAAAAAAATACAACCAAATTGAGAACCTCCTCATTTTTTGAAGTTGGTTAAAAATAAATTACTTGCACCTAAGAAAGGTCAGAGTAGGTATTTCGCATTAAAACTACCAACTAAGTATTTGTTTAGTTTATTAATAACTAGCTTCCGCCCGCGACATTGTTCGCGTCCCATTGGATCCCGTTAATTTTCCGGGATAAAAAGTATCCTAAGTTACTTCTAATACCTCCAAGAATATGTGTACAAAGTTTCATGATGATCGGTTAAGTAGTTTTCGAACGTAAAGCGTAACAAACAAACTTACATTCACATTATTATAAATTTTATAATATTAGTTGGATGTTAGTAATCAATAACACGAGCATTCACTCACATTTATTTTACTAAAATTAGCACCGACGGAAATTTTACAGGAAAAAGTTCTCTGCAATGTGTTAATTAGATAAGTAAATAATATCTCGTTTTATTTTATGTGCAGATAAAATAAATATAATAACTCTTTCTGATTGTGTTTTCCAATAAATTATTTAATTATAGGTACATTGAGTCCCTGCTAGTAAAAAATATATAACAAGTCCCCGTATCGCAAGCTCTGAACTGCTTTCGCTGTCCAGCATAATGTCAAGCGATGTGGCTATACAGATATACGAAAACACGAAGCTTTTGACGGCAAGAAACGCGTTAAAACGCGCTAATGTCATTATTTAGTCACAGAATACCTATGATTTAGTATGGAAACAGTTCAGAAAAACTGCCAGGCCAACCTGGCAGGTTTTTATGTGACGATTGCCGCCCAGAGAAAAATACAATCAAAATCCGATATAATGGATTTTCAATTGTGGTTGTTGTACGTTCTAGACTCTGGTAGCGAGGGACTCGCACCAAGAATCACCTAGTTATAAGAAAATTCCACTTCCAAGAAAATAGCAATGATATTTTTACTACATTTTATTTAGAGAATAATCCTCTAGCTGAGCATACGTCACTATTGTGTTATCTAGTGGGGATTTCTGGAATATATCTACTTATGGACGTAATTCACAAGGAAGGAAGTTTCTTGACTGTGTTTTTTTCCCGTTGACAGTCGGATCGGATGTTGTTGCTAACAAATAATTATTGTATTGGATTTATATGGGAAGAAAAAAATTGCGATTTTTCAATGATCCTTGTAGCAGACATTTACTTTGAATAAGCATAAGTACTTGTCAATTCAGTTTGATTTACTAAAATACTGGAGTGTTAGTACAAGATGTGATTAGTTTGGGGCTGTTTGGCGCTGTTTAAAACGTCTCCTGATATTTATTTTAGGGTAAATTGTTGGTTAAATATATTATGCACTATGAATAATAAAATAAATATTCACAAAACGCTTTCGAGTCCTAAACTAAGCGAAGCTTGTACTATGAGACCTAGACTGCGATGTAATACTTATGTAGGTACATATTTTTTTTATTTAACCTAAATCGTCCCACTGCTGGGCAAAGGTCTCCCCCAAAGACTTCCAATGTTCTCTTTCCCGAGCTTCCTCCCACCTTCCTCTTTCGAAAAAATATACTTAGGTATATTTTTTTTGAATGCCGCATTTTTATTCAAAACAAGTTTTGGTATTTTTCGTAGCGAACGCGTTTATATCTTTTGTATGAAAGTTTCTCAGACTACGAAATACTTAATATGAAAAAATCTACGTCTGAGAAACAAATATTGTTAATCCAGTACCTATTCTGTTTCTATGTATTATAAGTATGTATTTACAAAAAAAATGTATGTATGTATTCTATCAGCCATCTAGTTTCCATCGTACAAGCTTTGCTTAGTTTGGGACTAGAAGGCGTTGTGTTAAGTGTCCGTGAATATTTATTTATTTATTATTTATTTATTCATCATATAAATTATTTTTGTTCTTAGCAGGAATCGAACGAGAACCTCACAAACTCACAAACCATTGACTGGCTTGCATTGACTGAGAAAATAATATTCCCACATTATAAGCGAAGTTGCGTGCAGTATGCTATCGTCCCGATTTTTAAGAAAAACTCCTCCAACATGTTCAAAAGTTACTAATTTTTCGTTAAAGGGTTTGCACACTTGCCAAAACCATGTCAGTTTCTAGAACAAAACTATCGTTGTCGGTGTCGTGTCGACACGGGCGGCGTGAAAGTTTCTTTATATGCATGACATTATCCTTTCCGACGATATCGTGTCGATTCAAGTATTAAAACCATACACCCATTTGTAGATAAAGTATGTATTATGTGTATGGTGAAAGTTTTGGAAGCGAATTCTAAATTAAACCTGTTTCCTTTCGAGCTCAGATATTAGCTTACCGCAAGTACTACAAACTAAGATTTACTAAGAAGTAGATAAGTAAACAAAACACATTATTATGTGTCTAAAAATTATTTATTCAGCGGTCGACTAAGTTGCGAGAAGGGTTAGATACTTCAACCCTCCACCTAAAATATTTCCTTGGGAATACATATATTAGCCTAGGAAATATTTTAGATAGAATACTGACTACAAGACTCAAGTCCCATAAATATGTGTCACTCGTGCAAAATACGAGTACGTCACGGGTAGTAGGTAAGTAACTGTGCAGTTTAAAGTCTATATTAGGTAGGTAACTGGATTACGTAAGTGCCTAAGTACTTACTCACATAAACTGACGAACGCAAAGCCATGCACTGCCATCTTCCTGTTACAGACACGCTGGAAAGCACAATCACGTGTATGACATAGTAAGTATCCCCATCAATTATAATTTGCACTTTTTCTAACCACTTTAAGCCCGTTTCACGTTATCCTAACCCCGTAATACAGTGAATAAATGCAGTCCAGCTGGACTGGATTGTAGTTTTTAATTTCAATTCAACGCTAAGTACTTTGGGCACGCTTCCGATTGGTACTAATTTGGACCAGTTGAGCTATCTATAAATCGTTTGCAACGGTTTGTAGATAGCTTAACTGTGTAACATGTGTATTCTGTAAATATTGTGATAATATTGTAACTTTCTTAGTGCATTCAGACATCCATCATAGTACTATGTTCAAACATATTTTATTGTTATAAAATCGAAAAAATCGAGATTAAACTGATTGCCTACCCGTCTTCGTACTTATTGCAAGGTAATTTAATTTTTCATTTTGAATTTCAAAAAGAGTTTCAAAGTTTCGGCGAAATACGCAGATTGATTTTCCTAACGTAAAATAAGAATGATTTGAAAATGACGAAAAAGTTCAATTCATGACACCAACCAAGTGTCTAATACTAACTGACTGATGATTGACTAATAACGACATTGCTGAGATCAGCTCCCTGTTTTCAACTGCGGTGGAACACAGGCCATGGAGCACCTACTTTCCTATTCTCTCTGACATGTACACAGAACGACCTGAACCCGGCAACGGAGCGGGGGGTATTGAATTCGGAACTCAAAACAAGGAAAGGGGGTTTCTTTCAGCTTGAATACTGTTAATACAATTGCACCATACTGTTTTAAGATTTTCATTATTATTTTAAGCGAGATAAATGATTCATTGGAGTGAGGTACCCAATATCCAATGGGAATGTAGGCACGTGACTCCATTGCGTCACAGTGTGTTTTTTCACCACGTGACGTAACAGGATAACAGGCTCGCAAATCAATCATTGCGCAATTTCTATAGCACAATTTTACACTATGCTCCATGGCAGCATACCTACTTAGTAAAATTATAAATGTTTTGATCGAAAGAACAAAATTAACAAAACCTAATGCTTAATTAGAATTAGAGATGGTTGACCGGTATGTTTATCTTGGATATACTCTCTCCTTTGGCAAAGAACATCAATGCAAGGAGATCGCTCGAAGAATACAACTGGGATGGGCTGCGTTTAGTAAATTGGACGACATTCTTAAGTCGTCGAAAAGCAACCGCTTTCGGCAACCGCGGCGATGTAGCAAGGCGATGTGATGCGCCTTAAAGGGCGTCAGCCAGGATCTTATATGGTTGGCGGCCAATTCACTGCATCCTTACTACCACCGGTCGTAATAGGCAACTGGTCCATCGGGCACTGGTAGCATTGGACGAGAGAGTGGGTTTGCATCAGCGCAACCGCTTACTCACTTAAAACAACTCACGCGCAGATGAACCTTGGCAAGACTTCGGACTACGAGTGAAAGCCCTATGGCGAACCAAGTTTGGCTTTTCAAGCCATATTCGCTCGCATGTTCGGAGATAACAGGGTTCGCCGTTGGCGGATACGCCAAGGAGGACATCATCATCATCATTCTTAAGTCAGCTGAGATACCACAGTGTCTGAAGACCCGCCTTTATAACCAGTGTGTTTTGCCTACCATGACTTACGGTGCCGAGACGTGGACGCTCACGCAGGAGGCTGTGTACAGGATGAGAGTTGCACAGAGAGCCATGGAGCGTGCCATGCTCGGCATCAAGCTTATAGACCGTGTTCCCAATGTTCAGATCCGAAGTTGAACAAAAGTCAAAGACATTGGGAATCGTATAACGGAACTAAAATGGAGTTGGGCAGGACACCTGGCAAGGCGAGGGGACGACAGGTGGAGTAAGGCGCTAACTGAATGGCGTCCAAGAACCGGTCACAGAAACGTTGGTCGACCAGCAGCGAGATGGGCAGACGATGTTGCGAACATCGCGGGCAGGACGTGGATGAGATCGGCAAAGGACCGTGAGGAGTGGCACAAACAAAGGGAGGCCTATACCCAGCAGTGGGTGAAGTCGGGCTGTAGATGATGATGATGATGAATGCTGAATAATCTAGGTACCGGTTGTAACGTTTGAAAAGACCAATAGATTAAACAGATAGTTAAAAGAAAATTGAACGTCGTAATCTAGATAACCGTTTTTCTATCGCTAGAATTTTTTATATGTGAAAGAAAAAAACTGAGGAACATACCTACTAACTCGTAGCGCGAATTAATAAAACCTATAACTAGGTACAATAAATACGTAACAGGACAAAGGAAATGATGCAAGTATAGCATGTAGGTACCTATTTCATCCATAGCGTAATACGTAAATTATACTTACCTACAAGGAAATTTTTACTATATATAAAGGTATTTAGAGATCGGGTTTGCAGGTCAAACTTCAGTCATCCATTACGAAGCAACCAGTGAAGACTGAAAAAAATTACATACCTAAATATAAAGTACCTACCTAAACTAATCAAAGTAGAATGGATCTACTTTTGAAGTTTGTACTTATAACTGTTTTTGCAGTGAAGTGCTACAGCTATAAAATCATAACTCACGTGAGTACATTTACTCTACTTACTGTAAAATTACTTTATTCATTGTATCTTCTATTTGAGAAGTACCCTTATAAAAGGGACTTTTACAAATAACGTACTTCCTTAAAAGTGCCTGTTGTAAGGGTATATTTTGTATAAGTGACCTTGCACAGTCCTTATTGATACTATTTAGGGATATATTCATATTGGTCTCCCAAAGCGGCTCTAACTAAAATGGCTGCTAAATCTCCTGTCATCTTTTTTCGTTGTCATGCCAATGTTTTATATTTTGACAGAAAAAATGAATATAGAGTTTAAAATCAACAATTTTTTATGGGTTTTCGAGAGAGTCCTTGACAAGCTGACGAAAAACTGTGCCAAAAGATATTTGAAGATAAAGTTTATTTAATTATTCTAGTAAACTTGGTAACATTTATATTATGCAAACTGTGGATTTTTCAACCTGAATATTGTCATTTTCAGCCTCAATTAGACCCGGAAGAAGTTGACCTCCAAGACATCGGATATATCGCAGATGTCAATTACCCCTACGAGTATATTCAAAAAATTATGTCAAAGGTGAGTTTTTAAAAAATGGTCGTTTGACGCCTCTTACAGCGCTATTAGGCAATGATTTTGATTGCCATAACAAAAACCCCCATTCGTATCTAAATAAAAACCGGAACGAGGCAAATACATATTAGGTACATCAAAGATCCCTCTGGAAAATAGGGTATACGGACGGAACGTGGTACTATAGGTAATAACGTCACTAGAAACCCTAGTACCTAACTACTCTCAGAGCAATCAAGTTGAAATGTCTATGGGCATCAAGAATGAGCAGGAAGTGATAGCTCCTAGAACCGCGCAATATAAGTTCTGAATAAACGTGTAAGTAAACGGTACTTTTGGTCCCATTTGGTGGACCAATGATAACGCTTAGGTTAGGTTGGTTAGTTTAAAGAAAGGTAAAATCGCCCGAGCTGAGAAATCATTGCAAGGCGTTATGTGCACCAGTAGGTAGACTTCTTCAAACTGATGTGGTCAATTGTAACACTTATTTAAGCAAATAAACATCTTGTATCTTAAATACTTAAATATGCCACCTAGTGCATATGTACACCTCAACAAATTGCTGTGCCCTAACAGGGTTTATGTTTGATACACTACCTTTTGTACAACATCTTTAAAACAACATAAGTGCAATAAATGATTTGAATTTGAATTCGAATTTGAACACAAGAAATTCTGAACTCAACTGAACGCACAAACTAAAAAAAACTATGTTTATTTTTATAGATTAGTTCTGAAGAGCTGGAACAGTTGAAAAATAACCATAATCAGATATTAAAGCATAGATTGGGTTCACCACCAGGCAACTGCAACCATTACCTCGGTGTAAGTAATTTTTTTTATTTTTCGTGGAGAAGTGCATAAAAAATTGGCATTTCTTGGTGGCCAGTAAAATTTGTCAAGGAGATTTTATTTCTTTGTAGAATACTTATCTAATAAGGGTTAACTGTTTTTATTTTTCAAATTTACTTACGGTACTGGGGCAAAAATTAACATTTACGGCTCTGCTTTTTGGTTGTGCCTATTTTCTAGGCACTTAATGATCAATTTATGCACGCAATCAATCAATCAAAGTTGTAAATAACAGGGGACTATATTATGCACATTATACACACAGTTTTTTGTGTAAGATTTCAGCTTAGGCCCTGGCAGTTGTTATTTCCCCAGATGACTCTTTATATTGTCAAAATATTAAACTTTCTTTTTTTGATTCACAGGACATGCACCCACTGCACGCCTTCGATGAAAATAATATACTATACTATGTGGTCCAGAGTGACAACGAGACAAAATCTTTCCATCAAATGTTTTCAATCGAAATTTGCAAGTAAGTAGAGTTTATTTATTATTTAAGTAGCCGTCGCCCGCGGTGTTGCTCGCGTTCTAGACAAAATTCCTTTCTTAGTGCACCCCGACATTATATAAGGATACTACTCTCCAAATCTCATACCTTTAGGACTTATAGTTTAGGCTGTGTGTTGATTCTAAGTCAGCTTCAAAAGAGTTTTATTTATATTTAGAAGATATTTTAAAAAACTGGAAAACCTGACTCCAATTTGATACGCCTTTATCATCAAATGATGATGATTTTTCAGTTGTTAAACTTATAAATTATTTTGGAGTCGGTTAAAAACAAAAATAAATGGCTTTTAACGTAATATATATTATATACTTAATATAGCTACAGTCGATTATCTACAAAAAATCTATAGACTACCCTATTCATTCTATTCATTCATATTCAAGTGTAATTTTAGCAACAGATTTAGCGATCAGTTTAGTTAGTTCAGCTAAAGAAGAATAAGCATTCCCTAATTTATATTTTTTCTTAAACAGTACGACAAGTCCTAGTAGCTGCAATAAGAAATTCTACCCAGGAAACATAAGTTGTTGCAAACAGCAAGACGAGATGGTCGAAATGCTGGTGATAGCTGTGCCTGTCAGCGAATTCAAACCGAATGATTCAGACGGTCCGGAAAACTGGGTCCAAAAGATGATGAAACTTCCAAAAGCGAAGTGCGTTTGTCAGGAATATGCCGTAGATACGTCGAGGCAAAATCCATCATTGGTGACATGTAGTAGTAGTAATCTCGGTCATCCGTTATAGTAAAAAGTACAATAAAATAATATAAAAATGATTTACCTCCTATTTTTATTTAATCAACGTTTACCTGTTTTCTACCAAGTAACGGACATAGGCCCCTACCCCTAGTTACATAATATTATTTTAAGGATCAAGGGATGTTTGGTTTAGAGTTTTCTATCATTATTAACAAATAAATAATAATAATAAATATTCACGGACACTTAACACAAAATGCATTTATGTATTCTCTTATTTAATATTATTATTTATTATAAGTTAATTAATTATTTTTTAATAATTATAAAGAGGAAAGATTCGATTCTTTGTATGTTTGTAACAAATAGGCTCCGAAACTACTGAACCGATTTGAAAAATTCTTTTACCGTTCGGAAGCTACACTATCCCTGAGTGACATAGGCTATATTATATTTTCAAAAAGATTAGGGATCCTTACTAAAACTAAACATAAATAAATAATAAATAAATAAATAATGTAACCAAAGGTGTAAAAAATTACATAAAAAAATTAAAAGTTAAAACTAAATAATGTACTACTACTTTGTTCTCAGCCATAGACAAAATTAAATAACAATCTGATTCGTTGGTTTCTGGTGATTAGTCGGCATGATAGTGACAGTTTCATGAATACCTATATACCTAGTATTCGCTCAACTTGTGTAAAATATTTGAAATCATTTTCTTTGTCTCCTAGTGTATTGAGGTACATAATTATAAATTTTTAATTTTTGAACTGTAAACTTCTTTAGCACCGTTGTGATTTGAAATTCGATGAAACGAAAACGGTAACGGTAACAGATGAGCTACTAGTTACTATTACACTTAAATTTTGCGAAAACAAAAGAGCGCAAAAAAAAGAGACTTAGCCGTAATTTCAACCATTGCAGCAGAGCTACTGTTGGCCGAACAGACTGACCACGGGAGCAAGTTCGAATCCAATGCGATATTATAAACTTTTTGCAACTTTTTACTTTTTATTTTGAGGTGAAACTTAGTACTGCATATTGGTTAAGTATTCTTTGAAGGTTTCACTTCTACCCCGTGTGAGTTTCACACATTTTTTTTGCGCTAGTTATTTATAGTATGTAGATGCCGTAAGGTGATTTAATTCTTCATTTTGAGTTTCAAAGTTTCGAAAAAATACGCAGATTGATTTGCCTAAAGTAAAATAAGTAAGATTTGAAAATTACGAAAAAGTTCAATTATATTAGTAAGATATTCATGACATCCACCAAGTGTCTAATACTAACTGACTGATGATTGACTAACGACATTGCTGAGATCAGCTCCCTGTTTTCAACTGCGGTGGAACACAGGGCATGGAGCACCTACTTTCCTATTCTCTCTGGCATGCACACAGAACGACCTGAACCCGGCAACGGAGCGGGGGTATTGAAGTCGGAACTCAAAACAAGGAAAGGGGGTTTCTTTCAGCTTGAATACTGGTAATACAATTGCACCATACTGTTTTAAGATTTTCATTATTATTTTAAGCGAGATTACGCGTTTATTGGAGTGAGGTACCCAATATCCAATGGGAATGTAGGCACGTGACTCCATTGCGTCATAGTGACTTTTATCACCACTTGGCCAGAGCCCTGAGTCTATCTCGGTGTTGTGTTTTCTTGCCATTTTTGGCATTCGGAAACAGATTCGCAAAGTGAAAAATTTTGTATGAAAACCGGATAAGCGCCTCTAGCAGGAGATTTGGGAACTGTTTCTGCGAGTCTATCTGACGTCTATAGACTCGCAGAAACAGTTCCCAAATCTCCTGCTAGAGGCGCTTATCCGGTTTTCATACAAAAATTTTCACTTTGCGAATCCGTTTCCGAATGCCAAAAATAGCAAGAAAACACAACACCGAGATAGACTCAGGTTTCTGGTAACAGGATAACAGCCCCCGAGTACCGTTCTTGTCGATCGCATAATTTGACATTTAGAATCGTCAAAATTCGTTTTATCGACAGTTGCGGGTAGGTTACCAACTTAGTCGATCGGTAGACAAAATTTAACGAATTGGCAATGGTGTATGTTTACTATGTTTTGATTCTGACAAACGAAAGTGAACCTTATTTTGACGATCGTAAGGCATCGTTAAAATTTGTCGACAAGAGATCCGTACTACCATGGCACGATACGATTTGATACGTTTATCGACTTTAGCGACCGACAACTAAGCGATCGATAAGAACGGTACTTGCATGGCTCGCAAAACTATAATAGCGCAATTTGTATGGCACAATTTTAGACTATACACCATGGCAGCATACCTACTTAGTAAAATTATAAACATTCTGATCAAAACAACAAAGTTAACAAATTTAATGCTGTAACGTTAGAAAAGAAGATAGTAAATAAATAAAAAATTACGTCGTAATCTCTAACTGTTTCTCTATCGCTAGAATTTATGTGTGCAAGAAAAAACCGATAAACACACCTACCTAAGTACTCGTAGCGCGAATAAATAAAACTAATATTAGAATTATATTATAATAATTATATCAGTAGGTGGGTAGGTACCTTTAACTAGGTACAATAAATAGGTACGTAAAGAAAACGATGCAAGTATACCAAGTAGGTACGTATTTCATCCATAGCATAATTCATAAATTATACCTAACTACAAGAAAATTTTTACTATATAAAGGTATTTAGAGATCGGATTAAACTTCAGTCATCCACTAACAAGCAACCAGTGAAGACTGAAAAATAAAATTACATACCTACATAATTATATAAAATAAACGAATTAAAGTAGAATGCATCTACTTTTGAAGTTTGTACTTATAACTGTTTTTGCAGTGAACTGCTACAGTTATGACATACCTGACGTGAGTACATTTACTCTACTTACTGTGAAATTACTTTATCCATTGTATCTTCTATTTCAGAAGTACCCGTATAAAAGGGACTTTTACAAATAACGTACTGCCTTAAAAGTGCCTGTTGTAAGGGTATATTTCGTACAAGTAACCATTTGCAAAGTCCCTATACTATTTAGGGGTATATTCAATTCATATCAGTCTCCTAAAGCGACTAACTGAAATAGCTACTAAATCTGCTGTCATCTCCTTTCGCAGTCTTGCCAATTTTGACTGAAATCAATATACATATATAAAACTCTTTTGAAGCTGACAGAGAATCAACGCACAGCCTAAACTATAAGTCCTAGAGGTATGAAATTTGGAGGGTAGTATCCTTATATGTGTAGGGGCGCACTAAGAAAGGAATTTTGAAAAGTCACACTCTAACGCGAGCAACGCCGCGGGAGACGGCTAGTAATGTATATAGGGATTAAACTTTCGAGTTTTATAAACAAACATTTTATATGGTTTTTCGAGAGAGCCCTTGACAAGCTGACGAGAAGCTGTGCCAAAACATACTTGAAGATAAATGTTATTTCATTATTCTAGTAAATTTGGTACCGTTTTTATTAAGCTGAGAAACTGAATTTTTTAACTTGAAAATTGTCTTTTCAGCCTGAATTACCGGAAGAAGACTCTTCTTACCCCCACGATTATATTGAAAAAGTTATGTCTGAGGTGAGTTTTTAAAAGATGGCCGAAAAAAAATATCTTGAAACGATTGTGAACTCAAGGGTGGTCGTTTGACGCCTCTTACAGCGCTATTAGGCAATGATTTTGATTGCCATAATAAAAAACCACATTCGTATTTTTTCAAAAAATCCGAAACGAAGCAAATACATAGAACATCCAATATCACTTATCTCTGGAAAACACGGTACTATACTAACGTCTCTAGAAGAAGAAGTGGTTGGATTGTGTGAAAGAGGATATGAATGTTAGAGGAGTAGATTCAGAATTGACGAATGATAGGAGTGAGTGGAAGAAGAAAACATGTTGTGCCGACCCCACCTAGCGTGGGATAAGGGCAGGGAAATGATGATACTAACGTCTCTAGAAATTCTATCAACTGTTCTCAGAGCAATCGTTGAAATGTCTATGGTCATCAATAATGGGCAGGAAGTGATAGCTTCTAGAACTAAACGTTGTGAATAAACGTGTAAGTAAACGACACTTTTGGTCCCATTCGGTGAACCAATGACAACGCTTAAGTTAGGTTAGCGAAAGGTAAAATCGCCCGAGCTGAGAAATCATTGCAAGGCGTTATGTGCACCAGTAGGTAGACTTCTTCAGACTGATGTTGTCAAACACAAGAGTTTCAGAACTCAAATGAACGCACAAACTAAATAAAACTATGGTTATTTTTATAGCTTAGTTCTGAAGAGCTGGAACAGTTGAAAATAAACCATAATCAGATAGTGGAGAAAAGAATTGGTGATTTACCAGGCACCTGCGAGAGTACCTCCCGTGTAAGTAATTTTATTTTATGGTATGTTCTAGTTTAATCATCTTCATATCTAGGGTGTTAGTAGCTAGGTACTTTCCCAAAGCACAAGGGATTGACCCCTGGTGCTTTGTATATACACTATTTCACAATATTTTTTTATTTTTGAATGGAAACTTTTTGGGTTTGATTTAACATTAGATTGTTTTGGTGGTAAAGTTCTTTCCACCGTAGGAATATA
This sequence comes from Eulithis prunata, assembly GCA_918843925.1. Lineage (NCBI taxonomy): Eukaryota > Metazoa > Arthropoda > Insecta > Lepidoptera > Geometridae > Eulithis > Eulithis prunata. Next base: position 1,797,896 of record OU974017.1, read on the forward strand.
CGGGCCACGTTGTTACGGTTTCATTATTTTCACAACCTTACCGGAATGTGGTTAGTAGAATTTGTCAAGGAGGATTACTTATAATAAGAGTCTAGCTCTAGAACATGTTTTTATTTTTAAATTTACTTACGTCCTGGGGCCAATAATTGCATTTACGTCTCTGCTTTTTACTTAGTACCTATTTTCTAGGCACTAATGATCAATTTATGCTCGCAATCAATCAATCAATTCATTTTTTCTTTGCCTAAAAAATGTCAAAGTATGAAATAGTGTCACATAATTATACCAAAGTTTAGGTCATAAATTTATATTTTTCTAAATTAGATAGCATAACTAATAAGATTGTTTATTAAATTAGCGTGCAAGATTATACAATACACATGTATCTAATTAGATTAGTTATTAAATAAGCGTGCAAAATTATACAATAGGTACACATGTAACTAATAAGATAAGTTATTAAATAAGCATGCAAAATTATACAATACACATGTATTTCATTAGATTAGTTATGAAATAAGCATGCAAAATTATACAATACACATGTATCTAATTAGATTACTTATTAAATAAGCGTGCAAAATTATACAATACACATGTATCTAATTAGATTACTTATTAAATAAGCGTGCAAAATTATACAATAGGTACACATGTAACTAATAAGATTAGTTATGCTACATAACTAATTCAGAAAAATATTTAATTTGATATAATTATGTGACACTCACCTACTTCATAGTATGACATTCTTGTTCGTAATTTACCATATTTTAGGCAAAGAAATGAATTGATTGATTGATTGCGTGCATAAATTGATCATAAAGTGTCTAGAAAATAAGTATTCAATAACATTTAAGTAAAATATATTACTTAATATTTAATAGTTTTAAAAGGGACACGAACCCTTCTTCAAAAGTAAAAAATTGAAATAAAGCTCTCTGAATTCACCCTTTTTTTCAACTCAGTACTAACTTTTTTATAACCATATCCAACCATATATTTTTTTAGTTGTAAATAACGGGGGACCATATTATAGGTATACACACTTTTTTGTGTAATATTTCAGCTTAGGCCCTGGCAGTTATTTCCCCAGATGACTCTTTATATTGTCAAAATATTAAACTTGCTTTTTTTGATTCACAGGACATGCACCCACTGCACGCCTTCGATGAAAATAATATACTATACTATGTGGTCCAGAGTGACAACGAGAACAAATCTTTCCATCAAATGTTTTCAATCGAAATTTGCAAGTAAGTAGAGTTTATTTATTATTTAACTAGCCGTCGCCCGCGGCGTTGCTCGCGTTCTAGACAAAATTCCTTTCTTAGTGCACCCCGACATTATATAAGGATACTACTCTCCAAATCTCATACCTTTAGGACTTATAGTTTAGGCTGTGTGTTGATTCTAAGTCAGCTTCAAAAGAGTTTTATATATTTAGAAGATATTTTAAAAAACTGGAAAACCTGACTCCAATTTGATACGCCTTTATCATCAAATGATGATGATTTTTCAGTTTTTAAACTTATAAATTATTTTGGAGTCGGTTAAAAACAAAAATAAATGGCTTTTAACGTAATATATTATAATACTTAATATAGCTACAGTCGATTACAAAAAATCTATACCCTACCCCTTTATCATATGCAAGTGTCATTTTAGCGCGGCTTTAAAAAATGCTCTATTACTGTGTTACTTGTTTGCATGACAACGAAAAGAGATGACAACAGATTTAGAAATAATTTTTGTTAGCTCAGCTAAAGAAGACCAATATGAATATACCCCTTCGTGCAATCAATAATATGAAGTATTTCCTAATTCAATATTTTTTTCTTAATCAGTAACCCTGACTGCAATGCACTCAAAGGATACATAGGTTGTTGCAAACAGCAAGATGAGTTGGTAGAAATGACGGTGTTATCTGTGCCTGTCAAGGACTTCAAGCCGAGCGATCCACAAGGTGACTTTGTCCAAAAGAAGATGAATCTTAAAAAGGCAAAGTGCATTTGTAAGGAATATCCGGACATTGATTCGGCGGATTGTAAGAGCTCTCTTTGGTAGGATTAAAGAAAATTACCTACCTACCTACCCTTCACTTTTTATTTACCCAACGTACACCTATTTTCTACCACGTAATGGACATAGGTCCCTAGTTACATATTTTACTAGCCGTCGCCCGCGGCGTTGCTCGCGTTCTAGACCCTTTAGGGTGCGACTTTTCAAAATTCCTTTCGTAGTGCACCTCTACACTATAAGGATACTACCCTCCAAATTTCATACCTGTAGGACTTATAGTTTAGGCTGTACGTTGATTCTCTGTCAGCTTCAAAAGAGTTTTTTATATATTGATGATGATATGCATGGAATATTTTAAGGATCGAGGGATCTTTGGTTCAGTACCAAATGCATATGTTTCTTATTTAATATTTTGAGAGTTTAAAGTAAAGGATTGTGCTCAGAGTATTGTGGTAATCTGCGGGGTTGTAGAATCAAAAATCAAAGATTAGAATCAAACATTTTTAATTATTATATTTTGTGCAATTCGGACTCACGCAAGGATGACTATCTATAAAAACTGCAAAAAATCACGTTTGTTGTATGGGAGCCCCCTTAAATATTAATTTTATTCTGTTTTTTAGTATTTTTTGTTATAGCGGTGACAGAAATACAACATCTGTGAAAATTTCAACTGTCTAACTATCACGGTGCATGAGATACAGCTTGGTGACAGACGGGCAGACAGACGGACGGTACCCACAAGCTTATTTTACTACTATTTCAATGAAAGCACGTCATTCAATAATTAACTAGCTCATACACAGGAAAATGGTCACCACTGATAACATTAATTGTGTGACCTACCTACGTAGTACGCATTCGCCATGTACACGGTGTAACATAATTAGTAATTACCCTTTGCCCAAAAGGGGCATAATCAGACCAAACTAGGGTGCTTGGACGTGTGCAAAGGGTCAATACATCGCAATTGAAATTCATACCCCATCTAGACGCTACTTTATCCTTGGTACGCAAAGGGCTTAAAATCGATTGTTGCGCTTATGTGGAATAGCGTAGGTGCGGAAGTCCTTGGTGCGCATCTTTTGGTGCGCAAAAGTGAAATGCTTCGAAATTTATATACAAAAGTTCAACTTTTATTATCTTAGAAAGCGACAACCCTGCATTTTGGTTTGGACCTGTATCACTATCACGAACAAATCTAACAGTCGCCGCGTTAGCGTATTCGAGTTATATTGCGCGTCAATGTCAGCTCGACTGCCAACCGTTGTAGTGTCACCGCGCAGTGTATCTCGGATACGCTAGCGTTACGATACGTTAAAACATGCACACGTTCACATTGGCCCAAGTTGGTAGTTCAAATAAGTAAGTGAGTAAATATTAAATAATTGCCATAAAATAAATTTTTATGCTTTTCGTCGAATAACGTTGGTACTACAGCGAGTGGTGACTTCATGGAACAGGGAAAACGTAGTTAGGATGGTTTAGTCACGATACGACGCTTTCCCTCTATGGAATATGGATTTTGCACAAGCCAAGGAAGCTTCTTCTTCTCTTCAGTAATGGCCTGTGTCCGTCATTTCGACAGACCATTTTGCCAATGTCAAGTGTTAAAATTGTAATAAATAAGTCAAGTCAAGTCATTTGTCAAGTCGGCTGTCGTTTGTTTTGAAAAGAAAATGGTGGATTTTCTCTTCAAAACCTAACACGAATTTTCACATTCAGAAAAACCACTTTACACACATTTATTCCAATGGCTCACACTTTATGTTACGACCTAAGTATTATTGGTTAAAATTCCACCAAAATTAAACAACAATACTCACAATAACACAAGAAAAACTATTAAAATAAAAGTGCTATGTGTCGTTTCCAAAAATGTCAAAACTCGTGTCCCCCAAGGAAGCTAGTGTAAAGATTCCATTTATACATGACGTTGTGGTAATGTCATCTGTCACCTGCCTGACAGTAGTAATTATAGAATGGTAACCAAAAATAAAGACGAAGAAGCATTAACCGGGATTAGCAGGGATTGGTTTACATTTGGATAGACTTTGTATGAAGGCATTGGCTCCCGACATAAAATGTATTTTTGTTATTTTCAATAGAGATTGTTTATAAATGAAGACTGAAGTTTAATTTACCGAACAGAACGTAAGAATGTGACGTGCCAGAAGACTGGTCGTTACACTAGTAAATACAATTTTATAGGTAGGTAAAACATTATTGAACTTTCAACTTTGAAAGGTTTGTTCACGAACTTGAAAGAACAACACTACTTACTACTTAGTCTAGGTCGGCCCTTCAAAAACTGCCAGAGAAACTTGAACTGCGATAATTCTCTACCTCGTAGCGACTCCGAAAATTGAGTGAATGTTTTTGCATTTGCAACAGGTCAAGCCAAACTGGCCGGTGGTAATTACGTCTACTCTACACGGTCAGACCGACTTCGCCATCCGGTCCGTCTCGTGTCGCGTCACGCCAGCGACTCAGACTCAGCGTCAGTTACCAACCTGCGTCATCGCAAGGTGGATGTGTTGGCGATACTTTTGATAGGCCGTGGTTTTGCGATCCCGAAAAAATAGAGCGGTACTGAAATGCAATTGAACAAGACAAGTGACTGTTGACGTCGATCCTGGTTCTCTAGTACCTACCACCAGGGTAACAAGTGTACAATGAAGCGGATATTGCAGTGTATCGTTTGGATCACTGTCGTAAGTATTTTATAATACTTATCGTTTGTTTATTACCTTACCTAAGGTCGTTAGTTAGCAAATTTTTTATGCAACTAAATGATGGAGCAAGCCGATGGCCCATCTGGTGTTAAGGTAACCACTTACTTGGACGATGCATTGCCTCACAGGTCTCGTTCACTGAGGACGCGCCCTGTGATGCATTGCACTGCGTCCATCACTCTGCTTAGAGTAACTGTAATTTCACCGGCACCCATTAATAACATATATATTTATTTATCGTTTATTTATTACCAACGTAATCTAGTAGCTCATTAGTTATCAAATGCAGATTTGTTAAGTAGGTACCTACTTACCTAATTCGGTCACATTTATTGGCAAATCCGGTACCTTCACATTTTTTTTTAAATATAGCGTCTTAATGTAACTTTCCAAGTGTCAGAAAGCTGTAGGTATTTAGTAAGGCACCAGAAGTATTCAAATAAAAAGAACTTGTTTTCGAATGTCCACTTAGCGCTACGGGAAACAGCTGTCTGCCAAGGTGAGTGGTCATCGTACTCTATATTTTTTAGGTTGTCACATAACCGCAAAAATACTACCAAAACCTATTTATTTAGGTCATTAACCAGACCTCTTTATATAAGGTAGGTACCTGCAAACAGTGAGTTCAATTAATAATCTTGAAATGGTTCCTTGTCGACTGTACTTGCCATTTTTTATGTATGAACTCGAGTAAACTGTGTCTAGCGGCACTTTTTGTTAGGTATTTTTAGAGCGTGGTCGTCCGAAACCGTGGCCCTACGGGATGAAGCCATGCTTTTGCTTATTTTGCTGAACAATATTACTAGACTCTAAAGCATTTTGGGATAAACTGCATAGCAAGGCTATGTTACCTCCTTGGTAAGATAATAATAGGTATAGTAATCTTCTATGGGGAAGTTTCAGCACTGCATCCTTTTCGCGAATTGAAAATAGGTCATCATCATTTCCCTGCCCTTATCCCACGCTAGGTGGGGTCGGCACAACATGTTTTCTTCTTCCACTCACTCCTATCATTCGTCAACTCTGAATCTACTCCTCTCACATTCATATCCTCTTTCACACAATCAAACCACTTCTTCTTCGGTCTTCCTCTACTTGCATACCCAGCCACACTCATATTCATAACTCTCTTCGTTATATGGCTTTCATCCCTCCTCATTACGTGTCCATACCATGCGAATTGAAAATAGGTATGGAGTTCAAAACTTTGGACTTCATTTTTACATTACTTAGTGAAATCTGTAATGTTTTTAACTTGATAAGATAAAACCAGACATCCCTCATTTACTTATTAAGTTTTAAATTATTTTGGTTTATGCTAAAAAGCTGTTGCTATGTCCAAAGTTTCAACTCTACTACCATTATCACTTCGCGATAATGTGCGTTCGAGATCGAGATAGGTATACATTATGTATTATGACAAAAAATTACACGGACCTTTGTAATTTTTATTTCCTGAATCCGCCACTGATTTACGTGAATACTGTTTTCTTCATAGAAATACCTACTGTTTGTTTATTTTCCTTCTCCGACCCTAAAATACTTTACCTCTTTAATAAAAAGTTGGCAACCCTAGGCACTGCCTCTATTGCTTAGTATTTAAAAATAATAGATAGAATATAGAGTCCTCTATTTGTACATAGTGAAATATGTTGGGTTTCTGGATAATACAGAACAAACAGACACTAAGTTTATTTGACTTGCTCTATGATTTATCCTGTTTACCCGAAGTCCGACCGAGTTTAAGGTAGGTACTTAGGTAACCTTTATTTGTGTCCGTCTGTCTGTGTTGCTAAGGTCTGATATTGGGTAATATTTACTGCTCAAGCACTGCACCCATCCACCACCATCCACCACATCATCATCATCATCTCCTTGCCCTTTTCCCACTTTATGTAGGGTCGGCACAACATGTGTTTTTCTTCTATGCTCTTTTATCAGCCGTCATCTCATTTGTCACTCCTTTCTTACCCATATCATTTTTCACGCAGTCCATCCATCTTTTCTTTGGCCTACCACATGAAGTTAAAATGAAGTTCTCGTTACACGCGGTCTTTTCTGCCTCGTACGTGTAAGTTGTGGAACGAACTTCCCTCTGCGGTTTTCCCACGGAGTTTAGAGATGGGGTCCTTCAAAAGGCGGGTCTATCTCCTCTTAAAAGGCCGGCAGCGCACTAGCATCACCTCTGGTGTTGCAGGTGTCCATGGGCGGCGGTGACTACTTTCCATCAGGTGGCCCGCCTGCTCGTCTGCCAGTTATGACATTAAAAAAAAAAAAAATGGTAGGTACATGATAGAGTTCAAAACTTTGGGCACAATTTTTACAATAAAACTCAAATCTACAATGTTTTTAAACTAGACATAGACACTATAATTTGGAGACTCGAATCTAGTTTTTTTACTTGCATGAGAATCTCTACTTGAGGTCCGAGTTCTTTAGCGGAATAGGCTTGTAAGTTGTAGCCTATGTTACCTAGGTACCTACCTTACCTAACTACCTACCTAGGGCTATCTCTGCTAGTTGACATACAGTAATCCTTTGTATTGTCTCTAAACTTTCTACCTGTTTCTAGTTTCTACTCTACCACCCGTCTGGTACTATAACTAAAACTCCAAAACGAGAGTACCTACCTACCAAAATACACTTCTCTCGTAAATAATTAAGTTTTTTTTATTATTCTTCTGAAGAAGTTATACCTAGGTACGTCTACAGACGATAAAAAAACTAGTCTGTTCTTGCACGCATTTGTAGCACGCTCAGTCGAAAGTGAAGTGGAGTTGGAGTCCCTGTCACTTTCTTTATACCAATGCGCACGCGCACACAAATGCGATAACCTTGTAATATTGGAGTAACCACGGTGAAAGAAAGTGGTGATAATGAAATAATGTTTTCCTATGTGTGACACCGCACTATAGGTAGGTACTAGGTAGTCTAGGTAGGTACCTATACCTATACCTAACCTACTGAGACGAAAAAGTATCATCAATCCGGCTACCGGACTAAATGACCAGACTACAGGCTACCTAGCTACCTACCTACCTAGGTAACGTACACCGTAGGTACCTATACCTACGTACCTAGGTACCTATTCGTTTAGAAAAATAATATTTTAAAAGATTTTTGGTAGGTACCTATTGGGTTAGGTTTTTTTTTGTCAAAAACAAAATTCTCTTAGATAAGTAGGTTACATAGTAAGTAGCTACCTTATTAGGTATAAGTACCTACCTACCTACATTACCTAGGTACATAGGTACTACTTTACTGTGCTAACCTATTACCTGTCGAAGTAAGTAGATATCCTGTGTCTACCGTAAAGTAGGTAGGTAACTAAGGTAGGTAGGTAGGTAGGCTTAATTACACAGTCATAAAAAATCAAGGTTTATCAAACGGAACACTTCATTTTTAATGTACCAATGCTACCAACGAAACAATTTACATAAATAGTACCTAATTAGGTTGCCGGTTCTTGGTAAACGATGGAGCAAATAGTTTACAAAAAACGAATGTAGAGTCATCTCTAGAGCAGGTTCCATAGTATAACATTAGGTACCTAGGTGGATAGATAATATAATTAAACGTACAAGCAGAAGCAGTCACACAGCCGATTTGTCTCTTCGAAATCCCCCCACTCCTCACTTTCCTCCAATCGGAGCATAGAATAGGGTTTGCGGAGGTGCGGAGCTATCTGCGCCTAAGTTAAGGTAAGTACACGTATTCTGAAGAAATATCAAGCATAGATTTAAGAAGAAAACTCAAAAAATTGAGTACTTATGTAGTTGGTACGTTTGTATACTATGTCTATTCTGTGCCTTGAGTCTAAGTAAATGCCTCACCTTACCGTACCTACCTTCTATTAGGTATGCTATTATGTACTTACCTATGTAACCCCTAATTGGCATGTCACCATTTAGTCATTCATCACTGTGGTTTATTTAACTAGACCTACTATTTTAAAACATTACCTACCTTGGTAGGTCAAATCTTAGTCATTGTTTTGATACGATTGCGAGGTAGGTAGGTAGTAGTAGGTACGTATACGTAGATCTAGATACCTACGTAGGTAATCTCAATATTTTTAAATGATGTCAAGTGTTTTATAAAATAAATGAAAGATCTGGAAAGGTAAAGCAAGCAAGCAAGCTCGTAGGTAGGTATGAGTTAGTGGCCAACTCTGGTGACGGAGTTTTTGCCGTCGTGGCCTCCGAAGCACGGAAGGACAGGCATATAGGTAGGTACTCTAGGTACCTATACACCTTTACCTACCTAATGTAAGTAGGTACCTACCGATCTTTTTGCCAGTCAATGTGAACAATGGTTCTTTTATGACTTACCTATTATACCAATCTTCACTGCGTGAAATCCAGTCCCATGCGCATAACCAATTTGTTCAGTAAAAACCAACGATAACACAAAAACCCATTGGCAAGGGTATTTCCTTTCACAAGTTTTGGGACACAATCATACTAGGGATTTCTTTATTTACAGACAATTTCTCTGCAACAAATTCGACCTTAGTAAAGTACAATTTAAATTGACTTTTGTTTGCTAGGGATTTACTTTTACATACCTAGCAATTTTGAAGTGCTACTCGAAGGTCGTGTGCAATCTCTTTCATCGGTTCTCCGTATGTATGACCAAACATGGAGTTGCACAGTTTTAACTTAATTTTTCCTTACCTTTCAATCTAGGTACCTAGCACTCCTTTGGTAAAAGATGGATCTTTCATCTAAGCTATCAGGTAGGTACTCAGTCTTTATAAAAAAAAACACTGAAGCGAAGAACAACGAGGTGATTCGATTTTTTGTTAAGGCCGATAGATGAACTGTGACCAAGCGTAATCACAGACGTATATAAATTATCAAATTCATAGTTGTTGAAAAAACTTGGAACTAGAATGAGACCTTGAGAAACTCCGCTAACAGGTGCATGAATAACGCCTCATGGTCATGATCGTATTGTATACAGTAGGTAAGGTACGTAATATTCAAACATGGTTATGATAACATCTAACAGAGGTTAGTTAGTCGTTAGATAGAAATATTAGTGGTCGATTTATTATTGTAAGCATTAGATTCTATGTTGGTTCGCTGTTACTAGTTCCTACTGCACAGAGAATCTAGAATCACAATCAGGGTCCTGTAGAATCGTTTCATAAATATACCTACCTACTAGGGCATTTTATCTAGGTCGGTTCCAGTTTCTCGCGACTGGAGATACCAAGTGTACAAACCTAGGAAGTAGCTCGCGCGAGTAGACTAACCCTGTGAACTTTATGTAATGTTGGATCATCAACGTTTGTAAAGTTACCTACACTACCTACCACCTACGTAGTTACAAATGTAATTTTTCTGTTTTTTTTTGCAGATTACAGCATCAGGGCGCACACAGAGAGGCTATTCCTACAGTTACCTGCAAAACCCACGCGCTATCATTTTCCCCGAGACAAGGCCTTACTTTGACCAATCAAGAAACAGGCAGACGTCACACTTACATCCAGAACTGCAGGACCCAAGAAGGCAGAAGATACAGAGCAGATTGTCTGAACCTGAACTTGCATGGCCGGAAAACGGATATAGAGTACAGTTGAGTAAAAGAGGTGGGCACAGAAAGCATTACATAACAAAGCTATTCCTGGAGTTATTTGCAGCTTTAGGTAATTACAAATACCTACAGTGTTTTTCAAGAAGCTGTACATAATGCTTTAGCTATATAAAAATAACTTGAAAAGTAGTATACACCACGCTCGTCCACGCAACGCAACGCAACACACACACAGATGTATATATCGTGTTTTGGTACTTTAGGTGGGCTTTACTCTATATGTACCTAGTAGATTGTTCCTAGGTACCTAATATAGGTAGTAACCATACGGTGGCGCCGGTAATATTTGAATGAATGAGAGCGTGAGCATGAATGAGCACTATTGTGCTAGAAAATAGCGTCGTCCAACCGGCCAACATAAATCTTACTCAACCAAGGGATCTTCGCGTATTATATGAAGTAGGCGGCAGGGCAGGGGCAGGCTTGCCTACACATACCCAAACAATCTCTTCTAACGTGGTAATAATAGGGAAGGCCAGAGAATAGGCGACAGATGCTTCTAAACTAATGGGTAGTTCGTTTTCAAACTAGACCGGAACACTAGAAATAAATGCCGTACCTACCTAAGTAAAGGTGTTAGGTAATATTTATAAAAGTAGAGGAGGTAATAAGTATCTACCTATATACTTTTTATATAATTTATAAGTTTTAAAACTTGAAAAAACAGACTTCAATTTGATTCAGTTCCATCATCACGACCAGGTGATGATGATGATGGTAGTTCATTTCATAAACACCATTGAAAGGTCACAGGAAAGCCAAATACGCAATCTCGTGTATGTCGATGACGTGTTATTTTCCATTTTTCTATTTTGATAAAAATATATTGTACGTTATGGGACCAATTTGGAAGTAGGTACCTACCTATACCCTTTCAGATAAAAAACTAATTTTTCAAATCGGTTCTTAAATGACGGAGTTAGTTACCTAAGTATATGAGGTAACAAACATAAAAAAATCGAATTGAGAACCTCCTCCTCTTTTGAAGTCGGTTAAAAAACGCTTGCATACTTCTTACAGTCACTTTCTGAATATTTCAGGAGCTCTAGAGGCTGAAGTAAGCAGCCAAGTGGTGTTCCCCGGGCCGACCTCCAAGTCAAGGCTCGAGCCGGAGATCTCGGAAGAGTGCGTGAGCAAAGGCTACTGCAGGAGGATACCGAACTATCCTAAGGAGTATGTCAGAGAGCTGCTGGATTCCGTGAGTCTTTATTGCCTACTAGCTTCTGCCCGCGACTTCATTTGCGTCCAGTTTGATCCAATTTATTTTTCGGGATAAAAAAGTAGCCCACGTCCAGGCCACGGACAATAAATTCCAAGTTTCATCCAAATCGGATCAGTAGTTTTTGCGTGAAAGAGTAAACAACATCCATCCTACATCTCAAAACTTAGGCTACGGGCTCAGTCAGTAGTGTCGGAGCCTATTCAATGAAAACAAAGAAACAAATCTTTCCTCTTTATTTATGTAGTAGGGTATTTAGTATAAGACAAAAAGTAGGTTTTCTAAAACTCTAGCTACATAGGTAGGTACTAGGTACTACAATAAATAGGTATTGCCTAATGGTAAACTAGGGAACAATACCGACATAACGACTTTTTGCAAAAGGAAAAGGATGTATGATAACAGTGAGCACACAACTTTAAACTACATACATAGGTACCTACTACGACTAATGAATACCCATTCTTATTTACAGCTCGGAGACGATATCAAGCAAAGGTTTCAAATGGACGAGTTAGATGATAGCGATATTCAGATTGCCCAAAGATTTGGATCACCTGGTGATGCACTTGAACTTTGTAGTTCCAAAGAAGAGGTAAGTAAGTTAGTCACACTGGATCTATTATATGTCGTTCAACTTTGCTGCAGACTCCATTCTTGGTTCGAATAACCCGTAGTCTAAGTTTTGTTTTGTTGATCGAAACGCTTATCGAGAAGCGACTTGCGATATTTTGTATGAAAATTCGATAAGCTAGATGCTAGCGAGAGATTCGCAAACTATTTTTCTTTATACAAAAACTGCGAGTTTCTCGATTCTCGCCTGTCGCAAATCAACATAACAAAACTCAGACTACGGGCTATGTTGTGCTAAACTTCGAAAAGTACTAGAACGACTATAACTAGGCCTAATTTCTTTTCGGAATATAAACCGTCTATTTGAATTTCTTATTCGTAAAAATGAACTAGGTAATCTTAAGATTCCTTATTTTTCATCTCAGATCTTGGTTCCTGATTCTTTGCCAGACAGGAATGGTAAATGGTGGACGATCCTGCAGGACAGAGATAACAATATGACACAAGGCTTCAGAGCTGAAACTTGCACTAATAGGTAAGTTTCGCTCGTAAGTTTTTTTTTAAATTAATTAGGTAGGTATACAAGTTTTTCAATAGTAGAGCTCGCAGATTTAGAGAAACTCGGAGCGGATTTTGTTGGTGCAAAAAGCCGTGTTGAATTTTTGATAGATAAGACATAAGAATGATCGACTTACCTAGGTAGGTACGTCTCAAAGAGTCGATGACCACTGGGAAATATAATGTGCTCTCAAATGGTGTAGGTAGTATGTATATTTACTTGTATAAAAAATTATACGAGTAGGTAAGTAGGTACTTACCTACCTATATTGAAAGGGTCTCAAACTGGTTATTTTTTTCAGGGGCTCCAAATGTAGTGATATAGTGTCCTACCAGCGAGGCTACAGCCATGTGTGTGAACAGAAGTTCGTTTTACGAACGGTGTTGATCATGAATGAGACCCGGGCAATAGCGCAGAAGCAGCTTCGGCTACCGAGTTGTTGTTTCTGCATGATTACTACGACGACGCTCTAGTCATGAACAGAGCTGTCACTGACCTTAATTTCTTAAACCGCGTGCACACTATGCCCATGCCGCTGCCGGAATGTATGGCGGCATTAATGCCGCGGACTTATTGCCACAGTAACATCGCATTTATTCTCACTAAGCAGCATTAATGCCGGCAGCGGTATGGGGGGCATAGTGTGCACGCGGTATTACAACATTCATCGTAGTATACCTACGTACCGTCATCCAGTCTAGCATCATGACTTCTGCTAGCAGAACAATCGACTGATCAAATAAGTAGCTCAAACAAATCATACAAACTGCTCCGGTTCGGAGACTAGGATACTTGGAAGCTCTGAATTGCGTAATGTTGCCATGCCGGAGGTACTTCTTAATGCCATCATTTTGATTTTACTTAGATGTAGGTAGGTACCTAGATACCTACAGTAATCAAAGCCAGTATATTTTACCCCACTCCTCATTTTCCTCCAATAGGAGCCGAAAACTGGATCTTCGGAGCTAACTGCGGCAAAGTTCGGAGATACTAGATTAGATCTGGTGTTACTAGGTACCTCTACCTACCTACCTACTAATCTAATAATACATGGTATATTATAGTACCTACCTACATGGTATCTCTAGAAAATGGAGCAAGTACCTAGGTACAATAACATTTATTAGGTACCTACCTAGGTAACATAGGTAGGTACTCCATTTTAGCTTAGTATAGATAGGTATTTAGATGATCTGGGGTATAGGTATCTACTTTACTTAGCTAGAATGAATGTAATCTACCTACCAGTGTCAACATTGTTACGATAGCCTTAGAACTTCTTCGTATGTAGGTACCTATATAGGTACCTAGGTATTTACTTATTAAATCACTTACCATTTACACTACCTAACATGCAGGTACCTAGGTAGGTTAGGTATCTACCTAGGTTACCTAGGTACTTCAGGAATTATGAAATTTTATGAGGCTAAATTAAACACTGGGTTTTGCCCGTCGGCAAATAGACCTACTTACTGATTATGACGATGTTGTATAGGTACTAACTTAATTATAATTTAGTATTAAATTTTAACCTACTGAATAGGTTACTGGTATCTAGGTAGTAGGTACCTTACTTTATATTCAAGTAGGAAGGTTTAGGTACCTAGTAGGTACCTACATAGCAAATAGATACCTGCCTGCGTAACTAAGTGCCTTATTGTTGTAAAAATCTATTTAGGTACCTAGGTACTGTATTAGGTAGGTACCTATACCTACTCTACAACTCTAGTCTAACTAAACCATTTAATGAAACTGGGTAGGTACCTAGGTACCTACCTACCTAACTAAATAAATCAGTGAAAAATATGCCTTTTTTTATTTCTTTACCACTGCCTAGATATACCTACCTACTTGTAATAATATTTTTATTTATTATAGGTACCTAGGTAGGTAAGTACCTAGGTCCTATATGCACACCATCCAACCCAACCCGGAGTAGGTAATACCGGGTTCACACTATGCCATTGCCGCTGCCGGCATTCATGCCGCGGACTTATTGCCACAGCAACATCGCCTTTATCTCACCAAGGAGCTAGGGCATGAACTTGGCGATGTTGCTGTGGCAATAATTCCGGAATTAATCGCGGCAATAATTCCGGCAGCGGCATGGGCATAGTGTGCACGCGCTATAATGTGTAGCTAAAATGGAAGTTGGCGTATGATATCACGAAAAAGTAGAGCAGCTACCTAGGTAGAGTAGTACCCTGGTTAACCTCCCGCTAGAGGCGCTTATCGGATTTTCATACCTTCTCGAAAGTCGCTTTTCGACTTCGACTACTATCTTTTCGATATTCGTTTCGATCAACCAAATAAAACAAACTCACACTTCGGGCTCAGCCTCAAAGGAGCACTCGAATCCTTCATGGTTTCCTAATCTGTGCGGTGCGCGTCAGTGTCACAATCACAAGTCAAAGTTGTTCAGCCACAAGAAAAAGAAGAAGAAGCAAAAGCCGACAGTTGGCCGACAGAGACATTTTGAAGAGGCCAAGTTGAGGCCAAGAGGCCATAAAAGAAGAAGAAGTTGAAGAAAGAGAACCAAGAAATGTTGTATTTATTTATTTTCGCATTGTATTTTCGTTGAAATGCCATTGCTTACAAGGAAATACATATTTACTTTCTATTTATCTATTCTGAGACCGTGCCTAGCGAATATACCATACGCAAACATGTCTTCGGGAAGTATCGATGCCGGTATGTTCAATAGTTTTTAGCTTTTACTAAGTAGGTTCTTACCACCTAAGTAGGGAGGTATCTATGTATGAATAATGAAACCTCGAGGGGTAGGTACCTACCTACCCATTGAACTTGCCTAGCCTACACTTCTAAAGGTTCTTGCTAATATGCTATGAATCTAATTATTTTCAGACAAATATTCTGTGGCCTACGTAACTGTACCAAGCGCAGAGGTAGGGAAAACTATTGGGCATGGACTCGTGAAGGAAAAATTGGCGGCCTGTGTCAATATTATACCCCAGGTCACCTCAATCTATGAATGGAACAATGAAATTAACGAGGATAATGAGGTAAAGCTTTTGTAGAATAATATGTATAAGCATGACATGGTAATTGTTTTAACCATTCATCTATGAAAAGTAGAATTTTTTATTTGTACTACTCAATAGCTGCGGCATATATAATATCATACTATCATATCCAACTAATATTATTAACACAAAAGTTTGTATGGATTTTGTTACTCCTTCATGCGGGTGGAAGATAAATAGTTACTTTTTTCCATATAGGTTTTATTAGGAGTTGATATTTAACCTTCGGTAAGCTGGGACGCAGATCCAGTAGACAATAAACTTTCTATTGTATCTGGAATTCAGGCATATTAGGGGTTAATCTTTGACCTGAGCCCTAAGCTACCTACATTCAATCAGTTACTTGTTTCAGGCACTTCTAATGATTAAAACCCGCACATCGCAAGTGGATCGGCTTACAGAATATGTTCGTTCCCATCACCCGTATGAAGTCTGTGAGGTCATATCCCTGCCTATAAAGAACGGGAACCCACCGTATTTGAAATGGATTGGAGAGAATGTTCCTGATACTCAGTGCAGTGGTTGCAAGGACTAGAATAGAATATAAAATTGGTTAGCTATGAATCACTTATTTTATTCATCTATCTTCTAGCACAGTTTTATATAGTGTAAGCTTTGGTTTTTATAATCCCTTGAGGATTTCAAAAAATAGTTAAAATACCTACAAACATTTAGGGTAAAAGTGAAAACATAGGCAGCTAAGCTAATAGCTTTTATAAAAAAAAATATGTATGGGGTTTGCGTAGTTTTAAAACAGCGCCATCTATTAGCTCAGTCTCCAACTACATAGATGTTGAGAGTGTAAACTGAATGCCTTGAGGTAAAGTTTCATAATCTCAATCTGTTTTTGCTACTACCGACAGATGGAGCCACTACAATCTTCAAAAGCAACTATCCTCCGAAAATACGGTCTTCCTGTTGGAAAACTCAGAAGTAGGTAAGCCACCATAATATTATAATAATACTAGCTGGTGCCCGCGACTTCATCAACGCAGTATTAGAAGTGCAATTTACTATGCGAAACCGTCTAGGCGTTTCTGAAGAATTCGCGTCCTGTTAACTTTCCGAGATAAAAAATTAGCCTATGTGTTGATCCAGCTCACGGACAATATATGTATATTCCGAGTTTCATCCGAATCGGATCAGTAGTTTTTGCGTGAAAGAGGAAAAAACATCCATACATACATCCTCACAAATTTTCGCGTTTACAATATTCGGAATATTTCCGGAAAAAGAAATCCTGGCAAAGTTCACTTGCGATAAAAATCTTCCTTTCCAAAACCTAACGACATTGCGAGTCGTAGGAACCCAGTAGGTTTGCGGCAGAGAGATGGTTATCAACCCCGCCCTTTCTAAAAATATTGCTGTTGGAGCGGTTTAGTTTAACTTAGTGAAGTGGAGTTACTAAATAAACATATCTATAGGTTAGGTCACAAGTTAGTGCTGGGGCCTTATGCTCACTTCGGCAGATATTTTACTCTAGGATGATGTCAAAATGAAGTCAAAATCTCGATTACCAGTGGGTGAAACGAGTTTTCGGCCGAGATGAGAGAGCGAGAGAGATTTCAGTTTTTTATTTTTCAATCCCACATATTACGTACTGCATTCATATTATTTTATTATAATCTTGTTACAGTGAATTATTACCAGCACCAAAAAACTTTTCAGTTCCATAACCATTTCAATTTACGCTAATGGTGATAAAAACTAACATTACCCGCTAATTGGCTCATTTGTATGGTAACTTTACACAAAACTCCGCGTGTACCTACCTCACAAAGAAAAGACAAATAGGTTTCGGGACCCGCATGAACGTAGCCGCACTTGCCTCTCAGCTAGCCAATCGTAGCGCGCTCGTAGACGTCTACGAGTTCCGTAGCGTCCGCTGACGCAGTGAGATCGCGGCGTAGCGCTACGCCCATCCAGAGTTATCGGGAGTCTCGCAGCTGGTTCTAAGAGGTGGGATGATGATGTGGATATCATCAGATGTTGTGAAGTAAGATGCCGGAAGGTGTTGAAGGCAGGATGTTGGGTCGGTAGTGCGCGCGGCGAGGGCGACAGATCGATCGCGCGACATCGACCGCGCGGGCATCGGCCAGTGCCAGCGGCGGCGGGGCTGTAGTGCGCTCGGCTCAGTCGCGCGCGGACTTGCGTGAGGCGCGCGTGGCCGCCGGTGCATGGCACGACTGACTGGATGCCTCGCGCCCGTGGGGAATGGCTTCGTCCGAGGAAGAGACGACTACGGCGTCGCTCTCTGACGATGTCGAATGCCTCAGCGTCCGAAAATGGTGGTGCTTCTTGTTGTCGTCGATCATCACGTTCCTTGCGGGACTGTGCGTGGTGCTGGTATGGCGCGCGTGCGCGTTCGTCTGCTGCCACAAGGAGCCCGAGCTGGCCCCCAACGACCCCAAGCAGAAGGAGCAGAAGGCGGCGCGGCAGGGGAAACAGGAGTTCGAGGGGACCTTCATGACCGAAGCGAAAGACTGGGCCGGCGAACTCATCTCCGGCCAGACCACCACCGGCCGAATTCTGGTAAGTTAGACTAACTTACTCCTGTTTCTTATTCTCCTTCTCCAACTTATCTGGTTTTAGAACCCACGCCTTCTCTATAGAAAGGACCAGGTTGGTCTACATACAATTTGGTTATTTACACCAAAAAGAACTCTAATTTCTAAACGTCTAGTGTGAGCTGTCTTAGAAGTTCCACTAGTCAATCTCTATCTTCAAATATTTCAAAGTAAAGAATTCAGACTGATTAACGAACATGCCATGAGCTTATAAACAGAAAAGTCAAAGTTTGATAGTTTATCGCACATATACTGAAACACTACTGAATTAAGTTCATGCTGAAATTATTGCCATCTCTCCCTCTCATTTATGGGTAAGGTTAAAAGTTTAACTTTGAGTGTCGTTTTAGTATTCGGGCGTGAGACATCTAATAATCTTGAGTAGTAAACAAAAAGACAAAAAGTGTCAAAATCCACACACGCCTACTAAATATTGATTAAGCTAAATAATACATCGATGCAAAGCAGATGACTTTTAAAACTTGTATGAATTAAAAGTTCGAAGGCAACCGACGAGAAAATAGTGACAAAGCACACCCTTTCAAGATGCTTATAAAGTAAATGAAGTAGATAAATTAGTATGGACTTTATTATACTTTAGGACACTCTTACTTCATTCATCTTCATTCAGCGGAATCTGCGCATATACCTTTAGTTTTTGAAAGCTTTTTGACCCTTGTTATAAGTACTGGTCGCTTTTCTAAGTAACCTAATCTAATTTTAAATAAACAAAGTAGGTAGTCTGAACTTCGATTGAATTTATTCTACGTCACGAGCTGTTTCAAATTAGTTGCGCAACTAATTTCTCGCGCTACCGAATTCTCATCTACCCTCATTACGTCAGAACTGGCTACTTGTACTGTTATTGACACCAGAGAAAACCGATTAACGACCAATCAGGACAGAGCTATCAGCGCGGGATACGATCTGTCCAATCAGTGGGGTCTTGCAAAATAAGGTTAAATACCTATTATTTGAATCCCATAAATAGAAAAAGTACTTATATAAATTCATAATTAACTTTTAATGCGAATATTGAGTTTTGATAACGCTAGTTTTTTATTTTGTTACATAGTTATAAAAAGTACATTACCTAACTATACAATGTAATCTTTTTTAAGAAAACTACTTACTTTACTTCAGCTACGCAACATAATATCTTGCCTATCGCACTTAAATAATGAATAAATCCATGACTGGTTCATAGTTTCCATTACTGCTCCAATATAAGCTCACTTGAAGGGCTGGGATGTAAAGCGGCAATGCGTGACTAACACTGCTTTGGAGTCATTGTGGTGAATATTCAAAAAAGCTGGATTCTGTTGTTTGAAAATTAGTTGATCCCACGCAAACTTTCGCATTTACAATATTTTTAGTGGGTTTTAGCTACAACAAGTGTGTGTGTTTACTTCTGACTCATCAATAAAAAAGTGCACACAAAAAACGAACCCACATAGATTCGATGGTCAAGATGTGATTCAATTCAACTCAAGTCAATCAATAGATGAAATTACAGGTTTACGGATAACAATTTCTTGTTTTACTTTTATGATTAAAAGTTGGACAACTAATAACTAATCAACAAATTTTACCGAAGAATGAGGGGCATTGTGTCTATCTGTTTGTTTGTGGTATTGTACTAATAGCTCTAAAGTTCCAACGAATTTATACAAGATATAAGTTCTAATTATGAACATTCAATATTTTATTACGATAAAAGTTTAGGGAAAGCTTTTTATCAGCGTAGGGGATGCACGGGCAAAAGCTAGTCTCGCTATCCATCTAGTTAATTAAATTTGCAATGATTGGGGTAACAGACAACGCCATGAAGATGCCGTTTCATCTCTGCTCCAGTTTTCAAGTAACTGACATGCTTCTAGGACGCTTACGTCATGCCTTCCCCTAGTGGCCATTATGGTTTCAAATTATCATGTAAATTGTGTTGGATAGATGTGCAACTCCTTTAAAAGTTTTTATCTATCAACTTATAGCAAACTGACCCCACATAATGTACCACCATGACATCCAGACCTGAGACGATGCATATTTGAAGATCTTGCATGCATTCCATCGATATTTTGCCCTCAACCCGTGCGTGCAGCCCTTATCACGTAATTCACGACAGATGAAGTGGAAAAACTGCTGTCACTTGCTAGAAAAGTGTACTTTTCGTGCTCGCTTTTGACCGCGAGTTTCAGGTGTGGTTTACGAAAGAGTTGGAGAGCCTCTACGCCAGTAAACGTCGGTTAAAAACAGCAATTTCAGTAACTTGGAGTTTTTAACCTATCCAGATCAGTAGACTAGGTATAAGAAATATACTTTTTAAATATTATATTTACCCTTCCAACCTTTTTCGGGACTTCTTGGTCCGTCCGAACCCTACTCACAGTATGAATTGATAAAAATAGATTTTGTTTATTTTAACATTGTCGGGAGTTTCACTACTGTGTGATCAATAGGAGCTTTCTGTGCCATAACAAAACCATTATTTCTACGCTATGATATCACTCCCTTGGTCTAGCTTGTTTACGATGCGTATGTCCTTGCGGAAAACCTTAGATATCTACTTTATAACTATATCTATTCAATAGGAAAGTTATGTAGATGACTGTTTACTCCTACACGGGTTTTGGGAACACTAGGAACTTTTTATTATCTTTTGTAAGTAATCTATTTTGTCGCACAAAAACAAGAAAATAATCGGTACCTACTTTAATATTTTGTAGTTTTTAATCAGAAATAACCTGCCTATGAACGAATGTAGGTTTATTTGTAACATTGAAGGATAAATACATGATTTTTCGATTCAAAATAAAGTTTTACTTGCCCTAGACTACAAAAATGAAGTTAAGCTCAGAATCAAAAACACTGAAAGATCTCTAACTATTACTTATCACCTCTATTATAAAAAAGCATGTCTAATAAATAGGAGTTTCTTTAGGTATCTAAACATAGATCAACAACTATATACATAGATTTTCGACTGCTTCAAGACGTTCCCTAGACCACAATCTCATTAAACATTCAAAGTGCCTCTGTAGCAGAATACTTTAATTTATTGAAACACCTCAGATCCTGTGCTCCCAAACCCCAAGGCAATTACACCAGAATAAACTTTATAAGGAAAAGCCATTTTGAACCTTAGCACCATCCATCAACGTCCGATTTATGTCGCTCATTTCCGATTGGTGATTTGAAACTGATTAATGAAAACCGATAATCATTGATAACCATAAAACAGTCGATGGGTTGATGCTATAAACACGATATAATATCACTCTGTGGCCTCATTCGCCTCGCAACTCAGTTGGTAGTGGCTCTGTCTTGTGCGGTATGTTGTAGGTTCAATCCCCAGCGAAGACAAAAATTTTTTGTGATGAATACACGATTTTTCTGCGTCATACTGTTATAATGGCTAGCTATAGATAAAGTATAAAATATGTAGCTACTATGCTTTATGCCCCTACTTATCTATAAAGTATAATTACTGTTAGGTATTATGTAAAAAAAAAGACTCCCACCGCGTTTGTCTATTTATAACTAAAGCATCTAATTGTACTCCAGTTTTTACTAAAGTAAGTTTCGTAGTAATTCAATTTGCGTGAAACTAGGGCGTGTCAGTAACTCACTACTTAAAATCCCTTTCTGAATGAATCGGTTGAAATCTCTTTTACCGTTGAGGCGTCATTCATTATCGTTTACTAATCCGGCCATCTAGTTTTATTAAAATTTGCAGTAGAGTTTCTTGTGAAAATCTCGTTCGGGGAAGTACTACCACCTACCTAATTCTACCGCCAAGCAGTGATGCTCGCGTTGCTGTGTTTCGGTTTGAAGGGTGCCGGTGCAATTACAGTCATATGAGACCTAACACATTTATGTCTCGGTATGGGCACAGTGCAATGCATCACAGGGCACGTCCTCAGCGAGGTAATGCATCGTTATAGCCTGCGGCTACCACTTAAAATTAGTTGGGCCATCGGTTTATTCCATCATTCTGTTGTATAAAAAAAACAACTCAAGTTTATGAATCATGCTAGATGCAATGACCTAATGTCCATGTACTTTGTGTGAAGTTATATCACAGGAGAAATAAAAGTACCGTCCTCTAGTCCCAAACTAAGCAAACCTTGTCCTATGGGGACTAGATTGCTGATCTTATACCTTTTGTAAATACATAGTAACACAGAGACATGGAACAAACATCTATTTTTCCCACACACAAATGTTTGTTCTCAGTGGGGATCGAACCCACGATACACAGCATGGAAGGCAGAGCTATTACCGACTGAGCTGTGACGCCTGTCACCAGTACAAACATTTCACTCCTTTGAATTAAATTAGAAGTTCGAGTATAGTACAAACATTTCAATAGCAAGGGTTGTTTGATCAAAGGTTTCCCACATTGAACTTTACATCAATGTAACGAAAGGGAGTGCACATCGATCACTCCTAACTGGGTCAGGGTCCGCGGCAGAACCGACGGCGTCGTGGAAACGTAATCTCATATTACCTTTTACTTCCTATTACTTATTTTGTACCAACTCTGAACGTGAAAGCAAAAATACCATTTATTCTATTATAATTATTTAAAAATTATATACATTACTACATAATACCCGCGACTTCGGACGCGTACGAAACTTTCCACCAAAATATCTGTCACCAGCATACGATAAACCTCGCCGATAAACAGACGAACTCGATTTTCGGAATTAGAATCGTTTATTTAGTAGATCTGCATATTTAGTTTATCCATATCTTTAATTTTAGTTTTTGGCTTTTTTTACTGTTTTATACATTTATATTAGAAACAATGGGCACTGGAACAACTGGAAATGGAACGCAGTGTTCTCGGCCTAAAACGCATCGACCGGGTGCGGAATACAATGCTGCGTTCAATGACTGGCATTGCCGACGTAGGCAGTAAATCGGCGAAGCTCAAGTGGGAGTGGGCGGGCCACGTATGTCGGATGCAACCTGAGAAGTGGGCGAAAATCGTCACTCCTTGGGTGCCTGAGAACGGGAGGCGACGACCGGGCCGGCCGAGAAGACGTTGGCGGGACGATCTCGACGTTCACATAAGAGAGTGGTGGAACAACGCCAACGACCGGGACCAGTGGAAGACTTTGGGGGAGACCTTTGCCCAGCAGTGGGACACAATAGGTTAAATAAAAAAATAAAAAAAAAATATTAGAAAATTTCATGCATATTTAATTAAAATCATGTTATTACAATTCTTTATGTCGTACTTAATTATTATATTATATTTAATGTATCAGTAATATATATTTATTTACACGTGATCACTCAATCAATAGTAGCCGCCTTTATGGCTAACGCTCTTATTTAGATTGAAATATTGACGTCATTGTTTTAGTATTCTATCTTATGGCTAGCGTTATTCCGAGTTGGTTAAATTAAGTAGGTAATCGTAGAAAATAATACCATGTCCTCAGAATAAGTCAAACAAACCGCTTTTATTTTAATTTATAGATCTCCACATACTAGTGCATATTTTCCATTGGATTGTTAGTCGACTTATGTTTCTGACTGTACCTAACAACGTAGGATTTTGATTGCTTAAAAATATTAGAAGATGATTATCGTGATCATTGTATGCGCAAGTTTTTTATTCGTCTGTGCAAGTTTTTCGACCTTAGATTGTCCTTATAAAGACATAAACGCGCACGCGTGTTTGTGCACTTTTTGTGTTAATTTTAGCATTATGCTTAGCAACACGTTTTTCACTGTTTTGATGATTGTTAATAACAGAAGTGTTCAATTTATAATATAATTTGTTTCGATCTGTCTTTGTTTTGTAAATTCGAGTATGGATTTGGGATTGGGCTCAGATTACTTTAGTAAGAGTTGAGTTCCTGAAGTATGCTATGGACTTTGTTATATGACTTATGCACGGTAATTTTCTTACGACTATGTATTTTTTATACACAAATAGCCTAAAACTTGATAAAAAAATGCATTTTCTCGTAACTACCCTCTTTAGACCATCAAATCTCCCCGCTATATAGCCAGAAGCTTTCACCTTTTAAAAATGCTTTTAAAACCGTCAAATTCAATTCTTTACGGTCCCGAATTCTATTTTCACCCTCTTTTAACATGAAAAATGCATCAGAGCTGTCACACACAGCCAACTGTGACCTATAAAACTTTCATCGTTGTACCCTGCCAGATGGAGTGTACAGAACTTTTCATGGGCGTGTTTGAATCGCCTCTGTAACGTTCTAGAAACGCCATTATGCTTAAATAGACTAAAACCCGTTGGATATACTATAAAAAAATATCGTGTGGAATTTATTTTTGACCCGCGATCTAACGCGAGTATCTCCCAAATGACATCTTATAGATAGTTATCTTAAGATGACCTGTATCCTTTTTAGAAATCCAACAAATGGGATGTCATGTTACATTGGTTTTTATTAAGAGGAGAGCTAAAGCGAATTTTTAACGTTACGTCAAAAAGCTTCTTACACTCTGAACTCAACATGCACAAGTAAAACACTTGCGCCTTGACTATTTTTTTTAAATAAAAACTACCAGTATTTGAACCATAGTAATTTATTTTAGTAGATAATGTAGTATAACTTTTTATTTATCCCAAAAGTTTAACAGAATAAACTATTTTTAGAACAAAATGTACTTCTATTTGGAGCGAGAGATAAGATAAGTCCCATCGGGCTCGCCTAAGATATTGGTTTTAGTCTATTCTTGCAACATATCGTACGTGGTCGATACACAGCATCGGGTGATTGTATGCGTCGATATCGACATGACAGCAAACAAAAATATACGTTTCGGCGCCAAAGAGGTCTGAAAGCGGTTTTATTTCTAAATAATTATGATGTTACCTCTCCGCCGCCTAGTCGGGCTTTATCCATAAGTGAGAGAAGAGCAACTGAACGAAATTAAAAAAATAAGGAAATTTTCAACAGTTTCACATTTACGAAACAGATTTCTGCTTACTAAGTTAGTTTCAGCAAAAAAAAATCCTGCTTTTACAAATAATTTTGACCTATAATAATTTTGATAGTATCCAAGGTGCGGTTGGTTAGTTTAATATTAATTGGTGGGGCAGTTTTATAGTCCTTTTTAAAATAATTCAAACATGCCTCTCCCGGCTGACCTCTTTAATATTTAATGACAGATAAAATCGGAATGGGACCAATCGAAAACAAAACAGGGTCAGACGGGTACCTAGCTTGGTGTCAGGGTCTCGTTTATAAGTTGATTTTTACTTCGACATATTCCTAAGTTTGTTGTCGGTTCTTCTAAGCCTCTAAACTAAACTATGATTATATAAAATGCAGTAAAAAAAGAAATCGGAACGCTACGTTATTTTAATATATTCTAGAAATCCCCACTAAGAAATCCCTACCAGTTGAGATTTTAGCTTTTTTACCGTTCTCTGTAACAAACAGTTACATATCAACATGCCATCGTTATTAATTACTCATTCCTAAAAATAACTAAAACCCTTGCAAAAAAAACCTAACCTCAAGGTTTGTCGTGTGTGGTGGTGATACATTATGCAAGTTTTTTTGTCGCATTCTTCTTGCCGCCCTAAACCAATCAATCAATATCCCTCCCGGCTATCAAACGCACTCACCGCAGTCCCTAACCCAGCCATAAGCTAGGGCTGTAAAATAGGCACGTGCTTGTGTACCTCGAAACACATAATAATGAGAACTATGCTTCTTCAGCTTGAATAACTTTTCTGGACAAGTCTGAAGAAACTAGCAACACTGACGTAGGCTGACAAGTCCGAGAAAACTGACTGCGTCAGCTTCAAGCTTTAGCTTCAAGACAAAATGGATATCATCATCATCATAATTTCAGCCCGTTTGCACCCACTGCTGAGTATAGGCCTCCTCTTTATTACTTTATTTTTAAATGGATATTAAATGTTCTATCAGCAATCTAGTTCCCATTGTTTAAGCTTGCTTAGTTTGGGACTAGAGGGTGCTGTGTCAAATTTCCATGAGTATTTATTTGTTTTATGTATTTCTTAAGTGTACACATACAGTTTTGTGCTAAGAAGTGGCAAGAAGCTTACGATTTGCCGGAAGCGCTTTTTTGTATGAATTGATTACATACGGGTCTCAGCTTTCACCACTTTCCGTCCTCAAATCAATATCCCGGATCCCAGCCATCAAACACACTCACCGCAAAAAGCCATAAAACGAGCTTGTGTCCTACAGAACCCGGAGGTACAGTCGGCAACAAAATCTTGATAAATAATTTAAATTGTTCTAACTTTGGGAGGTTTTGACTATTATTTCGTAACTTTTGTAAGATGTACATCATTCATCATCAACATGACTGCGTTTACTTGGATTTTAAAGACTCAATACGTTAATCGACTTGTGTTGCTGACTGTACCTAGCTGTAAAAGAACTCGCATCTTTAGTTTCATGCTTGCTTATTTTATTCAGCAAGGAAGACTCGGGTTATCCTCGTTTTCGTCGTGTTTTATTTTATCTGGTAACATCTCAAAATATTACGGACCTGTTCGTATGACGTATTCGCTACTAAGAGCAGTAGCGAGTTAGAGTGGGTATTCAGTAATCATACTATGCAAACCTAATTTGGCTCTAAAACAAAATACCCATCGGGATACCATGGTTTCGCGCGGTAGGTATCCGAGCGAAACTTATTGCTATCGCTCTGACTAGGCAGCAAATATTGCATAATATGCTTTTCGACCATGCCATAATGGAGCTAAATCAAAAAAATACACGTAAATATCTAGTTTTAACCAACAAGCGTACAGTCCACCTTATGACGCTCAAGGGCTTTGAGTCTCTGAACCTAATGCCCTGACCTTTTGAAGCTAAAGAATTGATCGTGCGTGAGCATTTTTTCAGGCTAAAAAAATTATCGTGCGCAGTAATTTTTTTCGACGACGACGCTTCTGTTTTAGATCGAGTATAATCCTATACCTAGTTGTATTCCGCTAGACAGCAGTTATTGGCGAACGAGTGACCCATTTAACCACTTCCAGTCTGATTGGTTAGCGTGACAGTAGTCCGTGTTTGACGAAATGTAACAAAACAGGGGGTATTTTTGTGCCACAGAGTAAATATTCTTTCTAGTTTATTACCAAAATTGTACTTACTTGTAATCGTTACCTAAAAACTATAAAAATAATATAATAGTTCAAAAACACATTGTGAGCTTTCCAGTACACACGTCAAGGGCTTGTAATGTGAGTGCTACGCACGTAGCAGGTTCGTAGCAGACCCCAGAAGCGCGTAGCAGTGCGTAGCGGTGCCGCTACGTGCGTAGCATACGCGAAACAATTAGAAGACAAGTATTTTCGTTACAGCAACACTAAGGTCGGTACTTGAGAATAATGCTGTTGGTAGACTAAATGGAAACTTCAGTTTAGATTTTATGAGATTCGATCAAAAATAAATTTTTAAGACTTGTTTTCTTTTTAATTATTTTTTCGAATATTTGGATCATAGTCGCTAGAAGTAAAAATACTACCTTTTATCTTTTACTTGTTAAAACAAATTATGCATACACTGAGTTTTTTTACTCTAGTTCTCCGAAATATGTTCATACTCGTGCCGGTCACCGCCGTACGTTTTATCGCGCAAGGATGTTCACTACTCTGACGTTTCCATGTAGTCTAATATTTTATTCATTTACTGTGCGGGTTCTTTAAAACTACGTCTGCCGTACTGTAAATAAATACTATGAAGAGCATCTTTTATCGAGTGGCAATTATTGAGTCGTGTTTTAGAGTAGGCTAGGCGTGTGAGTCACGTTTTGATTTTAGAAATATTTTTTTTGGTCTATTTCATTAATTTCATTTGTACTGTAATAACGATACTGTTATTTATGTAATAAGTTCATTCAAGGGTCAAGAATAAATTTTTAGGTAAATTCAAAGTGTAGGTAGTTATCATACCTATAGGGGTATGATATGAATCAATGTAAGAGTAACAATTTGGAAGGTTCCAAGAAGCGATAAAACGGTGATAAAAAAGGGTTTCCGCGGCCCCAACCCGAGGGAAATATTCAAGACTCTTGTTTTTCCCAAGTGGGCCCTTCGGTCCCCCGACATAAATACTTTTTTGTTTGGCTAGTTAAGGATTGTTTATCAGTTACGAGTACTTTGTTCGCCGTTTTTGCCCGTTCAATTGTTTGTATGATATTATGTTTCCGTTTTGTAGGGCAGTTACCGCAACAACCCACTTTTGCACACAAGTGCTGTGGATTTTTTTTGTACCCCGTGGCGTTGGTTGTTAGCTACTTGTTATTGTAACTCGTGAAAATATTTATGGCTTGTGTTCTGAGCCTTTTTAGTAACACATACCTACTTCGAATAACATAATAACTATTGAGTTATTGACAAAGCATAAGTTAGAAGGTTTATCGTAGCGAAAAAAGTACATGGCAACAATAAGTTGAATCCAGATTTGTAGCAAGAAAGAAAAAAAATACTATATTTTTGTCTATATATTTATGAATCCATACCCCCCAACTTTATCAACATAGGCTGAACACAGAACAGTCCTTCACACCATTTCAATAAGCATTCATCTAGCAGCGCAGCCCCTGAATCCGCCTCTATAGAGAAGCCTCTAACGTTTATGAACTCGACGATTCAAAGTCAAAGAAAATAATACTTTATACAGTAAAAGCACAAGGATCATTTAAAATTAATTAGAAACTAGACGATTCTCGGTGCCAGTTTCTCGCGAGCCTTTGAAGAACGGGCAAGAAACTGCGGCCCATTCCTAGCGCTTTTTTGTAGGATCCTATATAGAAACTTACCCTCAAAGTTATACTCAAAATATTATTTATAACACCGCTTTGTAACCGCTTCGATTTCGCATTGAACGGCCCATTAGTTCTAAAGCACCATCACAAAAAGCCATCGTCTTGCGTAAAACCGCTGAGTGGGCTACGAATGAGCCTCTGTATCTCCTAATCTCCGAAAATAGGTCAGTGGGTGGCGTACTATCGATTGCCGGTATGTTCAGCTCACCAGGAGCTTGCTTCTGTGGCACGGTGAAGGACAACTGGTCTTGATTTATAGGATTCGGCGTCCGAAAGTGGTTTTTGGAATAGTTTTTTTTTATTTATGGGCGAATAGTGTAAATATACAATCGAGAGCACAAGTTCCGGGTCCTCTATGAAAACTGGAATATCTAAGAAACTATGAATGTGAAATTATGCATTGGAGAGTATTTGAACTGTCTATCAAACTCAATTTATTTCACTAAGCTAGCATTCACGGTTTCAATGATATTCTATTTTTTATAGATGACCCGGAATTTTTGCTTTCGGTTATAGTCGCTTTTCAAGGTAATTCTTATACGAGTAGTATTTTCTGATATCTAATCAAATGGCTGTTGTGTGTTTGCTTATACATTCTGTTCTGAAATAAAGAAATGTGGGTTCGATCTTCACCGAGAACAAACATTTTGTGTGATGGCAACATAAGATTGTCCTGTGTCTGTGTGTTTAAGTATTTCCAAAAAAACTGTATTTATGCAGTCTGGTTTTCATAGCACAAGTTTTGCTTAGTTTGGGACTAGATGGCGTTGTGTTAATCCCATGAATATTTATTTATAAATACACAAATTTCATATACATGTTGCTCGTGAAATATTAAGTATGTAGGTCTTACAAGTGGTGCAATAATTTTTCATGGTTACTGCCACATTTCTTCTACAAATGACACTGACCTTTGCGAGGTACAGTCGCCAGAATAAGGCTCTCGACAGAATAAACTATTAGAAAATTGTGACCCTGGTTTGCTATCAATACACCCGGCGTAAGCTTTTTCGTGCGTTCTTTCGAATGGTTACCGAGTGGTTACCGTGCTACATCGTCGACCACGTCATTGCTTAACATCAGGTAAGATTGTGGTCAAACGGTTGCCTATATTGTATTTTAAAAAAAAAAGTGGTCTTTTCCATACTATATCGAGTTTTTCGTTGAATATGAGAGTGCTTGCTCAGACAGAAGACGATAAGTAAATAAAGTTGTTCCGTTGGGTTTATTGGTACTTAGTAAAATGTAAAAGAAGCACGCACAATAACTTTAGTTTTTTTACTTTAGCAGTTTATTTACTTCTGTGAAATAAAAATATAGGTATATTGTAAATCGACTGTTTTGTGGTCCAATTAGTTCAGACTTTGAGGTACCGCAGTCCTTCGCAAACGATGAATTATTTAGTAGTTATTTTATTCAGCTGATTCGCCCGCAACTTAGTTAAAAAATACTTTGCTGGTATTACGATACCAACTTGTAATTTTGGTAATCCTTTTTGCAACACCGTCCGCCGAATTCGTGAACGCTGATCGTCAATTGCAAGCCGGAATCAGAGTTATTCCAATGTGGAATCCGGAATCCAAACTCCGTAAAACCAGCAGATATGAGTTTGCAACATAAAGGACACGCAGTCGCAACTCGATGACATACGGGCGCCTGTCCGTGACGTGTACGACTCCAATTCCAACGATGACGTCACAACTACACCACTCTTGGCGGAATGCCATATCCATTGGGTTCTGTCCACTGTCCCCAAACCGAATATTAAATTTTATTTATAAGTTGTATTTGTTTTGAATCATATCGCAACACGTGATGTTCTTTATGGGGTGTGAGAAATGTGTTAACTTGCTGTTTTTAGTTGAGGCAGATTGTGGCATTTTTAATTTAGTTTTGATGATTCGTCATACGATTTTTACAGTGGTTTTATTAATAACTAAGGTGGGAGTCGTTCATTTCTGCAATAAAATATATTACTTGCTAGTTTAGTTTTTATAAAATAATATCTATCCAGGTTTACGTGTCCACTATTAGATAATTATATGTTACTACTTAGTATGCTATTCTGTGCCACTCGAGATGTATATCAGCTCTTACCTTATCCTTACAAAGTCAATTGACCACCTGCCTGTACTTAAATAATTTCAAAAAGCATTTAACGAAAGCTTAGGAGCAGGTTAAGAGTTGGGTCTTAATGGACTTAACAGCTCATTTTATGTGCCTTTGTCGCAATTATGAGCCATAATGCTATTCAAATTATATGGTTGGTATATATTAATGATCATTATCCTTGCCCTGTATGGGTGCAAACTTAGTAAATGTAGGTTAAGAAAAATATATATATTATTCATGAATATATGATTCACGAAGTCTTATAACAGAAGGAAACAGAGTTTTGGACAATGTAAAGTTAATAACACAAGTTGATGAACAATTGGAGTTTGTCCAACTGTTTTGGGAGCTTTTGACTATTTGGTGTACAACTTTTGTAAGAATCTAGAATTATATTTACTCATACTAATTTGAATGACAGAACTTGTATAGAAAATTTTTCGATTGCATTTACTTGGATTTTAGCTCATTATGTTGATCGACTTATGTTACTGACTGTACTTATATAACTTACATACTTTCAAAACAGTACATACAGAAAATAATAACTATTTTCAATTTGTACCAACAACACACTGCGCATAATGGACACTCCCAAAGAACCGGTTACAGTGCTATCACATCCGAAAAGCATTAGCCTCCTGATAAAAATGCAAATTATGGGGTAGTTTGGCGCTCTCTGTTGTTCTCTGCCAAGTTTTAGATATTATAGTGGTTGAAATTCAAACTAAAACTATCTTTATTTATAGAAATCATAAGAGTCATAGCAATATCAGTTGTATATCTTTCCTGGTTTGATAAATGTATTCTCAATGACGAAGGCCTTTGGACGATAATCGCTTTCATCTCCAGGATGAACTACTAGCAATATTACTCGCTTCAAACTAACTGATTTCTATTAATTTATTACCTCAATAGGTAAAATTAACCATCAATCCTCTGAAGTCTCTTTAGCATCGATTTTTATGAAGTCATTGTCCTTACTTTTGGCATCGCGTTGGCATCGAATTACTTGGATGACAAATGGTGGGAACAACTGGTTCCATTCCCATTGGCAGATTGTGTCACACCCACGGTCACAGATGAATACTTATTTACTTAGGTTGAAATCTTCCAAGGTTTATAAGGTCGTATTTTCAACTAAACCATATCCAAACTATACACCATTTTCCAACGTTTAAAATACCGTCCGAGCAATTAAGTGGACAGTGCAGTTTGTCGGGTGGTAATAGACGTGTAGACTCTGCATTCAAGACTTTATTTCCTTAGTACAAAATTATTCAATACTTTCAATCCCTTTAGAGTTTCGCTCCAAAGAAGTAACTGCCTTAATCCAATCACTATACGATGCCCACCACACCCAAGCAATTCGAAATGAAAACATTCTAGTACAAACAGAATAGAAAACAGCGAAGTGTCAGCCACCCCGCATGGCGATTGGCTTACCAACAGCTGAACTCATTGTCATGCAATCTGGCATCCAACACATTCGAACTGTTTGCTCCCTGCGGCAAATCACTTTGTGGCGTGTATTCATGCAGTTTTCAAGACCGCCGGCTGTAAATTCCGATTGGAAATTGACAATTAGTGCATTGGATATCTGCTACTGTTTGGAAACTGTTGTAGTTTCAGGTGATTGACAATTAAAGTAGTTGGTTGAAACTAGTTAAAGCTCGTGTATATGCAGTAAAATGTCATGAATGAATGTCAATAATAATGTAAAGCCCTTATTTAAAAGTAGTGTTATGCCTACTTCCTTTGATTAGTTCGGTTCTAGTATGATTTTAGTTGATAAACACCCTTGACTAGATAGTTCTACAGAATGTTCGCAGAATCCATGTCACAAAAAGAAAGCACTCTTTAGTTTCTCATGAAGCTGGCTTTACGAACACTTCCCTCGGCGTGAATCGACAATTTGTGGGGTTGAATCGACTGGCGGTTCGGAATTGCCGTGATTATGTTACGTAAACTATGTTATAACTGTGGGGGTTTTGTTAGTGCAACTTGAGCTTGGCTCTCATTTTCGAGGTATGCCATAAGTGAGTTACTTTACGTAGATAGATGGCCTAGTGCGAAGAACTATTGTCCAACTAAAACGCGAGCAAATTGGAATAATCCCGTCTCGTAGTCTTTAACTACAACAAACATATCTTGTAATACCGTCTGTGGGAATGTGGTAGAACATTCTTAAAATATGTTTTTAATTTGTATTTTGTCATTTCCCACATATGCCCCATTAATCCAGCCAGAAGACGGCCCGTACGAAAACTATGTAAAGATTAGGATTATTTATAAGGCATTTTTTTTTTATGTAGAAATTGCACCTGCACATTTTAAACCAAATGTAAGTCGATTCAAAGCAAATGGGACCAAAATAAACTTTCCACGTGGCAAATGCGACACTGGTGGAAGATTTTGGCATCAAAATTACGGAACACATCGCCGAATTGGCAAAAACCTGACTATTTTCATCTGTGTAGCTATTTTCCTTTATAGCTTTTACAGATTCTGCTTTATTTATACTACACTCTACTACAGTTCCAAGTTTCGGCTAAATCCGTCAATTGCCATTTTCGTCCTTTCGTTTTACGAAAGCTCGGAAAAGCTCAATAAGCTTTTTTATTTCCTTTACTTTTGTAGATCAGTTTTGTTTTGGTACGGAATCCTTACTATGTTAGTCCTTGGTAAATATATTTTTGTATTAAAAATACAGTAGGTTACCTAGTGCCTGAATGATAAATAGAAATACAACTGTGCAAATCATTATAAATAACCCGTTTTTAGTAAAAAATAAATAAAAGTGGTTGAATGCATTAAATACATTCAACAAGGAAATTCCAGTCAGCGCATAATAGGCCTATAAGCCAAGCCAACAGCATAGCCTTGACCCCTGGTACCAGGATGCCGTGACCTGCCGCCGTGAAGCATTATCAATAGATAATAGATCTGGGCGGACTTCAAAGTAGGCAATGTTTCAAGTAAATTACTTCCTTAGAATATTGCCACCACGGGACTTGCTTGCTGTAAACATTAAACTATACGTATAGTATGAAAGTACTAGCTGTCGCCCGCGACTTTGCTCGCGTGGTAGCAGCATACGCATTATTTGGTTAAAATCTTTGAGCCTAATTTTAGACCTTTTAGGGTAGGACTTTTCAAAATTCCTTTCATAGTGCACCCCTACACTATATAAGGAAGGATACTACCCTCCAAATTTCATACCTCTAGGACTTATAGTTCAGGCTGTTCATTGATTGTCAGTCACCATCAGTTTTGTATGAAACCGAAATGAATTCGTCTCAAATAGCGGTATTTGGGCATCGGTCGGTAATAGTGGCTTTAAGAGAAAAGGCTCGCTTATGTTACCAATTTCCAATTTAGTGAAAACATATTCCAAAAACATTTGCCTGCCCCCAGAGACAGGTGTTAAGTTTTCTTTGTTCTTATTTGTTTAATTTAAACAGTATTTTTTATCTAAAAGCATCCTTTTTGAATCGTCTTAAAAATGTTTGTGCTTCGCCAGATGTTTGCATCCAAACATTCGTTCAATAGTTGAAACGTTGGTGGAAAATGTAGCTTATTGTAATGGCCTCTCGCATCGATTGTTTATTGATTACAGTTTCTAACAACAAATCATTTAGAAGCTCGTGAGGACCATCAGCCGCGACCGCGCTCCATTCCGGCTATTCTTGCCTGGCTAAATATAAAACAGCCATGTCACATAACGCGACATCGTCAGCCCCATCTGCTCCATCAATTCAAACCCTATCACCACAAAAATAAAGACCACGCAACTCACCACGCGATGCGACATCGAATCGCTACGGTTGCTGTACAAGGCAAATAAAACCTTAACCCAACCACTTAAATGTCAAGTTCGTGAACCTGGCGAACTTCGCTCCGTTATCAAGGTGTTCTGAATCTTATCGGCCTGAATATAAACTTCAATTCGAACTGCACCATGAAATAAAGGCTTTATGGGGCTGAAATTGTCAGTTCAGTAATGACCGTCATTTGCGGAGTAGGTAGTAGATCTATAGAACTACGGTTCCTGTATTTATGGGGTAGCTAAATTAAATCGACCGAAGATAATTAAAGAAACAAGATTATTACGGGACAAAAAGTAATTTAACCAATCAATCGTCGGAATTATGAAGTAGATGAGGGGTAATGCGAAAAATTAACTAGTTTCTACTGTTGCTATGTCTACAAATGTACTAGGCTTACCCAAAGTGACTATTTTTGAAACCCAGCTAAAATAACACACCTGCTATCTTAAAAACAGGTATAACTTACAATTACCATACTGAAGCAGCTTCTAAAGATTAATCGCAAAACTATTACAAACAGGAGAACGCCTAAGACTGTATTAATGGATGTGAAACAATGTCTAGTCGTAGGGATATTGGCAGCACGCCTAAGTGGCTAAATGGGTGCTTTGACTTTACAATGGTAACACTGTGGGGATTATGGTAATTTCTTTTTGAAGAAACTGGCGATGCTACCATTCTAGGCACGATTTTGAAAACAATAATCCAATAATACCTATCAGTGATAGTCTTCACTATCAAATGTTATACTGAAGTGATTCTGAGAAATAAAAATACGTCTCGTGATGATTATTTTATTTTCTGATGACTTCTTTTTTGTTGTGATATCTACGAGACGGGAACCCAAGAGTGAATATATAAATGATGATTCTCAAGCTGCTAGAAACCACTCGTGCGCGTACTAAACACATACGTATAACATGTCTACAGTAAAATTAACGCTTAACAATACTAAAGGGCCACTTCTATCAAGGCTGTCCAAAAATACCGATTAAAACGAAACTGGCCTTGCATCAGATGCTTGAGATTATCTTCACAACAGCAAGCATGAAAATGAAGATGTCAACGAACTTAGAACTCTGTATAATGCGTGACGATATTCCATTAATAACACCAACTTTGGAAACATTTGTTACAAAAATATTGCTGTTAAAAAGATGGAATTAAAACCACTCTCAAATAAAACTGAGACCTAGCACTCGTAACACGTTTCTATTGTGAGTTTATGTTATCTTCTAGCGATTATATATCTTTAAAGAAAACTACAAATCTAAAAACATGGCGTAGCAAAAAAATTCCAAAATTCCAAATGGTGATGTGTTTTTCTCCGGCCACAGCCAAGGTTTGGCACTTTGTATGATTTCTCAAGAATTTGAATAGATACCTATGTAAATGCGTATAGCAACTTGTTGAATTTAACTAAAACGTAAACAGCTTAGGTGTTAGATCGGCAACGTTTTACAAGATAGCCATCTTGCAGAGTTACTGCTCTGGGAAAGAAATGTGTGGGTGCGCAAGTTGTTTTTGGAACATTGTAACATTTGTAACTTTGGTTTGAAAGCTTTTATATTTTAATTTTACTACACACGACATGGAAGGGCTTCCTTTCACTATATGCAGGTTTTTTTTCGACGCTTCACAGTTATCCTTGTGCCTTTGAATAAATAGTTATTTCTATTTTCCTTCATCAGCTATCATCAGTCATCGAAATACCTTCCTTTCTTACTCGTATCATCTTTCACACAATCCATCATCTCTTTGACTTTTAAATCTACCCGCATTTTCTTGTATTATGTCAATTTACAGAACATAAAACCATTTTACCAGAATGTTTACTAAGCATTTTTTGGCAGTAACCGCAGTGAGCCGCAATTTCAATTTGGATCAAGAGCAATATAAACATACAAGATGAGAACTTTGGAACGGTAATAAAATCTAAACCCGTGCTTTGGTTTATTAGCAGTAAATCAAATGGAAACGAACCGTTTAAGTGAATAGGACATTGGATACGCTACTGATGGCTTTTTTATGAATTAGGGTCAAGGAAAACCACAGCAAGCAACTATATAAATTTACTTATGATATAAAATTTGATATCGAGAAAACATAAATTTGTAAGTTCTTAGAAAATGAATCAAAAGGACATAGGTAGCAAAAAAACAGCATAGCTTATTCAATATTAGGTTTTTCCTAGATGCATGGCAGATCCTATTGCAAACATTGTTCAGCAAATAGTTTATTTTATTAGAAGCTACACTTCAAAAATCAAGAAAATATTCCGAAAAAGCGTAACTCGATTAAAAACATCGTTCACAGCGTTCTTTTAAAAATTGGTAAAGAAGCAACTCCCGTTGAAACGGGCAAGGAATTAGTTTTATTTATACCGTAACATTTGTCATTCGCTTCGGAAACTCCGGATTTCTGTGTCACTATTAAAATAGAAATCTCTTTACACTCGCGTAAAGCGTCTGTCCTAGTAATGAAGACGGTAATTCAGAGGAGATGGTATTGAAAGTAGACTCTTGAATTTTTTTTAACTAGAATTTGCTAACACTTAGGGTTATTTTGTATTATCGTGAATCATTAATGAGTGAGCATCTACTACAGTTAGCATCATTAGTAAATGATGATGAAACAACGTTTCAAAAATGTTTAAAACTAGGTAGTTCCTATTTTCTTTTTCCAATGTAAAAACTCTAGGCATCCCAAAAGTACTCGATAGTATTTCGGTACGCAATTTTGAAATTCTGAATAAGTGATCTACTTCTGATATACTACTACTGGATACTAAATAGTTTAGTTTCAAGAAAAAAACATTGTTTTCCATCTATATATATGTTGTTTTTCTCTAGGTTTACCCGACTTATCTGCACATTTGATAGTGGTCGTTATATAAAATAAACATTTTAATTTTTATCTCCGGTTCGAAGGCAAATGGAACACGATTTATTATCATTCGTGAACAGATTTTAAATATTTTTGCAGAAGCTCTCGCAATGTTGGTTTTAACGAGAGGATGTAAAGTTCCATCGGGAATATTGAAAAAATATTCCACATTCTGAAGTGATTCATTCCCAGCTGTAGTACTCTACCTACACACGAGTGTATACTGGTAGATTATGTACATTTCTCCTAACATACACAAGTTTTTTATTCGTCTGCACTTGGTTGCAGGCACCGCATAAAACGTATAAAACCCTCGAAAATCCGTGATATTTATATTTATTTATTGCCAGAGGCTGGTTTTTATCTGTTTCATGTGGTACTTATTTCATGCTGATGTGGCGCTTTAATTCAGCTTCTCCTGCCTGATTTTTTGTGTCTGTATCTGAAATGCAAGGTCAGTAGGTTCCTACATTATATTGGAAACTGCTTTCCTGCTCGTAGCTAAAGCTCTTGTTGATTAATAATAATATTATGCAATTTCATTTAAAAAATAAACTGTTTTCCTTGCATAATCTGAATTGTTTAGACTTGATTGTATACTTTCTGTTTTGCCAACGGAATACGCGTCCATTGTCCCGTCCACAATACCGCCCTGGTCTTTGTGCAAAGCTTAATTTGCATTCCACACCAACCAAAAGGTAATTCGGTTTGCTACTAATTTAGCATTGTTGCTGCTCAGCAATTATTACAAAAGACCACAAAGTCTGTTTTGACTTGAACGTTTCTGGGTGTTGATTTATCAGTTCGAGCTTTTGATGGGCTTTCAATTCTATGAACGATATCATTCCTACTGTTTCTGAGGTGTTCTGTAAGTGCATTTGGTGCATAAAAGACAGAACGAACTAAAACGCTTATAAAATGAGCAAAGCTGCTAGGCAGCATCGCGTTCAACACCTTCGAAGTGTCGGGCCGTGTTGCCACCACGTGACAACCGATGTATATCTTCGAATTGAACGTGACTTACGCCAGCAATCGTATTTTTGCTCCAGTGAGTTTTAATTTGAAATTCTTGAAGACACGTAATACCCTTATGTTGCCCTCGTGCGTTGGTGATGAAATTCTTGCGCCGAGGAATTTGTTCGTTGGTATTTTCTATATTTATCATTCCTTCTCTTTGTTTTAATATATCTGTATGTCCTAGTTTATTAAGAAGAATTGCATTAGGTATAGACGGCATATTTTATATGGATGTTAACGTTGATAAATACATCGATAAAGACAATTAATCCATTGACATCTAAATCCAGTTTTGTCATCCAAAGCTTTTCCTCTCTCGAAGACTTAGCCTTGAAGAGTCACATTGGACGCTATTACGAATTTGGGTGACCCAGTTTTTTGGCCCGTACCCTGCACATGTTTCTTATAAAACACATTGGTTCATGTAGGGTAGGTAAGGGAGTTGCGATATTCCCAGTCGAAATTTATAAGGCGTTCGATTTCCGCCCCGTTAGCTCTATCCTTTTATAGACGCCACCGGTTCGGAAAGAGGCTCGCATTTCTCGGGCTCGCCGCTTTTGGTACAAAGCTGAATACAGGTAGGTAACAAAGGAAATAGCATTTAATGAGACTTCAGTCATGATCTCGGCCTTTTATAAGGGTTAGTTTTTTATGGTATGAAACTTATAAGAAAACGTTACGTTTTATTGGAATCTGTGAATAGCATTTCAAGTAGCGATTTTTTCACGAATTGGTGTCACATTCTTCAACCCATGAACACACGGAAGTTATCATGGTCTCTAAACAAACTAATGTCACAAACCTAAACTATTCAAATTAATTTCCAAAAAAAAATCACAAAGTTTACTGTGACTATCATTTTAGGTACGGTTTTAACAACGTTCACTTCACTGTGACTATAATTTTACTGAAATGATATGAATATTTGTTAGACCCTTTGATATCCAATTTTCCTGGAATGCACATCGTGGTCTACTGTAATTAAAACGAACACTACTTGGAAGTCGAAACAGCCACCTTTAATAAATCAATAGCCATATACGACGCCAAATGGAAATGCTTTTGTTACGTAAGAAATTCGTCACAAGAACTAGAACTGAAGAAAATAAGGGTAAACGAACTATGACGCTGGCTTATGAGGCTGAAGTTCTTGTAATCTGACGTAATGTAGCTGACATAAAGCTTCCATTAGGCGGGTCATTAAATATATTGTTTATTTACTGTTCTTCCGTCGGGTTTAGTGAGCTATTGAACTAGGTGCTCGTAATTATTTGTATTGGTCTGAAGATGTAATTTTATTTTATTTTCAAGATTGTATGATTTCATGTTGTTCATAATTGTTTTTTACCGAAATCGCAATCACTTCTCACTAAGTTAAAACTAAGTAAAATTAATGCACTATGCAACATGTTATGTGAAACCTTCAGCGAACGAGGAATAACCAATTACTAAGATAGATTAACCTCGAGTTAGTAAATCTTCCCTTGCTCCGTCTTCAAGGCGTCACCTTCGGGATGGCGTGCTGGCGCTGCATAATTGGATACTGTAACTGGATTAGCCTTGTTGCACGCAGTTATTTTACAATCCAATAACGCAACACGGGTATCTTGACCGCATTCGTAGAAACAACTAATATATATAGCAATGTTTTACAACTTTGGAAAACCAGTAGTTTTATTACAACTACAAATGAAAAGGTGTCCAGATAAACCTCGAAATATTTGCAAAATAAACATTTATACATAATAATCCCGCAGGACCGGAGAGCCTGACGTAGTGGGTGCATTCATGCTAAATATGTAGATAGATGTTTATGTGCGTTTTACTGAACAGTAGCAGAACCGCAAAGTTGGGCTGTTCAGTTCGTTGTAGCTAAACATTTGGAAGTTGGAGCAGACAAAGTTTGTCATGCTAGTCTGAACTCACTCAATTAACTCAACTAGGAATTCACTACGGCACCTTTACTCTTTGCCTGGAAAAAGTGCTTATATTTCCCTGAGATCGTAAAAACATAGGCCGTAAACCATTTTATAGAAGCTCAGTGTTCCCGTCCAAACAAAGAGCTAATAAAGACAAATACGCCGGTGGAAATTGGAAGTCAACAAATAAAACGGCTAGTTCTTAAGGATCCACAGTTTCCACTTAAGCTGGACTTGGCAAGTTGCCAAGTCGCAGCACTTTTGTGACAAGTTGGTGCAATCCGTTTCCAGCCCATTCGTAGCACCCACCCGTGAAATTATTTTAAAAAGTTGAATGAGCTGTTCCTATCTCCTTGTCCCATACCTAGTGGTCATAGTATTACGCTAGTCTCGTGCCAAGTTATAGGGGTTCAACCTACTTTACCACGTACGATTCTACTACCATAGTATTTGCTTTTTGGCATTTACTGCAACACATAATCCAGTGCCAAAAACTCCGTTCACGCATTGTTCTATTAAAATACCGAATTTATTTGGTATATATAGAAAGAACGAAAAAGCTATGGTGATGTTCAGAAACATCCTATAACTGGGTACATGATGATGACTCAAAATCAAATCAAAGATGATCAAAGAAATGTTAGATTGATGTCCAGAATCCAGTTTTATAAAAAAATTTACATTACCATTATTACCAAAAAATTTTTTTGAAACATGACTCTGATTATTGAATATTACGAACTCGCAAGCTTGGTTTTTTGCGAATTTGATTCTTATCGCATCGTAGCATTCATCAAGTTGATTTGTACCAACTAGGAAACATGATCACAGGTCATGAATATTAATTAATGAACTCATACATCAAAACGGTGATGATAGGTGATCTCTATTTATAACTGAGATGACGCCTGCTGCATGATAATTATAAAACTCCTATTGAGTTACAGGAAAACCTTTTATACTCGTTTTTAGCACAGAAGGTGCATGCAAATTACAAACTGAGTGAAGGATTACATCAGAGAACCTAAGCTCATGCACATAATGAAATAACGTGACTTAACGTAACCTAAAAAATTTGCGTGTTTAAGCAGGTATTTTACCGAAACTACCTACACGGAAGCAAGTAGATATTACTCAAACGTGTATATTAAAATATATCTCCATCTATTCCAGGTCGTGCTGGTGTTCATTCTCAGCATAGCATCGCTCATCATTTACTTCATTGACGCATCCAGGTAATCTTATTTCCATCACTCTCTTGAATTCCATCATGTTGCTAATTTATTAATTTTAATAATCTTATAATGCTGAAATCATAAGGAATACGTGAGTCAATGTCAATAAATAAATGTGGTCCAAACTGTTTGCTGCAACTAGTGTATAAATGTTAGCTTTTGTTTTCTATATCAGCTGAAATGTGTTCTAGCAGTGGCTTACCCGTGACTTGTTTTGTTTGTTTGTTGTACGTACTTTTATGTGTTTAGTTAGTGTTACCGATGTTAACGTGTTCAATTTCAGTGAAGAAGTGGAGAGATGCCAGAAATGGAGTGACAATATCACTCAGCAAATTGACCTTGCCTTTAACATATTTTTTATGGTCTACTTTTTTATACGAGTAAGTAGCTCTTCTCTTGATAGTTGATCATTATAAAGTTTCATTTTGTGCAATGCGTGTTTTTTTCTGTTTCAGTTTATAGCAGCTAGTGACAAACTATGGTTCATGCTCGAAATGTATTCATTTGTAGATTATTTCACGATACCCCCATCCTTTGTATCAATATACCTGGATAGAACATGGATAGGTGAGTCTGCTGCAATTTACTCTCATATACAATCGTCAAAATTCAAATACATGTCTTAGTTTTCGTTCTATAAAGCGTTCACGTAATAATATGCCCTAACTTCACGACTCCCAGCACTTTGAAATCGTGTAATGTCACATTCGATTTTGGCAACTGTTGATTACTACATTATCACAATTACAAAAAAAATATTTTTCAAAATAAAAGCGTGTTTATCTAAAATACTTTTCTCAATTCCAGGACTGAGGTTTCTTAGAGCTCTACGCTTAATGACCGTGCCTGATATTCTACAATACCTCAATATTTTAAAGACATCGAGCTCTATTCGGTTGGCGCAGCTAGTTTCAATATTTATATCAGTGTGGCTTACTGCCGCTGGAATTATTCACTTGGTAAGTGTTTTATTATTTCATTTCAACAAGCACACACAAATTTGCCATCTCATCATTCTAGACAGACACAGAGATTCATTTCCTATTCATCTGGTACTGATTCGTTACTTTTCGACCGGCTATTTTTACCTATGTGCTTCTTTCATCCTTATGTATTCTGAAACCATCATAACTGTTATCTTTTAACTGCTTCTGACAGTCACTCCAGAACACTTAGCTAATTCTCAAAAATAACATTTCAGCTGGAAAACTCCGGTGATCCCCTAGAGTTTGAAAACTCACAGAAGCTTTCATATTGGACCTGTGTTTACTTTCTAATAGTAACAATGTCCACAGTAGGTTACGGAGATGTGTTCTGCCATACTGTTCTCGGCAGAACATTTTTGGTATTTTTTCTCCTCGTTGGCTTGGTAAGTTTCACTTTCACTTATTTCTCTCTTATACTGATACCTAACTGTAGGTAACTCTTGAAATTTATTTAAGTGAATTATTTGATACTACAACGAAAATTGACTGTTGACTTTTGCAAGGGGAGGCAAGTTTTCATCCACGTCTTCCGTAAAATTGTCTCGTTAGGTAAACTAAAATGTTTTACCGTAGTAAATGAATAAGTGCCGAGCTTGCTATTCCTTGCATTGCTGATTTTATAACAAAGCAAAAGGAAATAACCGTGACTTACCATTTAAAGTTAATACATTACCTAGTTCATATGGGACTTGCTATAGGAGCGTACTGGTTTACCGCACAGCTCGTTGAATGATTGTTAGCCTGACTAGTGCATCATTACCAGCGCATGTCAATTAATTCGGTAACGTTGAGGAGAGCCCTTCGCCCGGGGGCTGCGTCTCACGCGGGGCCGTGGCCCGCCTTCGCTCTAACTTCCTTCTTTTATCGCCAAACACTATAATATGCTTAATAGTAAGCGACCGCATGGATGTATTATGTTTATTTCTTTTGCTTTGTTACGGTACGTGTACGTGTACGTGTACGTGTATGTGTACGTGTACGTGTAGGTGTGATAGTGAGTGAGGCACACCGTTGCGATGCCTGCGCCGCGTGCGCAACACCCGCGCGGCCGGCGCCGCGCCCACCTCCCAGTCCCACTCGCGATCTCTGCATGCCGCACTGTGCCTGGCTGTGTTCCGTTGCTCACATCACCGGTAGACCACACACTCGACTTCCTTTTTCTTTTTATTTCGCTCCGCTACCGGCTACACTTACGACTCTGCGTCACCATAGAATGTATACCGAGACTCGAGGTGGACATTGTCGTGCATCACGCGATGGTGT
Source organism: Eulithis prunata (assembly GCA_918843925.1). NCBI lineage: Eukaryota > Metazoa > Arthropoda > Insecta > Lepidoptera > Geometridae > Eulithis > Eulithis prunata. The sequence goes on from OU974017.1 coordinate 1,842,273, forward strand.
CCGCGTGCGCTAGACTCGTTTTCGATCGACACCGTGGTCTGTTGCAGGCAATGTTCGCTAGTAGCATTCCCGAAATTATAGAGCTGGTAGGAAGTAGGTCCAAGTACAGTGGCGAGCTGAAGCGCGAACATGGAAAAAGGTATCAGTTTAATAATATAAATTGATCCTCGGAAGTGAAGGCGACTCATCTCCCAGCAAGGCGCGCTACTTTCGCGCGTCATGCTCGCCATGATTCGCCCGATCTCTCGGAGTAACTTGTGAGATCATCACCTTAAGAAAGCTTGCTCAGTGCCGTCAGATGTATTGTGTCATCTACTCGTGTTCAGTCGCCGCCCTCCTGGCGGAGTCGCGCGGCGAGTCTCGCCCCGGCGCTACCGGCCGACCTGTCGCGGTAAAGCCGAGGCGAGCCCGACGAGGCGTCTCCTCGAGCCGGCCGGCTTCTGAACGCGTCTACCAAGCGTCTATATCGAATGCCCACCGTTCCACCGTAGTTCCAAGACCCGGTCGTACCGATTTCTTTTTAAGTTCCGTTCATCGATTAGTTAGCGGTTGTATCCTTAGGCTTTGCATGCCCCCCGGTCACGAGTCCCCGTACGGCTTGCGCCGGTCACAGCTCCCGCCGCTAGCTAGCTCGGCACGGCACCCGGTTCCTTACACCCCACACGCCACATGCCACAGCCACCACGCAGACGACAGTCGGTGTACATGTACATGTAGAGACAGCAGGGGGCGCGGTGCGGGGGGTTGCGCGCGCGGGGCGGGGGTGCGATGTGTGCGGGCGCGCGCGCGGGTACTGACTCGCGTGTTTGCTGTGTACGTAGGCTGTGTTCGCCAGCTGGATCCCCGAGATCACGGAGCTGGCGGCGCAGCGGAACAAGTACGGCGGCCGGTACAACAAGGACGTCCGGCGCAGGTACCCTGCTCTCACGACCCCGCTCCACGCGGCTTCCTGCCTTCATACCTGTCACGGTTTCGATCTTGGTTGATTGAATGCGGAGTTTGCTAATGAAATTTATTAATCCTTCACTAGAATCGGTCTCTCGGTGCCGTGGCGCATGCTCGAAGAGTTAGCTCCCGGCGGCCGCGCCCCTCTCCCCGCACGCGAGAGACAGGCGCGCGGTCGACCGACGCACTACCACATGCCTTTTTTCGTAAATTTATACTCGAGTTAACTTGAGCTTTTTAATCCTTCTAACGAGACTAGATCTGGAGAGAGGCGATGTAAAGTTTTGTAATGCTGTCGATGAGTAGTGTTTGGTTTGTTCGCTTGCACACGATGCCTGTCGCCACGCTGTAGCGCTAGCTCCGGCACCTCGCCACGCCACGAGTCCCGCCGACACACAGCCAGTGCCCGCGTCGCGCGCGCCCCCTGCCCTCTGTGACTGACGCGTGCCGCCGTGACGTTACTAACCTAACATCAGTACCAGTAACCAGTAACCAGTAACCAGCGCCCGACGCCGTCGCACCGCGCCGCGACTGTCGGCCGAAGCGAGCCGCCGCCGCCGCCACCACCTTACCCTGGCAGGCGCCGGCGGCTCCCTTCGGCTGCGGCCCTCATTACTCACCACTCGATTCAATGTGAATGTCTTGTTTTGTCTGTCGGCGTTTAGGCGATATTTGCCAGTTGTATCCCAGAGATAATTGACTTAATCGGCACTAGACCCAAGTATGGCGGCACCCTCAAGAATGAGCGGGGACGCAGGTGAGCCGCTGTCTTCACTCCGTTCCGTTGAATGTGTTCCGTGTTGTGAATCTATATTCTTCCTTTTCCTCTCTTAGCACGCTTCTGTGTTCTCACTTATCTAAGCGGGACGCGAGTCCCGCGCATTGTCTTTGTTTTTATGAGTCGATATTGATTGTAAATTTACCTTTGAATTTGAGTTCAGTTAAAATAGCGAAAAGCAGATAGTGGCTAGTGTTATCGCTCGTCTATATATATATTATAATTATTAGGTTTATTGGTTATGTTCTGTTAGTATCTGTACGTAAAGGAATGTTAATGGTAAAGCTTAGTTATGGAGAGTTAAATGTTGAGTGGTACCGTATCGTAGTGCGTTGTTGGAGTTGTGGTGTGCGATGCGAGGCCTCGACAGCTCCTCTCTGGGCGCGGCGCCGCCTGCGTGGGGCGCTGTTGAAGCACCTTCCCGCCCCGCCCTTGCCCTTGCCCTTGCCCTTGCCCCTGCCTTTGCCCCTGCCCCGGGCCCCTGTTGGCCCCCTCCCTGCCCGCTCGCTCCTGCCCCCTTTATCTCTCTCTCTCCTGCCTGCACGACTCTGTTCTGTAACTGTATCTGTTCTGTACTCTTACTCTTAATGTTGACCCTCTTAATGTTTTGATCTGTTATGTACTTTGGATCGATCCCCTCGGTTATCTTAGTGTAATGTACTTACGTAAATAAATTCATAGAGCGTGGCAAGGCTGTGTGCATTGAGGACATTTTAACGCAAAATTAGACTAGTTCGACATTCCATTAAACACTTATCAAATCATCTTAGAAGTGAACACGAATCATTTTTAATGAACTATTGATTTGTAAATTTTTTGCAATGTTTATGCGGTCTTAAAATTCAAGGTAGAGTTTTTGAAAATATTTTGAAAGAAAATGATCAGTTCTTTGCCACACCTTAGATGAATAAATAGTTTGCATGATTGTAAGTAGTTTTGCGGTTTGCCGAGTAAACCTTTTAATCTTTTCACTTCTTCTTTTTCTGTTATGGTTTTAGTGAGTTTGTGAGAGCCTCTCCCTTCTTTGATTTATTATACTAACAGCTTCAACCTCCATCATTGTACCAACACTTGACTATTCACTATTCAAGCTACTATACTACTTACTACCTTCATTTAACCCTCTCTAGAATTACTAACTATACTCAAATCACGAGCACTTAACATATAAAAGAAATCAAGGGTAATCCCCGTTACATTAAACTAAGTCGCAAGCTTTGGTGTAAAACTGTTTTAACTATCAGTGTCGCCTAACTCAAGTTTGACGTGAATTTCGCCCAATAACAATCGATGAACAAAAAAAATCATTTTGAAACTGTGATTTACAATATCTATAGGTTACATTTCTCTCTTATTATTACACATTTACTTGTCTCTTAAATCATTGTTTGTGTTGTTGAAATGAATGTTATGTTTTACAGTAAAATTGATGTTTCCTATTGTTGCCATCTGTCCTAGCAAGCCAAAAGCCAAACCCCTCCCTTAGTCCCCTGTTGTATTATTTTCTAGTGTGGTAGATAGTACACACATCCTGACCGAAACTGAGCTTCATAGATTAGACGTTCATTTCTTTGTGGCTTATGTTTATACATTCACTGACTAACCAATTGTCATTTAACGATCACATTTAAAACATTATCAAATATACAAAACAACCACAAATTAATGAACAAAATTAATGTTAATCGTAAATTATGGAGGTTATGTTTTAGCGACGTCTTCATTTCTCAAAATTAATAATTTTATAAATCCAAGTGAACATATTTCATACATTGATTATCAATAATAACAATTGGCTTTAAAAATGAAGACGTTGTATTTTTTATGACTCGTAGACTTTTCATGCTTAAATCACTTACTGTTTTGTTTAACCCTGCTGTGACCTGTTTGTCTCTATTTCTTATTTTAAATTTTCTAATTAACCTCTTGTGGTCCCAGGCGTTAAATAAGACTTCAAATTGCTGTAATTCTCTTTCCTATCTTAACTATCTAAGATATTATTTATAAGCTTTCTGAGAGTTTGCTTACTTGATTAAAGCGCCAACGCTGCAAAACAAGCAAAATGAATCTTGCATTATTCAATTCTTTATGAAAGCTTTCTTCAAGAGCTTTAAAGCTTTTTAAATTCAAATTTGCATTTTCCGTAGTTGCACCTTTATCTATATTTGCTTACCGCGATACTATAACATATTAAATGTTTCCAGGCACATAGTCGTATGTGGACACATAACATATGAATCAGTGAGCCATTTTTTAAAAGATTTCCTACACGAGGACAGAGAAGATGTAGACGTGGAAGTTGTTTTTTTACACAGGTCAGTATCATTCATTCTATTATCTTTACCGCTGTGATTTGTCCTAGAACTCTTGACAATGTTGTTTACTCAATAAATGGCATTGTAATCATGGTAGCAGGTATGTTTATTACTACATATCCAGCCATCAGTATTTTAAATTTTTTCGTGTTCGGGATCTACCTAAATTAAATCAAAAATCCCAAACCAAAAACTACTTGTAGCTGTAGTGTACCTATCAGCAGCAGAAAACGGTGTATAACATGTAAACAAAGTGGTTTATCACGTCCGATCGAACGACGCTTTCAGAAAAGAGCCCGATCTTGAGCTGGAAGGTCTCCTGAAGCGTCACTACACCACCGTCGAGTTTTTTCAGGGTACAATGATGAATGCCGTCGACCTTGAACGAGTCAAGGTTAGAGTAAGACTAAATAGTCCAGGCATTAGAACCGCACGGCCGTTACCATTAAAACGCGTCTACGTGACTTTTTTGTATTATGTGCATAAGTGAAATGTTTCTTCTGTAAAGGTGCTCTTTCATAGTCACTGTAGGATTTTGTCACTTTGGTAATTTTTATCTTGTGGTTATTTTGATGCAATCATCGCTTTTCACGGCGGTGCGGTGGAGCTTCGCCCGAGGCGCCCCCGCATCGGCAGACTGCGACTTTTACTAATAGCGTTGCATGGTAAAGAAAGCCTTAACAGGCGGCGGAATCTCCTAACTCGGCGAGTAGTGATAACTTAGCGTTGATGACAGGAAACCGCCCGACCTGGAGCTCGAGGGCCTGTTCAAGAGACACTTTACCACCGTGGAATTCTTTCAAGGCACCATTATGAATCCATTAGATCTTCAAAGGGTAAAAGTAAGTAGCACTGCACATATAAATGTGTTATTTGGGCGTGGTGTCGGTTTGAAACTGTACAGACTGTCGTTTGTATAGAAGTAGAGCGAAGCTCGTTCACTAACATGCTCGGGTTGTTCTGGATTCGGTGTTCCTTTCTGTACCTGAGCGCTGTCTGTGATGCCTGTCGCTATGAGTGTGCTGTCCCGGCTCAGTACCGCTGCGCTGCCCGCGCCGTACTGACTCGAGTCGAGAGCTAGGCTGTGTGTACATCTATACTCCCCTCTGGTCTCTTCACCGCGCCCACAGGCCACCCTATTTACTTGTGCCGAATTGGTGTCGTTTGCAATGCTGGCCCGTGTGTTAATTCGATATCGATTTTACTGTACGTTCAGAATATTGGCATTAATGGCTGCCGACGAAAGGATTCTGTTTCAAAATTTAGTAGTAGTCTCGAACTTTCCAGTACAGTTGTCGATTGTCGAGCGTTCGTGGTAAGTTGTGGCATGGCTCCCCGGAATGCTGCAGTCTTTGCATGCCCTTTGTACTATCACTTTCTTTCTACCCACCTGCTTCTTCTTAATGAACACTATGGATATCGATAATGCAAATTCAACATTTACTAACGAATCGGTTATTCAATTATCTCCCATTTCACTGAGAGTACTTACCTTTACAGAGTTGAAGAAACTATATTATATTAAATTCGTAGTGGTCATTTAGATTTTTTGTATACCCTGCTATCGTTTGCATGCTTTCTTCATGCTTGTTTAGATTCAATTTATGTGTAGTTTAGATTTCATGTTTGATGTTATAAATATGTATCTCTAAAACCCTCAAAAGAAATTTTTCAAAATGTCATTCCATTCAAGATGACCTAAATGTCATTGATGATAATAATCATCAATGACTTAAAGAACTTAAAGTTGAGATCAATACATTGGTAAGTGAGTTTTAATCTGCTATTGCTGAAACAGTCTATTATTTATAGGTTGGCAACAGTAAAAAGCCTTTGTAAAACCAAAGTTACAAAAACCAACCATTACTTCAATCGTTTCTGATGAAGTCAAATCTTCTTAAGCTAGCGATTAAAGTTGCTAGAATCTATAAAGCCCTGCTTAGCTACTACTAGGCCAACGATCGCTCCTTTAACAACATTTATGTGCAGGTACACGAAGCTGATGCATGTCTGGTACTAGCCAACAAATACTGCCAAGATCCCGACGCAGAAGACGCTGCTAATATCATGAGGGTTATATCGATAAAAAACTATTCCGATGATATCCGGGTTATCATTCAACTTATGCAGTACCATAATAAGGTGAGTTTCTTGATCGAATTTCAAAATATAGAAAAATTATAATTGTTTTGATGGAAAGAAAACAGTTCATGAGACTAAAAATCAACGGATATAATTCCTATTATATACGAAAGTAGGTTAGTTGAGAAGCATTTAGTTATTGCTAGATCAATGATTTTGTAGATTAATTTTCATTGATGACCTGAATGTGACATTGTTATCGTTAATGTTATATTTTTCTCCATAACATTAGGCATATCTGCTGAACATTCCATCGTGGGATTGGAAACAGGGTGATGACGTGATTTGCTTGGCGGAGTTAAAGCTTGGATTCATAGCACAGAGCTGTCTCGCTCCCGGATTCTCCACCATGATGGCTAATCTCTTCGCCATGAGGAGTTTTAAGACGGTCAGCTTTATTTTTGCTTTTAAACGTATTCCTTTTAATAACGTGTGTCATTCAGGGTGTGAAAAAAATCGTGAAACCAAAATGAAACCAGTTAAATTTCGTCGCAGTGGCATTTGATAGGTAACTGGTTTGGTTTTGGGTGGTCATGCTCAGTCAAACAGAGCATACTCAACCAATTGGCCTGATATTCAAACGTCTCCCTCAATGCCTTCGAAAATGCTCAGGTTCTAACGACTTATGCGGCATTTCCACAGTCCCAAGAAATGGCTATGTGGACTAATGACTACATGCGAGGTACCGGGATGGAGATGTATACTGAGAAGCTAAGTTCTGCCTTTATCGGGATGGCCTTTGGCGAGGCAGCAGAGTAAGTGGTCATAAGACGCTTGCCACGTGACCAAGATCGAGTCGCAAACTTTTATATATCTACTGTAAAGTGTTTGTGCATATTCATTCTTCGAAAACCGTCACTTACTAACGAGCGCGAATACGCATAGCTTCTCTCATTGGTGTTGAAGTTTGTTTGCCGGCTTTACGAACAGATCTCGATGTTTTATTTTTCAATAGGAACTGCACTGAATAACATAGTGGATAGATCAAAATAATGTAGGGAACTAATAAAGAACACGCATAGAGTCGGCGAAGGAGATTCCGCCTCGAGAGTTGTCCCCGCTGCATTAACTAACAAGGCACGAGCTTTAGCGTCTCCTGTTGATTGCAGTCCCCCGACACTCAAGCTTGGCAGAACGATTACCTGCAGGGTACGGGATGTGAGATGTACACGGAAACACTATCGACCTCCTTCACAGGAATGGGCTTCCCTCAAGCGAGCGAGTAAGACTTACCCTCTCGATCCTGGGCCCGCCTGCACTGCACCGTAGACTGTGTGCCGACCAGCTAACCTTTAGACGATAGATGCACTAACAAGCCCCTCTAGACAAGATCGCTAATGTGTTAGGAAAATTAAAATCGCTGAAATGTATAGAGTTGGCATGGCAGAGCCTTTCGGCAAACCAAACGACATGTCGGTAAATTCGTACTGCCCCGTTGGGTATATTATTGATATTTGTATAGAGGAGCAACTAAATCACATTAGGTGTTTGTTAGAATTGACTGGTTTTGTGGTTTTCAGAGTTAGATGCATGTTGAATGGGTAAACTTTAGAGATTAGTGGTACGTATTTAATAGATTTTATTTCGAATGCAACGTTTAGGATTGTAGATTTGAGTCACTTGTCAGTTAATTACTTGTTTAGTTACATGATAAAAAATATTTTGTGAATGTATTTCAGTGCAGTAAGACGATAGGTCTTATTTTTTTATTATTATTGCACCTAAAAGTTGTAGCACATTTTTGTTATCATTGCCCTGTAAATCGTAGGTTAAAACATGATCAACTTGCTATGTAACTTGTACGTAACAATGTAGTTACTAATATGTAGTGCTTTGTACAAATAACTGTAGTACAGTTAATAACATACTTTTTGTAGTCAGTCAGCACATGTAAATAATATATAATCGCATGTTATACACAGCTTTATTGAATTAAGTAAATATATAAGCTTCGCACCTATATATCTACCAATTTGACTTTATCATAGACACCTGATTTGAAAAGAAGTAGCTTAAGTTTACTTGTTTGTTATTGATACGAACTTGCAACGTATGGTCGAAATTACCTATAGCGTCGACTGCCTAACGGCCGAACCCGGTATTCTATTTCGGTAGAAGTTAGGCAGCGATCTGTGTCAAAGCCATACATTTTTTGACCAATAAGCTTTGATACCTTTAGTAAAACAAAACCATAGATCTGGTTGTTGGAAATGGCTTTAAGAGGATCAACGAATTTGTTATTAAAGTTATGGTCTGATAGGTATACAGGTAACAAACTTTACTCGCAAAGAAAATTGTTATTTGTATCTGCAGCTGGTTTACTTTGTGACCAGGTTATGCTTCACCAAGTTAAAGCTACTGCTGCTGGCGATTGAGATCAAAGGTGAGGAAGGTGACGATAGCAAGATCTCTATCAACCCCAGGACCGTGAAGATACATGCCAATACCCAGGGCTTCTTCATCGCACAGTCCGCTGATGAAGTGAAAAGGTAAACTAGAACGTTTGTTGTTAATTTTTTTGTTGTTAAATTTTTCTTGTGGTATAAAAATGATATTAAACTGTAATCTAGGAATTATAAGTTTGAATACTTCATATTTTGAAATGCTATCGCTTTTTACGCAAAACGTATGTTTAGACAAGAGACCTCAACTACTTCTTGTCTCTATGCGGTAAATGCTTTCTGCGTATGAAGTATGAACCGCTGTATAATACAGTAACTGGTCTTATTATTTGAGTTTATGTTGTTGTTTTGCTTCTATAGTGTCATGGTCAACGTATAATTAAAATACGGAAATATCTCGTACTTCCAGAGCTTGGTACTACTGCAAAGCCTGCCACGAGGACATCAAAGACGAAACACTTATCAAGAAATGCAAATGCAAAAACTGTAAGATCATTGACTTGCTTTCACCCACCCCCTTAGCGATACATGAAATATAATTACAATAGATAACAAACAAGATTTTCTAAATTTAAACTTTAACAAAATTCTGTGACATTCTTTCTGGAGATATAAAAATAATCGTCTGTTTACACGTGCTGTATGTATTTTTTTAATATTATAAATTCACGGTATAAACACTTTTCCATGATTTCGTCTATAATGTCACATATTGTATAATAATACACCTCCTATGGCCGCTCTGGTAATGAGCTCCTCGACACAGCCACCCGTCGTTTTCGTCCCCACACTGTATACTTTATATATTCAAGAGACATTAATGAAATATTGTTCGGCTAAACTTTTAGTGACCGCACACCAGCGGAAGGTTGGAGCCGACATAGGTAACTTGCACCACACCTAACCTCACAAATTGACGTTTTCCGATATTTATTTTTCGTGTCTATAATTTTTGAGTTGCTTTAGTGGTGTTGCGTCCGTACCTCACAGACTGGATCGGCTGCAAGGCATTTCTTGACCCGTGCTCGTTCACACCCTACTTAGCGATCATTGTGTATGTCCGCTCGCTCTTGAATGATACCGCCACGGATGAAGCACACAACACAACCATTTATATGCCTTTTGAGATCGCTCTGATTTGTATCGACACCGAGAGGTTTAGTGCATTATACGATTTAAACAATTTCAAAAATCAGAAATATCACACAGCAAATTTACATTCCAAATTGTAGAACACAACGATGCAAATCAGTAGAGTTAACATTGATATGATGCACCTGAAAGCCCAGCACAGACAGTAATTGCATGTACCTACTCGTACCTAAACATAAAGTAGAACTAAATGTCGCAAACAGCAAATTGCACCGTCATTGTACCTAGTTTACCTACAGATCCATGAAAGCATGTCTCAGAAACAAAGAGAGTGAAGACAATCACAAAGTGCTAAACGATTACCCCGAGAGTGAGCTTCCCAAAACAAAGACTTTATACAACAGTCGGGCTTGGCTGTGCTAATTGACAGTGATTAATGCGAGGAACGCTAAAAAACCATCACATGATCACATCATATCACCCGCGCTTGTGATAGAATCAAACTCGAAATCAATGACGCATCACACAATACTGAGCTTGTTCCTATCAATTGAGATTAACATGTGAATGTGAACCCACAAGCGTTAGGTTAGGTTCTAGGATGCATACGTGTTTGTCAGATTTTGGATTTTTACAGATGTCGGAATGATGATGATGCAGTCTGGGATGGTGAAACAAACTGTTAATACGTACCGTGTATACGACGGTACGGCACGATAATCCCGGCAATCCGTATTATCATACACTTTAGTTTGTTTGCATCAACTAACCATATTATTATGCTCATGAACAATATAAAATTGAGCTAAAGTATATACGCTAATACACGATTAAATGATACACGCAGCTAGTTTATGGCAGCTGGGCTATATTATCACAAAATATTAACTGAAAAACGCTTATACATACATTTATATTGACGAAGTTAGAGTTAGGTTAGATCTTCCGAAAATTATAGCATTTCACTTCAAACACTCTCACAAACCCCATTGACAAGAATATCATCTTTTCACGAGACTTCGGTTACCTTTACCCTGAATATATCAGCCTCATTCTCTTCAGCGCCATTGTTAACTTGTTGTGGGATAAGGTAATCTGAAGTCTTGTTATTCTCTCTATCGGTGACATACTGAAACAGTCTTTAGCTTTGCATCTGTGTCTGCATAAGTATTGTAGGTAAATCTTGATTTGCGTGTTGTGTCCCACAGTAAACAGGTTAAAAAATTTAGTTGTTTAAACAGCAAACTTTAAAAGGTATTGTTTCTGGTTCAGTGGCTACATTCAGGAAAGGCGTACGAGCCGTCCAGATGGTTGGCAGGGCAAGTACGTAACCTAAATGTATGGACTCAGTGTTAACTGTATTGTCAATGTGATGTTCTTTGCGAGACGCGGTCGGGCGCACGCGCACCACACCGCGCCCGTTGCGCCGACGCCGGCACTTAGCAATCTCGTGTCCTGTTATCATTGTCTTGTCTGTCTGTATACGTTACTTTATGTGCATTTATACAGCAGTTAGATGTTTGCCTCTCTTTAGCCGATTTCCTAAACATCGGGAGAAATTATGTGATGTCATTTATTTATTTTGGTGTTGTTGTTATTATGTTTATCGAAAATATTTTCTCTAGGAGTATTTTGATCCCTGATTTCTGCATCAATTATAGTCCCTCTGAATATTGATGTTGTGAAGTTAATAGTTTACTTACATTACAATTTTATTATGCTTCTAAAATCTATGGAAAGTTCGTTGACCCCGCTTAGGAAAGTTTAATTTAGATGAGCCCGCCTCGATAGTTCCGTCGGACTTGCAGTCATGTCTACTGCGCCTGGTCCAGTCCACAATTTGGTATAATTGCTGCATTTCAATCTCATTCCAGTAATTATTGATGCCTTCACCTGAGCCATTCTTATACGTAGCCTATTTAACAGACACTCATTTAAAACCATAGTGCTATTCCTCTGACATTAGATAACTCATTACTAAATAGGATTTATAATACATTTAAATTACCCTAACCATAAATTGTACCAATAGCACATAGAGCTTGTCTTTAGTTAGTATTTTTATTTGTATGTTTTAGCTTTTTTGTATGTTTGGTGCATGGGGTTTTTGGTAGTGGTTTTGGTAAAATTAGAGTAGATAGCGATTTTACTGTTACTATCTTGATTGATTGTTTGATGTATTTTGAATTGTTCGGTTTCACCTTTGAATGTTGTTTCTTCAACGCTTATTCAAAGTGCGTGTGAAGCTTTTAATGTAAATTCGCTTACAGCCACAATCAAAGCGCTTTCATTCAAAATATTTAATGTTCCGAGTTTTGTGAGTAAACTTATGCAGAGCTTACATTGCAAACACTAAAAAGGTGAAACCGAAATGGATCGATTCGTAATGGTGTCATTGTTTAAAAAGCCACACGCTGTATGATATTGCGATGTGCCAGTAGGTTTTATATTACTAAGTGGTGTATCGGAATGCGACTATGTGCTGATGTTTTGCAGATGATCACCATCCTCCCCCCACCTTCACGCCGCCAGAGTTGCCCAAGAAGGTCCATGTTCGAGGTACATCTCAGACTCAAGGACTGAGTGAATTTTTTTTTCGTTTATTTTTGTCTTTCTCTATCATCGGCCCACACTAACCCATTGAATCGGCAATAATAATGCTTCGTCCCAAATTACCGAAAGGTATAGTGCACTTAGATGCTTTATCACGCATATCTCATAGAGAGCACTAAATGCAGCGGTCGGAAACCGTTGGGAATCAGTTTTGAATCGCATGAGACCCGGCTGACGTAGAATAACACCACTAACTACCGTCACTCGAGCGAGTGGCAATTCTGAACTACCCTCAAACTAAATAGCCGCCAAATTTAAAAAGTATAATTATTTACTGTACCTTTATTTTCCGTTTGCGATCACTTCTAGAATGGGATGAAATCAAAATTTAAAGTTTCCATCGATATGTGCTTCTTGGTAAACTCTAAAGCGGATGTAATATCATTTGTGGTTTGTACCCCTGCGCCGAGCATTGCAAATATTCATGCATTGCATTTATTTATCTACCCGCCATATTTTGTATTTTGAAGTAGAGTTGCCAGCTAATTTTAAGATCATATTTTTCAATATTTATGTAATTGTACGAAATGACATAATATCTGAATGTTATGGCAACACTATTTGAAATTTTATATTGTTCCGCTTTTGTTGTATCTAGTATTTGAAAAACTTTTTCTTATACTTTCTTCAATTGGATATTTAAATTAAATTATGTTGGTATTGTAATAAATACAAATAACTAAATTCTGATTGACAAATAAAATTTAGCTTGAATCAAATTAATTCAAAATTACCTCATGTTATTTAATTAAACTACAAAGTATTTTAAATAATATTTCAGGCGAAATTGCGAGAGAAAGGGGAGAGGATATTAGTTGTAAGTATTTTTCATATTGCCTAACAGAACAGTAACATGCAACAGAGTATATTTAGCCTTTTAAAACAAAGGTTATTTCCAATGGTCTGCAAGAAAAAACAAATAAATTTTTACCAAATTTTTCAGTAATAAATCGAAATCATCGAAACGCTGCGCCCACCGCTCTATTATCGCCGATGGCAAATCAACTTATGAACACAACTACAACGAGACAAGTCAACAAGGTCAAGCCAAATGTGAATAGAGCCCCACCTGATACGTAAGTCGAATAATAAAACTAGTAAAATATATTTTTGTATGATCAAAACCGGATGATTTTTGTAGTTTCAACACTGTGCTAAGATATTCAGACATTTATTCTCTCTATACGCTCAAAGGTACTCATAAATATTTATGGATAAAATGTAAAAAAACAGCTTTTTGTAAAGTTAATTTCAATTCGAGAAGTTACGTGTCTGAATCAGCAACAACTAAGCCCTATGCATCACACACAATATAAACAAATAGATACCTAAATCAACTTATAATAATAATATATTTCCCCATGAATAAAATATATTTTAATCTTTATTTTTTTACATTCGAAACTATTCTATCGATTTTTCATGTGCACTGCACTCAACTGTCCTGCACTTTATATGTGAAATATTATTTCCTATATAGTCATCAAAATATGAGTAGACGATTCTCTGACCCTGTGTTACAGGAATCCTCAAGAACAAGATACGAATTACCAGGCGTATCACCTAGCCTACGAAGTGAAAAAACTCATGTAATTCCAACAAATTATATATCAGCTAGATAATTTTTGTCAGTAGTTTGAAAACGTGCAACAGTGGATTCATATTTCGTAGCAACGCAAGTGAAGTCTGCTGAAATCATTAAATTACTACATTTTACCTTTAAAATTACTTAATACATTAATTTGTATTAAAAAACCGACACACATAACGCACATTTAAATGGTTCGGTCAATATCTCAATTTCAAAAATAAAATAGCTCAACAGTGGGTACGAGAAAGTTAGGTAAAATATTAAGCAGACTTCTCTTGTGAAGAGTTTTTCAAAAGTAGACAGTAGTGCTTGCCTCACGACCTTACAACGTGTTTAAGCTTTAAAACAAAACCAATATTTTATGAATTTATAGTGTCTATTGTGTATTTTATTTTGCACCTCGATACAGCACGTCTCACTTTACAATTTTAATGGGCATGTCTTATATTTTCTCTTCTACTTATGCATAAAACATTGGTAGTCGAAATGAACTGTAGTCTTTCATATCGATCTATTTAAAATTCGAAACGTTATTTAGAATGAAATGTAGAATGAAAGCTTTTACTCCATAGAGTATAACACACATGATAGCACATTAGATTAAAACAAAGTTTAAAAAGAGCTTAAAACTACCCACATAACATCACTAAGCACACTTCGCAGAACACAGAAACTATACAGCCGTGTTGTGCGAACATGTTTTTAGGATTTTTTGTAATAAGTTTGTTCTGAATAGGCCAACGAGTAGAAGTAGCGGTACAAATCAGAACAGCAATGGAGGCGTGAGTCTGCCAGCCGGTTTGGCGGACGACCAGTCGAAGGACTTCGACTTTGAAAAGACTGAAATGAAATACGATTCCACTGGAATGTTCCATTGGAGCCCCGCCAGGAATCTGGAAGATTGTATATTAGTAAGTTTATCTCTGCATTTCCAGTTTTCTCAATCACCAAAATGTAATTTCTCAATCAGTAGATTTCACTACATTCTTTCGTAGGGTATCACAATAAAACCTCATCACTGTAAGTGCTTGTTTTTCGGGCGTTTTCTTTCGAGTATGATTGACTTTTCTGTGATCCCAATAAAACATCATCCATGTAAAGTTGTAAGTTGTTAAAGTGATATTTTGACCATTGACAATTTAAAAAAAAACAGTTTAGTTTAATAGTTTGTTTCATACCGTCCATATCTGGTCACTTCAGGACGAGGATATCCTCGTCAGTATGTATCTCTAGTAATTTTACAGCTATATCTTTACGTTCCCAGTTTATCTCATGTTTTTATCAGTAGTTCAGACTTTCCAGTAATCTGTGGAACTTTTCTAAACATATATATATAAACTACCCGCAGGACAGAAATCAAGCGGCCATGACTGTTCTCAACGGTCACGTGGTGGTCTGTCTGTTCGCGGACCCCGATTCCCCTCTAATAGGACTGCGGAATCTGGTAATGCCGCTGCGAGCGTCAAACTTCCACTACCATGAGCTCAAGCACGTCGTTATAGTAGGCAGTGTCGAATACATTAGGAGGGAATGGAAGATGTTGCAGAATCTACCCAAGATTTCTGTTTTGAATGTAAGTACCTACTTGTGATCTGTAGAAACATCTGACTTATCGGGCACCAGCTAGTTATTAATATTTTCACTCCTCAACACTCACCAAGTAACTAATAATGTGAGCGCGAAAAAGCTGTTTCATACATTTTTGTCAAATGGGTATTGTAACAGTTGATTTTATGTCAACTGTACTCTTGGTTCGTCCAGTAAATTTGTTTTTGGCAGTTTTTTTTATCTTCTTGAACATATCACAAAACGCTCTGTAGTCCCAAACTAAGCAAAGCTATGGAAACTAGATTGCTGATAGAATACATATACCTATACTTATTTTTTTGTAAATACATAGGTACTTATGATACATAGACACAGAACAAACATCTATGTTTATCCTTTCGGCTTGTACATTGTATTTGTCGGTTTGTGTCCAGGGTTCACCGCTAAGCCGGGCCGACTTGCGGGCAGTGAACGTGAATTTGTGCGACATGTGCTGTATTCTGTCAGCGAAGGTGCCTTCTAACGACGACCCGACGCTGGCCGACAAGGAAGCTATATTGGCTTCGCTGAACATCAAGGCTATGACGTTCGACGATACTATAGGTAATGCACAATCACTTATTCTTTGAATACAATTATTTTTCTTAGTCATTCTTAGAAACATATAAAAGTTGGCTTTGAACAAAGAATTTGTAGCCAATAGTGGAAAGTTTTATACGCAAAGGCCATAAGACTATCCAAAGAACTTGAATGAGAAGCGATGAAGATTTTCTAAGGGTTATAACAAAGACTATATACCTGTCTAATCGTATAATGAGCCAATTTTGGTAACATTTGGTAACATGGGTGAGTTTAAACTATGAACTATGTATACGCCAGAAGAGTTGTTTTTATTTCAAGTGTGATAAGCCCGTGCTAGATGTCTCCGTCTTGTATTTGAAATGTGATTCGACCATAGAGAAATATGTTTACTAGAGAAGACATTTTACTAAAGTCCGTTTCACCAATGAAGTACCCTGGCAGTTGGATATAGCTTAATAAAATAAAGTTTATATAATTTATGAATGTGTTTGTTACGTGTGTGTTGTTAAATTTGGCTATTTGAAAAAATAGTTGGTGTATATGTTATTGTGCTCTGAACTGAAATTATTTTTTAAAAGTTGAAAATAATATGCTAATATTATGCTAGGTGACACTAAATCTAGCTGACATGGAACTTATTATATTTGAAAACGACAGTTAATTAAAATCAACGGTAAAGCTTCTCTAGTAGAATATTTACTCTATGGTTTCGAAGAGCAAATCTCCAGGTTGGTGTTTATTACAGGGGTGCTTAGCGCAGGGGTGGGGACTAATGGAACAAGTAACGCAGTACCGCCGGCTGGGCAGCCGCCAGCGCCGGTCTTACTGCAGAGAAGAGGCAGTGTGTACGGTGCCAATGTGCCTATGATCACGGGTAAGTATCCAACGAATGATTATTGGAGTTCTCCAACTATAGTTGGTAGAATTAACATAGAAGCACCTGATTCGATTGGTTTGAAGAAGAGGAGGTGGAGGACTCAGCAGTGGGTTATCATACAGGCTGAGAAGATAAGAGTTGATAGAATCGTATTTAATGCCGATGCAAAGCCAAAAGCAGAACAAACTAGAATCTCATTTGGAAGGACGCTGCTGTGAAAAGCACAAGGCCGTAACGACTGGTGGAAAATTAAATGGTTAATTAAAATAATTATAGGATCAACTGATCCAAGGTTATAAGACAGAACGTAATGTTCAGCTGTAGTTATCTCCACTAAGATTTCCAAAGTGACCAACCCTGACGACTCCCAGCTGACCGGATTTAATTTTTTATACAATACTAGCTGTTACCCGCGACTCCGTCCGCCTGTGTAGGCAACTTTATTTCCGCCGCCGCGCCCCATGTATCTTTCTAAAATAATAAGGTGGTTACGTAGAGCCACTGCCGGCGAGTGTTGCCAAGTCTAACCGGGTCAAAGTCGCGCAAAAACTGACGATAGGTAGCCTAAATCATCGTCATCAATATATATAAAACTCTTTTGAAGCTGACTTAGAATCAACGCACAGCCTAAACTATAAGTCCTAGAGGTATGAAATTTGGAGGGTAATATCCTTACATAGTATAGGGGTGCACTAAGAAAGGAATTTTGAAAAGTCACACTCTAAAGGGTCTATTTAGAACTAGTCGTCTAGTCGTTATATAATATAGGTAACGGTATGACCACTATCTCGCCTGATGTTAAACAATATAGCACATTTACCTAGAAGATACTTATTCGCACTCTTGAAAACTTCCAAATCATTCCAGAACACAGACTTCAATAGAACCTTTGCTGGTAATCTAACAATTTTATTGATTTCAGAGCTGGTAAACGATAGCAACGTGCAGTTCCTAGATCAGGACGACGACGACGACCCAGACACAGAGCTGTACCTCACGCAGCCTTTCGCCTGCGGTACCGCCTTCGCCGTCAGTGTACTGGATTCTCTTATGTCCACCGTAAGTGACCATCAAATGAAAAGCTCAGTGGCGCAGGATAGACCAACTGAGAATCTGACGCTGGATGGTTTTGGGATGTCAAAAACTCAAAAGTCAAAAAGCTAATTAGGAGGCGGTTCTCAATTCGATTGTATTTTTTTTTAATGTTTGTTACCTCATAACTCCGTCACTTACGAACCGATTTCAAAAATTCTTTTTTTATCTGAGAAGGTATACTTCCAGATTGGTCCCATAATTTTTTTTTATCAAAATCGGTTCAGTAGTTTGGGAGTTAAATAGGAATAAACGGAAAAAACACGTCATTGCGTATTTTGCTTTCATCACTGGACACCATTGGAAGGTCACAACCTTCCAATGGTGTTTATGATCAATAGAGCAAACCCAATGAACTACCATCATCATCATCTAATGTATGTATCAAATTGAAGTCGGTTTTTTTTCAAGTTTTAAAGTTATAAATTATTTTGCCATTTCTTCACATTATTTTATGTATTTCCAGACGTATTTCAACCAGAATGCCTTAACGCTGATCCGTTCGTTGATAACGGGCGGCGCGACGCCCGAGCTGGAGCTGATCCTCGCGGAAGGAGCTGGACTCCGAGGGGGGTACTCCACGCCTGAGAGTTTAGCTAACAGGTTTGTACTTATACTTTGACAGGCGTCATGGCTCAGTCGGTAATAACTCTGCCCTCCGTCTCTGAATATTTATTAATCTTCTAAATATATAAAACTCTTGAAGCTGACTCACAATCACTAACAACCTAAACTATAAGTCCTAGAGGTATGAAATTTGGCGGGTAGTATCCTTATATAGTGTAGGGGTGCACTAAGAAAAGAATTTTGAAAAGTCGCACCCCAAAGGGTCTAAAATTAGTATCAATGATTTTAACCAAATAATGCGTATGCTGCTACCACGCGGGCAAAGCCGCGGGCGACAGCTATTTTATTCTAAGCTTCATAAGGAAATTTTGTTTCTCCGAATTCCCTTCACCTTGAAATCCTAATTTCCCTAAAATTTCGAAATACAGTGAATTAAGCGGTAAATGATGATGATTATCTTTCCACCCAGGGACCGGTGTAGAGTCGGTCAGATATCGCTATACGATGGTCCGTTAGCACAGTTCGGCGAAGCGGGTAAATACGGAGATTTGTTCGTGGCCGCGCTCGGTACATACGGCATGCTCTGCATCGGCCTGTATCGGTTCCGGGATACATCGTCGTCGTGTGACGCGAGCAGCAAGCGTTACGTCATCACTAACCCACCTGATGACTTCTCACTGCTACCCACTGATCAGGTATTCTGTTATAATAATCATCATTGGTAGCATTTTACTAAACAACTTTCATTTGACAGCGCACATGAATCTTATTTTGTGGAATTTTGAAAATTTACAATTTTGTTACTTTTCTCACTCGGAGTATTTCACACTATCTAACAGTAGTTCATAGAAATACATTGTTATAATCAAATCTTACTTTAGTTTTACATAAATATTTCTTTATGAACACCATTAGCCGGACCATTAGCTTTTTCTGGACGATATAGGTTGATGATGACGATGATGATGATTAACCGGACAAATTAATGATCCCCTTTATTTACACTAGAAGATGGTAGCCCTCTGCAACTCTGTGAATGGCATTCCAAGTCACACCTAACTAAATGTTTACCCGAATGTGTGTCACAAAGAAATGTTTTTTTTTTCTAAAATTACACAAATTCCAGGTGTTTGTCCTAATGCAATGAAGTAACTCTGTGAATGGCATTCCAAGTCACACCTAACTAAATTTTTACCCGGTTGTGTGTCACAAATAAATGTATTTTTCTTTTATTCTAAACCAACACAAATTCCAGGTGTTCGTCCTAATGCAATTCGACCCCGGCGTAGAGTACCGTTCACAGCGGCGAGCCGGGTCAGCCGCGGGCAGCAAGGATGATGCCTCCTGACTATTGCTGTGCAGCGCCCTTACCGACGGCCCTTACTCCTACATATAGGCAGTAGGGCTCGCTCCTACTACTAGCCAATTTCCTGCACCCTGGGGTTAATCCAGCACCTCATTTTGACAATTATAATGTAACTGAACTGTTTAACCCTACGCGTCGGGTAAAAATTATACCTAGCTAGAGCTGGTATTATTTTTACCATTGACATTGATATTTTGCAACACAATAGAAAGCTAATCAAACTATACTCTAAAAGATATTTCTGAACAAAAGAAAAGATATTTCTGTCACATACATTTTTTAAGTTTTAAATATTTTGTTTGTAAATATGATACCAAAAATAGTGTGTTCATTGAGTCAAATGAGCGCTCAATTGTATAAAAGTGAACAGAATGTACAATCGTTGTAGGGTGCTGTCATTGACCAGGATTGGTCGTTCTGCAACCGATGACATAGCTTCTTTACTTATCTTGTCTCCGTGAACAAACTATAACTGTGAATCTAAATACATACTCTTCTTTTGAACCAAATCTAGCTAAATTAAGTTACATTGCGTAGCAGTGTTTCGCAGGGTGACCCAGTTACTCATACATTATGGTTGTCAAAATTAGTGCTGAATAAAAATCAGGGCCAGGAATTTGCTCCTAGGAGGTAGGCTCCAACGACACTGAGACAATCTGACAGCCCAGAACCCCTACCTTTTTAGGGCAATGATTTTTACCCCTGAAAATTTGTTTTACCCTAATAAAGCATGGGTTAAAAATTGTTGAAAAAAAAGTATCACTTCATTTTTTTTTAAATCTCGGATAGTTATAGATTAACTCTTAAAGGCTTCCCGAATTCTCGAAAGGGATTCCCAAAAACAACCAAGAAAGTTATCCCGTCCAGTCGATAACTTTTTGATATTAAAAAAAATATCACAAATATGTTACACATTTTTCTGAATTTGCTGATAACTTTGATGCAACAATTTATAACCCGTGCTTTTGTCGTTTTATTGGTCTTTGGTTAAATATCGTCACCCACGGCAGTTAAGATGTACATAATTCATGTATTACATCAATTAAAATACATACAATTGGACATAACATCCAGTTTTACCAGCACACTATTGCTCGTATGCTGCACACTCACTCCAGTCAGAATGAATCGGAGCATCGATTGTTGGCAGATTTTCTCGTCAAGAAATCTATACTTAGTCGTGCTTGAGTTTTTATGGAGCATACGAGCCTGAGACTCTTAAAATTATTATCAGAAGTAAAATTTCCTGATGGTAAAATGTCTAAAATGTTATTATTTTACCCCTCAAAGCTTCCGTGTGTGTCGGTATATAAATTACGCTAACATTCATATATAAATACATAGACCGATAAAACAGACCTACTGCACATTTCTGTCGCAAATAGTGGAACTGGCAATATTGACAAAAAATACACAACCTTTTTAGCACTGCACTTTCCTCAGTTCTCCCTTTTTGCTATCTGTTACTTTAACCCCCGGTTAGTTACCAAATTTATAGATTCAGTTTAATAAAAAGATTAATTTTCAGGTCAAGAGCCAAAATTTTTTTACATTTCTCTATGAATATGTCAAAAAATTTACTCCTTCTGAGTATTGTTTGAAAATACGGTTCTGATTTTGACATTTACAGGAAGTTGATAGAATTAAAAGGGGGATTTGAGCACTCTTGGTTTTGGCAAAGGTACAAACGATGCACGAATATCTACGACACTCTTCAAATGCACACTTTTGAGCAAGAACTAGCAGTTATTTCATTTATTTGTGCAATGTAAATAAAAATATGTTATCGGCTTCGCGGGACAAAAAATATAAATATATATTCAACGTTGACTATTTATAATTTATTGTTGATAAGTCGACCTCTAAAAAGACAATGCACTCAACATAAGAATATAAAATACCAACAATAAATAAATATAAAAATATATACTTGTCTTGTAAAAATTTAAACTTTGAATAAGCGAATATATAAAAACAAATTTAAAACATATATTTTGCAATGTTACGGTTTAGTTCGTCTTATAAGAGCATTAGAAAACTATATTCGGGCTTTTACGCTGTGAAATGCGTTATTAGCTAGGTATAATGGAAAAACCAGTATAGGTAAGGCTCAGTGCAAAAAAAATCGCTATATATTTTAAACTAATTATTATATTCAATAACTTCTTTTTAAAACGGTAATTGACGTTATATTTCTTATACTTTTCCGCGTTGCTCGTTTCTGACACACCTCTATCGGTTATTACGATGAGGC
This sequence comes from Eulithis prunata, assembly GCA_918843925.1. NCBI lineage: Eukaryota > Metazoa > Arthropoda > Insecta > Lepidoptera > Geometridae > Eulithis > Eulithis prunata. Next base: position 1,864,437 of record OU974017.1, read on the forward strand.
ATCTCTTGGATAGTTTCAATTTTATTATCTCATGAATGTTTCCATCTTTTACTGTATTTTTTCCATTTACTTTACCTATCTTAGATATCTCGCGTATATTTCATTTCATCGCGCGCCCTATCTGCCACCTTGCGTCAATTTTTCCGCAAATTTCTTAAAAGACGCGTAGGTACCTTTTCTTATACTTTCTTACAATTATATTGAAATGCTCAATAGAACCTAAAACTTTTAATTGCATGATTGTATGTATATCTGGACAACCTAATGTAAGCTACACTTGTATTTTTTGTATTTTTCTTTGTAGAACCATTCCTTTTTAATCATTAGTTTATTCATTTCAACTATGAAACGCTATTTAGATGAAGCTTTTAATTTGATATTATAGTTAGCATTAAATATTATTGACTGATCGAATTGTTAAAACACATCGTAAGTTGCATTGGCGATGTGGGAATAAATAGACATTATAATCATTATTTTAAGTTATATTTTATTGGAATTCACATTGAATTCATATTTACGTAGTGGTTAAGTAAACACTTCAGTCACTGGACAATATTTTGAATGCACGTTTGGTAGATGTATATTATCTGTATCCATCGCTACTTTTTATGATTGTTTTGGTTTACTTTTTTTAGAATTTTATTTTTTGTTGATTGGTGCTTGAATTTTTGTGCGAAACTTTCGATGATTAAATCATGGCGCACAAACTTATTATGTTGGACTGTGTATAGGTATAATGTGCAAAGTTTCACACAAAGATTCGAGCATAACTTGAACATAGTTTTAAATTCACTTAGAAATAGCACTTTTTTATTTATTTTTAATAAAATTTATATAAAGCTTTATTTTTTTTATTTAAAATTTTTATTTCCCCAAAATTGGGCGGGGGATTGTCAAAGTGGGCGTGGTTTTACGGCGCTGCACAATAAATAAACATGAACAATAAACAATTGAATGAACTATAATCAACGCGTGGTTGAGATGAATATAATTAGTTTTGTGTTGCGAGGAACAGTGCTAGTGAATGACGCTGTAAATATTATGTGATATTATTTTGAAATGACGTTGTTGAGGGCGGGCTTCTGAAGCCTGCAATGTATTTAGTGTTAACTCGGGTGCTTTGACGATTGTGGACTCTCATAGATAACAATGTTGATTGTATTAGATAAGGCATATCTTTGATCGTCTGCACGCGAGGAACCCGTTCAACCGAAATGTGTACACAACCGTGCAGTTGGTCAAAGCACCTTTTAGAATTTACTAGATAATAGCTACATTCGCATCACAAATTAGAATCATTCAAATTGGTTAGTAATAGAAACCAACCGCAATAATTTACAACAATTTTTTACAAGATGTTTGATGAAATGGAACCCAAGTCTGCAAGCGACACGCACGAAATATCACCAAATTATTTTTTAAACTTAAATGTAATACCTAATTATTAATAAATACCTCAATTTTACTGATAGTTAGTAAACTTTAATTACTAAAGAGTTTATCAAACATCCTGTACATAGATGTTTTCATGTCATTATAGAATCATGTCATTCGTCTAGATTATGCAAAACCGGCCTTAATTACATCTAGGTTTAGAAATGAATGTTTTTGAATATTCGATTGTGAGTTCAAGCGCAGGCGCACGTGTGTATCGTTCAAAGTGTCTCATGTGGCGAGAGCGAACCGATGTCTCCTCGAGAGACTCCCCAAGTCTTAAATAAAGTTTAATTTAAACTAAGTTTAAATAAAACTTACGAACAAACGAAATACAGTACCCAAACTCGTAAAGGAATTGAATGCAAATATACTGCCATATTTTGTAAAGTCACTCAGTTACCTAAAAACTAAAAAGTACAAAAAAAGCCAATCAAAATTATTATGAAAGAAAAATTATAAGAAGTTTTAAAAAGCACACTAGAATATCCTCCATAATATGGACACAAATGGCTTTTAGAATTCAGTGTTATAGGAAAGATTTATTGTTATGAAGATTTTAAAAATTATATCAAGAAAATATATTAAATCACCGAGCGATGTTAATGTAAAGTTTGGAGATGGTTGTGCACGATAGGTAAATAAATTATATAATTAAATTTAATTGGTCTGTCCAAAAAAATCTTATTGGCTTATTCGGCCATGCAAAATTGGCTTTGCCAAAAATTTGCCAATGTAGGGCGCGCATCACTCGGCATTACCCATAGAGTTGCCGCTGAGGGAGAATGGCTTTCAAAAGGGATTGTGGAATTTCACGGTAGATTAACTTTGCAGCATTTTGCAGTAACAATGCGTTGACAGTGGGTAGGTATAAAGCTCTATTCCCTTCAGTGATGACTCCGTGGCACCGACCACCAATCAATGAGTCGTTTAGTCGTAATTTGAGCTTGGTACATCGGTAAGTAGACCCATGCTTGGAGCCCTAGCCAAACTAGGTACCTAATATTTAGAGTACCGTTGTGCTAGATTCAACACTAACCTTCAAATTTTTTAGCTAGATTGTACAGTCTTATGTAATTTTGTATTTTAAGTAAGATCTTTTAAATGTCTCCTTTGCATAACTAGAGGGCTACGGTTACATTAAAGTTACGGATCGCGAGTAGTATTTATGTGATTAGGCTTCGATGTCACTGTATGCTAGCTAGGTACTCTTATTCAGACGTCTCATTGTAAAAATGTAAAATACACGCTATCGATTTGGTATTCTGAATGTTAATTAAGTATCTAATATAAATTTTTCCTTTAATATTTTTATACAGCATTACAAAGTATTTAAAGCAATTAAACATTTATAGAGGTGGGTCAGTGTGCAATTCGTAACGTATACCTAGTGTTTTGATATGGTCGGAAGGATGAATCGGATTAAGAGATAAATTTTGTCTATAGCACACAATAAAAGCCAATATCAGAAACCCTATGCATGAAGAATCTTGAAGAAAGAACGATGCCCAAGCAAATGAAGACGCATTATAACAGCCACTGGCCATTTTGTGAATGCTAAAAGCTAAATTTATCACTGACCAATACATCACAGACTGTAACATCTATCGCCTTAACGAGAGAGAATTAGCTGATTCCTTCGGGCGCGATTGGAGTCATGTTGTATTATGTTCAAGTGTGTATCGTATCTTTTACATGGTCATACTCAATATTCAATCTTTGGTTTTGCCTTACGGTATACAATAGTAACAGCTTATTTCGTCAAAAACTGTATCGCTTTGAAGCAGATCACTACCTATCTCACCGAGGGTTGAATATTGGGTTCGACCGAGTGCATGTCCTGAGTACTTGAGTACTGTAGACGTACCTACTAGGCTAAATATAGTATCAAATGTACTATTCTAGATACTAGGCCAACCTTTTTATAGGTTTCTGACAAGTATGATACGGATATACTAAAAATCGCGAGCACATAATCACATTTGTTCGAGTTATGACACATTTCGTTTGAATTTCGTGCAAACGCTCACATGTTTAAAATAAATTTGGAGGTGTAGCATTTTCTAGATACATTTAACAGCACTATTAATGTTGCCATCTTTTTCTATGATAATGAAAACGATATTTTTAGCGCTCTCGAATTTATTTTAGGTTTAGAAAATGCTGCACAAATACCATTTATGTTGTTTCATTCAATTCGTTTTGGCGGGAGATAACAATTTCTGTTATTTGAATACGAGTATACATAATACCAACAAATAAAACGAAAACAATCTTAAACCAGGATAATATAAAATGTCCATTAGATATAGTAACTAGCCCAGAATGCAAAATTACTATAAATCTGGAACTTACTAATACAACTCCCGCCTGGTTTTTATATCTCCCACGACAAAATTTACATTTAAAAACGCCTATACGCAATCTAGTACCTACTATTCAATGTTCTGTGTGCATTAAATCTTAGAATTAACAACATTGTTGACTATTGCTAATAGCTTGAGGTTGTTAACGTTTTTAGAACGGAAAATGGTGAATTTTTCATGTATTATATAAATATACGTATCTTTACGCTCTCTTATAATGTTCGCTAGACCCTTTTATAAGCTGAATGCCATCTTGTCGTGTTGTTACACACTAGTCCTCTCTAATTAAAGTAGTATCAATATATAATGATGGCTGTGAGATAATTGTAAACAATTTAAATTATATTTGTGTAAATGAGAAAGATATATTAATAGCAACGTAACAGATCGCTCTATCGCAAACTTACCTACTGGTCTCCGACTGTCAGAGGCTCTTCATCAGAAATTATATCAACCAGACCCAAGAGGTTGGACAATACAACGAGATACCTATTTTAATAGTTTTACCAAAACATTTGTGTGATTCACGCAACGACAGACAACTAACATTTTATTATATAATAAATATATGTTCCTCAAATTGTGAAATCCTGATAGTACAAATTGTAATTTCTGATGAACGGGTTGTTCAAAGTTAAAGTTTGAATTGTGATGCAAGTTTTGGCGCTAAAACTTCATTAAAAGGAAGGGTTGCCATAACAATGAAACCAACATCGATTCAGAGCATACATTTTCCATATAATATTTTTGTCCTGTTATCATTATTGCCTTAGAAAAGTAATATTATGTAAGGTGTTTTAGAATTGTTACCTATAAGATTTTATTTTCGTTTATCTATCGAGAACACTTTATGTTGTACGGTGGCAACCCACGAAAATCAGGCTCACAGCTTTCTCTGCATTTGCTCAAATTTTTCAGCATTGTCTAAAAATCCATTATATCACCGCTTCTAGTTATCCATTTACGATAAAAACCACCATTTATATTTCAAAAGATGCTACATTACCTGAGAGTGCGCTAACGGCCATTTTGTGGACCTAACAAAAACAAAATGACGGCACGCCTAGGCAATGTAACATTACCAGACTGTTCATATTATCACACCACAAGAACAAATTATTTAATATTGTTGATGTTGATTGTTAATAAATGCAAATAATGTAAATATCAAAATAAATTCTGTATTTGTATTTGAATAACTCTTTTTACTAACTCCTTATTTTTATGATAGTAGGTAGGTAGATAAATTCGGTATTTTTATAAAATATTATATTTATTGTAAAATAACGCTCATTCCACTTTGAGATCAAGACTACACTCAAAAATAGTGCTTTGTTACAAACTTAACTAGCAAATGCTAACGCTAACGTATTGTCAGTGTAAACTGTATTAGAATATTGAACTCTGCCAAGCTTACCTTTTCTGTTTTTATGAGATCATAACATAAATATTAGGGTTATTCTCTTTCACCCTCAAGTAACTCTCTACATAATATTGTCCTAGTATTGCAGTTGGTAGAATATCATCAAAATGAGATCGTCTTATAACGTTTTGACTAACATCACTTAATTTTACACCGAAACAACGGTTTCTTTTAAAATAAAGTAATCAGGAAAGTTCCTATTCCTGTATTCAAAGAATGATAATTAAACCTAACTTGTATTTCAAAATAACATTGTGCACTCACCAAATCTTGTATCCTCAAATTCACTCTTTGTGCAAAACATTTAAAAAAAACTCTGAATAAACTATCAGTGTCTCCCTCTATCCAACTGGTAAAAGGGCTGACTTCTCTTCCGTGATTTAATATTGTGCTTTTTAGCGGACGCAACTTTTCTCTTCTCTTCTTCCAGCAACAGTGGAGGTAAGGAAACTTTTCGTATATGGTACTGTTGTGAGCCATTCAGCGCTTTTGGCGATTCGTGAGCTAATTCAGGTGAGCATAGCGGTTCCAACCGCGCCAGTTCTCTATGCCTGGCCGTGACAACCCTGTTCTTCACTGTATTTCGCTCAGACGCACTCAACGCCATATAGTTTCTATGATCTAGTGAAACGAATGACTTTGCACTGTTCCTATCACAGTTCAGAGATGAATCTGGGCGGGAGTTTCGCATCCATTTTGACGAAGCTAATTCTGATCGGAGTATTGAGCTGGTCTGCTTCTTCTTTTGTGATGAGCTGCGTATTTGTATCGGCGTGATTTGTAGAAGGGAACAGAATGTGTCGGGGAGGTATTCGTCTTCGTAAGCTGGGAAGAATGATACCTTTTCTCTGGATAACCTGTAATATGATGTATTATGTTAGACATTATATAGGTATATAAAAAAATATAAGTACCTATTTTATCAGTAATTTAGTTCACATAGTACAAGCTTTGCTTAGTTTGGGACTAGAGGGCGTTGCGTGTAATATCCGAGAATATTTATATCTACAGTAAAACAAAACAATCTAAGTACTTACAATACCTACCTTTTAAGATTATTGTAGGTAGGTACCTACTTATTATGGTATATACAAACACCGTACCTATTGGGCGGGATTCGACTTTATCACTAAGAATACAGAAATGAACTGAAAACTAAAAACAAACATACCTGGGTTCACTCAAATCCTCCGAAATAGACACAACGGAGGGTCTTGGCGAGTTCTGCGGCGTGACGTCAGTGCTACTCTGTGACAGTCGCTCCTCACTCTCACTGAACTGCGCATAGTCGTTGTAATGCATTGCTATAACCTCGTCGTGCTCGATCTGACGGAAGCAGGTTCGCTTCTCCGGCAGTTGAATGGCTTTGCCCACCACCCTGAGAACAAACATTTTATTATTTTTATTTTATGTTTCAGCCGTTTTTTTCTCACTGCAGGGCAAAGGCCCCTCCTTCCACTCTTCGCGATTTAACGCTGTTGAGAACAAACATACCCCTATTCATATTCAACTGTCATTTTAGTACGGTTTTAAAATCTATCATTGTCACTTGCATCAAAAAAAAGATGACAACAGATTTAGCAATCATTTTAGTTAGCTCAGCTTTAGAAGACCAATATGAATATACCCGTGTTGAGAAACTATATATTTGACACAAAGCAACATTTACACACTCTTATAATAATAATAATAATCATTTATTTCAGTAGGCAAGTTAATTATATACATAGTGTCGAGAAAGCATAGAAGACAAACAGGTGATAGGTACAGCCATCTTATAGCTGGAAGAATGAAGAAGCTTAAATCTATACAATTCTTAATATTTAATTTTACATGAGCTGAATAAAGTTTTCTTGGACCCCAAACTAGGATTCCCTGTGATATGTGTAACCAAGGTTCTCGGTATTAGTGGTCCGGAAAGAAGAAAAATAAATAAAATAAAATACAAATATAAAGTTAGCAAACTAGGTAGGTACTTAAGTCAAGAAAGCATGCAGCAATTTAATTTAATTTTTAGCTAGTTCGTGTGTGCGGGTGTGTAAATGTGTGAGGGTGTGTAAGTGAGTGTGGATGTTTGAGGGAGTATATGAGAGTGAGCTGTGTTACTAGTTCGATGATTAGGTATAGGGGGAGTGCACAGTATAATGTATGGTCATAATTTAAAATTTCTATGATGAAAATTTCTTAAGTATGTCTTAAGGTCAGCACAGCAGTGAGACAATGCATGATCTACTAAGTTCCATGTAGGTACTACTCTATAGCTACGAGACAGGAAGCCTGCAGAGCTGGGTATTTTATTTATATATTCGATAGTGGAACCGGCATCGCGGCCAAGGCCGCCGTAAATATTTAATGAACTGTTTTAATCAATAGTGTTGAATATGTGATTGAATTGTGGAGTGCTGTTGGTTGATTTAATAGATTTATTGGATTTACAAACATAAGAAAAGGAATAGAAAACATAGGATTTTGCTAACAGAAAATAAACTATGAGATGTTTTTTAAGCTAAGACAATAACAAGGTATTTAGTACTTAGGTACCAACAACTTCATAAAAATGAGGACGCGAAAAACTCGACCATATAATGAGGTAAAATTTTTGACATGTAGAATGTCCCTTGGCCTAGTACAATGCATTCCATGGGTCATAGAAAGAAAGTATGTTAAATCTAAATACCTAGTTTTCAAGTGGCCTACTTTAACTTTATAGGTTTTTTAGGAATGAGAGTAATGAATTATAAGTAAATACTTATGGACATTTTAATATGATGAGGAAAATTAATATCTTATAGAAATAACGCATTCCAATGGAGTTGATAGGAATAGTTAAACTCAACCATTTTGAGTGTATTTTGTAAAAATGTATATACCTATTTAGTAAGTTTTGTTCGGTATATTATCCTTTTTCATTTATCAAACTATTTTTTTACCAAGTAGGCAAGCAAGCTCATAGCCCACCTGATGGTAACCCCTTACCATATCCTCGTTACCAATGTTAAAACTATTTAAAAATATATTTAATGATTCTTACCTAAGTTGTGGGTGTAACTGTCTCCACTGTTTACACTCCTCTATAATATTTGGCCGTGTGGATTTCTCCCCATCTTCATTGTACAGGGTCCTCTCTATCCGATTCCACTCTTCAGACAAGGTCTTGGTGGCTTCAGCTGTACTCCGACGGAGTACAGACCCTGAACTACTGTCACTTTCTTCACTGTGGAAATCTGGAGTACCTGCAAGTTGAAAAGTTGTTTCTATACAGACCCAACAATTTTTTTCTAACAATTGCTATAAAACAACAGAAATGAGGCATTTTGAGCGGTCCTAGGGAACTTTACCTGTCTCGCTATCAGAGAAAAAGTCGGACAAAGGTGTTCCAGCGCGATCTACGCTGTTTACTAAATACGAATTGATATCGTAGGAGTAGTTGAGATTCCGGTTCAGCAACTTGCTGGTATTGGCAGACAGTGGAGGCAACTCCTGGGCCGAGCGGTAACCAAACTTCTGCTGGTTGATACTTGGTAAACAATCAGTCAATTTCACGTAATTCTTCTCGCGAGCGGAGAGATAATTTCGGGCGGACATAATCAATTGTTATACAAAGCAAAACTGTTGTTTTCTCATGTCAATCAGATCAATAGGTATCAAATTTTGTAATCGTGCTGGTGGAAGTCCAACTTTGCATCCAAAACAATCCAGATAAATTATAAACAATTTTATTTAGATCTGACAGAATTTTGATTTCGATTGTTACTACTGTCATTGATTCTGTTCTGTCAGATATGTCAATGAATGAGTTGTCTCCCATCATGTCGTTATTGCTGTCACTTTTTGTGTCCACTGACAAAGGAAACAAATAGAATGGAACATGTGTGGTACATTCTATTTAGCGAATGATTAGTAGGCCTACTCTTGACCACCGCCGTTCCAAATTGGATCCGGATTTTGACAGAACTCGTGTCATTTTGTACTGAAAAATGACATTACTACTGTCTAGCCACAAAAGCCACAAACCAAGAAGTCAAGTCAAGTCATTACTACTGTCATTTTCCGTAAATCCGGATTGGAACTGTGGTCGAGAGTAACCCACCTGACACAGTAGTATACTAAACTGAAAGTTTGATTGAGATTACTACGAAAGTTATGTAAGATAATAAGTAATAATCCAGTAAATTCTTCGCTGGTGGCTAGGCTTTCAATCTTCATTCACCGATTTTTATTGATCCTAATGATCGGCACGTTTTCTCTCCATTGCATTAGTATTACTAATTTTCTTGTTTTAGTCTGTGTGTTGTAGTGCCAAGTGTCATTATTGGTATTAATGTCAACGTCACAAATAGCAGTGAATGTGAATGACATAACGTAAAGTGAATGTGTTTATTTTACAATTCTATGAAAATTCTGCAATTCTGCTGTTAATCTTAATTTTTTTGAGGGCGTAAACGTAAACGAAAAATCGAATTTTCATAATACATTTGTGTTAAATTACTCCAACTTCGCAAAGATGTCGATAATTAGTACAAAGAGTGGTGATAAAACACAGGATGAGGTAAATTTCATTCATCATCAAATTATTTGTTTCATCTTTTGTATCTGGCCGCTTGCTTATCTATTTTCGTAAAATGATGAAGCAATGAATCGCTGATTTGGATAATTGAAACTTGTACCGTTGTGTGCGGTAGTTTTATTTGATGGTGTATGTTGTGGGGGTGTCAGAACATCTTGAACAAATTGACGCATTGTGTCGCATTGCATTTAGTCCTAGAGCTCAGTCAGGAGTGCTCGATCGTGCTAGTGATAGAATCCACTGAGTAAATCAAAAGTACAATGAAAGGGCTACAGGTATGTTTTTGTACTACTTTTAGAGATTTCATTGTGAGACAACATTGCTTAATTAAATTAAAATAGGCAGCATGTTGGCTAAGCCCAAAGTGGCTTTATGCTGATGGTATTTCACAAAGAACCAGCTTTTATACAATGTTCCTACTGGAGTTGTTTCTAAAAGAACAATAGTGTTGGTACAGCCAGCATTAATAAATCAATGTTCACTGATGCTTTTAATCTTTTTAAATGATACAAGTTTTTCAAATGTTCTGACTGAAAACTAGCTGCTTTTCGTTTGCATACTGTATCTAATTTACTTATCCAAAACCTAGGTATTATTAGGTATGTCTAATGCTATTGTTTCCAAATTCACGCAATGCAAGTAAAACATAAAAAAATCAAAAGAAGCCCATTATTTTTTTTTTTAAATAGTCATTACTTGTGAGACCAATAGTGGGGAAGAGAGAGGGAGAGAGCCATTACTAATTGGCGATGTAGAATAATTTTTGTTGCAGTGACTTGATTGATTGATTGATTAGTATTCAATAGACACAGCTGCTCCTAAAATACTCTTTTTTTTGCCTAAAATACGTACTAATTTTAATATTGTCCTCAGAAAATCCTAATGCCGTACACCTACATCCAGCAAGTACCCGGCAAGCAGATTCGGACGAAACTAGCATCGGCACTGAACTACTGGCTCAAGATATCTGATGAGAAGCTTACTGCGGTCGGAGAGATTGTACAAATTCTGCATAACTCTAGTTTGCTGTAAGTTTTTATCATACGCATTCGCCCACCCGCTGACATATCAGAAAAACTATGATGTGCGATGTAAAGGTACATATTGTTACCAGTCTTGTATTGCCGATGTCATTTTTAGGCAAAATGCTGATGAATATTTAGGTCCAAAAAATATTAGCCTTAAAACAATATAAGCAATCTGCTAAATATACAAAGACTGTCTCCTAGACAAAGCTAATATACCTAATATGACATTTAGTAAATTTTTTATGCAATTTTGATCTTCTACGCATTACACCAGTCTCAAATGTATGTACCTACTTACAAACATTTTCTATGAATTTCGGGGAATCTTAAATAGGTACCTAGCCTAGTATAGAATCATTCCCAGAATAACTATTCTGTATTTTCCAAGGGCAACCTTGTTTAAAACACATCAATGAGCATCAGGAATTCCCAACAAATAACAATGATTAGTGGGAAGTTCAATTAACAAACAGAAATTGCCTATTTCGCGCTAACAATGTAAGTAATGGCGTGTTCCGTGGACGAATCGCATATCTGCAATTTATAGATAAACTTATTTAGGTATGTTGCGGTCATTGGTTCGATAGCATTCAGAATCAGAAATACCTATTGATAACCCTCCACCGTAAAAGGGGTGTTATAAGTTTGAGGGCGTTGTGTGTTGTGTGTTCTTGAGTAACGATTTCTTTATCAGAATACGAATAAACTTAAAAAATCTAGCGCTCGTGGCTAGGCTTGCTTAGTCAATCTTCACCGATTTAAACTCTCGGTTCCGGTTTTAGCAGTCCTTAAGCCACGACGGAGGCCTTAGGGCGGCCTAAAAACTCCGTCAACAGAGTTGACCACTAATACATACAAGCTTGCTTTGCTTTGCTAACGTGTCTATAAATACACGTGTTATCTATCAATCTATCTATAACTTTCCTATCTATAAATTCTATTATTTTATATTCTGACAGGTAAGCACAATCTCGTTTATGAAGTCGATTAAAATCTGCTATTTATTTTAGAATCGATGATATACAAGATAACTCGATATTACGACGAGGTATCCCAGTGGCTCACTCGATCTACGGAGTGGCGAGCACGATCAATGCTGCCAACTACGCCATGATCGTCGCTCTAGAGAAAACCTTAGAGCTGGGTCATCCTATGGTGAGTTTCATTAGGGGCCATAGGTCGTTTGTCCACCAACGCCGGCACCGGCACGCCACCGATAATGGACTACCAGGGCAATAAAAAACACGTGAACGGCGCGGTGTGACGGCAGTGGTGTGGACGTGGCATTAAGATCACTTCAGCAGATATTTTAGTCTAAAGTCAAAGTCAAAATGCTTTTATTCAATACTCATTGTTCACTTCAAATCGTCATTAGATTTTGTATGATTAGGGATATGATAGACATGATGTCAAAATGACGACGTCGAAAGCACGTTCGGCCGAGATATGACGTCATCCCTAATAGATTAAAATGTCTGTCGAATTGAGCACATACTCGGATTGAGTCCCAATCTTTTTGAGGCTTTAGCGTGCTACCGTACCTACTACTTAGAAGTAAGTACACAATGATATTTTCCAGATACCTACACAATTAAATGTATCGATTCTAAACAGTCGAGTGAACTAATGACCTACACATCAGAATAACTCATGAATTAACATTAATTACAATATGAATAGAGTACTCTGTTCATATCAGCATGCTCTACATGTTAAATGCAAATTGACGTCACAAGTATAATGTACATGTATGGCGTTGCATGCGAGTTAATTGAAAATTTAATTTTAAAATCAAGAATAAGCATATTAAGCATCCCTTACGTACCAACTGATATTGTAGTCTATTCTGTTGTTGCATTGTTCTAAACGAAACTAATTTAACAGCTCTAAAATTATAGCCGTTAATGCCGTTTCAATTATGAGAAAGGGACGGCGGCATTTTTAGTGCTGTCAAATTAGGTTAGTTTAGAAAAATGCAATAGTCGACGTTATTGAGTTGTTCGAAAGTCAAAGTCAAGGCCTGTAGCAATTGCCACCGAGGACGTGTTCTTGGAGGTTATGCAATTCCATAACCTCAAAGAACACGTCCTCGGTGTAGGAGCATATTTGATCTCTCTTCGTAATTTAGATATTTTTTAGCCATAAGTATAGGTCCCGACACAGTTATATATAGCTCTAACCTTGAATGCACAGTAATTTGTTTTAAATCAGATCTCTTATGAACTACTTAAACGAAATAAAATACACCAGCGGCTCAGGCTGGTGTGTTCAAAGTCAAATTTCATTCAATAAAAGTCAACTAAAATGTCCAATGAGTTCTTAGAATAATCATTCAACCTACTTATGTACATCGGTCACGTATTCTTCAGTCATCAACCAGTTAACTAGCCTTTAAATGCAAACTGTGCCATGAATAATTAATAACTAAGGCACGACATCGCCATAATTTCCCATGAATTAAATGGGAATTCCACGGATTCAAAAGACGACAATTCATGACAGTTTTTTTACTAGAGGGGCGAACCAATGTAAAGTTTTAGAGGCCAACAAGATTAAAGCCAAACTGAGCCAAATTTTTAGAAGAAATAAGCTATGTTACTATGGCAAATATATTATACACTAGGTGCCGCCCGCGACTTCATTCGCGTCCCGTTGGATCCCGTTGATTTTTCGGGATAAAAAGTACTATATGTGTTAATCCAGATCACGGACAATATATATTCCAAGTTTCATCCAAATCGGATCAGTAGTTTTTACGTGAAAGAGTAACAAACATACATCCATCCATCCATACTAACTAACTTTCGCGTTTATAATATTAGTAGGATGTAGCAACGTACTGAGTAGAACTGGGTATAAGGCCCCAGACAGAGGATATCCGTGGTCATATGCCACTTTTCCCTAAAGCTGTACCTATTGGTTGCAAAAGTACTATATTTATGTTTTGTTAGCAATCCTAAATAAATAAATAGGTACCTACAAGTCCTAGTGTTGTCGGTGTTTCTGCTTACCATCAGGTGGGCAGTATGACTCTTTGTCTATGTAACTAAAAAACAATTGCAGGCCACACAAGTATACACAGAGCAACTACTAGAATTACATCGTGGACAGGGAATGGAGATCTACTGGAGAGATAACTTCACGTGCCCTTCTGAGGAGGAATACAAGGAGATGACGGTCAAAAGTAAGATTACTTTGTGCTTTCTAGATAATTTTTGATAAGTTTTTGAATGCTAGGCAAAAATCTTGGTTAAAGGTATGCGAGATATTATGAAATTAATAAATGTTGCGGGCTTCGGATCATCAATCTATTATTCTATTCGTTGTTTCCAGAGCCGCGTAGTTTGAGTTTCGTTATGTTAATTTGCGAAAAGCGAGAATCGAAAAATTCGCAGTTTTTGTATGCAGAAAAATCCAGCTAGAGGCGCTTATCGAGTTTTATACAAAATATATTTCCAGCAGTGCAAGTACCGTTCTTGTCGATCGCATAATTTGACATTTAGAATCGTGAAAATTCGATAAAAATGGTTTTATCGACAGTTGCGGGTAGGTTACCAACTTAGTCGATCGGTAGACAAATTCGTTAAATTTTAACGAATTGGCAATGGTGTATGTTTACTATGTTTTGATTCTGACAAACGAAAGTGATTAACAGTGATATTGACAGTAAACTAGTAAATCATGGCCGCAGTGAACGAATTATTTCGATAAACTCTGACCTTATTTTTGGGAGTACGGATCTTTTGTCGACAAGAGATCCGTACTCCCATGGAACGATACGATTCGATACGTTTATCGACTTTAGCGATCGACAACTAAGCGATCGATAAGAACGGTACTTGCACTGCAGTTGCTTTTCGATATTCGTTTCGATCCACAATACTAAAGAATTTCTAGTTAGACGTTTGGACATGCCTCTAACTACCTTCAGACTCTCAAAAACTCCAAAAAGAGTCTCAGATATCTGATAGAGCAGAGAAAATCATCCAAATTTCATTTTTAGAATTAGAAGTCCAAAAGTAATTTATTTTTCTAACACAGTAATGTTGTTACAGAAACGGGAGGTCTATTTATGCTGGCCATTCGTCTAATGCAGCTGTTTAGCGACAATAAGTCGGACTTCAGCAAACTCTCTGCTATACTGGGCCTGTACTTCCAGATCCGAGATGACTATTGCAATCTCAATTTGCAAGAGGTACGAATATCGCCCGTAATTGAAGCAAAATAGAGTTGAATATCGCATGTAGGCTCACACAAATCTACTCATGGACATCACTACTCTAGTTTCGTTTTCGATTTCCATTCAAAAATTACAATAGAATTTTTTGATTATATTATTTTAACTAGTAAAGATGTAGATGCAAATGCCTGTTTTCTTTACTAAATAATACAACATAATTTATTCATCAGTTCATAAATAGATAGCAAATAAAGCATCATAACTTTATAATAATTGATAAATATTAATTGCAGTACACAGAAAACAAGAGTTTCTGCGAGGATCTAACGGAAGGCAAGTTTAGTTTTCCGGTGCTGCACGCGATACGGAACCAGGAAGGCGATAACCAAGTACTACGTATCCTTTTACATATTACATAGTACCAACATAGCTGTTATTTGTATTACTTACTAGCTGGCGCCCCCGACTTCGTCAACGTAGGATTAGAAGTGTCCTATGCGAAATCTTCTAGGCGTTTTTGAAGAGTTCGCGTCCCGTTGATTTTCCGGGATTAAAAGTAGCCTGTGTGTTACTCCAGATCACGGACAATATATATTCCAAGTTTTATTTCGGATCAGTAGCTTTTGCGTGAAAGAAAACAAACATACATACATCCCTACAAACTTTCGCGTTTATAATATTAATAGGATAGCTGTGACCTATTTCTGCCGCCAAACAGCGATATTCACATTGTTGTGGTTAGATAATTACAGACACAGAGATCTTAAGAACGTGTCAGAACGCCGAGCGTGGAACGGCATGATGGGAAATGGTTTTACTAAGTAGGATGTATACCCACTTTTTAAATAAATAAATATTTTTGGACATATCACACAACGCTCTCTAGTCCCAAACTAAGCAAAGCTTGTACTATGAGAACTAGATTTCTGATAGAATACTTATACAGGGTGTTACCAGACCACTTCCGAAAACGAAAGGGGGAGCTACAGCACACCAAAACCCAACCAAAAAAACATCAGTTATCCTGAAAAATAATTATAGCCGGAGAAAACAATGTTTAAAGATTTGTATTTATTTCGCCAGCCCGCAATGTACGCATTCACGTAGGTAAGGTCGAGGCGTAGTACTATTATTTATTCTGTGTCGTAAGTGCCTACTAACGTAAGTAGGTACTAACGTAGGTCGCTCGCACGTCGCGTACTTGAATGACCCGCGATGAACTCTCAGCTGTTCATGCTGTAGTAGACGTAATCTGCGTGCTGCGTGTACATTGCTGTTTTATTTATTTTATTTGTTTTTTTGCTTTTTTTAATGAGATAATTAGGTAGATATGTCTTATTATGTTGTACTGTGTGTATGTAACTAGAAAAAAAATGAAAAAGAGATAGTTAAGTCAATTTTTTTTTTCGCGATTTTTTTCGCTTAATGTTTTCAGTATCATGGTCTGATTGGAACCTCCAAGTTTTCGGAAGTGGTCTGGTAACACCCTGTATACATTTTTTTTTGTAAATACATACTTATTATAATTACATAGTAACACCACACATGATATATACCAACTTAGCTAGTTTGGTTAAATTCTGTAACATTTTGAATGTATGGCAATTTCCCATAGTACTATTAAATATCTACAAACTTTTATTTTAAAAAAATAAATTATGAACAAATGAATTATCCTGAGCCCGCCACAGATATCTTACGCCAGCGCACACGAGACGTCGAAGTGAAGCGATACTGCATATCTCTGTTAGAGCGGCTCGGCAGCTTCCGATACACGAGAAATATTCTCATCTCACTGGACGACGAGGCGAGGAGAGAGGTAAATATACTGTTTTCTAGAGAAAGAGAGAGTTAATATATATATTCCTAAGGAAAGAGAGGTTATATATCTCTAGATGAAGAGAAATGAATCGATACTGCACAAAGAGCTTAGCATAGTGGCTTGGCTTTCGATACACCCTAGACACTCATTTGACTGAACGACAAGCTAGAAGAGAGGTAAATATATATTTCTGGAGAAAGAGAGATAAGTATCTCTAGACAACATGATGAGGAGAGAGTAATATACATCTCTCTGGGTGCAAATGTAAGGAGGAAATGTAAATACAGTCAAAATCTGTTATAACGACATCGAAGGGACTACTCATATTGAGTCGTAAAAACCGATAGTTGTAACAACCGGTGACAGGTATTAATAGGAAAGATAATACATATGCTGTTATGTACTCGTAGAGAGAGAGAGACATAGAGGTAAATACAGCACCGTGTTTTTATCTTTCCAGGTGGCTAGACTTGGGGGTAACCCACACTTAGAAGCACTCCTAGACGAGCTACTTAATTGGAGACGGGAAAGCAAGACCAGTGAACTCAGCGCCGACACTGTGTAAATCAATACTAATATGACGGAGTGTGACGCATCGCATTTTACAATGTAAACGTAGTCGATGTTCGATATATCAGCATGTTTAGTGTGTTTATTTTACCCACAAATATAATATCTAACTTACGTTGTAATATGCGATGCGACGCGCCGACACGATACCAAAATCAAATGGATACGATAAATGCAAATCATACGTAGGCCCGTATTCCATAACTAGATAATTGAGTGCCTGAATACTGAAACGCTACTTGGATTAAGTTCAAGCTTAAATTATTGCCATCTCTTAAAAAATAACGTAAGAGGCAGGGCAAGTAACCACCTATAACGACGCATTGCCTCATTGAGCACGTCCACTGAGGAAGTGATTGATATTTATTTATTTAACCATTTACATTCATAACCTTGGCATGTCAATTTGGTTATTCTAATACTAAAGTAAAAATCATGTGTTCAGATTGAAAAACAAACATCTAAACTTTCACATTTATAATTCATTTTTAATGTAGGATTCCCAATTCATGTTTTTTGTGGAATATGGATCTACGATGTGCTAACTGGTCATTAGTTTTACTTTTTTACCTCTCAAGTATCGCCATAATATTTAGAATTTAATGTTAATGATTCCAAAACAATTCTATAGTTGAATTTCAGATCGTTAGTTTCAAGTTTGGTATCCAAGCTGGATGTCATAGTCAAAAATATCTGTGTGAGCTTCGAAAAGTATAACGCTTATTTGAATTTAAATGTTATGTACTTATTTTTTTTTAAAGTACTTTGTTAAGTTATTTTTAAGTGAACGTGAGAAACTTATCATTCTTTAAATTGTGTAATTATATATTTTTTTACTTTTGTCCATATTTTTCAGTTTTATTTTTATTATTTCTATTATATGATCAATCTCACAGACGTAGCTAAGTAGTTTTAATATAAATCTGACCAAAATAATTCAGTCATAGTTACTATTAGTCGTACTGCGTCAAATTAGCTTGGCTTAAAGTACCCAGTTTAGTATGCTTTGTGCTTGGACGTTTCTCTAAGAATCTTTCTTGCTCATCTAATTATGCATCAAGTAAAATAAAACCACAGATAATAAAAACTATTTCTAGATTTATAGGGTTTTCGTAAATTCTTTATTGGTATAAAAATAATATGTATAAAAAGATTAAACTGAGTGCGGCTTAAATAATATTAAGATGATCTCTATTATGCTTGTTTTAAAATTGAAATTATGCAATATTCTTAATAAATTGTTAACAGGAAAAAAATTAGGCGTGACGCTCTAGGATATTTTATTTTGTTAAAAAATAATTACGTAGGTAATTTATTCATTTTTTTTAATAAATTTACTCTTTTTTGTAAACATTTAAAATATTATTATACATTACTGGCTTTAAATGTACTTACATATTTTCGTAAGCGGTAAGTGCCATAAAATTTAACTTAAGGCTCCTAAAAATTGTTGTATTGCCCATTATTAGCTTCAATAACTAATTATTACATTAAAAATCTGCTATGATCAGCATCGTCCTAACGGTGAAGAAAAAAATCGTTTGGAAACCCTTGGCTTAGTCAGGTCTGCGCGTATTGACGATGTCTTCCTGTGGATATGGCTGACTACACTAAACATTGTCCCAGGCACTACAGTGTGTTGTTAAGTGTAGGCATAGGTTGCCTCCTGACGCTGTAAATCATCTCCATACATGTAAAGGCCTATCACCATTAGTATAATGGCCTTAACTAGACCACCATTTGTCGCTTGTGAGTACTTTCTTTTTTTGTCAAACATACAAATGAGACGAACATATTTGTCATTTGTTTTCTATTATTTCCTTCAACCACTAAAAAATTATGAAAAAAACTTTTTCATCCCACCATCTCGGAAAGAGTATTTTTAATCTTCAATATCTGAGTGGAAAAGCCGTTTTTATTCTCTAGAGGATAAAGTAAATTGAATTTAGAACATCGTGTGCACTAAGTTTGTGAATTAAAAAAAACATTAAACCTATTTACTGCTACCTCTATGGTGCCGAATATATCATACAACTTTTTTTTAATTTGTTAAAAACTCAGACTCGGAACCTTCTTGGTGTTCTTTTTTCAATTTGCTTTTTTTGCATTTAGTCATTTCCTCGCTGAGGTGGAATGAAAAGTTACGTGTTGCACTCTAGTGCAAAGATTTTTCACCTCGTGCTCTTTTGATTCCCTCGCTAACACTCAGGATTCTAATTTTGAATCACTCGCTGCGCTCGTGATTCAATTTTAGAATCCTTCGCTTGCTCGGTCATCAAAATTGAACACGCGGTTAAAAAGCAACTTTGCACTCTTGTATAACAAATAACTATTATTCAAATTTACGCTTAGCGTGTTTTAGGTGTTTTAAGAAAAAAACTAGAAGTAAACAACTTGTACCTACATTCCAATATATTGCAGCTTACACTTTCTCAAGCCCGCATATACAGAAATCGTTACTCGAGCGTAGATTTGAGGATTTTCATTCAAAAATCTATGCTTGAGTCCGGATCAGTGCTTGACCAGCTAATCAGCATAGGAGTTTAGGCCTTAATGTACTTATTACGCTTGATACTAGCCAAATATGACAATAAATAATCATGAAATGGCATATTCTCTTTAACATTATTTGTACTTTTTGTAAGATTTGGAATATAATTTCTCGCATATATTTTTTGTTTTTATTTCATGTTGCGGTAGTCATAGCTATAACATATCTACTGTATGTCTTCCAATATTTGACAATAAATAGAAAATTAGATGAACATTGTGTTGTCTGTACCTCAACCTCTTAATTCCAATAGGATATCTTTAGAAATATCTTGAAAACAGTCAAAGTACCAAGTCTTTCTTATAATGAAAAGTGATAGAACAAACAGCAATTGTAAATTGTAAAGAAGCTACTTCTACCTTTAACAATGCATTAGGTTCTATTAGGACGAGTCCTCTGAGGCATTGCACTGCGTCCACCGCTCTTGAGACCAGTCTCAGTACTTATATAGTTGCACTGGCGGCGGCGACTGGAACCCAGCATGCATGAATCACTCACGGGGAATAAGTGTTCAGTGATAGGACTTCCTCGGACAAACTCTGGTGAACAATCCTAATTCTATTGACTACTTTGTTGTTAGAGTTGACTAGTTTATTGAAATGAAAATCAGATTTAAATGTTTATGTACTTTATTAAATTTTTACAGTTGTCACAAACTACAGCACTGCGACTCGAATATGTTTTCGTTGGACAAAATGCTTCCGAACCATTATTTCAACCAACATAAATAAATCTATCGATATAATTATTTTTTTATAATATATAAAATTTCATAGTTGTCACAATAAAATATTACAATTTAAAAATCTAAAATCATATACAAATAATCTCTTATTGAAACTAAAATACGAAAGTCGAAGCGGTTTAATGGAAAAAACATGATGTTTTTATCACAATGTTACGGACACTTAAGAATAGTTTCCTCCAGTAGATTCTATCAAATATACATAAAGTTACATTTTAACATAAGCATTTTTGTTTCAAGAAAGCAAAAGGTTCTGAAGAAAGCCAGTCCACGAAGCCTTCAAAGCTTTTACACGACACGACACTGCTAGAATACATTTTAAACCACTAATTGATATACTGTGTAGCTTTTTCTTAAACTAAACTGAATTCAACTGCACTAAATACTTTGCCAATGTTGCCATTCTTCACTGAAAGGCGAAAGTTTGCAATAACTTAATCATCGAATTTAATTTAGCTTGAGAAGTGCTAAAAAGATTTTTAAAAGACGTATTAAAAGTAGACATTAACCTTTGAAATATCGGGATTGCAGTAAATAGATTTAGCTCCCGACTACGAGTTGAAAGGTTAATGCAGAAGAACTGTGAACAAACCTAGTGCTTTATTGAAAAAATTAAGTTAAAAAATACTCCATTGACGCAGAACATGACTTCCCTTAGTTAAAATTTTGTCTCACTTTACAAAAAAATATTCGTCTAAACGGTTAAAAAATCATTACTACGGTTTCTTTTTTCAAATTCAAAACACGCAGGTTTAAGGCACGCGGGCCTATTTTCATATAAATATTTGAATTAGTTTTTATCAAACAGTCAAATGTTATTAGTAAAAACAGTTATTTATGTCAAAATTACTTCGTCAACGAAGATAAAGAGAAGCATGTTTCGCATTAATGGAATGTCGACATCTATAAAATATATTACAATTTATTATCTTATTAGAATTAATACATTTTATTAGCACACTAGAGTAAGAATTAATATTAGAACGCACAGCACGCACCATTTATTGGCAAAATTTGTCATTCTATATAAAAGTTATATTTATCGATGAAATTCAAATTTATCGATGAAATCGAAATTTATCGATGATTTCTTTAGCGATGGTCCTGCCATCTATCTAGTGGTTAGGAGGTTTACGTATAACACTGACCTTTATGAAGCGAAGATCAGGGTTGATTTTCCTTTGGGATAGAATGACAACTTTTGTTTTCACATACATTTCAGGCATTAAATTTTCTGTCTAAAAATGAGTCTTTGTTGTTGCGTGGTTTGTGGATGACAATGAAAAGTGTTTTTACTAATTATTAAAGGCACAAAGCTCGCTATACGTATTAATACATTTGAAACGATCATCGATATAAGATTAAAATGGATTTTCAGCTGAAAAAATATGGGGTACAATTTGGAATACTTAAGACCACATGAAAGTACTTGCTCACATTTCTATAAACAATACACTATAATTTTGTAATTACCAAAAAAAATTAAGGACAGTTTCAGCAGAGGTGCTTTTGGCACTGTCAAGATTGTTTAATATTTAACTTTCACCAAGTTAATAGTAGTGAACAGATAAATACTTCCGCTCTAATGGCTTATTAACTCTTTGCCTGCCTCGTCAAAGACTCTGTTTAAAAA
This sequence comes from Eulithis prunata, assembly GCA_918843925.1. Lineage (NCBI taxonomy): Eukaryota > Metazoa > Arthropoda > Insecta > Lepidoptera > Geometridae > Eulithis > Eulithis prunata. The sequence goes on from OU974017.1 coordinate 1,886,759, forward strand.
ATCTCTTCAAATCCCAGACGCGTTATGAATTAATTTTTGCCAAAGCTGAATTACTTTGGTAAAAAATCTGTTCAGTTGTACATATTCACAAATCCTAACTAAAAACACGCAACAACAAAGACATGACAGAGGGTGCCAGCGAGGCGCGAGCGTTGCAAGCGCGTGGCGGTTGCGTGGCGGTTGCGGGCCGGATGCGTGGCGTGTGCGTGGCGTGTGCGGCCGGTCACGGGATCCATCCCACCACGTAGCTGCGGCTGCGGGTGAATTGCGACACGCGACGTATGCGACCACCTAGAAAGTTTGTTACAATACCTATACAAGAGCAAACATATACACTTATACAGTACCTAGAAGTAGAATGTTCGTTATGATTATGATGACGTACGCACGTGTTACGAAATGTTGTAGGAATCTCTAGACATAAAAATCTATGCCATTTATGAGTGATGTCATATTAAAATACTGTAAAGTAAAAAATATCACAAAATGGTGACGCCGTTATATTTTTTAATAACAACTTCAGTTTCCTAATAACAAAACCACAAATTATAAAATAAAATTTCGTCCGTGAATCTCAAAAAAGACTACAAAATACTCCGACTAATAAAAAACATAACTTAATTTCCGGAGCAAGTGTTAACCCCTGCGCAACATGGGAAGATCTAATTGACCTTTAAAGTGTTGGTAATTGGAGGAAATTGGAATGGGACATATAATGCACAATACACAAATAACATGGCATCTCATATCTGACAGGTGCATGTCAACATTTATCGGTAATGTGAACTGACATGCACACAAGTGGGTACATCGTGCTTACTTACGAGTTTGCCATAAAAATTGGCCTTACTATGAATGATGCGTTGTACCTATAGACATTGCTAAGCAAAATGAGCGAATTAGACATGGTCCTTCGATGGAATTGCTGTAAAAAATACTAAGTAAAACGTTGATTCTGAAAACTATCCTTACGTGCAAGACTAAGTTTTAAAGCTAAATTTCTAAAAATAAAGAATGCAGGCGCTTTTTTCGTACAAAATATTTAAGTCAATGAAAAATAATGATGTAATTTCGATGTATGATGTAATCTCCATAAATGCCTTCAAAAATAAACTCGACAACTGGCTACGAATAAATAAAACAGTGCTTAAAAAAAGTGACTAAAAAAGACATTTCAACACTGTGTGACGTAGACATAACAGCAAAAGCTGCTCGTCTATAAACTAATAAATAAATAAATAAATAATTTCTATGTTCATTAAAAAAAAAAATTTTAGCCTGTTAAAATAATTTATTTAAAATGATTGAAAAAACATGATAAGGTAAGAAACTTACCACATGCGTAGATTAAAGGTCTAAGCGCTGTTCTGGCTCCGGCGCTGCTGGCGTACTGCAATACACACACGGATACGTTGACACACTTTTATATACATAATCTCACTAACTGATATTCACTATAACTTCAAAACTCTTTATAGTACCAAGATATACTCTTCACTTGATCAAAAAGAAACTAGTGACGTTATTTCATTTTACTTCTTCGCCTTGATTTTTTTTTGTATGGATGGTGGCGCCTCTCTCGGCTCTTTTAGACAGTAGAACATGTACTGTTTTTCGGACACATAACGGACAAAGCAGGTAAGAGGTTAAATTTTATAAAAAATAATAATTTAGAAAACAGGAATTTATGAAACATTTTATAGTTTAATTTTAATTTAATTCATGGTGTGAATTTCGGCCTAATTTCTATACAAATATTCTACTAAGAGGTATAGTGAATACCAGTCAAATAATAAGATACAATAGGAATGTACAATAAATGCAATAGGAGACAAAATAAACACGCTTTGGTTATAAAATCACATCAGAACATGCCCAAACGTTAGGTGCATAGTGCTTACACGTCATTCAAACATTCGGTTAGGTTATATCACGCCATGCCTACAGTTAGTTAGATTTATTTGATTTAATCTTAGGTTCGTATGCAGAAATTCTAAACTGAGACTAGTGTGTGACACTTCTCAGTGAGAAATTGTCAAATCTGGGGTCTTAATTCAGAATTGAATATTATTTCAGCATTCAAGTCTTAGGGTGTTTCTCCACTAGAGCTAAGCTAACTTACGTCGCTAAGGATGTGTTATCCACTAATAGGAATCGTTTATTATGAAAACAAACTATCCCTATTGGTGGATTTCAAACACATCCCTAGCAACGTAACTTAGCTTAGCTCTAGTGCAAAAGCACCCTTACAATTTCGCCTCAGAGATTTTTAAAAAAAAGGAAGATGCTTATTAAAATTTAGCCCATATTTTAGTTATGTAGTATTTTATGGAAAACAATTTTGTTTTTATCTTCGTAAAAACAAAATAGTAATTCACAGAACACCAGTCTAGAAATAACTAAAATATCTTTACATATTTTTAACTAGCATCTTACGTTTTTTAGCCGTTCAACTTTACACAATGGGATCCGATGCCAGATATAGATAAAACGAACTATTCTTTACTCGTTCTTATACGTTCATATATCTAGATCATTCTTTACATGAAAACTGACGAGCTAAAATATATTTATGAAATGTCATAAGCTACTAGCCTACTCTTTTTTCCGGTTAAAAGTAACTTACCTGTTATTTTAGTATGGGGTTTGACATAGGAAGAGATACACTGTGCATAAAGTTGGCTATAAAAAACTTTTAGTTAGAGGATCTTTAGTAATTCAATCGGTGAGTTAAATGCAACAGACTGCCTCCCGTCTCATTCGGAACCCCACAGCTGTGTAGCTCTAAGCGGCACTATCGTTAGCATAAGCCACTGAGCTGAGAAAAAAACCGTTATTTTCCGAAAATCGGCTAGAATAAGTGTAGTTTTACCAATAATCGCGATCTTTTCAACTAAATATCATTTGTTATGCTCCCCTCTCGGCTAAAAATTAAATAGGATATTAAAATCATGTCAAGGTCTGATAAAATAATCAAATTGTATTAGTGTATCGAGTTCGAAATTGTTTGAGTAGCTAAGATTTTAAGTAGAGATATTATCGCTTAGTGTGAAAATGTTAAAAGTAATATACCACTAAATCCATGCGACTGAAGCAGGGGGAAGTGGCATATTATAATTAAAAACTGTTTATCATTTTTTTTAGTGCAGTTTTATAAATTATTGTGAGATTTTTATTAGGATTATTGATACTATAGAATTTCTTTTGTTGATGACTAGGGTTTCTAGAGGTTCTAATTTTTATGGGATCGGCATATTAGGTAATTAAGAATAGAATTTGTTATACAGCCGTCTATCAGCCTGTACTATTGATAGAAGCCGAATTGTCCTTTATATATAAAAAAGTATAAAACTGCACCATTCCATTTAGTCTGCCAACCAACGACATAACAATAAGCTAAGCGAAGAATGTTAACTGCCGTGCTAACATTGTACCACGCAGTGGCTAATTGGATACCTCGAGATTATTGACTACGGGCCCCCTTTGGTAGGTTGTTAAAGAATCTGAATTGGAGTCGCAGAGTTAGGTCTTTCCGTACTGTAATGGAAGAAAATACTCTCAAATGTCACTCATGGTGTGTTTGTTGCGCCAACGTATCGTTGGATTCGGGCGTGAACTTGGCCAATGCATATGAATTTGAAATATCAAATAGTATCAGAACAGTTTGGAAAATACGCCATTTTCTATTACTGTCTCTCTTGTTTGTATGAAGTGATAAAGAGATGGCAATACAAAATGGCGCCGAGTCTTCTCTATTGGAATATTATCGTATTTTCTATCAATGCGATTATTACTTTTTTTATATATTTCATTGAATACATTGTCCAAGTTCGTAAGTACAGTAGGTAACAGTGTAAAACCTCACTACAACATGTACAAAGGTGGGCCACGCGTGAGTGTGTGTGTCATACAACGCGACTACTCACGAATGGGGGTTCGGGTTAAAGTCTGGTCGCTCGGCTTTTACGAATGGATCCACTCCTTTCAAGGCGTTCTCTTTTAGATCATCTACATCCACTGGTATTACTATTTCTGTGTCTATTTTATTTTCTATTGGAGATTCTGTTTCCACCGTTTCTTTCCCAACTTCGTTTTCCGTTTCCGCTGGTAAATTTTCTAGTGTCTTTTCTGCGGTTGGCGTTTCGGGTAGTTTAGCTTGAACAGTGATAGATTGCTCGGCGGTCTCAGTGACGGGATTTTCAGTTTCTGGGGTATTCGCGATTTCAGCGGTTGGTTCTGGTAGTTTCGCTTGAACTGTGATGGATTGCTCGACGGTCTCAGTGACGGAGGTTGGTGTGACGGGTTTATCGGAGGTAGGTGTGACGGCTTCAGCGCTGGGCGGTGTTAGATTGAAGAAGGAACTGTCTAAGCCGACAGCCGGTGGCCGGCCGCGCGGCAAACGCAGACTGAGCGACGCGCTAGCCCGCTTTAGTACCCGGCAATCTGGTATTATATTTCAGTTATGTATCTTACGCAAGCATTTGGATCGGGTTATGTATGAGTGGCCATTTTTGGTGGAACATGGGTTACATACGAGAAGCTTTAAGTTAAAATTATTAACTAGAATTTAATCTAATTGGGAATATTTATCGGAGGATATCTAGAGGAAGTTTTAGCGGTTTATGCTATCTGAATCAAGACTCGTGTGTCCAAGACTAAATCTTAAAGTCAATGACAGGCTCTTGTTTGACTTTAGTATCATTTTGCAAGATCAAGATTGAGATAGCATTTATGTCATTTTATATCAAATGTTACAATATGGTACAGTTTGATAGGTATTGCGTAAGATACAAGCGCTTTTTTCTTTTTTTTCCCCACACACATGTACAGTTTCCCATAAAATGTGTTTGTTAGATAGTGTGTATTTCTATGCATCTTGCAATGAGTCTATAGATTTGTGAAGATGATTCGATGAATAGACCAGTACGTCATGATCGTCCAAGACTTTGTTCTGCTCTCTTGATGTGATTGGCTGGCACGTGTGACGTGATCTCTCATTGGCTGGTATGTTAGATATAATTTTGGTCTGATTGTGTTTGATTAGTAACAATGGTTTTATTCGTTATAGTCATCGCAATTTGGTGTGCTCTCATTGGTTAGTTAACGTTTGGTCTGCTGGTGAATAATTTTTCGTTGTCGTCATATTGCTAACATTGGCTTAAATGCGTATGACGTGATGTTTGTAACTCATATTGGCTGGTATGTTAGTTTTAACATTTGGTCTATGGCCTGGTGATGAAACGATTAGTAAATACATAGTTTTTCAACAGCGGTATGTTTGTCTCGACACTGCGCTGTCATTGGTCGAAATGCGTGATGTCCATGCTTCCTATTGGCTGATATAAAAGCCATCTATGTAGTTCTTTAAAAGCCGAGGCGACGCGACTGGTGTTAAGGTGTGAGTGATCAAACTGCCGTTTGCGTACAGCGAGGGCGTGTGTGTGTGTTATAAATGCCGTCATTGGGTATAGTAGCAATATTGATAAACTATAATAATATACCAAAATACTTCTCTTATAATATATGAAGGATTTTAAGCAAGAGATCGGAACCCATAGTCTATGTTTTATTTAGTCGAAAATCGAGGACGTTTTTATATGAGACGCCCCTAGCGGGTTAATCGAGAACCATTTTTATCCATACAGAAAATTTGAGTTCGATCCTCGATTTTCGAGAATGAAACTCATTCTATGTTGATATCTGACTGTATATTTGATTCACGATTTATAATGTAAAAATAACCATTTACATTTTAAAGAACTCTTGGGATATGTTAATAAGTATTGCTACCACCCATTTCCGGCCTAAAGGATAAATACACATAATAACAATGTCCGATTACTGTGAGTGAGCGAGACGGGTAGATGAGTGAAGAAGACGGCTAGATGCGCCACGAACGCCATCTGTCGTACATTCAATGATTACCATATTTGTGAGAAGAACATGGCATTTTGCACCTTTGGAGCGTGTAAGTAAAGTTGAGATTGGTTTAACATTAGAATAGAGAATTATAAGTGCCCTGAATATATTTGACCTGAAAGAATCTGAAATAAAGTTTAAGATAAAGAAATAAATAGTAAGTAGGGATAGTCTCCCTTATAAAATACATTCATCATTCATAAATTTTATTCAAAGTATACTTCATATCGCACTTTTTATGTATCCCCTTTGACACTTTCATATCTATCCGTTTGACAATGTTATATACCGCCTTCTATCTATCCTTTTATAACTCTTTATACATATACTGCCAAATAAATATTCCTCTTGACACTTTCACATACTCCCATTCATCTGTCCTATTGACACTTTCATATACTCCCATCTATCTATCTCTTTGACACTCTCATATATCTATCCTTTTGACACTTTCATATACTAAATAAATAAATAATAAATATTTTTGGACATATCACACAACGCTCTCTAGTCCCAAACTAAGCAAAGCTTGTACTATGGGAACTAGATTGCTGATAGAATACTTATATAATTTTTTTTGTAAATACATACTTATGATACATAGTAACACCCTGCCATCCATATATCCCACTGACACTCTTCCATATTGCCATCCCTATAACAGTTACTTACTTCTATCGATGTTCCGTTGCAGATGGCTCGCGACGCGATGCCTGGCGTCGCTGTACTCGAGGTGCAAGCCGAGTCGTAACAACGTCGGGTTCTGTTCGACCAGCGATGTTATCTCCATCTCTATCTTATTGCCGAGGACTTGCGATCGCTGGAACAGAACGGAGATATGTTTGAGGGTTCGGTGCGAGACGCGCAGAACTTTGACCTTTAGTGGTTATTATGTTATCCTACATTAGCGTCTTAAGTTAGAGTGCTTTGTAAGAGTATAAACAAATTGTTTTAAAACTGTAACCAGCGGGGTTAGGACGTGAGATATTTGTCTACTCATTCTGTCAAAATGTAAGCATTTGTACCAGTTTTTAAAACAGACTTCAAGAAATGAGGTTTTCAATTCGGTTGACCTCATAACTCCGTCATTTATGAACAGATTTGAAAAATAATTTTTTATCTGAAAGATTGGTCCCATAAATTTATTATCAAAATCAGTTCTCTAGTTTGGCAGTTAAATATGAGTAACTGAAAAAAAACACGTCATCCACGTACACGACATTGCGTATTTTCTTTTTCTGTGACTTTACAATGGTGTCTATGCTCAATAGATCAAACCCAATGAACTACTATCATTATCATCAAATTGAAGTCGGTTTTCTCAAGTTTTTAAACTTATAAAACTATAATGGGATTAATTAGAGGTAATTCCAAACATTTCTCACCTGATTAGAAGCGCGAAACTCCTCAACACTATTAGTAGTGAGTAGCGATTTGACGAGTGTAACCACGCCCGCGGGACTAATGAAGTTGGTTTCAACATTGACCACTCTGAGTGTTGTGTTGTGTGCGAGCGCCTCCGCCAGCTGCGCCGCGGTGCGGTCGTTGAGGCCGACGTTGACGAGGCAAAGCACCTCCAGGTGGGTGTTGGTCTTGAGCCCTTCGAATAACTTCTCGAATTTCTCGTCGCTTATGTTCTGAAATTTATAAATATATGTTTATGAACATGTCAGATGACGCGATCATTCACAATCTAAGCAAAGCTAGCGCTATGGAAACTAAATTGCTGATAGTTTTTTTTTCGGAAATAAGTACTTAAAATACAAGGTAACACCCAGACATGAAACAAAAATGTATGTGTTTCACACATATGTATATGTATGTTTGTTCTTAGTAGGGATCGAACCTACGACTTACAGCGCAACCATACACGCAAACGTTGGAAGCTCCAGTGTGGAGCCTGGACAAGTTTACAACTTATCTGGTTGAGGATATCAGCATTGCTATTCAGCGCGGCAATGCAGCCAGTGTCTTGGGCACGCTTCCGATTGGTACTGATTTGGACCAGTTGAGCTATCTATAAATCGTTTGCAACGGTTTGTAGATGGCTCAACTGTTTCATGTGTATTTTGTAAATATTGTGAATATTGTAAATACTGTATTAGATGTAATTTTGATTGTGTATAAATTCGTTTACAAATACTATGTACCTTAATATTATTCCAGTTGAGATCAGTTAGTTTCTGGTCGTCGCTCTTTACTCGCGTGATTGTGTCCTCCGGGTCTGTGTCGTTGGGCGGGTCAATGGGAAACACCTGCAATACACCGTCATATTAAACACTAGCTGATACCCGCGACTTCGTACGCATGCGAAACTTCTTACCAAAATATCTATCAACCAGCATACGATGAACCTCGCGCCAAAGGTTGCTTTTGCTTTAGAGAGGTCAAGCTGTATCTCAGAATACAAGACTTTGATTTCAATAAAATATAGCCTATGTTTCAATCCGGAAAAAAGGCTTTCGAATTATATAAGTTTCATTGAAATTGGTCCAATAGTTTAGGCGTCATCCGCGAACAAACCAACAGATAAACAGACAAACTCGATTTTCGGAATCAGAATCGTTTATTTAGTAGATCTGTATATTTAGTTTATCCATATCTTTAATTTAACTTTTTGGCTCTTTTACAGTTTTATAATAGTACTAGCCGTCGCCCGCGGCGTTGCTTGCGTTCTACCCTTTAGAGCATGATGTTTCAAAATTCCTTTCTTAGTGCACCCCTATAAGGATCCTACCCTCCAAATTTCATACCTCTAGGACTTATAGTTTAGGCTGTGCGTTGATTCTAAGTCAGCTTCAAAAGAGTTTTATATATTTAGATAGATAAAAAAACCGGTTTATGGTTACTTATAATCGTTGCATAACTTTATTCAGCTGTTTCTTCTTCTTCTTGATAATTTTGCCAGTTGCTTGTTCGGCGGACTTGTTTCCTCAACTAGACAACCGATGGGTTTTTTTTGCGTGATACTCACAATAACACAAGAAAAACTATTAAAATAAAAGTGCTGAATTGCTACAAAAAATGACAGAACTAGAATCATTCAGCTGTTAATTGTTGCTGTCTCTGGCTAATTTTAATGAGTTGATAAGATTTAATTTGGAGCAATTAAGCTATGTATAAATCGTTTGCAACGATTTGCAGATAGCTGAATTTTTTCTCGTGTCTATTTTGTAAATATTGTATTAGCTATGATTTTCTTTGTGAAAATATAAAATTTGTTTAGTCAAAAAATTAGATTTTGAAAACTCAATCTGTTAATATATTGCTGAATTGGTTATATGATGAAAGTGGTTCGTACTTTGGGCTTGGTAGCTTTGGTGATGCCGTCCCACCCGAGGCCGACGGGTTGGCCTTTATTTAGCAGAGAGGCGTGGTACTGGTCCTGATTCATCATCGAATGGAAGCCGAGGATAGCTGCAAGCAACATACACTTATCAATAACACGGAACATAAACAATACTTTTTAACTATGGCGTTGAGATGGATTAAAAGAGTCTTTGAAACGAGAGCATAATCAAGACGAACAATAAAACTAAGTGCAGAATACCTCTGCACTTACGCCGTAGGACCTCGTTCAGATCACATGAAGGAATAAATAAATGAACGCCAGTTCTATGCGCTTTTTAGATCTGTCGAGATCTCTATACCCTGATACCCTGTTAGGAACGTAAGGTAGGTTAAGTAATGGTAAAATCATAGATTAAAAGAAAGAAAAAAGGCGCTCGTGGCGTAGCTTGCTTAACCAATCTTTACTGATTATCTAAGTTAAGCAACGTTCTGTGCGGTCACTATTTGGATGGGTGACCATTAGTGGCATTTACATCTGAGCGCTTCCGTGCTTCGGAGGGCACGTTAAACTGTCGGTCCCGGCTCTAGCAGTCGTTAAGCCACGACGGAGGCCTTAAGGCGGCCTAAAAACTCTTGTCAACAGAGTTGGCCACTCATACGAGCTTGCTTGGTATAGATTAAAATAAGCATTCTGTAGTCTAATACGCGCATACGCATACACTAGCCGTCTCCCGCGGCGTTGCCCGCGTTAGAGTGTGACTTTTCAAAATTCCTTTCTTAGTGCGCCCCTACACTAGAGGAACCTACCCTCCAAATTTCATACCTCTAGGACTTATAGTTTAGGCTGCGCGTTGATTCTCTGTCAGCTTCAAAAGAGTTTTATATATATTGATGATGATTATACTAGCTTTCCTCGTGTAGGTATCACTAACTTAGAGAACCTCGGAACCAAACTCGCAATCCCAACCAGTTATTTTATTCATCAGGTGAACGTACATGTAGGGATAGGAAGAGACTATTTAAAATCAAATATATTCTTGGCACCTCATGCTTAGCGGACAGTAGGTAAAAAATAAAGGCAAATATCATAAAATGCTTATTGTCCGCAGAAGTCGTAAAATAAAACTAAAAGTACATTTTGTTTTTATGGGAGCATAGGCTTGCCAGACGCGAAGTTGAGTGCATATTTACAAAACTATGACTCAAAAAATAGATATCTCACGTAATGTTTAGATCACTGATAGCGGTAAGGCCGCAATTTTACACTTACATATTATGTAAGTGTAAAATTGTACTTACTGTCATTGATAGTTATAATTATATCTACGAGTGATTTTGATGATCGTATTGTCAATCCGTGGTACAGAATTTGATTCAAAGGGCCTAAATTCTAAACTATGATACATCCAGAGGTAGGTTCGTGAGTTAGTAGCCAACTTATACCTACCAACCTACATGACAAAACCTACAGAAAAATAGTACTCTACTATTGGTCAGTAGGTAAAAATACCTACTCCTGTCTCAGCTAAAGATAATGCATTATCTGTTTCGAAACTCGCTCAACAATCAGCCGGCCTCACATAAATCATCTGATTTAATGTGATATTTTATCATCACAGGTTTTCAAGAGCACTGCATTTGTCTCGATGAAATCACAAACAATTTTTCTTGTCATATCTATTAAAAGTTCGCGAGTAACACTGGGTGTTTGCCAAAACGTCACTGTCCTCTTGTTATATTACAAAAGACACTACATCAGTTATAAAGATTATGACACATAAAACAATTTGTGTATGTACTCTACCTAGTTATATTCTTCGTAACATTATGTCGCGAAAGTTCTGGGGCAGTGTGCCGTAGACGATTTCAAATAGAATTTCAAAGGATTTTAGGAAACTTCTCGAAACTAATTGATCTTGAGTGGTGACAAGAATCTGGAAGACGTTCATACGCGGTTACTGGATTTTTCTTAGTAACATCAGCGTTTGGATATTGAACAGATAGAATTTATATTTTAGTGTAGGCATTTCTTATTAACTTTTTGTTAGGACTTTGACCCGAGAACGTCACGATTATTTCTACATTAGAAACTGCAAAAGAAAGATTATACACTACCATGCCTTTTAGGAGCTTTATATAGACTATGACGCCTGTGCGTTTAGTCAGCCAGCCTTAGCAATGGCAGCTTTCCCTACAAAAATTTGTTCATATTCATGTAATCTCCCGAATTTTTAGGAAGTGATCTAAATATACTGGGTGTATTTACACAGAAGATCAATGACTTTGCAAAAAATAGATGTTGTATAGCATGCAACTAAAAAAGTGGAAGTCTAGGCATTCCAGGAATATAATTGAACAGATCTTACAGATCACAATAATGTGGCCATGTAACGCCGTCCATCTGCTTGTCAGATATTTTTGTACTCGCGTCAAACTAAATTATTTCATGGAAATACAGGAGAACGTTTAACAATATTTTTAATATTTATTTGTATTGCGCGTGGAATGTTTGGGCCAACGGTTTCAATTTCCGGTCGAAAATTTATAATGTGTCGGATAATTGTGCTCAGAGCTGATGAAACCAGCGGGTAGTAGGACAAGCCTAAGAAATGTTTACAGAAAGACAAACGTAACGTTCAGTCAAGAAAAACACTGAAGTCATTAGAACAACTTTGAACACTTTTAGAATACTTTAGTACACTATTTTTAGACCGTCCTTTTACTTTATAATTCCAAATGATAAGTGACTACTGTTCGTAGGACCTTTCTAAGCTTGACTGTTTCACATAGATAGAATGTGAGATAATTGCGTGAAAACTTCTCATCAATAACTTTATCTCCAATGTGCTATAACTACACATTAGCTATTGACTGCATAAACCAGAACGTCCAAACATTGCGTTTAGTGCATTTTCACTTTTCGTACATTCAGTTATCTAAGCGTTTGAATATACCCCAGTAAGTCTATATCTACGTACTTCTACATAACGAATGCTGTCAAGCGTGTCTTTTTATTACGCTTAGATAATTACACGCCGGTTAATTGCCGTAAACGTTTATATTTACCGTTTCATCAATTTACATGGTTCCTTCTGATCTAGTTCTGTTACACAACTTTGTGGTTTTGGTTTGCGGTAGAATTTGTGTAACTCGTCATCAAATTGTATCGAAGCCTATATACTGAACGGGACTTATAACCATGACTTAATTACCCCTCTGACGGAATTGCTCCTCTCCAATATACATCTGTATCTATGATATCATTTTATACACGTGAACCATTAAAATTATCCAATTATTTTTTCACCGAACGATTAAATTGCGATCACATTAATTATGTTCGTGTAAAAAAAAACTCAAATACGTTTTTAGTTTAATCTCTATCAACGTAAGAAAGCACTTAAACTTTTGTGAAGAGTGAGTTCGAGGGAGATACAACGATGGTACAGATAACTCTAACCCTCTAAAACTATTATAGGTGATCTGATATATTTGTACATAAGATTTTTATGAAAAAAACACTACATTCTCAAATATAGACAAAAAATGTATTGGCGTAGTCGGTAGGATTCGTTCTGTTTACTATTAGTGAACAAGCTATTATACAACTCACCGGCGAGGTCAATAATCTCCTCCTGTGATGCATCTGTGAGTGCTGTTTCGTACTCGTCACCCAGGTCAATGGAGATCTGTTCGTCTGCGTCACGGTGCTTTTCTGGCGCAGGCGGCGGGATCCACTGGAATTGTATTGAAGCTACGTTATCAAAAGTCTCATGTATTACTTCTCTTTTAGCCAGGCAAGTTTTTTTGTGCAATGAAGAGTAAATTAATATGCTTTCTACTGTTCATGTACGTTCTGTTATTCAATACAAGTCGCCACGTCTCTGGATCAAATGGTAAAAGCTATTTGCCGCTCCACAACACTTCAGAATCAACATAGACTACTTTTCCTATGTAACCAACAGTATGAGCTAGTAGGTATTGAATTTTGCAACAGCTGAATTACACAAGTGCTTTTATGCTTCAGTTCCGGCAAAAACAATCTTATAGGATACACCATGCAAACTAATTTATTCTTATTTATAAATATCTCTAATTTAAAACTATTTTCATTGCGCTACCAGTGCGCCTTTAGCAAAAGCGGTCTCGCTGTGCAAATCATTACAACGGTTCTATTATTAGCCGGCTAAATTACAGACACTATTGTTCAGCACGTTGAACAGTGATTGGTGGTACATTCGTTATAAAGATCAAAACATATGTTGATATAGGTTACGCTAGACGTTGTTTAAAGCTAGGGAGAAAATCTATAGGACGTTCGCGTAGGTTTTTGACTGAAAAACACGCTCCGGAAGACAGGAACCCCACAAGGTTATACGACCTAATAAAGGAAGCAGAGTTGGGTGCACAAGATCAGTCGCTCTGGAAATCTATAGGGAGGTGTGGACGCCCTATGGCTGAAAGGATGATGATAGAGAGCAGTCTATCAAGTAGAAATGTTCGAAAGCACCATCTAAAGAAAAAAAGATAAGAGAGTGATTTCCATCAGGTTTCTGCCATAAATGGGACCATTTTCGTTCGTAACCAAGGCATATGGCCAGGGTAGATAGATATTCCAGATACCAGGCGAGTAAAGCCAACAGTGGCGGGAGCTAGGCAGTAATAATTTGACTTGCATGAGACATAATATTAGAGATGATAGTCAGACACGTAGCAACATAGTAAATTATGCTGTGCGTGACTATAAGCCGTGGCTTAGTATATAGCTTGGTTTCAACTTCAAATGTTACAGAGCACAAATCTAAGTGGTTTGCATATACATTGCAAAACACAAAACAACAATAGGCAGTTCGATTTGGCTTACTTTCAAATAAATGATTACGTCACATACGAAAAATGTTGTGTTGTTACGAAGGTGAAGGTCGTAAGAGCACACTTTACTAATAGGCCGTAAAATGTGACCTACGGATGTTCTAAATTTAGATGTCTGTCTACATTGTAGCAATACGCTTAGATACAGTAAGCGGGTTATACTATCAATTGGTTATACTCCTACGAATACACTGATCAAAATGAATTAGAGAAAAGTATCCAATATTCGATGCAAGTTGGTAATCAATCAAATGGTGAAGCAGACATCTTCTGGCTAGTAGGTTTATTTCTTTTGTTTGTTAGTGAAGGAAAACATTGACAAAGATGTTTGCATTTGGACATGCCTCCTAGGACACTAGAGGGAGTAAGTAATACGGTTTAGCGGTTAACGAAATCAGACACCAACACTTAAAAGGATTCAAAGTCCTATTTACTCTTCCTCGTGCATTCACCCTTAGGGCTTCATTTTGATTCAAAACTGATTAAACTAAGTATATCAAAAAATATCAACTTGTATATGTGCCACTTTTTAGTATAACACTGTTTAATGATTGCACAAATTACGCCTGTCGCAAACACCTGTGCGCTTTGATAAAACAATTAGCGATCTCGTCAACTAGGTCACCTGAAACGTTTCTAAACGTTCTACGGTGTCATTATTTACCAACTTAATTTGACAGCGCGATAGAGTTCTTGTTGGTTCAGTTTTGTTAGGCGCAGTTTTTTTAGTGCTGTCACTATCATCATTATCATCACAGCCCTCTTCACCCACGTATAGGCCTCCCTCAGTGTTTGCCATCAATATCCTGTGCTATATTCTCGTCAATTTTCGACCCGCGACGCTAGAAATATCGTCTACCCAACTTTAGTTTAGCTAGAGGAAAATGAAACCTAAAGAAGACAAATCAGATAAAAAAAAAGAAACTTCGTCTTTCTTTTGTTTTGTGAAAAAGCACACAGAAAGTTTTAGTCAAATCATGTTAAGCCTGCTGCGTCACGCAAACGAAAATGCACTACAGTAGCCTTTGAATAAGGTATAGTTTACCTTCTTCCCCCGAACGACTCCCGCGACATAGGGCTTCACCTCCGGCCGGTCGGGTGTCTCCAGCGCCTGCTTGTTGATGTGTTCAATGAGCTTCTTCCGGTTGAGAGGACCGGTGGGGTCCTTCTCACAGTCGTAGTTATTCCTCTGGTCGGGAGGCAGGAAGTTGTCCTGGAAAACAGAATCTTGCGTAAGATAAAACATGAAGAAATCTGTTAAGATTCTAGAATGGTTATGCTCTTATAAGCTATCACGTAAGGAGTAACAACTGTAGTAATTTTATGAAGTACTAGCTTCCGCCCGCAACTTCGTTCGCGTCCCGTTGGATCCCGTTGATTTTCCGGGATAAAAAGTAGCCTATGTGTTAATCCAGGTCACGGACAATATTCCAAGTTTCATCTTAATCGGATCAGTAGTTTTTGCGTGAAAGAGGAACAAACATACATACCTCTATATTTCCATATACATACATAGATCCTCACAAACCTTCGCGTTAATAATATTAATAAGATAGAATTTTGCCAGGTTGGGTTTGTCCTGGTCGCCACGCTTGCCAGGCTAATTGGCGGCCAGAGATATGTAATGATTAATACCCGGTGGATGCTGCTGCTGCATCCCCTGTGTGTTTCTAGTCGACTTATACAACACCCACGGCCTGAGTGGTTCGGGTGGTTCGATTATATGCCAAGACCTCAGCGGCCTTATCGCAATTAGACATCTTGGAAGGATCTCGAGTAGTTATTATTCACGTTGGACCGTAGCGAGATCTCAAGTCGGAGCAATATACTAGTTTCTTTCATTATGGATTTTAACACTTGAGTAAACGTGTTACCAAATAAACGATCAAGGCTTGCAATCGTTAATTGGAATAGCATTTTCGAATTGTATAAAAAAAGATTGTGTAACTGCATTGGATGTTTCAAGCATTAGACGCATTGCACTTAACTTTTGATTGGTTAGTTTCGTATTTTCGTGTGTGGCATCCACAGACGGTATTATCAATATGTTTTAAAAGACGAAACTTGAAATGTACCAATAAACTATTCTACAATAAAATATACTCTCTACTTGGTAATTGGGTATGATCTGTATTCTGATAATGTTTGACACAACATCATTTTATACCTTTTTTGTGATGCTGTTTACAAAATACCACTTTTGGTCATTTCAATTAGTTACTTTGGTCCAGCGGTAGAGTATGTAAGCAAAATACACAGCATAACCCGAGCAGTATGCACATCACAATCTTTTCATGGAAATTCACTGAACTAACAGCTCAAATACACACATGGCAAGGGGATTCCTAGAACCCCATTATATTTCCATTGCACTAAGCTGGATCGCAGACAAGTTTCCATAAATGGTTACTGACTACCCAGGACTTTTGAATGCCTAAACGTAAGAAGTAAAGAAGAAGGTATGGTTTGACTACATTTTTGAGCTTGCAACTGATTCTAAGAATGTACAAAAATAGAACCAGATACGGCCATCACACAGCGTGGGATAAGAACGAATATATAATAGGCCTTTACATCTACTGAAGATGATTAATACAGCGTCAGGAGGCAACCTATGCCTACACTTAGGACACTGTAGTGCCTGGGACAATGTTTACATGGAGTAGGCTTGCCCAGCACCTATACCATCCTCTCAGCCTTTTCAGCCATATCCACAGGAACGATAAGGTCAATACGTGCGGAGCTGACTAAGCCAAGGGTTTCCTCACGATGTTTTCCTTCACCGTAAACGAAACGAACATGGCAAGTAAGTAGTAAGGTAAGAACGAATATGGTCACCGTTTCATAGATTATGTAGCGATAAGGCCGCCCATTGTACTTCACGTAAGAATAATGAACTCTTGTGTTTATTTTATAATTTCCGTAAAAGTGGTGTACAATAAAGAGTTTTCTATCTACCTATGTTTTCTTCTGATGATCATAAGACCATGATGCCACCTCTCTGGCACGGGAAGTTTTAACTAACCCAATAGCCCAGGTTTTTATGAGAATTTCTGGTGATGGCACAAGCAGATGGCTCAGATTATATTTTGCGTGGAACTCGTCGTTTTTCCCCTGATTAGGCGTGTGGGGTCTTTTCTGATGTTCCCCATTGGCACACAACTCTAGTAAGGTCAGAACAGAAATACGTAAACTGTATTTGTTTCATAAAATAAGATTTATTAGCATGAGTTATTTTATGTTAGAACTAATCAATACATGACCTACTTATTTGCACTTTGCCTTGAGGTCAATGTACTCGTTTACCTTTTGATTATCTAATTCATACCTTTATTATGAGGTAAAGTATAAAAATACCAGTTTATAACAAATATTGACTGTGCATTGTCCCGTACGA
This sequence comes from Eulithis prunata, assembly GCA_918843925.1. Taxonomy (NCBI): domain Eukaryota; kingdom Metazoa; phylum Arthropoda; class Insecta; order Lepidoptera; family Geometridae; genus Eulithis; species Eulithis prunata. The sequence continues at coordinate 1,904,238 of OU974017.1, forward strand.
GTGAGATTATGCGTTCTATTTTTGTTTAAACATGGCTTTGTAATTATTTGCAACGAGCGTAAATTTCATCATCATTATATCAGCCTATAGAAGTCCACTACTGAACATAGGCCTGCCCAATAAGAAAGAGCGATGCTAAGCCTTCGGACACGACATAACAGCAAGTAACTTATGAAAACAGGACAGAAAATAAGTTTACTTATTCAGAAGGTAGGTACATGATCAATAAACCGGCTAAGTACTGATTATCTACTACTTATTGTATTAGTTCGATTATAAGTAGCACTACAAGTAGGTACCTAAGCTACACCCAGTTCGGATAACAACAATACTTCAGACCACGCTTATCGATAATTTATAAAAAATAATACTTACTAAAACAAGGAAAGTAGGGCTTACTATCTTCATTATGATAATTTCGACTGATAAAAGGTAATAAAAGAATTGAAATGTTATTTTGGCTTTTTAACCGACTTCAAAAAAGGGTCTCAAGTCATCTGTATTTTAATACAAGGTTAACTGAATAGCTCATCCATACTTCTGAAAATTAAGTGAGGGGCCAGCTACTATAGCAAAGGACTTCCTTCGTCAAAACGGACCAAATATTTTATTCAGTGCATCTTTTACATAGAAACCTCGATTATTGTAATGGCTGGTCGCATTTTGATGGAGTTTTCACTGTGTATAATGCTAACAATGTCCTCTCTGATATCTTGGTAGGTATTCAAGATCCTTGAGTAAGATGGACGAGGATATTCTAGTTTCTAAGGGTAGACACGGGCACATTATATCTGGTAAAACCATGGCCATATTTCACACAAAACATATTACTATTTTAAACAAAATTGGCTATCATTGATCATTGTCTCATTGACAAAGAACCAGACCACATGTAAATTAATGCAAATACACATAGAAAATTATGTGTGACGTAAAAAGGAAGCTGGTTTTGTGCGAGTTGATAATTATGTAAAGGACAGGTTTGACGGCCAGCGGAGCATTAAGTTTTGATATTACAGAAATGTATTGTTGGCCAACTTAGTTATTTTCACATAGCTTGCCCTGGATAAGAGATCGTTAGGCTGGTATTCAGGGTAATTGAATCATTTGGAAACATTTTTTTAAAGATTATATAAATTTTAGGCAGCTGGTGTGCCATAAGTGTGTTTTTCACCAATTATGGCAGTTAAAAGTTATATTAGCAGTTTTTATTTGAAAGCTGTTGTATTTTGTAAATATTATACCATTTGTAATTTTTAACACATATGACTTTTAATAATAGATTGTGCTAAAATTATTACAATTGTTATGGCATGACAATAAATAAAAATGATGAAAAAAATATTAAATCCCCAGACAGTCCGATCAGATAAACTGGAACAAGCTGATGGTCCAGTTGATGTTAATTGGTAACAACTGCCTATAACGATGCATGTCTCACTGAGGATGAGTCGTGATGCATGGCACATCCAAAAATAACATTGATTTTTATTCTAATGTCTGACTACTGTAATTAGACTGCAGAAACCACAGAGCAGAAGTCCACAAAAAAATATTGAGTAGATAAATAGAAAAAAGATGTTATAAAGTTAATTTAATTCAGTTCCTAAACATTTAGAAGCTGCCAATAAACATACAACAAAGATCAATAAACAAACAGAGGTAGGTAAGCTACCTGCTACTAATTCACCTAGTGTGTACATTCTACTATTGGGTGTGTGCCAAAAATGTCCATTCATTATGATTTTAATACCCTCACACAGGTAATGTTTGAGGTGTCTGTCAATCTTTCTTTGTATAAAACTAACTGATATACCCACAACTTTGTATGTGTTTAACTTGTTTTAGAAATATGTAGAGCAATATAAGTATGTAGGGCCACTAACTCATACAAGCTTGCTTGCTTTGTAAGTTTGTATGAGTTAGTGGGAATCTCTGTGTAGTTTTTAGGCCGCCTTGAGGCCTCCGTCATGGCTTAATGACTGATACAGCCTGGACTGACAGTTTAACATGCCCTCCGAAGCCTAAAAACGCTCAGATGTAAATGCCAGTAACAGCAAACGGTCACATAACAATACAGCCCACAGTACTTAGAATCAAAGTACTCTAATCTATAGAATCAGATCAGTAGTTATGAAAATTATCGCCCTATGAACAAACAAACAAAGCTACAAACTCTACTTTATTATAATATTAGTATGGATGACGAAATTGACTGTCTGTGAAGAGACTTTACCTTTTTACTCAGGCTATCTACGGCTTTACGCTATCTACATTCTCTGTGAATTTTTTTATATATACATATAGGTATTTAATTAATTATTATTACTAAGTGAAAAAGTAACAAAACAACATGGTTTCTTGGTTGAACAAGAGGGGTCACCAACAACCTTTCTAATTGACCTAATAACTTGGGGATGTTAAAAGAATCTTTGTGATTTTCTTAGTGATGGTACAAAAAAGAAATTTTTGGTATGATTGCCTTTTTTAATTGATTTAAAATTATTTACCCAGCTGCTAATTGGTTATAAATCATGATAACGATGGAGGTAATTTTTGACTTGACTATATATTTGATAGATTTTAAACCTAATTACCACACAATAAAGTGAAAAATCAACAAGTTACATATTTTTGTAACTAGCAATAGGTTTATCTTTTAGAAACCTCAAGGTGTGGGAACGATACCTACTGTGTGTTTGAATGTCGAGCCATTATCAGGCAGATGTTTTGTGCTTTGGCCTTCATCGCTTATTCAGTGTAATGGAGCTGTAAACTCGGGGAACAAATTGAAAGTAGGTAGATACAGTAAGCAACATAATTTCCTGAACACTTTAGTATTATCTATGTTTCAGGAAGAATAAGACTATTTGTTTTGTAACCTTTTTATGTTTGCAAGGCCGTATCTGTGTAGACATTTATATAGACTATTTCAATGCTAGATTAATTTGCTTATAACATTTAGCAACTGTATTTACAATCTTGTTTTTTAAAATCAACTTATGTTACTGACTGTAACTAGTTTACCTGCAATGAGTTGTGTTGAGGTTGACTTGCAAAGAGTTACATCATGTTTTTATTAGCAATTCCTGGGACTTATTAACACCTTGTTCGGAGCATTTTTAGTATAGCTCCTAAACAGTTGTGATATATTCTGAGCAAGCTAGGATTATCTGTTATTTTTAACAATTATTAGAGATTACTAAAGGTCGGTCTAGTTATCAAAGTTGAACACTTGTTGAATAATGTAATAGAATTATATATGTAGTTACCAAGTAAGTACAGAAAATAAAGAGGTAGGTACTCACGTCAGGATCAACCTCCTTCGCCAGCATATTTAACTCCTCCGTCGTGAGCTTGGAGAGGAGTTCATCCACGTCCACCTCATCATACGAAGCCAGCTCCCGACCGAACAGCTTAGCCGGGGTTGTCATCGTTGTGGTCTTCGTTGACGACGATTTCTACAACCAAAACACAACACTTGGAGCCACACTTTTTAGGTTACATCACTGATAAAACTACCGCTGACTATCAATAAGACCGATGGTATTGGTAGAATAGTGTTATCTTTTCAGAATTCAGTAAAAAAAAGCAGTTTTTACATAGATAAAAGTGACACTTTCGGTGTCCACCACACCCACTGTTTTAATTGATCGATGCCTCTGTGGCTTGGTAGAGGATTTTAGCGGTTCGTTGACGTGGTTATTTTATTGTGTGTGACAAAGTTATAACTATTGCACTTAAACTTACAAAATATGAGTAATATAAACAATGTTTTCTAATCCCAAGCACACGAACAACACACGAAGAAAACGAGCGGATCCCGAGCGCCCCCTCTTGCTTGTCTTCACTTCACTCACGTCAACAAAAGAATGAAGTATGAATGAAGTTATTGAATGGATGGTATGACTATTTGCGTGACTTGACTTGACTGCAGTACTGTCAAGCAAGGCAAGTAACGCAAGTAAATTCGAAAGAGTGAAAGCAACAAAGTTATACTTCTTAGCAGGTGCGACAGAGACAGGTAGTAAATAATCTGAAGGGCCAAGAATATGCAATACTACGGCGCGAGATTAGAATACCGTACTTTCGTATCAATCAAGTCAATAAGACTAGTAATCTCTATCTAAATTATTCCATGGGGCACCTACCTAAGTCCAGTCAACAAGCTCCATAGTAGGTAGAAATACCTACATACATACATGCACCACTGGTAATTAAATTGAAGTCGTGACCTTTCACACTCCAAACTCCCATAGGTAGGTAGTAGGTACAAATGATTCGGACCGTGTGTAGGTAGTGTTACCTTACCTACCCAGAGCCCTTAGTCTGAGTTTTGTTATGTTGATTTGCGACAAGTGAGAATCGAGAAACTCGCAGTTTCTGTATGGAGAAAAAATTGTTTGCAAGTCTCCCGCTAGAGGCGCTTATCGGATTTTCATACAAAATATCTCGCAAGTCGCTTCTCGATTTGGGTTTCGATCAACAAAAAAAAACTCAGACTACGGGCTCTGTACCTACCTACCTACATAGATATATTGTGTTCATTCTGCGTCTTATTTAGTATAGTATTATATATATGAGGTGTCTGTACCTGAGAAGAAACAGCCCAACACTGTCTTTGAGTTTACTTCCTGAAAACCTCATACAAGGCAGCAGTCAAGCCAATAGCCTGAACACTGATATCATGCCAATATTTGTTTAGGAAGAGCTCAGATGATAAGGTACTGATTGATTAAACGATAGTGGTTGTTCTGCTTACCACGCGACGGTTATTCGACAGCCTGGCCACTCGCCAGTCTGCTAAATTGGTTTGCTGCCACTACGCAACGAAGACAACTAGTAGGTACTCCTAGCTGTGAGTTCAGCCACGGTCACCGTCACCTTTATTTATTACACTATCAACCTAGAGTAAAGTAAGTAGGTAACTAATGCAAGTGTGGTTGCATCGCGGCACCCCACTTAACCCTTTTATTTATAACTGCAACCAAGAGCTACGCGCCATAGTTTTCATGCTCGGCTCGGTTTGCAGACAAAAAAAAAAGTTTAAACTCCACTTTGAAAAGGTTGGTTGAGGTGAACGAACTTTGTTAAAAATAGAGCTAGCTGTCATGTCCGTCTAAAAAAAATTGACATTCGTCAACTTTGATGTGCAACAAGTCCGTGTGTCAGCTCAAAATGTATTGAGCGCGCGGTTTTTACCTAAAAGTAAAAACCAGGAAGCTAAAATCTAAAATGTCGCTACCGTTCGGACCTCCATTACCAGTCTCTCCCCTGATACGTGGCGCTAGATTTGCTTTGCTATTAGCAGGCATCGTCTACGCTCAAGGCAAGCAAAGGCTCTACAACGCCATGGAAGAGACATGGCGAGAGGAGGAAGCTAAGAGAAAGATTATCAGGGACCAGCATATGGCTATATTGAAGGCGAAGATAGCCTTGGAAGAAATGGAAACGGTAAAGCTTCTGGAGTCCGGGAAATTGTTTGATCCACCAAGTGAATAGCAAACTTGGTTTATCGGACTAAGGTTTGTCATCATCACAGCAGGATTTTGGTTAATAAACCTCATTGAAAGTATTTCTGATCTTTGCCTGTGCGTCAAACTCGGCAGCGGTACCTCATCATCATCATACCAGCATGCAGAAGTCCATTGCTTGCTAGACATAAGGTAGGCCTCTACTATTGAATTCTCAATGTCGTCGGTCCATAGGGAGGGCCGTCCTAAACATTAAAGTTACCTACCTACTTTAGGTTAAGGTAATGGCTATCAAATATTAACTAATGTTACGTCCTATAAGTACCTAAGTATATTCTACCTACATGGTATTGGTGGTTGCACCAATATACGAAATATATACCTACATCCATCGATATATCTAACCACGTGCGAAACAACGACAGCTTTCTCAACGTGCGAAAGTTTAAGAAAAGCTGTCACTTTTCTCCATACATAGGTAGGTAGGTGATTTAGCCAACAAATGCATACACTATTGTTACACTTGCTGTTTCGATTTTAACATTCACATGGTAAGAACGAGGTACACATTGTACTGTACACACTAAGTAAGTATAGGTGGAGTCGCTTTCTACGAGATCATGCTTACTTAGGTACTTACCTAGTATGTTTCCTGCAACTTACCAGTGCTGGATTTAAGTTTTTTAAGAGTGTAGGCCACTTTATTTCCGCTGCCCCATGTACCTTTCTAAAATAGGTAATGTAGATCAAATAGGTACAATAACAGTACCTAGATACCTAGGATTGATAATTTTCGATAAGAATGAGTTTCTATAGGGATTTAATAGTATAAAAAACCATGAGAAAACCAGTGAACTTGTTTGACTTTTATTCTCTGCAATCCAGTGAGCGTTCTCTGAAATCTGCCGCCCCTAGGCCGCGGCCTATACGGCCTATTGACAAATCCAGAACTGCAACTTACGAGATAGTAAGTATATGATGACAGGCGTGTGTAGGGGCGTGGAACACCGTTTACCGGTTATTATCAAAAATGAACCTCCGATCCGGTTTTTAAACCTGTTTAAAAATGGTGACAGCCGCGACCCATTCGAAGATAAAGGCGAAAGTTGACTGTTTGATTGAATGAAAGCGTAGACACGATACCTACATTACAACTACAATAAAGTAGGTACCTAATTATATAGTTAGGAATAAAAGGTGTTATGTAAGGTCACACAGCCGTTGGGAGTTGCAGCAATGTTTAACCCTTTTAGCTGCAATGGAAATAGAGTTATGTAGAGTTAAATTGGACATATTATTATGTAACATTGGTTCCTGGGCATGCCAACCTAATACCACTGACAGAAAAAAGAACTTATGATTTTTTACTTTATTACCTAATTAATGTTTTTACATGTTATCAGACATACCTAGGTATATTATAGGAACCTATAAACTAGGCAGCTACAAACCTAAGTAGTCTGCCTTACCTACAAAGTACCTAAATACAGTTATTGTACGATAAAGAGTAACGGTAAAGGTAATGTCTTCAATAAGCAGCGGAAATAGCGGAAATATGATTATCCCGTGATGCGTGGCGTGACGCGTGACCACGGCAAATCGGACTAGGCTATGTTATTCTAGTACGGTGTGTGTGCCTAGCGGTCGTCCTTTACGTTCTATGGGTGTTCCTAAGTTAGATCTAGAATTCTAGAAGTTTATATAATCAACGGAGTTTGGCTTCTTTACGGCAACCTGTAAAACTAGGCCCCCAACAAAATATTGTAGAATCTGGAAGGACCAGAATAGCAGAAGCACACGGAATCGGAACTAATATATTCAAGCTAAAAAGCGAAAAGAAAATCAACGGGTTTTTTTAAATATTTTTGGCCTCTAACACCTTGGTACTTTTTTATTTTACGCAAGGTCGGTAGAGGTGCATTAGGTAGGTACTTATGTATCGTCAAAGAATAGGTACTACTACTTACCTACCTATCATCTTTGAAATAGAATCAATTCCATCTCAACTGTTTATGCACGGGGCATGTAACTGTAACGTCCCATATGCTCACGCGCGTTACTAATAAATCAGTGGCTCGCATTGTCCGTCATATCCACACTACTAACACACATTGTGATTGGTGTGTCTGATTGTTACGTTTTCACGCCATATTTTTATGGATAGCTTCAAATAGCTTACATTCTGATAATATATTGGATAATGGTGGTCTATGTTGAAGTTTTGTACACATAACTTATGTCAGAATGGAGAGCGAGTGTGATGATAAGCATCGTGCCCAAGAAAGAAAGGAGTAAGTTCAGTCGAGATGACGGGTGATACAATCGGGGAGCATAGAGGAAAACAGTATACGGACAGAGGCCATAAATAAAAGAAGAAGAAGAAAAGGATGGGTTGGGAGCAGGAAGGTTATACTCAGCATCTTACCTCGCCAAAATTACTAATCTTATCTCTTATCCGCGTGAACCAAGTCATGGGTAACAGCTAGTATGCAAACTGTATAGAAATACACAACTCATGCATGCTTGGCTTCGATCCACAATAGTGTCAATGCCCATTGTCAGTCAGGAAACTTACGATGTATCGATTTAGAATCGATTATAAAAGTTTGGTAATGAATAAAGGCTATTTTAATGACAATTATATTGAAAGCTATTGGTATTGAAATTATGTAGCCAAAATCCCATGAAGTTAAGCAGGTACTATGGGCCAGCCGGTGGGCTCGATGGGAAAACCACAGTGGCATAAATAAACAAATACTTATTTAGAGACATTTCTAACGCCCTGTCATCATCATCATCGTCCCATCAGTCCCAAACTAAGCAAACCCTGTACTATCTAAATTGCTGATAGAATGCTTAGTAAATTCATAGATAATATCAATCATCATCATCAATATCCGTATATAGTGTTGGGGTGCACTAAGACAGGAATTTTGAAACGTCACACTCTAAAGGGTAGAACGCGAGCAACGCCCGGGCGACGGCTAGTTCATAATAACACCCAGACACAAAGCAAATATCTATGTTTATCATCACATCACACAAAATCTTAGTTCATGGTGGGAATCGAACCCACAACCCACAGCACGGAAGGCAGAGCTATATCGACTGAGCTGTAAAAATAGCGCGCTGTTTTTCTTTCTATGTTGATTTATCTCATGCCCTACCTTTTAGTGGTGTACTTTTTAATCAATTTGTTTAATTAATTTATCTTGGGTAGGTCTTCGTGTTACAGACTCGTGATTCGTGACTGCGAATATTAATGTCGAAAGAGAATCAGATTCATTTGCAATCATGTAAAAGCAAAACAGTGAATAAATAGAAACGTGGGATAGAATTGCTAATTTTGTGAGAGGTCTGCGTGACACGACTCGATAAGTACATAGGTATTTTGAAAAGGTATTTTAGCAATTTCCCTATGTGTGCGTGATGTTTACCTGTGTTTGTACAGCACTTTACGTCATATAATATCTCTTTTATACCCCTTGTTGGTCTCAGTGTGGGTCATCCTTAGAAAAAGATTACCTTTTTATGTAGAAAAGTTATCCAGAGTTAGAGGTAAAGTTCACTGGCTTGTTGTTGGCTGATTTAATGCAATAATCATATTCTTCATTCGCTTGCATTTTCTTCACACTTCAATGTGCAAGTAGAGATCGTGGTAATATAAAACCGTCAAGCCTCTTTACGTGCGTTTTTGCAAGTGTTTTTTAAATTCACCCGTTATTGGACCGGTTTGTCACCGCAGACGGTTTTTTGTGGAGCAAAAAGTATCAAAATGAATCACACCGTGTTCAAGTTTTACCTGAAACGGAACGTCCGTGGCTTAGGAGACCGTTAGGTTTCTATAAAAACCAGAAAAAAGCAACCAACGGAGACATAATAACCTGATACCTACCTAAATAAGGAGGAGATATTACAAATAAGTAGGTTACCTAGTTCTACTCTACTTAGGGCACGTTAGAGCAGCATTAACAAAAAACAGCAAAAGATTTCAAGAAAATGAATTTTATTGTTCCTTGAATCGATAGTATAGAATTATCGAATAATCCAGATGTCTGATCGACTTGTTCGATAATTCCAGTTGTACACCCATATTTCCCATCTGTCTGCCCTAGTTTCAACTTATTTTAGAATCAATCAGATGCACGCTTCATCTGATTCAATTGCCTCCATCGTGACAAACGATACGCTAATCGTATCGTTTGTCACGATGGAGGTAATTGAATCGATTCGATCGAATCGTATCGATTTGTACACGATGGAGAACAAAAATCGAACGCAAATCGAATTGCTCAATTGGTCGGATGTAATCGATTGATCCGCTGGCTAAGGGACACAGCTGATTACATTCACAGGCAATGGAGAAAAAGTGAAAGCGAGTAAACTGTTACGATAGCTTGACTGGATATGCGTATAAAATGTCGATTATACTACCATCTTTACTTTTCTTTATATCATTTCGTTCTATGTAAATGCTATCTCTTTATATAAAACCTTCTCACTAAAAAACTAAGCTAACAATAAGTGTAGGTGCCTAATGTAGGTAAGTGTTTACCTCTTAGTTACAGCAGTATGTTTATTGTATCTTGATATAAAGGATGATGCAAAAAACGTTTAAATAAAAACATCTTTCTACCCTAAAAGTAAGGACTCTACGGACAAATTCGACAGGCGTCATGGCTCAGTCGGTAGTAGCTCTGCCTTCCGTGTTGTGGGTCGTGGGTTCGATCCCCACCGAGAACAAACATTTGTGTGTTGTAAACATAGATGTTTGTTTTGTGTCTGGGTGTTTCTATGTACTATAAGTATGTATTTACAAAAAAAAGTATGTATGTATTCTATCAGCCATCTAGTTTCCATCGTACAAGCTTTGCTTAGTTTGGGACTAGAAGGCGCTGTGTTAAGTGTCCGTGAATATTAAAAAAAAAATCGTAGCTGTATCTACGAAGCGTCAAATTGTCCCTGAAATTGTCCATACAAAAGATTTCAACGCGTCCCCGTTTCCAAACACTTTGAAAAAGAGAAGTTTGTGATTTTTTTAATAATGCTTAATAGCAATTTAGAACACGTTTAAAATGATTCAAAACAAGCAAACTTTATTTTCTCAAAGAAATCATCTTCCTAGAGTTTATTTACAGTGCCAATATGTCACTATAAAGCATAATATATTATAGGATAAAACCGGTCTGGATGAATTCCTCGGCCGACTTTTGCCAAGGCTAGATACACCTACACCGAAAAATGAACTAAATTGTCTGTGATAACTCATTCCCAGATTTAAGGTCTAGGGCGTTGATTTGAACCAGAATTTTATACCTGGTTGAATCTTTAACTTTACTGTCAGATCTGGTCGGGTATGCTAGTAAATAATGCATGTGATATGTACTATTTCCGGCGGTTTATGGCTGCGTCTTACGTTTGTATCAATGGCCCGAATTCCGAGTGACGTCTGGAGGTGCCCTTGAGGCCTCGGGCACCGGCTCAACCGGAGAAACAATTACCTAGCAGTGTAGCAACTAAAGAAATTCAAACAAATCAATTTGCTCATAAAAATATTTGAACATGTTCCTTTTAAGTAGCAGACCACTAGACGAGCGTGCCCTAGGTAGTAAATTTGACATAATACCTAATATGTTCATGTGTTACCTGGTAGAAGATGTTTTTCTGTCATCATCGATTAGTGTATTTTACTCTGGCTAACCTCTCAGTGTTTTTGCTATTTTTATCTACAATTTTTTACGACGGAGTTGGCTACTAATTCATACGAGCTTGCTTGCTACGGGGGTAGCATAATTTCTTAAGTACGTAAGTAAATAGTAATTATCAAATACAAATTCGATGTCTTTATTTCAGCGTGCTCCGTACAATAAGTAAGTATTAAAGCCGTATTAGTAGTATTTAGGTAGGTACAATGTCATGTATAAATATGGTGCACCAGGGTTGTTGTTCTACTACAGATGATTGTATAAAAGTCATCTACGTGCAAAGCAAACAAAGTCTGTCTCGCATATTAGTTTGTAAGGTGTACCTACGTACAATAAAGTATTTTCATTCATTCATTCATTCAAAGTAAATAGCTACTCCAACCAAAGAGTTTCCTCTATACTTACTAAGACAAACAACAAAAATGTTCGTAGTCCCATTGCTTTTATGCAATTACAAAATGTATAGCCAGAACTCACGTGCTTTTGTGCAATGGTTTATGTAGGAAGCCATTTTCTACCACATAGATCACCTCAGTTGGCACTGATACCACTGCACTTTATCAAAGCTAGTGATTAATTGACTTCAGGATTTTTTTGGATACAAAGTACTGTGTTTTGATCGCACACCAAACAATCATCTTTACAATGACCCGAACAAAAGAAGTCGTTTAAAAAAATGTAGTTCTAGAACTACTAATAGCATTTTCAAATACATAGGCCATCCCAAAGCATTGGATGATAGGGCGAACAGAGAATAATAATAACCCATGTCGTGGATGTATAAACAGAACATTAGTAAGTCCCTAAACTAACGAGTGGGGGGCAATCGTTGTCTTATAGCAGCCTGGCAGGTTTTCTGAACTGTTTTCATACTAAATCATGAGTATTCGCGTTTTTTGCCGTCAAAAGCTTCTTGTTTTCGTATATCTGTAGCCACATTATGCTGGACAGCGAAAGCAGTTCAGAGCTTACGATACGGGGGCTGAATAAACCCAGAAAGGTCCAAATTCTCGAATCTATCAATAAATGTCTACGCTGTCGTAGACCGTAGCGCTACAACGTAGCCAGTTTAGAATTTTTGCAACTAAAATTATCAAATTATTGATTTGGTTAGAGTTTCTCTATTATGTAAACAAATTTTCAAACTCAATAACCCCTGAGTAAATTCAAAACATTGATTAATATTTCCATCTACTGCATTTAGGTAAGCTGTGCATCAGAATTAAGATCTTGTTTATGAACACGGTACGTGGTAATGCAGATTTAGCTCGGGATTAGTGACGTCACGTCAGATGCGCTTTCTTGCATTTCAATCATTTGTTTGATTCACATTTGATTCTCATTAGTTGGTTTTTTGGTCGGCCTTGAACTTTTATTCTTTTGTTTTTTTGTCGCCAAAAAACCAAGCAAAGACGCCTACATCGGTTCTTTATTTCTCGTTGATTTTTTTTTTCTTATCTCACAAACGCTGATTACCTCCTAGACACATGCCTTTACAATGAGTAGAGAGCAGACGAATGACGTCACCTGCTCTACTGTGTAGTTCAGACTTGCAGATGCCTCAATCAGCCAAGCCCAATGAGCGTTGAGCAATTTTGATCTTCATTTGGTTTTTGACGATGGTTTCAGATTATTCAAATAAAGAATGAATACATGAATAGTCACGATAGGAGTAGGCAAATCTAAACAAAACGTAAAGTTGACCTTTGCGTGACTCACCGGAAGGAGCAGCGCACTTTCTATTTACATACAACCTTGTTTATTTTTAGACTTTTATTTGATTTCCAAAAATGTACGTATCTCGCTGAAGCCGTGCGGTTGGATCTATTTTAGATCGTATACCACTCAATTGAATAACGTCGTATTTAAAAATGCTCTTGTCGAACAATTTTCATCTTTATCACGTAAAGCGAAGATACTTTATTCTATTGTTGTTGATGCAGTGAATACAAATTCTGAACTTTTCACTGGCCACTTTGATGCCCTGTGTTCGTTTATTTTTAAAATATTCATGAAGGATTTATTGAATTTGATTTCGTAATAAAATGTAATGCAACTAAAATCAAATTCTATTTTATTAACACTTATGCCGTGCCTTATAGCCTGGACTAAGTAAGTTTGTAGACTAATAAAAATTGCTCCAGTTTTCCATTTGTCATACATTTGGCACACTGTTAGATTTTAAAAATTTTGGAAGTCATACTTTCCCTCAGAAAACTTAGCTAGTGGTGTTTGAGTTAATTATTATTCGTCCAAGGGTTTGTGAGTTTGTATGGTTTGCGGAGTATTTACATATACCTAGTAAGTAGGTATAGGTACCTACCTAATTGACATTTGGCTCGCAACAACAGCTTGGTGTCGCAGTAATTAGCACTTTGGTCGCCTGTCATCGGTCTCTTGTGATGGGATTTGATCTTATTGTACCGTATAACCGTCTCTTTTATTGCGTAGGCGTTTTTGATGAGTATTAAATGCTGTCATGTGCTTTTTATTTTTCCATTTCTAAATTATCATGAACGCGTAACGTTTGTTTAGTAAGTACACTTAACTGGGCTTAATCAATAATTTTCTTGATGGTGTACAATAAAAAGTTTTCTATCTATCTGTCTAGGAAAACCTAGGTACCTACCTATATAACCTTTGTTTAATATTCATTACCCGACTGCGGCGAAGCACAAAGGAGGGTAAGAATATAATTTGAGCTTTAAATATATGAGTACCTACCTATACCTACCTAGGTACTTACTTATGAACAACAAGGATATGGATTCATAAATTGGTATGATTTAATATCTCCAATTAGTATGACGAATGTGCATTTCAGTTGCCAAATATCGCACTCTATTTATCTCTTCCCTAAATTATTGGCCTATTAGGGATGTGCGTAGGCATAAATTATTTTTGATATCGATAACAACCTGTAAGCTCTAGGGGTGACCCTCGTCGTAAGACACGTCAGAATATAATTTTATCCCTTCGAAAAAAAACCTGATTTGAGTGCAATGATCTAAAGCTGGCTAAGGTTATTAGTATAGCTGCCGAATATAAAACTGTCTGAGTGCATTTGAAACTAATAGATGTAAACATTAGGAAGAACACGGGGTCGATGACCGCTGGAGTCTGGAGGCGGATGCTTCCCAGATTTTATTGCTAAAAACCACTTTCTACTGTTAGTTTGAATGACGAGGCAAAGTTGGTTTTGACGGGGATTGATGAAACGACAGCTGCTTCCAGTCTTTATGAGACCCATTTACTTTCATGGGATTTCCTATTTCGTTGACCAACGCATTTCTTTTTTATCTAGGAAGTCATTATATTCTTATACGAATTGGGAATCTGATAGTGGTTTGCAAAAGCCGTCAACATTACTTACTCGACTTTCTTCTTGTCTGAGGTAGAACACCCAAAATGTATTGTGATGTTTGACTGAAAGATTTTTTTGTATTCAAAGTTTCATCTATTAGGAGCGCAATCGTTTACTATTTGTAACATCTGCAAATAGATTTTGAAGAATTTGTAGTTCATTGATACGTTTTGCAATCGCTCTAACACCCGAGAGCTCATTTACTGGTTATAGCCTCTTCTGCGAAATATTGCTTCATAATATTTGGCCTGATTACTTTCCACAACAATGTATAACTCTTTAGCCACATCCTGGGGCCTGTGCTAACTAAGATATAGGGTTGTGACGTCACACCTCTAAATATTAACAATCCGATTGCCTGTAGCAGCCACGTGGTTGGTAACTGAGGTTTTCATCCTTCTCAGTAATCAGTGAACGAAATGTTAAGCGGTTTTGAGCAAGGCACTTAAAAATTCAACCTCAAAGGCACTGCCTATTATTTTTACCACGGATCCATTTCAAAATATCTATACTTAATAAGCTTACGTAGCTGGTTATGTCAATCTTCATTACCGATTATCTAAGTTAAGCAACGGTCTGCGCGGTCACTATTTAAATGGGTGACCGCTAGTGACATCAGTTTACATCTGAGCGCTTTCGTACAGTCGCTCCCGGCTCTAGCAGTCGTTAGGCCACGACGGAGGCCTAAGGCAGCCTAAAAACTCCGTCATTAGAGTTGACCACTCACTCATACGAACTTATTTATTTCTACTCGAGTTATCGGTTCATACTGTCTCGGTTTAGACTCCTTAGATATTGTTTCGAGAAAACCGAAGTAGAGCAAGCGATCTAATGAATCATACGCTGTTTACAAGCCGTGCTGTTGCATTCAACATTGTTTTTAGAAGAGTACGGAATTAGAACATTTAGGAAAATTTGAGAAGGTAGGTACTTTACATAAGACGGTAGGTAGAGTACTTTATTAAATAAGTATTCATGGACATTTCAGTATTTTTTGCCTTTGCTTTTACAAGTGGAAAAACAGTTAAATAGGGTTATTTTAGAGTTTCACTTGGTTTCCAAAGAGTTTTTAGCTCTTAACACAAATATCAAAACCAAGGTTTGCTCATCTAAGTATTCCTCATTTCATAGGAACACACTTTACTGGCATAATACTCCATTGTATCGAACGGAACAAAGGGCTATTTACAAAAGTGCCTGCTTATTACAATCAGTAGTGAGTAGATGTGCGCTAAAAGTGAGTGTCTGTCTCTACTTAAGGAGTTTCATTTTGTCTCACGATTGTTGGTCGTGTATCACGACACGAACAAAGTCGTGAGACAATTGCATTACAAAAGCGAGCCTATTAACAAGAGTTCAATGAAAACATAGAGCTGCAATCACATCGATACTTTCATAAATATTTTATCGATGTCTATGACGTATAGACAGTTTTGTGGCAAAAACTCGTATAGTTTAAAATGTCACGTATTTTAGAGCATTATTGAGCAGCTGAAGGTCATTTCCCAGCAATTATTTGTTCACGAGACACTTATGTTATATGAGCCATAAAGCTGGGATGTATCAGCGCAGACAACACAAATTCATTCCAAGACTTACGCCAAAAGTTTACGAAAAATATAAAAACTGTAATATAAAAACTGTTTATCGCGAATGTTGGTAGGTATTTAGAGTTGGTAAACCTAATATTAAAAACTTTTCTAGATTCTTATCGAGAATGACGCAGATTAAAAGTTTTAGAGAGTTTTTAATTTTTGAAAAGGGCAGTAAGTATTATGAATGTGACATCAGCTGTCATAAGTGTTAACTATCTGTCTGAAGAGTTAATTTAGCTCCTCTTCAACGTGATCTTCCATGAAATAAAATGGTAAAAAGTCTTGTGTATTTTGCATTTCGGTCTAGAAATTTAGTATTTTTAGAGAATGTGAGTTAAATGCGTCAGTTGATTTATAAAGAGATGTGACAGTTGACGGTTGAGAGTGGGCTGGTAGAGTTCGCCTTCACCTTGGACCAAGCGCTGGTTTGTATCACGGGGAGCCAGCATTGACAGCGCCCGTGACATCCGCGCCGGACTTCTCCAAAATAAACACCTTTAACAATGATACAGGCGGACGCAATAAAAATAAATACGTCGCTATTCGCTTTCTCTTTCACGTCACAGAAGGTATTCCAGTCGGGATCAAATGCAGCTGGAGCGACAAATTCGAATTCTTATGAACGGATTCTTATATCATCCGTTTCAACTTTTTAAATATTTTTCTTAGCAAAAATACGCGAGGTGCGAGTCAAGACCAAGGACGCCTGGAATTGATGGCATGAGTCACACACAAAGAGACTTACTGATGGTAATCGCGTTCTCGTTGTGGTGGTGGTGATCGTTTCCACGGTTTCTGTGGTCTCCATCACCTCCTTGTCCTTGCCGGAGTCGCCGGACTGACCGTTCCATGATCCGAAGAATTCCGTCATAATTCCTTAGAGATCCTTTATCACCCACTGCACTGAATTCCAATCTGCTTCCGACACTCATTCACTGCACTTCTGAAGCACCACATCCAAACGCGTTTATTTCGCAAGGGAACTGCACAAGGGTTTTTAGTTTTCGAATTCGAGGTATCCTATCCTTTTAAGTCGTTGTGCGGTGCATCCATTGCATCTAGGTAGCACTAGAGAACACCACTAGGCGCGCGGTAATTTACGACAGGAGCACTCTCTGCCGCTGCACCGCGCAGACGGCCACTGCTGATGTGGTATAAAATCCTACTGGAAAACTGAAATAACCGCGGCGAACAAAAAGCACCAGCCAAAACATTTCACGTGCGAGAATATTATTAGTTGGACGATCTAGCCGAAAGAGTTAAGTGTCGCAACGACCTTATGTATGAATTAAACCAGGAATTATTCCGGTTTTCCGCGTTTATTATTTACATTGGAAAATACTGACATGTCATCTAACATTGTAACGCTTTGTGCAAAATAGCTCGCATTGTTGAATTCACTGCTGTCTTTTCAATAGTTTTTAAAAGTCGATCGATACAAGGTAAATTAGGTAAGAAGTGGCCAAATTCCTCTAACGAGTATGTTAGGTACTGCATAAATTGCGTTGGATTTATTTGTTCTACTGAAATATTTCTTCATTATGATAACTTGCTTACTATTATAAGATTTGGCAGAATATCAGAGTTTTTTTGAGATGTCTAAATTAAACTACATATTTAAAGCAAGACAACTTCACACGATGAAAAAGATTGAATGAACAAAATATATGATGTGCATGTGCATAGGCTGTGCATACAATGTAGGTATCTACTTCATCTGTATCTTACCTACCTAATTAATTTCAACTGCAGAGGCAATGCAATGAAATGCATTTATAGCATGTCCCAAAATACCGCCATCTCTCGGTAACTTGTCCAATCTAATTTATAGTTACGAAGCTACATAGATAAAATTAAATATTAATTCCTGTGGAAGCTGTTGTATGCAGCCATCCAGATGCGGCGTCAGCGTAGGTGCTGACAGCTCCTCCACTTAATATAAATACGCGGTTCTCCAAACAGCCGCGTTAAATCCGTACCGCCACGAGGGATTACTGCCTGAGTTGCTATTTTAATAGTTTATCGATAGTTTTGTATCGAACTCTGCACATCACTAGAGTTTACAAGCTTTCCTCCTAACAAATAGCGTGGCTAGGGTGACGCATGCGAATTTATTGTCATGCAATAAAGTTCAAATTGGGCTGTGTAAAAGATTTATATCCAGGTAGTGATGGTCGAGTGGTTCTTTAGTGTGAACAGTGATGTTTTTAATATTTAATTCAATAAATTGAACACCAAAGTAAATTACAGTTAGGGTGGGTCAGTTTCAGTACTTAGGTACCTATTTTTGCTTTTCAGAAAAATGCTGTCTGGCTCAAGAAAAAAAATAATCTAAGAACCATTTGCGTGCTTGAATGGGTCTCATCTAAATATTCAAAGTGGAACAAAATAGTTCTAAAAATAAGTAGGTAAGGACCTAAGTATATTTATAAAACTTCCTAGATACTATGTAAATAAGTAGACAAATTGTACCAGTCAGCTTGTATTTGTAGTGGGTGAAGCTTAGGAGCGCGTTGAACTCTTTTGCTCCACAAACCTAACCAACTAGACTACCTACATTAGGTACACTACGTACAGACACGTAGGTACACACTTACCTAACGATTTGATTAAAAAAAAGCCCATATTTTAATGCTTTTTTGACGACAAAAGTTTTGTGCAATAGTTATCAAAGAGTTTAAAAAAATCATCAAGCAGATGTGGAAAATATTAAGTAAATTCTTCATAAGTACAATATCATTGGACTGAAGATTGAAGAAGCTTCCTGTAGAATCCTTTCGTCACAGGAAATACTCACGTGATCTTTGTTTGCGTGTGATCCCTACATCTTCCTGTTTGGCTTCCATCACGAAGGCCAAGGGCCAAGGTAACTTACCTGAAATAAGAAAAGAGTTTTCATTGCACCGCAAAAATTAAGAAAAAATTTTGGCGCGCTTTCTTCTGTCAGTGTCAGATGAATCAGCTGTTTTTGTGGTCTTGACTTATCCTCTTCTGCATTTTCCGTGACTCTCTATGCGAGTCATGCGCAATTTGTGTATAACGTTTTATGCATGTGGCTTGGCTGCATGGCGTGAATGTCTCATGTATAGGTAGGTTGAAAGTTAGTGTCAATGAAATACCTACTTGAAATACTATGTTGTCAATTTATTTTTATTTTTTATTTTATTTATTTAACACACAAAACACATTACAACCAGAAACAAAATTAGAAAAAATTAAGAACTAAATACTAAAAGTACTAACAGTTTTGAACTTGGTTGAAACGTAAAAACATGTGCGTACAACTAGTTAGGTATGTATGTATGTACGAGCAAAGCGCAATGAGAAGCAAGCAAGCAAGAACTTTGTTTGTAGTGAACAATAAATTACAATAGAAATTATTAGTTAGTCAATATCCGTACTTTCCTGTATCTATTAGAAAATACTTATATACCTACTTACTTAATATCTATTTATTCGGTGGTAATACTTACATTTATATTCGGTATACCTAACCTTACCTACCCGACTAGGCGCTTATTCTTTTGCTAACCAATTAAGTACTTACGCCTAACTTTATAATAGGTGGATGTATTTTGGACTTACCTATCTATTTATTTCACGTGGATACTTATATTACCTAGTGCAGTAATTTAGAAACCTAATTTCATCATTGGCCACTTATTTCAGAGTGGCAATAATAGAGATTTTAAAAATAATTGCCAATAAATCCCAATATTTTAACGCACAATTTCATACGCAGCGACCATTAGCTTTGCAATAAATTCAGATGAAAAGATTTAAATCGGTATAAACAAACGCTTAGAGAAATTCACTAAGAAATTAAACTTAAAAATGTCGAGTTTATATTTTATTAGTTTCATTCTCGAAACTAAATGTCGATTTTGAATGATGCTTCATCAAAATCTGCGTTTCCGATTCAAAACTTTTGAGAACAAATGACACTCGCATGAGCGTATTCATCTATTCTTTCAGGGCTGTCACTAACTTATCAATTCTTTCGATAGAAACCATGGCTCATCCCAGTTTTCCCCTGCGTCAGTCCCCTGCGTGTGGAATTTCTAGAACTTTTGTCCAATAATTCCCTTAGCGACCCCAGCGACTGCCGGCAGGGGAAATTGTGCAAGACTCGTGTTTATAAAGAAGAGAGGGGTTAGGTAGTAATTTATTTCGGCAGTGAAAAAGGCCGGATGTTTTGTGAAAACATCCGAATCCGGCGAAAAAAACGGACGTCTACAAGCGCCCTAAGTGGCAACTCATTGATGGACATACCTACTTACTACAATGAATTTATGTGACGATGACGATAGTGTTTTGTTTTGGAATTGAAAAAGGTATTTGTTGCTCGTGTTTTACGAACAAAACAAGAAAGTTTAAATGATTTGGCACACCAATGGTAATTACTGATTTTAATGTATCTTTGTTAACATAATTGTGGAAAAACAGAACTCGGAAAATAGGCTCATGACTGCAATATCGACCTAAAGGACTACGTGGGTAGTGACTAAGTTAAGTAGACGGTACATCTAACTATGGAATAAACGACACAAAAGCTTCGAAGTAGGTATGTAGGTAGGTACTGACTCGTGAAGATTTTTCGTCGTTAATCTTTAAAAAGGACATGCCAATTTCTTATTTATTTTGAACACAAATAAAATGTTCTGTTTACACATTACGGTACATTCAACTTTGTAACATCGTTCCACTATAGTTTCTTGAAATAAGTCTCTAATTTATTTACCTTTAAATCGTTTTAATCAAATTAATCTTCACGATTAATCACCCAAATATTAATATACACGTGTAATTTGCCCAACATTGTCTTTGTGCCAGTGTGCAGTGATCGGTAAATTACATTCAAACAGCTGCGCAGGGGCAGACGAGACGTTTACTAGTTTAAGGGTTGATTTAGGTTAATGCATGTAGCGACATCTATTCGAAGGATTATGAACGTTTCCGTCGCTGTGTTTAACTTTTTGCTAAAAGTTAAAGAAAAGTATATAATACCAATTCGGTTAGGTTGATCCCACTGTCCAGAATTAGAAAATTGTTTATTCGCTAAAATTATTTACTTTATTAATCGTCTTCTATCGAACTAAGCAGGTTATTCTAGGTGTCAGTACCTCTCGGCCACAGCATAAAAGAACGGGTAACAAACTTATGGTCTGGTTCCTCCTCGGTTTTACCCAGAAGAATGAGAAGTATAGAAAAGGCCGTGATCATTACCTAATCTCTAATAATGGATTAAAAAAAAGAAAGAGGGCATAATATCCGAAATACAGTTGGTCTACGGAAACTGAAATTATAACGGCTACACGCACGCAACCATCAATTATTTCAAACGCTAGGTCTGCGTTACCATTGGATGGAGCCTACGAGGTATACCGAGGCGCTACAGTGGCACTCCAAGTCGCGATTGCCGACGCCAAGGCTCGGTCCTGGAGTGAACTCTTGGAGGGATTGAATAGGGATCCATGGGGGCGCCCGTACAAGATGGTACTGGGCAAGCTCAGACCGTGGGTCCCTCCGGTGACGGAAACCCTGGATCCTGCGTTCGTGGAAGTTGTCGTGGACACGCTCTTCCCGAGGGTCCAGGACGATCTCTCATCACCCCCTGTCTTTCCATCGAGCCCGACTATCTGGGACGAGGAACTGGGGGTGACCGAACAAGAGTTGGACCGAGCTGTGAAGCGCCTTAGGGCTCGGAACACGGCACCTGGCCCGGATGGGATTCCCGGAAAGGCTTGGGTGCTGGCTCTATCCGCCGGTTTGGGGGACCGCCTGAGGCGGCTGTTTGACGGCTGCCTCCGTGATGGCGTGTTTCCTAAGGAATGGAAGGAGGCTAAATTGGTTCTCCTGAAGAAGGATGGCAGGCCCGCAGATTCTCCCTCTGCGTACCGTCCCATATGCTTGCTGGACGAAGCCGGCAAATTATTCGAAAGAATAATCGCTGGTCGTCTCTGCACGCATCTGTGGCAAGTAGGTCCTGATCTGTCGGATGACCAGTTTGGTTTCCGGCAGGCGCGTTCGACGGTGGATGCGATTCTTAGAGTCCGTTCGCTGTCGGACCAGGTAGTGTCCCGGGGCGGGAGGATGTTGGCGGTGTCGCTAGATATCGTCAACGCTTTCAACTCCCTGCCTTGGAGGGCGATCAGGGAGGCCCTCGTGTTTCACGGGGTCCCCCCCTACCTGCAGCGCATTATTGGCGCCTACCTGCGCGACAGATGTGTGCAGTATGTGGGCAGAGATGGTACCCGCTATCAGAGGGAAGTGTACTGCGGGGTTCCTCAGGGGTCCGTTTTGGGTCCGCTACTGTGGAACCTCGCGTACGATGCGGTATTGCGCGTCGATCTCCCCATCGGTCTACACGTCGTCTGCTATGCGGATGACACTTTAGTGTTGGCCGGTGGGGACAACTTCGAGAGTGCCAAGGGGCTCGCCGAGCTTGGGGTGGCATGTGTCGT
The DNA here is from genome assembly GCA_918843925.1 of Eulithis prunata. Classification (NCBI taxonomy): domain Eukaryota; kingdom Metazoa; phylum Arthropoda; class Insecta; order Lepidoptera; family Geometridae; genus Eulithis; species Eulithis prunata. The sequence continues at coordinate 1,926,840 of OU974017.1, forward strand.
GGACAAAGTTCACGAGCTGGGTCTTCGGACAGCGCCTCAGAAGACTGAAGCGCTGTGGTTCCACAAATTCCCGAGGGGAAGGGAACCACCCAGCTTGTCGGTTCTCGTAGGTGACGTCGAAGTCCAGGTGGGGCCGTACCTAAGGTACCTGGGCCTCACTTTGGACAGTCGCTGGGACTTCGGAGAGCACTTCAGCCGTACCGTCCCCCGGATTCAGAAGGTAGTGGGTGCTCTGCACAGACTGCTACCAAATCTCGGGGGACCCAGGGAAGGTGTTCGCCGTCTCTACGGAGGGGTGGTGCGATCGATGGCCCTCTACGGAGCGCCCGTCTGGTCACATAGACTGGCGGGTGTTAGGCGCTATAGGCTATTATATAATGGCCTACAGCGCACTATGGCCATCCGTATCGCACGAGGGTATCGGACGATATCTTTTGAGGCGGCGACGATCTTGGCGCGGTTTCCGCCCCTTGACATCTTGGCGAGGATGGATGCTCGTGTATACGGGCGTCTCCGGACCGATGACGGGAGTGGAACCGCGCCCGCTGAAGTGCGGGTGCAGGAGCGCCGACGTGCGCTCGTGGAATGGCGCGAGCGGTTCGACGAACCGCGAAGCTCGCGCCAGCGCATCGTGGGCGCCATTGCGCCCAATTTCGAAGCCTGGCTGGGACGGGAGTATGGGCACGTCACCTATCGGCTTACTCAGGTACTTACCGGGCATGGATGCTTCGGTGAGTACCTGAGTAGGATCGGACGAGAACCCACACCACAATGTCACCATTGTGGGTGGGACCGAGATTCCGCGCAGCACACGTTGGAGCAGTGCTCAGCGTGGTGCGAGGAGCGCGGAATCTTGGTCGACAGGATCGGGCCGGACCTCTCTCTGCCAAGCGTAGTCGAGGCTATGCTGGCAGATGAGACAGCTTGGACGGCTGTGGCTTCTTTCTGTGAGACGGTTTTAGTCCGGAAAGAAGCCGCCGAGCGTGATCGGGAGAGGGCCGATCCCGCTCGTAGGAGGCGGCGGCGGGGTGCTGGCAACGGCCGCCCCGCACTGCCTGCCCCGTGAGGGGCTGAGTGGTTTCTGCCTGCCAAACAGGGAGTCTTTCGGGTCCGTGGGCGGTCGGAGTGAGGGCTCCGGCTGGTCAATAGCGGACTCCGGGAGGGCGGCTGGCACATTGTGGCGTGTGCAGCCGTAGCACCGTAGGTGCTGGGATCGCGACTGTGGGTGTCGTTCTCCCGGGACGGGCTTTTTATTGGCGATATGCGGTGAGGGCTCTGGCGTGGTCGTTTCGAGGTCCCAGAGTCCCTTGTCAAGCATCGAGGCCGGCCACCGGGGTGGTTTTAGTGGGTCGGTGAGTGTCACCATCCCCACACTACCTTGCCGCATCCCTCAAATGCGGCAATGGTGTCTGAACGCAGATTTCCCCCCGTTAAAAAAAAAAAAAAAAAAAAAAAAAAAAAAAAAAAGGTCTGCGTTACCATTCCAGTTTATTACTTGCAATATTTCTATTTTATTTCGTTGTTATTTGTAGTCATTGTTTTTGAGACACTTACCACAGTCCGAAAGCTGTGGTGGAAATCGGACAAAGTAGAAAAACGTAGAGACAAAGAGGGAAGGAAAACAGTGACCTTTGAGTTTAGTTGACACTGAAAACTATGGCAATTGCGGGAAAATTACTAGGCCGTTTTGTGTTTCTCATTGTTTGCTAGCAAAAGCAAATCCAATTAGAAAGCGTATTGACGCCGAAAAGCAAAAATGAAAAGCCGAACGGAAACTAAGCGGGTAGTCACGTAGATCAAGTTTTTTTTTACAGATTTTTGGTTTTTGCTTGTATTCGGAACGGTACATCAGATATTTCAAAGAATTTACTAGAGCGTTTAGTCAATTATTATTTCTTATTTTACTACCATTTTACGGTCAATGGTGTTTTGCTAATTTTTTTTCTATTCAGTTGCAGATGTTTACAAATTTTGGCTACATCTAGAGCATGCTCTACCATTTTTAAAGTACAGTGCAAAAAGTGCATTTACTCGAAAAATTTTGATTATATTTTAGTCCATTTATATTATTTTAAAAGTGACTGTGCTAATGCCAAGGTAATGAGGAACTGTGGCCAAGGTGAGGCGTAGGTATACAAAACTGATGCTCCTTTGATAACGCTACACTTTGGCAGAGTGGTTTTTCACTATCCGCTTACTGAACTGTTTTTAAATAATCTAAAATAGCGCGTTGTGTGGTTGTAAACACATCCACAATAATTATTTTTTAACAATTTTTTTTTTACTTTTTTTATTTGACTCCTACGACGTGAACAAAATGTTCACTGCGAATTAGCCCTTAGGTCATAGGTGTTTATCTTATTCAGTTAGAGGTATTATGTACTTATACTAGCTGAATAAGCTAAACACCTTAGTAAGATAATGTTCATAAGTTCTTATTTATCCCAAATTAGCCCGGTAGCCCGGTAGCCCGTGGAAGAGAAGTTCCACGTGCTAATTTAACGGCTTTAGGTCAAGCAGAGCTTTTTCATGCTTTTACAAAGCAAACTAGGCATCTAAACTGATTTAGGAATATAGACCAGAGGCAACTTATTACCCATATGGGCCTGAAACACGGGACATGTTGATAGTGCTTATGAAAAATAAATCCTATAAAAACGAATAAATCCTTTAATCCAGGCTTAATTTCATAGTTTTTTTCCGACTGCTTCTTTTAAGCATGTGTGTGATTTGTGTGACAGACAGATGCTAATACCCTGAGTGGGCGACTGTCATCTGGCTAATCATTATTATTGGCCTCTTGTTGCCACATTATGCAATTGATAGAACAGAAATAAAGTCGTCTGCTGTGCTGTGTCTGCTCTTAAAATAGGCCTGCACCTTTTTAAAATATAATTTGTAGTTATGATGCGTTTTCATTTGTAGAATTAAATTAATAATTTGTAACTAGGGACTACTTCATTTAGTACTTTATTATTTAGTTTATAGTAGGTAAATGAGCAAAGACTACCTTCCAGAAGCTTAGTTCATCTCAAGACAGATTCAAATCAAAAGTCTTCAGCGTTCAGGGTTTAGATTAGACCACAGATACTATGGCTAGATTAAGCTTCGTTTCATAGTAAACCTGAATACTTTTAATGCAATATTTTACAACTAATGCGCGGCTCTTCCCATAACATAAACAATTAATATCATAGTTCGTTGTGATTTGTGACCATTTATTTACATGTGACCATACTGGAATACTTATATTCCAATTTCTGTAAGTATTTGTGCTTTCAAAAAGTGTTTTTACTTGAATTCACACTTTGCGTGTAGTAAAATCTTAAACTAGTTAAAATAAGTTACAATCATCATGACTGTCATGTCTACACGTCGTTATGCATGTAATATCTTTTGGCTGTCATCGATGTAATTAATTATCGGTAGCAAGATGGGGCCTCCCGCAGCGAGCTTTTCCGAAATACTATACAAAAAGTGAATTTGTAATAAAGGTACGAAAAAGTATGAAACAGGTACTGAATATTGGTGTTTAAAATACTATAAAAAGATTCGATATACATTTCTGGTATAGTTACGCTGAAATGCCCATTGCTACACCGTAGCATGCTACGACGTAGCCAGTGGGGATTTCAGAAAAAAGAACTCAAATCCCCACTTTTGGGGATTCTTTGGTGCTTCTTTTGACAAAAAAAATTTTTTCCTAGAACATCCAAACGCATCTGCGATGAGCTTCAGCGTAAGTAATGATCTGTGGTTCAGCTTAGCAACAAAACAAAAAGTCTTCGGAGAAAATTATGTGCAACTGCTAAACTGTTTATTTCTCCGAAGACACTGAAATGCACTTCAGCAAGAGCAATGGCTGTTACCTGTCATAACTTACTGCAGTATCCGGACTGGGAACATACGCGGGAGATGTGCCTAGCACCTGGGCTTTATTTTCTCTATTCATTTTCCTAACATCTCTCAATTTACATTATATTGAACCAGTGTTTTGGTATAAAACTATTTATTTTATTTTTATTACAAAACCAAAATCAATTATAATAAACAAGGTGTTAAGCTACATTAAATCTAATTATCTAGCCAATTTCAGGTTTAATTATTATATGTATAGTCACTATGGTACCTTGTATATGTCTAGAACACATTAAACTCAACGCAGTAAGCCTGTATTGTATTTTCTTGTATGGACCTATGTCCGAAATAAAGAGCTACCTATTTATTTATTTAAAAAAGTGATGACTTCACATTTTCATTAAAAAAAAATCATTTTCGGTAATCATAAATAGTATTTTACTAGTAGGTATTTAACCTTAGTATTTTCGCTCCTAGATATTTATAAAGGTAGACATATCAAAGGTATCTTCTGAAAATAGTTTATTTCCCAAAGTGATTTCCCCGAGTCTTATGCAAAAACTCGTAAATGCAATATTATGTACCCCAGTCTACGAATTGTAATAAAATTAAACCCTGTCTACATCCCTGCTGGCTATATTTACAATGTCGCAGACATTTAGAACTTTGTCCTAAACGGTCTCCTTAAGTCCAATGACCTGTACCGCCTGACTCATCAATCCCAAGATGCCCACAAATCAGTTTTTGCATTTAGGTCGCGCGTAAAACTGCTAACATACTGAAGCAGTTTCGTCGGCCATTTTGTTTCTGTCATCGTAGCTTTTATTAGTAACAATGGGTGTATGGAGCAACGTAAACTGGAGAGCTTTTACGAGCCTTACAATAAATTAGCTTTTTAAAAGTATGCAAGGTTATTGTGTAATAAGCTTTGTTATCAATAAATTTTATGAATAATGGCGTTTATTCTGCTGTTCGTATCCTAAACTACTTAGGTTATTTTGACAGCCAACGCTTAAATGAAAGCTAGCTTTTTTGTTTGTATTTTTTTAACAAAATGACCACGGCAATTTGCGTGCTCTCAAATAAATTTCGGTTAGTAGGTACTTACTTATAAATCATTAAGAATCTGTAGAAAAATTATTTAGGTACCGTGTAGTAAAAAGTATCTAGGTGTTGTTACCAAATATGAACGAAAACTGCAACTTAATGCAGCCCATGTGCTACATGCCCAAATCGTAAAAATACCAGACTATTTATGGAGCTAATGTTTCTAAACTTCCGCACATGTTGCGCCCACGTTGCCGTGTGGTTAGGAATTTCAAACACCGGGGTGTGACCATTCCGTTCCTGAAATATATTTTCATACATATTTTAGAGGATTCTTATGTTTTAATATAAATATTTTAAATGATTTGCTTGCTTACTGGTCTAGCAAGGTGTGATCTTGGTAAACTCTCTTTCTAGACCTTTAGTTTTGTATTTTTTAAGCTTGTTTATGTATTTCACTGCCGGAAAAATAGCTCCTCTTGAAAACGCCAACAATCTCTCAGCCCCAGAAGTTTTCTAAACATTAAAATGTCTGCAAAAACTAAAACAGTCTGCATTGAAATAAAAGCGCCTATAAAAAAATATTAATTAATCTCAAAATGTGCTTATTCTAATAAAAATGTTAGTTGCAAACAAAACCAAAGGATGACAAACGAGCACTCTCGCGCGTTCAGAAATAGCGCGTTCCCGCGCGCGTCCAATGTCGAGGTAAACGCATTGTCTATGTCTGTGAATGTTTTGCTATCTTGTAGTAAGTACATCCTATGTTTTGCTATCATGTAGTAAGTACATCATATCTATTATGTATAGTTCTGTAGTAGGTATAGTAAAATATTCGGCCGCAATTTAGAATTATGAGGATGTTGATACTTTTTGTCTCAAAATCCCCATAAATGGGGAAACTTAATGGATATTTTGACAATAACACGGTTAATAGTAGCGTCATAATTAAACTAAAACGTAACGTGTAGTAGGAACTCACGCTCAACGAGTTTATTTCTGTGGATAAAATCGATAGTTCGCAGTTTTTAGACAAATTTTGCGATATTTTGCATTTTGTATGCATCCTGCTACAGTTCACTACAGTTCAAATATACCAACTAAGCGTTTCTGAATATTCCCGGTAAACCAGCCCTACCCGGTTAAGAATTATTACGAAAAAAAATACTGCAAAATAGCATTTCTTGGTTTGCTTTTGCCAGCGTTCCGTTAGCTCTACAATACCTCATTTTTCCCAAGGTTCAGTGGGAATAGATACCTGCAGGACTTTTTAAAAACTCTACATCCATTAAATCCAAGTTTTGTTGGCTTCTGATGCTTCTGAGTAGGTAATTAATGTCTCACACCGCACTCAACTTCCTTTGACTGCGATCGAATTTGTCGCTAAATACAAACTCCGTAAATAATACGCAAATAGAACATCATTTAGTACAAATAGTTTTTTTTTATTAAAGTGGAACAACGCCCAATAGACGAGAATTATGTTTTTCGTGGTTTTCAACACAGTTTTTTTCATGAATATTTTTGTGCTATGTATTTGCACGTCTTGCCTTGACTAGAGCGCCTCGTTGGAATTTGAAGTCGACGTTGATGTAGGGCCAGGGCGTCTACTGTGAATAATGATTACCGAAGATTCGGTAGTGACGTTTGTGCTACACTGCGCAGTAACGCTGTGACTTAGAAAGAGCCTAGACCATCGCTCGAGGTGACCGCGCAGTTTAACACAAACGTCACTACCGACCGAATCTTCGGTAATCATTATTCGCAGTAGAGGGCCAATTAATTTTTTTCGTCTAAATAAAAACTAATTTCCCACTGATATTTAGAGGCCCTACTACGAGTTCCGTGTGAACAGTGTGATCCACAATCGCAGGTCGACGATTGCGTGCGCTGATTTTTAACCCTAACTGTGTCTGTTTGTCTGTAGCTCTGAAAGTAGGGCTTCGATTTGAATGAGGTTTTTTTTGTAAGAAATTAATTTATCTGGGCTATTGATGGAAATCGATGCAGCCGGTTTAGAGCTATATGCGGGATCCGTCAGGCTGAACCCCAATTTTGAAGGGACACCCTTCAAAACTGGGGTTCAGATTTCACAAACTGCGGAGTCGAAACTCCAGGGTCTGATGACGACGAGCAATGGTGAAGAGGATCTACGCATTATTCAGGCTCGATGATATTTGAATTCAGAAATCAGATATTCATATAGGTAGTGCTTAAACAAGATAGTTTTTGTCAAACTAACTTGAAAGATCCTAGGGGATTTTTTGAAATCGTAGATCGTAAAACGTCCTCATGAAATAGTAGTCCACGCTGAACTTTTACTAGGGCATCACAAAAACATTAGTAGTATTAAGAAATCACTTACGAGTCGATATCTATAAAAAATACTATCAAATAAAAAAATCTTCCAGTGAAAATATTCCAACGAAACACATGTCTGGGACCTTGAGGAGATCGGTCGTGCTCGATTTACGTAGATTGACGCGATCGACCTACTCAACGTTCACGTTCGGTTTGCCCGCTACGTAGTACGACATGTGGTAAACATTACGTACCTAGGTATGCACCTGAAATGTACATATAAAAATACCGCTCTCGAAACCTGAAGCAAAGTGCTTGCAGCCAACATAACATAACAACTACATAAGAAAAGAAATCAGTTTGGCTATAACATAAGTATTCAAAGTTAAGGCAGTTTTAAAATTGTTTCATCAAACCCACTGACTGACCCCAGAAAATTAACAGCACCTAGGTGCTTACTTAATTATGTAACTATTTCTGTCATTTCGAAACCAATAAATTTATAAATTACTCACCCTATTTATCTATATTTTTTGTTGCTTTCGCCTACCTATATTTAGTACTTAAGTACCTATTTCAGCAATAACTAATTCATATTTCTTCTAAAGACATGACAGAATTTCGAATGCACGGAGGTACAAAAACTAAAAAAAGACTTCTTCTGACAATGATGATGAAGTTCCAAAAGTTGTAAATTACTTGATCATCAGAAAATACTTAAGTGTAAGTACCTAGGTACATAATAAGAATTCTAAGACCTTGTGAAAAAATAGATAATGCGCCCGGTCATTCAGTGACATTGAATTAAGCTTTATCGGAGGCAAGGAACCTATTAACATTTTAGCGAAAGTATTTGTTTACTGGTGAGCTGAGCTGATGAGTAGTGATGAGTTTTTATTCATTCGTGGGTTATGTTTGCTTTAAATAGTGTTGAAATGAGTGAAAAATAGACGTGTAGAGTCATAATGTAGAGACTTGAAGACCAATGTATTTAAGTCTCTACATTATGACTCTACTCTATCTCTCTGCTCAATAGTAGAGCAATGACTGACTGACCTATTGAGTTATTGAGAGTTTAGGTAGGTACGTTATCCACATTAGAAGAGAATACTTTGGTGTTTTTAAAGAATATCATACATTTCTGCCAACGATCTCGCCCAAGCCATTTCACGCACACCTCATATCACGAGCCATTAGGCTGGGTGGGCATGACTCTACTGCTAACGTCTACGAATTTATTTGTTTTGCAAGTGACCCACATCTCCTTTCCTTGTTTTCTCTAGCAGTTTGTTTATAAATAAAGCGTACCAAATCTACAGCGGAAATAATTACTTTGTGTCGTCCGCTCCAAAAAATTCCCTCGCGTCATTAGTCGAATGTTCATATCTGTTGAAATGCTTGCCTAATTACAAACACTGATCAGTGGACGATAGCTGGGTCGAAATGATCACAAGGAAGAAATGATAGACTGAATTTGTAATCCCCTCTTTCCTTGTCCTCCCACAGGTTTGTCTTGTCAGTCCGGTTTTAATTAGATCCGCTGCGTTCCATTTTCGCGCGCGGCGCAGCTTCCGTACCGTGAGCTATGTTGAACCCATCGGCTGTCGAACGCAACACGACAGCGTGACGGATCGCATGCGCCTGCCGTGTTGTGCCATTCGCACTCGCGCTAAAATTAAAAAGAACGCCACGCCAATTTGCGTTCAACAACCCTCACATTAGCTTTTTCAGAGCGTACCAATGTCAAGCACGTTTCGGTGCCGGCTGCTTTATCGCTAATGGCAGTGGCTGGATCAAAAGCCGTTGCTCCATGCTCGTCAATTAGGCAAAATCGCACATTTGGCAGTGTTCCCACGCAGTTGTTCGACTGTAGAGCTTTCCGATTCGCGGAACAGCTGCACGCTGGGATGCCCTTGTTTGGTGCTATTGCATTTGGAAACTTGCTTGGCAGAGTACAAAGAACTTTTGTAACTACATACTTGAATGTGCACCAAGAACCCTTTATGCATTTTATTGTCCACGGTAAAGTATTCTTTATTCTACTTCTTTTTGTTTCTTGCATTTCTGTAAAAGTCAGTTCCTTCCACCTTTTCTCATTTAAAAAATTACTAAGTTTTTGGTTTAGTCTTCTCTGTCATTGCCATAAAATAAATAATATGACCCTGCGCTAGCGCTTTGTCACTTCTGCAGTGAATTACAACTCCAGCGCATCCATGACTCATCTTTGTCATAAAGGGCTGCTTGTTTTAAAATAACCTACTCCCAGCTTTTGTTAATCTTTATTACAATGAGTCAATGTTTCTTAGAAGCCTTTTTGTTTCAACGCTGACCAAATTGTCTGTAATTTCCCTCTTTCTTAAGACTTATTAAAAAGACAGCTTCTGACTATATCTACTATACTAAACAAACAAACATAATTAGGGTTGTAGGTACCTATCTTATTCTGGCTGTGGTTAGATCTCGTAAATCACTTATATTTAGCTCAATATTAAAGCGATAAGATACATATAGGGTGGACGTGTGTCAACATAATTGAAAAGGCCAAACGAATGCATTTGGATTGTCTGAAGCGAAGGTGATACAAATATCTAAGAGTTTGGAATACCTTCCTAAATTATAGTGGTAGGCAAGTAACTGGGTGTAGCAGATTAGCACACAGGAAGGTCTTCGTTCAAAGAACACAGAGTCGACTAAGTAGATACTAGACTCCTCTGTGGTGTTTGGTTATAAAAAGTTACTCCTGTCGAAATTCATAATATATTTCTCTAAAATTCTAAGCAATTCCACCATATTTATTGAACCACATACACCAACCTATCTTTGTGTTTTGAAGGCAATTTTCCATCTTCTAAGTTTTAAAAGTTACCAACCTCTTGGCAGTAAACATATAAACTAACTTTTTACGTCTTTAGAATAGGATGTAACACTATTTCTTATTTTTCTTTTATCTAGTTCTAAACTAGTGTTGTGTACTCACGAAAGTGTAATCAAAGCACCAACGACGACGGTCCCAATTAACGAGTATTTTCACGCCCACCACTTCTCCGAATCCTCGATTAAATCATACTCAGCTAATTAAACTTTAATTTGACTCTCGGTCTCAGAACTTAATTTATCTAATGCTGTAACCGATATAGACATAGAGGATTTAGCTATCGCAATATTGAGGCTAGGATGAAGTAGGATTCCCTGCTGCCAGGCGCCGCCGGAGTCTAGACTTTAGCGGTAGATATAGATAGGCATTCTATTTATTAGGCACAGATAGACCTAATTCACTAAGCTAGGTATTCATTGAGCAATATTGATTTTTTTCTGGGTGCTGGATAGAGTTCACAGTTCCAGATTCTACTGGGCATGTTTATAGAAATACATTACTGGACTTATAGATCATCATCATCATCATCAGACTTATCAAGGTATAAGTTAGTAATGGTAGAGGTGATGATACAAAATATTGAATAGTACACATATGTGTCAGTGTCTGAAATATTGCAAAAGTCGTTTACACTGTCGAGCTTTTGGAAATAGGCAAAAATTCAGCGGAAATTGTTAAGTTTTTTCGGTTGAATTCTGTGTACCTAGGTACTGCAGCTGTTTCGACGTCTCATGCCGCACATTAATGTGCCCTTTGATGCGCATACATAATCGCTTCCCGTGAAAAAAAAACAAAAGCTTTTGCCAAAAACATTCATAGGTACAAATATTTTGGGTTTTGAGTCAAGCATGCAAGGACAGTGTTGTCGAATAAACAGACAACAATATTGCCGGCAGTTTTCGAAATGGGACGTTACCCACAGGTCGGCCACTGAATCATGGCTGAAACGGAGATGGTTTTATGTGCTGCAGAGCCACGGATTGATGCAGGCAGTCGACTTTGCTCCAAAGCAGCTGTAAGACCGACAAGTGGCTCAAACGCACACATTAATGCTCGCATTCGTATTGTGAATAAACATCGTAATGTAGCAGATAAACTAGGATGGGAGCCAAGACGAAAATATGCTACGACGCGTTTTTCCATTGGATTTTGCGCTTTGGAAACGAGCAGTAGTCGCGACAGGAGACAGACTTTCATTGTTAATTTCATGGGTGGAATGTTTCAGCAACAGTTTCTAACTTCTTTCTTCATTTTACACTGATCACTGATGAACTGTTTCATTTAGATTCAAACGCGTGGGGAATAAATGACGTGAAACTACTGGTACAGCTTTCGTGATAATAATAAAGTACGGAGCACACTGAACAATAAAAACGCTTACTGTATTTCCTAAGAATGATGCGATGAAAGAAAGTGGATATGTACCTAAATGCGTACGTGTAGTTGATGTTATAAGAGTTCATTGTGTTGTGTATGTCCTGTGTTTGTGTATGTGCTGCAAGGTCGCACGTGGAGTGTTCCTTCGAGACAGGTCGATGCACAAGTCAAGGTGGGCTCGGAAATTTTCATTCAACCGACTGTTATATTTAAATCTCCGATCGCCGCAAATGTTTGAAGTGACGCGTCACGCGCTCACTTCCTCTGCAGGTTACGTAGCCGGCCTTCGCGAGAGAAGCTTAGCTTCGAGTTGGGTGTTTTCCGGGAATACTTCTGTACATCCGGGCTTCTATCGTCGGACGTGCAGAGAAAGAGTGAAAGATATTGAAAGGGCGCGCAACAGCGGGATGGCTGCGCTGGCGCGTGTTGCGCGTCGAGTGTGCGCGATGTTTACGTCGTGTTCACTGTCAGCGGTATATATCTGTTATGTGAGCAGGTGTGCGTGCGCGCGGCTATATTTGTGTCGCGCGGGCGTTACATAAAATGGTGTCTCCTCACCTCTTCTATCTTGAGGCTGGTGCGGACCACCTTGCGGGTGACCGCGGTCTCGTACGATTCCTCGATAGTCTCCGCCATGGCTGGGCGCGGGCGCGGGCGCTACGGGCGACGCGCGCGGTATCTGCGGCGGTACTGACGTACTCACGGACGCGCGGTTATTTTTAGTCACACACGGTGCGGGAACACACGCCTGCTGATCGAGGGAACTAGGGTGCCACTGTGCCACTGCCGCTGCTGTGCTGACGCGGTGTAGGGGGTGATAAACGCCACAGAATACAGTGTAGCCGTAGAATGTTGTTGACTCACAATGCGGGTACATCTAGAACCCTTCTGTAATCCTTTGTCAGCAGAGTCCTTCATTGTCATGTGTCATTACCATAGGAGTGGTATGGAAACCTCAAACGATGCCGCCATAATAAACTTTGTGCCAGTTTAGATCCCACTCCTGAATCTAGCTGAAATCTCTACTCGAATCAGATTGACAAACTGCAGTCATCTCTTGAGCAGTAAAATGCTAAACAATATTGAAATCGATCTAACAAGCGACATCTAGGTCCGTTCTGGAACATTTCAGTGTATTATTTTGGTACCAGCGCCATCTACGTAGTTTCGGATGTATTTCTCATCTAGTCGGTTGCCAAATCAATGACTCACCTGGAAATGAGAAATGGTCCAGATCTTTATTTATAACCCCGCCGTTAGATGACGCTGTAGACATTCGATGGTTTTTTTACGACAAAAACTTATGGAACAAGCAATGTCCCACCTGTTCTTCTAAACATTGTGTTAGCTCACATATCACGTCCAGTTCGAAGTGCCCTGTGAGGCAATGCACTGCTTTCGTCACTAATCTAGGTAATGAAATTGCAATAGCACCAAAAATTTGTTTTGGTCAAATCGAAAAAGAACTTCATTTTTAGGTCTTAAGTATCAAACGTTGTAGGGTTGGTACGTGATTTACTACATAATATAACACGAAATAATTTCTGAATGTAATAGGTTACCTACTTCCATAAAATAAATTCAGAAATCACATTTAAAACATTTATTATCTCTTCTCGCAACAGTTTACATACGATACGCTGGTAAAATATAAATTATCCGTATAAATAAATACACGCCTACTTCTAAAGTATATTTAACGAGATACAATCCTTATACACATATCACTGGTAAAACCATGGTACTACATTGTATGGGATAAATTGAATCTTATTGTGTGGGAGTAAAGTTCAATTTGACGAGTTCCATGACGTTACCCTTGCTCTAATACTTAGATATTAGGTACTTTGTGCGATGGCTTGATTAGTCCACTTTGCTGTAAAAGAAAGAAGTTTTATTTAGCAAGTTAAATTAAATTATATCTGTGACTTAAACGATTATTGAAAATTATAAATATGGAGACGCTACATACTATTGGTCTATCTTATAAAAAGTTAGACTAGACATTATGTCCTGCGGGCCTAGTATTTGTCATGTCGTTCTGCCAAAATTTAAGCATTTTGTACCAATTTTTGAATTTTTGCATTATCTGTGGCAATGTTGTCGACAAAACGCGCCTTGAATCTTCAACTTTTGACATTTCTGCATGACTATTATCTCGTCCTCAGAGAGATACGACGACTAAGTAGTGTCAAAAGTGTACAATAACAAGGCGCGTTTTGTCGACAACATTACCACAGATAATGCAAAAGTTCAAAATCTAGTGCAAAATGCTTACATTTTGACAGAACGACATGACAAAATATCTCGCGTGCGCATCCTAGGCCTGCTGGTTACGTATGTTAAACAAGACAGGGGGGTATGTGTTTACCATCCATGCCATTTATGCACTGAACTGACCAAACTCTAGCTAAATGCCTGTTCGGGCAGATTGCAAGAAACAAAGGAGATTATAAAAAAAATAGGCTGATCAGCCACCGGTGGCCTGTGACAGCCACAATTTTATAGTTTCTCACCACAGCCCGGCTTCACTCACTGCTGGGCAAGCCTCCCTAAGTATGTGCGATCCACTACGATCCTGAGTGCCTAGTACAAGTTTTCAGTGTATAGTGTGGGCGTAAAATGTCCGACGTCCAGCACACCAGTGGGCGCCGATTTTCATGGAGACACTGAGCGGATTCTTTGAGAAGCTCGACATGCGAGTACGGGCTTGGTGTAGACCAAGCTTTTCAAAAAATCCGCCGTCTCCATATAAATCAGCGCCCACTAGTGTGCTGGGAGTCAGACGTTTTACACCAGATTTACACACCAAAACTAGTACTAGGCCTTCTGACTTAATATCCCCCCTTTCATCACTGATTATACTTTAGTATAATTATTAATATCTGTACTTATGGCAATACTAACATGATACGCAGAGTATTGGTGAACCCGGATCCTTGCTTCCAACCAGTGACGACCACGACATGGTCGCCGGTCTTGAGGAAACCGCGCGCGCGACCGAACTTCAGACCGTTTTGGACGCGGTTGTCGACGTCCTTCAGCCAATCGCTAGCTGATTCCTCTGCAACATAAATAAAAAATTAAGGCTGGACTCGTGGCTCGGATTCCGGGTGTCCAGAATGAAAAGGGCCAATCACTAGTAGCTATCTGCATTATCTGGGTACCAGTCAGTAACCACTGCTCCATTACCCACGAGATGGCAAGAGAAGTGGGAGACAACAACAGAGATAGAAAGACTATCTCAAACTCACAGCCGGCTCTAATTGGAGGAGAGTTGCCAGGGAGAGATCAGAGTGGAAAATGTTGGAGGAGGCTTTTGCGTATAGTATTATATAGTCTGACACTGAACTAGGTACAGTGCCGGATTTATATTTTTTATGAGTGTAGGCCACTTTACTTCCACCGCCCCATGTACCTATCTAAAACAAGAATATAGATGAAACAGGTACAATAACAGTAGGTACCTAAAATTGATTGATTGATTGATATACATGTATATGTATATATAGGTATATTATATTATGTATTTACTAAATCACGAAATTCTCTTAGGTATTGCACCCCGACCCCTTCTCTAAATGTATTCAAATCCTCTCCATCCAAAGGTTGCCTGGAAGAGATCGCTATTTAGCGATAAGGCCGCCCATTGTACATTTAATGCAACCCGTTTTGTATATATCATAGGAATATGTTTCGGTATTATTTATGTACAATAAAGCGTTTTCATTCATTCATTCATTCATTGATAATTTTTTATAAGAACGGGTTAAAAACCATGAGAAAACCAATGAATTTGTTTGACTTTTATCCTCTGAAATCGAGTAAACGTCCTCTGAAATCTGCCGCCCATAGGCCGCGGCCTATACGGCCTATTCACAAATCCAGGACTAGAGGTTATCTTCTGTACCTTTCCTACGTATGTAAGTAACACACCTTGGTACAGTATCGGCAGTACGCCGCGGTACAGATGCGCTTGCCTCGCAGTTTGCGGCTGACGAGTGACTGCGATGATGGGGCACCTCGGCCGGTACTTGCTGAGCAAATGTGCAGACTTGCCGCTAGTAGTGATCACTACAATCGCTGAGGCGAGAGATTTAGTCGCAGCTTCGACGGCCGCTATGGCGACTGAATGCGCTGGATCTGTTACTTTCACCTGGAAACAACGGTGTTTTTAACTTTAAAAAAGGAGGTTCTCAATTCAGATGTATTTTTTTTGTGTTTGTTAGCTCCGAATTCCGTCATATAGAAACGGATTTCAAAAAATATTTTTTTATTTGAAAGGATATACTTTTACATTAGACCCAGCTAAATTATATCAAAATCGGTTCAGTAGTTTGGCTTTGAAATAAGAAAAGCTGGAAATAGCACGCAGTATTTTGCTGCGTGCGTATTTTGCGTTCCTGTGACTTTTCTGTGGTTTTTACAATGAATAGAACGCAATCCAAATGAACTCCTATTGATTGACCTTTTGAACTGAAGTAGACAAATCGTTGAAAAGCTGCTTTTTTGTCTTACCTAAGTAGACAGGCGTTGAAAGGTGCTTTTTTGTCTTACCTAAGTAGACATGACATTGAAAAGCTGCTTTATTCTTTTACATAAGTAGACATGACATTGAAAAGCTGCTTTTTTGTTTTACCTAAGTGGACATGACATTGAAAAGCTGCTTTTTTGTCTTACATAAGTGGACATCGCGTTGACAATCTGTTTGAATTAGCTTACCTCGGTAGACAGGTCGTTGAAAAGCTGCTTATGCCAGATAGCAGCCTCAGCCTCCTTGCAGATGTTAGCCATGGTCAGAACACACTCCAATGGATAGTCTCCCTTGGCGGTTTCACCAGATAGCATGACGCAGTCAGCTCCGTCCAGAATGGCGTTGGCGACGTCTGATGTTTCAGCGCGAGTTGGACGTGGTTTCTTGACCATGGATTCTAACATCTGGGTGGCGCAGATTACTGGTTTTCCGACCTGGAATATATGAAATTGTAGTGGAGTTTTACAAAGATTGATGAATATTTATACTACTATAATATTGTTTTTGTGTGTAGCTCAGTGGAAAGATAAGTAGGTATTTTTAGTTATAGCCCATTAATATTATATTATAAACGCGAAAGTTTGTAAGGATGTATGTTTGTTCCCCTTTCACGCAAAATGTACGGATCCAATTTGGATGATACTTGGAATATATATTGTCCGTGACCTGAACACATAGGCTACTTTTTATCCCGGAAAACCAACGGGATCCAACGAGACGCGAACGAAGTCGCGGGCGGAAGCTGGTCTGTTATAATAAAGCTTACCCTGTTGCAGCGAGCAATCATGGTCTTCTGTGCAAGGAACACCTTCTCCGGTGGGATCTCAATGCCGAGGTCACCACGCGCCACCATTATACCATCGGAAGCCTGTAATCAATTAAAATATGTTTTGAAAATGCTATAGATAAGTACTTACATATTAAGGAGGCTACACCAACTTCAAAAACAAATCTAGAACTATCAGTTTTCCAAAAAAAAATTATATTCAAATCAGAGCACTCGTTTTGAAGCAACGAAAAAGTAAAATGTCTCAAACTTATATTTCTTTTGGTTGGCTGCCATAAAAGTTAAATCCATTGCCTGTATACGAAGGATTTATAGTTATCCATAGCTACGTTATTGTACAACATAATATTAGAAGATCTCCCTAGTTTTTTTTTCTGTATAAGTTTTCTAGGTTTTTTTGTATTGGGAAAATATTTATAATCATCTTTTTTTCACTTTTAAAACTTTAAATAACCTTGGAGCTTCATCACCGTTCGCCAAAGTTATGCGTCAAACTTTGACCTACTCACTGAAATAATCCAGTTAAATCTGCACTGAATTGCGACCAATTTGCAATGTAGGCGGTTCTGTTAGCGCATGCAAAATTACCTTCGTCCGGTCATTTAACTATTGATCTGGAGTTTCGAGGACTGCCTAAGTACTACATACTAGACTTATATTTACAATGGAAAAATTGATTTAACCCCTAGAGCGCATTTGGCTGAATGCCAGCCTATAGTGGACGTGAATCTTTTCATCGGTCACTTTTGACCCTCGTCGTGTATTTATGTATTAACCCCTAGTTTGAAGGGTAGTCTAGTTTAGTTTGAATTTGACAAAGAAAATGTGCCATTGCCCCCGATTCTGTTGTTTCATTTTCGTAAACCTAACCTAATTGCGTCCGAATTTGGCAGATTTTTTAGTTTTGACTATCCTATGTGAAAATTGACCCTGTATCTTCTGATTTTCAAAAGCTGTTTTTTTATAATTACGTTATTTGTCTAAATAAATAAAAAATAATGGACATTTCACACATTTCAAATTTTAATAATAAATATTCTTGGCATATCACACAGCGCTCTATAGTCCCAAACTAGACAAAGCATGTACTATGGATTTTAGATTGCTAAAAGAATTTTAAATACTTTTTATGAATTTTGTCTTACAGAATCAGGTTAGGATAAACTCACCGCGATGATCTCATCAAGGTTGACCATGCCCTGATGGTTCTCGATCTTGGAGATGATCTTGATGTTCTTCCCCTTCTCGCCGAGGATCTCTCTGATCTCCTGCAGGGCTGCGCCGTTGCGGATGAAAGACGCGAAGATCATATCCACCTGGAAACCATATATACACCACCATTTTGTAATTACCAAATAAAAATTAAAGACAGTTGTAGCAGAGGCTACTAGCACTATAAAGATTTTTTAATATTTAACTTTCACCAAGTTATCGAGGTTTGTTTCTAAACCAAAATCCTGCACAATTTAGTTAGTAAGTATCCAATGAGGACGTGTCCTGTGATGCATTGCACTACATTCACCACTGAGACATAAAGGTGGATTATTTTTTTAATTTTTTTTGTAGATTAATAATGATAACTTGATGAATTGGATATTATCTTCACTTGTAAGCAATAATTCTAAACATACAAGATTGTGATAAAAGTAGCTGTAATATGCTATGCAACAGTTTATTATTGTTTATTAATCTGTTACCTACCTACTTATCTATTTCCTAGACTAGACTACAAACATTTATCGATTCGATAAATTACCTAAAGCAACTATTTAACGAATGACACACAAAGGTCGTAAGTAAAGATATCAAGCAAATCTTAACATTTCTGAACACGTGGTATCTATGGGAAGGTCGATTCGAGATACTCTTAGGACGTATGCCGATACAGAAATTGTTACTCAACCATAGATTTGAGAGATTTTCACACAAAAATCTATACTTGAGTCCGGATCAGTGCTTGAGCAGGAAATCAACATACAGACCTTATACTACTTGGAACAAGGTTGCAAATTGCAGTTCTTTATTATCCAAAAGTTTAGATGTCTGGATATTTGCCGTAACAGCTGAACCGATTCAAATGAAACTAAATTCCTAATAGAATAATTCTTTGTAAACACATATTTTTGATACCAAGCTAATGTTAGATTCATTATAATAAACACTTACACACATAGGCTACTTTTTATCCCCAGAAAATCAACAACATCAGACGGAACGCGGACGAAGTCGCGGGCGAAAGCCAGTAATACGATAGACATATCACTGTAAAGGAGTGCACTTTTTTTTATATGATCTATAGCTAAGCATTTGGCTGCCAGCACACCTGGTGGTAAGTGTAGCTGCAGCCTAAGGTGGAGCACGCTTAGCTATAATCCACCTATTCACTCTTTTCTTGAATATTCCTAGGTTATATCTTTCAGGAAATAATGAAGATGGCAGAGAGTTCCACTCCTTGGCAGTTCGCATTATGAACGCACGTTTTTTTATTGATATTACTAATGTAAACTCTCGGTGATCATCAATTTCATGAATGTTACGTTGTTTATTTAGGTAAATAGGTATTCGAATAATGACATAATCAGTTGTAAATCGTTTAATCCATAATCCGTCCATTAACATTAATATAATAGATAAATAGTGACGTGAATGTTATTGATTTTCATTGTTATAATATACTAGTTTCAGCCTACAGCTTCATCCGCTGAGATATGATTAGATTAAATCATGTCCGAATATTGAAGCGACTTGGATGAAATACATGCTTAAATTCTTGCCAACTTTTAATGGGCAAGGTAAAATGAGGCAGGGCAATTATAAGTAGTGTTTAAATGTTGAGTGACGTTTCAGTATTCGAACCTCCCTCTGTTCGTTCTCCCTACCCTGTAGTTTCTGTAAAATTTTCTAGATAAAATGTACCCTATTTGCTATCTAGGATACGAACTCTACATATTTAAAATTTTATCGAAATCAGTCAAGCTGTTGTTACGTGATTCAGTAACAAACATTCCGTCTGTCTGTTTTTATTTGTACCTTCCTACTAAAGCCGCCACATGTGTTATTTATTATACCCGAGACTTTAGGTTATTGATTGTGCTGTTTTGTAAGTTATGTTGTCGAAAATAAATGTATTTTCTTTACTTAGGAATGAGGTAGGTAACTCGTAGGATATAATGTAAAGTTACTTACGCCCTGTTCGACTCCAAACAATAGATCCGATTTATCCTTTTCAGAGACTGCAGGCAAGTCCACGGGTAAACCTGGCAGGTTCACTCCCTTCCTTGATCCGAGCATACCTACACAAACACATGTATTTATTTACAAAACGAAGTTCTTACTAAAAAGAAGCCTATCTTAGGCCCGTATGCTGCTC
Organism: Eulithis prunata; assembly: GCA_918843925.1. Classification (NCBI taxonomy): domain Eukaryota; kingdom Metazoa; phylum Arthropoda; class Insecta; order Lepidoptera; family Geometridae; genus Eulithis; species Eulithis prunata. The sequence goes on from OU974017.1 coordinate 1,946,989, forward strand.
CAGCACTGATCCGGACTCAAGGATAGATTTTTTGCATGAAAATCTTTACTCAAATCTATGCTTGAGTAACGATTTCTGTATCAGCATACGTGCCTAAAAATTTCATAACAAGTTATTCATTCATCTGGATGCAACAATGAACAGAAAACAACCAATTAATAGTGATTCTAGACAACTAGTGATGGGTTTCTTGATGTTTTTCAACACCGCGTTTTTAATTACAAATAGCGTAAGCCGTTTTAGTTACTTACAGACTCCGCCAACGTGAATGAAGGGGAAGTGATAGGGTGCTTAAACATTTGGTAGAACGGCCCAAACTAAAAAAATCTAATTCAACTTCTGCGTATTTGGTCAGAGCTATAAACCGTGTCGGGGCCTGTATTAAATAGTAGTCATTACCTCCATTTTCAATAGTGCAGTCCAGAGTACCAGCAGACGAGGACTGGCAGATGACTGAGATGAGACCATCATCGATGAAGATCCTGTTGCCAGGCTTCACCACGTTGGTAATGTTCTTGTAGTCCAACCATACCACGGAGGCTGTTCCCTTCTCCATGTATGACGGGTCTGTGGTGAGCTTGATGTTCCCACCTTTCTTTAGTTCCACCTCCGCTGATCCACCCTAGAGAATGTAAACATACTTCTTAAAGTGGTTTCGGGAAAAAAGTAATCAGCAACTTTCCTGAATATTTTGGAAAACTTAAGATATTATTAAACTTTCACGTTTATTGCTGGCAGAATTAAATATGCTTTGGCTAATAAATGTTTTTAAATCATATATGCGAAGTATTTAGCTATATGTGTACAAAAATCCAATCATGCATCTGTTTAGACAAACAATATACATATCTGACGGCACTATTGCCAAAAGTAGTCCTGGGAAATCAAAGTACATATTTTGAAAATTACGAAAATATGAAATATAACTTATAAACAACATAGGGGGCTTTTCGTGTGTCCGTCGAGATACTGCCCCTTTATGCTTTCCCTTGACGCTATTTCTCGAGACACCCTGTATACAGCCGTAATCATCTATTTGCGATTTCCCTATCAGTCATTTGAAGAGAATTCGATAAGATTTATTAATCATCCGAGCATATCCTGAACATTACCCGAAAAGAGCCACTTACGCCTTCTAAGAGTCCAGTTCTGATCTCAGGCCCCTTGGTGTCCAAAGCAATAGCCAGCGAGAAAGGGAATCCGATCTTAGCGCTGTAATTCTTCTCGGCAATGCGGCAGTTTGCGATAGTCTCCGCGTGGTACTCGTGAGATCCATGGGAGAAGTTCATTCGGGCTACATTCATGCCAGTTTCCATCATCTTCTCGAGGACAGCTACATCGCGGGAAACGGGGCCTAGGGAAGGGAAATATACTTAGTACTGTCTTCTAGATTAGTCATTTTGACCAAATAGGTCGCAACGGAAACCCCTCTTGAATTCTGAATTCAGGTCTTCTCGAATGCATGCTATCGGGCACTGGTTGAAAGGAAATGACAGGTGTGGCATATCCTGTCATAGCTGCCTGTATCATAGTCAGAAAAAAATAAGGTTAACAGATTGGCCGGCCATATTTGCCGTAAAATAAGTTTAGTAAATATGAACACTGAAGAAGGCCGCCATCTGATAATCATTTGTCCTCATAAGAAAAGAGGACAACCGTGTTCACTTCCAGATCTCTCCCAAGGGCGTGGACTAGTAGGTGGACAAGTTTAATGAGAATGTTACGTAAAAAATAAAAGCCTGACCGATGGTTTAGAAGCTTGGAATCTAAAAATGGAATGAATCTACTGTTTTAAAGTAACTTACCGATAGTACAGATGATGCCGGAGAGGCGTACATACGAGGCCTTCGAGTCGATGTCCAGGCCACAGATGTGTTGCAGCTGAGAGCCGACGTTGGCAGCCGCGAGCTGACCGCCCGGCTTGTCTGCGGACCCAGCCTGGTGGGAAAAGACAGACAGATTGTTATAACCGCAGAGATTAGAACCCATAAGTGCTAGTGTTACGTTTTATGCTATGTTTTACGTTTCAAAGCGCTGGTGCTTCGTGTCAGGTCATATTGAATAATTTTTTCGGAATAAGTATTTCTTGTAGCTTTATTACTTACAGACTAATTAATAAGAAGCGCTCGTGGCGTAGCTTGTTTAGTCAATCTTCACCGATTATCTAAGTTAAGCACCGTTCTGTGCGGTCACTATTTGGATGGGTAACCGTTAGTCGGAAGGCACGTTAAACCGTTGGTCCCGGCTCTAGCAGTCGTTAAGCCATGACGGAGGCCTTAAGGCGGCCTAAAAACTCCGTCAACAGAGTTGGCCACTAACTCATACGAGCTTGCTTGCTTAATAAAAAGGTGCTTAGGTATTTTTTAAAATTTTGTCGATATTTATGTAGAGACTGGCGCAGCATGGTCATTGGTCATAGTCATCCCTAAAATATATAAAAGAAATATGCAAAGTTATAACTGTGTGATAAATATACTGCGCAGACTTATCTATCATTATCGTCATAGAATGTGATAGTAAGTATCTTCCTACACGGTTCCTAACTATAATTCGCACTAGCTAGCTCTTATTTCACACTATAGATAATGATGACTCAAGTACTTGAGGAGTAATGTATCTTGTAAACAGTAACATAACTATGAGCTTGAGTCAGGCGATTTTAAAGACTTGATACTTAGGCACTAAAAAAACTAAAATACTTCTCAGCCTAGTCAGCCTTATCCACAGAAATGATATTGTCTACTAAATAAACTTAACTAATTATGTGATACTTTATTGCACAAATGAAAATAAAAACAAAATAAAATTATAAATTTGATACAAAGGGTGGACTTAATGCTAAAACAATTGTCTGCCAGTCAACCCAAACGTGATGGTATATAAGAAGGTTGGTGTGAGAAACTTACTTTAAAACAAATTAAACAAGAAATATATAGGTACTGACTGTTGACATGCCTCTGGTGCAATACAATAAACTTCTTAAGCTTGTTCACATACTAAAACTAATAAAAGAAACAATGCTAAACATTCGAGAATTTAAAAACAATAAACCATTTTTCTGTGTTATTGAAAACAGTCTGAAACTAATTTAGTTATAGATGGTTATAGGTATATGTGACTGGAGTCATACTAAGAGGAATATACATCGTTGGAATAAATGTTTACTATTCATATTAATATAGGAGGTAGGTACTTATGATGTAATGTGTAAAACATGATTTTAAAATTTACACTTCATTTGACATTTAGGTAAGGTAAAAGTTGATATACAGGGGTTCATAGAAAGGAAATAATGCAAAGATAAAGAAAGATAAAGATAATTTATTTGCAAAAACATGTGTAAATAAGGATGTTGTAGGTACATAATTTGGTGACACAACCTGTCTTACCGATTTTGGCGTGCAAATAGAGATGACTCAAAATGTCGAAGTAATCCGAAAAGAGAAATACATATTATAACTACCTACCTATATCTTAGTCAACAGTTAAATTACAAATTAACATAATCAAATTAAAAAAAAAAAACTATTATAATTTATCGTTTAGGATATGTTTAGTCTTGGTAATGTAGGTATTTCACTAAAGCACATGAATTTGTATTCATACGTTTGTGTACCTTATCAATGTTATCATATTTAAACCTATATCCTGATAAAGAAATAAAGTATAAAAGCAAGTATAAATTTGAGTAGATATTTTCATACAAAAATCTATGCTTGGGTAATATTTTCTTTATCAGCAGTAAATCAGCATACGGGGGGCCTGTAGTGCAAGTGATGTTCATACCCATTGATCATACCTATGAGTAACAACTGGACCTGTAAGTATTACTCTCAGTTACAACTTCAGCCAATGTACTTGACATTGAATATTTCAGATGCATTCAAGTGGTAAATTACTAGTACAGTACATTCAATAACAAAAGCCAATAAATTGTAAAAGATTTTTTCCTTCCAGTACAAAGTACAAAACCGATTTGTACAGATCTTAAAACCTTTATACAGAATTATCTGGCTCTTGGCTCAAATTAATCAATACTTGTAAAATTAAAACACTCCTAGAAATGTTTGTTCTCAGTGACAATCTTAAAGGTAGAGGTGTACTATATTAAAAGATTTGGCTTTTGATGTTACACATAGTTTAAGAAATAGTTTGCATATACAATATGAAGTGGAAGGGGAAAACGAGGAAAGAAGACTCCACCATCAGATGTGACTAATAAGTGCAAAGATCAGAGAGAGAGAGAGGGACAGATTACGTATGCAATCCTATCTTACTAATATTATAAATGCAAGAGTTTGTACAGATGTATAGATGTTTGTTACTCTTTCACACAAAAACTACTGATCCAATTTGAATACAAGTTGGAATATATATCGTTTGTGACCTGGATTACTTTTATCCCGGAATCCAAAGGGACTCGAACAAAGTCACGGGTGGAAGCTAGTATCTAATATTGCTTTCTGGCATGTGTTGACAACAAACTATAGTTGGACTTCCTGCATGATCTCGGTAAATAAGTACATATATGTATAGAGTAGGTACATACCTCATTCTGCCACAGATGATTTATCAGTATTGTTTTCCTGCTGAGAGATTCGGTTTATGACTGTTTAGCTAGAAGGCAAGGTACCTATTCCGTCATGTATCACAATGGAAAATACCAAACAATGTTCTAACTCCTATTTAGTATCTGCGTACAATCTAAATAATGTAGAATTCTTTTTGGTATAGAAATTGTTTTAAAAAGTAAATATATTTTGTGATTGGTATTTGGTATAATGGCATTGCAAGAGGGGTCATAATATTCATTCCAGATTGCATTGATTAGCTTTATCACAGAAGATTATCAATTGATAAGGTGCAACACACACTGCATGCAGTAAGTCTGTACTACATAACTAAGTAACTACTATAATGTATAGTACCTAGGTACAGTCCTTTTAATCTATCAGACTGTTGTATGTATGAACCAAATAGGAAATAATTTGACTTTTCAGTGTGTAAGCTTTTACATCGATACACAATTTTCTGTTCTTATATGATTGTTAATGGTGCAGGTGTCCTTCTTGACTGAAGGCTATGTTATACTACTGTGTAGGTACATTTTGGGACCCCATGAATTAGCTAGTAAGTATTGTAAGATACCGTTGCGTGAAACTAAACTCAATCTGAAATCTGTTTCAGCCCATTCTCTCTACATCTCTATAATTTCGGCCAGCTCCACATAAAACTAAATTAATCAGCTGAAAACCGGCGTTCGCCAAGAGCACATTGTCAAGGTAACACGGAAAACGTAACAAATTATAAAGCTCACGTAATCAGACTCGGGTCACAAATAGAATTACAACAGCAACCATTACCTCAGTCTTGCCATCGTAGATCGTTGGAAAAACCATTTTCACAGCGTGCAAATGTATGGATTTTTCACTGAACACCACGCGAGGTCGAACGCGCGGCTTTTGTGATCTTGAACTGCCCTTCCGAGTGGAAAACTGAAGCCCGCAGCGGGGTGAGGTGGACGGAATCGGACTTGCGTATTCGACGCAGAAACGAGAGCAGCGCGCGCAGTACCGCGTCGCGACGGCCACGGTAGGGTGAGTTATAGCCGTTGAAATCAATAAGACACGATTCCCACGATTTCCTTCCTAACTAAAACACTTGTTTTGTGCAGGCTGCAGCTGTCGCTCTCAACCCTCTGAAAATCGAGCGACTAGCGACCACTATGTTCATGAATTCTAATTTTAAATGATTGAGAACTTGCCAACTTAGTCTACGGGCCAAATCTCAGCAAGATAATACGTTAAAGTCAGAGAAAAATACTATTTTCGGCGTTTGATTTGTTTTGTAAACATGTTTCGCATTATTTGACACACTTTTGACAGATAAATCAAATCAGCCACGGTATCAGCTGTTTCCGGCTTAACCGGATATCCACAAGCTTCCGGAAATGCGGAAGTAAGTTGTAAGATTTTCGGTTCGGAACAAAACATTTCATTGATCGAAAACCTTTGGTTACCTGCATAGAGTAACTCGTACTCGTACATAACGTACGTGTGTACCTACCTACACAGTCCATGGTTTGACAATGATTTTTTTGGTACGTCAGAAACACCAAGAACTAGTAGTACCAATGATCTAAATTCAAAATTCAAAATTCAAATCGTTTATTGCACTATAAATAGGTACCTACCTGTCGCATTTGATAAATTATCTATAAATCCTTGATTAATTCCTAAAGGTAATGGACATTTAACACTGGTCTGTGTTAAGTGTTAGTTCTGAAGTTAAGTTTAAACAGCAGCCTTACCGCCAAGTGGTAATGGAGTTCAAAAACCCCAGTAAATTTTACAACTTATTATAGGATTACCAAAATCATTAAGTCTAAATAAAGGAATAGTTGTTAGCGACTGTTTTTAACTTATCAAATTGAAAATACTGTAGCTTTCTCTAATGTTAAAAAACGGCAACCAAAGTTTTGAAATTTCACTATCACTATTAGGTACCTATCTAAGTACTCTTGGCGGTAAGGTGGCAGGAGTAGTTTTTTTGTTTTAACACTACCTAGGTACCTACATTATTTTATTGGGAACACTAGGTATGTACCTACATTATTTAATTATGCAAAAATTATACATAGATAGATAGATAGATAGAAAACTCTTTATTGTACACCACTTACATACCTAGGTAGGTACAATGTACCCATTTGAAATTAGCTCAAACTATCTTATTTTTTAATTACTTTTGAGAGTAACTTCTAGTTACCTAGGTAGGTTATGTACATTAGTAAAATACTATCATATCCTTATGTCTACTCTCATAGGTACCTACTTAACTATAGTGACAACCTACTGAATATTGTGATGATGTGTCATTGTATTTTATTTTCTACTCACATTTTTAGGTTATGTTTCTAAAAACTAAATAGAAACAATCAACACTGACCCTGATTGATTTAATAAGTGCATTTGCATAGTTTTCCAAGCCATTCCTACATTTTAAACTCTTGTCGAATAAGTTTAAAGTATGTTTTACTTATTTATTTTGATAAGATAAAGATACCTATTTCCCTACGTTTGACCAAGTAAGAAACATGTACCTACCTAGTACAAAAATAAATTATATATTATATAATTGTATTCATCAAAATCTACGTTGATGGTGACCGCTAAGTTTCTCGAAGATATACCTACCTACCTATGCATATTGTCATGGTATAAAAATGTTAAATCAACTAACAATGCATTTATTCTATCCTTTTAACAGATAAACAAGAATTATTCTTAAATATACTCACAAATGCCATTTTCCGCAATAATTCTTTCTAGAAACTTTAAAAACTCTATGCACTGCACAGGATACCTATTTACGTGCTTTTCTTTCTTTTCAATGCCGGGTTAGTCAGACGTTTCTATCATGTTGTTTGACAGCAGTTTGTTTGCAAGGACATTTAGAGGTCAAAGTAATGTCATAGACAAAAATGATTTAGGTGATCTGTATATTTTAATTTTGTACATTACAAAAAAACAATGATAATAAAGCCGTAAAAGGTAGTACGTAGGTACCTACTTATATTTTGCGTTAATTTCTTAGTTTGTGCCTGCACTACGTAGAGGTAGGTACCTACTTTTAGTAAATAATAGTGTTGATATTATTACTTATTGTTCGGTAGCGCTGCTGCGAGTCTTCATACGGCAGTCAGTATTAAGTACATTCGAAAAAAAAACTAAATTGTAGGTACCTACTTTAAGGACGACAAAACTTAAAGGTTTAGGACACCTGAAAATTCAGTTCATATAGGAGTTAGTTCGTTCATAGCACAGTTGTTAAACTTACTTTAAATTGATTTCTTGTATCAATAGCCTTCATTTTGATTTAAAAATCCAAATTTAAATAATCTAACTTTTTATACACTGCACTTTTACTTGGTCTGACGGAAAATATAATAAAGGTTTCTCAAACAAACTCGAACAAGTCAATCCGGTTTTCCAGCGCGCGAAGAATGGCGAAGACTAATCGGGACTGGGCTGAGGCTGAGTGATACAGTCTGAGTGGTCTGAGCTGAGGTTCGATAACTACTTACGCCCTTATCTCTATGGGCTGTCAATAACTAATAAAAATAATCCTCATGATAACATCGTCTGCTTAGCTATAGGTAATACTTAGTTGAACATACCCTAATATTCTGGATTGGTGCATACCTTATTCCAATATACAAGTATTTTATATAATTATACCAAACCAAATTAGGTGCATAGGTAGGTACCTAGTACTGCTAGTACGATACTTACTCTTTTTGGTTTTGGTAGGTACTCCTCTTCAAAGAAGAGTATCCCAAGGCTGTCGCACTTTGCCTAGGGTTGAATGGTTTAGCGCTAAATCTACCTGAGCGACATTTAGTGTTGTGGGCGCTCTCGGAGATTCTTACTAGGGTATATACAGGGTGTTACCAGACCACTTCCGAAAACGAAAGGGGGAGCTACAGCACACCAAAACCCAACCAAAAAAAAATCAGTTATCCTGAAAAATAATTATAGCCGGAGAAAACAATGTTTAAAGATTTGTATTTATTTCGCCAGCCCGCAATGTACGCATTCACGTAGGTAAGGTCGAGGCGTAGTACTATTATTTATTCTGTGTCGTAAGTGCCTACTAACGTAGGTAGGTACTAACGTAGGTCGCTCGCACGTCGCGTACTTGAATGACCCGCGATGAACTCTCAGCTGTTCATGCTGTAGTAGACGTAATCTGCGTGCTGCGTGTACATTGCTGCTTTATTTATTTTATTGGTTTTTTTGCTTTTTTAAATGAGATAATTAGGTAGATATGTCTTATTATGTTGTACTGTGTGTATGTAACTAGAAAAAAAATTAAAAAGAGATAGTCAAGTCAATTTTTTTTTCGCGATTTTTTTCGCTTAATGTTTTCAGTATCATGGTCTGATTGGAACCTCCAAGTTTTCGGAAGTGGTCTGGTAACACCCTGTATAATCTGTGCTATGTGGTCTATGGGAGTATAAAAATGCAAGCAAATGTCTTCGAACTTATTTTATTATCCAAATCCAATTTACAATGAAAATGAATGATAACAATTTGTCAGATTATTATTAAAACATAACTCATACGCTACTGACAAGAATTATTTACCTTTTTCAAAGGTTTGGAATGGCATCCGCAACAAATTCATAAATAAATTGAGTAATTTAGGTCAATTTGTGTACCTTTTTAATCCTAAAGGTCTATTTCACCATACTCATTATTATAGTAATCTGTTGGTGAATTCATAAGATACTGCCTTTATTATATTAACAGGATTATATTCATTCTAAACTAAATTGTTCAATCAAACAGCCAATTTCAAGATTTCTTTACAAAATAGAACCACACTTGACTACATTCTAAATGTAAATTAAATATTGAAATTGGCCATAGGCTGGTAAACATCCATAACCCCTTAGTCAATCATAACACCACACATTTAGCGCACATAATATTTCGGGTTGCATAGCTTTGTAACAGTTTAAAAAGAATTATCAAAATCGGTCGAGCAAGACAAGCTCTAAATAATAAATAATCGAGATAAATATAAAAAAAACAGCTACCACATAGGAAAATACACAGTATTTAGATTAGCAAAGGCTAATCCAGTATTGAGACTGAATTCTTAAATATAGTCAATACATTAAAAAGTAAAAAAGAATATAGTATGTAAGCAAGCAATTCGTATCGTTGTAGTCTCGGGAATACTAGCCTACGTGAAAGTACGCGTCCACTCATCTTATGTCTGTTAAGGATTAGTGTACACGCTCCTTAAACTACTGATACCTAGCATGTGCGTTTATTTTTATATCCAATCATAATTAATTATTTCGTTTTTGATGAACCAACTTGACAGACGATAGCAATTTACTCAAAAGGCATTGTTGACAGATTTGCGCTAACTGAATAGCAGAGATAAGAAGCTATAAACCAAGAAACAATGCTTGACACACTTAGAAAATATACTTACATTTATTTTATTCGCAAATTAACTTGTTGAATTGTTTTTACAGCTCTATATAATTCGTGAATATATTATCGAAACGCTAATTTTAACAGAAAACAGATATTGGAAGAACAGTTTGTAAGTAACATCTTTGATAAAGATTTAGAACTACTTTGAACTATATGGGACTTAGGTACAAGAGTACAAATATTTTTGCTGATTTACTAGTTTTTTTACACCAGCAAAAATATTTGATAGGTATTGTTACTCCAACAATTTAAGGTCAGAACAAAACATTGTTATAATTGACGGAAAGCGGAGTTGGACCATGGATTGTAATTATTCTATCTAATACATTTTAATTTACAACTTTAGGCCAGAATTTAGCAAAGAGCTTGACCAATATATTGCCAATTATCCAATAAGCTTAGCCAAGTCTTGCAAATACACAGAATTAGCGCATTTTACACACTCAGTTGCACATCCATCAACATCTATATACAGCATGGTATTTATAATGAAAGGTCTACCATATTGTCAGTTAGAATAAAGAATGCGCAATGTTACACTTTACAATATATTTCTATACATTTATGCTACATAATATCACGTCAGGCCGAAAGACGAGACAGTTCGCACTAACTATACACCTAACAGCCTCTAGTCTTGCCATGACCGGGACATAATACATGTGACAAACTAAATGCCGCTAGGTGTATGTCCTTTAAAAGCATTTTAAACTCCCATTGTTTTCAAACAACATTTAGAATACCCCAACCACAAGAATTAACAAGGATAGGCCCATTTTCCATAAGATATGACGATCTACAGCGATAATTAACATTGTGATAGGAACACTTGTTGAACGTGACGACAGTTTCTTTTTATTGTTGGTTCAAAAAGATACTTGGGAAATTGAAGTTTTTTTATATGATTGGTTGAGAAGACTCGATCAGTTGGTCATCACCAAGTCTTACAGGTTAAACAGATTAGTAATGTGGAAAGACGACCTTATAACCACCTACGTAACGCACACGTCAATTCACTAGCCAACATCAGTTTTGACGTAAAACAATAGATACGGCGTCGCGGCGGATCTCAACTTCGGTTCAGCGGACAGTAGATCTTCAAACTCCTCATTAGAGATGGGCTTGACTAGTTCGTCGTCGCATGCGAGCCAGCACGCGTCGGGTCTCGCCCGCGGCACGCAGCACTCGTGCGCCGCGCAGCCGGTCGGCGGTGGCCGCGGACGGTTGAATAGGGTCCGCATGAAGCTGGAGCCGGATGAAGCTGTAGTGGCGTCGCCGACACCTTGCAACAAATAAGTTCAATCAGACCGACAACTTGGAACAAACAATTTGACTGCTAAAACGTAAGACGATAAATTAGAATGAGAACATACTCATTAACTTACCATATAAAGGACGATAGGATGTCCAGTGTCCACTGTTGATTATATCCCTTCTATACAGAGATTTTTATAACATATGGGGTAATTCAAGTCCAATATCTTTGGGTTTACCTTCTACATTAATCTCTACTGCTGGACACACCAATGAGCCCGATCTTCATCTAATCTCATTCAGTGTTTGCCACCTACATTTAGCATATCACTTTATTCTATCGCTGTAATTAGTTTACCTTCTCTTTCACATTTGAAATCGCATGTTGTGTCGCGCGCGTATGCGACGTAGTGTCCTCCTGTTAAATTCTGTCCAAGATGCATTATTACTGCCCAGAGGATATATCTGAAATTTACATACATACAATCAAAACATGATTGAATTCTAAATAGTATTTTATGCAAAACTAGCTTAAGCTCGCGACTTCGTTCGCGTCCCGTTGAATCTCTTAGATTTTCCAGAATAAAAAGTAGCCTATGTGTTAATCCAATATATTTCAAGTTTCATACAAATCGGATCAGTAGTTTTTGTGTAAAATAGAAACAAACATCCATACATACAAACTTTTATAATATTATAGTATGATGTAGGATACTAGAAATATCACTCCTCACAGCTGGCTACATTGTGTTACTCCGTATAATACGGGTACCTGTGTTTAGGCGGCTGCTTAGGCGGCCTAGTAGCACACGGTTCACAGAAGCACGGCACCAGTAGCGGCGTGGCAGCGTGTCTAGTTATCTTCTCCATGCCGCCGCTGAACCGCTTTAGTTGCAGCACCAACAGTCGCGGGAGACGGGAGTACGCGACTGAACGCCGAGCCTCGTTCAGTCGGAGGCAGCGCTCGCACCAGTACTGGAAATGTATAAATAGTGTAAGAAAATCTATTTGTTTGAAATGTTCTAAACAAAGGTACTTTGTAGAACAGCTCTGTTTAATTTCTACTTTATTGTACCGCGCAATGTTAGATACTTTTTTTTTGTGTTTACACTGAGTTTATCATATTTCTATTAGCGGAGACCTGTCATTAGCTTTCTGTTTACCATTATGTTTCTAAGATAATAATAAATAAAATGAATAAAGCTATTGGTTCTCCCAATAAACTAAATAAATAAATAAAATCGATGTTATTACATGAGAGAATAGTACTAGCTACGCTGCATAGGAACGGCGGCGTCAAGTAAATGAGCCAAAACCAAAGCGTAGACGCCATGAAAAATCACGGTCTTAGTCGAGCGCATCTTGGCAATGGTGAAGTTACTATTGGCAGTGTATAAAACAGTACATACCTTGTTAGCGTCTCGTAAGTACTCTGTAGAAAGGCAGGCAGCACGGAAAGGCTCTGCGTCGTCGTCATCTTGTACTGGAACACATAACTCGCAGACAGCCTGTGACTTTTCCGTCACAGCCTCGCATTCCATGCACATTGTGCGCACTATCATTGTTCCTGGAACAAGTTTTATAGTTTTGACCTCTTGACTGGAAAATAATAATGATATCAATTCGAAGCCTAAATGGCCACACACACAGTTTTTACCTGTATGTCTGCCTAATTGTCTAATAACAGTTTAGAAGGTTCGATGAACTAAATTCTACACTCTCTGATGTTGATTAGCCTCATAATGATAAAGTAAATCCAGACGCTTTTTCATAGATTCTAAAACTAAACACATCCACAGTTTTGCTTGTGTTGTTTATAATAAGCATAATAGGCCTTTACATCTATTGAAGATGATTTATACAGCGTCAGGAGGCAACCTATGCCTACACTTAACGGGACCCTGTAGTGCCTGGACAGTGTTTAGATGGAGTAGGCTTGTGTTTAATAAACACCATTCTGCTAACATACCCTCAAAATCCTCAGCCACAAAGTCCCAACCAGGTTTAGACCGTTCATCTTTTTCCGGCTGCGGCGACGGCGGCCGCTCCTCCGTGGGCGAACTGCGCTTGTCTTTGACTTCCCGTCGCTTCTTCCAAGACTTGCGGATGTTGCTGAGGGTCGCTTTACTGCCATCGCCATCAAGGCTCGGCTGGCGGCCTATGCCGTTGCTGTTGATTTAAAATCAATACTTCATTACTTTACTACAAGAAATGGAACTCGTTGCCGACGTCAGTATTTCTGAATCAGTAGGAATTTTTAGTGAAACAGGTTTATAGCCAAGCACTCTAGCTACATTTTCTATCACGAATACTGGCAGTTAATGCTTGGGTATCCTTCATCAAAAATAATCCCCTAAACTCATAAACCACAGGCTGAACTGTGAACAGGCCACCACACAGCATACGCCTAGTGTAGTGCCTGAAGCTGCCTCTAAAGGAGCACATTGTTTATGAGTTCTAGAATAAATGTAGAGAACTATTCCATACATAGTTTCAAATCAAATCGTTTGAAATAAACGAATGTTGTAATAGCTCTAGATTAAATATCATAAACATTGTGTTGTTTTGGCTAATTTGAAAAATGACATCTACATAATTATGAGATGAGCTAATGATGCTTATAAAATATAAGCATTAGTCTATTCTATGCCATGACGCCTGCAGTCTTGGCAACAGTTTTGCGGCAAGCACTAACAACTTAGCATTTTCGCTAAAAGTGCAGTACCTAAATTAAAGTTCATGTTTTTGTAACTGGCAAACACGCAATAGTCACCCTTGAGAAACTAATCAATATAGTAAAGATTGGCTCTGAGCCAAAAGGAATTTCGTCATAATTTCCATCAAGCTTCTGGTATGAAATAAAATCAATTTATGACTCACCTTTCTCCGTTTTCCTGATTCTGCAGCCTAGTGGCTCTCTGACTGAGAGTTTTACATGTTTCCCGAATATTGTCCAATATGCAAACTAGCAACTCATGCGCGTCTTGTTGTCTGTTACCTGTTAGAGTTTAGAATTACATTATTACTTTTATGGGCATATGTTTTAGAACAAGCCAATGATTTACCTAATGTTAAGTGGTTAGCTCTGCATATGTAAACCCTTTTACTGTCCACAGAGATGTGTCCAGTGGGGCATTGTACAGCATCCATCACGTAGTCTATTGCTTCTGAGTTCGCGTCCTGTTTATTTCCCGGTATAAAAAGTAGCCTATGTGTTAATCCAGGTCACGGACATTGTAGATTTCAAGTTTCATCCAAATCGGATCAGTAGTTTTTGCGTGAAAGAGGACAAACAAACTTACAAACTTTCGCGTTTATAATATTAGTAATAATGGTTGATACCTTCAAAAGTTGAGTTGACATCTCTAAGCGCGGCTAGAAAGGCATCCGCCGCGTAGGGCTCCGGACTGGCGTCAGCAACGCTGCTGTTCAGACATTTGGACTCCGCCGCTCGAAGATTCAAGTATGTCTCGTGAAGTTTCTCTGTTGCTACCTATGGAGTGTATACAAGGTGTAACTAATGAAACTAGTCCCGGAAATTAAGGCCAAAGTAGGTACCTATCAATAAGAACAACTTTTCTATGTATCCAATAGAATGAGTGCGAAATAAATTCTGGATCAATACAATTTAGGAATGAATAGTGTATGCCTGTAATTGGCACACATTTTATGGAATAAGGTTTTCAGAAGTGATTATTATAATGTACACTGTATGCGCTGTTGGCGTTGCCTATTGAATAAATAAAATAAAAATAGTCGTGAGATTTCTTAGTAAATATCAGCATGCATAAAATGAAATTATTTTTTATTTATCTAGATAAACCTGTCCACTAACATCAAAGTGCCTAAACATTTTCAGATAAGCAATATTGATGTTGTGAATGATACTATTTATTTATAATACAATTTTGTATGACTAAGAAACTAAGAAATTTCCTGTAGTATGCTTGGTACTACTTGGTACTTGGTACTGTGGTCTGCTTCATACCCGAAAATATTTTACCTTCATTTTTCAGTCTCATATAGTAAAGCTATGACTCGATTTTTTTACAAGATATTTAAATAATAATTTAAGATATTTTAACTGACATTTAAATGAGTAGAACTAAGGCTGGAATACTGAAACATCATTCAAATTTGAGCACCACTTAAAATTGCTCTGCCTCTGTTTGACATTACTCATTTGTAAGAGATGGGAATAATTTAAGTGTTACTTAAATTGAGTGGGGTTTGAGTGGCATTTGAGTATTCGACCATAAGACTTAAAGAATGATTGTAATGAACTAAAGTATGTACCTGTATTTTACTTTTTCCACTGGTATCAGCCTGACCCAGAGACAGTAGATCCTTACTACTCCAAGACCTAGCTCCAGTGGAAGCCAGGCCAGCAGCACTGCGACCCAACGAGGAACTCTTCAATCTGATGCTGCCGAGTTTCTGTTCCACACTGGCCAGGTCTGATACTAGGTGATGAAGGTTGTGGAGGAAACGAGGAGCAAACCTGAGGATAATAGACAAAAACCTTTGTGATTAAATTTTCTTGAACAAGCATAGGAGGATTTTGAGCCATATTTGACATCTGCTCATTTAGAGTTCGGCACTATTAAATTGCTGACACTTGTAATAGATAATGAATGTACACTGCACTGCCAATATGCACACATAATAATTAGGACATTTCATACAATTCCTTTGGTCATTGACCAGCAGATTTGTATTTCATCAAAATTTATCAAACATGGTGTAACTATGTATTCCATTTCCAACCTTACTTAAGAGTATATTCATAACAGGGCACTGTATAGGTTTACCATTCCATGACATATTGCAGAAGGCATATTTAATTGATCTGTGCTTAACAACTTTATATTACCTACTAGTATGAATTAATCAGGTATGTAAGATAAGTAAATCTAAATATATAAAATTCCTTTGAAACTGACTTAGAATCAACGCACAGCCTAAACCATAAGTTCTAGAGGTAAGAAATTTGGAGGGTAGTATCTTTATACATATAGTGTAGGGGTGCACCGAGAAAGGAATTTTGAAACGTCACACTCTAAAGGGTAGAAGGCGAGCAACGCCGCGGGCGACGGCTTGTCATAGATATAAATACCAAGCTAATTTGTATTAGAGGCAGTAATCACACTAGTAATAGTTCTTTTATATAACTTACCGTAAAGTATACAAGACACTGTTGAGAAAACAAGTGTTTCCTAGGTTGGAGAGGGTGGCGATAGGTGTTTTCTTTGAAACAACAGATGCCGTTGATCCATACTGACTGTCCGCTGGTGGATGGTGGCCATTCAACATGGCCAGGGGCGGTTTGGAATCCAGAACTACCAACTGTCTTTCTACTTCTCGATCTAGAACAGTCATGGTTGCTATGGTAACTTTATTTTGAGATAAGTACACTAGAGCATTGTAATACATGTAATATTATAGTTCCATTTGATAGATATATGGTACTGGTGATTACAACATAATTATTCAAGCCAAACTAAGGACTGATCAGATCTAGTTAAAACAATAGCCGGAAACGACGCCGGACATTCAAATTGTAGCTAAAGTTAGCTACATGTTACACAATCTTACCTGAAAGTTTAGTTGCCTCTGTTAGAGGCTTTAACCTTTTAACAGCGTTTACTGTGTTCGAGTATATCCCGTTTAGTGCTCGTTTCACTGGCCTGTTCTCTTTATCCTTGCTGGCACAAGGCCTAGAATGCTCAGAATTTTCTTTAGAATTTTCGAAGGGTCTCTTTTTGTTGTTCACCAAAGTTGCATTCTTTTTGAGTGATAGCGACAATCTAGGCTTTCCAGCACCTTTTTTATTTTCCGATACTGAATTAACTGGCATCTTCAGTAAACCTGCAATAAAATGCATCAAAGAGCCATTACAAACGCAAAATACGGAGGGCACTTCGTAACTTTCTGTTAGCATGTCAAGGATGTTGCCGGAACGTAGAACTTCACCATGGTTTACTTACCACAAAGCCTTCATTAGGCAGAAACATTTACATTATCATGTAATAATGTTTAGATTGAGTAGAATTATTTACTTCTAGCGCAAAATAGATACAAAATCCCATGAACAGCCCCATTGAAAGCGGTCGGCCATATTGCAAAATGTTGTTTTTTTTATCGTCTGTCGACGAGTCAGTCTGTCAGTTTGACTTTTTGTTTGTTGTTTGTCTCTGGTCTAAAAACCACAGACTAAAAAAACTTAGGATGCAAAACAGATACTGCTAAAGGCTGCTTGTGAATGGGCTGTTTTTTGATATAGACTAATATTTTTTGTTGAATGACCAAGACTCAAGGTTCACCGTTTGCCTTCTATGTTGGCACTAAGAAGCAGGCAGAGGACATTTTCATTCGGTCCTCATTTTTTATTAGCGGGAAAAGTTTAAAGTTCACTACACTACATAACCATGGTCCAAGGCATGTTATCCATATCCACCCTCTCACCCAGCACCATTTACCATCGTCCATCTATTATTCTCTACCGCTACACACTGAAACCATGCGTAAACAGTAAACAGCCTGCAGCAATTTAATTAGTCACACTTCATCTGAATTTATTACTACCTCGAGACTCCAGTGTAAAACGTTTCGTGAATCTTACAGATTTACGACGACTCTTACTCAAACGATCGCAATTAAAAGAGATCTGCCCTAAATAGATGTCATAAATCCTTGTTGATTCGGGCTTCGGGTTTTCTAATAAAAGGGCCGTGATCTTTACTTTAGGACGGCGGCGGCGGCAGCGAGACCCTACGGACTGTTGCTATTGGTACCTACTTTATATTAATGGGTCGGATATCTTTAGATAAGCCCCATGGTCTTTACCTACCTATCGACTAGTCAGATGATAGACTCCAGTCCAGACTACTTCTCTGAATGTAGTTAGGTACGTTAGGTAGGTACCTATACTATAAGTATTATCGTGCACTGAAGATGGCACTGAAAGAAAAACCTCGTGACACCCTTCCACTTTGATGAGATTCTGAGGGTACCTACTTGGTATCTACCAAGTACCCTAGTTATAAGTTATAAAAAAAAATTTGCATTGCAATTTTGTTGTGTTATGAATTGAGCTTATACAATTACTATAGAATTTTTGCACACAATAGCCGCCCTGTAGACAATTTAACACTTAGTCTTATGCCCCGGGTCGGGGTCTCGGGGTCTCGGGTCGCCAATTCTATACAATACCCACACACAGACCAATTGACTCAACCGCCCAACAAAAGAACACGGTCAATATTAGATGGTAGACCTTCGTCAAATTCCGTCGATCGAAACGGGCGATAAAAATGGAGCAACAACAGGCGACTTGGAAACTTTGTATTTTCACTGAAATGCAGTCTATTTTAACTCTTTCAGTGGTCGGTAGTCGTTAGTGCGGTCGGAATGACCCCTTTTGTATAGTGTAGGTACTACTTACTTACTTTAGCACCAAATTAATTACCTAGCTAGGTACTTATTATTTCTTCTAGGCAGGTTGGGGGTGGATACAACTTGGTAATAATGAGGTATAACTAAAAAGAA
Organism: Eulithis prunata; assembly: GCA_918843925.1. Lineage (NCBI taxonomy): Eukaryota > Metazoa > Arthropoda > Insecta > Lepidoptera > Geometridae > Eulithis > Eulithis prunata. The sequence goes on from OU974017.1 coordinate 1,965,807, forward strand.
ATAATAGTACAAGGTAGGTACCTACCTGTTCCTTATTTACTAAAAAATACGGAAAAAATATTTTGGACCAATAACTACCAACTTATCTGGTTTCAGGCCTTTTACCTATTTGGTAGATCAGTGATCACCAAATGTGTTCCGCGTAGATATGTTGTTGCTCGTCTGTATTTTTCATCGTAAGCGGATACGAGAGGGCCAATATTGACAATGGGCCAATTGCCGCCCGCCACATTTGCGTATTATTGGCAGCCACAAGTCACCAGTTGGAGCAGTTTAGATTTACAAATTCAATATCCTAATGTTCATTTTGAGATGTTTGAAGATACCTACTGGCTTAATTACAACATAACTTGACCCTCTAACCTATCTACTGTTGCAGTCGGATTTTACAGTCGGGTCTTCAACTGGTTACCCACCCGTAAGGTATCTGTAGGTAGGTAATGTTACGAATCCTAAGACGTGATCCTAACCGTTCCCTTACCGCAGATATTAATAATGAACTCCACTCGATGTGCAGCGTCCAGTGGAAGTGGTTATTGGATTATGATCGGTATTCCGTGGTTATTGAATATCTTGTAGCTGTACTCGAGCAATTGTTAGAGAAACTTGCATACAAATTACCTACTCTATTACAACCAGTTAGATAGATAGATAATACTTTATTGTACACAAGGGTAAGGTAGGTACGTACAAATCTTAAAACTAACTTTGTATAGTACAATGGGCGGCCTTATCGCTGAGAGCGATTTCTTCCAGGCAGACAAGTGAGATATAGCTTTAGTCTAGTAGTTGCAAAATTTTTATTACAGTGCATGTTGTTTTTGCCTGTAGGTTTGAGAACACTAGATATAAGCACTATGTCAGATGAATCTTTTGTTATTTTGTGTAAGTATCTTTTGTTGGCAATCCTCAATAAATAAATAAACCACTGAGATATTATTTATGAGTAGGTACCTAGTTCGACAAAGTAGATTATGTCAGGAATTATAACATAACAGAATTATGTATGAATTAAGAGTTGAATAAAACAGCACATTCGTACTTAGTTAAAGGAGTTGTAGAGTGCGTGAGCCGGCTGAACCAGTTTTTGAAGGCATTGCTTCCGGTCCCACGCATTCTACATACATCCGTTTTGGGTCACCCTAGACTGCGGACTGCTATCCATCATAATATCTAGGTATACTAAAAAAATTTGGCGCAAAAGAACATGAATTTACCATCATCATCCAACCTATACAGGGTGTTACCAGACCACTTCCGAAAACGAAAGGGGGAGCTACAGCACACCAAAACCCAACCAAAAAAAAAATCAGTTATCCTGAAAAATAATTATAGCCGGAGAAAATAATGTTTAAAGATTTGTATTTATTTCGCCAGCCCGCAATGTACGCATTCACGTAGGTAAGGTCGAGGCGTAGTACTATTATTTATTCTGTGTCGTAAGTGCCTACTAACGTAGGTAGGTACTAACGTAGGTCGCTCGCACGTCGCGTACTTGAATGACCCGCGATGAACTCTCAGCTGTTCATGCTGTAGTAGACGTAATCTGCGTGCTGCGTGTACATTGCTGCTTTATTTATTTTATTTGTTTTTTTGCTTTTTTAAATGAGATAATTAGGTAGATATGTCTTATTATGTTGTACTGTGTGTATGTAACTAGAAAAAAAATTAAAAAGAGATAGTCAAGTCAATTTATTTTTTCGCGATTTTTTTCGCTTAATGTTTTCAGTATCATGGTCTGATTGGAACCTCCAAGTTTTCGGAAGTGGTCTGGTAACATCCTGTATATTAGTTCACTAGACGTAAGTATCTAAATATAGAAGCCAAGAGAACGCATTATGGATGGTTATTGGCTACTCAACCACCATCGTGCGTGACAGAAGTCCTGTAAATAGGGAAGAGAAGAGGAACATGGGTACAAGGAAAAACACTCTGCCTCATCTGCCTGGCACTTTATAAAGTCTACAGTAGGTAGATACGGATATATAGATTTGTGATCTATTTAGGTGACAAGGTAATACAAACCGGCAAAACGGTGCCTCTGAACAATTAGGCTAATTATTTGTGAATTACACGAAAAATAAACACGCCCGTCGACATCGATACTGAACCAATAGCTCTTAATTACAAACAAACATAATTAGCATAGCTATGTTTTAGTGCCTATAGGTACAGGGTACATTATAGACCACTTCGGAAAACTATTACTTATAAAACAAATCGGATCGTATGCAAAAAAAAAAGTATTTTATTAGTTATCTGGTTGCAAAAACAGGTTTTGCTTACTTTGGAGTTCTGTAAAATGTCCATTAAAACCTGCTATATTGCATACTTATTTACCCAAATCTTCAGGATTTCCTCAAGTAGGTACTCGTATCTCCCTCCAGTACTTCAATTTAGAACCTAAGCCAAATGTTCTTTCCTGTAGTAACTTGCTCATTGCTCAAATATTTACTGGAGTGGAGCCTAAGAGCGATAAGGTCCTAAAGGTGAAATTACTCGAGGCACTTTTCCCTGTTGGATTTACAGACGTGCTCTCAATTTTATTGTAAAAATAAGGGTTCCTTTAGACATTTTGATGATACCACAACAAAAATGTTTTTCTTATTTTGGTCGAGAGACATAAAATCGGTACGTGATTTCTCATTTCAGAGTTTTTCACGACTGAAATAAACACTGAAATCTTTGGCTTGACAAAGTAGTTTGGTGCAATGACGTCGAGTTTTCACTTATCTTTTCAGAACTTAGTTATACTTCAGAACTTCGAAATAGTTCGTGATTTTCTGCGAGCGTTGTTCAGAGTTTGTAAATAACTTTGCTTCTTTGTAACTTTGGTAAAAATAAACCTATTAAAAGTAGGATTCAGTTATCTTTTGTAAATGTAGTGTGAGAATCTATTAATTTTCGTTCTTTAGCTCCTGGATTTTACCAACTCGTAAACGCTATTACGCTAGGGATTGAGTTATTAAGATAAAAACATTCGTATTTCAACTTGAATATTTTATTGAAAGTTGCACATAGATTGATATACATATTTGTAATTTTAATATACAAACTTCACATAATATTTACACATCAATTTATACATATTACTTATATTTACACATGATATACGAAGTAGATGAAGTTTACATTATTTTGTACACTAAAAGCGAATATTTTTTTTCTCGTCTTATCATCGTTTACTTTTGACGTTGACTGTACCTTTTTAAACACGTTAAATGCCTTGACCTTGATTTTTCATCGAATTGAACTATGTACGGCTGCGAAAAGTATCTTGTGAAAACAAAACGAAATTCTTCAATTTGTTTACTTTTAGTAATAAATTACGCCAATTAATTCGGAAGTGTTGATTACAGTTAGGTATTAGCAGTTATTTACATTGCTTTTTACATGAAGAATTAGATTTAGAAGTAGTAGTAGGTAGTACTATCCATTAGGTAGGTATGTATAACAGTAAATATTTATTTACTTTTTCTAGTCTTTGGTCGCGTGTAGGTAACTGGTACAACATTGGATTTTATTTGTAAGAAAAAGTATTTTTTTAATAAATATATTCTAGCTAAATAATCACTTATACTTTACGTCAGGTATTAGGCATAATTATTGGCATACAAACACATACAAAATACATCTTAAACTAACATCATTTATTAGATAAAATAATTTTTAATATTAATTATATAAACCTAGTCTAGGTACATAATATATAAAGTTCATGTTTTTATTTACATTTTTTACATCCATAGCAATTCGAATACTCTCGCTCAGAGACGTCACATCACTTAAGTATGACTTAAAATTAGCGGTGACTCTGTTCTGACTCATTGGTAAGATATTTCAAATTATTTCAATAGACTAAGCATTGATTTATTAACTTACGAGGTGCCACCCGCGACTTCGTTCGCGTCCCGTTGGACCCCGTTAATTTTTCGGGATAAAAAGTAGCCTGTGTTAATCCAGGTCACGGACAATTTATATTCCAAGTTTCATCAAAATCGGATCAGTAGTTTTTACGTGAAAGAGTAACAAACATCAATCTATCCATAGCCATACTTACAAACTTTCGCGTTTATAATATTAGTAGGATGACTCTGAGTGCGATAGGATATCTTAGTAGTGTCACGTAGTGTATCTACTTCTCCCTGTAATATCTAAGCTTTTTAAGTTGTACCGTTTTTATTTCAGCACACACAATAATGAGCTCACTTTACGTATTTTACATTCTCTCACTTGCAGTTTCACTCGAGCGTCGCCCATTTCACTTCATATAATATTGTATACATACCCCCTATCTTATAAAAAGTTAGAGTAGACATTATGTCCTGATTACGTATGGTAAACAAGACATAATGTCTACTCTAACTTTTTATAAGATAGACCAATAGACTTTGACATCACTATCGTTGTTGTGGAGTGTTTATAAATTTCATAGACGGCCTACAAGCTTTTGTAGAAGGTCACGTAGAGCACGTTCGGCCTCTAGCACAGATGCCATGGTGTATGGCCTCCAGCGTAGAAGGCCTGGGTTATGACTTTAAGTCTAGAGGCCTGCGTTATAGGCCTTGTTGGTGTCTGGCCTCAAGCATTAAGGCCCTCTAATGTCTCAAGCGTAGAGATCCTGAGGGGTGCGTAAGACGCGCGGGGGGCGGGTTTCACGTCATATCCACGTGCGTTCAACAGTAGGTGCATCATTCGATCCGCAGTCACCGTGCGGGCCGGACGCACCGCGCCTATGTCAGGCAGTCGTCACCATCGTATTGTTGTAAGTGCTATTCATCGAAATTCGAATCGTGCCTGTAAAATTTACCACATTTTATAATGTTTTACAATCAACCGGTCCTTGACGGTGATAGAAAGTTTAGAAGCACGCAATAAGCAGTTGATGTCGAGCCTAACTACTTTGACAAAAGCCGTTTGGACGTCTTTGGATCATTTTCAGGCGAACTTTGAAAATGACTATGTCCACAACATACAGTAGGCTTCAATCTCTTACTTGATCTTATTTGCATGAAGTAAGATGGGAGAGCCATGTGGGTTTTTGATGAATTTTGTCGTCTTGAACGAACCTATGAAGAAAATATCAGTCTATGAGATTGTTAAACCCTAGACTAGAATAACTTTTCAATGACTCTATCACGTCGATTACATAGGTAACCAAATTATCTAATACGGAATTGATTGTAACCACACACCCCAGTATACAGGATAGGGACGTTTATTATGTTAAGACGAAAAAGACGAACTAGGAATTGTTGTGTGTATAGAAATCAGACCAAAATTTGATATTACTTAATGGTACAATTTGTTTAGAAGCTTTTACTGATGGTGACAAATCTTCTGAGCAATTCTGACAATCTGAGCATCAGCCATCATCTAGCTAAGGAACCACACATGACAAAAGATGCAACCAAGCTGCAAAAACCATGTTTATACCAAGCGTACTAATGGCTGATTTACACACTCGCAAGTACAACGGCAGGTTAAGTAACAGTTACACTAATACTATGGAAGAGGCCATGTCCAACAATAGACTTCTACAGCCTGATAACGATGATGATGATGAGAGTTACACTTTGCGGTAACGCGGCAGCGCACTGCAGTTGAGAATGAATGAATGAATGAATACACCTGACAACTAATAAAATAGAAATGAAAAATCATAAATGTACCTACAATGAGCAGTTTTATCTTTTGAGAATTTGACTACTTAATTGCCCCACTGTACTTTTTTAGGTGTGTAAATTCTGCCTTAGTAAAAAATATAAAAATAAATTGCTTACTTGTACCGTTCTTTCGACTCGGTGAGATGGAACGAACGGATCTGTCCATTCTTTCAGTGCCAAACGGTCGGTGCCTGGTCAGCCCACCGCCTCCAAAGGCTCCACAGCACCAGAAGAACTGCTTGAAACCTCGTCGAAATCTGGGAGACGGCAAAAAAATAGCTATTTTGAACAGTGACAGTATTTTTGGCTTAGCTAATGCTCCATAATACACACACCCTCGTGTAAGGCCTCAATCGTAGAGGCCTTGGTATATGACTTCAAGTTTACAGCCTCAGCTGCTCAGGGCTCAAGTAAAGAGACCCTGGTGGATGACAAGTATAATGGCCATGTTGCTCAGCCTCAAGCGTCAGAGACCCTGGCCTAAAGATCCTGAATGGTGCATGACAGGCATGAAAGACAGTTTTCACGTCATATCCAACTCACTTCGAATTCATCCAGCAGTATATAATAGGATTATACATAGAGTTGCTCATAGCGAGCCAGTAGATGCCCAGGTAGATCTCCTGGATGTGAGGGTAGTTCACCACGTCGGGATTGTAGGATGTGACCACGAAGTACACGTGGAAGGGAAGCCAGCACACCGCGAAGATGACCACCACTACTATCATCATTTTGACCACCTGTGGGAAACCAATGAACATTATTATGGTTACTTGTAAGTCTTGTAGCTGAGAGACTAATAACACAATTTTTTTATTGAAGCTTCATCGTTACGAAAAATATTCAACTATTACCATAGTTCTCTATAACTATGCTAGTAACTGTAACAAATAAAGTTAATTTTTCTATATTTTTCATTTCGTATAATATTGGTATTGTCAAAATACCTGCTTGTGTATTAATAATATCCCAATGATCTTCTATATGAAAAAGATTATTGTCCTATTCCTATGCTGATTAGATTTATTTGAGTGGAGATTATTATTGAAAGCTGTTAACCAGTTGTATTCGCCAATTATGCCATGGCACATAGACACAAGCAATTATTTGCATTTGGCGCTAAGCACCTAGAGCCCAGAGCCAAATCGTAATGGCATGATATTTCTAATTTGCAACGACAACTGATATAACTAGATGTACCACTAGAATAGATATTGATTAATGCAAACGGGATGCAAACTGCTGAAGACTAAGCCCAAACTAAACTCAGAGAGCTTCAGCAGCTTAAACTATGCAATATTGGATTTCCGGCGATATTGATATTCAATTGCTTTGCCGTCACCACTACAATGGAGTATTAACTCAGTTTGGGCTATTTCAGAAATCCTCACACACAATACTGGTTATTGTATTCGATTCTTCTAAAAACTTGCAGAACTGCAGACATTCTATCAGCCGATAGTTTGGTCAGGTTGCAGTGTCTCCAAAATCAGTTTTCCGTAACATTTCTATGGCTATCATAAGTTAATAACGGTCTTCTTCTTGAGTGTCCGAGGTCTCTGAACGTCAAATCAAAACAAGGATCAAGTACAACTTTTCTACTTTTATCCCATGGTCTGTATAGTGGCGTAAAGCTCCTTGGGAGTTACAACTAGCGGTGGTAATCAGAATAACAAACGTCACCACTCAGTCGATGTAGCTCTGGGTGCTAGTGGGTTCGATCCCCACCAAGAATAAACACGTCAAAACAATTTGACCTTTTTTTTTCTTTTGATCTCTCAAAAAGATCTGCGTAAAGCCGTAAAGTCTTCACTTACTAATATTTTAAAAATACGTTAGCACAGTTTATAAGTTGGTTATAGCACTATATAGTAGATAAGTAACCTGCTTAGTATTCTCAACCAAATCCAAGCGAATGTTCTAAGTGGATTTACATAATTTTTCCATTTTCAATGCACAAAAGTTAGAAACGCGAACAGAAAAACGATTTCACCACTAAAAGGTACTTAATAAAATATGCAGACATTCCAGCACAGATTTTTACATTCAGTATGAATTATTCTTTATCACTAGCTTGCAAAAGGAAAAGAAAAATATTCAACAGATAGGTACGCAAATGGTAAAATAAACTGGCGGTCTTATCGTCATGAAATTCTTGAGGTACGTATCTTTATCAAAGTCTAGTTTACTTATACCTAACAATTTTTATTTGCGCCATTATGTACCAACTCAAATCTTAGGTCTGTCAATATAATAATATAATATAATATTCACGGACACTTAACACAACGCCTTCTATAGTCCCAAACTAAGCAAAGCTTGTACGATGGAAACTAGATGGCTGATAGGATACATACATACATATTTTTTTTGTAAATACATACTTATAATACATAGAAATACCCAGAAATAAAAAACAATAGTTGTGCTATGTGAACTGCTTATTTATTCTGAGCTAAGCAACAATGTTATGTAGCTAACTAGGTACTTATACAGCTCGCAAAAGTTGCGGTTAGCACCGTGGTACAACTTTAAGCAGTGGCTAAAATAGGTAGTAAGTACCTACATGGTTTTTCCATTGCAGTAAACCACATACCTACCTTACAGAAAACGAACTGCGAATTCTACCGTCTCTCTTCAACTGAAATGTAGTAAAATGCTTTCAAATTTATTTGAAACTCAAGAAGTTTTGACTGTTAAGTAGGTAACCTAAGTAACTCTAATGCAAGGTTTCCTTAATGATCTAAACTTCTTGAAAAGTGTATTTTAAAGTTGATATTCCACTCGCGAATTACAAGTCCTAATTAATGTGAAACAAGAACCACTGAAGTTTGTTTTGTTTTCTAGATACAAAGCATTTTTTTCTAATAACAAAAATAATTATTTTACGTTATCAGTAGTGTATCTCCGCAAAGAGATCAATAAATAAGAATTTACCAAACTAAGCCCAATATGAGCTCAACAGCAAAATACAACTCGGCATACAGTTATCTACAGTTTGTCCCTTCCAAGCCTTTATTTGGTGAGGAGGTACTAAATAAAATACACATTGACCTCGTCCGACACGCCTACATAATAACATTACCTAGGTACCTATGTAAGTATGTGCACGGAATCAGATGATAGGTACCTATAAACAGCAAATAGAGATCAGCCGACGCCCGAGGGAAATCAACTTCAAAAGAAAACCCTGAACAGGATATTCCAATTTTCCATATTTATAATTACTGAAGTGTTTGATAGGAACTTTCAAAATAGATAGGTTTTTGATTAAGCGAGCTTGACTTGTGTTGATTGAGAGATAATTTGATTTGAAATATGCGAGGAATATGAAAATAATGAATTTCATTTCAAACTCTTTCGAATTAATAAATTCTATGGCTTCGTACCTTGCCTTTCTACATGCTTTTATTAGTACACTAGCCACCGAACTCCTATATCCTAGAGGAAAGAAGCCCAACACCATATGTCAGAGGTGGTTACGGTCTACATTCACTCACCTCAGTTTTAGGGGGAGTTTGATAGAGAGCGCTAGTGAGGAAATGGCGGTTATTAAAAAAGGTTTCATTAAAAGGTTAAGGAACTTTCAACCCCTTACAACCTTATTTTCGCATTAAAAAAAAGTAGCCTATGTCCTTTCTCAGGCTCTAGACTATCTGTGTACCAAATTTCATTCAAATCGGTTCGGTAATTTTAGCGTGAAAGCGAGACAGACAGACAGACAGAATTACTTTCGCATTTATAATATTAAGTATGCATATGGATTAATTAGGTCAGAACCTTATAAAATAAAATGTGGGTACTTACTTACTTACTGTCTGTGACAGACAATTACGAGTCCTATCTATAAAATAAATTGATTCTTTCAAGATGATTGCCAACCAAGATAAGCGGCTTCCCAAGATAATTACTTTGATAAGGCATCTCCTTATTAAACTATAAAACTAAAGCGATCAAAAAAGACCGAGCATTTTTCCTACAACTTTTTAATGAGGGTAGATTTCATCTTTCATTGTGCAGAGCCAAGCAAAGCTTTCTTACGTCCGTTGTTTCAAAGAATTTTTAAAGCATTGCAAACAAACCCACTTTTCTTTTCTAATCATACGTTCGTTTTTATGTACGTTATTATTCCTTTTTCACGTAGATTATGTAGATTACGGATGCTCAATTTCCGGTGTATTGTGTGAGAAAAAAGCCGTTAAAAATGCGAGCGCTGAAAATGTTTTGAACAGCGAGTTTGTGGAATTTACAGAACCGCAACTTTCAATTATGTACCTACTTTCAGTGGTGGCTTTGATGTAATTACCAACATGCAGGAACGATATTTGCAACGGTTTCATTGATATAAAATCTAGCAAAAATATAATGTTGGTTTTCGTTTTTCAAAATATTTTACAGAATTTTTAGTCAATCATAATTGTACCTATATAGGTACCTAGTGATATAGCAAGCAAAATTTGCCACTGAGTAAGTGGGTAACTCTAAAAAGTATTGTACCAACCTACATGATAGTACCTACCTACTTTCGTTGACATAGGTTAAGACGGAGTTGACAACTAGGTTTTTAAATTCAGCCACCTATTATTATAGTGAATGAATAAACTAAAAACGCTTTTGCACATAAAATAAACACCAAAACATTATGAAGCTGCTCAACACCAATAAATCTGACAATCGGAATCGTATCGTAACCTTAGCGTACCTATGAGATACACTGCGCGATGACGCTAATAACGTGCGAAGTCAAGCTGGCGTTGACGCGCAATATGACTCGAATACGTTAGGTTTACGCATTGTTTACGTTACCGGTCCGATTCGTGCTCACCCCCAGAATCTATAAGCTTGAAACTTACCCTTCGTTTGCTTTTGACATTGTCGAGCTGCCGCTGCGTGCATTCGCCTATCGACTGCGACCCCCAAAGCTCCACACCGACACGCGTATACGCAAATGTCATCGCAATTATCGGCAGGAAATACGTCAGCACCATGAATATTACGTTGTATCTGTGAAATTAAACGGCGTTTTGTTCTCTTGCCTGTGTAAAAAGTAACAGCTGTGTAAGAAGGTGGGTTACTCTCGACCACAGTTCCAATCTGGATCCATGAATTTTATCACATGAAATCTGTCAAAATCCGGATCCAATTTGGAACGGCCGGCGGCGGTGGTCAAGAGTAGCCCTAGTTCTATGGTTCACCAACTCAAACGAATATCCGCTGAGAACCAAGAACGCTAGTTACACCAAGCCATTAAAAGAAAATCAATTAAACTTATTGAATAGTCTAAACCCTCTTTTATTTCAGTTAGCCAACTTTTAAGCTCAGTCCGTTGGCCAAACATTTATTGTACATTAGCTAGCGAATAGAATACAAAAATTTTAATGTTTGGAATTTACAGTTTCGGAACCTAGAGCTTATTGAAAATATTGAAATACAAAAAAAATAAAAAAAACAATATTTACACCATGTCACGTGACTTTTCATTTAGAAGCTCTGATCATTTTCATAAATGTCAAGCTGGAAAGGTTACCACCCAACTTCACCACTCATAGCTAACATGAAAATAAAATTAGAATCTGCACCCCTTTAACTTCAATAAGCCAACACTGTACGTTCCAAGGTATCAAATTTAATCCCAAAATAACTTGCTCTCAAATATATTTAAAAACTTCTGAGACTGTTATCCATCGATTACACATCCCACCGGCTGTTATACCACTTTGCAATAGCGTTTGATATCACGCAACTGTTGAAAGGCCTTGAATGTCTGCACGTGTAAAAAATGTATTGTTTTGGTGTAGTTTGCCCATAGATTATAATTATATTCACTAGTAGCATGCCAATGTGACAAATATAAAAAAGAAAAAACGAATAAAATATTCACTCTGTCTACTCCCGAGCCACGGTGTTTTCTTGTGTTCCCTTTATACTTCCTATTTTCCATATTTAATTTTTACACTCATTTGATGTTGTAGCAAACCTTATAAAGATGTAGTTATTACCTACTGATTTATTATTGGAACTTTCTATCCATTCTTAGTGTGATTATAGTGTGATGAACAAAGTTTAGCTGGAAGGACAAAACAAAATATTTTGCAAAAATAAAGCGCATGTCTGATTATACCCGCACGTGTACGTAACCATACCCGTACTTACATGTATTCTAACTGCGACTGTGTTGTTACACCATCAGGCCAATCGGGAAAACAAACTCTCCTGAAACAAATCAAAATTGAAGTACTTAGATAATTTATTGAACTTTTAAAAGCTTTTCAAGTAGGACCCACGAACTGGAAAACAAGCACAAGCCTATACTCAGTGAGCTGGCAACACTATCATAAAATTAAGATGGTTCGCTTGAGGCGTTGTTTGCTCAGTCAATTTTCACCAATTATTTAAGTTAAAATAACGTTTTGCAAGGTCAGTATTTGGATGGGTGACCGTAAGTGGCATTTACATCTGAGTGCTTCCATTTTTTGGAGGCAATTTTAACTGTCGGTCCCGGCCCTCTGAAAATCTATGGGATTTTTTACACAGCCCCCACCCCTACACGATATTGTGAGAAGCTAAACATATACTTATGTTTAGTAAGTAGGTACCTACTTTACACTACACAAAATTTACACTGTGTCCAGCTACGGCACCCAATATTATGATTCGAGCAACTGACATGTTACTAAAGTACCGTAGCTGTAATGTTATGCCAGTGTATGGTGTGTATCAAGTAGCGAAGTTTTTCAGGTTGTAAATGATGATGATGAAACCCTTCCTTTGTACCTACTTGGTAGCACGGTTACTCCGCGAATATTTACAGCGTCATTAAAATAAAAGCCCCATTAGGCCGTGATTGCCGTTGGCTGGCACATTCATCTGTTTATCTTTTATATTGGTATTTGAAGAAATGAACGAGTTTACAGGTAAAGTCATCATGACATCATCCGAAAAGATAATGAGGGTAGTTAAACCCATGTTCGAACTACCCTCATTATCTTTTCGGATGTCATATTTTTATTATTATTTAGCAGAGTGTATAGGTAACTACCTAGTAGTTTAAAATAAACCATGAATTCAGAACTAAACTTTAACATCTCTCCTCAGTCCGCATTCCCACTTACTTTAGTACAGGTCAGGTATTTATGTAGGTACACACGTACATAATAATATTATGTCACTGTAGAAATGGGTTATTCCCATCGAGCCCACCGGCTGGCTTACTGGTGGGCCAAATATGCAGAAGTTACCTCACACTCCCATCAGGCAGTGGATATGACTCTGTAGAGAAGTACACGAGGTTTGGACTGCTGATGAAGCAACTCCAACCCCAAATGGCAGCGGTGATGCCGAGAGTGGCTCGCTTCCCCAGTCTAGGCCGCAGTGGACTCATAATTGCTACGTATCTGGTAAACAACATTTGAAATAAGATAATTTCTCAGCAGATGATAAGCACGTCGAAGATGATGACACAATCTTAACAAGACACCAAGGAAAATTTGCAGCGGTGTAAATGGGAAACCCCAAAAAGTTTTGTATATACATTATTGTAAAACTGTGTTAAAAAGACTTTACAGATGAAAGTTTCAAATGGGTAATAAACTGGTTGAAAATGTTGCCCACAATAAGCATAATCTTATGAGTGATACCAATCAAAGTTTGCCACGGAATAAATGGGTAATCCCAAAAAGTATTGTAAAACTGTGTTAAAAAGATCTTACAACGAAAAGTTTAAAAGCCTACCCATAAAAGTGTGTTCTAGGCACAAATGAAGTAGGAAGCAATAAAAACCCCTCTGCCTGTAAATAAAATTAATCTCTTGAGTAAACTTACCTATCTACGCTTATAGCAAGTAACGTGAACACGGAAGTCGAGATACTGAGCACGGCGACAAATTGGCTGAACTTGCAGTAGAAATGACCAAACGGCCAGTCGGAGTTCAGCATGTAAGTGAAGTTGAATGTCACGTTTAATGTTGACATCATAGCGTCTGCTACTGAGAGGTTTACTGTTAAAAAAAAACAAAGTCATATTATAGTCTAATGCCAAAAATATTTGTATTTATTTCTACATTCATTGATATAGACTATCAAATCGTTTATGCAGTTCTGAGAGTATTTCCAACTAAAGGTTTCAAATTCTGCCACGTTTTAAATGCTGGAGATTTAGCGCGGTCAGACTCAATCATAGCAAGGGATTTCCTCATTTAAAATGGTATGGTGTATTACGCCATTGATATTAGTATTTCTAGATCAATGATTAACGCCAAAAAATAATATTGAAAAGTTACATCTACCGATGACCACTGCACTCAAGTTTTGAAAATTTTTAGTTTAGGTCAACATGTCAAAATGTCTAAAGACTGCAGTTAGGTAAGTACGGAAGGTATTTTGAAAAGTGTGCTTATTTTTTTTTCTTTAAAAGTTAAAAATGACAGCACAAAAGAGAGACGATCGAAAGTTGAACCACCGGTATATTGGTGAGCATTAGCTGTAATAGACCAGCCTCCCTTGTGGTTTCTCTCACAAAGCCTCGCTAACGTAGGTACCTACAAGGTATATTAATCTGTCGACCACTCACGTTATTTGTTTTGGGACTGGGATTAAATAAAAATACTATAGGTACCTAGTGAGTATAAAAAAAATGAGAATATTTTGCACGAAATTGAGGTATTTTTACTCTAAAATGGAAAGGTAAATTACATGAGGCTGATTTGAAGCTCTTTTTGAAGGCTGATTTTGATTTGATTGGAAACATCAGAACATTCAATGTACTCTTAAATATACAAACCTAAAAAATAATTAGTGACACTCCTCATCCTCTTATTGGCCAGTACTATCCAAATGACGACGAGGTTGCCCACGGTGGCCACCACCACCATGCCTGCAAAGAGCAACGTCCACACCACCTGCCGCCACCATGGTAGGATGAAGGACTGGAATACCTAGACAGAAATATAGAACATTTGAAAGTTATGTTGGACTCATGGTTCCATATGCAACGGACCAAAGAGAAAGCTTTATGCTAGAAGTTTCATAAGTAATCCCACTAGTATTATAAACGTGAAAGTTTGTAAGGATGTATCCATCGATGATTTTTATTCTTTCACTCAAAAAGTACCGATCAGATTTGGATGAAACTTGGAATATATATTTTCCGTGACCTGGGTTAACATAGGCTACTTTTTATCCCGGAAAATCAACGGGATCTAACGGGTCGCGAACGAAGTCGCGGGCATAAAAGAATTATAAATTTTGTTAAGTACAGAAATAAGGATATTACGTATACATACATATATTACATAATAAGGACCAGAAATGCTTAAATTTCGAAGAAAGCGCTGGTCAGTTTCACTGATACGTAACTATACTTATATCTGCACCTCATCTGCACTAAGCCCTGCTTAGCATGCACCTCATCTCTCGGTCATATTATTCTTTCTACAGAATGCAGCTTATCACGTGCTCTCGGGTGTAAGCGACGCGAAAATTTCATTTGATGTGACTCGTTGGAGAGATAAACGTGATTTAAAAAATTTTCAAAGCTTAAATCTCTGTAGTACCTACATTTCATTTTTATTCAGAGTCCACACAATACAGCCTTTGTTATTTGAAAACTCTCTAAAAGTATGAAAAAGTTTAATAAAAAAAATTATACAAAAGATTTCACGCTTGAATAGTTTAAATCAAATCTAAATATTATGTAGTTTACGATTTCGGCATCATTTTATATATATACCTACTTATAAACACTGTACAATACATAGTTCTTAAATCTCACATATTGAAATTTAAATTCAGTTAGTAAGTGAAAAATCATTGTTTTATTAAATAAATGGAGGATCAAAGTGTAAAGGTTAAGATTAAAAGTTTTCATCAAAATGTAGTGAAAATTCGTTCTATCGGATCCCAATCCTGTTAACACCAATTACTTTTAATGGTTATTGCTTTTGCCTAAGTCGATAGAAGATTCAAGATATAGCACCGGTGGTTGCTTAGGAACCCTAATTGCGTAATCAGGAGGCTGCAGCTATACTTACCATCAGGTCGGTTACTCTCGACTACAGTTCCAATCCGGATCCATAGATTTTGACAGAAGTCGTGTAATTTTTCAGTACAAAATGACACAAAATCTGTCAAAATCCGGATCCAATTTGGAACGGCGTCGGTGGTCGGGAGGAGCCCTACTGGTCTGCTGGCAGCCAAAGGCTGAGTAGATAGCTCAGCCTCTGACCTTTTCATAAAAAAAAAGCAACAAGGTTTATTGCTTCTTATTCACATAAAAAAACAATAAGAAGTAATATTAAAAAGTTTGTCATACTTAATAGCCTAACTAAATAAGTATGAAAAAGCATGCAATTTCGGTGATTAATTTAACTAAAAGCAAATTTGTGTAAAATTGTAATTGTCTTAATAAATTGTAAAATTAGATAACATCTGCTAAATGTTTTATATTAAAAATGATGAGTTACGAGAATTAATTTAGGGCTTTGTAACCTTGAAAACTTCAGAGAAGAGACGGTTAGTTGTTGAATGTTGAAGACTTTCTACGCACACAAAATTGACTATAAAAAGACTTTCAAAATTAGTTACTACGGTACAATCAGCAACATAAGTTGATACAAAAGCAGGTATATATGGAATTGCAAAATATTATAATTATGCAGTTCTATCATTAGTATAAAGATCTACCTAAACTTTTGCAACAGTTGCAAAAAAAATCAAAAGCTCTCAAAATATAGATGGAAAAAGGATGGAAAATCCTAAATTGTTCAGTAATGAATGCTGCTAAGAATATGTGAAAAATCCTTGTTGTACTGTTTTGATCTGGCTTTATGTACCTACCTTGTTCCAATTTCAAGGTAACATGCCAGTCAAATTACACAAATGATGCAAGAGAAGTTCCTGAAAGATCTAATTTTTACCGAGCGTTGCAAGATCTTAGTGCTAAGTACCTCTGTGGAGTTAATTTTGGTGTGGTTGACATATTGCTTGCTGGCTTCGTCGTAGAAGGTGAAGTAGAAGTTATTACTGATCGATGTAGACTCGTTGAATGGTAGTGTTGGACTCGGCTCGTCCAGCATCCTCGCATCAAAAGGCCTGAAACAATAAAACCTTTTTGTAGCATGTAATTATAAAAAAAATACTCGAAGCTTAGGCACGGAACACGCAAGTTCGCAAACTGAATGCGTTTTTCAGTTTTTTCGATAGACCTACTACCTAGGTGTGCATTGTTTATTGTTTGCTAGATTTTCCATTGAAGGAAGTTTTGCAGAATTAAAAAAAAAAAAAAACTATAATACAATATTGGCAAAAATAAAATTGAGCCTTTTTAAATTATTGCTGATGTCTCTTACTAACAAGTAATGTCAAACAGTTGCTGACTCTAGATGTCAAATCACAAACTAAAATTAGGTATAACACATTTAGCATTTTTGAGCATTAATTTAAAGATTGGGAGACTACTTCACTGATCCTAAGACCTAGGATAAGTGTCACCAGTCGTGAGCATTCTATTTCAACACATTACGTTTAATAATAACATACGTAATTGCACGAAATACCTTATCCGTAATAATGAGACACTTACGTTATTGCAAGAAACATCTCGCGCAGAAACATCTGAGCCGCTATTCATCAACAGTATTCCCAAATAGCAATTTATTAGAATCCGCGACAATTGGAACTCCAACTCTGAATTTTATTACTTTACGCATCAGACCGTGATTAGGCTAAGGATTTTTGATACGAGACGTACATTCGTGGAGAAAAGGAATTTCTGAGAACTCGTCGAATTGAATTAAATGCTTACCATACTGAACGATGCGATAATCTAACTTTTACGTGCTTTTACTAAATAAGGGATAATAAAGTAGAATGTTGTTTGCTTAGTACCTAAGTACTTTTTGTATTGGTAACGAGTATTAATCGACCTACTTATGAGTTCAAGTTTCGTTTCCTTATTCTGTATTCCTGACCTATAATTTTTATAATCATGAATTCTGTAGTAAAACCTACATTTTCAACAGTGAAAAAATATACGGACACAGGTAGAGGAAGCTTAGATTAGGCCTGTTACGCCGTAGGTACTTTGAAACACACTAGCTGGTACTATTATAAAAACTAAGTTTTTTGCTAAACTAGAAAAATCTATTAGACACGTCAAGTCAAACCAGAGTTTTATGTTGTAGGTTTGTGAAACAGTGAGTCGCAATTTCTGAATAGAGAAAAATAGTTTAGCGAAACGAAACCTACTTATTCAAGATTGAAAATCACCGCAAAACAATAAAAGACAGACGGGCTTTGTATACTTAGGTACCTACTACGTTTAAAAGTCATAGGTAAACTCAACACCTGTCATATTGTGTGAAGCCGCCCCACTAATCCAGCAACGCTTATCTGCGGACAATGGCTTTCGCCACAGAATATCTAACAATGCAACGTTTCTATCTCCATAAGGGTGCGATTCATTTTATGTACTGACGCTTTGTCAGGCTCGCGTATAACGTAGGGTGACCATGAGTTTGGATTGTTTTTTTTGTCCCTTAATTTTATGATATTTGATTTTTATCTATGAAGTAATCGGTAAGGTTTCATTTATTTAAAGGCTCGTTTTGGTCCGGTTAGCATAATATGCTCGACAGCTAGAGACACCCTTATTAGATTCTAAAATTGTTACTAGGTACATTTGAATCTTTATTAAATAACCCCTAAAATTTACTTTGTCCACAGTACCTCCCTAACTGTGGTTTGAATTCCTTGCAATATTTTCTTGATCAGGTTTGATAGAAAAACAAGCTCGTATGAGTTAGTGGCCAACTCTGGTGACGGAGTTTTTAGGCCGCCCTAAATCGTTCTTCGTGGCTGAACGACTGCTTTTAGGTTTGATGTAAATAGAAGTAAAATTATTATCTAGGACACCTCAACTTGTAGACACCGTATATCGGGTTACAACCCTGTGTCGTATTCGTGATAGGTACTCGATTCCGTTTCGCGCGGCAAGCTGAAATCTGTTGCGTTACTTTTCGATGACTATTTACAGTATTGACTATTAAGCTTCCTAGTTATTTGTAATATATTTTCGTCCAGATATCTACAGTAAGCGATGGTGTAATATATCTTTGGTTATATTAAATTAAAATCAATATATATAAAAATCTTTTGAAGCTGACTTATAATCAACGCACAGCCAAATTTTAAGTCCTAGAGGTATGAAATTAGGAGGGTAGTATCCTTATACAGTGTAGGGGTGCACTAAGAAAGGAATTTTGAAACGTCACACTGTAAAGGGTAGAACGCGAGCAACGCCGCGGGCGACGGCTAGTCTCAACATAAGGCTCCAGCTGTTTACAGTGCAGTCACAAACATCTGTCTTACTTGAAACTGACATAAAATTAGTTTCAACTTCACCTCAAGGTTTCTCAAAGCTACAAACAACGTACTCCCGCTAAAACAATTTTCCACAAGATTTCCTCAATATTAGATTAGGTAATCCTACCCAACCCTCGCCCCGACATATGTTTCATCTAGCTTTTAAAAATAACGCAAACAACTCCTTTGGTTGTTATTAGGATGTCCAAAGGTTGGCAATGTTTACGGGACTTTTTTTTGCTGTGACCTCATTATCAGGAAACTTTATATTATCAATGACATGTGTTATGTAGGGCTACTCTTGACCACCGCCGTTCCAGATTGGATCCGAATTTTGACAGATTTCGTGTCATTTTGTACTGAAAAATGACACGACGACGTCTGTCAAAATCTAATGGATCCGGATTGGAACTGTGGTCGAGAGTAACCCACCAGCAGTGCAAGTACCGTTCTTATCGATCGCTTAGTTGTCGATCGCTAAAGTCGATAAACGTATCGAATCGTATCGTTCCATGGGAGTACGGATCTCTTGTCGACAAAAGATTCGTACTCCCAAAAATAAGGTCAGAATTTATCGAAATCATTTGTTCACTGCTGCCGTGATTTACTAGTTTACTGTCAATATCACTGTTAATCACTTTCGTTTGTCAGAATCAATACATAGTAAACATATACCATTGCCAATTCGTTAAAATTTAACGAATTTATCTACCGATCGACTAAGTTGGTAACGTACCCGGAACTGTCGATAAAACCATTTTTATCGAATTTTGACGATTCTAAATGTCAAGTTATGCGATCGACAAGAACGGTACTTGCACTGCAGACTGGCGAAACTCTCGAACTAGACCCGTGCTTTCGAAAAACGAACAATGGATGAAACGGGGCTAAAAATTTGAATCACGTTTCATACAAAACGAGATTTTCATTGTGTAATTTTGGTAGACTGGGAGTCCCGCTTTTCTTACGTAGAAGTATTTTTTTTTTTTTTAATTGGCGTCGTACTGTACGTGAGTAGTTAGTAACTTACGTATTACATATCCTTTTTTTTTTTTTTTTTTTAGTTGTTGGCGTCCTTTGACGTGTTTTTGAAAGTTTTGACATTTGACACAACGCCCACAGTCCCAAGCTAAGCAGAGCTTATACTATCATGGGAACTAGATTGCTGATATAATACTTACACAGAAAGAACCTCCTGGGTGAGAAAATTCTTTTTTTCTCGTGGACCTTAGCTAGATGGTCCATAAAAAGGAAAATCATTCCAAATTCAAAAGATCATAATTCGCGTACTCAGCTAGACCCTATTACGTATAATTGTGTCTGAAGCGGTTCGTGAGATTGCTACGATAATGTTGGCATGTAAGTATAATGTCGTATCCGCATGCGATGTAAAAACGGAAGTTACGCCATTCTACAAGTTATTCTACCAGTACGTTTGTTAGTTGGTGGTTCAATTTGATTTTTAATAAAAAAATATTGTAAGTAGGCATTTGGTAATCTTTTTACATAAAACCTAGAGTGAAGCTGGCCAGTTGCTAGTATAGTGTAAAGCACATTTAGTTTTCTACCGGCACACCTCGCAATTTCATTACTAGCGTTCAATACCTCTATTAGTCATCTATGGGTAATCGATCTGGCATTTGTGTATGCTACAAACAATACGGCCGATAAAAAAACTTACATTTAAAAAAGTGTCGTTCGAATTTCAAAACCACGTGAAAGTAGTAAAAAGGTCCAAATAAACAGGTTGAATGGTTGAATCGGAATAAATAAAGGCTAATACGAACGTAAATAACAGGAAACGCTTGAGCTAAAATAGACGGGGAATGTTTGAGAAAAAAATATTGAGGGTTAGGCTTTGATTTTTATTTTCTTTACTATCACGGCATTTTATTAGTCTATATTGTAAAAAGAAGTTTGGACCTCGTTAGTGGCCATTCCAGAGTACCTACGTGCTGAATTTTATCTCTAAGGTCAATCAATAAAGGATCATCATCATCATAACTTATCATGAGAATTTACACAGATTTTTATACGAAAATACACTAGTTATAAAAACATTTTGTGTCAAGCGAATAACACTCTTAAGCACCAATATTTTTAGACTTTAAACAGTACCCACCTACCACGAATATTGTTCTGAAACACTCCCTTGTTCATGACGTCATGCTAATGAGCATGTCGACGTAAGTTATTGCCTTATTTAGTGTAATTGCTTCCAATATACACGCATGAAAATTTATAAGTACCTACCTAACTACGCACAAGTTACAATTTTCACAAGGTAAAAGCCTCATATCGTTAGCTCTGAACTGCTTTCGCTGCCCAGCATAATGTTAAGCGATGTGGCCACAGATTATACGAAAACAAGAAGCTTTTGACGGCAAAAAACGCGCAGAAACGCGCTAATGTCACTATTTAGTCACAGAATACCCATGATTTAGTATGAAAACAGTTCAGAAACCTGCTGTTTTTACGAGACAACGATTTCCCCCTGATACCTACATTGTTTTTTGTAAGAAAAATCATACAAAAGGCGCTAGAAACGGCAGCAGTTTCTGGCCCGTTCTTCTAGGCTGATTTCGACCTTAACAGAAACAGGCACCTTATTGACCTACTTTTTAAGACGATCCTTGTACACTACCTTGGTGTACTCAATGTTCCTTGTAATTTTACTGAATAAAAGATTCGACTTTGACTTTTCTTCATCAAATAAATCGCATTTAAATCGGAGTTTTAAAACAGCTGTGCCGTGTTTCATTTTATAACAAAATGGAAGGAAAATCGTGCCAACTCTCATCGTAACTTACTTCGGCTTTTATCTCTTTGTCTTTCTCACATTGGTGTTCAATTGATTGTACAGTGTAAATTGCTCAAAATTGTACTGTAAATACACTCAAAACCAAAAATTCCGGGTCATCTATAAAAACTAATCACAAATCTATTGGAAAAGATATGGCACCTACCGCTTCGTATTGTAGATATTCTTTGCTGTTGCGTCGGTAGATAATATAATATTGTTACAATAATGTCTGTAATTAGCACAAATTTTATAGAATAAGATTTGTAAAAGTTATTATTGTCATGTAGGTGGGTACATTATGTCCGCTGTTGGCGTTGTCTATTGAATAAATAAAACAGATAGATTGATAAACTCTTGTTTTTTTTTTTTTTTTGTTATTGGCGTCGCACTGTTTGTGCATTTGCCATTTTGCGTAAAAAATTAGGGAAACATACAGGGTGTTACCAGACCACTTCCGAAAACTTGGAGGTTCCAATCAGACCATGATACTGAAAACATTAAGCGAAAAAAATCGCGAAAAAAAAAATTTACTTGACTATCTCTTTTTAATTTTTTTTCTAGTTACATACACACAGTACAACATAATAAGACATATCTACCTAATTATCTCATTTAAAAAAGCAAAAAAACAAATAAAATAAGTAAAGCAGCAATGTACACGCAGCACGCAGATTACGTCTACTACAGCATGAACAGCTGAGAGTTCATAGCGGGTCATTCAAGTACGCGACGTGCGAGCGACCTACGTTAGTACCTACCTACGTTAGTAGGCACTTACGACACAGAATAAATAATAGTATTACGCCTCGACCTTACCTACGTGAATGCGTACATTGCGGGCTGGCGAAATAAATACAAATCTTTAAACATTGTTTTCTCCGGCTATAATTATTTTTCAGGATAACTGATTTTTTTTTGGTTGGGTTTTGGTGTGCTGTAGCTCCCCCTTTCGTTTTCGGAAGTGGTCTGGTAACACCCTGTATTATAAAAAAGCGCGGGATCTGACATGCGGGTTAGGAAAAAGGATCAACAGGGTTAGGGATACTCAAAAAAAATAACAATATAAACAAAGGTGATATAAACTCTTTACTGTATAGAAATAACAGTAAAGAGTCATAAACAAATCTGACAATCGAGTATCTAAGATTCGAGTTATATTGCGCGTCAATGCCAGCTCGACTGCCAATAATAATTGTAGTGTCACCGCGCAGTGTATCTCGGATACAATACGATAGCTTTACGATTGTCACATTTATTCGTGATCAAGGCACTGTACACAAAGAAACAGAATACAAGTATAGAAACAATTGTAGAACTACCCTTGTACCTAAGTAAGTTGTAAGTAGGTAGGGTATCTCTTAAACTGTATGTGAGATACGAGTAGCAGTATTACAAAGTTTATTACTTACATTCACGCGGTTGGAAACGTTTCTCAACAAGAAACTTTCCTCTTAAGTAAAACAATGTTTTATTTAGTTTCGCTCTTGTGTTTCTCACTAATAATTTTCTTATGCAGTGTGGTTTACTTATAATTTTATAAAATAAGTACCTAGGTACTTACCTAGTTAATTATAATTGTAACGTTACCTAAATCAAGTTCCGTAGGGACCCTTGAAGCTTTAGCGACCCCTTCACAAAAGCGAAGATTGTGTCGCTCACAAAGGGATATAATATGACACGAGCACAATAACCTTTCTGATTATGTCGCATGTCAGTTCGATTATACTTTCACGTTGAACTTAACACTGGCAAAATTGTCTGTCGAAATAACGGACAGAGGCCATTAATTAAGAGAAGAAAAAGAAACTTTGGACACGAGTTTTGACATTTTTTGAAACGACACATAGCACTTTTATTTTAATAGTTTTTCTTGTGTTATTGTGAGTATTGTTGTTTAATTTTGGTGGAATGTGTGTAAAGTGGTTTTTATGAATGTGAAAATTCGTGTTAGGTTTTGAAGAGAAAATCCACCATTTTCTTTTCAAAACAAACGACAGCCGACTTGACTTATATTATTACAATTATATCACTTGACATTGGCAAAATTGTCTGTCGAAATGACGGACAGAGGCCATTATTGAAGAGAAGAAGAAGAGAAGAAAAATAAACTTTGATTCAGACAGAAAGCTAAGTTAGCTAAGTTTCCGGCCTGCAAAGCTGAAGAGGGGTCCTAACTAATAAAAAAATTTAAAATGTTGTGTTAAACAACACTTTTCCTAAATTTTAGCCGTATGTCGGTAAGCTTGGAGTTGTTAGTGTTTTGTCTCTTTCGATCGAATATGAATCTGCTTGTCAATGCAAAAGACAAAACATGGTGTACATAACAAATCCAAGCTTACATACGGCTACATACGGCTAAAATGTAGGAAAAGTGTTTCAGATTGATGGTACCCGTCGACACAATAATTAGTAATGTCCATACATTCTAATTAGTTGTCAACTTGTCTAGAGGCTGTGCGTATACACATGACACACGTATCTACATTTTGAAGATTACACAACTACGCGTGGGGATGAGTATGATAATGACATCTTAATTTCAAGATGAGGAGTATGGTGTGGGTTGCTGATGACATTCCATACAAAACAAGCTTTAGAGTATGATTTTGAAACAAAAGTGACACTTCACACAGGATTAAGAGGATTCATATACCTACAGGATGCTAAAAACAAACCCTGAAGACTTACAAAAATAGTTACAAAGTTACTGACAGAAATATGTTAATGACAAAAAATACAGAATGAGGGTAGTTCTGAATACCTACTATTTGTAAAGTCAATAAACGAACGAATGCAGTCGAATACAGCTTCGTGAAACAATCAGTGAATTTTCAAGACCTAAGGGTCTCTTGTTAAAATAAGCCAAATGAGAACGTAAATAAACCCCGAGAGGTTTTTATCTGTAGAGAGCTGCTTAAGTAAATATGAGTGGGAGATAATTACAAAGTAGCTTTACAGGGATTACGTGACCTAGGCTTTGATGTGGGTTACATGCCGCACGAATTCAGACTTATTCGTTTGTAAACCATTCAAATATTTTATTTTAGAGCCTCAATTTAATTTACAGTTTACCTACTGCTCAGTTAGGTATTTACAGCAGAGTCTGTGATTTTAAACAAGAACTCGAATTTTCATAACGCACTCGAAAGAGGATCCAATTCACTTTGAAATGATATTCTGCTTATATTTCGAAACGTGTGTGTGTAGTGAGAGACCCATAATCAAGTTTACATTAGGTATAAACATGTAGGTAGGCAGGTACTAGGAAGTCAGGGAACGATTAAATCTTATTATGGCATCTAAATTTAAATGTATCCTTAAAAGGGTACAAATCTAAATGTAATCGTAATAGTCTGAAAAGTTAAACACTGTATTTTGCTGACAAGCAAAATACAGCAAAATACAAAAATACAATACGCGCGTCTACAATTATAGAAGACGCGCGTCTGTGAAATTTTTAAATTACTTTATATGCGTGACTGTACCGCAATGCTTTGCATATTCATCAGTGCGGGCGGTTGCAGAAGGGTTGCATTGATAAATTGCCGCAGGACAAAAAAACTGAATGTGATTCTCAAAATAGTTTACTACGCGATTATATTGTTGCCATGCAGAAAATGTTCACACTTGTGTCACTTTGGCACGTTTTCTAAGGGGCATATATTCATACTAGTCGTCGCCCGCGGCGTTGCTCGCGTTCTAGACCCTTTGGAGTGCGACTTTTTAAAATTCGTTTCTTAGTGCGCCCCCACACTTATTTATGGAACCTACCTTCCAAATTTCATACCTCTAGGACTTATAGTTTAGGATGTGCGTTGATTCTCTGTCAGCTTCAAAAGAGTTTTATATATTGATGACTAGCCGTCGCCCGCGGCGTTGCTCGCGTTCTAGTGTGAAGTTTCAAAATTACTTTCTTAGTGCACCCCTACACTATATAAGGATACTACCCTCCAAATTTCATACCTCTAGGACTTATAGTTTAGGCTGTGCGTTGATTCTAAGTCAGCTTCAAAAGAGTTTTATATATATTGATTATATGATGATGATGATGATTGGTCTTCTAAATCTGATATAACTAAAATGATTGCTAAATCTGTTGTCATCTCTTTCCGTTGTCATGCAAGTGACAATGATAGAGCATTTTTTAAAGACGCGCTAAAATTACAGTTGAATATGAACAAAGGGGTAAGTATACAGGGTGTTACCAGACCACGTCCGAAAACTTGGAGGTTCCAATCAGACCATGATACTGAAAACATTAAGCGGAAAAAAATCGCGAAAAAAAAAATTGACTTGACTATCTCTTTTTAATTTTTTTTCTAGTTACATACACACAGTACAACATAATAAGACATATCTACCTAATTATCTCATTTAAAAAAGCAAAAAAACAAATAAAATAAATAAAGCAGCAATGTACACGCAGCACGCAGATTACGTCTACTACAGCATGAACAGCTGAGAGTTTGTAGCATTTCATTTATTTCAGCTTCGTGAAATAGGTATCCCTCGCTGGCTCAATTCAAATTTCGCGCCTCATTCTTAGAAAAATTAAATAAAGGCAAGTAGCAGCGACATCTAGCGCACCGCATGGAAATTACATTGTAATTTCATTTTTTTTTACAGCGAAATCAAGATGGAAAGATCGGTAAAACGCCGAGGCGCCATCTGGTGTCGAGTAGTTGTATCGATTTAGTTTCGATTGGTTTTTTTGTGCACTTGCTCTAGGTTTAAAGGATTTGTCTATGGCGATGACATTGAAAAAAGAGGTCATGGCCGACGCCGGAGAAATATAGGTTTTGTTTTGTTTCGAAAGAATTGTGTTTAGGGACGTTTTTGCCATGAAGCTCGTAAGGAAAAGCTTCGAGAACTTTCGATTTTGAGCTACATAAAACTAGCCGGCAAGAGGAGCCGCGGCTTCATTCCACGAAATTTGCAGAGAAATCAACACCGAAAGTGCGTGTGGGCGGAGAAGAGAGTGCCGGTAAGTACCTCGCGATTCCAGGCCATGGATAACATGGCAAGGATCCAAGCTCAGGAGGTTCTCGGGTTTTTATTCGATTCGATCATTTCAGACGAGACAAACACCAAAGAAAGCGGACAGCCGGAGAGAACGGGGAGACCAGACCGACGTGGCAGCATTTATGTCATCTCGAGAGCAGTCTCGAGAGCAGCCACGCAAGTCAACATTTGAACAGGAGACCGACGGAGGTGCAGCTGAGAACAAATTCCGGTAGGTGGCCTCGAGTCAGGATCAGCTGATCGGGACTTCGGGGCGGGTCATGCAGAAGCTTATGACGACCCAACCGTCAGGGCGTCATGATCGCAGACAAAAATATAAACACTTTTCCTTGTATTTTTCAGGCTGAAGGACGAGCAGAGAAGGGCGCGGACGCACGTGGCGTCACGAGCCGGTCGGTGTTAAGCAGAGGCGAGCAGAGCGTGGCGAGACGGCCAGCGGCTGGCTTTCCCGAGCTGAGTTCCGTAAAGGCGTGGTGTGCACATGCCACCACGTGTCTCGTCGGCACTATAAGGTGGGCCCAGTGTCAATATTTTACAAGAAGGTGTCAGAGTAGGATCATTTATCAGGCGTTTCATCAGTTGAAGTCGAACACGAGCAGCTGATTTCGTGGAATCCTGGTTCACTTGTCTATCGTTTGTTTTGTCGTTAGTCTGCGTTTGAGTATTGTTTATCCTGCAACGCTATTAGTTCTTCGTTAAACTTTTTAGCATACCAGTAGGAGTAGATCCGTAGATTTCAGTGCAGGTTGGACCTGTGGTCTGCCCTGGTCCAGACGGGGCCAGTGCATTCCTCAGATCAACCCGAGCAAAGCTCATATGAGCCATAAGTGGTTGTGCAAGGTGTAGGAAAACGTTGGTCAAAGACAAATGTACATTCTATAGCTAGGATTATAAGCTGGTAACTTTATGCCCCTGGTGGCACCTGTAATTAGACTAGAACAAGCTCTAGGGATGTGCGATTAGAAGTAATTTTAGAATTATACTATTTCACGAGGCTGATTCTCTTTAAATACCCGATTAGCTAAGTTCACATCTTTAGTATAATAAATAATGTTTTAGGTCCACTTTAGAATATATGTAGTGTAAATGATAGAATAAGAAGTTCATGTTTATATAATCATAGGTTTATTTTGCAGCAATAAATGGTTATTTTCTTGTGTTCCACATGTTTCTTTTGTTTAGAATAAAAATAAATTTTGTACGGTAGGAAGATAGGCAGAACCACCCCGCAGGAGCTAGCTGTGGTAGTCAGGAAGGTAGATATCCTGCCATTCCTTTCCTTTGTCATCTCCCCAGAATTCCAACCGTTACAAATGGCGCCCAACTGTATTTTAATTTAAATTTTTCAGCAATTTAATGAGATTTTTTGTGTAAATTATATTTTCAGGATAAAAC
This sequence comes from Eulithis prunata, assembly GCA_918843925.1. Classification (NCBI taxonomy): domain Eukaryota; kingdom Metazoa; phylum Arthropoda; class Insecta; order Lepidoptera; family Geometridae; genus Eulithis; species Eulithis prunata. The sequence goes on from OU974017.1 coordinate 1,994,051, forward strand.
ATTACAACTGTAAATTAGATTTTGTACGTCTGACCAACGTTTCGTTTAAGTATAATATTTTTCTGGTATTTTTTTTAAAGCAACGAAGCGAAGACAAGTGATCCAGTTAGTTTTTAAGTTGATTTTAAGTATTTATTTTAAGGTGTTTATTTTTAGTTAATTTAATTTAGTTAAGTTGCTTAGCTGTATTTAGTTAAATGAGTACTAATTCATCGTAGCAATTTATAGAATTTTTTGAGGGTTTTGATAAATGTTTAGACACATTGCACACTACAAAGTTAGGGACCAACGGTTTTTTTAGCTCAACAATTTAAACAATATTCCTTAGCATATTTTCGCACCTTTTTATTTTTGTTTTTTTTAGCCAGGACGAAAATATTACTTCTGTAGGGAATATTTGATAATCTTTTTTTTCCCTTCATTGCTCATTGTTTATTTTGTTTATTTGCTTATTTTGGTTTTGATATTTCATAATGTCGACACCAACGATTTTAGTGCCAGAGGATGATCCAGTCAAAGATGTCAGTAGTCAACAAAGGGTTGTAGTAGAGTGTGCGGGTCCAAAGGTTCCAATCGCAAGATGGGGAGTCAAGTTCGATGGCGTAGGAGATGTTAGATCGTTCCTAGAGAGAATCCAGGAGCTGAGCGCGGCGTACAGCACAAAAGAAGAGACACTATTTGCATCAGCAGCAGAACTTTTCAGCGAACAGGGCTTATTGTGGTTTAGAGGCGTCAAGGAGCATGTCAAGTCATGGAGCGAGCTGTCGTCCTTGTTATTAGAGGAGTTCAATCCAATAGATTACGATTACAGATTGCTAGGGGAAATAAGGGCGAGAACACAAGGCGCCGACGAACCAGTACATATGTATTTCTCAATTATGAATTGTTTACTAGCTAGACTGAAGAACACACTTCCAGAGCAGGATGTACTCCAGATTTTACTCCATAATATTAGGCCATCTTTTGCAGAGCAACTGGCTTTAGTTGATATCTCAACAGTCGCTGCGTTGAAAGAAAAATGTAGGAGGTTGGAAGCAGCGAAACAGCGCTCAGAATTTTTCGTAGAGCCATCGAGAGCATCGTCGAAAACCTTGAACCCGACTTTAGCATATAAAGGTTCAAAACCACGATCTCATCTTGCAGAGGTGTCAACACAGCAATCAGCAAGGAGGACACCACAGGCACAGTCAAATTGTTTCAGATGCGGAGCGAGAGGTCATTGGTCTAGGGATTGTAGGAAAAGCACTTGGAATCAACAAGTCAAATGTTTTAATTGTGGTGAGGTTGGGTACACGATAAGGTCGTGCCCCAAGTGCAACTCTGCGTCACTTTCAGCAGGTCGCATAGATAGTAAATTTCAGCAACAACATTCATCCAGTCCAAAAAACTAGATGAGAGGAGCCGAGATGGTTTACCCATTCTCCCCAAGAAAAGGGGTTGGGTCAAAAACCGTGAATCAGCTGTTTCGGTTCTGTTTTCACCTTGTCATAAGGATTCACGTCCATATTTAAAGGTTACCTTAATGGATTTAGCTTTTTATGGTTTGCTAGATTCAGGAGCTAGTTTGTCAATTGTAGGAAGCAAGGCACAGGAGATCTTGCAGGATTTAGGGTACACACTCCATGATGTTGACAGGTCGGTGTACGTAGGAAATGGAGAGCGTATTAAGGCAGTAGGTTACATGTTGCTACCTCTAACATTTGAAAACATGACTCGGGTCATAAAATTTTTTGTAATACCAGGGATTAACTCAGATGTTGTATTTGGTATAGATTTTTGGAGAGCTTTCAACCTGGCACCCGAGGTCATAAATAGAAGGATGGAGATAGAGGATAGGCCGACATGTTGCATAGCTTCCCTTTCAGATGGTCCAGTCCGCGCAATACACACTTATCAGTCTTTGTCACCGTCGGAGAAGAGGAAGGCGGATGCGGTTGTAAAAAGGTTTCATGACATTTCTTCAGAACAAAAAGGACTGGGAAAGACACAGTTAACACAGCACATCATCGACACAGGGGATTCACCCCCCATAAAAACAAGACAGTATCCACTATCACCAGAGAAGAGAACAGCTCTACATAAGGAGTTAGACAAGATGTTGCAGTTAGGAGTAGTCTCACCAAGCCAGAGCCCATGGAACAACCCAGCTCTTCTAGTGCCAAAAGCAAACGGTGACTGGAGGTTTTGTTTAGATTGTAGAAAACTGAACGCAGTCTCAAGAGGGGATGCCTACGCAATGCCATACATTCCACAGATTTTGGACAGTTTGAAAGAGGCTAGGTTTTTGTCTTCCATTGATTTAGCGTCCTCTTTCTGGCAGATACCACTGGAGGAGACATCGAAGGAGAAAACAAGTTTTACAGTTCCTGGAAGAGGTCTTTTTAAATTTGAAGTAATGCCTTTCGGTCTTTGTGGAGCGAGTGCAAGACAACAGCGTCTCATGGATCTATTGTTCGATAATGGTTTCGCTAGCGATATTCTAGATGGTCTAGTATATGTTTATGTGGACGATATTATTGTGGTCAGCTCAAACTTAGAGGCACACTTGGAGTTGCTGAATAGGGTTCTAGAAAAATTGAAGTTCGCGAACCTAACAGTCAACTACGAGAAATGCCAATTTTTTAGGAAATCTTTGCAATATCTAGGTTACGTTGTCGATGAACATGGTTTAAGGACAGACCCAGAAAAGGTCCGCGCTATTTTGGAATTTCCAATCCCGGAGTCAGCAAAGGAGGTTAAGATGTTTTTAGGTACAGCCTCATGGTATCGTAGGTTCATTAGGAATTTCGCATCAATAGCTGCACCTCTAACTGCACTAACATCAACGTCGAAGAAGGCACCGCCGTTCAAATGGAACCAAGAAGCAGAGGACGCGTTCAACAAGCTGAAGGAAGCACTAGTATCTGCTCCGGTTCTAGCGTGTCCAGATTTTAACATTCCATTTTCAGTACACTGCGATGCATCATCATTTGGCATAGGCGGTATGCTCACGCAGAAGTTTGACGACGCAGAACATCCAGTGGCTTATGTGAGCCGTGCGCTAACAAAAGCAGAAAGAAATTACAGTGCAACCGAACGAGAGGCATTGGCGGTGATCTTTGCGGTAGAGAAATTCCAGGCATACTTAGGCGCTAGACATTTCACAGTCATCACAGATCATGCATCTTTGAAATGGTTCATGCGACTAGAAAATCCCACAGGAAGACTGGTACGCTGGGGATGTAGATTGTCCCAGTACGATTTCCACATAGAACACAGGAAAGGTTCGGAAAATGTTGTTCCAGATGCTCTTTCGAGGTTGCTCAGGGTAGACACCATAGGAGACACACCGGGAGTGCCATCGGACCCATGGTACGAGAACATCCGGAAGGAAGTCCAAGACAACCCGAACCACTACCCAGCATATCGTTTAGAAGGGAACAAACTTTTCAGGTTCTCGAAGGCAAAATACTCATTGATGGACGAGTTCGAATGGAAGGAGGTCGTTCCACATCACAGGAGAAAGTCAATCATGGAGGAAAACCACGAACAACCAACAGCTGCACATTTAGGAATTTTCAAGACACACAGGAGGGTGTGTTTACGTTATTTTTGGCCAGGGATGTTTAAAGACATCAAAACTTTTGTTGAGGGCTGCGACACATGCGCCGCATACAAATCTAGCAACCGTGCGGTTCCGGGTTTGATGGGAAAACCAAAGGTTTGTCACCGTCCCTTTCAGGTTTTGTCAGTAGATTTGGTAGGACCTTTACCTAGGTCAAAATCAGGTTTTGTATATATTTTTGTGGTCACATGTTGTTTTTCAAAATATACATTCTTATTCCCACTTCGTAGAGCAACGAGTGCGCTAGTATCGAATGCACTGGAAAATGGAGTTTTCTTGGTGCATGGAGTCCCGGAAACCGTGATTGCGGATAATGGAACGCAATTCACGGGGACTGAATTCCGTGCACTACTTAGGAAATACCAGATCCCAAAAACGCATTATACTCCTCGCTACACCCCACAGGTGAATTTGGTAGAGCGTTACAACAAAACGGTCATGACAGCAGTGGCGGCGTACGTCAAAGACGACCACCGGTCCTGGGATCAGAACATACACAAGATCCAGTTCGCCATCAACAGCGCCATAAACGAAACCACCAAATTTTCACCATTTTTCCTAGTACATGGAAGGGAACCAGTAGTAGACGGCTCTCATTACAGATCTACGGAGCAGGAATACGAACCTGGAATGCCAAGGGAAGAGTTTGCAGGAGAATTAGGGCTCCTAGCAGATATATTTGCTACCGTGAGGCAGCACATACTCAAGGCTCACCAGGAAAACACAAAAAGTTACAACCTCAGAAGAAGAGAAGCTTCTTTGAAGGTTGGCGACATCGTGTGGAAGAAAACATATCCGCTCAGTGATGCGGCGAAGTTCAAGATGGCGAAGTTGTGCCCCAAGTACGAAAAATGCAGAGTGAAAGTAGTACTTTCACCATTGGTTTTCGAACTTGAGGACATGAACGGTAAGATCTTAGGATCTTGGCATATGAAAGACCTAAAAGTCAAATAGATTTGCGGTCGAGATAGGTGTTTCATTTAGGGTCATAATAGGTATTCTATTATATTTTACAGGTATTTTTGTGTAGATTGATTTCTAATACTTTTCAGATTAGAAATTTCGGGTTTTGGTGTGATTGTGGTCCAACACTTAGGTGGGAGGAAATATTTTTGTGAAATCACATCAAACAATTTGATTTTGTTTAATTTCAGACAAAAACTGAGGAGGTTTTTACCTACTAGTTATAGGGCAGGTCGCGGTAGGGTGGTAACCTATCAAGGTTATTTTACATTTATTTTCACAGTCAAAGGAATGTCGAAGCTGTCGGCGTACAAACTGAAGTCAAGTTCGGTACGTCAAAAGCAGAGGAAAGCGTACCCACGATGCCACGTAGGGTATCGCAACGGTGTGAATGCGGAACGTATGGATGGAGAACTATGATTATAAAAATATGTTTACTATATATGTATGTTTATTGAACTATGTTTGTAAGGAGAAGTATGATTGGATGAAGCATGTATGTGTGGGAATGAAAGAAATAGACAATGGAATAATGTAGTAGCAGAGCCCGAGACCGACCTCCCGAAAGTAGTCAACGGTAACACACATTATTTTATTTTTTTAGATATACTAAATGATTGTGTATATAGATAAGTGTTTGATTTTCATAAAGATAAGGAAAAAATAAATATTTTGGTTTTAATAAAAGTAAACTTTTTGTTAGTGTAGATAATTGGCTTATATAGTTGTAAGTTATTGTTGTTATTGGCATAATTATAAGTTGTTGTATTTTTCTCTTTGTATATTTTTTCATGCAGATCGAGCAGCGCTGAGGGCAGCGCAGTTTCACTTGTGCAGTGAAACTTTTATCGTTGGGGGGGGTATTGTAGCATTTCATTTATTTCAGCTTCGTGAAATAGGTATCCCTCGCTGGCTCAATTCAAATTTCGCGCCTCATTCTTAGAAAAATTAAATAAAGGCAAGTAGCAGCGACATCTAGCGCACCGCATGGAAATTACATTGTAATTTCATTTTTTTTTACAGCGAAATCAAGATGGAAAGATCGGTAAAACGCCGAGGCGCCATCTGGTGTCGAGTAGTTGTATCGATTTAGTTTCGATTGGTTTTTTTGTGCACTTGCTCTAGGTTTAAAGGATTTGTCTATGGCGATGACATTGAAAAAAGAGGTCATGGCCGACGCCGGAGAAATATAGGTTTTGTTTTGTTTCGAAAGAATTGTGTTTAGGGACGTTTTTGCCATGAAGCTCGTAAGGAAAAGCTTCGAGAACTTTCGATTTTGAGCTACATAAAACTAGCCGGCAAGAGGAGCCGCGGCTTCATTCCACGAAATTTGCAGAGAAATCAACACCGAAAGTGCGTGTGGGCGGAGAAGAGAGTGCCGGTAAGTACCTCGCGATTCCAGGCCATGGATAACATGGCAAGGATCCAAGCTCAGGAGGTTCTCGGGTTTTTATTCGATTCGATCATTTCAGACGAGACAAACACCAAAGAAAGCGGACAGCCGGAGAGAACGGGGAGACCAGACCGACGTGGCAGCATTTATGTCATCTCGAGAGCAGTCTCGAGAGCAGCCACGCAAGTCAACATTTGAACAGGAGACCGACGGAGGTGCAGCTGAGAACAAATTCCGGTAGGTGGCCTCGAGTCAGGATCAGCTGATCGGGACTTCGGGGCGGGTCATGCAGAAGCTTATGACGACCCAACCGTCAGGGCGTCATGATCGCAGACAAAAATATAAACACTTTTCCTTGTATTTTTCAGGCTGAAGGACGAGCAGAGAAGGGCGCGGACGCACGTGGCGTCACGAGCCGGTCGGTGTTAAGCAGAGGCGAGCAGAGCGTGGCGAGACGGCCAGCGGCTGGCTTTCCCGAGCTGAGTTCCGTAAAGGCGTGGTGTGCACATGCCACCACGTGTCTCGTCGGCACTATAAGGTGGGCCCAGTGTCAATATTTTACAAGAAGGTGTCAGAGTAGGATCATTTATCAGGCGTTTCATCAGTTGAAGTCGAACACGAGCAGCTGATTTCGTGGAATCCTGGTTCACTTGTCTATCGTTTGTTTTGTCGTTAGTCTGCGTTTGAGTATTGTTTATCCTGCAACGCTATTAGTTCTTCGTTAAACTTTTTAGCATACCAGTAGGAGTAGATCCGTAGATTTCAGTGCAGGTTGGACCTGTGGTCTGCCCTGGTCCAGACGGGGCCAGTGCATTCCTCAGATCAACCCGAGCAAAGCTCATATGAGCCATAAGTGGTTGTGCAAGGTGTAGGAAAACGTTGGTCAAAGACAAATGTACATTCTATAGCTAGGATTATAAGCTGGTAACTTTATGCCCCTGGTGGCACCTGTAATTAGACTAGAACAAGCTCTAGGGATGTGCGATTAGAAGTAATTTTAGAATTATACTATTTCACGAGGCTGATTCTCTTTAAATACCCGATTAGCTAAGTTCACATCTTTAGTATAATAAATAATGTTTTAGGTCCACTTTAGAATATATGTAGTGTAAATGATAGAATAAGAAGTTCATGTTTATATAATCATAGGTTTATTTTGCAGCAATAAATGGTTATTTTCTTGTGTTCCACATGTTTCTTTTGTTTAGAATAAAAATAAATTTTGTACGGTAGGAAGATAGGCAGAACCACCCCGCAGGAGCTAGCTGTGGTAGTCAGGAAGGTAGATATCCTGCCATTCCTTTCCTTTGTCATCTCCCCAGAATTCCAACCGTTACAAGTTCATCGCGGGTCATTCAAGTACGCGACGTGCGAGCGACCTACGTTAGTAGGCACTTACGACACAGAATAAATAATAGTACTACGCCTCGACCTTACCTACGTGAATGCGTACATTGCGGGCTGGCGAAATAAATACAAATCTTTAAACATTGTTTTCTCCGGCTATAATTATTTTTCAGGATAACTGATTTTTTTTTGGTTGGGGTTTGGTGTGCTGTAGCTCCCCCTTTCGTTTTCGGAAGTGGTCTGGTAACACCCTGTATAAGTTAGGTACAACTAAACCAGATACTGTCTGGTACCCAAATAAGGCCCATAGGATTTCCTGAGTGCCGCATGTGAAAGGTCGAAAGGCTAATGCCATGTAAGCTTGATAAGGGTGGTTTACACTTGGGATCAATTTATTGGATGTGTAAGGTCTTTTGGTCAGTGTTTTCAATGTAAAGAGCTCGAACAGAGGGCTTTGCGTCTTTCTCTGTCTCTCTTGTTATCCGACTCCTTGATAATCTATTTCGTTGTTATTTCTCTTCAGTTTTCTTCATCGTTACTTCACCTTATTTGTCTTGAGAAACATTATAGGATATAAGAATTGTGTTTCTAGCGTACCGTTTGTGCCTATTGTTTTTTTAACAGTACTGTAAATTACCGCATGTTGTGATCATATTGCGCGTCCACGCCAGCTCAACTGCCAAACGTTGTAGTGTCACCGCGCAATGTATCTCGGATACGCTAGCGTTACGATACGTTGCGATTGTCACATTTATTCGTAATCAAGGCTCGTCTAGTGTAAAAACACATTCTTTATACAATAGCTTAATAGACTAGCTAGTGTATTTATAGGCTTTGCCGGTTAAACCAAATCCGACGACCAGCGCGAATTCGCAACGTAAAAAATATTTTTAAAATGAATAAATTTGTCTTTTGACTCCATCCATAAAATAAAATACACTTACATTTTCCCGTATGCTGATCCAGTTTTTATCGTAAATTGGATTTTTATTCAATCTTTCTAAAAGTAACAAAGAACAATCATTTAAATTAAAAAAAAATATGAGGAAGTAGATATGTAGGTACGCTAACGTCTCTTTGCTTGTAGATTTGAATTGTTCTTCCAATTGGATGTTCAAGCAAACCTCAGAATATTTAGTAATCTGGGAATCAAACGTGTTTAGATTTTACGAAAAACCACAATCAACGTCGTATTTTCATCAAAGTCGAATTTATTCCAGAACGACTGTACTAATTGCAGTTCCAAATTCTAAGGCTGTCATCTTCAAAATTAATTAAAGAGGTTTGATCCTTGAACATTCAATATGAAAGAAAAAGTGAGGCTCGAACTCCGCTATAAACGCAATTTAAGAGGCAGAGAATTTTTACCAATAAAAGTTTTCTTCTGTTTTGTCAAATCAGTGCTATAATATCATGAGAAGCTGACCTTGTCTTTTCTATAGATAAGGCCGACTAAGTTGAGAGGATACTAAGTATGCACAGATCATATAATACTGCTAAAGGTGCTGGGCAAACCTATCAAAAGCCTCCATCAAAAGTATAATCAAGGCCCTCGGTCCCGTTCATCGGAGCATGGGTAAAGATGGCTCCTGACGCTGTATAAATGATCTAGATAGAAAAGCTTGTTTAGAGAAATGAGGTAGATACAGTTTTTTCAAGGCCACTTAGCAAGAACCCTCAGCGCCTCAGCGTCAAAGTGAGGCTTAAAAACGTCACAGACTAAAAAGTATTTAACCTAATTCAGGATTATTTTCAGCGAGAAAGTTTGAAGCGATAAAGTTTTAACGATTATGACAAGTTCTTGAATTAAACAATTATCTTGTACTTTCCTCTTTCACAATTCCCACGGCGAAAGTATTTTAGAGCTAGAACGCACTTAGTACGTCTCAGAGTGATGGACGCAGTGCATTGCCTTACAGGGCACGTCCTTATTGGACTTGCTCTGTGAGGTAATACATTGTTATAGGCAGAAGTTATCACTTAACATCAGCTGAGCTATCAGCTTGTTCCATTACCTTTACCATAAAAAAAAAAAGTAGTCGTCTATGGTCACTGCAACCATGGACTAAATATATTTAGTCTATGCTGCAATAATAGCATGTTTTCCGAATGCAGTCTCACAAACGGTTAAGAAAAACGAAGAGAATGAGATACGAAAAGTGAAAACCTTTTAGTTTTACTTTCTCATTAGTTTTGAGACCCGTAAGATGCAGATTATTCCTGACTTACTTAGTTTCAACGGTGGACATAAAGCTTTACAGATAGTAGTGTTTCCTGGGTTATTTGAAAAGAAAGCGTAATTTGTCAAAGTCCAGTAAAACCTTGAAGGAATAGATTGCAAACCCGTGACTTCGAACAATGTTTTTCTTTAAGCTCCGTTATTCTTTGTTCAAGCTGGATATTTTTAAAAAGGAAGATCATTAGGAGAACATCGTCGTCGTGAACTACACAAGTCACATCAGCTATTTCATACAAAAATATTTTAAGGTATGTCCTTAAAAACGCTCAGGTCAGTATACCTACTCTTTGGTCAGTACTGATACAGCTTCTGATCCTAATGTTGCGTTCACACTATGCCGCAGTCGGCAGGGACTTGGGCAGGGAAGAGGGCACGAGCATAGTGTGAACTCGAACATGCCTCTGCCCCGTCTCCCGTCTCATGCCCTAGTAGGCAGCGGCATGGGCATAGTGTGAACGCGATATAAGGTGCAGAGGTCAATTTTTCAATTGGTATGGTTGCTAAAGCCTCAACCGTGGATTTTCTCAAGGTGTTTTCATCACTTTTTGTGAGCCGATTTTAGAATTAAAGTACAACCAGGTTCAAATACAGGGGTATATTATCAGAGAAAGAGGTTTTTACCATCAATGCTCCAAAATCAACACAACACCCACCGCATCCCAAGTACCTACCTACCTACCTATACCTACAAAATGTTTTACGTGCTATAGGTACCCCGCCAATACCAATCTTATAATCTTGAGTATTTGGTATTGGAAGGTAATATAAAAGTGATGGTACTCAAATTTCAAGCGTCTTCGGATTTCGAGTCTCAAGAGTGTCGGCATTCTGTAAAAATATGAAAGTGTGTGGGGAGCGATGATAAAATAACAGGAATAAGTAATCGTCTTGTTTTTTACGGAATTCATCAAGTTAGGTACTACCTATCGGTTTTTAGCAGTTGGTTTAATTGAATTGAATTGCTAGGTTTTTGAGCTTCCCATCAGCAACAGTACCTACATATCTACGCCGCCCCGTCGTCGTCGTCGGCGTGGCGATGAATATAGACTTTAGTGTTAGAAAGTTAGGGTTGATTTTATCTATTCTGGAAAGTGTTCAGGGGGAACGATTTTATCATCAGGTGTAAACTACTAAATACATATTTAGACCCTGATATACATTAGAATATTCATGATAAATCATATAATTAATTTAGCTAGTACCTACATACGTTAATAATTATTATAAGTAGGTAATTACATCTGAATCAGTAGGTTTTTCATACATTTTGATGGAATGTAAAATACTTTTGTATTCGAGACTGACGTGAACATCGTACCTACAGACCAACTTCGTGTTGCAATACAAAGTTACGGTGCTGCCATAGCATAGCCATAGTACCTAGTTAGATAATATTATACTCAGTCGCTCATGGACATTGGACGTTGATATTGATACACGCCTAGTAGGTACTCGCCTACTAATAGGCTACACATCACTTGGTATGTGAGTTGTGACATATCGCCAATCCAGAAGTAGGCTAGATATAGTCAAGCACGGACGCGGGCAGTGGCGGACATCTGCATTTGCTCGCCGACCTCCAGTGTGTGCAGTGCATTGACCCGAGCTGAGCTGGACGCTGAGTTTGAAATGATGGACTCACACTGCTCATCGTCCTCGCTGGGCCCTGCTACGGGCCTGCCGGCTGATTTGCGTGGACAAATGAGAAGACCAACTGGCGGCAGCGTGAAGGTGAGTGGCTGCACAGTTCAAACAACTCCGACCGTATACGAACGCGGTGACGCTATGGTGACCAGCAGCGCCAACGGTGGAGGGGTCGTTTTTGCCACCGCTGCTGCGAATGACGCTGCCATCGACCTCGTCAGCCTCACCCAATCGAAGACCAAACCAGTTACTGCCGCCATCTACAAGATGCCGTCGTTAATGGCTTCCACATCTGGATGTAGAAGCTGCTATTATCTGAAACAAGAAAAGGAACACCTCCAATTAAAAGTAGAAAAACTGAAATCTGTTAACTCTGTCCTTACATCAAAGATTAGAACACTTACCAAAATAATTAGTACAATGCCCCAACCGCAACCGTCAGACGGTGCCCTCTGTACCCCTGCACAATTCTACCACACCCAACCTAAAACATCTTATCATCGCAACAACGAACCTGCTCCCCGACTCCCAACCCATCAACAACCCTCTTCATCACCACCGCAGCTGCCATCACCATCAAGTCTATGGAATCCTAGACTCACAATCACCCCAGACGCTCCAACTGAGCCCCAGGCCCTGATCGAGAACAGGAAGGACCGAAAGACCAAAGAAAAGAAAGACGAAAAGTGGGGTCGTTAATGCATTTTATGCGGAAAGTTTTACATTAGCTGCAGTGTACTCCGACATTTTAAAAAGAAATACCCTGACTATTTAGGGGGATTATTTCGGGAGCACCCAGACTATCCAACCAAATTCCATTTCAAAACTCCGTACAAGCTTAAGGTTTGTCCTCCACAACTTCAATTGGATAAGAACACTCTGAAGGGAGTGGAGGGAGTGAACTGGGACTTTGCCCGACTAAAATCCAAAAAAAATAGACGCACCTGTTTGCTTATCACAAAACCCTAGGTAGGTAGGTACCTATACCTATCTATATTATAACCGCATTCACTTACTAATCACTCACCTTCAAAATTGTAATAAATGATCTCTCGCATATAGTCGCATTCAGTCACAAATCACTCACCTTCAAAATTGTAATAGGTGATCTCTCGCATATAGTCGCATTCACTCACAAATCACTCACCTTCAAAATTGTTATAGGTGATCTCTCGCATTTAGTCGCATTCACTCACAAATCACTCACCTTCAAAACTGTAATAGGTGATCTCTTGCATAAAGTCGCATTCACTCACAAATCACTCACCTTCAAAATTGTTATAGGTGATCTCTCGCATATAGTCGCATTCACTCACAAATCACTCACCTTCAAAATTGTAATGTAATCTTTCGCATAACATTTACAGTCTTTTTCAACTGATTGTACAGGCTGGTACTCAGATGGAACAATACTACAGCAATATCGTAGATTTGGGACACTTTCTATTTGACTTGTAATTTACTTTATAGAAGTTTTAATAGTTAAAGTTACGAGAAACTGGAATTAATAGCTGACAGATTTACTTTGTAATTATCAGAATTTATAAGCCTGCTTTATTGTTATTGTACAAATTAGTATATTTTTAATTAAACATTATTATCCTAATTTCTACTTATCTATTTGTCTAGGCTAGAACTTCTCTAGGTATGTCTACCTACTCCTCTAAGTACCTGGATAGAGTACCTAGATAAAAAAAAACATGTGTATTTTCAATTAACAATAATTCCTAGTTCAATCTAATCTCGGATCCAGTAAACACTAGTTCATTGAATATAAAATTGTATGACCCGATGACTAATGTCACGAGTCAAGGTAAACTAAACGTTCAACTAATATTTAATTTTTAGATGTTTAAGAACTTTTAGATGTAGGTACAGTTTTCTTTAAGCATTCATAATTCAATTGATTTTTTTATTAAACGATCGGTCGTTAACCTTTTGATTGTAAAAACACCAATAAAGTTCAGTCTATCTGTCTATCCCGTCTATCATTCTGTCTCAGCAAACTCCCTTCTCATTATAGGTAGAATCATTCAAGTAAATTCAACATACAATGCGTAGATCCTTTCAGCGTATTGTCAGATACGGCTTATTTAGGCTCATCTGAACAATCAGACTGGCGTTATTGCGTATAAGAATTCCCGCCCAAGGTATGGATTTAGGGAACGTTCTAGAGACTCGATAGGAGCTGCCAGGGGCCAGGAGGCGATAATCAGGTCCTATGGTTTTTAAATATGAACCACTAAACTACACTAGAGTATTGTTTCGAGAGTTAATTTTCCTGTTAAAGTGTGAAAAACTAAATTAATCCAGCCCTTTCTCAATTACCAACCGGTCCCGACTGATCGGATGACACGCTAGGGGTTAAATACGGCCCTGCAGGGTATGCTTACGAGAATTTATCGGGATATTGAATTCCGTAGTAATAAAAACGGTTCCTCGATTCCACGCTTTGGGAATCCTTATAACGATCCTTTGTGGCTTTATCTTTGAATAATAGTGCTTCAATGAAACAAGTGAAACATATTTTTATGATATTCGAGTAAGTACTTATTTCAATTGAATTACTTATTGTATTTATTTTTATTAGAGTGGTATTTTTGGGCATTAATTGGTATAGGCATAGAAATGAATAAAGTCGACAACGAGCTGTCGCTAGGAGTGTAGGTTTGGTTCCAGCAATGTGAGCCTATTTGTCAAAAAAACAGTTCTAGCGCTAACTTTAAACTGAAGTAAATATATGCATGTGGTTTAGTGTTAAAGCTAAAAACTTTTATCAACTCTCGTCCAAGAGTAGCTTTAAATCCTGTATACGAGTCAGTGTTTTTTTTTTTTGCTATTGTTTGTGACGAGATGAACAAGTGCTGCATGTCACGTTTACACTCTTTCAGTTACTGTTGGTCGAGTAACTAAATAAACCTTGCAAATAAAGTTGTGTAGTCTTTTATCGCTAAGATCTCTTTCAGTTTCCATCATAAGTACCTTAAATCTCTCCAATATTTACCAGTAGATTATGCTTTTCTCTTCAACTTTGCTTTAGTTCTTCTATGCATTTCAGCTTCGATTTAACTCTACAGTAACGTTAAATCAATCAATGTTTCGACTATTTAGAACATAAACACAATTGTTTTATCTTTCTCTACTTATCGTGCATTCCACACAATTACATTCAATGTGGTCTTTGTTTTTACGGTAGCGGCAATATAAACCGTGCTTGATTCCAGTTGCATATCAATCTACTTGCCCAATGCGAACACTCCATAATACAGTTTAATGTCACAAAGAGCCAGAGAGTCAAGGGTCACTAAAACCAGGACTCAATACAAGCAAGTGGATCCTTTACGAGCTCGTTGTAGAATCCAACTACACGAGAATTGAATCTGACATAGAGTTATTTATCTATGGATTGACAGACAGCTTCGGAGTTTGACATAGGTATATACCTACAATAAAAAGATTTTTTGAAACGACACATAGCACTTTTATTTTAATAGTTTTTCTTGTGTTATTGTGAGTATTGTTGTTTAATTTTGGTGGAATTTTAACCAATAATACTTAGGTCGTAACATAAAGTGTGAGCCTTTGGAATAAATGTGTGTAAAGTGGTTTTTCTGAATGTGAGAATTCGTGTTAGGTTTTGAAGAGAAAATCCACCATTTTCTTTTCAAAACAAACGACAGCCGACTTGACAAATGACTTGACTTGACTTATTTATTACAATTTTAACACTTGACATTGGCAAAATTGTCTGTCGAAATGACGGACACAGGCCATTATTGAAGAGAAAAAGAAGAGATTGGAGGTTGGACAAATAAATCAACAGTTTCCGATTGTCATCCTTTTAGGCGTAAGTAGTAAACCAAATAATCTTGTAGTATGTACTTATCTGCGAATTATTATTAATTACTAGCAGTCGCCCGCGGCGTTGCTCGCGTTCTACCCTTTAGAGTGTGACGTTTCAAAATTCCTTTTTAGTGCACCCCTACACTATATAAGGATAGGTACTACCCTCCAAATTTCATACCTCTATGACTTATTGTTTAGGCTGTGCGTTGATTTTAAGTCAGCTTCAAAAGAGTTTTACAAAGTAACCCAGACATAGTACAAGCTACTTCTGTTTGCCTATCATCATCATCATCAACCTATATAAGTCCATTGCTGGACGTAGGTCTCACCCAAGACGCGCCACTGAGCCCGGTCTTCGGCTCTTCGGTTTGCCTATACCATATATCATATTATATGGGTGCTATAGGTATGTATAATAACAATGTGAATGTGAATGAATGAATGGTTTAAATTCTTGGCACTAGATTTTATTTAATTAGTTCAATGCTATTTTTATTTTAATTTCAGCGTTTTTGAAATTATCCAATCAGAAATTCTTATTATCATGAGAACGGCTCTACTCCGGAAGCACGAGCCACCAAAAGTTCCAAAGAAATAACTTTTTTCGTAAACCAGATGCGAGCCCAGATCCTTCCTCAATCCGGTAAAGCTTATCCTCACGTCTCAGTGAAAGGAGATAATTTTTACAAGGGCTTTTGATAAAGTACTTAGGTATATAAGTAGATATTTTTAGTAAAATTGGATAAAAATAAGTAAGAATTTTACCTAACCTTTACTCTTTACACTTATTGAATGAATGAGTGAATGATTTGTGCATTTGCTCGAAGTCTTTGAGAGTTCACATATTGGATATTCACTTGCTTTTAATTACCTAGATCTAACAAAAAACTCCCTTGTTTCAAATTGCTATAGGTACATAGGTACATAGTCTAACCGTTGGCTAGTCACTTGCTACTTCTCAGCTAGATCTAACAAATCACACCCTTGTTTCAAATTGCTATGTAGGTACATAGTCTAACTGTTGGCTACTCACCTGCTAGCCTGCTACTAATTACCTAAATCCCTTATATTTGGTCTATGCCTAGATCTAACAAACCACTCACATGTTTCAAATTGCTATACATAGTCTAACCGTTGGCTATTTGCTTGCAACTAATCAACTAGATCTACCAAATCACTCCCTTGTTTAGGGTTAGTATTAATTGACCCTATGCTGGCTTAGCCCGATTTTTCAAATTGATATAAAAAACAATATGTAATAAATACACTTTATATTGGTGTTAGGTATTTGTGACTTGGAGTTGATGAAAGATATCTTCAGTGGCTAGACATGTCTGACCTCTACGTTTCTATTGTTCAGGGATTCTATAGAAGAGCCGTGGGCTTAGAACTTAGCAAAGTATTATAGTATTTAGGTACGGAATAATAAACGGAATAATAATAACGGAATAATAATATGAAATTATGTAGAGGTATTATGATTATCATCCTACTGTTAGTTTTGAAACAACACATAGCACTTTTATTTTAATAGTTTTTCTTGTGTTATTGTGGGTATTTTGTTTAATTTTGGTGGAATTTTAACCAATAATACTTAGGTCGTAACATAAAGCGTGAGCCATTGGAATAAATGTGTGTAAAGTGGTTTTTCTGAATGTGAAAATTCGTGTTAGGTTTTGAAGAGAAAATACACCATTTTCTTTTCAAAACAAACGACAAGCCGACTTTACAAATGACTTGACTTGACTTATATTACTTATTACAATTATCACTTGACATTGGCAAAATTGTCTGTCGAAATGACGGACAGAGGCCATTATTGAAGAGAAGAAGAAGAAAATACCGGGATCTAGTTAGTTTACTTACCTCTTACCAACTTTCTACGAGATGTAACCCCACTTGATATTTTGTACGACCTATTTTTTTTATTACTCCCTCTTGAACCTTTATAACTTTACAACCCCTTGACCGATTTATCTCATAATCTTACCGAGTAATATTAGATCTTAATCTTACCGAGTAATCATCATCATCATCATCATCAACCTATATCGGTCCACTGCTGGACGTAGGTCTCTCCCAAGACGCGCCACTGAGCCCGGTCTTCGGCTCTTCTCATCCAGTTTTTGCCAGCTACATGTCTCAGATCGTCACCCCACCTAGCCGGAGGGCGTCCTACACTACGCTTGCCTAGCGAGTAATAGACCGAGTAATAGACCTACCAAATTGTATGAAGATCGGATAGGCGCTAATTTCCTAACACGAAGATCTTCATACGCCAACTTTATGAAGCATAGGTACCTACGTGTTCTCAAAATGTTAGAAGTTAAATATTCTTATCAGAAAGTCAAACGAAGTGTTTGCTCAGGCAACAGGTTTTATGAAGATGAACATTGGCACCGGTAGATAGATGGCAGCAAATATATTCTCTTCAAACATTGGGTTTCTTAATTTGTGGAAACTGTTATATGACGGTCGAATAGCTGTATTTTGAAATGGTAAACTTTTACGGCCGCTTTTTATAACAGACTAGCTTCCGCCCGCGACTTCGTTCGCGTCCCGTTGGATCCCGTTGATTTTACGAGATAAAAAGTAGCCTATGTGTTAATCCAGGTCACGGACAATATATATTCCAAGTTTCATCCTAATCTGATCAGTAGTTTTTGCGTGAAAGAGTAACAAACATCCATACATACAAACTTTCGCGTTTATAATATTAGTAGGATAGGATTTTTCTGGTGCAAAAGGATATTTTGCGGCGGCAGTTTTTTAAAAACAAAAGCAAGACTGAGATTTGCTTGCCTTTTGTTAGTTTAGTCATTTAGCCAAACCACACAGCGTATGTACATTCCTCAAGATAATGTTGTCTCAACAAACATTAAATCTCGTACCAGAGTGTGCGCCATATTTGAAACGTACCTAGGGGTTTAATCAAAATTACGCTCTCGAACGAAAAAAATTCGAATATACAGGGTGTTACCAGACCACTTCCGAAAACGAAAGGGGGAGCTACAGCACACCAAAACCCAACCAAAAAAAATTCAGTTATCCTGAAAAATAATTATAGCCGGAGAAAACAATGTTTAAAGATTTGTACTTATTTCGCCAGCCCGCAATGTACGCATTCACGTAGGTAAGGTCGAGGCGTAGTACTATTAATTATTCTGTGTCGTAAGTGCCTACTAACGTAGGTAGGTACTAACGTAGGTCGCTCGCACGTTGCGTATTTGAATGACCCGCGATGAACTCTCAGCTGTTCATGCTGTAGTAGACGTAATCTGCGTGCTGCGTGTACATTGCTGCTTTATTTATTTTATTTGTTTTTTTGCTTTTTTAAATGAGATAATTAGATAGATATGTCTTATTATGTTATACTGTGTGTATGTAACTAGAAAAAAAATTAAAAAGAGATAGTCAAGTCAATTTTTTTTTCGCGATTTTTTTCGCTTAATGTTTTCAGTATCATGGTCTGATTGGAACCTCCAAGTTTTCGGAAGTGGTCTGGTAACACCCTGTATAGGTACCCTAAAGAACTTTGTCTGCTGTTCCGTTGTAACTTCCAGACGGCTTAGTACGAGTTTTGGTGTTTAAATCTCAAAGAATCCGCTCAGTGTCTCCATGCAAATCAGCGCCCACTGGTGTGCTGGGCGTCAGACGTTTCACACCCACACTATACACTGAAAACTCGTTCTAGGCCCTCAGGTTGTAACATCCTGAAAAGATGGACATAAAAGTCACTACAGAAAATTGTAAGTTTAAAAATAGAACTCAAAAATATAGTATAAAGTTAAGTAGAAACTGGAGCGTTTCTCTAGGGATGTCGACACTTCAATTGGTAAACGGCTTATACCGCTTATACAATCTGCAGAGTGATTCTAAATAAACCTCTGATTGTGTTGTGAGATTTCTAGGTACCTTGGTATGTCAGTTAGATATCTATATGGATTTACCTATTTTTGTATGCATATAATAAAAAAAAACTTTTTTTAAAAACTATCAATATAAAATCATTGATGTATAAATATGTAAACATAGGTAATAGAAAGACAAAGGGATGAAAAAGTAAAAAAAAATTACTTCTCCCGTTGTTAGTAGGTTCTTTTTTTCTTCTTATGCATACTTATTTTAATCTTAAAATAATGGACATACACATTTACATAGAGTATGGTAAGTATCTGGTTATCAAAGACATCAAACCAGTAAATAAAGTGCGAAAAATAACACGTTATGTTATCGAAGGTCCGAAAACACATTTCACAAGTTGTCCTTTCCGACCCGAATCAGTGTGTCAGCATGATCCAATTTGTGTCAGTTCCAATGTCTTCAAACGAACAAGATATTTTTGTTCGCAATCATTTTTGTCTGAGCATATCAAGTAGCGCGGCCAATTTTACCCAATAACCAACGTCAATCATACTTCTGGATCAATCTGAGGCTAATTCTCTTAATAAAGATTGGTAAAAATATCATTGAGATTATTTTGGGCTGTTAATCACAAAATGGCTGTCAAAGAAACTTTTGACGGGATTCGAGTTTTGTCATTTTTTTAAAACAACATTATCACTTTTATTTTAATAGTTTTTCTTGTGTTATGGTGAGTATTGTTGTTTAATTTTGGTGGAATTTTAATCAATAATACTTGAAGTCGTAATATAGGTAAAGTGTGCGCCATTTGAATAAATTGTGGATAAATTGGTTTCCCTGAATGATCTAATTCGTGTCCACGTTTTCAAAACTAACGACAGCCGACTTGACGAATAAATAAATAAATGGAATGACGGACAGAAGCCATAAATAGAGGGAGACGAAGAACATTTATGACATTACAATAAAAACCAATTATATTTTTACTAAATGTCATTAAGAGAATTGCCCTCAGGTTACAATTTAATTGAAAGATGGCAGCGATTGGAAAATTGCCTCAGGATTATGCATGTCATTACATAGATTTTGTTAGGCATGAGTCGCTAGCAAACTACACGATTCAAGTAGAGCAAAATGGGTACCTACTACCACTAGTAATATTTCTTTGGTTAGAACCTACTTATTGATTTCACTATTTTGCAAAAGACGTGATTTAGATGCAGTTTAGATAACGCATGAAAATAAACGAGAAAAAAATTGAGCATACCTACATAGGTAATTCGGAAAAAAAATCATCATTGTGATTTAGTATGAAAAAAGTTGTGTACAAGAAAATGGTATGGTGTAATTGGGCCTTAACCGTTAATTTTACCACCAAAATACAACTCGGTGTATGTAATAATACTACCAAGTCTTATAGTATTATGCAAACAGGTTTTCTCTGAAAAATAGGCTTGATAAATTATTACTTATACTTATAGGTAATTTATTTGCACGCGTTTTATCGCTCGTTACATTACCCCTATTAATATGATTAGGAGGATCAAATGCGAAGGTTCACGAAGCAATAAAATGCTCATAAATATTGTTTTATGATGTACACTTGAGGGAAATAAATCTGGGTCACCAACAAAAACTCAGTATATCAAAATGTATTCACAGGTAATTTTTTTATACAGA
Source organism: Eulithis prunata (assembly GCA_918843925.1). NCBI lineage: Eukaryota > Metazoa > Arthropoda > Insecta > Lepidoptera > Geometridae > Eulithis > Eulithis prunata. The sequence goes on from OU974017.1 coordinate 2,014,631, forward strand.
AAAATTTGCGCGATCCTGCAGTGCAAGTACGGTTCTTATCGATCGCTTAGTTGTCGATCGCTAAAGTCGGTAAACGTATCGAATCGTATCGTTCCATGCGAGTACGGATCTCTTGTCGATAAATTTTAACGATGCCTTACGATCGTCAGAGTTTATCGAAATCATTCGTTCACTGCTGCCATGATTTACTAGTTTATCTGTCAATGTCACTGTCAATCACTTTCGTTTGTCAGAATCAAAACATAGTAAACATGCACCTCTGCACCTGGTGCTCTCAAATGGTGAATGAAAGGGACATAGAGGCACATGGAGGGAAAGTATCTTAAATAATGTAGATGGAACATTTTACTGAGAGAAGACTTTATTTTGAATTTAAAAACCATTTAAACTGTATTCAAAGAAATTTGAATAATCGCCTGTCTGAACCGGGAATCGAACCCACCAAATTGTAAAAACATAACACCCGTTATTTTATGATACCGATTAAAAGGCTCAATCATAAGGATAATTTTTTGCCACATAACATAGCATCTTAAATAAAAGGAAGTCCATGAAATTTTACATTTACTTATAATTTAACGAAAGTTAGCCTTTCCTTTTACTTTGCCGTGCTTTTACATATCAGAAACTATGATTACCGTGATACCTTAGCATCAGGCTCGGAAACAACTTGAACTCTAAATTTGCCGATATTATTTTGAAAGTAGTAAAGTAGTAAAGTGACCCGTATTCATTGCCTCCAAGTGTAGAAAAGAGTGTCAGAATAAACACATTTTCTAAGGTGTCTCCCAAATTGAATTCTGAAATAAAGTTATCTTATTTTTGATGTTGTTCGTTTTCAATACAGAAATTTGTTTCAGTTAGGCCGGAATACTGAAACGTCACTCAAATTTAAGCACCACTTAAAATTGCTCTGCCTCTATTTGACATTACTCATTTGTAAGAGATGGCAATAATTTAAGCATGAACTTAATTTAAGTGGCGCTTGAGTATTCGACCCTTAGTTTCAGGACGGTATACACCCGTTTTTATCACCTGGTAGTATCAGCTGGCATTGGTCTTTAGTGGTGTAGTCTGGGACACGTCGAAGAAAATTAAACAGTTTACTACCACTGCCGTAATATTAAAACAATTCTATATTCGGCCTTTTGTAGAAGGTACACGTAAATATACGAATGATACTCATAAATTTATCGAACTGCTTCCTGGCAGAGCCATTGATCAAGTCAAACTCACCTCCCAATTCTGTCTATCTTTTCCACGCACATTTGCCAAATAGGCAGGGATCAACTGTGTTCCCAGCACAGATCATTTTCACATTCACAACGACACGATAAAATAAATAAATAATAAATAAAAATAAATTTATTTACAGAAAAGGTTAGGTTAGGGTACAGTGGCTGAAGTGCAGCTTTTTTTTTTTTTTTTTTTTTATACAATATAGGCAACCGTTTGACCACAATCTCACCTGATGTTACGCAATGACAATAAATTAAGCTTCCTGATATATTCACAATTTTTCTTAATTTTTTGTATAGTCAAGGAGTTGACTCCTCGCTCTAATTAAGTAAAAATATACACTTGTATGTAGATGCGAGGGATCTCTGCTTCGGCTGATACATAGTCTAAGGATGACATTACTAAGATAGGTGTTAAGCTTATACCGATGTTATGTCAATGCCGCAGTGAACAAAACTATCGTTGCCTGTAGACGTAGTCTGAGTTTTGTTTTGTTGATCGAAACGCATACCGAGAAGCGACTTGCGAGATATTTTGTATGAAAATCCGATAAGCGCCTCTAGCGGGAGATTTGCAAACTATTTTTCTCCATACAAAAACTGCGAGTTTCTCGATTCTCGCTTGTCGCAAACCAACTTGATAATACTCAGACTACGGGCTCTGCACCGAGATGGTGCGAAAGCGTCTTACAACACACTTACACGTCTTCTACGATATCGTGTAAGTGTGTTGTGTCGTTGACAGTCCTCTAACGGTAAGGCTGTGTCCTGCGATCGCCAACCAAAACCCGCAACCCGCAACAAGCAAAACCCGTTCACATGTCTTCTGTGGACTTCTAGCAGGGTGATGATGATGTTAGTTGTCATTTGTATAAAAGATGCGGGAATTTTATTTATGGTCTTCCGGGACTCGTTTTGCGATTGGAAAATTTTAAATTTATGCCTGTATCGACTTTGACACTTATAAATTTTATTGTGCTCTTGGGCCCCAGGTGCTTTGTTCTTCAGTGGGAATTTGAGGAGGCTGGTTGTATCTATTCTTTATTTTTCTGTTGTATTGATAAAGAATTGATTTTTTTTATCAACGGTTAACCATCTGAAGTTGTTGCTTTCATTTACCATTCGTCTGCTTTTGTCTTGAGAACGAACAAATTGAAAATGTCAATGAGTACCTAAACTAAAACAAAAGATTTTTTTTTCAGCTGTCATGTTTCTAAGAAAATTTAGGTTTTCAAACAATTTTCATTGAAAAATTTCAGGGTCTCCCTTTTGTGTTGGCTAAATTGATTTCAATTTTATTCTCAAGATGAAAAAGTTCATTTTCGAAATAAAAGAAAAAATAAAGTCTATTTAGCTTCGGTACTTTTGTCATATAACGTAAATAATAACGTTATTTGGCGTTAGAAAAAGATATAAGAACGGCTTTTTACAATAGTTTTGTAGGTTGTTTGAAACAACATAGTTTTGCAAACAATGATTCAGTACAAAATCAAAATGTTTTGGCAGTCGGGAAGTTTTAATTGTGGTTCAAGCAATGTCTCTTTTGTTTCTTCTGTGCCTCAACGGAGAGAATTTTCCTACATTGATAGGTAAATTAATTAAAAGAAAACAAAAAACAGACGTAGGTATAAAATGTTTGTTTTTTTACCGTTGTGTAGATATGAAAACTGAGAGCAAAAGCAGAAACTAGGAATCAAGAGTAAAAAAAGAAGTAGCTACTCAATATTCTAGGTAATGTTGAGTAGCTACTTCTGTCACACCAAAAAGCAAATCCATCAAAAACTTACCAAAAAAAAAAGGTAATCATCTCCAGGACGACGAAATGACAGAGAACGTGATTATTCTTGTGATTCAACTGAATAAATAACTACCTATTGACTTTGATTTATCTACTTTTACGACCGTGATATAACGTGCAACGCATCTCAAGAATCGGCATCATTAGTGCAGTCGACTCCGCTTGCAGTATTGAGCACCATTTCCCGGCAGGCAGGGGTAAACTCTTCACAGATGCAAAGAACTGGATCATTGTTATGAAATTCAGAGCACTGCAGTCTGTGACTACTGTTTCTAAGAGCTTTTAGCAGATGAGGTGCTGGCTTGCCTACCACCTGTACTATCCTCTCAGGCTAATCGGATCCACAGGAAAGACAAGGTCCACAAGACAATACTTACGTGCGGAGCTGACAAAGATAAAAAGATACCGTGGTTATACAATTGTACAATATACAGGGTGTTACCAGACCACTTCCGAAAACGAAAGGGGGAGCAACAGCACACCAAAACCCAACCAAAAAAAAAAAACAGTTATCCTGAAAAATAATTATAGCCGGAGAAAACAATGTTTAAAGATTTGTATTTATTTCGCCAGCCCGCAATGTACGCATTCACGTAGGTAGGGTCGAGGCGTAGTACTATTATTTATTCTGTGTCGTAAGTGCTTACTAACGTAGGTAGGTACTAACGTAGGTCACTCGCACGTCGCGTACTTGAATGACCCGCGATGAACTCTCAGCTGTTCATGCTGTAGTAGACGTAATCTGCGTGCTGCGTGTACATTGCTGCTTTATTTATTTTATTTGTTTTTTTGCTTTTTTAAATGAGATAATTAGGTAGATATGTCTTATTATGTTGTACTGTGTGTATGTAACTAGAAAAAAAATTAAAAAGAGATAGTCAAGTAAATTTTTTAATGTTTTCAGTATCATGGTCTGATTGGAACCTCTAAGTTTTCGGAAGTGGTCTGGTAACACCCTGTATATTCTTTAATTAAAAAAAATTATGTTTACACGAGTCCCTAAGTGGATAGTAGGTACTTACTTTTAGATACTTATCATCAAAGACATTGACTACTAAGGGATCTGTAATGTGCCGTAAATCTGTGATTCTATTGGACATCTCATTTTAATTACCTAATTAATGTTCACCAAAGTAACGAAGGTAGAACCTGGGTTGTGATGTCGCTAATGTGTTTTTGATTCCGCCTAATGGAGGTGTAGGTTTGTTTAGGTTTATTTAATTACATTTACAAGGGGTAAAAGTGTAGGTAAACAGGGCCAGTGGCTCCGACGTGATAGCATTGCATATTTAGAGCGCTGCTTATTTTATATAAATCGCGAAGCGAAATGTGATCCCTACCACAAGATACGAGAATACCTAATAAAAAAAATTATACATTAACTATTGAGGTATATAGTATATTTGTGTGTTATAAACATAGATGTTTGTTCTGTGTCTAGGTTTTTCTATGTATTATAAGTATGTATTTACAAAAAAAAAATGTATGTATGTATTCTATCAGCCATCTAGTTTCCATCATACAAGCTTTGCTTAGTTTGGGACTAGACGGCGTTGTGGTTAGTATCCGTGAATTTATTTATTTATTTATCTATGCCTAAATATGAACTGAAACAGATTTTTTTGTGCGATATTCAGAGCGCTATGTATGGCTTCACATTTTGCGGTCTTTTATATGTAAGTGTTAATTTGTAGGTACCTACCGTTCTTACTGAATAAAGATATATAGGTATATATTTATATTTAAATAAACATTTTCACGGTAAGGTATGTTTGCTTCTACTTTGCACTAAAACGAATATCTCTCGTTGCAGGAACCATGCGGCGCCGGCGCCGACGTTATTTGCCAATCTAAACATCTCTCTTTGATACGGAATCATGATGATTACGTATCATTCGATCAAATAATATTAACATTACGGGCTAACGTAAACAAAATCTGAATTTACGAGAGTAGGTGCTCTAACTCGAGTTTATAAACAAAAGTAAAATAAACAATCCTACAAACAGTATAAAAAAAGACCTGCCTGAATCCTACTTTTTTTAATGAGCCGAAGGTCCAACTACCGTGCACTGGGGACGAGCCTTGTGATGCATTGCACTGCGCGTCTCATGTCATCATCATCATCACCATCAACGTACATCGGTCTACTGCTGGACGTGGGTCTCTCCCAAGACGCGCCACTGAGCCCGGTCTTCGGCTCTTCTCATCCAGTGCTTGCCAGCTATATGTCTCAGGTCGTCACCCCACCTAGTCGGAAAGCGTCCTACACTACGCTTGCCTAAACGCGGTTTCCACTCGAGTATTAGTTTGCTTCAACGATTGTCGGTTCTGCGGCAAACATGCCCGGCCCACTGCCATATCAGCTTGTTAACCCTCTGAGCTATGTCGACCACCTTGGTTCTCTGTCAGATAACCTCGTCTCATGTGGCTGTACCTAATTCCATAAGCACCCAAAAATCTTCAAACCGGAACACAACAATGGAAATATCACTACTTGGCGGCAGAAACAAGTACGGTGGTACTTTTCTAGACCAGCTCTTTCACAAGAAGGTCTACTACTACTACTACTATAAGTCTCTATAGGAGCCTTCATAGTTTATGATTTTGAGGGTATTCTTCGGGGAATAGGTATCTCGGAAACTTTATTGAGTGAAGAGGTTCTAGAACCATTAGATATTTTTGTATGGGCTCTACTGGCTCTACCTTTTATCAAATCATCATCATCAATATATATAAAACTCTTTTGAAGCTGACAGAGAATCAACGCACAGCCTATACCATAAGTCCTAGAGGTATGAAATTTGGAGAGTAGTATCCTTATATAGTGTAGAGATGCACTAAGAAAGAAATTTTGAAAAGTCGCACCCTAAAGGGTCTAGAACGCGAGCAAGGCCGCGGGCGACGGCTAGTGTTGCATAAAAATATTACTACACCATACCTAGGTATTATAATTACAGAAATTCAGTGGCTGTCATATGCAGTGTGTTTAAGAGCACGTCAAAAACCTTCCATCAATCATACAATATTAACAACGTTTCCTATCGAACTTGTAATGTAAGTGCAACAAAAATTACACACGGTAGATAAAATAAAACGATTACTAAACTCATTACTTTTAGTTTTACTTAGTGGGTGAAAACAAATAGGTTTAAAAGAAAACAGTATTGCAAGGTAAATAAACTTGGCTTTGGACGAGCGCCAGCTGTTGTACACTGTGCCTCAAACTTTTGGATTGGACTGTTTGAGCAACGTGGTTCGGTACATTCAACGTCAAAAGAATTCTTATTCCAAACAAAAGACAGGGTTGAAAGGTGTTCAGAACTGCAAACAATGGCGGATCCAGGATTTCAGTCTGGGAGGGGCTTGACCCAGGATTGTAGTTTGGGTGGAGGCTTAAAGCTTATTAGGGGTTTCCCTGACAAATCCTGGTCCACCCTTGGGTACACCCGAAGCTTTTGGTGAGGGCTTGAGTCCCATGGATATAGTACTGACAGAAAAAGTATTCAGATCTAAAAAACAGAGTTGAAGTACAGTTGCATAAGATTCAAAGGAATTAATGAATGATAGGTTTTTAGGAGCTCGTGAACTGCATACAAAATTTTACATTTCAAAAACTCATAATGAATATTATTTGGCTAATAAAACATTATTTATTGCGATGCTTTTATATGCAAATGTAGTGTTATTCTAGATCACGAATTTTACTAGCAAAGTTTCATGCAAACTTTTGCATTGTATTATGCATGCATCACTAGTATAGAGCTCCAAAGTTGAGAACATTATGCTCTCGTATGCAGATTTTCTGAATAAATACATAAAGTGAGTAACACAAATTATCGTTTTGTGCTTTTACCCGCTTGCAAAACAACTGTCATATTTTTGCTAAAGATTTCAGCACTGAACATTGCGCACCTTATGTTCCAAAACCGCAAAAGAGAAGAAACAATGCAAATTGTACGACGAATGCTAAAATTTCATCATCCTATTTTTACTAGGTAATTTATAAAAATTTGGCATAATTTCTTTGTTCTCTCCAAAAGTTGGAACAAACAAATAACAAACGTCCGGTTCCACAAAAACCTTGTCGTTGTTTACGGCAAATGAAATTTTTATATATTTTCAAAAGTAAGGTCGAATGGTAACGTAGGTGCCTACCTCCACGTGTAACTGAAAAAGTTAATAAACATTTGTACCAAAAGGTACCGATATTATAAGGTACCAGACGGTATACCGGTCCCTATCTAATGTAGAGAGGACCCGAAAGTAATGTAAACTCTAATGTGATTTACATAAAAAGACACCCGACACAAGTTAGACTCACCAAACGGCTAATTTGTTATGTAAATTACCTGCAAAAAGAAAATTATTATTTAATACATAAGTTGTACTTGAGCTTATAAAAAATTACATTACACCTAGCTTTTTGATCAAGAGCCTTGAGTTTTGTTATGTTGATATGTGACAAGCGAGAATCGAAAAACTCGCAGTTGTATGGAGAAAAATAGTTTGCAAATCTTCCGCTGGAGACGCTTATCGGATTTTCATACGAAATATCTCTCAAGTCGCTTCTCAATATGCGTTTCGATAGATTTCGATCAACAAAACAAAATTCAGAACAAAATTCCGCAATTTGTGGTTAAGAAAGAAAAAAACGGAGCCCGTAAATACGGGCTCCGTTTTTTCCTTTCTTTACCACAAATTGCAATAACCGTAGCTACCTCATGTAAAACTGTCATTGATATTTAATATAATTATTTATTAAAGCAGTTTGATAATACTTATTATTTAACTGATTACCTACTAGCATGAGTCAATTAATTATCGTAAGTTCAATACAATTTACACTAGTTCACCACGTGATATACCGTGTACTTTGTTTAAAAATCATAAATAACTCTAATTCTACTTCACTTAACTCTAGGCACTCCTGAAAATCAGTGCTAAAGGAGCCACCGTGCACTCTTAGCACTTGCTGAGCGAGTACCTTTTTTACGCATCTGTCTCTATAATTTAATGTTTATCTCATTGTATCTTTGTATGTGTTTTTGCGTAAAATAAATAATTTCTATTTCTATTTCTAAATAGGTGTTGAACCATCTACATAATATCCATTACATGAAATAAGTACCTATTACTTTTTTATTCCTCACAAACGACTGGCTGTACGTGTGGCAGTTCAGTAGAACAATAAGAACATTACAGACCACTGAACAATAACAACCCACAAACCGGATAACCACATGTCGTAAGGGATAAAGTATCTTATCTGATTCTTATATTGTTTGGTAAATATACCGGAAAATAACATGGACAATTGGAATTAGTTTTTATTGTTAGTTCTGATGAGCTTTTATAAGAGGAAATAAAGGACAAGAAACTTCTAAAAATACTGATATAATACCTCTTTAGTTTCGTAATTTGTATGATGAGACCTCGGATTAATAAAAGGATAATTCACTTCATAAAACAGAACCAAAGTGGAACCGCCAAAAAACCCAGCAGTTTCATAAATTCAATCGTACTTGGTAAAAAATATATAATAATAATGATAAATAAATATTCACGGACACTTAACACAACGCCTTCTAGTCCCAAACTAAGCAATGCTCGTGCGATAGAGGAAACTAGATGGCTGATAGAATACATACAAACATATTTTTTTATTTTTTTTATAAATACATACTTATAATACATAGAAACACCCAGACACAGAACAAATATCTATGTTTACAATACATAAATGTTTGTTCTCGGTGGGGATCGAACCCACGACCCACAGCACGGAAGGCAGAGCTACTACCGACTGAGCCATGAGGCCTGTCAATATATCTAACAGCTGTTCATATTATTAGGAATGTTCTTTGTATTTAACCCCCCAAAGTATTCAGGGTATTCGTATTACACCCGATACATATAGAAAGGTTTATTTATTTTTTACAAAAATAGCCTATGACGAAATAGAAAGCAATCTGCCCATTCATTTACCGAGAAAATATTCATCGCATAATAAAAATGTAAACGCAGTACAGGAATAACTCTGACATGACGTCAGAGAAGTCAGGAAAGGGTTGGGTTGAATACGAATTTTCATAAGTAGGTGTTATGATTAATGTGTAATTTATAGCTTTATGGCCTGTGTCCGTCATTTCGACAGACAATTTTGCCAATGTCAAGTGGTGAATTTTATAAAATATAAGTCAAGTCAAATCTTTGTCAAGTCGGCTGTCGTTTGTTTTGAAAAGCAAATAGTGGATTTTCTCTTCAAAACCTACCACGAATTTTCACATTCAGAAAAACCACTTTACACACATTTATTCCAATGGCTCACACTTTATGTTACGACCTAAGTATTATTGGTTAAAATTCCACCAAAATTAAACAACAATACTCACAATAACACAAGAAAAACTATTAAAATAAAAGTGCTATGTGTCGTTTCAAAAAATGTCAAAACTCGTGTCGTTCCTTCTACCGCTTCTTCTTCTTCTCTTCAATAATGGCCTGTGTCCGTCATTTCGACAGACAATTTTGCCAATGTCAAGTGTTAAAATTGTAATAAATAAGTCAAGTCAAGTCATTTGTCAAGTCGGCTGTCGTTTGTTTTGAAAAGAAAATGGTGGATTTTCTCTTCAAAACCTAACACGAATTTTCACATTCAGAAAAACCACTTTACACACATTTATTCCAATGGCTCACACTTTATGTTACGACCTAAGTATTATTGCTTAAAATTCCACCAAAATTAAACAACAATACTCACAATAACACAAGAAAAACTATTAAAATAAAAGTGCTATGTGTCGTTTCAAAAAATGTCAAAACTCGTGTCGTTCCTTCTACCGCTTCTACACACACGGAAAGCCATGACGTAACATATTTTGATTTGTTGTTTGATCCATCAAACGTAGGAAATAAGGTTTTATTTTCTGTGTTTGTAAGTAGGTCGTATGTCTTACGGCACAAAGGTGTTCCAAACATAAATAAACATGAGTCGTCGGTGTTTCTAGGTTCCGCGTTTGTCTTGTCTTTGTTATGTACACTGTTGATAGTCGACAGTCTCGTAATTTACTATTTACTTGACAAACCGTTCAACCCTCTGGCTCATTTTACTCGTATAGGTAGGTATATATTATTAAATCAAACACCAAACACACTCGTGTTTCATACTCATTTACTTTTCATAGTTTTTAGTTCGATCTATTAAAGGTTTTTCTGGAAGAAACAGAACTCTGCGATAAGACCACCTATTATAGGATTGTAGGTCTTTTTAGTAAAGTTTTTATTTATTTACCTATTACTTTATATAACATGAGTAAGAAGTAGATAATTTTATCTAAGTATCATCATCGTCATCATCCACAGCCCGACTTCACCCACTGCTGGGTATAGGCCTCTCTTTGTCTGTGCCACAAAAAATAAGGAAGTATAATTTTACTAAAATCTGATTTTCCTAGAGACGGATCACCGTCTTAGCGTATGGTACAGTAAAATATTGACGTAAAGGAAAATATCGAGTGTATAGTGATGCATGATGTTATTTGAAAACGCGTATCTATAGTTTAGCTGACGTCGTTTGATAGAGTTGGTTTAACCCACTCGGTTGTTTATTGATGTACGAGCTGCCTTGCCAAGAATTTTATTACAATAAATATTTTATTACCATCGATACCAAAACTACGTGTAAATACTACGTTATATGTACCTATGTAACTACAGGTTTGATCATGCACTTTTGTCTTTTTATAGTTTCTTTTTTATCGCCATGATTGTTCACAAATTGTGTGTTATGACAGCATTGACCTTATTTTCTCCGCCATATTTTTTTCGTATCAACACTTCCCAAGGGCATAAAACTATTTGTCTCTACTATTTTACTCAGTTATCCCATACATATTTATAAACGGCTAAATCCCGCGCAACGGTTATCCTTTCCGGTACTTAACCTAAAAAACCTGCTAAGCGTGTTTTTCGTAAGTAATAACCTTGTCATACATAGTAGGTACTTAGATATGTGGTAGGTTTGGTTAATGCGTTGTTTACAAACGGAGGCACTAAAACAAATACAAACCCTATACCATGGTTCTTACGCAAAGCACGCAAAGTAGCACTCTGCCAGCTTTATTTAATACTGGCTGATACTCGCGACTTCGCACGCCTGCGAAACATTCCATCAAAATATCTGTCAACCAGCATACGATGAACCTCGTGCCAAAGGCTGCTTTTGGTTTAGAGAGGTCAAGCTGTATCTAAGAATCTACGTCTTTCATTTAAATAAAATATAGCCTATGTTTCAATCCGTAAAAAGGGCTTCTGAATGGTATATGTTTCATTGAAATTGGTCCAGTAGTTTAAGCGTGATCCGCGAACGAACAAACAGACAAACTCGATTTTCGGAATTAGAATCGTTTATTTAGTAGATCTGCATATTTAGTTTATCCATAATCTTTAATTTTAGTTTTTGGCTTTCTTACAGTTTATAGAAGATAGATATAGAAGGATCGGTCCCTTAACAAAAGATTAGGTGAGTGCCATACTTACCTAGTGTGATAGGTATGAAAGCCCTTCGAAAACATCAGCATGAATTTTTCTACAGAACCATTAGTGTAGCTATACCACGCAGTATGTAACTAGAACTTAGGAATATATTCTCTCCCCACGCTCTCATCAATGATTCAGCTGCGTAAAGCCGAACGGGACATCGATAAAACATTCACTCTGGGAAAATCGCATTATTTACTGTTACTCATTGATTCGCAAATCGTGGATATCCGCGACTGATTCATTTGGGGTGTTCGCTCATACTTATCTAAATATATAAAACTCTTTTGAAGCTGACTGACAATTACCGCACAGCCTAAGCTATAAGTCCTAGAGGTATGAGAAGGGTAGTATCCATATATAGTGTAGAGGTGCACTAAGAAAGGAATTTTGTAAAGTCACACTCGAAGACTTGAAAATTGATAGGTACATGGATTCCTCAAACAAATTGACTCCACACGGTTCATAACAATTCAAAACTGTTTGTATGCTGCTACCACGCGAGCAAAGCCGCGGGCGACGGCTAGTTTCAGTACTAATATATGCGCGTTTCTAATAGAAAATACCTTGCTCGCTGCGTCCTGCATCCCGCAGTCCTCATATTATTTGATTGTATTACCAACCACAGCTGGCGTTCGATTCGTCTATGTATTCCCAATAGTTTGATTCTAACGTGTATTAAAATTTATATTCAAATCTATGCTTGAGTAACGATTTCTATATCAGCATACGGGCCTTATAACTTGGCCTTGCAAATTTTTTATCCCAGTAGTCCTGTCGAACAAATCAACTGGACTGATAAAAAATTTGTTTACGGTAGTTTCTTCTCTTCTGTTCTCTCTTCCATTTTGTACTATCATTATTGGAATTATTGTAGTATTTCTGGTAACAACAACAATGTAAGTAGGATTGTTTGAGTTGGGTCCACGTACCTGCCACGTACTCGTAGTTACGTACACAATCAGCTACTTAAAGATTAATCGCGTTCCCTAGACGGCTTCCTGGCTTAAAATATTAACATTCGTGAAGATGGATCATTCACATATTTTGATAAATAGCCGGATGGTATTCTCTGGGGACAGATTTGAGTTTCTAACATACAGCTACCGTTATATAGCGGAAAGATGGTTTGTTCAGTATAGTCACAGAATAAATTATATTTAGTATAGATAAGATAATCAGAGAGCGTGTGTGGAATTGTGGAATATCCATTAATATTGATTTGTTTGGTAAAACCAGAAAGGAATTTAGTGAATATATCATAGGATTTGGTTTGGATGTCCCAAGTCACGAAATGACAACCAAATCCATGACTTTTAGCTGAAACAAGGCAGAATATTACCGTCACCTCACGAGTACCAGGCAACCATAAAAACACCACAGAACACCAATATTTTACTGTCGGTTCCGACTCTAGCAGTTGCCACAACGACTCTAGCACGAAGAAGACCTAGCAACTTCGTCACCAGAATTGACCTCATGAAAACGAACTAACTAACCCATTTTTTTTTAGTTCTGTAATAAAAAGGTACACAGTTTGGTTAGTCTTTACACTTGATGAGCACCATGTTGTCTCAGATAGCATCACATCGAGTGATGTCATATCATCGATCACACATCACGGTTCATTTGCGACGAGCTTCAAAGTGAAGTCAACGCGTCAGAAACGTCGTTTGTCATAGTTTGAGGTCGTTTTATCGAGTTATTTGTGATACTATGAACATGTGCATTACTCCGATGTTTTGAACGCTTCAATTGGTTCGAATTTTGAAGATTTATTATGTGATAAGTAAAGTTAATCATCATCATCATTATTATATCAGCTTGTAAAAATCCACTGGCTAATAGGCCTCCCTAATATTTATTCAAAAATAACGATTTTGGACCTGAAGGTGTGATTTCAAAAATCATATTATTATGTGATGGGATTTTTATTACTAGTAAGAATTTATACGACTCCACGATCCCAATGAACTGTCATCATCAATAACTGATGATGAAGCCGAAAGGTAGTAAAACTGAAGTCGAGTTTTCTAGTAAGAATTATTATCAATTATTATCCTGAAAAATTATTTACAGCCAGAGTGGTTTGTGTAGTCGCATAATGATGAAATCCATATTATGGTATGGTATGCTAGCGACAAACGTGACCTACGCTACGACTAAGTAGTGAGTGACTAAAGTCCAGTTATAATTATTTAGTCTGGCTGGTGTTTTTATTTTTAATGAATTGGTGCATGCGCACTAACTGTATATAAGTAGGTATATCTGTTTAGATAACATTCATACATTTCGATAAGCCAGTATTATTTTTCAACGCTGATTGTAACCTCGTTCTCTCGCGATCTGATTCGTGGAAATCTTTTGAAGTCTTGGTCGTGACTCGTGACGGTCAGTGCCTGAATGTTTTCATATAGGTTATGTAGGTATAGGTGAGTAATCAGTTTGTAGCTTTCTCCTGTCAAAACTCTACTCTATTTTACTTAACGAGGTATTTAGGGTGAGAATAATCATTCCAATTTTAAAATATTACCAGTCTAGTATTAAATGATCTGTGACTATGTTTAAAAAAAGTCCCACGTTGTGTGTATCGGTTTGTTTGAATTCATCTCGGAGATAGGTAATAAATAGGGCTGAGCGGAAGTTCCTCCGGTTGCAGTGTTCGCTAAAGGAAGTTTGATTTCCGGAAAAGGTCAACTGCGCAAGACCAGGTCGAGTGTACTTACTAGTCTAAAATAAATTATGTAATTAAGTAGATATTCTAGAGTTAAAGCCCGGATGCTGATACTGAAATCGTTACTCTAATAGTCAATATATTATATAAAACTCTTTTGAAGCTGACAGAGAATCAACGCACAGCCTAAACTATAAGTTCTAGAGGTATGAAATTTGGAGGGTAGTATCCTTATATAGTGTAGGGGTGCACTAAGAAAGGAGTTTTGAAACGTCACACTCTAAAGGGTAGAACGCGAGCAACGCCGCGGGCGACGGCTAGTCTAGTATATGAGTAGATATTTTCATACAAAAATCTACGTTTGAGTCCGGATCAGTGTTTGAGCACTAAATCAAGAGTTAGAAAATTTATGCTAAAAAATTTGTTGAGATAACAAAGTTCTTATGTTACCAAAAAAATATTGGTAAAACCGCGGCTTGAATAAATAGACACTTGCCATGATTAACGACGACTCGATCAATCTTCCCTTAAACCAGTTTCTAAATAGCAGTCGCCGTCCTATCACGAACGTAAATTTAAAAAAGTAGGAGCAATATTTCTTTCATGATAACCGCTATCGCTTGTGTCAAATGAGATCCCGTTATCTTAGAAAATCTTCAAGTTTCTCACCGAAAGCCGGGGTAATCGGGCGGCTCTAATCTTTATTGAAATAGAGATACGAAAAGAATTATGGGTATTTTCTTTGTCAAAGCTTTGACACTGCTTTAATTCGCTAAGGGTTGTGTAGGATTTGAAAAGAGGATCATTGTGTTATGTTCCTTTAGACAATTTCACATTCTTGAAACCTTTGCTAGAAGAATACCACACTAATCACGATTTCCCGAAATCTCTAATCTACTAAGGTTGATTACTGAAGGCAGTTAAATGAGATTATCAGCTTCTATGATATTGTTGTTGCAGGCACTTAACTAAATGTACTGAATGGCAGAAGTCGTAGAAGTCTAAAATCAGAAGAGTTTCGAAGTTTCCTTCATCCGGATTTGAGAGGAACCTCGTAAGAACTCTTCTGAACAAACAAAGTATTAACATAACGAAAACAACTGTTTAAATATTATTTTTCCGTCGCGAACGAAATTTTAATGCTTCCAGATTGTTTGGTTAGAAGATTGGTAAATAACTCTAAAAGTTTTACTAGGAATTAGAGATATTTTATCATTTTTACAAAATTCTACTCGGGACAAAAGACGTGGTCTGTATGTATAAGTCTGTACAAAAGGTTTTGAATTTGGAATAAGGGCTGATTCTGCGACGTAATTTCTAACAATGAGGTTGACCGAAAAAGGAGCGACTATAAACGTGGGAGAATTTTCCGAATGCCTCATGGACCTGAACACAATCTACCGCCACAATAAATAGAGAAAGCCTATAAGTGTCTAAGGGGAGCTTTGTTTTGTATGTTAACTTCAAAAAAATCGCCATGCTCGTGATGAAATAATAGGATTCTAAATGATAAGTCACGTGACGGTGGGCTCGATAGGAAAAACCCGATTAATCACACGCACGTGTGATGAAATTATGGTATTCGGTAGCTACTAGTACTAGCAATAGTACTTATAATGTCTACTAGTACAGAGGGTCAACACACAGGCAGGATATTGGTTCTTGTAATGTTGTAGAAGACCGAAGAAGAAGTGGTTTGATTGTGTGAAAGAGGATATGAATGTGAGAGGAGTAGATTCAGAGTTGACGAATGATAGGAGTGAGTGGAAGAAGAAAACATGTTGTGCCGAGACCCCACCTAGCGTGGGATAAGGGCAGGGAAATGATGAATGTTGTAGAACTTAGTAAAAGCAGAATACGATGAGTTTCAATGTTTCTGCTTTAGTGGAAAGCGTATAGTTGTAGGATGTTGTTTGTTTTAGACAAAGCAGATAAGTTCTATGGAGCGGTTACAGAAAGTTATTACTCAAATTTGTCACGTCTCATGTAATGAATACGAAGTTCTAGATGCAGTTGACATTTATTACTGGTACGTCCTACTGAAATATGTTTGAGGACAGAGTTTTACTGTAGTAGAGCAAAAATAATTACTTTGGACAGAAATGACTGGTTTTACACTGGCACTGACACGACACCTACACACAATATCGGCGATGAGTTAATCTCATACGCATATGTATACCACCTTAGACGCTTTCACACAGTGTCGGAGCCGACATTTTCTTTTTTTTCTGACATGTTGGTATTGTGTAGGTGTTGGCATCAGCTAGTGTTCAGATAAATGATACTTTGAATACCTACATACTTATACCGTGATAATACACATGTAACTTTAAATACATACCGTGATAGATTTGTTTATTTTACAACCAACTTGAGGCAACTATCTTATTCATCAATAAAAATACATTTACCAAAACTTCAGTGACATAGGCAAATAATACAAATTTCTTATTCAATTTATTCAGCATTTAGAAATAACAGAATTTTAAAATATTTATTCATCAATTTGTGCGCTGATCAGTCCATTCGTAATTTTCATTGAAAATTATAAAATACCGCTTTAGAATTGAGATTTTTTTCCATTTGTATTTGACGGGCTTTAGATTAATATTTCAAGTATTCTCAGTTAAAAAAAAAGCCTGGCAGAATTTTCTTTCAGATATTGCCCATTGTACCTACCTACGATAAGATTGTTTTAAGTTTGCTTATTGGCATCTACTCTTTCTTTGGCTTTGCTAAATTGCTGTAAATATGATATTGTTCACGTGGAATGGCTATATTATTCACAATTGAAATTAATAAAAGCACTGCAAGCAGCTGTTTCTCAAAACACAGTGCATTTTGACATTCAGCTTTTGCACACTGGCCGATCCGACACTTACACGTTTCCGACTTGTCAGTTGGTCGAACAAAACTTTCGGTGACGGCACCGACGCGGTTTTCAATCGTCTGTAGGCACTAACGATATCGTGTTAGCATCGCGTCATTGGTGGCAGTGTAAAACACCCTTTGGCTCTTTGCCTAGGCAATATATTGTAGGTATACGTAGTGAAAATTGGATTTTCAAAGTTCCGCAGTACTGTGAATTTGTTCGGAATATCTTTTCTATTGACAGCTAGGTTAGATTTATGTAGAACGTGCAACAATTTTCGAGCTCCAATCTACTGGGCATTGGATAAAACATAAAACTATTGAATGGCTTTGAACTAGATTTTCCGGTATCGGAAACCGAACTTGAAAAATTATCTTACCTTAAAAGATATTTCATAATTTTTTTTCCCAAAGGTGGATTGATTTATATTATATTTATTTTTATCGATCAAGGAAGGGAATGTCATGAGTGGACGTGCTCAGTAAAGCAATGCATCGTTAGGCAGTGGTTACCAAAAATTTTTTTATAAACAAAACCTTATCACGATGCATTAGAAGACACCACTCTAAGAAGTCTCATTTACACATGCAATTATTTGAGCTTTGTAATAGAAAATCATTTCATCTAAAATACCTATCTTCCTCTTATCAAAACACTGGATCCAAAGTCCAAAGTTAGTGAAGCCACGTTGAATACAATGGACCAAATGAAGATGTCGAGATATTGCAACCACTTTGCCGCAGCGAGCGAACAATCAATGCTAGAATTGGCTAAAATAGTACAATTGGAATGGCTCCTACACTGAAGCGAAGCTGGTTCATCCACTTGGATGGGTCTTTTGATGCTCAATTTGGTTACATGTTGAACTGTTTTTTTAGACTTGACTTCTTACAAATGTGCATGATGGAGTAATCCAGAACCGGTGCTGAACGAAAAACCGGACTTTTCAGATTAATCTAAGAAACCGGATTTTCCATGATTTTCTATACACAACAATTCGGTTTTTTTTTCTTTTTTTTCTCCATGGCTAGTCTCTAGGTACTTTTATATCTAGTTCTAGATTTTGTAACAAACTTGTTCGTACTGATAATAGCCCTTTGAGTAATTGGTATCAAAACTTGAAAACAGCATTCGCTCGTTATAGTACATACGAGTACCTCGTAAATCCTTTTACGACAAGATTTTCTGCAACAACCTTTCAATAGCTAAGATAGATACTCGTTACTTGAACAAAAGTATTTATGAACTAATATCTAGTACCTACCCGTTTTACAGTTGTGTACCTATAGTAGTACCTATAGTAGGATGTGGGTATAATAGTGTAATCAATAGTTTAAATATTTATGTATAACTAGCCATCGCCCGCGGCGTTGCTCGCGTTCTACCCTTTAGAGTGTGACGTTTCAAAATTCCTTTCTTAGTGCACCCCGACACTATTAAGGATACTACCCTCCAAATTTAATACCTCTAGGACTTAGGGTTTAGGCTGTGCGTTGATTCTCTGTCAGCTTCAAAAGAGTTTTATATATTTAGATAATACATGTTTGTGTATTTATATAGGTACGTACTCCTAATTATAAACATTCATCAATTTAATCATTGACTTCATAGAGGATGCGCCTGTTCAGAGTGCCACTTTAAAAGCTTTGATTCTCAATACTACTTACTTATAGGGGAAATATTTTCACTTACAACGTAAGTACACTTCTGACGATAAAAGCCAGTTGAAACGTTCAGAGTGATTCTGAACCACGTCTTATTGGAGACTGAAATACTAGTCCAATTGAATTGAGTCCGCAATCCTTTAGCGCCAACCGCAGACTTGACAAATGAAGGTATCAAAGGATAACTGTGCCGGTAATGGTAGTTATCAGGCGGCTGCAAGCTATGGCTTTAGCTGATCAACTCCAGTGATTGTTTTACCTTTGTTTAGTTAATTGGTTTTGAGCAATTTAAATTACACAAGTACCTATGTTAAGTGACATAAGTATTATAAGTATGTATTTACAAAAAAATATGTATCTATGTATTCTATCAACCATCTAGTTTCCATAGTACAAGCTTTGCTTAGTTTGGGACTAGAAGGCGTTGTGTTAAGTGTCCGTGATTATTTATTAATATTTATATTTTTATTATTATTACTTAGCTTCGTACAAAAAACGCTAGCAAAGAAACCGATAGCTCCTAGCTCTGTTTTTTTTAATCTTGTGAATTTATTTGGTAAAATTATTATAATTAAGTATTCATTGAATATTGTTTATATAGTAAAGTGAAGGAAGATAAATGCATGATCTGCCCCAAATCATAGAGTAAGTAGTTAAAACTGAGATTAAATCTTTAGCCATCTAAATGTTTAGCGAGAGGAAAAAGTACATGAACTGACAAAATGCACAAAAAACAAAACCGTAGAAGTCATTGTGACCGACACAAATCTATACAATGACTTGTATTAGTGACGTCGTCGAAGTGGACCAACTATTTAATAAAGCTTTTTAGTTCTCTGTGGCTCAGAATAATGGCCCTGCAATTTGTAAGACACCGAGCCGCTGAGTCACATTACAGATGGTCCAGGTAGATGGAGTGGACATACTGTTATTTATCTTCTATGAAAAATTTAGAATCAATATGAAATCGAGCTATGAAAGAAGTTTTGGGTTGTCTTTACCACGAAGAACTGAAAGATATTTTTCAAAAACCATCCCTGACATAGCAAGCAACATGGAATGAGACCCTTGAAATGATAATCACGCAGGTTTTTAGCTCCTGACTGTGGATTTTTCTGCCTGGCAACTTTGCTAATACAGATATTTTTGAATGCAGACTACTCATACGAACCTAAGGTTTGACAAAAAATTATTCTAGCTAAAACCAAATATTTAAATTATTTATTATCGTAATTAAGATGTAGTGTAGGACTTCAAAATATTTCGAACATATCTCCCGGTGAAACGAGGCGTTAGAACTCAAAATAACCGGATTATACTAAGCCGTGATGTTAAACCTGTTCCGGTGATTTACGGACAAACAAATACCGCGTAAGGTTTTACAGGTAGCTAAAGGGGGCTAAAAAGTATTAACCAATATGTAGTACCTACAACTTTTTTAACAGCATGCATGAATTATTAAAAGCCTGACCCGTATGCTAATCTATTGCTGAAACACTGATCCGGATTCGAGCATGGATTTTCGTATGAAAATCTCTTGAGTGATGGTTTCTGTATCGGTATAGACGGGACGGACCTAAAACTATCGATTGTAGAATGCTAACTTGAGTAGGAGGGGTTGAGACAATACCTACTATAGCATTAGAATATTATGAAAATATACATACCAAAGTGTTTCCATCTAATTGTACCGTTTATTCAGTAAATGCCACTAACCCGATTCTACGCAAATCCAAACAATTAAATGGTGACAATGTTATTACTGTCTTTAATGGCCTAAGAGGTTTACTTTCCGGTGCTTAGAAAGCACAAGCTGAGCGTTAAGCAGAGCGGATGATTTTTCTCGAAAAAAACTGGTAACTAGTTTTCTTACCTGCAATACACTGGAAAATGATTTTTATTGTAATTTTCATGCGAAACTTTGAGAATTTCTAACTTGCTAGGTAATCTACTTAGTGTAAGTTTTCCTTTCAAGTGATTAGGATTCGTGGAAGTTAGACAGTTTTCAATGAAAACCAAACTGGTACAACAATAGCCAACAAACTTCATAACTTACTACCTCGCACTAAACAAGAAGTGACGGACATAGGTAGACCCACCCGAAGAACTTTACTGTGGGTAAATACTTTAATTAGGCAATTTTTTTTAAATTTAAAATCGCTATGCTCCTTTCTGAGCTTGTGAAGAGACGATATACCGAGACCCTAGCTTTAGACGCTGTGGTACTGGCCATGAAAGCGTTTTGTGGTTTGTGGCTTTTCATGAACTAAGGGGTGTTATTTAGGCACTAGAAATAAACTTCCTTGGCTGCGTAGAGTCGATCTAACATCGATCTAACACCAGCAATAGATTGCTCTATCAAAACAATAAACACGAAATATTTACGACCTTTTCCGTGGCACAGCAGGCGACCACATATCCTGCTGTGACGTAAGAATAATATTATTGGCCAAGACATAAATACAATTTCTACTACAAAAATATTTTTTATAAAAAACACCACAAGCTAGGTATTTGTCATGTTCTGCCATTTAATGTATAACTAAAAAGTGTGCTTATGCTGTTCTCGAAGTACAGTTTTTCCGTTCTATTTTCAAAATAATGTACCTAATAATGTCATGAATCAGGTATGAAAAAATATTGGAAATATTCTATCAACATAGAGAAGTAGGTACTTACCTACATCTTTGTAAGAAGGATCATACAAAAAAACGCTCTGTACAAACGCTAGGCCATCGTTTTTAGTCCTATACAATTTACTACAAAAAATATTTTTTTTTTTACCTAAGTTGAAGCTACGACGTAAATGTTAATTGTTCTGCGGGATGTTTACAAACCAATGTCATATTTGCACACCCCAAAAGTTTGGCACTTTTAGACCCTTATTTAAAGAGCCTTTAGCTGTTCCACCCGCGGCTATTTGGTGTTGAACCTTATAATTACCCAGGAAACTGACTGACAGTTATAATTCTAAATTTTATTTAGAAATTGTTAATTAGGAAGTTCGAGTGATCAAGGATGTTAAATCATCACTTTGTTACCTACAAATAAAAGTTGGCGTGCGTTACTAACGCGGGAATTCATAAACATAGGAGTTCCCCCTAGGGTTAGATTTAGTTCGCTAAATCTACCCCTAGTGGAAAACCTGCATGCATATTTATGAATTCTAGCGTAAGGCTCTCACAACTTCGAGCTTCAAGCGTTGCCATTTACAAGTAAAAAATCTAAATTATCGTGGTCCTTTTAGCGATTTAATATTCACTTAAGCCATGATATTAGTTTCACGTTTATTCACGTTATTTTGGAATAGGTAGTTACCTATTCCAAAAAGCTAAAAAGATATGAATTTGAAAACCCCTTTCGGGATAAAATAAATACCCCTCAGCCGGTTTCTCTTGAGTGACGTCACTTTGAAAAGTTTCCCAATTTCACTCAACACCCCTGTCAGCGAAAATATTTGAATTTTAGAATTTATATTGACGTTTTGTTATGATAAAATACCCTTTGTTTGGCGTTAAATAAGGCCGTGTCGCATGAAGCTGACTGTTACGAGTACGCTATCTTGTGGGCCAATAGTGATCATTTGATTTTTCATATCGGTTCGCCGACACGTTGTGAATGCGTCTGGTACTAAATGTATGAAATTAGCTCTCTGCCGATATCGTGTCGGCGTCGTTTCGGTGTCAGTGTGAAAACAGCTAATTAAAAATAGAAAGTTAGGGAAAGTTAGGGAAAAATTTAGGGAAACAAAGGCAAACTTATTTTTTATTGTCTCTTTTGATAATTTCAATAATACATACCACCTTGATCTAGTTGACCTTAGCAAATTATCATGACCGTGAGTTATACTTGTAGATGTCAATTTCATTTGCTTCAATTATGTGTCATTAACTCCACACTCGAAAATTAAATGGATAACGTTGTGTGGGAATAACGATTAGTATAAATATTACTACCTAGTATCATCCCACTAACATCTCATCCCACTAATATTATAAATGTCAAAGTTTAGATGTTTGTGTTTCAATCACACTGAAACTACTGGTCCGATTTGGATGGAACTTGGAATATAGTTCGTAACCTGAATTGACACGGTTTATCTCGGAAAATAAACAGAATTGAACGGGACGCGGATGAAGTTGCGGGGGAAAGCTGTCTGTCATATAAGTACTTCGTTAATTGTTTTTCTAATTCAAAATTA
The DNA here is from genome assembly GCA_918843925.1 of Eulithis prunata. Classification (NCBI taxonomy): domain Eukaryota; kingdom Metazoa; phylum Arthropoda; class Insecta; order Lepidoptera; family Geometridae; genus Eulithis; species Eulithis prunata. The sequence goes on from OU974017.1 coordinate 2,037,622, forward strand.
ATTTCTATGTGGTGATTCACGTTAGTTCGTTGCATTATTTGGTTTTCGTAGCACAGTAGGTGCTACGGCGTAGCAAAGGGTACCCACTAGACGGTAGGGATTTCTGAAATATCTTCTTCTTTTTCTCTAAAATATAAAACTCTTTTGAAGCTCACTAACAATCTACACACAGCCTAAACTATAAGTCCTAGAGGTATGAAATTTGGGAGTTAGTATCCTTATATATGTTTTTGATCTTGCCTTTTGGTCTGTACATGCATGTATTTGTGACTGAATATGCATGAAAACTATACCTATATGCTAGCACACTTTGGATATTTTTATGAGCGTCGTCAAATCTTATTTTCTCCTTGGCCAGCAAGTACCCAACTAAAATACCCTAAATCTATGACAAATTACAGTGCTTTGTTTTAAATTGAATAATCGACGAAATACATATTTCCATTAAGACTCCCACTTCTAAAGTAAATTCATCAAAGTAACGTTTGAATTTTAAGTCAATTGAATGTTATATATTGTAAAGTTCAGCGAGAATTTACAGTTGGGATTAATTTCGAAACCCTTTGATGTTTATGGATTAGAACACTCAAAACTATTTAATTATTTCTGTAAAACCACTTTTAGTACAATAAAACCACATTTTCAACAACTTCAAACAGTTTTACTAATTATTTTGAATTGTCAATATTAACACTGTTACTAGGCAGTGTTGCACTGATGTTGGCACTTAGAATAAAAATATACCATTATATTATCTAAAATATACATGTATAAGACTATTCTAAGTATTTCTTGTGGTTGAATAAAAACCGCTCGCTAATAAGTACCTATCCCATATTTCGGTTTAAAACAGTTTAGGTTAGCTAAGGTTGTAAATATGACTAAACTGTTTGAGGTCTAGGCAGGCTGCGACGACAGGGTACCATTGAGGCTGGGAGGTCGAAGAAAATGTATGGAAATGACATGTTTGAACAAAAGTCACGTGAACTTTCGTTCCAATTTTTTGACGTTTGAACGTCAACTTAGCTAAGCCATCACGTAAGTAGCTTCATATTACGTGGTATTACTATGAAAGGCTACAAAAAGGCTCTTGATATACTCCTAGAATGTTCCATTACCCGGCCAAATTCAATCAAGGTAGTTGTAACCTGTTTACTAGGAAATAGAGCTACATCTTCATTTCTCCGTATATTTATTGGAGAAAACCCGCACTAGGAAATTGTAAAACATTTTATTAAATTCAATGTTGCTTTCTACGACATCGACGAACGTATTGCTTTTACTGTAATCTAGCAGGATAGAAAAAAATACAATGTTTTATGCCCTTAACTTAGGAATAACATATTAACAGAGGTTGGATACCTCCATTTAATTATATAATACCTGTTTAGGAGATACCGCTCTTCCGTAGCAAAAAAAATATTTTTTTAACATTTTATTACTTTAGGGTAGACCGTACAGAATAGCTTAGATTGTTTAATAAATACTCGTTCAGTAACAAATTGTATATTATTGCAGATATAGCTTTGTAACTATTAGGTACATACATTTTACCTTCACTTTTGCAAACAAAAAAACTAAAATGAACAAAGAGATCAGTTTGATCTTTGATCAAATTGCGTAAAATCTTAAAACATGTGTCTGTAAAGCGTGATCACATTATGTCTGCATTGGAATAAAATGGACAGCCGCACAAGAAGATTCGTGCATCGCGTGGTATCATTTATCTTATTAGTAACTTTCGTGGTACGTCAGTTGACAAATATTTTTGACGTACAGACGCTGCATACAAATCTAACTATAGACTGCTATAGGTTTTTGAATTTTACCGTTTTTCGTAATGTTTTAAGCTGTGTGCTGCAGACTTATAAAATAAATGAAAATAAAAAAAACCTTTTACCTATTCTTAACTAAATTTAAAAAAAAAAAAAATTAAAAACCAAAATTTGATATATTTTTTTTTATGATAAAAGTAATGGAACAAGCTAATAGCTCACCTGATGTTAAGTGGTAACTTCTGCATGCTGCAGACTTAGCGTGGTCTTTCTCTAAAACACTATAATACCTACACAGTTTCATAACTTTGTGGTTGTTACGTTTGTAAATTAAAAACTTTGTAATTTTACAAAAGAACTGACTTTACTCATATAAGCGTGAGTGAGCCCATCCGTTTTATTAAAAAAGTTACTCTTTGATTTGAAGGAACCGTGCAATTTACAAGTTTATAAACCTTTGAGCGGATCAACAGGTGAGGTTTTCTGATCCGAGGTAGAGTAAGATATATTGTTATTTTTAGAACTAAAGCTCTGGTAAGATCAGCGTAAAAGTAAGTCCGGATGCCAAGCAATTCAGCGATATTTTTATATGATAATTGCTTAGTTCCGTGATTTATCCGGACTTAATATTAGGCCGATCTTACCAGCAGGCACCCTATGTACAATATTCACAATATTTACAAAATACACATGAAACAGTTGAGCTATCTACAAACCGTTGCAAACGATTTATAGATAGCTCAACTGGTCCAAATCAGTACAATCAGCAGTAGTATTTTTAGTATAAACTAAAAATCATTACAGGCTCATCATAATGTGTGATGCCTCACAGGACACTTTCAAAGAGGAGGTGCTTGGATTTTTCTAAGAAAAAGTGATATATTCCAGAAATCCGCACCAAGAAATCCCTACCAGTTTAAGGATTTTTTTCCCCCAGAAATCCCCACTGCTATGACGTAGCATGTCTACAGCGTAGCAGTGGGAATTTCTGGATATTTTTTTTCCATAAAATCCCCACTAAGTATGTAGATGTAGTCATTATATTATTAAAAGCCTTTCTTTATCCTGTGAAATTGGCTGAGTTTATACTTCTCTTTGATAGTTCACGCAGACAGAATAGATGTTGGTATGTAGCTAAAAGTAAACTAAGTTTAAAACAAACCGAGCTGCTGAATCAGTCTGTTGAACGTGAGTTTTAACTTTTAGCGCAATTAATCCTAAGTGAAGATTATCCAGGAGTTGTACAAGTCTCTGTTTAATCTAAGCGTAAATATATTGTTCGTTTCAAAGATACGCTCCTCTTAGATTACGTGGATAAAACTAAGGCCTATTGTTTTAATTAACAAAGAGTTTACTAACAGACAAACAAAAAAAATATCTAAGTAAAACTCCGTTACCACAGTGTTGGCAACTAACTCATACACGTACTTACTTTATGTAGATTAAGCATAATTAAATACATAAACACAGACTCAAAACAGATGCCCAAGTAAGTTCATAAAATATTCCATGAAAATCCACCTACGTGACACGTACGTACTCGTGGAATATTTACTGGGTGTCGTAAATAAGTTTATGGCTGTGTGTCGGTCATTACTGAAGCTGAATTACTATCATGTGTCAATTTTCATTTGAATCGAGTTACGTTGAATGAAACTCGGTTTCATTCTCGAAAAACGAAATGTGGAACGTGGGTCGAGTTAATGGCCATTGTTTATAAGAAAAGTGATTGAAATGGTTAAGCGGATACCTACTTAAGCCTATAAAAAAAAAAAAAAAAATTCATGAACATTTAACACAACAACGCCTTCTAGTCCCAAACTAAGCAAAGCTTGTACTATGGGAACTAGATTGCTGGTAGAATACTTTTAAACTTTTTTTGTAAATACTTTACTTAAAATAATTTATGTTTGCCATGCACAAATGTTTGTTCTAGGTGTGGATGGAACCCACGATCCACAGCACGGAAGGCAGAGCTACTACCAACTGAGCTATGACGCCTGTCATTGGTATCGATTCTCTTGTTACATTTTTCTAAACTAACCTAATTTGACAGCTATAAAATTATAGCCCTCTTTGTCGTTTCAGTTTATGAGAATAGGACAGCAACATTTTTATTGCAACTCGACTTCCAAACGTTGAGCGTCACCGCGCAGTGTTTGACGTATACGCTAACATTACGATACGTTTACGATTGCCACATTTATTCGTGATGAGGCCTCAGATAACAGCTAACAAATAGTCCAACACGCCCTAAGCTCTAATAAACCGATCTCTATGTAAATAGAGTCAAGAAAAACCAATTAACCGAGACCCTGCGTCAAAGCCACACAAACGACACTTACGGTTAATTTTGTACTAAGTACTAAAGCCCACGAAAGTAAAGGACACTGTTCTATTAGACCCGAAACTAGAGTTGGCATAGAGCCAAAACTTAAAAGTACGTAGATGACCTATTCCAGAGCTTTTGGGAACTAAATAATCTTTTTGTGTTGTTTGTGGGTTACTGTTAAACGTAGATAATTCCAAGTTAACATTTATAAATTCTTTTTTTTAATAAAATGGCTGTGTAACTTTTGTCATTGCAACTTTACCGGGCATTTTACACTTGTAAAGTAAATGTAAAAATGTCGGTAGCAGATCGCTCACTGGTTCGACAGCGTCCGCAAAGTGAATAGCTTGTTTATGCGTTGCTAGTTCAATCACTACTAAATATTTGTTACAAGTTTGCCTGACTGAAACTACATAGCCAATAGTACATATTTACATATTTATTTATTTAGTAGTACATATTTCGGAAAGAATGAATGAAAGTAGCAGTAAACAGAATTCCTGTAAGAATCAGTGGAAGGTTTGCATCGACAAGAAATAAAAACCGAAGTCTCGGGCGGAATAGTATCGTTTTCTGAGTTTATCTTCGTACTCACATTTACATCGACTTCCCTAAGATAATATGGGACAGATGCGCATAGGAATGAGAACCCTGTATACTACCAAACACCACCAAATAGTATCCATTGCCCAAAGAGAAACTATCGTCATCTCATTTCCCTTTACGGACAATGTTATCTTTTGTTTCAGGGTTCGATAGTGGCGCCCTCTAGACTGAACAGAGTGAACAGATAAGGTTGACCTAGCCTCGTTTTGATCTGACTTCGAGATTCTACTTCGTAAGGACTGTGTTGGCCTACACGTCTCTTTTACAAGGGTTTATTATGCGAAGAGAAAACTAACCCATATCGTAAAATATCAGAAAAGTAAATTTGTGAGAATAATATTTCCTGTTTATTTGCAAACACTTTATTTTATTTATTTACATGAATCGTAAATTACCATTGACTATAAAATGTTTTTACAAATTGAAACTGTTTATTTTATTCTCAGCGCGGAGGTGTTTAGTACTTTTCAATTAGTCTAGCATTTTCCAGGCTAGACTAATCGACAAATATTTACATCTAAAAGTGTTGCCATCCCTGAAATGAAACTGAAAAGACAAAGATGGCTTTATATAAGTTTAGCCTTGTCAAATTAGGTTAACTTAGAAAAATGTATCAATAGAATCGAAACCAGGGTCAATATTTGCTAAAGTAGGCAAAAACCTCACGCTTATCCTTCGCACAGCTGAACAATTGCATGAAATGAAATTGACGTAAACGCTCCAATTTATACAATTCAAATGTCATGTTCAATACCACACACACCTATCGAAAGTCACAGTCTAATAGAGATAGCTGGATCACTAATTTGTTATTTAGCAATTTGTGCGTCCAAGCAGACAAGATATAACAGATTTACCAGTAGGTAAATCGATTCGATTCATTTCGATTACATAATAATCTATAGCTTCTAATACCATATAAGCTCGTAGCCTCTATTTTTTTCATAACATTTGTGATGAAGTTCTGAGGAATACATTTACAGAACTGTGAAGGGCTACAATAATAATAAGTGCACATATTGGAGGAAACTCCGTCACAAAAACTGGTCATAATCAACCTGAATCCAACTAATATCCTTCGAAATACTAAATAGGGAAAAGTTGGATTTATACCCTTTGATAGTAAGTCAGATTCCGATAGTATCAAAAGATAGATTATTTAAAATAAGTGCGATATAACCACATTTGACTGCGCATTAGCAACCTGCCTGCTGCTTACTTTTTTGTACTCACATTGACTGAAGTTTCTAGTCTAGAGCTTCTATATTTATAAAACTATATCAGCTATTTATTCCTAGGCCATGGACGCCAATTGACGGGTATTCAGAGTTCCAGCCATTTTACCGATGAGATTAAAACGATTTGTACGGAATATTGCACGAGCACGTTCGAATTCTATTAGTTCCGGAATGTCAGTACTTACAATTAATTAATTTGTACGTAGATGTTCAGTTGTTTTAAGTAATATCAAATTATCTACAATATACCTTAGTATTGTCACAATATTGTCTTATTCGGTTTGGAGCCACCGTGGTATGATTTCAAAGAAAACAGCCCCCTCAAGCAAGGTTTCATTGCTAGAGAATTTTAAAACGTCTACAATGTATGGAAGGTTTAGGAAGAAGGAGGGATATAAAAAAATCGTTGGTCACGTGACATAAAAATGAAATGTCTATTCGTATCGGCGTTTGTAGAATGTCGTACTGAACAAATAAAAATATAACGCAAAAACCACAGCTCCATAACGTAGAATAGTAGGTACGTAAAAAATATAGTAACTTGTTATTTTAGTGCATAAAAATAATACGTAACAAAAAGAGATTATTTTTCCAGAGAGTACAAAGCAACATTAATGTTTCTTTAATATCACAACCGAGTCTTTGTACCGTTTTTATATTTTCTTCCAAGAATTTCAATGCAACTCCAATCTTTTTCTCGAGACGGTGGATAAATTGACAATTAGCTAGCTGCCATACTCGTAACTTAAGCCTTAGTAAAAGAGGTTGGTTTACGTACACTATCTTAAGTAGCCTATAATATAATGTGCGTCGTGCATTTAGAAAGATACTTTAGTCGCGACTCTGCGTTGATGTCCAATACTTCAAGATGTCAAAAAATAGCTTATCTTTTCTCATAAATTATTGAAATGCAATTACAATGTGATCTTTTAGATCCCCTGCAGACTGCAGACTTCCTGATTGTCCGATAGCTTGGTCGGTCAAGCTGCTAGTACAATCTGGGCTGATACTGAATGCTGTAACTACTTGAATACATCTTCATACTGATTAAGAGCCCGACCAAACTATCGGCCGATCAATTTGCTGTCTGCGCGGGGTTTAATAGTTCTGTCTGTTATAATTAATTTTCATTTAGTTCCAATTACTTAGAATTTATAATCAAATAAGTGAGTCATTCTCAGCTGTCACCTTCAATGTCCCCAAAGTGGTGACAACAGAGAAATGTTTTTGATTTCGAATTGATACCTACTATTGATTGTATCATTCTATCAATTGAAGCATAACTCAATGTTTCTAGCACAACAATGTCACATCACTGTCAGCAAAAAAAAATAGATTCTTTATATTTATTGAAAAACATATGAGACAGAATACGTCTGATAAGTAACGCGATCTTTTCAAGCTCATGAATATGGTGATAAACTGAGGGTTCGACCTAAATTCTATAGAATTTGTTGTGTTCTTGCCTAATTCAAAGAACATTGGTCTAGTTTTATCGGATTTTGGGGAATAAACAAGGGTCTGATCACCCTCAAACTTATAAACTATGTAGAGGTTCTTCTAGAGACGGATTCAGGCGCTGCACTCGGAGAACGCTTCGGTATGGGAGATAGTTCGTCCAGTTTCTGTTTATAAATTTGGGGGCAATAGCCAATAACCACAACAATGATAGGTAGGTAGGTACATAAATACTCTTTAACAGATTATTCTTATCAAGTAAGGGCTTTATAAATAAACCTATCAAATAACGATATAAAAGCTGCAAAAACAAACAATTTTCCCGCTCCGAAAGTACGAATTTTATCTCTTGCACAATTTGCACATTCATAAATTTTCAACTCCATAAATCCTAACATTTTTGCTCTGTTTTCAATTCGCTGTCAAGCCACCTTCATGTTTTAGGGTTGACAGACAACGGTCAAGGCTTTGTTTGAAGTTGGGTATAGCTTCCATTTCTTGAAGCATGTGTCATCGCCCTATATGAACGGGACAAAGTGTTGGAACCACAAGGAAACCTCCATTTTATCGCAGCTTGACATAAACAAACTACAATTATTTGACATTATTTATATCCATATCCATACTATATACTATACTAATATTATAAATGCGAAAGTAACTCTGTCTGTCTGTCTCGCTTTCACGCCAAAACTACTGAACCGATTTGAATGAAATTTGGTACACAGATAGTCTAGAGCCTGAGAAAGGACATAGGCTACTTTTTAATGGGGAAAAAGGGGTGAAAAAGGGGGGGGGGGGGGTGAAAGTTCCTTAACCTTTTTCATAAAAACTTTTTTAATGTCACATTTGAAATAACTGTCAATTGTTTGACAGTAAGAGTTGGAATGACAAGACAACGTCAATCGTATCAGCTAGTTTTTTTTTATAGGTATTGTCCTGGAGCTTGAAGGCTTGTCCTTTTGCCAAGATATTTGACATATTTTACAATGGGGTTGCAAGTTGCAACCGATACATTGTTAAATTTTACCGAAATACGGTATGGAAAACTACAGAAAACTAGATATCATTACCTACGACAAAAAGTGAAAATGAGGTGCGAAATGATTTTGTGTTCTGTGACAAGTGGATTATCGTTAGAGGTACCCACGAAAAATACCCCTTTGACAGTTGTTTACCACTTGTTAGTTTTTGGTACAGCGTACTGACGTAGTTTTGGGGAACTTTGCTTTATCCAAGGAGAATGTCTAGTTGTCTATGGTTCCAGGGGATCATAGAATCCTTCTTTTTATGCAAGCAGCCTGAGAATGTAATAAATAGACGCGCCGCCGCCGCCGTGTACATTGAGTGATGTGCTTGTACCAGCTTATTGGTTAGAGCCTTGAAACGCCATGTTCGCGGGATTTACTGGCAATCTTTCTATTCTGTCACACAAAGCGCCTGTAAAATGTTTCCTAGTCGCAATGGGTTCAAACGTATTGATTTTGTTATTATAAATAATTTGAAAACGACATTGTTTGTAAAACACTTTGATTTAAAAAAATGTGTAATGCCGAACGCAAACCGGCCCCAACTACCGGTGGTCTGCGACAGCTACTTTTATCCTTTTTCGTGCATTTTTAATAGGGTTATTAATAAACTCGATGTACACCGTGTTTTGTCTTTTTCGATCGAATTTGAATCTATGTTTGTCAAGCTTGTCAATGCAAAAGACAAAACACGGTGTAGTGTAACTATTCCAAGCTTACATCGAGATCATTAATAACAGAGCTACTTTAAGGTGTAAACGGGTTTTAAAACTCAATTTGAAATAAATTTAAAGCTGTGTAGGCTTTGTAATAGCCAAAGTTAGCTCATTCAGTAGCCGAACATATCCGAAGTAAAGTTTGCACATTAGTTTTTCGTTTCAACGTTAGATCTGAACATACTGAATTTTAGAACTGTAACTCTACGTTCTACATAATTTTGGATAACTTGCTCTATACTTACACAGCATGATTAATTAGAAGTTTGTGCACAACTATGTGCTTAACGTATTATTAAGGTTATACGCGCACTTGGCGACTAAATAGACGGCTAGCGACTAGAGGTGGATTACGCAGTTCATATTTTCCGTTTGACTTAGTTCAATATTTTTTAAATTAATAATTAAATCAAAAGAGAATGGTGGGAGGAAGCTCGGGACAGAGAACATTGGAAGTCTTTGGGGGAGATCTTTGTCCAGCAGTAGGACAATTTAAATTAGATAAAAAAAAAATTAATCAAAATTAATATCTATACTCTTGCGTTATGTTAGAGTGTGTGGCTAGATTTTTCCGTGACAATCCTGATAACATACAAACATATACCTTGTATACTTTTTACGAACAAAAACATCCCCTTTCCTGTTTGTTTTATGTATCAATAAGCTATAAATGATACCATAATAGATTAAAAGCTAATTGAATTGGATGGCCGGCCAGTTACATCGTCATAATTCATCACGCCAGGGTTTCTGAGTAATACTAATAAGCAACATAAGGTACATATAAGTACTAGTCCTGGGGATGAACTTTGGAAAATAGTGCCTAAACCACTGAGGATTTCAGATATATTTTTTATTGGATCACAACCATCCAAAGTAAAATATTTTTAAATAATTTAATCTAAACGAAAATAAACTGTGGTTCGATTCGAATTCCGGGACAAAATGTATTTGTAATTTACGGCTGAGTGTAGCTTAGCTTAGGAAATATAGTTAAATAAATAATAAAACTAATAAAGAATAGTTCAGCAATGACTTCCTACGGGTGAAATGATGAGACAACTGAAATATACCTATAGCTTGCTTCTGTAGCTCTATGAATGAAGGCGTAGGTACAAGTTTAGTGAGAGCAGTAACCTTTGGTAACGGTTTGATCGTGCCAAAAACATGTGGGCCAAATTAGTCATTTTAGAATAGCGTAGGTAATTGGTTAATTATATATTTTTACAAATAATGACCGTTATTTTCTCGAAGAACTTACCTACTTATCTTATCTTCTTTCAATAACCTTTGGAACTCATTTTTAACATCGGGTTTTAATTTTTTTTAATTAATTCATCGAAAAATTTCGACTATTACAACATTACAATTTTACATTACTAAAGTTGAGTAAAATAATGGTTTCTTCCTAAAAATGTAACCACTCAGAAACCAATAACTTGTTGATTGGTTTATCAACTGTTTCTCATGTGTATTTTGTAAATATTGTGAATATTATAAATACTGTATTAGTCGTAAATGTCGTAATCTTCTTTGTGAATAAATGTTATCAACGTATTGATTATAATTTGCACGCTTTTTGACAGCAATTATACAATTAACGTCAGTAAGTAGACAAAGATAAGGAAAGTTTGAGGGACGAATTGAAATACGAGGGCAGCATAATGACCTCCATCAGTCAGATTAGAACGAGGGTCACATCAACATAATGACTTTACACGTCAGCTAACTTCTCAGCAAGAACAGTAACACATGGAAGTGTCTGATTAGCTGATTACTGTAAAGTTCTCTCATTTGTAATCAGAGGTCTGACAGATCTTAGACAAGACCAAACTTGGGGATTTTAGGGTAAGTTTAGTTAGTTCACTCTACCCTGAAAACTATTAATAACTTTGCATAGCGCGTTCACATTATTTCAGCGGATCATTCCAGTCCAGCGCTGGACTGGATTATATCGATTATTTTATTACAGTTTTTCATAAACTGTTGAAGAAGATACTGGACTGGATTTCCTCACTGGAACGGTTACATTCAAGTGGCGGTTTACACTATTCTAGTGGCATTCCGCGCTGGACTCGGTCACTGGACTGGAGTGTTATATACTAGCGCAGTCATGTCATTAGAAAAAGTTATATTTTAAAATCTTCTAGAAAAATAGTGTTTTTTAATAAAACCTATCAAACTCTAAATCGTTGCAGATCACAATACAGTTTCCATTTCAATCTTCAGAGATTTTTTTTACAAAATCTGATGTAGATTTGGTTCATAGTAAGGCAGTGATTTTTTACCATTTCTCTCATATTTTCACATTACAGAAATGGTGCAGCACGATTCAACAAAAAAACAAAGGAAATATCAATTAGAGATAAGTAGTGCTGTATAGAAATCATTTACTTTGAAAGACAACTCACTTATCTACACAGAGACACTCTTTGTGTGCTCTACTAAAGCTAAATTGAATAAACGTTTGATTCTTACCCGCACTTCCCGTGTCAAGACGGTAGAGGCAACTTATTTCTTATCTGTAGTCGATGACAACGTCCAATCTTTGAGAATATCTCTTTTCTTAATTGTAAATACGTAGATGGGACACGAGTTTTGACATTTTTTGAAACAACACATAGCACTTTTATTTTAATAGTTTTTCTTGTGTTATTGTGAGTATTGTTGTTTAATTTTGGTGGAATTTTAACCAATAATACTTAGGTCGTAACATAAAGTGTGAGCCATTGGAATAAATGTGTGTAAAGTGGTTTTTCTGAATGTGAAAATTCGTGTTAGGTTTTGAAGAGAATATCCACCATTTTCTTTTCAAAACAAACGACAGCCAACTTGACAAATGACTTGACTTGACTTATATTATTACAATTATATCACTTGACATTGGCAAAATTGTCTGTCGAAATGACGGACAGAGGCCATTAACGAAGAGAAGAAGAAGAAATACGTAGATCCATGGTAGATTTGTAATTAGTTCTAAACTCAAAATATAAATTTATTGTTCCCCTTAAAACTTTACACTTACTTACTGGTCAAGCCCAAGTTAGCAGCCGATGGGTCCCTTAAGGAATCCCAGTTATGAACTTTAATCCAATTAGGTAATTTAGGGAACTCCTTCCCTCAAGAGTTTTAACGACATTAAATTTTATAATGTTTGAATTCATTAGAGGCAGGAAAAAATGTAGGTGTTTTGTTCGGGAACTTTATTTAGAGACAGTAAGTAATTTTGCTTTAGTCTCTTTAAAACTTCCAAATATCTTTAGACGCTTGCATTTTTTTATAGAAAAAATATAATTAGGGAAATGTAATATACATTTAATGTAATGTACATGCATTTTTTACGAAGTTGAACTATCTCACCACTGGGCAAAGGTCTCCCCCTCGTTTATATCAGTGCATTTAATCAACTGAATTGAATGCATAAAATTAGAATCAACTTTTATCAAAAATCTTTTACCAAAGAATAGAATTGGCAGAAAAAATCTTACCACAAAAAGTAAAGAATCTCCGCTACAAAATGTCGCAATTATTCAATGAGAGCACGTACGTTTAAATCAGTACTAAGCCGCCTCATTTTATCTTTATCCCTAGATTTGAGGCACGCGAGTATGAGCGTTCGATTTGTACCTATATTAAATACCACTTAAATACCACTTAGCCCCACTTGCATCAACGTGAGAATGAGGCGTTTATAAACTGCCACTGATACTACGCACTAGACGCACTGTATCAGCACTGACAGAAATTTTTAGTTCGATATCGTGTCACTATTGATTTGGCCAGTGTGAAAACGTTAGCTCCAGTGTAAAACTCATATAGGTGCGATTGTATCGCTGAACAATATTGTTTGACAGCTGTATTGCCATAAACGTCAAAGTTGTCAGATATGCATTTGCTACGGTTGCCTGGAAGAAATCGCTTTCAGCGATAAGGCCAGCCATTGTACTATACAAAGTTAGGTATAAGCTTTGCACGTCCCTAATCCTTGTGTATAATAAAGTATTATTTAGCTATCTATTTGCTTATAATGAATGTGTTCAAGTCGAAACCCAATCCAAGTTTGCTTAACCTTAGGTTTATCTTTTGGTGCATTCAAGCTCGACGGGTTTTGAACATTAATAAAATCGTTTTTATCTTAAAACGTTTATTCTTCATCACACTAAGCTGATAGCAATTCTAGACACCTGAAATTGAGTGCTTCAAGTTTCTGATAGGAATTAAAGATGGGATAAAGAAAAATACGTTTAAAAATTACGTTTACTTCATGTCATTTTTCGTATGAGGCGAACTAAGGGTGATTTCTACCGCTTAATGGGATGCTTATTTCATGTAATTTATTTGTGTGTAGGTACTAGGTATATACAGTAGTTAGATCCATCAAGCTATGAAGGAGGCCTTAAGGCGGCCTAAAAGTTGCATCAACAGAGTTGGCCACTAACTCATACGAGCTTGCGTGCTAGTTAGATAGGTATATATAACAAAATCTTCATCTCGAGAAAATAATTCTTTGGCAACACAAAATCCATTACTGTAACAATAGAAATATTATTTTCAGCCAATGGCTTTATTATTCTGATACAATATTTTCACGTGCAAATATAAAAATATTCTATTTTTATATTTTATTGTATTCAACAGTTAGGCTCGGTTCACACTAGAGCCATTAAAACCATATCACTATGGACTAGAATCAAGACAATACGAAAACAAGTTGCTAGTTATATTTTGGGCAGGTCATTTATGTTGCTTATGCTTCACGCAGACTATTGTCTAAAATCGACATCGGCTTTAGACGGACCCTTATAACATCTATAAGAAACTTTGTTTTAGCAGAGTTAGAGGAACTCTCGGTATTCTATCAGGCAACTATTTTTCTCCTTCTAAATTCAATATTTTGCCTACGAGAATGTACATAGTTTAACCCCTGGTGTAATAATCTACTTATTGCAGCATTATTGATAACTTGCCGTGGTATAACCGAGACCTCGTGTATACGTTGTATTAGATTAGGTATAGGTACTAGTCTTACCGATCAATCTATTTACAGTCGCTGGCAGTTACGGTTTATTTACGACCCTCCAAACACACGTAAATCATTCTTTTGATTATGCTACCGATTTTTCGCAATCAGTGTAGCTTTTTTACGTTTGAATCATAACCGTGTGATTTTTGTTTGACTGTTCACGTTCAGCCCTTTGATTTGTGAATAAAGTTGTGCCTTGATAAAATAATAAAATATATTTGTTTTTTTTTTGTGTGAACATTTATTTACTGTAGAAGTTAGTAAATAGTATGTAACTGGCAGTTTGCTTACGTAAAAAACCGTATGTGGTTTTAGTAAACAACTTCAACATCATTATGAGAAGCCTGGAAAAGTAACGAATCTGTCTACATTAAGTACGCCCTACAATTACATATATTTACTGAAATAATTAATGGCAAGTAGGTACCGTTTGGGTCTGTAAGCGGTGCAAAGAAGTACAGAATTGAAACATAGTAGATAAAATAAATGTATCTTCAAAGAAAGCAGTACAAAGAGATAACAAAATTACAAAAAATATTTAAGTATGTAGGTAGGTGTCGGAAAAATATTTTTCCCTTTGTTTATAGCAGAATCAAAAGCTTACAAAGTAATTAAAATAAGCAATAAGTACACTAAAGCTTAATAACAGAGTTGTATATATTTCAAGTGCGTCTCAAGTTTTAACTTTTTAAGAGTTTTATTTTCGTTTCGCTATATTTTTTCATCATCATCATCATCATCAACCTATATCGGTCCACTGCTGGACGTAGGTCTCTCCCAAGACACGCCACTCCGGTCTTCGGCTCTTCTCATCCAGTTTTTGCCAGCTACATGTCTCAGATCGTCACCCCACCTAGCCGGAGGGCGTCCTACACTACGCTTGCCTAAACGCGATATTTTTTACTTATATATATTTAGGGTAAATAATAATAAATAAGAAAAGAAAGATCAGATCCAGTTTGTCTTAAAAAATATGCAAAACATCCATTGGGGTATAATGACACTCGGATACTAAGTTTTAATTATTAGTAAATCATAGCGGACTTAGCGGACCCGTGTCATAGTAAACTACTTCGGTTTTTGGTTAGTTTTTTGTGATTGGAGTTTTTTATGGTTGTTTTATAATTTCAATAACTTTTGTATTTACCTTGCCAGTGTAAAAATAAATCACCATCATGCAGGTCTAACTTATAGCCAAAAGTTTACTGTCATGTAAATTATAAAGAAAATATATAGTTTTATAAATAAAAACCCTCGATCATCGATGTATCGATTTTCAAACCATGGCTCTTGAGAGTCAGGATTAAAAACAAATTATTACCATAAGTAGTTTGTTGGTTTTTTTTTTATGTTATTACAGTGCCACTATTATCTTCACAAAAACAAAATAAAAATGTATGTATGTATTCTATCAGCCATCTAGTTTCCATCGTGCAAGCTTTGCTTAGTTTGGTACTAGAAGGCGTTGTGTTAAGTGTCCGTGAATAATTTATTATTTATTATCTTATCTATTCAGCCAAGTACCTACTTCACACACTCTCATACAAACATAATGAGAAAATGAAAAACGTAATTAAAAGTAAAACTTTACATTGTATTTATTTATTTATTTATTTAAAAATTTCACACAAACAAGTAGTGCTAGGAGGACTTAAGGCTAAGAGCATTGTCTACCAGTCTTCCTGGGCGTGCAAAAAGGTGGTGTGGCGTGTTTTTATAGGTACCAAACAAGTTGTATATATACGAGAAATAATAAAACTACTAATATTATATATATCTACCTACATACTAAAGAATTTAAAATATACATACCTAGGATACATCATTGTATCAATACATATATTATTATATAATATATAAATACATAAACTATTATAGTAAGGAAGTGTGGAAATGTTATAGGTAAGTGGGTTGTATGAATAGTGAAAGGATATGAGTAGTAAGTATGAAAGTCTTGAAGGTAAAAGCGGTAGCTACTTTAGTATAACTTCATTAGGAAGTGCTCACGTACCGATCTCTTGAAGGACTCTCTTGATTCCGATTGTAATCCATACTCTTATGATAACTTCACTATAGGCTGATCTAACTGGCTTAGTTCAAGCACGTTCAAGTCAAAATAACTTTCAATTTGTAAAAGTAAAATCAGTTGCGTAGTTTCTACCATTTTTCTGTATAAAGAATACGCAGCGAGAAACATTAATATACAAAATGTTGCTAGAAAATAATATATGTAGGTATTTTCCTAGGTTCAGATTTAATCAAAATTATTAGTGTTCTTCATATTTATAGCGTAAGTTGAAGCCCGCGGTCTTAATATAATAAATAAGATCAAATTCCACAGAGCGCTCAATACTCAGTAGCTCTAGCACTAGTAACTGTTGCATATCGTTTTATTTATTACTAGCCGTCGCCCGCGGCGTTGCTCGCGTTCTAGACTCTTTAGAGTGTGACTTTTCAAGTTTCCTTTCTTAGTGCACCCCTACACTATATAAGGATACTGGTTACGCCAACAGCACGTTTGCGTGAAATTCAAATCGATTTATATTTTGACGTTGTATGGTTAAAAATACCTATAGGTTAAAAAAGGTTGGTTTACCTCTCTGGTAATTCTATATAATCTAATATATGGGGTTTCCCGCAATACTGTCGTATTGACGCGGGCAATCATCAGTGTGAACTTCTTACGAGACGCTAAGTTCATGCTTTCGCATCGCGCGCCTACATTCACTCTAATGTTTTGGCGCTGTCACTGTCATCTGCCCTTCGCGCCGAGTGGATCGTTCTCGTGGTCTTCTCGAAGATCTTCCTCGGACTCCCGCGTTCTCCAGCTAAGTTATTGCTGTCGAGATCAACCGCATCGTGAACGATATACCTATCATCGTTCCATCGCAAGGATTTCAATTGTCAGTGTAGAAATACAAACTTCTCTGTGCTGTGAATTTGGATTGCAGTGCATCAGTATAGACCCCCCCTTCAGACTGGATTGTTGGCGTTGCTGGTGAGTAAACCTTCCTACAATACCTAGGGTTTTTAGCTCTTGCAACGTCATAGGTCACCGCATTTCTAGATTTTTCATTCTTTTACATTTGAACCAGCGCACCCGCATCGTACCTTTGGCGGCGAATTATTAATTATTTATCGCGTGCTGATGGTTACGTTCCATTTGGTCCTTCGAACCGGATAGTATTTGTCCTATAATCTATAAAAATCTAGAATTTTAATTACGTGTAATTGCATATCGTTATAGGAAACTCGTCCTTATTGCGTTGTACGTAAGGTCTATATTGGTCTGCTTTCTTTATCGCAGTCCCGTTACGTTTAGTGAATTTAAGTTACTAATTCACCCTTTAACTTACTAAATCATAACAAAGGTCTATTAGTTATTAATAACTACAGTGATTTATGTCGTAAAATAGGTGTTTTTCAAGAACTACGCATATAAAAACCATCATCGCATATAGGTACCTATTGCGGGTAGATTCGTGCAAGTGGTTTCGTGTTCATCGAAAAACGTGGTTGGGGTTCTCACAGTCACGTCGTCGGTTTACGTTACGTTGGTTGGTAAACGTTTGTCGTAGCACCCATTGAGGATTACCTACCAACAACGAATGTCCCGGGATTGCATTCCTGACCGGTCATTGAACTTTTGTTAGGTATCTTGATTTAGGAGAAGTTTTGTACCTACGTGATTGTAATTCTATTTCGTCTCCTCGTATTGTACGAGAAATAAATCGCAATACAGTCCACGCCGCATTTGATTAAATTACTGCAATTTAATCGAAATATTCGTATTCAATTCTCTATAGAATTTGTCTAGGTATACCTATACCTATGTAGGTAGGTAGCCTTGTTAGGTAATTTTACCACCGCACCTACACTTACGCTACGGTTGTAAGATCGGATAAGTTATTTCCGTATCTTCACCTAGTTAGTGTTAGCGTTCCGCCTGGTTGGATATTGTCTCCATACCTATAAAAACATTGTGTTATTCATAATACTTGTCTTGCGAATTTCCTATAAGTTAGTTAGGGTTCATGTGGTTTACGGGAAAGTACAGCTACTTTCATACCCATACCATACTGAATTTGTAATTCGCATCGCATCGCATCGCATCGCATCCTCTTGCTTGTATTACATAATATTTGTTTATTTGCATTTGGGTTGTAAGTATAATAGAAGCGTTCGTTTGGTATAAGTTATTTACCTACGGAAAGTGCTTCCGTTCTTACAAATTGTACCTATTGTAGGTTTTGCCTTCACTAAGTTGTTGTGATAGGTCCCGCATCACGGTCGGGAAAATAATCCTGTACCTATAATTTTTTTTTTTTTTTTTGTTATTTTTATAATAATTTTGTTGATCCTGTTGTTGTGCGTTCCGTCAGGGTTCTGCGCGCTAGGGAGTCGCGTGTACGGAAAATTGGTTCTGTACACATTTTATTTAGAAGATAATTTATATTCAAATTGTATAATTCTTCTAACGCACCTAGTTTCTAAAATTTGGTACTAGGGCTCCATAGGTAAGGAAAAGTGGTTCCGTACTTATTTGATTATTTTTATCACATCAAACATTTTTGTATGATACGCATTTTTTGCACTAGCTTGTTAGGATTCCGTCATCAGATACATAAGTTGAGTTCCGAATCCGTACATTTTTTGTATATTTCTAAATCATTTCATTTGCTAAAAATATTTTGCATTTAGAATGGAGGATTTACAAAATAAGTTAAAGTTATATGAAGGCAAACGTGCCGCTTATTTTGCTCGCATACAAAAATTGTATGATACGATCGCGTATGTTGATGATGAAAAATCGCGGAACACTTTTATTGCGCAAGCTAAAACAATAGATATTATTCGTAACGAGTTTATCTCTACGATCGATAATATAAATATTCTTTCAATGAAGCTTAACCCCAAGTACGAGGTTAATTATGAATCATTGTCTGCCTTTGATGATCTTTCGTGTGAAATCAAAAATGTTTTGAGTTCTTTATCCGCAACAATAAATTCTGCAGCTAGTTCGACAAATAAGTCAAGTGGTCAGCATATTAAAATACCTCGCATTGAACTACCTACCTTTGATGGTGACATTCAGAATTTCCCGTTCTTTTATGAAACATTCAAACGTGTTATTCACTTAAATTCCGATCTTACTGATTCGGACCGCATCCATTACTTGTTGGGTCACCTCAAAGGCAAAGCGAAAGGCGTGGCAGCCGGCATTGTGCCTGCTGCAGAAAACTATCGTGTTATCTGGGATGCGCTTATCGCTAAATATCAAGATACGCGCGCGTTAGCCGTAAACTACTTGAATCAATTGTTTTCTTTGAAGTCAGCTGGTTCCTCGCCCGCTAATGTTGAAAAGGTGTTTGATAAATTTACTGCAATTGTTGCTGGACTCAAGCAATTAAAAATAGATAATATGTCTGATTTTATATTTATGTACGCGGGTCTTAAGTTAATAGATTCCGACATTGCAAAACAATACGAAATGTCGCTTCGCAATATGAAAGATCGTCAAAGCGTGGACTATGATTATTTCGTTAAGTTCGTTCGAGAACAAGTAAAGATATTGTATCGCACCGCGCCGCAGCGGCCTGAGCGGTCGACTAGCACCAGCGCTAATGCGACTACTGCAGCACCCTCTAGGGTCTCGCAGGTGTACGTAGCTACGTCACCTAAATGCTCGCTTTGTCATTCGACGCATCCCAACTTATATAAGTGTGGTGCCTTTCTAAAATTAAATGCGACTGACAAATTTAAACATGTAAAGGACAATCGTATGTGCGGTAATTGCCTTAGTAGTCAACACACTGTATCTAAATGTCAATCAACGATTACATGTAAGAAATGCAATGGTAAACATCATTCCCTTTTACATTTTGATGAACCGCTGTCGTCATCACCGAAGAAACAACTACCTGCAGATGGCACTGCGCTTTCTGTTGCTACTGTAGTTCCGACCTCAGATGAGGAACGTGTCTCTTTATGTACTCATGCGGCCATGGCTCAAACCAGTACTCGCACCACGGAAGTTTTAGCTACTGCGAAAGTGTTGGTGGTAGGTAGGAAAGGGAAGGATGTTGTCGTTCGCTGTCTTTTGGACCCAGGTTCTCAGAAGAACTATATTACCCTTCGGTGTTGCCGTATGTTAGGGTTACCTATTCGTGACGATTCTGTAGTCACTGTTAAGGGCATCGGGGGTACTTCTCAGTCGGTTCGTGGTTCCGTTGACTTCACTTTTAGCTCGCGCCTTCGTGCGCAACCTAAGTACACTATTAATGCTCTGGTGCTCGACGAGATAACAGGACAGCTTCCATTGTGTTCGATAGATGTCGCTGATCTCAGTAATATTGATTCGCAGTTACTAGCTGATGATACTTGGGGTGTGCCGGGGAATATTGACATCCTGCTTGGAGTGAAACTGTTTGCTAAGTTATTGCAACCTAGAAAGGTTACTTCTACAGCTGGAGGTCCAGACGCACTGGAGACTGTGCTAGGCTACATATTTATGGGAGACGCCCCTATTTTGGAGCCTCCTACCGCTACGATGTCTTTTTGTGCTACGTCGTCTTTGGAAAGCTGCGACTTGCGTAAATTTTGGGAAATAGAAGAAGTTCAGGCTCCTTCCATCACTAGCGTGGATGATAAGCACTGTGAGCAGTTTTATTGTTCCACTACTACTCGTACTCCAAGTGGCAAGTACGTAGTTGCTTTGCCACTGAAGATGAATGTCTCGGCGTTAGGAAATTCTTTCGAAATCGCTCGTCGTAGGTTTTTTAGCCTCGAACGAAAATTAAAATCTAACCCCCACATAAAAATTCTTTACGATGACGTCATTAAAGAGTATCTGAAAAATAACTATATATCTCTAGTGGAAGGAATTGTACCCGGTGAAGTTTCGTTCTATATTCCACACCACGCTGTCATTCGCGAAGACAAGACTACCACCAAGTTACGCGTGGTGCTTGATGCAAGTGCGAAGACGGATAATGGAACGTCTTTAAATGACATTCTTTACGCTGGTCCCATTCTTCAATCGGACCTTCTCAATATTCTATTGAATTTGAGACTCTTCGCTGTGGCTATAACTTCTGATGTTAAAGCCATGTATCTCAAAATAGCAGTGCGTCCTGAAGATCGTTCTCTTCAGCGTATTCTCTATCGCTTTCATGATGACGAAGAAATACAGATGTTTCAGTTTTCAGTGCTCCCGTTCGGACTTAAGTGTTCACCATTTGTCGCCATTCGCACAATTCAACAATTGTGTAAGGATGAAGGTCATCGTTTTCCTCTCGCCAGTGAAATACTAAGCCGAGATATATACATGGACGATATCGTCAGCTCTACTCCCAAGGTCGAGCGAGCAATAGAGTCTTCTCACCAACTGATCAAGATATTTTCACTTGGTGATTTTGAATTGACCAAATGGTCAAGTAATAGTTCTGAAGTTCTTCAAGCTATTCCTGAGTCATTGCGACTCTCGCACAGTGTCGATCTAAGTAAGGATCCGACACTGAAAATTCTCGGTCTACGTTGGTTTCCCGACGATGACTATTTCGCATTCCAGGTCAATCCTGATGAACGCCCTTGCACAAAAAGGAATATCCTATCGTCTATCGCTCGCCTTTTTGATGTCTTGGGTCTAGTCGCACCTATGATTTTGTATGCCAAGCTGCTGATCAAGGATCTGTGGCTAGTCAAAAGTGGATGGGATGATGTCCCACCAAATCGCATTGTTCGCCTTTGGGAACAATTTCAAGTGGAGTTACCTGATATCGCGCAATTGAAGTTCGCCCGTCATATTGGCGTTATTGAAAATTGTCAACTTGTAATAGTTGGATTCGCAGACGCCAGTGAGAAGGCTTATGGTGGTGCAGTTTATGCTCACATTATTAAGCCAGACGGTGAAATTATAGTCGCACTAATATGCGCGAAATCTAAGGTCGCTCCTCTTAAAGTTGTTTCGTTAGCTCGGTTAGAGCTATGTGCCGCACTCCTTTTATCAATTTTGATTAAAAGAGTTTTCGATCTCTATTCCGCTCGATATGCCATTGAGGCTGTCGTAGCTTTTTCAGATTCAACTGTAACTTTGAGTTGGATTCACTCATCGCCACATCGCTGGCATACCTACGTGGCCAATCGCATCGCTAAAATTCAAGAAAACCTTTCGGCGGAGCACTTCTTTCATGTGAAAGGGTCTGAGAATCCGAGTGATTGTCTTTCTCGCGGCTTGACACCTGCTCAACTAATCCATCATCCACTGTGGTTGAATGGACCGTTGTGGTTGAGAAAACCCCGGCAAGACTGGCCAATAAAGCCATTTGTCTCGGGGGAAACTCAAGAGATGCCAGAACTGAAGCCTATTGCTCTACCTTCAGTTACGCTGGATAGTTCTAAGTCAGAAGGTCTTGTAACAGAAGATATTCTGATCGATTGCGCCAAACGGTTTTCCTCTTGGATGAAATATTTAAGGACGGTTTGTTTTGTTTACAAATTTGTCAGACGTCTCCCTAAAGGGCCCGTCACCGCATCGGATTTGGAGTTTGCAGAACGGGTCGTGTGGCGCTCTATTCAGCGCATCTATTTCGAATCAGATCTTGATCGTTTAAACCGCAAACAATTATGTTCCAAGCCATTGCAGAAACTTAGTCCATTTCTGCATAATGGGCTTATTCGCGTTGGTGGACGTTTAGGCAACTCTGAGCTAGACTTTGACTCGCGTCACCAAATATTACTTCCTCGACAAGACTACATTGTGGAACTTCTTGTTTCCCACTATCATATAAAAAACTTTCATACAGGTCCAAACCTACTCCTCTCTCTTTTGAGGCAGAGGTATTGGATTTTGTCCGCACGACGTATTGTTCGTCACATAACGTTTAATTGCAATATTTGCTTTCGAGCTAAGCCACGACAGGTTTTTCCAATCATGGCTGATCTGCCGCAGTCTCGTGTTGAGGTTGCTCCTAAATCATTTTCACACACTGGGTGTGATTACGCTGGCCCGCTCATGATAACGTCGGTACGCGGCCGAGGCCAAAAGAGTCGTAAGGCTTATATTTGTCTCTTTACGTGCTTGACAACGCGTGCTCTGCATCTGGAAGTTGCCTCAGATCTCAGCACCGCGAGTTTTATGTCCGCACTAAAACGCTTCATCTCTCGCCGTGGTCCAATTGAGTGTCTGTATACGGACAACGCCACCAACTTTGTTGGGGCTAGGTCGTATCTTCGCGATCTCTACCAATTTTTATCGGTAGAATATCGCCCTTATTGGGAAAAGGAATTGTCCGACCATAAAATCACGCTCAAAACCATTCCGTGTAGAGCTCCCCACTTTGGTGGATGTTGGGAAAGTGAGGTGAAGAGTGTCAAGACGCATCTTCTTAAAGTTGTCGGTCAACAAATTCTCACCTTCGATGAGCTTAACACTATGTTAGCCCAAGTTGAAGCCTTGTTAAACTCCCGACCACTTTATGCACTTAGCTCAGATCCATCAGAACCCACCGCACTAACACCGGCGCATTTCCTTAGTACGAAACCGCTTGTGTTTTTACCCGCTCGAGAAGTTACTGAAACGCGTTTACACCTTATTTCACGATATGAATTAACTGATCAACTTGTACAGTCTTTCTGGAAGCGGTGGCGAAACGAGTATTTGCACACCCTTCAATCCAGACAAAAATGGAACACTCCTTCCAACCCAGTACGTGTTGGTATGGTTGTAGTTTCCATGCAGGATAACGTCATGCCCTTGCATTGGCCGTTAGGTTTAATTAGTGAAATCTATCCGGACAAGAATGGGATATGTAGAGTCGCATCGGTTAAAGTGCAAGGTGGAATGCTTCAGAGCAGACCGATTGTAAAACTGTGCCCTCTTCCAACTCAGTAAATAATTATTTGAATTAATTGCCATAGTTTATTTAGGTTAAGAGTTAACAGTTTTATTATTTAGTATAATTTCTTTTAAAAGTAACTTAGCATAATCTATTTGTTTGTTACATCGCTTATAACGTAGAGTTTGCGACGATATGCAATTATTCTAGTTTTCACATTCTTTGTGTTTTGAAAGTAGGATCTTTCAAGCCGGGGAAAATGGTTACGCCAACAGCACGTTTGCGTGAAATTCAAATCGATTTATATTTTGACGTTGTATGGTTAAAAATACCTATAGGTTAAAAAAGGTTGGTTTACCTCTCTGGTAATTCTATATAATCTAATATATGGGGTTTCCCGCAATACTGTCGTATTGACGCGGGCAATCATCAGTGTGAACTTCTTACGAGACGCTAAGTTCATGCTTTCGCATCGCGCGCCTACATTCACTCTAATGTTTTGGCGCTGTCACTGTCATCTGCCCTTCGCGCCGAGTGGATCGTTCTCGTGGTCTTCTCGAAGATCTTCCTCGGACTCCCGCGTTCTCCAGCTAAGTTATTGCTGTCGAGATCAACCGCATCGTGAACGATATACCTATCATCGTTCCATCGCAAGGATTTCAATTGTCAGTGTAGAAATACAAACTTCTCTGTGCTGTGAATTTGGATTGCAGTGCATCAGTATAGACCCCCCCTTCAGACTGGATTGTTGGCGTTGCTGGTGAGTAAACCTTCCTACAATACCTAGGGTTTTTAGCTCTTGCAACGTCATAGGTCACCGCATTTCTAGATTTTTCATTCTTTTACATTTGAACCAGCGCACCCGCATCGTACCTTTGGCGGCGAATTATTAATTATTTATCGCGTGCTGATGGTTACGTTCCAGATACTACCCTCCAAATTTCATACCTCTAGGACTTATAGTTTAGGCTGTGCGTTCTCTGTCAGCTTCAAAAGAGTTTTATATATATTGATGATGATTTATAAAAGTATGGATACCCAACACCGGTTTACACAACACAATTCAAGGTGCATTTAAAAGGTATAATAAAAGTAGGTGCTACCACAGTTAAAGGGTACCAGCATGCGTATAGGAACAAGCAACTTATACAATCGTTCAGATCTTTAGCAAATTGACATTTATAGCCTGAGTATTACGCTTAAATAACCATTAGGTATACATTTCATCGCAATGATGTAAAAAAGACAAGAGAGCCAAGACCCAAACTTTTTTGGATCAAAATGATATTTATTTACGTATGCTGTGATTTTATATCTTTAGAAATCTTGTACGAGAAGTTGTTTGCCGCTTGTTAGCGTGTGGAAACTGGTGCTAACACAAAACTCGGTAACTGCATCAGCCTTCAGGAGCACAGCACGCTTCTGCATGCACGTAAATATAATCATTAATAAGCCAGCCTCCGGCAGTATTCCGCATAATTTACATTGTTTATGCACTACCAATATGCATCGCTATAATAATTATGATCGTCATATTTTCAGCTTGGCTTTATTAAAAGTCTAGGACTCAAAATGTTTTGCGTTTTAAACAGGCAAATGAAAATGCCAAGAGTGTTTTTACACTTCCACCGATACGACATCGTGGAGAGTACTTATTCAATTCAATTCTTGTCTGAATTGCGAGACTACTTATTAATCGCGTAACTAACGTGACACTGCACATCTCCCACAATTTAGTACTAGACAGATACGTTCACGTCATGTAGGCCATGACAACGATATTTTTTCTAGAGCAACTAACAGGATAACAGAACCCAACGTAACCCGGCGACGTCGAAGACTCAGGAGGAGATAGCGCGATGAACTCGATGCACATCTAACATCTTGACCTGTAACAACGTTAAATCGCGAAGAGTGGAAGGACGGAGGGGAGGCCTTTGCCTTGCAGTAGGAAAACAACGGCTGAAAAATAAAAATAAAAAACTAACATGAGATGTCGGCATCATGTTGCTGTTGTACCAGTCAGAGTGCGAGTTCGTGCAAACACCCTATAAGCCGACTTCGAAACCCTAAAATGATAAAGTAGGTAAACACCGGTCATTAGGCCTAAGCACAACTTTACGACTCAAACTCACTTTCCAGAACTGAATAAAGTAAGATTCTTAGGGACACTAAATTACCCACTTTAAGAGTAAAACATTTAGGGCGTCCCTAGGCAGTTAGACAACTCGAGGGGCGGAATAAAAGAAGGTTGTAAAACGGGATTTTCTGTGCTTAGAACGTTTTGACCTCACATCAGAGTCTTAGCTTTTTTTTATTCGCCTCTTCATACTAGTTTATTATGAGAATATCCTCAGACAAGAAGCTTAAAGAGCAATCAGCAATGCTCACGTCTCCTACAACTTTTCTAGTTAAGTCGACTAAGCTTAATGCAAAATGCATTTTGTGCAGAATAATTCAAAGGAACAGTAAAAACTACTGTGTTCAACCCAGATAATACAACTCTATGTTCCAAGAAATAACAGCGTACAGCTTGAAGTTTTCTGCAAAAACTAGCATCTAAATGAAATGGATTGTTTTTGCTTCATTTGGTTTACAGTAAGCACTTACTTACAGGATACCTACTACTGGACAAGATCGGTCACACGTACCTATAAAATCATTTAGATTTACATTTTTTTTAACTTGACAAAACTTACGGGACAAAACTTACGGGAAATGCTAACGGTGGTGCCGTCGACTTAATTTACCAGTGCTAAGTCACCTAGGTGAATTAAGTATACTATTTAGTAGACCTAAATACTCTTAGGTTCATCAGATGTCAAGTGGTTACTTATTCTTTTTAAAAATATGCCTTAAATACACGTGTACTAACTCCACTAACGTCGAAGTAGAGTACTTTTACACTGTACTTTGCACCCTCCGTCTTTACGTAGTATAGTAAAGGTGTTGCATGGATCTGTAATATCTCTGGCATCCATACCATACCATATTTTGAAACTTTCAGTACGTTGAAATTCTGATGGGTTCCGAATACCTCCGTAAATGGCACAAAAAGATATTATGTCGCTTACAAAAACAAACACGTATCCAAAGAGACTATTCTCGCTAAGATGAAAGAGCTGAAAGGGAGACGTGTGATTTTACGCCCTAAAAAGCACAAAGAGCACATACTAGACGTCTCATCCCGACTTGCAGACGATTCCTTCTGTTCGTATAAAAACCTTCTTGGATTATCTCCTATGGGTGTGCCTAGTGTTCTTTGCAATTTATAAACATTTCAAGATAAAACCACCCAACTTCTTAGCTATGGAAGTACTGGCATATCAATTCAATTTGTATTTTATCATCAATGTAGTGCTAAGTGTAACACCGACCACAGTCACTGGTGGCACAGTCACTTTTTATAGTTTCATATAGTGTAGTAAGTGGCCACCATATTGAAAATTAAACAAAGTGGTCTGCGCAAGCCAGTGGTGGCTGTCGGTGGTCCGGTTTCCCATAAATTTCGAGATGACTTCAGAGTCTGAAAGTTGACTCCACGATCATCATATCTTCACCCGGTACTAACCACCCTAACCAGTGCCTCCCCTAATTTAGTGACATCGATCACGATCCAGCGATAATCTTACCCATTAAAGCCCATGACTTTGAAAATTGCATAAGCTAGCTATCACTTTTTTATTTCATCACCAAATATTATTACATAATTTCCCTTAAAAAAAGTTAGCGTATAATTAACTTATTAGCCTACAATATGGCTAGATCGTTATACTGCTAGAGCACGTAAGTTAATCTTGGCGTACACTATTTATTTAAAAAAAAATTATAATAAGTAGAATTTCGGCCAGCAGTATAACAAAATGAATCAGAAGTTATGTAGATTAGATATTTAATAAAATCAGATTAAGAGCAAAGAAATTCCGCCCTCGTAAACTTCTAATTAGATTATTACTCTACTAAAAAGTTTCATCCACGTAAAAGTGGCTAATTGAAAGCGGGAACAGCCCATAAATTCGGATTGGGATATAAATTCTTAGTGGCCAGTCCCCTTAAGGTCTAGTTTCTAAGAACTTGCAACCGTGATTTGACGTCCAAACTAAATACGACCTTTTTGAATAAGGAAATAAACATTCAAAAAGGTTTCATATAGGGTTGTCATAAATTGAACACCACTCCTTAGAAAACCAATATCTTGTAGAAATTACGTCGAAGGTAAAAACCAAAAGGTACGAGGCAATCTTGAGGGTCTGAAGGCCCATATTTTATTTTAATTAATGGTTATTCGGGTTTATTAATTAAAATTAAAATACATTATTATGGAATAAAAACAGAGTAAAGAAATGACGGAAATTGAAACGATGATTGCTACAATAGTTATAAACTATATAAATCACCCCATTGTAAAATAAATACGTTAAATGTGAACTCAATTATTATTTTATTGAGACATTTTATTATTGTTTTAAATTTATCTAAAACTAGCCTTCGCCCGCGGCGTTGTTCGCGTTCTACCCTTTAGAGTGTGACGTTTCAAAATTCCTTTCTTAGTACACCCATATACACTATATAAGGATACTACTTTCCAAATTTCATACCTCTATAGGACTTATAGTTTATAGGCTGTGCGTTGATTCTCAGTCAGCTTCAAAAGAGTTTTATATATTTAGAATTCCATTCAATTCAATTTTCAATTTCAAAACAAATTGTCGTTGGTTATTTTTCTGTAAGTAATAAATAAAATAATAATAATAATAAATATTCACTGACACTTAACACAAATATTTACAAAACTCTACCTATTTGTTAAAATAATAAAACACACGTAGATATACTTTTATAAAGCGAAACTTACCTCAGATCTGAAGCCACTTCTCACAAACTTCTTTTAATGTTGGTGATGGCACCAAGACCTCACAGTATCAAGTACAACTAAATTCATTTTCCACACAAGTTTTTCACTAATAATAATAATTGTACCATCCAATTAATAAATAATAATCACTGTCAGACCATACAAAATTTTCACGCAAATTTTCACCTTTACTTTTCAATAAATAGTTTGAAATTCAAAATCACCATCTATAGACGAGAAACTTTTTTTTTTATGACAAATAACTGTTTTGCGAAAAGCGCGCGTCCGCGAGCGTTCGTCGGAGTGACACTGCTTCACTCGACGGCATCCAATAGCTATTTGAAGTTCGAACGCGCCAGCGTCCGACGTTCTTCGAAATTATCACTCGAGTGAACTGATCATCAGTGATCAAGGGTAGTGGATAACACTTAGATTAGAATTTGGTGCTTGTAATAATTGGATGGAATTCCTGTAAATAATAATCAGTTTCAACTGGGCATTGTGAAGTACCTACTTCTGATAAAGTTTTAATAACGTAAAGAGGTTTTATCAAACCCATTAGTACAGCTTGCCATGCATAAAATTTAGATTATGCTTGTTTACAATATGAAATAGTTCTAGCGGTATTTTATAATACCACCGAGCGAAGTCTGGGTAATTATTTTCTAACACTTTACGAATTTGTTTGTTGAATAGTTACGTAAACCTGATGAGAAGTATTTGTTTATCAGTTTGTTTAACCGTAGGTATTTGAACACTTTGCTATAAATACTAAGGCTACGTGCGCACTTGACGGCAAGAAAAGCAGCCGGTTTATAAAGTCGAGAAGCTCTCAATTTTGTAAATTAATTCCGCTTTTATATCGCTGTTATAGAGTCTATATTTCGATCAACGACTGTAGAGTCATTGATCAAAATATAGACTCTATAACATTAGTTAGCTATCATCGCACTTTACGGCCATAGCTACAAGTGCGCCTGTAGCCTAAAGCCGTTTAGATCTCAAAAAATGAAGTTTCAACCTTATTCATATTTTACCACAAAAAAATTACAAACAAATACAAATACGGCAGCTAGGATAATTTAGTTACACGAACTTGAGAATTCCGGAGTCTAGGTATGCAGCGGAAAAGCCTAGGTATCTCAAAATTCTCAAATTCCCATCCCATCAGTCCGATCCCAATGGACGACGTATTTTCTACATACATTTTACTTTCTATCTAGCTTGTTGAACTGACTACAACTTTACCACTGTGCGATTTCCTGCTCAGTAATTACGATCCCGAATGTTGGTAGAAGCGTAAACTACTTGCAGCAGTCCAAAACTTTTTGAATTTAATGTTGGATGTCATCATCTTCATCATCAACCTATATCGGTCCACTGCTGGACGTAGGTCTCTCCCAAGACGCGCCACTGAGCCCGGTCTTCGGCTCTTCACATCCAGTTTTTGCCAGCTACATGTCTCAGATCGTCACCTCACCTAGCCGGAGGGCGTCCTACACTACGCTTGCCTAAACGCGGTCTCCACTCGAGTATTAGTTTGCTCCAACGATTGTCGGTTCTGCGGCAAACATGGCCGGCCCACTGCCATTTCAGCTTACTAATCCTCTGAGCTATGTCGACCACCTTGGTTCTCTGTCGGATAACCTCGTTCCGGATTCTATCCTCTATGTTGGATGTAAAGTATCTTTAATTTCAAAGCTGTGTTCGCCGCTGTCAGAATATTGCGGAATGGCGTCTCTGTGTACAGGGATAAACGGGGATAATCAGGGAAACCGATTATCATTCTGACAGATAGTTAGTTTGACAGATCAGTAGGGCTACTCTTGGCTACCGCCGTTCCAAATTGGACACGGATTTTGACAGGCCTCGTGCCATTTTGTACTGAAAAATGACATGACTTCTGTCAAATTCCGTGAATCCGGATTAGAAGAAGAAGAAGATTAGAACTGTGGTCGAGAGTAACCCACCTGACCGTGTATGGGCATCGCATTCGTAGAAGTATAACCCATTAGGAACTTACTCTAAGTATCATTTACTTTGCATGAAACACCCATCGCATTTGTCATTGTACGATAGCGTTGTAAAGATTACTAACATTCAATTTATTCTCAAAATTAAAGTATCACACTGGCTCGAACTGGAAAGAGTAACACCAAGAAAATGTGTAGCACTAGATCTTAGTTTGCATGCATAATATGCATATTGCATATATAGTGCATCATACTAAGGATTCCTACAACACCGAAGTGAAACCAAGCATAATAAAATTGCTTTCTGTCCACCTCAACTATTTCAGAGAAGGATATTTCCACCTCTTGTTTTCAGATCTTTTGAGATGGATCCTACGTTTGCACTTTCTAACCCTGTCATAAATTCACCTCTGTATATTTCTTTATTTATTCTTGTCTAAGTCGCTTTGTTTTCTGAGCTAGAAATCTAAAAACAAAAGTAAAAAAATACATTAATAGTAGGTACTTTTAACAACAATATTTCGTAATACGTGTTATGCAATTTACGCATGTTAGTTTTATTTAGCCGTGAAGTTGTTAACAGTTTTCATTTGACATTTCCTGTAAATTAATTAACTCGTTAAAAATACTAAATTCTGTATTCGTACGAAGATGAGTGACAGTTGGCATGGCAGCCCATTGACGTAACTTCTGGTATTTTTGTATCAAATTCCCAGAAACATAACTCAAGAATAACAATTTTTACTCTGATACTGCGGTATCACAATATTTGGTTTCTTTGAAGTAGGATTATTGTAAACTTATCCATCTTCACGTCTTTCACGGTTCCGGATGCTGGTTAATTTAACCCGCTGACATACAGAATACAGAGAGGTTAGTATTCGTTTGAGAACGTTTTCGAGTTGCTCGCGATTTCATCTCTATATAGACTACCATAGGCTACTAGATAGCTGATTCGAGTTTTCACATTTTTAGAAACAACACATAGCATTTTTATTTTAATAGTTTTTCTTGTGTTATTGTAAATATTTTTGTTTAATTTTGGTGGAATTTTAAGCAATAATACTTAGGTCGTAACATAAAGTATGAGCCATTGGAATAAATAAATTATAAATAAATAAATAAATATGAGTAGACATGACACAGTACTTGATGGCAATAGTTATTAATTTATTTATTTGTAATAAGGTTCACGTAAAGTAAATAGGTTATAGAGATATAAATAAGTAATGAGTAGAGCAGTTTCTCTACAAGAAAAAAAAATTAAATTAAAAAATAATAATTTTAATAGCATAATGTACATATTATGTACCTACCTTATTATTTTTGATGAGGGCGTCACTGGCTCGAGTTATACAGAAAGTAATAAAAGAAGGAGAAGAAGAACTCGTGCTAGCTTTCGGTTCAGGTACTTTCAGGTACGAAAGCTATTTAGGTTCGAAAACAATTATAGACGGTAAAAGCATTACAAATAGAATGCGTAGGTATACCTGAGAAGAGATTATTTATACAAGTATGTAGGTATTTTAGGCTAAGAGTTTACTAACAAATAAACGAGCTTTAGTTCTAAATATTGGGTAATATAAACAATTTATGCACTCAAACACTCATATAAACAAATGTAACGGTAAAAATATTAGGTACCTACTACAGTCTGTTCCGTTGGTAAGCTTTGGCCACACCGCGGTTACACTGACTGCGACCAGTTGGCAACATTTT
Source organism: Eulithis prunata (assembly GCA_918843925.1). NCBI lineage: Eukaryota > Metazoa > Arthropoda > Insecta > Lepidoptera > Geometridae > Eulithis > Eulithis prunata. The sequence goes on from OU974017.1 coordinate 2,070,181, forward strand.
TGAAAGAAAAAGTTACTAGGGTCTCATTGCAACTGGTTGCATATTATTTCCTAGGGAGTCACAATTTGGAACTCGTTAGGAACCTATTCATACTTCTTGACATAAGTAAGTCAAACATAAGAGGTATTAAATATATAAAACCACTGAAAGTAGCAAACAACAATGCTATGTACACAAGGTTCAGCATAAATATTATTTTGATCCAAACAACTTTGCAAAGATGTATGGAATACTGGTTTGTTTTTCGCGCTAACACGGGTGGTTCCAAAGAGGAAGTGGTTCATATTGATAGGTACATAACCGCTCGAAGTTTTGGGGAGAGATCTGAATACACTTTGCTAAATCCTACATAAATACACCTTTGCTAAATGGCGGTATTGATGCGATTTGCAAAATTTAGGGTTTTATTTTTAGTACGAGGTACATTCCCTCACGAGATCTCAGTTCGGGGCGAACTACTAGTTAAATAAAAACCAAGTGGTAGTTCATTCCCTACTTATAGGTAAGTAATTATTTCAATTTAAAACATAGGTACACAACTTACATAGAATTAGCTAATGGTGCTAACGCTTGCCTCAAACACTTAAGCAAATTAAAATTAAAAAGTTTTCTCATTTGGTAATAGAATGCATTATATCATTGAGTATGTTTTCAGAACTTTTTTGCTCCAGACGTTGATAAAAAAAACAATTGAATGTAGGAAATGAAGTAGGAAAATAATTTTGGGCTTACTACGATATTGAAGTAGAAATTGATCACAGAATTGTCATCGTATCTCGAGATTGTTTGAAGACGTCCAATCGGAAATAATAAAATATTTCTGTGGACACGAGTTTTGTCATTTTTTGAAACGACACATAGCACTTTTATTTTAATAGTTTTTCTTGTGTTATTGTGAGTATTGTTGTTTAATTTTGGTGGAATTTTAAGCAATAATACTTAGGTCGTAACATAAAGTGTGAACCATTGGAATAAATGTGTGTAAAGTGGTTTTTCTGAATGTGAAAATTCGTGTTAGGTTTTGAAGAGAAAATCCACCATTTTTTTTTCAAAACAAACGACAGCCGACTTGACAAATGACTTGACTTGACTTATTTATTACAATTTTAACACTTGACATTGACAAAATTGTCTGTCGAAATGACGGACACAGGCCATTATTGAAGAGAAGAAGAAATATTTCTGATATATTTAGACGCTAATAAAATAAATACCTATTTACTTGTGCTGTCCACCGGATAGAAATTGTTGTTGGCTTTGCCTTTTAGTGTTGAAAGAAATGAAGACTTTTTCTCTGCTGCGCTGGAGGATAATTTGCGCTAGCCTATATAGCCTGTTCCACTATTAGTAAAGGAAAAGTCCACCCAAGGTCCACTTCATCTCTTTCCACGTTTTGCGTGTACCATCTGTCATAACCAGCCAAGAGACCGCGGGCTACAAATTATTTTGCTAAATATTTTTTGTATTACGGTTTGTATAACTCAACTGCTTCATGTGTATTTTGTAAATACTGTAGTAGTCGTGATTTTCTTTGTTAATAAATTTTATTTTGGCAAAATAGTGGTGTTCTTAAAAGTTTTATACTACAAATAAACAGAGGTAAGAAAAAACCTCTACCTAATTGTGCTTTATGGGAAGAGAAAGCAGCAATGTTCAAGGCTTCATCACTTGGAAAGTAATTTGCTGCCCACTATACAACATTCATCCGAAGAAAAACTCAGTCTTTTGTTTTTATTAGGTTAGTTATTGGTTCCACTGTAGTTCGTGATAATATTAAAAACAATAGCTCTGAAAATAACTTTGTGGGTCTTTTTAAAGAGATTTTCATTGACATTGCTTGAGTGATTAATCCTTCCTATTAATATTATAAACGCGAAAGTTTGTATGGATGTTTGTTACTCTTTCACGCAAAAACTACTGATCCGATTTAGACGAAACTTAGAATATATATTGTCCGTGACCTGGATTAACACATAGGCTACTTTTTATCCAGAAAAATTTACGGGATCCACCGGGACGCGAACGAAGTCGTCGGCGGCACCTATAGTATCAACATACGAGCCAGCGTAGTATGCGACCTTTAAATTTGAACTTAAAATGAAGAAGCAGAGTCAAGTCTAGTAAAAATATAATTGGGATTTTGTTGGGAGCCACAAAGGTCTAGCAAAGTCCTTTTTACTTGGTTTTTCCTAGCAGAATTTTCCCTCTGAATGCATTATTATTCTATGCATATCCCCTTTCCTTCAAGCTCGCCCTTGACAGAAGTTCATTGCGGCTTCCAAGACCATTTAGATTGGCCTCAGCTCTCTCATTTCTCAGTGTCGTTATTGTTTACAGCGAGGAATTGTTGCTCGTTCATTTTATTGTTATACTTGTAATGTGTAACACACCATAGCAAAAAAAATCGAGAAGGTAAATTGAGTGATTTTTAGACAACCAAAAAATTATTAAAACCTAGATTAACGCTGTATATAATTACATACACTTGTGTAACCGTTAATTCATGACATGATGACGTGTTATAAGTAGGTACTTATCTTTAAATATTTCTTGGAAGCATAGAGTTCAGTGCCGAATGAGTTTCATCCTTGAAAATCGAAGCAAAATCGAAGATCGAACTGCATGGTAGTTGGTTTGTATGAGAATGCTCGATCCACCATAAGTTATCAAAAGTACTTCGTATAAAAATGCCTACAAATTTTTATCCTATTTTTGAAAATTAATCTAAATAAAACTCAGACTCGCCACTTAGACGAAAATAAATATTTTTACAAATACCGCATATTATTGACCCATATTTGTGTTACATAGTCGCTACCTCTTTGTTACCCCCAAGAAGGAATGGTATTAAAAATTTTCCTTTAAAAGATTTTTCAAAGTTTTACCATTTTCCTTTACAAAGTGCTGACCGTCACGCATGTAGTTCAAAGTGAGCGTGACTAACTATGCAAGCTGAAAAATATCCCGTCGCCAGCATTCACGACCAACATTATTCAAAATTTACGGCAACGGTTAACGTCATTTACTGGACGTTTAAAATTTGATCGCGGATAGCCAAATGTGAAATATTTCTAGTTTTTAACCGACTTTAAAGAGAAGGAGGAGGTTATCAATTCGGTTTTATTTTTGTAGTGTTTTTACTTAAGAACTCCGTCATTTATGAACCAATTTGAAAACTTCTTTTTCTCTGACAGAGTATATCCTCCAGATTGGTCCCATAAAATTTTTACTATTCGAGCTACTGATATGTTGGTATGTTGGTAGTGTAGGGGATACTAGCTAATGCCGATACTTATATAATAGGAAAGTTCTACTAAGTATTGGTTTAAGATAATATTATCCCGAGTGCCGTTTGAGTTTTGTAAGTCAAAATAAGTACTGTTACCTTATGGATTACTTACCAAGAAAAATTAAACTTGTGACAAAATAACTCTCCTATTTACCTGTACGTTTTCGAAAGATAAATTAAACCCTGAAAAAGCCTATCGCAAAAGCTCGAGAAGTTTGTTTATGAAATAGCCAGAAATAACGAAGATACTTACTGAGGCCACAGAATAAATAATAGTGCAGGTACAGAGAGCTCACTTCGTGACGTAAGTAAATAGCTACCTACTACGTATAGCACAGCGCTGATGCTAGAGGGACATAAAAAAATACCTACAAATTGCTTCTTTTTATACCCTTAATAAGACAACAGCGCAGATGGGAAAAAAATGTCGACCAGGAACGGGAGGGCAAAGTGGAGGACGGCCCCCACCCAAGGGGCAACCCAACAGTCAATAGGTGCAGAAGGCTCAAAAGTTTTCTTTCTGTGAAAATAATAAATGGGGGGGGCTTATAATGTCCTAACGGACTTCTACAGGCTGATAATGATATCTACAGTACACACAGCACAGCCTTGTCTCTCTGAAGTTAAACGCTAAACCCCCCACTTCTCACTTTCCTCCGATCCAAGCCAAGAATAGCGTCTGCGGAGATACCTTCAGCTATGTTATGAGGAACAAATCGAGACTATTGTATACTTTTAGCTTCATTCATAAAGTGTGGAGTGCGCCAGGCCTTCTGAGACATCAATGGAATGCTCCAGACACGGCCAACCCTGGAATGTTGGTAGATTAATGAATGCGGATGCCATCTTGCCTTTATTAAACTAGGAAATACGAGTAGAGGCTAAGGTTGGAATAATTTTTGATAATATAAAGAGGTCGAGTTTTGTTATAGGCTTAAAGATGGTGATTGCTTGTTTGTCCAAGTCACAGCTCATAATATAATACTATCCAAATTAACATTGTACAGTCGTTAGAGAACAGAACCGTTTCAAAAGAAAGAAAAAATTAACCAATTCACTAGTCATGTAATTAGAGGAGTGTATTAAATATGCGTGTGAGTCTCTAAGAGATGACTTGGTATAGAAAGACACACTAGGATCGTAGCGCTGTACACCAAAGTATGTTTTTTTTTAACTCTCTCGGTTAGTTAAACTTTTACAAAGGACGTTTACTCACAAAATAGTAGGACCACTTTGTTTGTGGTTACCTGCCGTTTCGAATTGTATTAGGAGGTGGCACGCCGCCAACTAACCAAGACCAAGTTTCTACAACTTTGTTTGTGTCTGTCTATCGGTGGGCACTCCACATTGAAATTCAGTTGATAGTGGGGCTGTTTGAACCTAACTTTAGATTTTTTGTCCAATATTTTTTGTGAGGCCCACGCTGACGTCATCTTGGTGGAGTAGCTTTTATTGCGTAGGTGGTATCAATCGGGTGTTTTTTCGTGGCCATTATTTCGTTCCTTTATGTTGTAATAAGCTCTCGAGTGATAGTTTTTCTTATATTTGGAATTTAGGTTACTTTTTTTGACAAAATTTGACCTTTCGCGGTTAGGTACCTAGATGTAAACAATGTCTTTTTATACGGTCGTGATGGTGCTCATGATCGTCAACTTCTGTCGCAAGTCGCTGAAAAGTAAACCACACCTTTAGCATAATGACCACTTGTGTCCCGCAGTAAATTTTAATAGCTCACTAAACTCTCTAATAATAACTTTGGATAACAGATGGGGTTACAATCTCGATCTTAGATAACAGTCGTATTCCTAATCGTCACGAAGATGGTTTGAGTCACGAATTTACAAAGGTGGTTACTCAAAGTTAAGCGGGAGGTTTGGAAACATACTGTATGTTTAGTCTAATTAAACCGACCTTAATATTGTACATACAAGTTGAACGTTTGCACACAGGTCGATACCATCACCTACACAATGTTGACTGACATATCAACGGCTCTAATAAAATATCGTGAAGGTTGCGGACACAGTGTGAAAGCGTCTAATTTTATGACATTTACTGTGCCGATGTGACCGATATCGTGTAGATGTCATGTTAGCGACGACAGTGTGAAATTGCTCATCTTTTGTTATTGGCTCCGTCAACGACAAAATCTGTGCCAGAAAATATTCTACGAGCAGTTATCAGTATTTTTATGCCGTCCGCATCCTCCTTGTTTATTGCGGAGACATCAAATTATTCTGGTCGAACGTCAACATTGTGGCGTTGTAGTAATTGCGCGTTACCATCATTAGCGATCAACACAAAATTAATTTTGTGAACACGTTTATAGGTAGGTTTTAGGAGTGTATGTGTTAGGAAGGCTCGTGATCATTTTGTACTTTTTATAGAAATAGAATAGAAATAGAAATTATTTATTTTACGCAACAACACAATACAAAGACACAATGAAATGAACATCTTCTTAAATATAAAAAACTCTTTTGAAGCTGACTGATAATCAACGCACAGCCTAAACTATAAGTACTAGAGGTATGAATTTTGGAGGGTAGGATCCTTATACATATAGTGTAGAGGCGCACTAAGAAAGGAATTTTGAAAAGTCGCACTCTAAAGGGTCTAGAACGCGAGCAACGCCGCGGGCGACGGCTATAGTTAAATTATAAAGACAGATGCGTAAAAAAGGTACTCGCTCAGCAAATGCTAAAGGTGCACGGTGGCTCCTTTAGCGCTGGTTTTCGCTGGTTTTTTTAGTTATTTCTCATACCCACCAGTAAAATTCAAAGGAGATTTTGGGACTAACTCATTGCACCGTACCGCTACACTACACAACTCACCCCCGTACTTATGAGTGTGTAAATCAGCCTTTAGCTAGACCAATAACAGAAAGTAAACGAGGCGAGTCACCCACTCGAATCCCCAAATGTTTACGACGGCCATTTGCGGTCTAACATTACACTTTATTTATCCGCCCAATGAGTACCTACTCGAAAGAGTATTAGGTAGGTAAGTGGATTTGTCAGTGAATTGGGGAGAATAATTTACATTTTAATTTTTCCGTACCTACTAGACGTGGTGATGGCCGGTGGAGTAAAGCCTTGACGGAAAGGTGACCGAAATCAGGCCGAAGGAATTTGGGTCGTCCGAAAGCGCGATGGGTCGACGACATCGTAAAGGTAGCAGGAAACACCTGGTTGCGGCACGCACAAGACAGAGGAGGCTGGCATAACATGAAGGAGGCCTATACCCAGCAGTGGGTGATACCGGGCTGAGATGATGATGATGACTAGATTTTTCAAGACTTTCGGTCTTAAAATGTAGCTGCGGTTATTCCGCATTCGAACACTTTTCACGTTCCAGTTTTTATTTGCGGAGTCTATGTTTCACTTTCGGAAATCGAAGATCGAGTGTTTATAAGACGAAAAATAGCTTTCGTGAGTTCTCGATTTTAGAGAGTGAGAATTCAGATTTAACACAAAGTAACGTTCATGTTTCGTTTGATCAGACCTGCTATTTATGTCATTCCAGTTTCGTGCGCTACGATGCATCAGTTCCTCGAAAACCCCGAAATGGAACTAAGACGCACACGTTCCTGAAACGTCAGGAACGTAACCAACCCACATGCTCTCTCTTTGATATACAGGGGGGTAAGCACGAATAAATCTGACAGTCGTCGTCGCGTTACGTACACCTGACGTATTCGAGACACACTGCGCGTCGACTCCACCTTGAGCGTCGAATGTTGCACCATCAGAGCGCGGTGTAACCACTAGAATCAAGCAACATAAAACTGTCATCGATAAGCCAAGTAATTTATATACATTTTTGACGTTTGAAATTGTGAAAGCTTTTTAGTCTGGAAATTTAGTCAACGGCCATATTGGAATTTTTTAGTCCGTATCTTTTAGTACCTAACTAAAAATTCAGTTTGATAGAGCAAATCAAAATATTTTTATTCTAACTTTAAAAATTAGTAGTTTTAACTTTTGGAATTTATACTGATATTATTACTTTATATAAATATCTTTGTTCTATTTATGGCGTAACTAGGTAACTAATAATAGGTTCCTACCATATTACCTATTAAGTATTTAAATTAACCACACAGACCCAGACATCAACCTACATCCTTTCAAGTTACAGGCTCTAATGGAGCCGAGATCAAACATCGGGGTTACAATTAGTTGGTCAGCAGTCAATACTGAGAGACTTTATGTTTGACGAGTCTGGGGTAAATTAGACCGGTTGATTGCAATGTCAAATTAAAACGATACAAGTTCGTACAAGTCTAGGGTTGAAATACGTGATTGAGCTTATTCCCCAGGGCTATAATGTTCTCCTAAATCTTGCATAACGTTCATAAGCCGTCAGAATAAAAATGTACAGACGACTTGAGAGCGTCCTCCTTTTTGAGTTGGTTAATAGGTACGTAATTCAATTAGCCAAACGGAAACCATGCATTGCAAAACGACGTCTCTGGAAGGCTTGTAATATAATTTTTGAAAAATTACCCTAGCCATTTGCCTACTGTAAGTTGCCATATATTATATTCTACTCGAAGTTTGATCACGTGGTGATTCTTTAATTTAGTCAACTTACGAATCCGGAGCGTTCTTTCTTGACAAAGGCCTAAAGGTTAACATATAATTACATCCAGTCCGGTTCCTGCTTTGTAACAGCCAGTAAAAGGCTCAAGTTAGATCGTTTAAATGTGTAATAACAGAGTTCGAAGAATGTTTGATGTCCGGGAAGACCGTTTAACCTTTTACTAGCAAGTTGGGTATATAGCTTGAACTACGGGTCATTATTTTAGGCCCGGGACACGACATTCATAGTTTAGTAGCATTCGCATACGGCTAGGGCCATCTTTACATAGTTAAAACAAAGTCCCCGACCGCTATTCTCTGTATTTTTGTATCTCATAGTAGTAGTAGAGCTCTTTGTGAGAGCTCGTCCGGGGAAGTACTACCACCGTACTTATTTCTGCCGCCAAACAGCGATGCTCGCATTGCTGTGTTCCGGTTTGAAGGGTAAGGGCGCCGGTATATTACAGGCACATGAGACTTCAACATCTTTACGTCTCAGAGTGATGGACGCAGTGCATTGCCTTACACGGCACGTCCTCATTGGACTTGCTCTGTGAGGTAATGCATTGTTATAGGCAGAAGTTACCACTTAACATCAGGTGAGCTATTAGCTTGTTCCATTACTTCTATCATAAAAAAAAAACTCAGTGTGTTTTTTTTGGAAAGCGCTCAGAGTAATTTCATCTTCATTAGCTACCATAGAGCCATACAATTTGTCTTATTCCACGGGTCAAACTTTTTATAAATTTTCTTGGCGGTTTGTACCATCCCTCTCAGATAGTCGAGATTGTCCATAGCTGTCACTAATATATTTTAAATAGGTAACGAATTAAAAACTATTAAACTTGTAATGGACACCTGACATTTTCTCCTTCATCATCACATCCATCATAATAAACGAAAATATAAAAGGTTATCATCGTTATTTTTTTACGACAAGCTCTTTTAGGGTTAAATAAAATAGATATTGGTACAAAACCGCCTGAAACCTTTACCTTGGATCGTAATCCTTAGTTTACGAGATAGAGCTTAATACCTCTGGTAGACTAGTGCCACCTAGTGGCTGTACTAAATAATCTAATACACTAACTAGTCAAAGACAAAGATGGGTATATTTTTATCTGACGGAAAGCGTTACTCATAAATAGTGATAATGCACTTACTATAATAATAATATCTGAAATCTGTCTGGTTACCCTATCAATCCAGTCTACGCCAGCGAAGCACAACTTTTTTATGAACGATAGCTAAGCGTTTGGCAACACAACTGATGGTAGTGGAGGCAACGCCCTAGTTTATTTAACACAGTACATTTAAATGAACGGAACAGTACATTTAAATCAAAATCCATTGGGACCTTTGGCTGCTTCGATGTAACAAGGAATTTTGCCAAATCCATCATATTGACTACTAGCTAACCCATTATCACCCCGCGGTGCGGTTTGGCACCGCACACTATTTATTACGAGTAACAAAAATAATCAATATATATAAAACTCTTTTGAAGCTGACATAGAATCAACGCACAGCCTAAACTACAAGTCCTAGAGGTATGAAATTTGGAGGGTAGGTTCCTTATATAGTGTAGGGGCGCACTAAGAAAGTAATTTTGAAAAGTCGCACCCTAAGGGGTCCAAAATTAGGGTTAAAGATTTAAATCAAATAATGCGTTTCTTTTATATACCGTACATAGAAGATCCTTGAAAATTGGTACATAGATTCCTCAAATGAAATAACCCGACACGTGTATCAGGATTTAAAAAAAAATTCAAACCTCAATGTATATAACACTCTTTTGAAGCTGACAGATGATCAACGCACAGCCTAAACTATAAGTCCTAGAGGTATGAAATTTAGAGGGTATCATCCTTATATAGTGTAGAGGTGCACTACGAAAGGAATTTTGAAAAGTCGTACCCTAAAGGGTCCAAAATTAGGGTCAAAGATTTAAATCAAATAAAGCGTTTCTTTTATATACCGTACATTATAGACCCTTGAAAATTGGTACATGGATTCCTCAAATAGATTTACTGGACACGTGTTTCAGGATATTTAATTTTTTTGAACTGAAGGTACAGAATTCTTTCAATTGATGAAAAATTATAACCAACGCTTTTATTTAATTAAACATGGCTTAAGACGGTTCAACCAGGTAAAATACAAAAAAGTGTATCTTAAGGTCCCAAGGGCAAGGTCTAAAAATAGGTAGACCTTCAGAATAAAATAATGGTAGGGTATCATTTCAAAGTGTTTTTAGTGACCAACCCGTTTTATAACATTTCTTTAAGGTCCTAGCAATTACACTACCATATTCCAACGTATTTAAGGGCATTTGCCTGCATTGGGCTCTAAAATATTACAAAAAAAATTAATCGGTTAGCAAAAATAGCACTAGGTCCTGCCGCCACAATCCAACACGTTTAAATATACAAAAACACTAATAATTTGACAGCAAAGGCTTCACAAACACAACCAAAAAAAATTCCAGCTACCGCAATACCTCCCACCATACTCCGATATGTTCAAAGGTTTAAAAAAAACATCTGCCCCCACACTCCAACATATTAAGACTTAAAAAAAACATAGGTTGACTATATTATAGGCCTCAAAAACATAACGAAAAAAATTTTCTGCTACCGCAGCATCTGCCCCACACTCCAACATGTTAAGAGTAAAAAAAACATAGGTTGACTATATTATAGGCCTCAAAAACATAACGAAAAAAAAATTCTGCTACCGCAGCATCTGCTCCCACACTCCAACATGTTAAGAGTAAAAAAAACATAGGTTGACTATATTATAGGCCTCAAAAAATTAACGAAAAAAAAATTCTGCTACCGCAGCATCTGCTCCCACACTCCAACATGTTAAGAGTAAAAAAAACATAGGTTGACTATATTATTAGGCCTCAAAAAATTAACGAAAAAAATTTTCTGCTACCGCAGCATCTGCCCCACACTCCAACATGTTAAGAGTTAAAAAAAAACATAGGTTGACTATATTATAGGCCTCAAAAACATAACGAAAAAAAAATTCTGCTACCGCAGCATCTGCCCCCACACTCCAACATATTAAGACTTAAAAAAAACATAGGTTGACTATATTATAGGCCTCAAAAACATAACGAAAAAAATTTTCTGCTACCGCAGCATCTGCCCCACACTCCAACATGTTAAGAGTAAAAAAAAAACATAGGTTGACTATATTATAGGACTCAAAAACATAACGAAAAAAAAATTATGCTACCGCAACATCTGCTCCCACACTCCAACATGTTAAGAGTAAAAAAAACATAGGTTGACTATATTATAGGCCTCAAAAACATAACGAAAAAAAAATTCTGCTACCGCAGCATCTGCTCCCACACTCCAACATGTTAAGAGTAAAAAAAACATAGGTTGACTATATTATAGGCCTCAAAAAATTAACGAAAAAAAAATTCTGCTACCGCAGCATCTGCTCCCACACTCCAACATGTTAAGAGTAAAAAAAACATAGGTTGACTATATATATTATAGGCCTCAAAAAAGTAACGGAAAAAATTTTCTGCTATCGCAGCATCTGCCCCACACTCCAACATGTTAAGAGTTAAAAAAAAACATAGGTTGACTATATTATAGGCCTCAAAAACATAACGAAAAAAAAATTCTGCTACCGCAGCATCTGCTCCCACACTACAACATGTTAAGAGTAAAAAAAACATAGGTTGACTATATTATAGGCCTCAAAAACATAACGAAAAAAAAATTCTGCTATCGCAGCATCTGCTCCCACACTCCAACATGTTAAGAGTAAAAAAAACATAGGTTGACTATATTATAGGCCTCAAAAAATTAACGAAAAAAATTTTCGGCTACCGCAGCATCTGCCCCACACTCCAACATGTTAAGAGTAAAAAAACATAGGTTGACTATATTATAGGACTCAAAAACATAACGAAAAAAAAATTCTGCTACCGCAGCATCTGCCCCCACACTCCAACATATTAAGACTTAAAAAAAACATAGGTTGACTATATTATAGGCCTCAAAAACATAACGAAAAAAATTTTCTGCTACCGCAGCATCTGCCCCACACTCCAACATGTTAAGAGTAAAAAAAACATAGGTTGACTATATTATAGGCCTCAAAAACATAACGAAAAAAATTTTCTGCTACCGCAGCATCTGCCCCACACTCCAACATGTTAAGAGTTAAAAAAAAACATAGGTTGACTATATTATAGGACTCAAAAACATAACGAAAAAAAAATTATGCTACCGCAACATCTGCTCCCACACTCCAACATGTTAAGAGTAAAAAAAACATAGGTTGCCTATAATATAGGCCTCAAAAATAGATAGTATCCTTATATAGTGTAGGGGTGCACTAAGAAAGGAATTTTGAAACGTCACACTCTAAAGGGTAGAACGCGAGCAACGCCGCGGGTGACGGCTAGTCCGCAATAAATGTCCGTTGTAACAATACGTTCCATAAACATTTTCGTATAAAACTCGTTCGCGGTATTACGTTTCAATTGGACGTAATAAACTGAAAAACACGTTTAGCCCCACGAGTAACACGTGGGTAAATAACACGCTTAACTTCACGGGTAAAACGTGGGTAAATAAAAACACAAATGCGTTTCGGTGATATTTTGACGATGCTGTAATTTTATATTACCCTGACCCGCGATCACCGTAAAATCCGCTGGTAAAGGGAATCGCCGTAAAAATGTTTTCAACATCATAAAAAAGACATAAATAGCTAGCGAATAAAACCCGACACCTTTATTGAGTTTATACAAAAAAACATCGATACTTAATTATTTTTTGAGTTTGTCCTAAGTTAACCCTTGAAATAATTCATAAGAAACAAGACTAGTTAGACTTGCTAACATGTTGAAGAAAAGAAAATATTTTTTGTAAAGAAATTATTTGTAGAGGTTCACATATTTTTAATAATACATTAAAATCACAACATGTTATAAGCTGTGATTTGCTGCTCACAACTCTCCCAAAGTATACACTACTTATTTAGAAATCTAGAGCATTCGTCCGCAACGTCTTATTTAATTAAAAGTACCAACGTCTTGAGTACAATCCTCTTTTGTTAGCAATTACACACGAGTGATTTACTAGCTACCTTAATTTGGCCTCAACCTGAACTTTTTTACCTAGGTATATATGTTTGGACACTGGTATTATTTTAATTTCATACAGCCACATTTTAATACAAATACGTATTATTCATAAGGATTAAATAGCTTTTGAGGATCATGCAAAGTATGTTGTGCTTAGAAACAACCAGTAAATGCGTGTTAGCCAAAATTGTTTGCATTTTTTTGCCACAATTATTCGCATCAAAACGTAAAAAGTGGATAAATACACTACATTTCACATCACATATTTACGCGTGTGTAAGTACATGTAGCAGAGATTCCAGCAAGATCACACAAAATATCAGCCATCGCTGCCAAATTGCTAAACTTATAACAAATTCACCAACGTCTTACTGTTTGAGTTGGGAATTTACCAACTTTGAAATACTTTGAATGAGAAAATAATAAAGTATTACTTAGGTGTTGCCTTAGGTATTTCAGACGTGGGGTGCTAGGCCGGGCAACCTCCACGCGGTGCACCCTGGAAACACCATGAAACACGCCCGCAGAGTACTGTGGACGTGTTTCATGGTGGCCAGTAACCCGGCACGATGGGCCTCTCCGCGTGTCCCTCTGATAAGCAGAGGGCACTGCGTGATGAGGCAGGGTAGACTTCGGTCTACCCAGGTGGGTCCGGGCCCCCTTGTTTGGTGGCCCGGACGTCGGGGGTCTTAGGCCCCCGAGCGGGGAAGAGCGCGCGGGACGACGCGGAACCGTCCCGCGCGCGACGCATGGTGGCGAATGGCGGGACCGCATTAGAGCACCGGCCCCGCATTGCAGACATTCGCCACCAGCGGACGGGAACGGCCGAGCCGCTTGCCGTTCCCAGGCCCCACCCTGCAAGGGGAGGGGCGTGCGGGCCCCGCTGTAATGGCGGGCTTCGTCGGCGGGGGACTGGACGTAAAGGCTCTGCCGGTTTCCCAGTCCCCCCCCACTAAGACGACGCAGGAGCGCCGCTGGGTTTTTAGTGGGTATACCGGCCTGACGGGAGGCCGGGGAGTCCCACATACCCCCCTTCATGCTCTCTAGTGGAGGGGGGATGCGTCATGCATTTTCCCAGCGCAAAAAAAAAAAAAAAGGTATTTCAGACGTAAACTGAGTCGACCGACCAATATTGTGTTACTGGGTTTATTTATCCTTTCCAAAAGTGATTACCGTGTAAGTTTTTTTTAGGCTTTTGGAATAACTGGTTAGCGTGTTATGATAATGTGTACAATTAAAAATTTTAAAAATAATCTTCTACTACTGCGTAGACAGCGATTTGTCAACGGAAGTTGTTAGTAGAGTAGTTAACTTTAATTACTTAATAACTTTACACATTGCCGTGAAACAAATTACTTGGGCGGTAATCGCAAAAATTCAGCTCAGACCAAGTTAGTCATCTTATTCCCTGCAGCAGTAATTTCAATTAATTTTAAAAAACAAAATACAAACCCTGTTATTAACAAAGTCGATGTAAGCTTTGAATAGCTGCACCGTGTTTTGTCTTTTGCATAGCATGTACTTTGTAGATGTACTCGATATCTATCAAATATGTACTTATCTGGTTTTATGTACAAGTGTGCACATCTGGCGCCATTCTCGCGGGATTCGGTTCCCCCAGTAAAGTGTGGCAGAGTAGTTTACTCAATACCAACTATAGTTTATGCGGAAATATTCGAGATTTCCCGGTTCGAAGTACAGATTTTTTTGCAATAAATAGACGTCCCTTCATAGGTTACCTACGTGATAAATATACTTAGTTATTAGTCCATGCTTATATGCTTAGGCCGATAAAAATAATTTACAGTTTACTAGTTTTCTAGTTTATACTATACCTACATAATATTTAACTGAAAAGTTTTTGTAAAAAATATACAGACTTTTTACTAACTATCTTCTACTTCTCTATCCTATATGCTTCAGTTCTTACTTTTATTACTTACTTTAAATAAATATAAATGTGGTATTAGATGACAATTCCCATAAAAAATTAAAGAGTGTCTTCAATTATCTTAACAGTTATTATCCATAGAATAGTGTAAATAGAATAAATGCTTGTTCATATTCATAGCTATTATTATATTTATTACGATCTGCTAACACATTTTATCAAAGTTCCTACAAGAAAAAAAACAACTGGCAGGTAGCAGAACAAAGACAACTGCGTTAAACAACATGCGAGTAAGATGGATTTGCATACAACATCGGGCAAAGCTTAGGTACGTTTACTTATCCTGAATAATAAAAATTTAAAAGACAAACCTTTTATTCCATTATTGGCTTTCAGTTAAATAAATTCACAGAAAAACACGTTCAGGTCAAACTCAATGTCAATGCTTTGAAATCACAAGGATCACATTGAAACGTGTTAAGTATAATTACAAGTTAATTTCTATGTGCATGTCAGTGGAGCGACCAACGATGTGGGCCCTTTATGCCTACTTCGGCAGAGATTCTACTCTACTAGAGACCACGTTAAAATGACATCAACTACTCGATTCACCTATGAGATATGACGTCATCAAACGCTGCAATGCCGAGCTGTGGCCGAACTGTGGCGATACCGTGTTCACATCACACTATGCCCATGCCGCTGCCGGCATTATTGCCGCGGACTTATTGCCTCAGCAACATCACCTTTATTCTCATTAGAAAGCAAGGGCATGAACTTGGGCCGGCAGCCGGGACAGAGGCATTACAATGTGATCATACTATCACTCAAAATAAAGCGAAATGGCACTATTATAAACGGTGATCTACTTCTGGCAGAAGTTGAGAAGCGGTTGTAAGTAAGCCTGTTCAAATAGTATTGGTAAAGTACAATTACATACAAGTCATGTGAGCTTATCTCTAAAACGGTATGTAAGATACACTTTTGACATTTACTGTACTAAGTAAAAAAGTGCAAATAATAATAATAATAATACAATTAATAGAATCGGGGGCGTCGACCACAGGTGCGTCGAGCACTGGGGGCCTAAGCCACGAACCCGTTCAAATGACGTTCCAATTTAAAAATTCAATTCTCAAAATAAATTATGATATATTCCAGAAATCCACACTAAGAAATCCCAGTGCCAGTGGGGATATGTACTTAATTCAGTCTAATAAATAATTATCATTCGCTCAACTTTCAAATCTGCCCCCGTATTTGAAAATTCCAAGAACTAAAATGTAATTGAGCTTACATAAACAAACCAAAACGTTTGATTGTAATGTGTTTACGCAGTCATAAAAGCAATTAATACAGTCTCGTATATTGCCTCTACGAAATGCCTACGGCGTAGACCACGGACGTATGTTTTGCTGATATCCAATAATTTTCACCAGTCCTGGGGGGCAATCGTTGTTTTTTAAAAGGCTTATTCCCATCGAGCCCACCGGACGGCCCACTGGTGGGCCTGCTAGGTTTAAGCCTGGCAGGTTTTCTTGAACTGTTTTCATACTAAATAATAGGTATTCTGTGGCTAAATAGTGACATTAGCGCGTTTCAGCGCGTTTTTTGCCGTCAAAAGCTTCTTGTTTTCGTATATCTGATAGCCACATCGCTGGACATTATGCTGGGCAGCGAAAACAGTTCAGAGCTTGCGATATACCGATACACGGAGCTACATATGTAATAAAACCTATGTATGTACAAAAATTATAAGTATTCTATCAGCAATCTAGTCTCCATAGACAAGCGAGTTAGCTCTGCTTAGTTTGGGACTTGTGTAAAATGTCCACGGATATTTTTATGCAATCAATACAAACTTCTAAATGGTCTCTACGAAATGCCTACTTCGTATGATTGAATAGAGTCTCAGTTATAGTCAGAGTGCTATAAAAAACGGTCCCGAAAACATACACACATACATACATTAATGTGTAATTGTGTATAATAAATTATTGATTTAAAAAAAAAAAAAAAAAAAAAAATTTACCGACTCTGTTTTGTGTGTAGACTGGTAGAGTGTGAGTGATCGAAAAAGTTTTAGTATGCAAAAATTTTATCTGTATTTTGATTAATAAATAAATTACTCTGTAATAACCTTGGAAAAGAGGTATCTCTTTTTAAGGTTATCACAGAGTGGGGTCTTTTAAGGTTATGGCAGAGTGTAACGAAGTACATACACTACGTAATTTATTGACTACATTTTAATTATAGAAGAATATTAAAATTCAGAAACAAATATGAATTACAATTAATGGGTACAGTATTTACAATATTTACAAAATACACATGAAACAGTTGAGCTATCTACAAACCGTTGCAAACGATTTATAGATAGCTCAACTGGTCCAAATCAGTACCAATCGGAAGCGTGCCCAAGACACTGGCTGTATTGCCGCGCTGAATAGCAATGCTGATACGCTGGCCTAGATAATCACCAGACAAAATATTACTTATCAAAATATTAAAAAAGTTTCTGCATTTCATTTTTCGATTCCGTTTTTGATCATTTCAGGTGCCTGAAATTATAAATTTTGCAAGCATGATGCATTTTCAGCTTGAAAGACGAAGTAATTAAAAACTCCTTTGAGCTAAAATCTGGGTCCCCCATTTTTTGAACAATACGCAAGTTTTTGTAACGTGTTACTTTTTTAAAGTCAAAAACTAGTTATTTGGATTGTTTGCAATCGACACCACAGCTCAGTCGATAGTAGCTCTGTCTTCCGTGCTGTGGGTCGTGGGTTCGATCCCCACTGAGAACAAACGTGTGTGAGGGTGTGTGTATGTATTTAACTACTAAATGTGTGTATTTAACTATTTATTTATTTGCAATGGTCTGCGAATAACTTAACTGTATATTTTGTAAATATTGTACATAAGTTGGTCGGTAGGTTATTAGTCTTTACTTTCTTGGTTTAAAAACTAGGTATTGTTTCTCTTCTTTAATCTTCTAAGTGCTAGTAACTGCGCTACGAAGTCTAGACAGCTTATCATTCGTTCAACTCCATTAAAACGTAAAATGTTGAAAATACTAAAATACTCACAGCATTAGCATTTAACGAATATTTTTAGACTATACATAGAGCTTAGATTTTTACTTTGATATTAAAATGCAAAAGTTAAATATTTTCGAAGGTTTCGACTCAATTATGCCGTAACTCTTATAAGGCCGGCAGCGCACTAGCATCACCTCTGGTGTTGCAGGTGTCCATGGGCGGCGGTGACTACTTTCCATCAGGTGGCCCGCCCGCTCGTCTGTCAGTTATGACATAAAAAATAAAAATAAAACTACTTAACCGATTCCAAAGGAATAGATTTTTTTGGAAACTACTAAGAACCTTACCTACTTATTTTAATATTACTTATATAAAAATTATTCTCGGAAACATGTAGCAAAAGTTTTATTCCAAGATCACCACAAAGCGTTTAGAGCAAATGCATAATTCAGAAGTGAACCCGTGAGGTGTTGTTTGTTGCTGAACACGACGCAATAAACCGATGGCTCCCAGTTGATTGCTTGCCCAAAGTAACTTATAATATAGCTTAGACTAGCCACGACATAGCCTTATTGGTAACCTTATGAAACTCTCAAACAAGACGATCTATAAGACAGTTGACCTACAAGCTAAAAAATTATCCGAGAACTCAGTATTTTCTCGTTGGCTCTACTGTTTTCCAACACTACACTAGGTAGGTACTAACTTAGACTGCTAATAGGCAGTAAGCACCTTTTGTCTACTAGTGGCTAGTTAATGCCATTTTCATACAATTTTATTTTTCCAGAGAAAATCTCCCAGTGCGAAGAAAGCAAACAAAACTCCTATCTGAGCAAATGAGTTGGATAGTAAAAAACTGTCATCGCCGTAGCTATTGTGAGCCCGGTATTTCTTATTCATTGCAGCTTTGTTTAGCGTTGAACACTGAGTGCGCTGTCCCTAGTTCCATAATGAAGGCCTATCCATGTGACCTGAGAATAACCTGGGTGACTCTAAATTTTTTTATGTTTTTTTTAAATGAAAATGATTGATAAAACATGGCCCGTCGATTATAACAATGCCTTACTCCTGATATGGGAAAGAAGTTAGTTTTTTGTTACGTTTTTATATAATGTGGCATTTTTGTGTGACACCTGTGGGTGTGCTTTCGAGCTATGGAAGTGCACCGTAGCAATTTTCCCGAAACACGGTAGTTTAGACAAATGAACGTCATTTACGTAGTGTGATTGGGATTCAGGTGCAGTGTAGAAAAAAAACTACATTGTTTATTTACATTTTCTTGGTTTATTTAATTTTATTTAATTGGTAGGTGAGTAAATACTTTAAATTATAAGTACAGTAGCTAAAATTTATTATACGTTATTAAAATACTATCTAACTTAAATAAATGTATTCAAATTTTTGCTCAAAATATATTTATTAAACTTTTATTTTCTTTGATTACTTTATTACAAGAATCGATCACAGATCTATCAAACAACATGTAATAATTGTGTCTTCTTAATCCCATTAAAGCTCAAAGCTCGAAACATAAAAGTTAAAAATAAGATAGCATTCTCAAATCAACGAAAGATACGAGATGAAAATGTTTGGTAGTATTTTTACATCTTTTTAAATTTTTCAAACAAACGACATGCAATAAAAATGATCGCAATAAAAAATCGGTATCAAATATCAAAATATATTATCAATCAAACTAAAATATACCTAATAATCGTTTAGCAAACTCAAAAGAAAAACACTATTGAATTACATAATTTACAAATGCGATCCGTCAATCTATTTTCGATATAAAAAAATAAAATTGCAAAATAAATTTTGTTAGAGACATGGAGAGAATTGCCGCGCTGGGATTCGTTTGAGCTGTCACCAATTTGTAACACAATACACGTTTCATTTGAGTTAAACTGTTTATTTCAACGGTTTTATATCCGAAGGTTGACTGTGACGTCATTGCATCCCCATCAAGCCCGTTTTGCATAAAGCAGTCATTTCACTGAGCTTTTACGCGCGAATCTTAATTTTACTGCAGAATAATTGTACAGAAATGCCAACATTGCGAGTAGGTAACGTCGAATTTCGTTTTAGTTTGGAACTAAATGATGTTTGCCATCACACCAATGTTAGTTTTTGATGGGGATCAAACCCACGACCCACAGTGCGGAAGGCAGAGCTATACCGGCAAAGCTGTGACGCCTGTCTATGTAAATAAAACTGTCGCAAAATAATTATAATAATATGCACAAAACCGTACAAAATATTAAGTAATTACGCTAATTGCTAAATGTTCTGCAAAGTAAGACTTGCTTTTTGCCAAATAACTTTTTAGTTATATCGAACTAATAATAAATAATAAACTTTGAAAATAAGAAGAGTATTATTATTATTATTTCAATGGAAAAAAATAATAAAAAATATTTGGGTAACCTCCTTTAAGTATATTAAACGTAATGGATCCAATGGGACTAAGCATGATCTAACCACCATAAAACACAAACTGTAGGGCGCAATGTATAGTTGCTAAAAAAAACACCACGTGTACGAAATCGGGGCGTGAATACGTCATGTTTTTATGTCTGAACTCAAAAACCTATAAAAGTTCATACGACGCAAATCCATAAAACATATTTATACTCAATATGCCCATAAGTTACGCATAAATTTCGACCTAAACGGAGAAAACTTTCGGTAAAGGATCATGATTGACGCTCGGGCACATCATAACACTTATATTTATAAACTTTTGTACTTACTTCATTGTTTTTCTGGACCAAATACGATGTCTTTCTTGGGGTGTCTTAATTCGTCCACGATGTCTTTGAGCAACGCTATCACTTCCTGAAATCTTAGTCTGAGCTGAAACTGACAAAAATAAAAATGCAAAGTCCGATAAATTTAACTACGCATGCTGTCGAACCACGTGGCCCGAGCCAATTTGGCTGGAAATTATAAAAAAGGTTCTTTCTCGTTGTGCCATGGCAGATGCCGAATACTATATGGATTCACAATCCCACCTGAGATAATGCCTGTTTGATATTAACGAACGAGAACTTTCCGTCCTTGGCAAAGATTAATAGCTTTCTGCTAAATTACTTGCTTATAATTATAATTGAGCTATGCTTCAAGGTATTTGTACCTATACCTAGTACCTATGTCTAAGGAAAGTTGGGTTTGACTGAACAGCTGGTTTTACATACCGCCGACACGACACCTACACGATATCGCTCAGTGTTAGAACTCAGAAATTAGGAACAAAAAAGATTTAAATCCCCGCCAGTGGAGATTTCTGGACTTCGAATGCAGAGCATTTCCGAGTTTGCTATTCCTAAGTACGTAAGTCCGGATTATTCTTATGCTTGTCTTGTTTAAATCGGCTCTGATTCTGCTAATAGTAGAGTTGATAGAAAATGTTACTTCGAACCTCGAAGATAATAATGTCATTCGCGTTCCAGCGTCTATTGTTAAGCTGTGCCCTTAGCATTGGTTTTCTAACTTCATGAATTTTATGGAATACAATAAAAGCTTGTTGCAAATCTGTAACTTTTATTTTGAGGCAAAGCCTTTTTTTTACAAATTTATTACTTTTCTAAGAACTGCATTGTGTACACATACATACACCCACGCTATAATCTAAACCGAAGTATTTATGGTTTAAAAGTTTTTTCATCCCACCATCTCGGAAAGAGTATTTTTAATCTTCAATATCTGAGTGGAAAAGCCGTTTTTATTCTCTAGAGGATAAAGTAAATTGAATTTAGAACATCGTGTGCACAAAGTTTGTGAATTAAAAAAAAATTAAACCTATTTACTGCTACCTCTATGGTGCCGAATATATCATACAACTTTTTTTTAATTTGTTAAAAACTCAGACTCGGAACCTTCTTGGTGTTCTTTTTTCAATTTGCTTTGTACGCGGTTCTTTACGCGGCATTTTTTCACGTCATTGTTAAACCTTATATTAAAAACAAGAAACTTGAAAACAAGTGAAAAAACTAAAATGAGTGATTCTAGCGACGAGGAAGTTTGTTTGACGCCAACAGAATTGACTGAAACTGTTAATAATGCGCAAATTAGTCATTTCCTCGCTGAGGTGGAATGAAAAGTTACGTGTTGCACTCGAGTGCAAAGATTTTTCACCTCGTGCTCTTTTGATTCCCTCGCTAACGCTCAGGATTCTAATTTTGAATCACTCGCTGCGCTCGTGATTCAATTTTAGAATCCTTCGATTGCTCGGTCATCAAAATTGAACACGCGGTTAAAAAGCAACTTTGCACTCTTGTATAACAAATAACTATTATATATATAGGTATTAGAGAAACACATGAATTATAATGGTTGGGCAATTTTGTTCCTGTTACTCACATAAAGGCAACCAACAATTTACAGTCAAATAAATCTAAATAATAAAAAACTCTTTTGAAGCTGACTGACAATCAACATTACACAAAACACAACGCTCTCTAAATAACACTTCTAATGTTCTTTTTCCGAAACGGCCCTCTTTTTTTTTAGAAAAGCAGGCAGTTTCTGCGATATCTGCGAAGCTCTTAGTTCTCCAAATTAATGCTGAAGGCACTGAAAGTTGGTATGAAATTGGCGCCTGCATTCTGTGTCCACTCTGGTGCTTGGACGTCTCCGGATTTAGTACACTGACGAACATAAAGTTGTACTTTTAACTTTCCACATACTAGTACGTGTAGTATTTAAAAGAACTTTTTAAATTCTACTATTTAAAAGTTTTTGTGATGCGTCTAAAATATTTGCATGCATGGTCTAAAAAGAAATACTTATCTATCTATACATATAAAAATGAATTACTGTTCGTTAGTCTCGCTAAAACTCAAGAACGGCTGGACCGATTTGGCTAATTTTGGTCTTGAATTATTTGTGGAAGTCCAGAGAACGTTTATAAGGTGAATAATAAAGTAATAATAATACAAAAATTTAGGTCTTTTATTTATCGATTGAGGCAGTACGAAGTCTGCCGGGTCAGCTAGTCTTTTATAATAATAAACTTTTACTTTGGTAAGTTTTACCTATCAAAATAAAACAAAAAGCTTTACTCTTCTGATTTCACTATCTAGAAATTTAAACGTGGACCCACCTGCAAATAATTAAATTAAGCTCACAAAGAGAATGAAAAGCCGATGGGCACGAACTTTTCTCAAGGAAACAACATCACAAAATGTAATTTAAAACTCCACTTGAAATATTCCTCAAGCTGTCATAGAATAGAACTTCGGTGATAAGAATGTACCTACTAGAATCCTGCAGGGACGTAGAGTTGTATAGGCTGTTCTGATATTGACACCTACACGACATCGACACGATATCGTTTTTTTTTATTATTTATTTAAAGGGTTTGATCACATACAAGCACAGTGTTGTGTGTGATTATATTACCTTATTATATACAACCTAAAATATCGATAATTAAACCTCATTAGTCACTTTTCACAGACACTTTGACAGCAGTTTAAATAGATGTGGACGTAAAAACTCCGTGGAGATGGAGGACTGCGAAAAAACTTGTGAAAGAACCGGTTTGGTTTATTAAAACGAAAGGATTTTATTTACACAACGCCGCAAGGCATTTTAGTACTTTTCAACTAAAATTACAAGCATATTTTCCAATTAAACGACCAGGATTATTTTTTTTGCTGGTGAATCACTGAAATGAAGGAAGAATGTGAGGAAGGCTGACCCCACCACCATGTGGGACCAATAGTCGGGAAGAGAGAGAGAGGCTATTCACTAAAATAAAACTTTAAAAAAAAATTACATAGTGTTACGTTTGGCAAAGTACTAAATTGTATCTATTACAGAATACAGTACAGTTGGCGTCGTTACATTGCACTACCTTGTGGAAATTACAAACTGTGAACACGTTTACGTTCGCGACTGTACCGACACAGGTGCAGTGACTACAGCGAAAACGTTTCTTTTATGTCGTTTCGATCTACGATTTCGCGCGTCGCTCACTTCAAGCGGCTTTCATACATTTTAAAGTAAGTAGCTTATTTAAACTTCCTCTTGAGATGTTTTCGTTGAATCTATTGTAGTACGTAACTTCTTTGTTGTGATTAACTGATAGAGTTGTCATAGCTAAATCGGCAACCATAGCTGATCTAGGAAGAGGCTAAGAGGTCCTCCCCCAAATACTCCAGGTCTACCTAAGGGTGGGTCAGGGTTTATCAGAGAAAACTGGTTCCACCACTTATGATGTGGCAATACGCAGGCCATGATGTTAAAGCTAAGAAGTTACTACAGCTGAGAAATCAAAGGAACCTCTCAAATAAAACTGCGTAAAGTACTAAGAAGTGCTCGAAGCTAGTACTAGTCAAAGCGATATTCGCAAAACTTTTAGGAAAGCTTGCTTTGTGAAATCAATGAAGCAAAAGCTCTAAAAAGATAGGTACTACGATTCAGAGTATGAATTGAAATAATGGCGTACATATTTTGAAAACATGGCTGAAGAGTCGATTATGTTTTTCGAATGAAAACCTTTGGCTATGCCTCATTAAGTACATAGAGCTAAATTTTTCGGATTAAAAGAAAGTGCTCTCAATCCAAGAGATTCATTATTGAAATTGAAGCACTATTTAGGTACCTACTTGCTTATCTTGAATCGCGACCGCTTCGTTGCTAGACTATTGAGCATTGCACAATCGAGAGGAAAACTAAAAAAGATAACTAAAAATTACCAATGCTTATGACTTATGATTATGACTTAGAAAATTGTTAGGTTATAAATAATAAATTTTGATAACCAAAAATTGTTTGTTTTTTATGTGATATTGGCGAATTTTGTAAAATTTTCTTTGAGTTGGAACAAACTGTCACGTAAATATCCTAGCATTTCTATTCTTAGCTATACTAGAAGGCCTGATAAGTAGTTAATTATGTCGCATGACCCGTCTCAACGAATTTGGTTACAAACTTACAGCTTACAACTATTTGTAAGGACCAAGTTTGTTTCCGTACGATTTTCTTTGACCTTCAAGACACAGCTTAGATGAGGTTCACTGACATGAAATAGAAGATTGGAGCTGGCGACCTTGTGTGTTGAATTTAATTGGTGATAACATGAGCGAGTTCTTCTTTGATTACTTTGCTTGAGATGACATGATTACTATGAGATGAGTTGTTCTCATTTAGGTAGACTTCCTTAGATAGAGTAGTGAGATTTACACTGCGCGGTATTTAAGCGTAGTTTAAGTGTAGGATAACCACCGAGAATCCGTTCAATCAGCCATAAATAACTGGTGGGAATCAGCTAGTTTCTGAAAACTTGTTCCAACTCGTCATGTGGTATGGTTTTTACAGAAATTTCATGACTCTACATCCAACATACGAGACGACCATTTTTTTTTTTAATGGTAAAAGTAATGGAACAAGCTGATAGCTCACCTGATGTTAAGTGGTAACTTCTGCCTATAACAATGCATTACCTCAGAGCAAGTCCAATGAGGACGTGCCCTGTAAGGCAATGCACTGCGTCCATCACTCTGAGACGTAAAGATCTAGAAGTCTCATGTGCCTGTAATTACCCTTCAAACCGGAACACAGCAATGCGAGCATAGCATTTCCTAAATGTACATAATCTCTCTGTGATGAAGACAGTCATCAAAAGTAAGTACTTCACAACTTTGAAGAGAATGTTTGTAAGTATGTTCTAGCTTCTTGTGCAACATAAACTCGGGAAATACGCAAGTTATCTCGAGTTCGTGATTCCGAGCCATTTACTCGTAATTGATTGTCTCACTTGGATCGGAGTTTTACCACTTTTACTTATCTTCAGCGTTCAAATCCTTTGGATTCTCTTTTGTCACGATAAGGTAGATTGATAACATGTTTTAGCATGTTGATACTAATGCTTGTTTAGTTATAATACATTGTTATTTGTTTTGTTTATGCAGTGGGAACACCATGGCTGTAAATAAAATGGTACAGTAAATTTCAAAAGTCTCAACCTACGTAAGCTTTCGACAGGCAATTGTGTGTTTAATTGAATTATGGAAAATATGAAAGCTGCTTCAAATCAAGATTAGATTAGATTAGAAAATTCTTTATTGCACTATAAAAATCGTACAGAGGCGACAAACATTATAAAGCACAAATATTTACATTCTAGAAAGTTCATAGTCCTCTGAAAACCGTCTATAATCTCCGTTTTGTATAAACAATGATTTCCCAATACTAAAGTTTGGTGTCAAAAGGGATTAGCATGTAAAAGCACCCTTTATTGCCCGTCACAAAAGATTGCGAGTTTTATCGAAAAATCTGTGGACAAGTTTTTAATGCATTCAGTGAACTTTCAATTTTCAGTTTAATCAATTTACCTTTATTGCTACCTTTATTGCTTGTTATCGGTTTTTGCAATGAATTTAGTTTTTTAAATCGCCAAACTGTGTAACGCTGTCGAATAAATAAGTAACGAAAAAAGCAAACGAGAACAAAGTATATAGGTACGTAGAAAAACTTTCTTGTTTGAGTAAGTTTGTTGACCAACTGGTAGAAGTTAAGATTGATGAGAATAGCTAGTACTCACTAAAACTGGAAAAACGGAATAGAAAGGCCTACGACAGGTAATCCCCAGACAAACATTAGGTACATCCCTGCAGATCAATTACTGCTGAAGGCTGTCTGAATGTCTAGTCTTGAAGACCTACCAAAATATATATTTCAGTTATGAATGTTTTCACACTGCCCCGACACGACACCAACACGATATCGGCGGAGTAATCTCATACAGTAGTACTAGTCGCTTTCCACTATGTGCCAACACCGATATTTTTGCATGTCGGTCGGTATTAGTCAGAAGACCATGCCAGAATATTTATAGGAGGTATTCGTCTTTCCCAAGGAGTTGAATAGGAATTTTAATGAAATTCATCTATCCGACCTTTAACCCTACTATTATTTATTCTGCGCCTTTTAGCCCACACATACAGTAGGCAGATGGGTTATGAATTTGAAGGATTTGGAACCTGGGTATTAATTATTTTTATGCTAAGTTTCGCTAAAAAAGAAAACTGAATATTTAATCATAATTTTATTTCACAATGTCGGTGATTTTAACTCTATTTTCGATACATACTTGCAGATAAGTTAGTGTTAATTTAATGGTCTGTTCATATTGTAAATACTGTATTGTATATTGTAATAGTGCCTAGACAAAAAAATATTCATTGTGATAGAACTACTAGGTATTTACTACTGAAAAACGTATAAAAAATAGTAATTGTAAAAAGAAACATCATAAAATAACCAGCAGTCTTATTTCCTCAGTAAAGTTTTCTTTAAAAGCAGCATTCATAATGACGCCGACCGTTATAAGCCGTCCATTATTTTTTAACACAATAGTTTTTTTTACTTCTATAATTTTTCATGCAGTTTTTATCTTTACAAAAGTACTTACTGGCCCTATTTTTTACTATAGTGTATGAAAATCATGATAGGAAGAAAGAGTCCGCATTTAAACTTTGTAAGATTTCTGAACTTTCAATATAACCTCAAAAACGTGGGCAAAATCATTACAATAATGAATCAGCTGTCCTGTCACTTATCAATAACAACTTGATTGTGATCAACGTGATTGTGATCACCTATTTGCTTCAGTTATGTAGAGCTGTCACCTGTCACGTTCACCAAAATGACATGACATTCATGAAATAATGAACACGTGGACTTTTCCTCCCCGAGAAGCGGCTCCGTCACACCCAGTCCGGTAGCATTATTTCAAATACAATAACTTAACTCGTAAGGTCAAAACCATTATATTTTTATCGGATAAAGTAAAGATTTCACGGAGATCGTATCCGCACCAGATGGTTCGGGAACTTTTATATCCCAAAAGGTATTAATAAAAGTTTTTTTCTTTTCCCTTTTAGCATATTATAGGTAACTAGCCGTCGCCCGCGGCATTGCTCGCGTTCTACCCTTTAGAGTGTGACGTTTCAAAATTACTTTCTTAGTGCACCCCTACACTGTATAAGGAACCTACACTCCAAATTTCATACCTCTAGGACTTATAGTTTAGGCTGTGCGTTGTTATCTGTCAGCTTCAAAAGAGTTTTATACCTATATATATTGATATATTGATTGATTGTTGATTGATGATGATAAACTTTTGTACACGTGCTGGTCAATTTGAAAATATTATGATTGAATATAAATATTGTTAGAATATAATACATACCTGCACACACGCACGCTCTAAGTATAAAAAAATATTATTTTGTCTGCCATCGGCCCGTGTCAGCTCCCGTCACCGAACACCTACATGGCCCCCGTGTCGTAAGCTCCTGAACTGCTTTCGCTGCTTAGAATAATGTCAAGCGATGTGGCCACAAATATACAAAAACAAGAAGCTTTTGACAGCAAAAAACGAGCTGAAGCCCTAATGTCACTATTTAGTCACAGAATACCTATGATTTAGTATGAAAATAATTCAAAAAAACCTGCCGCAGGCTTAAACCTGGCAGGTTTTAATGACATAACGATTGCCCCCCTGGCACACTCAATGTCTATAGGTAGATATAAACGGACCTATATAACACATTTTCGAGAACTAAGTGTATAATACGTACCACTGTGGGTCTTAAACCTTGTCCAAACAAGCGACCGATAGACAAACAGAGTAAGTGGGAGTAATCCGCATTAAATATACCTTTGCATTGCGTATTAGGCTCCGTAGCAAACATCAGCCGGTTACAACCGCACTCAGACATGTATTTCAAGAGATAATGCTTAATATTGACGTCTTGTCATATCAAATAAACGAGTATATACCTACCATAATAAATAAAACGCAATAAGTAGAATATAAATGATCATGTAGATCATCGACTTTTTTTATTTAGTGGTATAAAAAAAATGCATGGTTCTCTTTCTATCTTAAACCTACATCTATCTTGTCGTTTCGTGTGGCAGTTTATTTATATCTAATAGGTACGTAGCATCATTCCTAAAATCGAAGTGCGTCAGGCCTAGTAATAGGTACTATACTAATGTCTCTGAGTGCGTCTGTTAGAGCACTTTGTTTGCAAACTAAACAAGAAAACCTTTTCGTGCAGGAATGTCTTTGAGAATATTGAAGTCGAGAAACCGTAAATAATACATCAAAGCACCATTAATAAATAAATACCGAAAAGTCGCTTTGACCTCACGCTAAAATTCACTGAGAACTAGGTATGCTAAAGATTTTTTTATTCATTAAATCAGAATGATCACTTTTAAAATACTCTTCTCACTATACTTAAATAAATAATAAATATTCACGGACACTTAACACAACGCCTTCTAGTCCCAAACTAAGCAAAGCTTGTACGATGGAAACTAGATGGCTGATAGAATACATACATACATATTTTTTTGTAAACACAGTCATACTTATAATACATAGAAACACCCAGACACAGAATAAACATCTATGTTTACAACACACAAATGTTTGTTCTCGGTGGTTCTTACCATGTAGGTAGGTTAAAAATATTCTAAGGATAGGTTTACCTACTTGCCCATTTCGCAAGAGGTCGCGAGGACAAAGCCCGATGCGTTGGAGCGATCAGAGCCCTGAGTCTGTGTCGGTGTTGTGTTTTCTTGCTATTTTTGGCATTCGGAAACGGATTCGCAAAGTGGAAAATTTTGTATGAAAACCGGATAAGCGCCTCTAGCAGGAGATTTGGGAACTGTTTCTGCGAGTCTGTCTGAATCCGAATGTTACTTTGCGGTGCTCCCCGTCGAGTGCGGTCACGTAATCAACGGTTTTGCAAAAATACGCGAGTCTGTGTGCTAGTGTTTGCTATTTCCGAAGGCAATTTTTCGACTTGCTATGCGTTGCTACTCTCACTTGGGTCTAAGGTAGTGAAATAGCAAGGATTCGATAGAACACTACTCGCGCATCAGTTTTTGTAACACATTTTGGATTGTTTATATAAGTTTTTGTGATAAATAGTAAGTGTTTCTGCAAGATAATAAAGTGCATGGAGGATGGTGAAAGACGAATGGGCTCGTAAACTACATGAAATGCGAGCCAGTCTCCGTGAAGTGATTTTTTTTATCAAAAGAAGACTTCCCGGAAACCCGCTGACCAAGGATATCTTCTCATTCCTATGAGAAGAGTTGGCCATCAATGCCCAAGCTTGTTGTGCCTTCTAAGACCTCCCACACAACCCTACGTACCTAATAAATGGATAGCCATTGATGAAGAAATGAACTCATAAACAATGAAGGTATTTTTATAATTAGGTATACCTAGTCTTATTCAATAGAATCACAAGAATCATATTTTAGAATCGACTTAAATACTAGCACATAGGTACCTACCTACTAGATGATTCTAGATGCTATGACTTATACCTACCTTACCGATTCCTATTGTCTAGTAGTATTTTGTAGGTGCCCAACATTAGTTCATACCTTCAAGCATAATGCCCATCTTCACACAGTAGTGTAAAAACTATTAGAAAAGCAAAGACATCACAGGACCTACTTTAGTAATGTCTCTTATGACTGGATGCAATAGGAAACAACAGCGTCTAATCTTTCTGTATTTTACAGGTTACTGCAATATTTGTGTCTAAGAAAAATAAAAGGACAAAATATTGGATATTTATCAGAATCTTCCCACACAACACTGCATAGATAGATAGCCATTTTTGGGAAAAGGAAACACAACCATATAACAATTAAAGAAAGGTAAGCATTTATGTATCAAATTGGTTGTCAAAGTCATAAATATTTTATTCAATAAAACCACAAGAATCCTTGGTACTTTTGCACACTAAAAGGTTCTAGGTGCCACGACTTACCTATACTAATTCCTATTGTCTAGTCTTTGTGTGTAGGTATCTACCCTACTGTGTGTAGCTGTGGATTATGGTTGTAAGTTTATAGGTACCTTCAATCACAGCTTCACACAGTACAGAAAGCAAATAAGACCTCACAAGACCTATATATTAGCAACAGCATCTAATGTTTCTGTATTTTACAGATTAATGCAACATTTGTGCCTAAGAAGAGAAAAAAGACAAATAGGTACTGGATATATACCTACACAACCAAGCAGCATTCCCCTTGATCAGTCATACCTACATGAAACTTGACCAGAATTGAATAGCAACAACGGTAAACTCTATGTAAACATGATTTAAGAACTATCTAGGATCTAGATTGATTAGTAAAGGTCCTTTTACAATAACCCATTTACAGCGGGGATGTTTTTAAACTTTTTGTAAAATAATTAACTAAGCTTTTGTCTTGAACCTACCTACTTTTTTGAGATAAATGGTACCCTAGTTATAGAAAGTCAATAAAGAATTATGTAGTAAAATCTTAATATTTTCTTTTTACAGAACAATGAACTGCAGTCACAGGACAAAGCAGCAAAAGTTTCAAATGCTTGTGCATCCAACTCATCACCATCAAGAAGTCTAAAAGTTGGCGAATGATGATGGTCAAAGTTGTCAGCTGTACCTATGCTTAGCTACAAGAATGAAACTTCTGAAGAAAGAACTTGTATTTCTATCTATCTTGGCATTTTACTGTAGCATCTTCTATGATATATGTTTCTTTAGGTACCTACCTACTAACCTTATATACTCAGTGATTTGTGTTTTTTTTTACCTATAATAAAACTTGTTATAAAATGCAATTAATTTATTTTATTTTAATAGGTAGGTAATAAAATCTCATCTGAGAATAAGACACACTTTGGATCACTGGGGCAGCGGAGCAAGACCTTTTGATTTATTTTATTTTAATAGGTAGATAGGTAATAAAATCTCATCGGAGAACATGACACACTTTGGATCACTGGGGCAGCGGAGCAAGACCTTTTGATTTATTTTATTTTAATAGGTAGATAGGTAATAAAATCTCATCGGAGAACATGACACACTTTGGATCACTGGGGCAGCGGAGCAAGACCTTTTGATTTATTTTATTTTAATAGGTAGATAGGTAATAAAATCTCATCGGAGAACATGACACACTTTGGATCACTGGGGCAGCGGAGCAAGACCTTTTGATTTATTTTATTTTAATAGGTAGATAGGTAATAAAATCTCATCGGAGAACATGACACACTTTGGATCACTGGGGCAGCGGAGCAAGACCTTTTGAAAGTGACTGTGGTAGGTACATTATTATGGAGCATCAAGCAACATAGTATCCAGCTTCTATCCTTGCATCCATCATTTAACCTTCACAATAGTAAGCCGCTTACCTATAACAAAACAATAAAGTTTAGGTCAGTGAGTACCTATAAATAACAAAAGCAAATAATTCATATTATAATAAAACATTGTTTTTAATTCAATTTTGTAGGTAGTCTTGTACAACAATTGTGTTCAACGAATGCACATGAATTCTATAACCATGTACGTACCTAGGTTGAGGCTTGATTTTACTATACCTACGAGTGGGAAGGTACTTTTACTTATTGTTTTTTACAGTAAATACAAGCACATTGGGTCGGTCGCTATAACCTATACATACAACCAAAACATACTGAATGGCACTTACGTGTGTAATAATAACATCGGCTACTTGGGCGGTACAAAACTACATTTAGTTTTGTATTGAGACGGGCTTGTTGATTTGCTGAATTCACAATTGAGAAATAGATACCACTAGATGTAAATTCCTTATTATTTATCTCATAATACAGCTTTTGAATTTATCAATTTACTTGAGTAACTTGTGAACTTGAGTTTGCACTTCACACGACACAACACCACAACAAACTAGTGATTGAATGATCGATATTTATAAAAACTTTGTATCGATTTAAATTTTTCAATTTCAATTTACAGGGCAGATATCACAGTAGATTGGTGTTTTTTAATTATCATAATACTTTCGAGGGATCCTTATTTATTCGTTTAAGAAATAGTTAGGGTAACAATACGGACAATTGCACTTCTAGTCCAGCCAAATTAGTCAAAATTAGGTAGGTAAGAATCTCGGAATTTGAGATACCCAGCTATAAACTTGTATCTTGACATCCTAAAAGTTGTCTCAAAACCTACTTAAATGGTAGGGTGTCCGCGTCCATTAAAATCTCAATGTGAAAGGTCACTAAATCGACCTTTGCAAATATCTCGTTTCCTATGAGTTTTTGGCTACTTGTATGTATGGTCAATATTGTAGAGGATTAACTTCCCTACAATTTTTGTTTCAATAAAAATTTTATACGTTGAATCGTTTTCGAGATATATGGTGGAGAGCGCGTTTTATTATATTTGACTGGGCTATTCAGATATATCCTTACGTAGGATAAGTTGAAGTGAGTGACAGAATCGACACAGAGCACCCCGACTCCGCTTAGTACCCAAGAGTCAAAATAATGTACACATCATACATGTGTGGCGTAACTAGCTATGGAAGTGAGAATTTCTGTAATCGCATTCTGCCTAATCACGTATATTAAAGTAAACAAATGTCCAAGGGTGATTTTAATCAAATACCTTGATTCAATAAAACAAAATTATTTACAGAGATTATAAATTTTTTTTTTATTATAAATTCGATATTTGAAAAAATATCGATGTTTTTGTCTTCAACATCGACCATCCCTACAAAAAAATAAAAATAACAAAACAATGGAACCAACCAATCAGAGATCAAACAATAGTTCGTCAACCAATAGGAGAGTGGGCGGAGCGAACTCACAGTGACTTTGACAAGCTAACGTGGGATTTGACTGACACTGACAGATTCAAAAGCCGATTCCATAGACAAATGAATGAACAATACATGATAAAAATGATAGAATAAGATGGAAGATACGCGAAAGATAGAGATAGACGATGTTTTTAAAAACCAAGTCGGCAATCATACAAAACTGTCTAGCGACTTCCGTTCGATACGTAGTTACGAGCATTCGATTTTTAGTTGTATTGGAATTAGACTCCGGTGACTTATACGAACCTTCGAGCACGTTCTTTAGCACACGACTGCTCGCTAGGCATTGCTCGCTAGGCAAACTGTTTTCTTGCAATTACAGAGACTCAGGGCTCAGGTTCGCTCAGCAATAGATTCCTCTGTGAGTGATGCCATCCGTTCTGCAGCAGACAGATCCCGCTGGAACATCATCCAGAATCAGGTCTTCTTACAAAGGTCACGATCCTCAACCCTGAGGATATCGACGCAAGGAGGATATTCATAGACATTATTATACCTAGGTATTATAACCTCTGTCTGTACAGTATTCTTTAGAAATTAAGTTTGAATTACATGCCGTGTTATTATTAATTTAATGTTAAGTAGAATAACGCCGTGGAAAAGGTTCTGTTATGTTAAGTATTTTAATTTTATCTGAATAAATTGAAATTGAAAGGAGGACTTGCCAATTTATTAAATTGCAAAGTTAGTTTGGTTAGACTAGCATATTGTGGTCTATATAGTCGGGGGATAAATGGAATTAAACTAAGTTACCACTTTACTCACCAATTTAATTTTACAAATGTTTCACAAAACAACATAACTGTTTCTAACTCCGTGAGTTTGGTACACGAGAAAACATTTGTAATTACTTCATTCTGCGCATTTATGACGCGGTAAAATTCATCAGGTTGTAATTACCTAATAGTAATTACGCGGTAATCATTTATTATAACTAAGATTTTATGGGAACTGAACAACTAAGATTATACATTATCTATCCACGGGAGAATGGAGAGCCGCTGTACACAGGACCTTGGAAGGAAGTCACGATCCTCAACAATGGGACCGATTATGGAGAACGTTTGACGCCTTTCGATTTTAATAAAGAAGGTACCTAGTTAAAAAAAATAGAGACAAATATTTTAGTGAGCATGAAATCCAAGAGCTATTTTTGATATGATTACATTGATTACCCATATTCGGATAAATAAATATGTATTCATTAACATTTTACACTGCGGCTTCTACTCCCAAACTAAGCAAAGCTTGTACTATGGGAACCTCTTGATAGAATACCTATAATACATTTTTAAATATGTATTTATTTTAATTTTTGCATTTAGTATAATACGGTAGATGTCGCCCGCGGCTTTGCTCGCGTGGTACAGCATTCGCATTATTTGTTAAAAATCTTTGATCCTAATTTAAGACCCTTTATGGTGCGATTTTCAAAATTCCTTTCTTAGTGCACCCCTACACTATATAAGGATACTACCCTCCAAATTTCAGACCTCTAGGACTTATAGTTTAGGCTGGGCGTTGATTGTCAGTTAGCTTCAAAATAGTTTTATATATTTAGAAGATAGAAGAAGATTAAGCAGCTAGATTTTTTTTAAATGCCTACACGATAACTCAAGTCTGCATTAACTCATTACCAAATCTGTCACGCGTGTCCGCGTCGAGGTGACAAATTCTATTACACCCGCCTTAATAAGACCAAGACGGGCCTAAGTGCTTTGGACATCATTCAGACTAGGTAAACCACGTGGTTCCACCTGCGTTCGGTGCAGTACTTTTTGTGCATAAATTAATCATATTTTTAGTGGAATCGAATTATCACGTCTTTCACCTCAGCTGCTATAACAACAGATAAAAAACCTAGGTGTTAATGAAGGTGGCCTCCAACACCAAAATTAATTCCACAAAGAAATTATACTTAATTAACTTTCTAATTTGAATTAACAGTAAGGTGTTTTTTCCACGACCTTCGTTAATATTTTCCAGGTAAATTTGGACCTTCGTAACATATTGGTTTTATTCTTATATAATTTTAAATATGAAGGTTTTATCTTTTTAACCCAAGGAGTTTTCGCCGGTACTTATGTAAATTAACGCAAAAGCGAGAAAAAATATTGATATTAATATTTATTCCAATCGGGGTAGAACGGACCGGGTGAATACGGGACCGGGTGAGAACGGAACTAACCCGTAATTTCTATCATCATCAGTACATTGTGTTGAATTTACTTACAAATAAACAGATCGAATAGACCATTGGTCCCAGTTATAGGACGACGATTGATTTTCTTCCTTACAGAAGCGTCAGTACGAGTATTGTATTGCTTGTTTGAGTAAACAAGTAGAATTTCATTTCATTTTTCAAGTAAAAATAAAAATACGTTATAAAATATCAACGCCGTTTGTACAACAGTTTTCATTTCTTCTAAGATCAAATTCGTTTAGTACGGTTAATTAACCAATGTAATAAAGTAAATTAGGAATAATGACGCTGAATTTACTTCCATTTTACCACGACGGGAACAGTACTTACTGTTTTTTGTACAGTAAATAAATGTTATACTTTTAGTTATTGAACTTGTTTGTTATGATACAATATTTTGATATTAAAATTTCATACCAAAACAGTACAATTGTGTGGTGTTTCTAAACCGACTTCAAAAAAAGAGGAGGTTCTCCATTTGGTTGTATATGTATATTTTTTAATAATAATATTTATTTCATTGCGAGTCAAAACATTTATTTAACATGATATTTATATCAACCAGTCTATAATAAAAATCATCAAACTTTGTTCTGAAATTCAATTTCAGAGGTCTTCATTAAAAACTTCATTGTTTATTGAAACTATCAATTAGTTCTATACAAAAACTAATTAAAACCATGACTAGCCCTTTAGTTTCTTGGCTCGGGGCTATTTCGAGTTCTAATATTTGTGTTAATTTACTTTCTTCAAATGAAACACTAGTAGTAAACTATTTTCACTAAGAGTTTTTTACTTTGCTATGCATAGGTACTTAACTATTTTTTCCCAACAATTAAAAATAGATCATTCTTCCTAGAAAAATAAAGACTCAAAGCTGTCATATTCAAAAGAACATGACGTGTGACATGAAACATTTTAAACAAATACCTAGCACTAAATATCTGTAACAACATGAGCCCCGGTTCTTGCCCACCGACCTGTTACCCTTTTTACACGCATAAAACAATCACAAAGGTTAAATTTAGCATGTCAAAATATCAAGTAAAACAGACTAAATGCGACCTTATTGCAAAATAACCTAACTTTTAGCCTCGGTAAACAGTGACCTCTAGCACAATAGAGCATGATTTAGTGCGGACTCATGACATCATAATAGCTAGTCATGATTTAGGTGAAAGGGTTTCCCACGTGAACATTTTTCCGGCTGCTTTGTAAAGTTTGAATTTTTTTTAACCCAACAACAACAATTGAGTTTTTATAGACAGTTTAGAGAGCTGCAAAAACGAAATAATTAATTTTAAAGAGTAACATTGCCTATTATGTAAGTAACCCTTATGTAATAGTCAGCTAAAACAATAAAAGTGACATTTAATCTGAGTCATATTAAATATCTATTCCATACCACAGTTGTTTCTTTTTTATTACTATCAATTGTGGTAAGTAATGAGGCTGATGATGGATCAAAATCCAGAAAAACTGTATAGCTGGCTACACTGGACAACATTTAAAAAACGGAAGCTTTCGCTTCACGGAATCGCTTTGTCCGATGAGTGGTGACAAGTCACGGTCAAAGCCACCAGAAACAACCCACTTGGCAACACCCTGGGGTCAAGACCTTGATTTTCTGCAATGGGCTCTACTAGAGCGTCTAATCTTTGGCTATAAATGCCTTATCACCAAGTTTATATCAAAACAAAAGAAGGCAAGTCAAGAAAATAAGGTTCGGACGAAAAAAGTTTGAAATCAAAGAGTACAAAACGGCCACCATGAGCCAAACTTCATGATGGTCCATCGGTTTTTACCTGTATTGGGAGCATGCACTGACAAACTTTTAGCCTTTATAAGATAACGAAGGTCTGGGGCTTACTGGCTCTTGTATTTGTAACAAATAAGAAACTATAATACGCAATTCTGAGTATCGATTAGAATCGTCAAAAACTTTCAAATGATTCGATGAGCTGGATTCATTTGCCAATGTACCAATTAACCAATTTGATTTGATTTATCGTCAGAGGAAATTTGAATTCGCTGAAGCTGAAGTTTACTGACGAGAAAGTCTAACCTAGTACTACCATTTTGTTAGCTACCTATTATAATAAAATTATCAGTGACAGGGATCACCACCTAAAAAAACAAAAAGCATGAGCTCAAAACAAAAAGGTTTTAATCAAAATTCGAGTTTCTGAATGAGTTACGTATGTCAAGTATACCCAGGTTCAGTTTCAAGCTGGGTTTCAGGATAATCACGCCACAGATTAAGGAAGCGTATAACAGAAACACCAACCTACTCGTAGGTACTTCTAACTTTAAATCAGTTTTGTACCCGATACAGAACCACAAGGGGAATAGAGTTCCTAACTAAATTCGTTTAGCTTTCGACTGAGCTAACCGAGTATTTCTGTTCAAATAAGTTACTCCAGTCTCGCACTGATGAGACGCAGATTAATTTGGTGGTGTTACTTTGCTCATTAGGTTGCAAATTTACTTATATTATAATTGTATTTTGCACAATCTACCTTTGTAGATAAATAGGAAAATATTTATATTGTTTATATGTTATAGGAATAGGTAGGTACATAACTTGATTTTCTATTCTGTTATCTAGGAGTGAGGGACGGAATTGCACTTAGTCGTTATTAGATGTAGAGTATTGGTTATCTATAGAAGTTTACAGAAATAAAGTAAGATAGATAGATATTTTCTTTAATTGCACACCAAGAAAAAAAAAACAATAGAATAGGTACTAAGGTTCACGAAAAAGTTCACTTATTTGTGCATTCTGTCATGGCGGGAATATCACATGTAGCAATCTCGTAGCAATAATGTCGTGAAATTAGGTAGATGTCTAGATTTCCTAAAGTAAATAAAAGTATCTGATTGTGCCATCAAATTCTCATTTATATTTTACAGTCGCTACGTTCACTGAAGCTGCCAAACACATAAACCTATTAGTTCCTAACATAACATTTTCTAGATCAGTTTGTAATACGGTCATCAAATAACGGCCACCGTTTGTATTAAACCTGAGACAGAAGCTATCTAACCATTAAAAATAAACTAAATTGCAGTCACTACTAAATAGCAGTTCAAACATTTCTAGCGCAAACTTGAACTGAATACACAGAGCGGTATTCAAAGTGTAAACTACCCACTAAATAGGGCGTTTGCACACTGACTGATGCCGACACCATAACGACAGAACGACATTTCAGTAGCTCCAAAAGTATCGGCGTCAGCGACAACATGGTGTGTAAGTGTCTACTGAATGTATGATACAAATCACAGAGCAGAAGAAAAGAGAATAGAAGGCTGATCATTCGTATTCTTGTTATTCGTATTCTGTAATAGAAATAATACAAATCGTATCAGCATTGCTATTCAGCGCAGCAATGCAGCCAGTGTCTTGGGCACGCCTCCGATTGGTACTAATTTGGACCAGTTGAGCTATCTATAAATAGTTTGCAACGGTTTGTAGATAGCTCAACTGTTTGATGTGTATTTTGTAAATATTGTGAATATTGTAAATACTGTATTAGTTGTAATTTTCTTTGTGAATATTTTTTTAACATAGACGATACCTATTAGATCTACAGATGTTATTAGCACTCCGCCGATGTCGTGTGGGTGTCGTGTCGGTGGCAGTGTAAAACTAGAAGTTAAACTCCTAGTTTCACTTCTAGCTACTTTCACACTGCCGTGGCCATTATCAAAGCCATGTTCAGAACTCATCTGAGCTATCCGTGAATTTCAGGGAAGCAAACGAAACGTAAACTTTAGGGAGGTGCAGTTAGGTACACAATGCTTTAACTCAAAGGAAGTTTTACATTTTGGTGAGAAAAAAATAGATCAATAATAAAAATGCACTATTTTAGAGGTTGGTTCAAAAAGGGATGTAAAACATCATGCAAAAACATCCTAGAATTTAAAACATCCATAGTTTTAGCTTAATAAGGTTGAATACATGGTTCTTGAAGCTGCGACAAACCAAAAAACCAAGTAAGACGGCCCTCGACCCGATAGACTAATATTTTTAAGATCGCAGGAAGCCGATGGAGAAAGCCAAAAATCTTTCTGTCTGAGACGAAATGAGGGAGGCTTACGTCCAGCACCTGAACTTCGTCAGGCTGATATTATGATAAGTAATTCAGAAGGGAACTAAAGGAGCTAGTGAAATAACCATTGACCTAACCGACTGTACTTACCTATCCGAAAATCCAGGCGCAAGTTTGAGTGGAAGACATGACTGAGCATTGCTCACTTGTTGAATATATCTTTGGTTCTGAACTACTGAATGGAATGTAGATTGTGTGCTTTGTCCAACTTTGATCACACTTATAATCTACCTAAAATTTACTAAATTATTATCTTTGTTTTTAAAAAGTAATCAAGAAGCTTGTTAAGTTTTATTCACAAAGAAAATTACAACTAATACAGTATTTACAATATTCACAATATTAAAAAATATACGTCAGGAAACAGTTGAGCTATTTACAAACCGTTACAAACGATTTATAGATTGCTCAACTGGTCCAAATCAGTACCAATCAGTTTTAAAAAGTAAGTTTTCTTCAATTTCCTTTCTGACTTTATTATTTAAAGTAATTTCAATATTTTTATTCCTTCTATTAAAATGTAAGTAACGACGTATTGTGGTTTATAGGTCACTAGCCGTCGCCCGCGGCTAGTGACCTATACTCGTTGTCGTTGCTCGCGCCCCTACACTATATAAGGAACCTACCCTCCAAATTTCATACCTCTAGGACTTATAGTTTAGGCTGTGCGTTGATTCTCTGTCAGCTTCAAAAGAGTTTTATATATATTGATGATGATGATGATTGATGTGGCTAATTTCCACTGTGTCACTGTTTCTGATTCAACACGGTAGCTTTCACGTCCAGCCAGACAAAGCTAGTCTCCTAAAGAACCTAGGGTTGGCAAAGCAGAAGATTTTATTACGCAAAGCTTATTAATTTGTCTTTCCTGTCATTATGGCGGACTAGGTTAAGAAAATGTTAGTGTTGCAGTAAGCTTACCTCACCATTTGAGTTACTAGAGTCCGGTTCAACAGGACATGAGTAAAAAAATTTTCTCTGACGCTGTAAATGATCCTGATTGAACCAGGCATCCACCTGTTTATTATAATTCAGTCATTATTTCCCAGTACCTACCAGCTACGTCAGATTTATTGTCATAATCCCCACTAAGCTGTCCCTACATGGGGATTATGACAATCTTTAAAAAATGTTGGCGTTTTCCCCACTATCATGTTTAATCCTGGCGGGTGAGGATTATGACAGTCACTCTACGATTCTACATTATATCTGCTGGATTGGCTGGAGACCAAACATCTCATAATTTCCATTTCATTAAATAAAAACTTCACCTGAATCCTAGAAACTAAACTTTGTGCTAGAATTTTTTGTCAGTGAATTTATCGACACGACAAGATACTACGAGTGCCAACCATATCCAACATCCAGATGAAATGGCTCTGACACAGCACATCAATCAGCGGGGAAACAAAATAACGCCTTCTAGAATAAGCTTTGAGACACGCACAACTAATTGTATACCCCGTTTTAATGAAATAAAATTAATTTCAGGTATTTACTTTAATTTTCATAAATAATAATTCCGATAAAAAAATCTGGAATATCTTTACTTTGCATGTAATATTGCTCATATTATTAGTACATTAAATATTCTGTGATGTGAATCGACCTAAACAATATTTTAGTACCAACCGTTAGATTATTCAAAAATTCCGGCAAAATTCTTTCAAAATTGTCAAATGTCTAAAAACTTGAATCGAAACTAACCAAAGTTGTTTTCAGAAAGGGTATCGTTGGTATATTCCCATCAGTCGATCACCTATCATCAATCTTCTTCAAAGTCCAACTTGAGATTTCCAACTATCTTAAACCGGAGATGTCACTGTAAAGTTAGTTCACGATTATCCGTAGTTTGTTTCATAAAAATGCCATCGTATTTTTCTTCAAAGCGAAGATTAAATTGTGGTAGAATTTAAAATGATGGTTCCTATAAGGCAGACTAGACTGAGCGAATGGTATAGCTGATTAGGTACTGAGCCATCCATTCCAACTAAAGTAGTTCCAGGCATTACAGCGTCCCGTACATTGCGGGAAGGGTAAAAAGTGGCCCCTTACAAAAATAAATCATGCAAAGCCTTTGCTGCGTGGCTAAGCTAGATTACAAAATTGCTATCTATTGATAACCAAATAAACTTTATACAGCATATAGTTTCAACATTCATGAAAAATTCATGAAACGTTCATGAAAAATAGTAATGTGGAGGAGCCTTTATCTAAATATTTTTCATGAAGCTTGCTTTGTTACTTAAAAACAGTCTCGTTATTTGCGACTTATAGCTTTGCAAAACAT
This sequence comes from Eulithis prunata, assembly GCA_918843925.1. Taxonomy (NCBI): domain Eukaryota; kingdom Metazoa; phylum Arthropoda; class Insecta; order Lepidoptera; family Geometridae; genus Eulithis; species Eulithis prunata. Next base: position 2,112,402 of record OU974017.1, read on the forward strand.
ATATATTATCTAATCTTCTGTCGATCCTTTACGTGATAACTAACTTTTTCTTATAACTTTCTCGAAAAAACATTAATCTCAGTGTCAACGGCATCGCCGCCAGCCAGCTACGAGACTAAAATACTAGTGAATTCAACGGGTATTCATATTTATAGAGCTGGCATATTGCGAAAGATACACTCTCTGCTATATGTCAAGTGACCAACTGCATGGTTTCAGCTGAATTCTCGTGAACGTTTACTCCCTGTAGATCTAGTGATCAAGATCCAATAGGACTGCGTTCACGTAGTGCCACTTAAAGGTTGGCGTCCACCGGGTGGGCGACATTGAATCATTTGCAACGCAATAGAATGCCTGCCTATGTTTTGCTTGAAATATTAAGCGTGAATTTATTTGTACGGGCAACACCCGCCCGCGTACGTTGTCTATGTGTTGTTGTCCATATAAATTCAACAGAATACACCCGCAACCGCTCCGCGCCTGGCTGTCTTCTCTTTGTTTTGTTCTACAATGATGACCCGTGTGTTACAATGAGATAATTTTGACATAGTTTTAGGGTTGAGCATAATCAGCTACGCAACAGCTTATCAAGATATAATAATGTTTCTCTATGTTTGCATTGGTTATGTATGATCTTATGACTAACCAAGCATTCTCAGTACATATTCACACACATAAATGATAAGTATGTGTATTATTGTGTATTCTGAACGAATTTTAAGACATTTATGTCTTCTAAAACTTTATGTTTCGAAGTACGAAAGTAACCTGTCTTCAGCTTTCTGTTTGTGAGTTTTGTTCATGAAATAACTTTGCTAATATTTTGCCCATTAACCTTTGGCAGCATCTGTGAGGGTACAAGTTTAGATGACAGCTTAGGACAAACACTGATGGTTTAGTGACGTGTAACGCAAAACACGCTGCATAATTAATAAAACTTTTTTTACTACAATAGTCACGTACCAGGCATACCTGCAAGCAGATATCTAAGCATACAACAATGCGATGATGGACGTGCCCTGTAAGGTATTACACTACGTCCATCACTCTGAAACATAATGATATTAATGATAGAGACACGAGACATGATGACGTATACGTGATGTTTGTAGTAGTAGTAAGCGTGTACCTACTAGCCCTAGACAAACTCTTCTACAAAAAGCTCTACCTAATACAACTCCTAATCACTAGTAAAAACGGTTCTTTTTAATTAATTACGCTCAACAATGTTATCTCAAAGATAGTCCCAGGCAGATAATTTCTTAGATCTATGGAGATCTTATCAATCTTTTCTGATCTTGAAAAACCGTACCACCAAAATAGACAAACGGTCGTTTTAGTGAAAAAAATAACTTCAAGCCAGCAATGTAGCATATATATGTAGCAAATTGTTTTATTTATAACGGAATAAATCCTAATAGCAAGCCCAAATAACGTCTTAAATCATAGTAACGGCCAATTGTCACTAGAGCAAAGGGCACTACATCTATAAATTCTGCACGAATCGGTTCTAAATGGCCCTCGATGCCGGTGCTCTATGCTAAGAGTAATAAAATCTTTAAAAAAGTTATTATTGCAATCACAAATAGCACTAGCAAGCAGCCGTTTAGTGTCCAGTTTTAATTTTAATTTTAGTTTATTGTAGTTATTTTATGTTCTGATATATTCCTTTGTACCTAAATTACTTTTACTTACCTATCTTACTTTTTTGTAGCTAATTATATTTCTTTTTATCTGTACCTACCAACTCATTTTAAGTTTATTGTTTAATTTTATTATAATAGATCGCAGTACCTACAGCATTCACACAACTGGCGCCACTGAAAACCAGCGCCTGGGCAGGGTATTCTCATATCCTGCCCTGGCACCATGCTGAGTGGTGGCCATTTTTGTTATTTTAATTTAATTTTAAGTTTCCCTATAATATTGTAAAGTTTAAAAAATAACAAAATAAATATTTTTCTTTCTTCTTTCTTTCTTTAAAACATATGAGAAGCGTAGGAAAAAGTTTTTTTTTTTATTGAATAGAAAATCTTTTGACTTCAATCTCACTAGTGGTAAGCGACGATGAAGCCTACGATGGAGCAAGACGCTCTAGAAGACTCTTGAAGACATCCAGATATTAGTGATTAGGAAAGACAGACGCCGATAATGTGTTGCATTCTTTAGCATACATTTTCTCGCATGCATCTTTTTGCATATAGTCCATACACACACATGATGATGAGATGAGATATGTTTAGGTACAACGATGTAATTATTATGTGAATACAGAACTAAAAAACATTTATAAATAGTACTAGCTTCCGCCCGCGACGTTGTTCGCGTTGCGTTTGATCCCGTTCATTTTCCGAGATGAAAAGTATCCTATGTGTTAAGCCAGGTTAGCCAGGTCACGGACAATATAATAATATATTCCAAGTTTCATACAAATCGGATTAGTAGTTTTTACGTGAAAGAGGAACAAACATAAATACATCCATACATACACCCTTAAATACATCCTCACAAACTTTCGCGTTTATAATATTAATGGTATATAGATTTGTCCTCTTTACTCCGTTTGTATTGAACGCAGTTCTTTCAATAAAGCCGGCAATATTCCAGTCCAGCCATTCGAAGGATTTCACACAACATCAGTTTCATTCATTCGTGAGAATTCTATTTTGCTATTGTACAAATATAAACATTACTGAGTATGTAATATCTAAAACAAAATGTATTTGTTTAGCTAACATTTAGCAAAAGCTTTTAATTAGTTTTTCTTCTTTTTATTGACTTTGCTTAAAAATTTGTACTAGTAGATTTCAATAGGTACTCACCCATATTATTTCTTCTTCTTCTTTTATTTATGGTCTCTGTCCGTCATTTCGACAGACAAATTTTCCAGAGGTGCCAAGTGAATTATTTGAAATAGTGTGGTATAGTCAAGTCGGCTGTTGGAAACGAATTCAATCATATAAAGAAACCACTTTATAAGGACCTTTCTTCCAATGGCTTGCACATTATGTTACGACCTCTAATATTATTGGTTACAGGTCTACCGAAATTAAACAATAACCCAAAAAAACTGAAGTACTGAAATAGGTATTTAATTCAAAATTAATTTTTGAAGGTGTACAGTAATATTAAAATATATCTATTACGGTAAAAATTTTCCCAAAGAGGATTTTGATACTGACTTTGCATCGAAATCCACTTGATTCTAAATCAAAAGGATTTTAAGACAAAAACTCTCAAACTCAAAAAAATTTTGAGACTAACCCTAAAATTCTACCGAAATTAAACAATAACCTAAGAAAACAATCGTTTTTTTCTAATTCTGGGCTGCTTCCAAATGTGACAGAACTCTTGCTTCTTGAATTACCCATATATTTTGATTGCTTTACGTCTTCTTCTTTTATTATTGACATACCTATTTGACTGTGACAGCCGAATTTCAATTTGTCAAGAGGTTGTACTGTGGTGTACTCTAATAATAGTTTGCATTACACTTTACCTACAATAAGTTACTTTACGCACTAGACGTTGTTCGTTGTAATGTGCAACATAATGGAGTTAGAGCGGATATTCAATCAATTACTCGTTCTATTGCAGAAATATAGTTCACAAGTAACACGATTATGTGAAGCTTCCTTCTGATATTAGAAGGGCAAATAAAATACATAGTTCATTTTTATGTACATAATTTGTGCCATAGTAAATAATAAATCTTTATTGTGTAAAAAAGTCGCTTAGAACTAAATTACCAAAAAAAATCTATTTGTTCATTTCGTTTCGAATATTTTATTACCAAAAAGTCAGCAAAGTCTACGCATCTGCTACGCCGTAGCACCGTAGCACCTGCGTAGCAACTACGGCAAAAAATTCCCATATCTGTTTTCCAAACTCAGTCTATTTTTAAATCCAATTCCCTCAGCACTCCGTAAAACTATAAACGAAGGTTGGTATTGTACACTGCGCGGCGAGTTCGCTAGCGACAACTCGACTGCGGATCGTTGCGGTGTTACCGCGCATTGTAACACGAAGTAACAATATGAACTTTTACTTGTTCTTTGGTGAAGTAAGCCCTCGCAATCGAAATAGTACCTCATACCGTGTGTCAAAAGGTTCTTTCTTTGGTTTAGTTTGGTTCTCTGATTACTGTCGTACTGAAATGGCGACGTATGTGAGCAGAAATACAAGTTAAAATATACTCTTACTAGAACGAATAAAAATAAAAAGCCACAATAATGAAATAAAGATGTAGTTTGATAAAAAATTTACAAATTTTGACCGACTGACTAAAACTATTTCAAATATGTTCTTGGCACTGGCAAAATGGTCTGTCAAAGTGACGGGCAGAGCCCATAAAAAAATTAAAATAAACTAGATTCGAGTTTTCACATTTTTTGAAACAACACATAGCATTTTTATTTTAATAGTTTTTCTTGTGTTATTGTGAGTATTATTGTTTAATTATGGTGGAATTTTAACCAATAATACTTAGGTCGTAACATAAAGTGTGAGCCATTGGAATAAATGTGTGTAAAGTGGTTTCTCTGAATGTGAAAAGTCGTTTCAGGTTTTGGAGAGAAAATCCACCATTTTCTTTTCAAAACAAACGACAGCCGACTTGACAAATGACTTGACTTGACTTATTTAATACAATTTTAACACTTGACATTGGCAAAATTGTCTGTCGAAATGACGGACAGAGGCCATTAACGAAGAGAAGAAGAAGAAGAAGAAGTAAAATAAACTACTGGTTTAAAACCCTTCAAACCAATTATTTAATATACAGCTTCTATCTATAAATTAATAAAACTGTGCGCGGCATCTAATAGCCAAAGGCACACTGTACTTAGTTTAAAATGTAAGAATGAATGGGACCTCATTTACTATGATAACTTTTAACGTTAGAAATATAATAGTCCAAAGCGTGATGACTCTTAACTTTATTATACAAAGCCCCAAGCTGTTTAAATTACAAATCTTAAAGGCCATTTTGTTTAAAAAATATTTTTTTTAAACAAAGAAAAGTACATGTAAGTACTGTCAGCAAAAACTAGGTAGCTCACTCCTACTTTTATTTTAAGTGTTAAAGAAGATCCGTTTTGGTTGAATACGTTCTCCTTGTTAATATTCATAGACACCCTGACACAAAAAGAATAGGTAGGTATGTCAATAAAATATGTCATGTGATTCGAATGTGAAAAATATACGTTGAAAAAGAAACTAAGTTCTCTCCCGTTTTAATTATTCGTTTTATTGTAACGCCTAATTGCGCAAAACTGCTACAGGTTTAAAGTAAACTTTCAAAAGGCATCAAGAACGTTTTAAGAGCCATTTAGCATAATCTAAATAATATATAAACTCTTTTGAAGCTGACTGACAATCAACTCACAGCCTAATAAACTATAAGTCCTAGAGGTATGAAATTTGGAGGGCAGTATCCTTATATAGTGTAGGAGTGCACTAAGAAAGGAATTTTGTAAAGTCGCACTCTAAAGGGTCTATTTAGAACGCGAGCAACGCCGCGGGCGACGTCTAGTGTTTTATAATGGTTGATTTTAAAACCGAGTATACTTTAGAGAAACATTATTCTGACGACTTTGAGGTGTCTAAAAGTTCTGAAAAAGTCAACCACTTCTGAAACTCACTGTACTCACTTCCTGAGCGTATTTTTTACGTGCTGGTTTCCCATCAAAGCGAACTACACCCACGTATTCTCTCTCAAATTAAACACTATGAGATATTTTCTTAATTGGTATTCATAAAGTTGGGTGTTGGTCTCGAAATTAACTATAGAAAAACTAACATAAACATATAACATATATATAAAACATATAAGCTTGAAATAACTTTACTGCGTGTTTCGACTAAAAACATTCACAACACAATCCTTACAAACAATTTGTTTTTTACAATCAAGAAAATCCTTAAAACCATCTATCTGCACAAGATTCAAAATGTCAAACATGCGCAAGGTTTGGCGGTGGAAACGCAAATCGATATCTTCACAGAGATGTGCATGTTTTATTGCGAATGTTTTGCAGTGGAAACGTACGGTTATGCCGAAATAATAGTACATTATGGTACTAGTGTGGTACATTGGTGATTACCGCCGAGGTGCCATTGAGACCCGACCCGTAGGCGAGGGTCTTAAGAAAGCCGAGAACGGTAATCACCAATACACACGTGTATCATACGACGTTTTTCAACACACTTGTGAATAAAATAACAATAATATATAATTTCAACAGTGAAAACGCGTTGTGAAAAATGTTTCGCTATGGCGGGAAAAAATAATCAGTTTTCCTATGCGCGCGCATTGCGATCGGCCACAGACCAAAGGGATGAGGTTTTTTTTTATTTATTTTCCGCGCTTAGGGTTTGCGCCTATTCTGCCACGTAAAAATGGGGAATTTAAAGTTTTCTTTTATTACAGAGAAAACAAAAGTTATATTTGAGTGAAAGTTTTATTTATTAAACACGTACGAGTTAAAATTATCTATTTAAATAAGAAGTTGCATGAAATGAGCAAGCAATAGGAACATTCATTTATTTGTTCTATTGAACACGATCTTTTTTTTGAATAAAAAGATCGTGTTCAATAGAACAACAATGAAAAAGTCACAGTTTGATTATGGGTATCATTATGTGCCTAATTGCGGTGACCATAGAGCCACTTTATGAGCAAGTGTGTTGAAAATATTATTACAAACTAAGTAGGTACTCGAAGTACACGTCCCCATAGTTAATGGTTTTAAAATAAACCAACGCGTAAAAAGTTTGCTAACATTTTCCAAAAGTATTTGAATAAAACAAACGATCCTCGTATGATACAGACGGCTCAGTAACTGGATCAACTGAAGCTGAGAGTTTGAAACGAGCAATAAATTAGAATTGATCAAAGGGTTGTGAGAGGGTAGAAGAAAGCCAATACAAATATAAACAAAATCTCCTAAAAGCTACATCACAACACAACAGCCTGACTATTTTTTTCTCTACAGTATCTAGGTAGGTACGAGTATTTGCTTATAACCTGGTATCAGAAAATATGAGTACTCACATACCTGATCATCTGTTTCGTAATTTTTAATATACCTACCTAAACTAGCAATAGAACTAAAGATACAAGTCCGAGACCGACCGCAAGCGACACGGTCTGACCAATCAAGTTTCATAGAGATTCATACAAACCAGTTAGTGTCGCTTGCAGTTTGGGGTTGCTTTGCAGCCGTTCTCGGATTTGTACCTTTAGAGTTATTGGCGTTATAAATCAATGATGAACAACAAAGTTTTTTCTATCAAAGGAATTTAGTTTTATCTTTTTTCATTCAAATCGGGTAGTATCTCCTGTACCTAATAAGTTCCACGGTTGCGAACGGTTGCGAGTTAAATTAAGATGAGTTAAAATGAAATAAAAGCCGGATTTCGACCAACCTTAGCTAAAAGATAAAAAACGTGCTCCGTTCAATTCAGAATAGTCCAAATTTATTTACATTCTGATCCATTTAACAGTTTGATGAGGCGACGCGGCGTGAATAGACCCGATTCACACAGAAACCGTATAATCGGAGCGTAGTTAAGCCTTGGTCTCGAGATCAGCATGCAGCGACGGACACATAATTGTATGGAAAACGTCTAGTATGGTCTTTTGTTACGTTGCAGTCTGTGTCAGCGGCGAGGAGCAAACGCGGTACTTTACGTTGTGCTGTACACCGCAGCGTTGTGCGTTACGATCGCGAGACCGAGGCTTTAACGCTGCGCGCTGGTGTTTTGTTTTGTCGTAGAACAACTTGTACTTAGCCCGCATTTTCCTGCATTTTTGTAACTTTAGTGTCAGTATAGTATCCCGATGTGTCTACGGCTAATATACCATGAATGGATGACGGTTTATTGACCTGCTGCGAGCCGTAATCGGTCAATAAACCGTAGGATGTGTTCCTTTGTATTGTTTCGATGGTACAGCTTGCACTGGATCGGTATTTATACACATACAAAATATTGATGAGCGTACGCTTCGTATGTGGCTATTCCAATGCAGTCGACGACTTACGAAGTAGTGAAATATATATCTATGCCTCTGCTCCGCAGCTGTTTGCAGGTTACGTAGACAGAGATGTATGCAAAAAAAGATACTAAAACATCAGTATGATTCTAGCTTGATTATTTTGCCTGTTTTCGTTGTAATTTCATTTAAAGGGACTATTAAAAAAATATATTGTTAAACCAGTCACGTTTAGGGACTGTGAAAAGAGATTTTTGGAGTAAACGAAGTCGGTGGAAATATATTGGGCAATAAAGTTATTTTCATTGTTGACCCACGGACACTTCTTGCCTTTAATATTTTTATGATAAAAGCCCATTCAATATTGTAAGAGCTCAAGTTTACCCGAAACCATGCCACAGAGCAAAAACATTATGTGTGGCCATGGCCATGTATGTAATCATTTCATTCATTCACTCATCGTATTTATCACATGCCTCAGGAGTTAATAGTAAGTAGTTTTGATATTTATTGAGATATTTTTTGTGATATATGATGATATTTATATAATGATACCCATCGTTCTACCGTAACGTCATTCTGGTTGCACCAAAGCACCAAAGGGAAGTAAATTAAATCCTGGTGCAACCGATTCTACAAAGAGGAAGTAGCATTGCCATAGTCCAACTGGTTATAAGTAAAAGCGATACTAAGTAACTCAAATAACTTTGAGTTTATCTCTTTTCAAAAACTTTCATGAACATTTCAGTCTACTTTTTACTGTCATCATCTAGTCTAGTGCAATATACAAACACAAATCTTTACATGACCGACTCGAGCTAGAAATAAAATAAAACTAGTTCATAGCCTCCCGCTATGAAATTTTTTTCCCATATCTGGCCCACCATTGGCCCAGCGGTTGGGCTCGATGGGAATAACCTCATTGACTTCTCAGACATCTATAGAGATCTAAAGGTACTATTTACCTTCTAATGTAATTAAGGTACTTACCTATCGACATTATTTGGTACAAAACATTTCCTTAGTAGGTCGTCTCTACACGCAAATAAACAATTACGGCGTAGGGAAGAAACCGGAAATGACTTTTTCATCGTGTTTTTTTGCCAAATCAATCCTAGTCTCAATAATAAAATGTTTGTTTCTCGGCCTCGGCATTAGAGCAGGCCCATCTGTTGCCAAATGGTGACCTCTTATAACAATGACTTGTAAAATATGCCTAGTAGCTAACTGACTAATTGGACCAGTTGAGCTATCTATAAATCGTTTGCAACGGTTTGTAGATGGCTCAACTGTTCCATGTGTATTTTGTAAATATTGTAAATACTGTATTAGTTGTTTTTCTTTGTGACTTACTAATACCTAGTAGCTAACTAGTAACTAATTCCCATCGAGTCGTCTAATTTTTGTAGTGGGCCCGTCGGGATTTTTTTTCCTATCTGGCCTAACTGGTCAGAACTCCCATGGGTCAATGAGAAATTAGGCTCAGTTCTGATCTTGATATCAACTTTTTTTTTAAATTAAACTAATAACCGATTGAAACACAAAATTGACTAAGGGAAACTGTTTGATAAGGTTGACGATTCGCTTCAAGGGTTTAGGCATGATTATGTACTAAATTCGTATTTATAGACGATTATTTATTTGTTCGTATCTGAGTACATCAGTGGTTTTCCGGCACGTTGGTTTAACATCCGGCTATAGACTACGTGTTTCCTTTAGTGTTCGTCGTAAGGTTTCGAAAAAAGTTTCTTTGTAAATACTTGTGTTGTAATTTTCTTTTGCTAGTAATAGATGCTGCGTACAAAATTAACAAGTAATTAAATTAATACTCAGGTTTGAGTCAATATGCTGCGTTCATAAGTAGAAAACATTTACCTAAAACAAATGAAGAGCTACGGTTAAGCTCCGTTCTAATTTTTACCGTTTCATAGTAGTTTGGTTAAATGTAGCTACGTATCGTAAGTTATTTTGTAGCAATGTTTAGCTCTTAATCCGGAACTCCATTAACCTGCTTTCTGGCGATACGACATAGATTGATGGCGTCAAGTGATACGACAAAGTTGACCCCTACTATGTGCTCTCTCTCTTCGTATGATGCGTTTGTCAATGTTATTCAAAGTATAGCCATAGACCTGGGTGGCTTAATTTTGCGACCTTATTCGAATAAACCAACAACATGTTGGTGGGACGAACTGGAATGTACGGCTTGTTGCAGAGATCTAGTGCGAGTTTCCCCTGCTAAGGAGATTTCTGGACTTTTTGGTATATAGGGCTTTGAACAAAATAAAACACAAGCGATTTGAAAACCTCTTCTTTTGAAGTTGGTTAAAAATCGTGAAAACTGTCGACCGCAGCTTTTAGTCGCCGAGCCGTCGTCGTAGCAGTGATAAGACGCTGTGCTTACCGCGACCAGAGTCGCAACGACTAGATGCAGTGTTTACGCGGTTAATAACAGCTGATTTGCAAATCAAATCACAAGTCAACAAGGTTACACGTCGCGCGGAAGTCAGCCCGCGCGGCGAACGCAACGAAGGAAATTAGATGCACTCTACCTTCGTAGTAGGCACGGCAGTATCCATTACTGCACGCGACTTGGAAGTAGTATACTGATTTAATAAATCAGCTTGTTCTATTACATTTTCTTATGCAAATATACCTTTTGTCGGTATTGGTCCCTTGAGGGAAAGGGACACTGACCAATACCTACAATACGAATGGAGGATTTTAGGGGAGGCCTACTGCTGAAGAGGAAATAGTTTAAGATAGTAATAAGAGTAGAAATAAGAGTGAAGTACCTAGTTAGTTTACCTATACCTATGTTATGTTAAGTAGTAGAAATAAAGGCTTTTTTTATTTTATTATTGGTCAATGTGCAATGCAATTGCCCAGCAATAAATAAAAATGTTTTGTCCAAACCGTACAAATTCTTAATCTTATCCCATTACAATAAGAGCGAGAATGAATGGAGTCATCACAATTACCGTAACAGTAACTGCGGAGCGGTAATGATGACCGTTAGGTTGATGGTTCTTTAAAATAGGTAATAATATAATCAGTTTGAGGTATGTATGAGGTGTGTCTTTAGTAAAATATTCAGTTTCTTTACAGTGATTTGTGTGAAATATTTTTTTTTGTTTTTTTGTTATTGAAAATCTCTATGCATGGCATTATCTATGGTCCTTTTCGTTCAGTTGAAGATCTTCAAGTTAGGAGACATACGTATTCCTACCGTTGTCTTCCACACAAATTATTTACTGGGAGTAATGAGTTTGACAAAAATACCTAAACTAAAACAGATTCATGCAGTCAATTTACGTTAAGGCATAGAGGAAATTGAAAAACGTAGTTGGTGTATAAAAAGCAACAGGGAGGCGTCGTATATCACGGGGAGACAGCTAGTACGAGCCACTGATTCTCTATAGGATATAAATTACTCATAGTGGGAGGGAGTATTGGTAGAGTCTGAACATTATGTTTCTATGTATTATAAGTATGTATTTACAAAAAAAAAATGTATGTATGTATTCGATCAGCCATCTAGTTTCCATCGTACAAGCTTTGCTTAGTTTGGGACTAGAAGGCGTTGTGTTAAGCGTCCGTGAATATTTATTATTTATTTATTTATTATTATTAGTGTTCAATGTTTTTTAATCTAAATATGTGTTCAGTTGGAGAAGGATACGAAAACTAATATTTATATTTGGACACTGCACTGCCACTCAAAACCACCTACCTTTTATTAAGATTTACGACTGTAGGTGAACAACCAATAAACCCGCTATACACAAGGCTTCAAAATGTCCTGAGACACGTGACGTCACGGGATTTGTCGGACAACCCGACACAGTACTTGACACCAACCGTTTGTCACTGTGAAGTGCGATTGCAAAGCTCAATGGTCAGTTGTACTACTTGCTTGCAGTCTCACAGACTCCACAAATAAATTATAACTTAACACGTTCCCTGCCAACTACGAAAATATACGCCAGCTACGAGTTTATTCATAGATGTTTAGTTGAGGCTACCTAACAGGACAGGTGTAAACAGGACGGGAATCGATTAGTTGGCATTGGAAATAAAACTTTCAAAATAAAATGAGAACTCTACCATATTTTTTTTTTCATGGCAACAAAAAAAACTCGGGATGATGATTTTGTATGGATGGCAATAGGTATAGATTTTTTTGACTACGAATATATTCGTATGGCAGGGAACGAGTTAAATCAATTCGAAAGTAAAGTGTTCAAGTTGAATTTGGATGGTGGTTGTAATCTATGTGCCAGTGCTCTAAACGTATGAGCATTATAATATCCATCTTGTACACATTATATTTTGTGAAAGCATTAATTAATAGTAAAATGTTGTTAATTTTTGTATAATTAAACTATAGTAGGAATGGTACATGATACTTTGGAGAGACAACAGCTTACGTGTGTATTGGTTCTTGCAATTAATTCTTTTACTTTTAGAGGATCTTAGTTCTGGTCAGTTTACTCATACAATTCACTACAATTGTCTTTTTCCAACACGGCCCCATCAGCACAAAATTGTTCATGAACCAAAATTATGAAAATATCCATTCAATGCCCAAATATGAGTTTACTAGCCGTCGCCCACCGCGTTACTCGCGTTCTACCCTTTAGAGTGTGAAGTTTCAAAATTCCTTTCTTAGTGCGCCTCTACACTATATAAGGAACCTACCCTCCAAATTTCATACCTCTAGGACTTATAGTTTAGGCTGTGCGTTGATTCTCTGTCAGCTTCAAAAGAGTTTTATATATACTGATGATGATGATGATGATGATTATACTTCTTTTTAGCAGCGCGCCATGGCTTTTCTTCATGGTAAAAGTATCCTGTTTTATGTTATAGCCGTGACACCTAACACCATGTAAATAATAAAGGTAAATAATGTACTAAAATCGCGGGACTACCCAGCTATACGCACAGTATATTTTACAACCACGTACAAGAAATGAAGATTAGTTCGCGGTTTCGTTCAGACATAAAACATCTATTTTATCTTAGAGCATACACGTCGCTGAGTTCCGACAGGTCTTAAAATTGTTTACGGGTCTACCGCTACCGAGAAAGGTTTCCTAAGATTCCATTCTAGAGCATTCCTCCATCCAATATGACACCCCTGAGTGTTTACACGCAAAATTACAAAGTCCTATAAAGTTCGCCTGTGTTTGTCGGTATTCTCGTTTTAAAGCTACGTAATCACAGACAAACACACGACCTCCAACTTATACCTCTCTTTTTTTTACCGGGAGTTAAGGTACCAACCGTATTCGTAACCGCTCTGCCTCCGCATTTAGATGGATTTCCTACTCACTCACACCAAATTTAGTAACATCTAAACTGAGTTTCGTTAGGAAAAAAACCCAGCCAATTACACTATATGACTCGATGCGCCTCGGTTTGGTAATACCCTTAATTCGGACACATACAGAATAATTGAGCCACGGCACGGATCAAGAGATAAACTAATTACCATTATTAGATATAGACCGCATTAATATTGAGGCTAATCTATTGAATGTGGATTCATGAATATAAACTTCAGTCTAAACAGGTTTTACTGACTTAGATGGAACTCATATGTACTTTTTTGGGTCAATGTTGAAGCTATTAAGTTTTTCGTTTATATTAGTACGTAAGTATCGCTTGGATATGGTTTTTTTCACTAATAACATTTTCATATATTTTACGGGTAAGAGGTAAAATGTTTTGGTATCATAAAAATAGCAGAAACGAATAGAAATAACAATGAATTTTTAACCAACTTCAAAATAAAGGAGGAGGATCTCAGGTCGTCTGCATTTTTTAAATTTATTATGTAGATACAAGTACCTAACTATGTAAGTTATTTACTGTATTTGTCGTTATTTTCTTTGAGAATAAAATGTTTTTGAACTTTAAAAAAGCAATTTCAATTACAGAATCTTGTAGTTTATTTATATTACACAACTCTATGTAACCCTACCTCTATATTTATCTCTACTCAATTAAAATTACCATTCGAGTTCCAACCCACTAACTGTACTCAAACTCAGTTATGTAGCTCACCTAATAGGTTTCAATGACTATATCTCCATCACGCTATGGAGCACAATATCATAGTATTATATGATCTGTGACAATATCAATGAAGGGAAGTTACTTAAAAACGTTCACCAATGAAGATGTCTCCTTTATATAGAGTTTTAGAACCAAAAAGGAAAAGCTAGACTAAATAAAATGTCACAAATATATGAGTTTAGAAACATTTTGATTAGTTTTTCAAGAGGGGCTAATTCCGTTTATCTTTACTCCAACTTTTTAGTACCGAATTAACATTTGGCTTATTCGGTAGATACTTAAAAGTAATAAAAGTTATTTTTAAGTACTTCAAGGGTTTCATGTTGAGGTCGAACTCATGAAGACAAAGAATTTATTTGCGTTTATGATTTAGATACAGAAAAGTTCTTTTTCGGTATTTTTTTATTTTCAGTAGTATTTGATTCAGGATTTGTGTGGTTTGGACCACCACCAAAATAAGCGACTGATTTTTTTGAAATAATTAAGATGTATAAAAATCACAAAGTCAAAGGTGAATTTTGATGATAAATCTAAAATTTCAAAAAGTTAGATGAACCGGCAGCCACGTTCTACTAAAGACGTTTGGTAAAAAGTTTAAGTAGTACCCATCGGCATTGTTACCTAATAAAACTTTTAAAGGTTTTCCGTAGTATTTTTGTTTTACCGTGTGGAACTTGCATAGAGATTTCACTTATTTATACGATGTTTCAAAGAGGTCCAAAACTGCAAAAGAGTAAAGTAACAACCTCCTCCTCCTTGCGTCGATATCCTCAGGGTTGAGGGTCGTGACCTTTATGTAAGACCTTGTTTTGGATTATTTTCTTCCAGCGAGATCTGTCTGCTGCAGACCGGATGGCATCACTCACGGAGGAATCCAGTGCTGAGCGAACCTGATCGCTCCAACGCATTGGGCTTCGTCCTCGCGACCTCTTTCCTTCCACCTTGCCAGTGACTACTAGTTTTTCTAAATTATCACCTCCTTTCCTGGCAATGTGACCGAAAAACTCAAAGATTCTACGAAGACATTCGGTAGAAAGTCTGGATTTATGTTGAGCTCCTTTAAAATTGAAATTTAAAGTAACAAAAGGAAGGTCAAATTAGCTACTAGCGTGGAGTTGAGACCGTAATCTCTCTTTTGTTTGTGTCTGTTTCAACTAGTTTAGTTTCATAACTTCAATATACGACTTGTTGTGATTAAATCAACTCATCAATAGCGGGTATTTAGACCGGCTACCCGCCAACACCGGCTTACGCAGTAGCCACGGACCCTCCCACAGAATGGTAGCTGCAACTTTTACGGATACAAACAGTAAGGAACACTCCACTTGCGCGATTCAGGATTCAAATTTCGATCGCTGTTTTCATCCATTTACAAACTTCAATCCAACAAAAACTGAATTATAACTATTAAATACACTCTAAATTGTTTGTTTATAGTTTTGGTTTTTGACAAAAGCTATGGTTAACAATATAAAAGGCAAATAATATAATCAGCTTGTGTATTGGGATTCACTGCAGTATAAAAGAGAAAGCTATATGAGACAGTAAATTGAGTTCCCGCACTTTTTACTGCGCATGTCCGTTTAGGGGTGGGTAATCGTCTTTGAGGACAATAAGCTTTTGTTTTAGTCTACAAAACGTTGTATTAATTACACAAGAAGCTTAAGTAAACGTTAATTTTCAAAAAAATAGTTATAGTAGTTTTGCTAAAATATTGTATTTTTTCTAACATACAAAGCGACATCTCGCCTGTAAGTGGAAAATGTCGCCGCCGCGCCGACAGGGGTGGTAGCTGAGGGGTTGGAACCCTTTTACAAGCTGGTTGTTAAATTAAGCTATCACACTTTGTAGACAGATGGCGGTAAAATGCATTTTGCATAGGTAGTATAACTACTCCACAATATTCATTTGATAAACTTTATTTTCTAACCCCTCGTACTCGGTTAAAATAAGATAAATAAGTATTTAAATTATAGCACTTTCTTGTTTCGCTAGTAATGAATTACAGTATTTCTGAAAGAAAAAATAGTAGGTACTCTACAATTTATAAATTAGTTAGAAACTCTATGCTACGCGAGTGCTACGAAGAAATCAAAATCGGACTTAGATTTATTTTAATTAGTTATTTATTAATAACTTCTATAAATGTAAAGGATGCAAAGAATAAAAAATAACCATTGCTTATTAATATTGTTTTAAATAAATTTGCAAAAGGGAGGTCAAATCAGCTACTAGCATTGGATGGAGCAACTTTGCACTCCGTTTTTTATCTCTTTATAATGCACATTTATAAACACTTGTAACTTATAATGACAATGGCAAGGGCTTAGGCCGGTCCCTTGCCAGTACCGGTTTCTGCAGTAGCTACGGACCTCCCCGAGATAATTCCACCAGAACTTTCACCAGTGATGTCTGATAAAACACTTAGCTTGCGCGATCTAGGATTCAAATTTATTTTGCCGTGTACATCAAACTGACACATCCGATTCTTAGACAACTTTACAAAAATATTCGCTACGCCTAACAGATTACGTGCTAGTACTTTTTAATAGATTTTTTTTACAGTAATATTGTATTTTTTAAATTATTAAATCTGAGCTTGTGCACGGGATTCTTATTAGAGAGACTGAGAAAGCAGCATGAAATAGGGTACATTTTCCCGCGGTACACAGTGCGCATGTTCGTATTATAAGCTATTCTTGTTATATCACACGCTACACAATTATTTACTGACCACAACATTCACTAAAGTGATCTACAGTATGTACTTGATCATGCATAATCATTCTTAAAAGTTATTTGTACTGTACAACATAATAAATCCTGTAGTACTCGAAACCCCTAAGCTACGGACATGCGCACTGAAAAGTGCGGGAACTCGATGCGCTGTTTCATAAGGCTTTCCTTCTTCCACTACAGTCAACCCCGTTACAGAACCTTAATATTTATTTTTCCTATAACTTGAAAAAGCAGTATTTTATATTGAAAAAGTAAGCACTGACAGAGAACATAGACTGCTATGTTATAATTATACGTAATTTTGTACTGAATTTAAGTTGTAAATGGATGAAAAGAGCGATGGAAATTTAAATCCTGAATCGCGCAAGTGGAGTGTTCCTTACTGTTTGGATCTGTACAAGTTACAGTGAGTATTACATGGGAGGGTCCGTGGCTACTGCGTAAACCGGTGGTGGCGGGTAGCCGGTTTAATTACCTGCTTCTGATGAGTTGGTAACACAACAAGTCGTATTTATACATAACAGTAAAGTGAAGTAATAAGCAAGTGAAAAATTCAAACAAAGAGAGATTTCGATCTCAACCCCACGCAAGTAGCCTAGTTGACCTTCCTTTTGTGAATTTTTTTATGGTTTTAAAATAAAGTTTTTGTTTAATAAAAACATATAATAAGCACCTGTTTTTTGTAGAAACATGACGCATGATATCCATAAGTTTATAAATAATTGCAAACACATTAGAAACAATTTCATTTCATGCTCTACCCAGTACCTACTCACCTAACTTATGATATAAGTACGTGGCTCTATCATCTAATCTTCTCCTAAATATATTATATAAAACTCTTTTGAAGCTGACTTAGAATCAACGCACAGCGTAAACTATGAGTCCTAGAAGTATGAACTTTGGAGGGTAGTATCCTTAGTGTAGGGGGCACTAAGAAAGGAGTTTTGAAAAGTCAAACTTTAAAGGGTTTAGAACGCGAGCAATCTAATTCTATCTATCTAACGCTGCGGGCGACTAGTAGTGTATATTAGTAGTGTCACCAGCTCCTTGATTGTTTAATTCCGATATCATAAGTTTTGCGACATAATATTACAATCCTAAATGACAATTTACCGGAATTTAGTGACCGATAAAATGGTGATTTGGATTGCAATTTATCAGAAGAAAAAAGAATGATTTTTTTGTATCAAACAATTTTTTTTTAAGATCGTTACTTAGTATCAACACATCACGCCGCTGATGTAACTACGTTCAAATTTTTATTTCATACTAGGGGTCGCCCTTGACTACGTTCGCGTCCCGTTGGATTCCGTTAAGTTTTCGGGATAAAAAGTAACCTATGTGTTAACCCAAGTCACGGACAATATATATTCGAAGTTTCATCCAAATCGGATCAGTAGTTTTTACGTGAAAGAGTAACAAACATCCATCCATCCGTACTTACAAACTTTCGCGTTAATAATATTAGTAGGATGGGCTGTTTTTGAAGGGTTAAAACTAGATCATTCCAGTTTAAAGAGTTAGACGTAGGGAGCTCTACATGGCTAGGGACAGTTTTTGAAGGGTTGGAACGAGTTTAACAGCTTATTTTTTGCGTGTAAAGTTGTCATGGAGTATATTGGATAATTTGCATACGGGCACTGACCACAGGTGTAAAATAAGCATTCAAAAATAGAGTCAGTGAGAAGCAGCTGGATAAGTAGGTACGATAAGGTCAATGGCCTGTGCCTTCTCAAAGTTTTTATCTATGAATATTTCGTAGCTCTCCGTAGCACTTTCGTAGCACTCTCGTAGTACTTGCGTAGCCCGGAGCTCGTCGAGCAGTTTTTGTTCTTTTGTTTTATCAATGTCAAATGCTTAACTTTTAATGATACTTTCTATTACAAATATTTTTATTTAGTTTAGTTTCAACTTCAATTATTAGTTATATTTTATCACTCGCCGTCGCCCGCGGCGTTGCTCGCGTTCTAGACCCTTTAGAGTGTGACGTTTCAAAATTCCTTTTTTAGTGCACTATATAAGGATACTATCCTTCAAGTTTCATACCTCTAGGACTTATAGTTTAGGCTGTGCGTTGATTCTCTGTCAGCTTCAAAAGAGTTTTATATATATTGATGATGATGATATTAATTGTGAAGTGAAATAATTAGTATATAGCCAGTATTTAAAGTATGATAAACGTGCTACGTCAAAACGAAGAACACTATGAAACCTAAGTGACCTATGTGAGTAGTATTCGTAAAAAATACGGATAAATTAAAACCAGTAAAGAAAACCCCAGTTTATGCATTGTAAACCTCAATATATATCAATGAGTCTATCTTTGTTTTTTTTTTAATATTTCTGGAATATTTTTGGGTTTACTGGAATAAAAAATTCAAAAATCCCGACTTATGAAGAAAAAAAGCAATTCCTCACTCTTGGGAATTTCTTAGTTGTAATTACTGGAATATACCTCTCTTAGTGCACGTTCATATTTTATAGTTCATTATATCAATGCTCATGTCTTAGATTTTTTCATAAATTTTAAAAGTATCGTCCCGAGTGAGATAGCATTCCGAATCCCTGTCCTTAGCATCTAGATAGGTTTTGCGTGATCTTGTTTACCGCCATCTATAAAAATACCGAGAAACTTTTTTAAGTCGTATAACAAGGTTTTAACCCTTCACCATCTTCGGCTTCTTACTTTTGTGAGTTTCATAGTAAAAGCAAGATGTCGCTATGTGCATTGTAATACATAACACCATAAAGTATCTTATACCTACACTGTAGACTTATTTATTGTAGGAATACGTAGGCACAGGATAGATGGTAAAATCTAGTGCTTACAAGTTCATAAAGGAGGTTCATTACGTATTTTTTAAAAAAGAACATGACATGTCATGTCCTTTGTACACGACCCTTTGGACAATAAAAAAAAGCAAACAAAGACATGTGCAGTAAAATACGCGGGAATGGAGTGTGCTATCTCATATTGCTTTCTCTTTTGCACTACAGCAAATCCCATTGCACATGCTGAATATTTTATTTGGCTTTAATTTAATAAATAGGATTTTTTCATAAAACTCGAGTATGCCATCTTAAAGCTTAGAGCGAGTTTCATAGTTTTAATCTTCTAATTTACTTCATTATTGGTTGTAAATAGTTAAAAACAGCGATTGAAATTCAAATCCTGAATCGCGCAAGTGGAGTTTTCTTTACTCTTAGGACCAATACAAGTTGTAGAAATTTATCAACGGAGGGTCCGTAGCTACTGTGGAAGCCGGTCTTGGCGGGTAGCCGGTCTAATTACCCACCATTGATGAGTTGAGATACACAACAAGTCGTAATAATGATGAGATGAATAAGATGATGATAGATAATCAAGTTGAATTCAGACACAATCGAGGCTTTGGCCTCAACCCCACGTTAGTAGCTAATATGACCTTCTTTTTGCTACATGTTTTTTTTTTGTTTTTATCAAAATCTCTAGAATTATTCTGAAACCTAGACAAAAATCAAACTTTGGTGCTTGAAAACACCGTGAAAAAATACTCTTTAGAGCCCGTAGTCTGAGTTTTCTTATGTTGATTTGCGACAAGTGAGAATCGAGAAACTCGCAGTTTTTGTATGAAGAAAAATAGTTTACAAATCTCCCGCCTGAGGCGCTTATCGGGTTTTCATACAAAATATCTCGCAAGTCGCTTCTCAATATGCGTTCAACAAAACAAAACTCAGACTGCGGGCTCTGGAAGAACAGGCAGCAAACGAGTCACAGAGACTGACAAACAAAACTACAGAAACTGCTACGGAAGTGCAACAAAAGAGCTACGAAAAGTATGACGTCATAAAAGTTACTATCTGGTGCAGGTTAGTGGAATGGCATCGTGGCCCAAACTGTAGAACTAATTATAAAAATATAAATGGTAGGTACTGTAGGTAGTAAGTGCCAACCTATTTACCCACATAGGCTATATTATGTATCTAGGTAGGTTAGGTACTAGCTGGTTTGATTCAAATAAAAATCTTTTTTTTTTTGGGAACTATGAAAAAACTGTTTATGATCAGTGCATGTTTGTTCATAAACATAAGCTACGACTCGCGCAACGGACTATGCAGAGAGCTACGGATATAAGGAAATCCGTACAAGAACCAAAGTCAAAGCTCTAGAATTATCAAGTTGAAAGTGACAATGAGCTAGCCACGTTACTCGCAGATTTACCCGCGCTGGCACAGATCATGGGGAATAAAGATTTTTGAACAGCAATCTCGAACCGGAAATCGAACGTTGGACGGCCGTTTGCTATGGGACGACGTCATTTCTAAGATCGCGTGATGTTGATGGATGGATGGATTATTCCTAATATCCAGTAGTGACCTTCTAAAGGCTGGTAATGATGATAATGTAACTATTTTTGTCTCCAGGCAGATATTGAAAGCAAGTAATTTATCTCACTAGGTACACCTAGGTACTTCTTAAGGTACTTGCCTAAGACCTACAAACCAAGAACGAATTAACTCGTGCTTGCTACAAGTTTATGTTGTATGCAGAGTACATATAGCATTGCGTGTTCTTTGGTCGCTGTGCCGGTCTTTAGGGTAGGTAGGTAAAAGTAAGCATACAATGATACAATATAATAAAATATCTATGTACCTAGGTATCTATACAAAAAACGTTCGATCGTGCGTTTTTTTAGCTTTCTTTAGTACCTACTTATGTTATCCCTAAATTTTAGCAACTTTTAAAACAATATAAAAAAAATAAGGCATTCGTCTATTTGTCTATGGTTTATTTCAATGAAATGTCAAAGTCAAACTTAGTTATTGTCAGTGTCATTTCGTTTCCGGGTACCTACCTACCTCAAACAAACTCTAGCTAAAAGGTTTTCCTCTGTAATTTTATGTTGTAAATTGTAAAACTCAGTGCAGTTCTATTCTAGCTCCAACTCAAATACCAGTAACAATGTCTGTCGAAAATTCTCCAAGTAAAGCTTCAAGATCTCAAAGTGTAATCGAGAGTGTGGAAGATTTTGAAAGTCAAGTAAGTTTTTGTGACGCCTACTTTTACCACGAATTAATTGCGTGTTTACTCAATTATGTTATTTATTCTAGGATACTTTGCTGAAACATGTAGATATTACTATAGTGGAGTCTGAGAAGCGCGCTAATGGCACGTTACACGTCCGAGACCATTATACCGTTTATCTGATTGATCTGAAGTAAGTATCTAGTTCTATTTCATTGTTTTGGAAAATTCAAGCTTGAAACATAAAACTGCATACTCACCAGTAGTGCTAGTAAGTAGGTAGGTACCTACTCATTCACCATTATCTTGCTGAAACTTCGATTTAATTTATCTTTGTCATCAACAGTCTTGTGGCCTGCTATTGTTTTGCTACATAAAAATGATAAAAACATTTGAATTAGTGCCTTTTCTGTTCCACCATTTCTGAGCAAGTTAAAAATATTTTCATCTCAACATCGGATGAAACCAAAATGGATGAGCCCAAAACATTTGCGATACCTGGAAAAGGTGAATAAGTTTTAAAGTGCCTCCTACAGATAAGACCAAATTGTAACACTTATTTATGCAAATAAACATCTTGTATCTTGTATCATGAGTCCAAAACAAAGGTGGTCTAAACGAGAAGGTAAAAATCCGAACATAGGCTACAGTACATAATGATACATTTAAAATTATTATAATATAAATACAACTTATTTCATAATGATATCATGACATTTTTAGTTAATACCACTGTTTTCTGCGTTCTGAGTTTACACTGTGTTGCAGAAGAACATTAATGAGCAATAACTAGCTAGAATTGTGTTGAGTTGTGGTTATATCTAAACAATTTCATGGAACTTTGTTCGTTGAAGAAGAGAGCCTTCATCAGCATGTCCACTATTAGATCATCATCTCTTTGCCCTTTTCCCTCTTTATGTGGGGTCGGCACAACATGTGTTTTTCTTCCATGCTCTTCTATCAGCTGTCATCTCAGATGTCACTCCTTTCTTACCCATATCATTTTTCACGCATTCCATCCATCTTTTCTATGTCCACTATTAGATATTTAGTTATTTCATTTTCAGGGTGACAGATTCCGATTATAAATTAGTCCAGTCCAAAATCAGTACAATTTGGAGGCGATATACTGAGTTTGAGCAGATACATGATTATCTACAAGTCACATACCCGCATGTAGTCATACCACCATTGCCAGAGAAAAGGGTAAGCAAAAAGTTCCTGTTTGTTTTTAAATAACAATATTATGTCATGTGGGTTACATCATTTATCAAAATTAGTCCAGCAGCTGCTGTGTGATTTAGGCTAATACAACCTAATAGCCAAATTATTCAAATTTATAAGTCCCTAATCTCGGAGTATAATTTTAATGTTTTTTCCTCGTTCATACAGCAATATTTCAAATAAAATATACCTATGTAATTGGTTTACTAATCATTTTTCACTTTCAAACAGAAGTATGTGGAATTTGTAGTAACATGACTTCAAATCTTATTAGAGTATCTAATTTAGAGTTCAGAGATAGGTCACGGAAGCCCCAGCAAAGATCAATTACCTTTATTTATGTCTGCCCACACATACTGCTGAAACGAAAGGTCACTGATTCAATTTTGGTATCTCATCATTTACTCGTAAAAGTCAGAAGATTGTAATTTGTATCATCATCAAGCTATATTGGTCCACTGGTGGACGTATATAGATACTGGGCCATAACAAATAAAAACTAAGTATAGGAAGTTTTAATTTTTTATGTAACGTCTCATTCAAAAAAGATTTCTTTGGTTGATTTGTACTAAGTAGTCATGTATAATTCAAGTACGTATGTTAGGCGTGTTTGCCTTTTACAATGAAAAATTAATCTATACTATTATAAAACTGTAAAAAAGCCAAAAACTAAAATTAAAGATATGGATAAACTAAATATGCAGATCTACTAAATAAACGATTCTGATCTTGAAAATCGAGTTTGTCTGTTTGTTTGTTCGCGGATCCCGCCTAAACTACTGACCAATTTCAATGAAACTTATACCATTTAGAAGCCCATTTTCCGGATTGAAACATAGGCTATATTTTATTGAAATGAAAGACGTGGATTCTTAGATACAGCTTGACATCTCTAAACCAAAAGCTGCCTTTGGCACGAGGTTCATTGTATGCTGGTTGACAGATATTGGTGGAAAGTTTCGCACGCGTACGAAGTCGCGGGTATCAGCTAGTCAATTATAAAACTATAACAGTAGGTAAGTTGTTCATCTGCATTATTTCTAGCTGTCAATCCATTTTATGGTCTAGCTAGGCCTCTCCCGACATTTTATATGTCCAGTATTCTGCCAACATCATCACCATCACGTCATGGCCCCCACATATCGCTTCGCAATCATGATCTGGTGATTTACTCTACTATTAAGAATCTTCTGTAATCAAAAAACGTGACATTTGTTTTATGACTCTTTATTTGTACCAGGTTCTTTACGCATGGCGTAAGTCAGATACAACTGACCCTGAGTTCGTAGAGCGACGCCGCGCTGGTCTCGAGAACTTCTTACTTCGAGTGGCATCACACCCGCGGCTGTGTTTCGACGATCAGTTCATCAACTTCTTGCAGCAGGAGCATGGCTGGCGGGAAACCATTACGGACAGCGGTAAGTCTGTAAGAGCTACTTTAGTTAGTTGATCCACACTTCCGTAAGTACAGGGGCGAGTAGAGAATCAGAGTCCCATCCCACTAATATTATAAATGTTAAAATTTAGATGTTTAGATATTTGTGATTCAATCACGCTGAAACTACTGATCCGATTTGGATGAAACTTGGAATGTATACATAGTTCGTAACATGGATTAACACATAAGCTACTTTTTATCCGGGAAAATCAACAGGATCAAACGACGGGACGAAGTCCCGAGCGAAAGCTAGTAAGGCTTCGAGTAGACATCCCTTTGCTAAAACTTATACAACAAAAATATTTTAATCCTACTTATTTGTTTTTTTTTTCAGGATATTTATTACAAGCTGAAAACAAAATCAAATCACTGTCAGTATCAATCAGACTGAAGAAACCGGATCCTGAAATCGAGAGTGTGAAGAACTATGGCAAACAACTTGAAACTAATTTAGGAAACTTTTTATACACTAGGTAAGTCACTTCATCATTTTATTTATTCATTTAGGCTACAATTTATTTACTAACACTGATACTCTAGAAAATACTGACCATAATAGTGAGATTTTTAATGTAGAGAATTATTTCAATCACGGTTTGTCCATGTTATAAGTTAAATATTAAATAAATAAATATTCTTGGACATTACACACAACGCCCTCTAGTCATACACTAAGCAAAGCTTGTACACTATGACTATGGGAACTAGATTGCTGATGGAATACTTGGTATATACATTTTTTTTGTTAAATACATACTTATAATACATAGTATAATACACTACACGCGAACTACGGTAAATTGTTCAGCGAATGGAGCGTCATAGAGAAGGAAATGGGAGATGGATTACAGAAAGCCGGACACCCAAATAAGTTTTATCCAAATCGGTCCAGTTGTTACGGCGTGTTTGAATCACAACCAAAAACTATGAATTTTAAGTTCTAGAAAATCGAAACCTATTTCCAGGAACAAATTTGCAAAGTATTAAGAAAAAATTATTCTCGATTATAGTGACAAAAACTTCTTCGATCTTCGAGAATAAACCCGACTCTTAAGGCCTTCGGCACACGTGACGGAAATTCCGTCGCGGACCTTTCCCGACGGAACGTCAATACAATGTTATTGCATATAAATTACAAATAGTGGGCACACTACGCGGAAGATCGGTCGTCCGTCGCAGACGATCGTATGGTAACCGATTGACTCCCGCGGAAGTTCGGCGACGGAATTTCCGTCGAAGTGTGCCGAAAGCCTTACAACAATATTTTTCAGGTCAAAAATTATAGAAAAAAACTACGCGCTATGTAAACTACACGCGAACTACGGTAAATTGTTCAGCGAATGGAGCGTCATAGAGAAGGAAATGGGAGATGGATTACAGAAAGCCGGACACTATTTTGGTAAAGCAACACCTCTATTCATCACTATCTTTGAAATTACCACGATTTTGAGCCAAAAAAAACTCTGTTATTCTTTGATTTTTAGATTCAATAGCAGACAGCATAGACTCAGTAGCGGAAGACGAAGAGCAACTAGCGGATCAGCTGAAGGAGTACTTGTTCTTCGCGGGAGCTCTACAGCAGCTTTGCAGTAATCACGAAGCAATGCAGCGGGCTAGAGAAAACGCACTGGATACATTGCAGAACAGGTTGGAAAAACTAAAATAAAAAAAATACACGTACATAATAATGTAATGTACATTTATTTGGGACACGCAAACGGGCAAAAACATGAAAACATATACAAAATATATTAGTAGAATTATTTGCCAATGTCTCCAGAGTGGCGCAGTGCAATGCGTCAGAAGCCACATCCTCAGTGCATGTGCTCTGTGAGGCAATGCCTCGTTATGCCACCATCAGGTGGGTCTCTGTGGGAATCTGTTTATTCTGTATCTGGGCTAAAATAAATTCTTTGTTTTTTAGGATATCGGATCGGAACCGCGCAGCCGCCGGCAAATCCGGCATAATGTCGCGAATATTTGGCACAACCGATCCAGATATAGTTCGTGATCAGACCACGCGCGTCTTAGACTCCAAGATAGAGACCGATAAGGAAGCTATTGAGAAGGCTAACAAGGATCTTGAGTGAGTATCATATCTCCAAGCTCGTTAGTGGTCAGCTCTGGTGACGGAGTTTTTAGGCCGCCTTAAGGCCTCTGGCATGGCTTAACGACTGCTAGAGCCGGGACCGACAGTTTAACGTGCCGAAGCACGGAAGCGCTCAGATGTAAATGCCACTAGCGGTCACTCAGTATTCTATCAGCAATCTAGTTCCCATAGTACAAGCTTTGCTTAGTTTAGGACTAGAGAGCGTTGGGTGATATGTCCAAGAATATTTATAAAAAAAAAGACAGGTTCTCGACACTCAAGCTAAATTTCGAAATAAAAGCTCGACTGATTTATTTGAGTCGAGCTCTAACATTGATCCAGATTTAAATGAAAAAAAATGAAATGAAAACATTTATTCAACCCATTGGGTACAAACAAACACATAGATACAATAGAGAGAAATGAAAGTAAGTCAGACAGGAAGGAGCAGAACAGAGTAAGTGGTAGGACGCAAGTAGGTACAAAAGTATAGCAAATAGGTAATAAGTATCAGAATGCAAAAAACAAAATAAAAATAATGCTAGTTAGTCCTGTCCTGTTCTATAAGATTTAAGTTGTTAAAGCTAGTACAAGCCTAGATGTGTTATTTCATATATTTTTTCGAGGTTATTCAGGTTGTGCCATAATAGAACGTTTGCTTGTTTCCAGGGAGTTCACGAAAAAGGCTTTGCTTGAGATAGAATACTTCCAAAGACAGAAGGACAAGGATCTTCATGAGACCCTGGTCAGTTTCATCAAGCTACAAGTGAAAGCAGCTAAAAAGGTTAGTTTCTGTGTATTTTTAACCGACTTCAAAAAAGGAGGAGGTTCAGTTCGGTTCTATTTTTTTTTTTCTATTTTTTTTACATTTGTTACCTCATAACAAGGTACGTCATTTATGAACGATTTAAAAAATTCTTTTTTTCATTTCAAAGGATATATTTCCAGATTGGTCCCATAGAAATTTTATCAAAATCAGTTCACTAGTTTGGCAGTTAAATAGGAATATCTGGAAAAACGCGCAATCCACGTACAGGACATGTCCAGTACCTACATAGTACATTACATACCCTTATCGGGAAGTAAAACTAGTAATGGAGTTCAAAACTTTGGATAAGGTGCCTTCTGGTAAGATCGGCGTAGTAGTAAGTCCGGATAAATCACGTAACTAAGCAACTTGGCGATATTTTTAAATGATGGCAACATCGCCTTACGCGCAATTTCGCTATGCCCCGGTATAGCAAAATGTCGCGTTAGGCGATGTTGCCAACATTTAAAAATATCGCCGAATTGCTTAGTATCCGGACTTACTACTTCGCTAATCTTACCAGAAAGCACTATATCATTTTTACAATATTATTGAAATCTACCAGACGTCAATAACTATCGCTTATGTTTTGGGTAATGCTAAAGTTGTTAAAAGGGTGTCTTATCTTAGACTAGTCGAGTGTATCGACAATCTCTTATCCATCTCGTCTTTTCAGAATCTACAAGCGTGGACACAGATAAAAGAATGCATACAAAACATGCCTTGAACCTACCAAATGTACCTAAACCCTACCTATTTATTGCATAAGTGTATAAGTACTTTTGTATATCACTTTGTATGTAACTTTATATTAATAGGTAACTTTTACAGTACTCGCAAGTTAGCAAGTAACTTTTGACAAGTCACTAGTCTAGTCTATGAAAACTTGCAGACTGTAGACTGATTGGTCGAAATTCGCAGACTGCAGCCTGATTGGTCGATAATTTGGTCGGGCTCTTAATCAGTATGAAGATGTATGAAAGTGGGCATACAACGATTCAGTATCGGCCCAGTTTTTACTAGAAGCCCAAGCCGACGAAATCGGTCGGGTTCAAATCCAAATCGGTTCTTTATTGATTGGATGATTGTTTTTACTAAATGCCCCATTCGACCAAATCGGTCTCGATCAGTTTTTTTATTGATTGGATGATTTACTGTATTTTTGGGGTCTCAGTTGTGATTATTATGTACTTGTTACAAATACATACAACTCAGGGACTTCCTATGGGCTCAAAACAATTTCGGGGTGTGAAAAATTTATGAAAAAAACACAGAACCCTGTTATTTTACTTGTTAACTTGGCGTTGTACTGTGCTTAGTGTGACAATATGTCGGGGACACACCAAGATAGTTTTTTTGTTTTTTTGCGGTTGTGTTTTACACAACTATTTATTTATAATCGTGTTATAAATATTGCAATTAAACCACATGGTTCTACAATTTGCATTCTGATCCTTTTCTTGACCTTATTTACTACGTTTTCATTTACCTCTTTATTCATATTCAAATGTCATTTAAGAGCGGCTTTAAAAAATCTTTGTCACTTTCATGACAACAGATTTAGCAATCATTTTAGTTAGCTCAGCTTTATCAGACCAATATGAATATATCCCTTAGTTTGTAAGTTTTTTAAATTCATAAATATGTCACAAGCTTACTTTGGTCACATTTAACCTCAGAAATGCGATTCCAGACTCCAGACACAAAAGAAAATCTATTTTGTCTTGCGTGGCTCATCGTTACGACATACGAAAACTTAAAAAAAAAATGTTATAGTACTACACCTGCTAACTAAACAAGTTTAGAGCAACTATTGACAGGTGCAGGTTTCTCCAGAAGTAACAGGTACCTACTTGAAGATTAAAATTTATTAAAAAAAAACTGTTACCAAAGTTGACGTGCAACTTTCTGAATCATCTTTCATTTATTTCCACGATAAAAATGCACCTGTCAGAAAGTACTGTAAATGAAAATAGCTGTGGTGCTTTGTATTTCATTTTCATGTACAGTATCAGAGTTATATTTAAAAGTCAATAATTATGTAACAACCGTGGTTGAATTATTTTGGTTTAATTTATGTGAATAATTACTAAAAAATTTTTTTTTTCTATATTGTTTAGAATATGAAAATAATTACTTTCCATATAATTTAGAATATAAATTACCTGTATGTACCTATTTTAAATTTAATATAATTATTTGATACTCAACTGTGATTGTGAGACCAACTAATGTACAGTTTTTTGTATTGTATACAATTATTTCTTTTATTTCTAAGAAATAATTTGAAGTATTTTTCCAGTTGTAATTTTTGTTAGCTTATTGTTTTTCGTTGTCGAATTTATTTATGTTAAAACTGATATTATTTTCGCGTTGCGATTTGTATAAATAGATTTATCACTTTTGAAATAAACCTCATTTTTTATAAAACTTTTTTATATATCGAAATACCTGCCAGTTCTGAGTGTCCACTAAAGGTCCACTACCTCGTAGAAACTTCTAATAGTCTTGAAAAAAAAAGTCTAAAATCAATAAGAATATTGTAAATACCTTGCGATGAACGCAGATGTTCCGACGGCATAGAATAGATAGTAGTGATGTTCAGATGTCGATATCACATGTCTAATTGCCGTCACACGATGGCAAAGGGATATCGATTCATCGATCGCATGGGCGGACAACATTTTTTTCCTACCCTGATTTTTTTCTACCTCAAAAAAAGTGTTGTAGGGTACCTAAGTAAAGATATAATAAGAAATGGGATACAAGTTTTGAATAATAGTAGAAATATGCTGAAGAATTCCACGCCTTTTCCTATGTATTCAATCATAGCATCTACGTGTCATTGTATTGCAAATGTATTGTTGATCTAATATTCTTATATAAGTACATAAGTTAAGTAGTAATACCTACTTACCTATTTCTTTGTTTTATCCAAATCACCTTGAGTTATTATTATTCTCTACGTTATTTTGACGCTGAGGACTGCATTATGATTGCAATTGTCGGCATTTAGGTACTTAGTTTGTTTATCAATTGTACCTACTAACACGGAGGTGGACTTTGGTTCTGATAAGTTTAACGGAAAAAACCACTGTGTCAGAAACTGCAAAAGTAGGTAGGTAAATTCTGTCTTGTACCTAGGTAATAACAATTATTTTGCAAAAAAAAACTGTTTTTAATACGAACGAAAAAAAGGTTTTAGCTCTAAATAGTTGCGCACCCCTGCCTTATCAATAATTTCACACCGCGTCAGTCGTAGCCATGGGAAATGGGTCACTACCATAACCATAAGCGACTTCTTTACTCGCACTCGTCATAATCAATTTGGGAAACGCGGATAAATCAAAATAACTTGAAACTGGGTCCTATTTTGACAGTTACAAAAAGGTAAGCCACAGCCTTTACAATTGTGTTGCACTGAGGTCTCTGCACGAATAAAATATTACAATCTCGAGTGGGTACGTTAGGTTTACGTAATCTGGCGAATGTTACGATTTGTTCGTACTTGGGCCTTACCATAGAGTACCTACCAGCTTTATAGAGCTGTGAATTGCTGTGAATGTCAATACTAAAAGACACTGCTGGATTTTAAATATGGAATCTAACATCATAATATTGTGGGGTAGACATTTTGCCGTCTTGAACGCTAGTCGCCTCAAGCTACTATCGATCTTTCAAAGTATTAATTTACCACAATAATTCATTTTAAAATCGTATGCGCTAATGTCAAGAAAAGATTACAAAGACGTTTCTACTGATCATTAAACAACCATTTTCAGTTTTCAAACTTCGAAAACCAATTACTTATTTCATCAGTTTGAGAAGCAGAATCATGAAGCACCAGCAAGTCAGTGTTGACTATTGGGCGATGGTGAAAGCTATATTCATGTATGGAGGTCTTACTGTCATGGGGTGGATTATGATGCGACTTTTCAACACTGTATTTTCTCTGCCACGGAGGATGCGAGCTTAGCAAGATCACATACAAAACACGCTTTCGGAACTACAGGTAGGTATGGCATAATATCTCAAATAGTCGGTTTTAGTTTTAAACTTATTTTTTGTGTTAAATGTGCTTGTTAAGCACTTTCATTTGATACCCCACACGGCATGATTGAAAAATATCTTTAGTTCATGAGTTCGAGTCCTCTAGAGGGCGCCATATGCAATTTAATGTGACGTCACATAGCCTATAACCAGCCAATGATCAAGACGCGTACAATGATGTGTCATAGGTCAAATTCTGATGAGTAGTTTTGAAGTTATGAGGGAACAGATGAACATACATACCGGTCAAAATCATAATATAGGTACCCTCCTTTTTGCTTCGCCGCATTCGGGTAAAAAACTTAAATCACCGTTCTTGTTTTAGAAGAAACTTCCAGCAAACCCATAGATTGTGGACATACAGCGTTCTCCAGAAGATGTTTTAAGATTTTTGGTAGAGCAAAGATTCTTGTGTCAATTTAGATGAATCGGCGTTTTGATTTCTATAGTCGTGGGTTTTTTTTTCTATTTGTAATTGTAAGTGATCATAAAATATTAGAATGACATTTTCAGAGACGTTTTCCGGATATAAATATCACAGAAGATGACCTGAAAAACGCTGAACAAGAGCTAGAAGCGTTTATAAAAGAAGAAGACGATAAGAAGGCAACTGGATCCAAAATCGCAGGAGAGAAACCAGATATCACAATAACAGAAGCGATAGAACAAACAGAGTCTGAAGCAACGGGTGGGAAAGAGGCAGATGAACCTTTGGAGGATAAGAAAACTATCTAACATTTTATTTTCAAAACACTACTTACTTTATTACACTTCATTCAGCCCACAAGTTCCCAACATTATACATATAGGTACCTACATAGATACCGTACCAAATTAAAAGGTAGGTATTATGAACATATTTCCATCATTGAAACCAGACGAACTCGTAGGTGATAAAATACGCCACTATACACAAATACCTACCTTATTAGAAAAAAAGTAGAATAATAAAAAAATAAACTTAGATTCAAAAAACCATCTTCTTATTTCGCTGACTGTACAAACTTCGCTAAATCAATACTAGAACCTTTTTAGGCATATTCTCTTTGCATAATTCATTTGCAACAAGTTCTACCCGTTTCCGATAGATGGCGATAAAACGTAGAGGGGTGTGGCGACCGGAGCTTTCACCCCAACGAACCCAGCCCAACTATGTAATCATATCGACCGTAGTAAAACGCCGATTTCGGCGTGTTATTTTTACCATTTGTATATTTATAAAAGCAGTTTCTCGTCCTGATAATATGATAGCTTATCGCTCAACAGGCTGTGAACGCGATGAATAGTCAGTTGTTATTGTGAATTCCCTTCTGTATGTCGTTTCGATTGCTCATTTAGCGGTGATAACTGTGATTACTGGTGATTATTGGTGACGATGACGAGATCCAGCTACCGACCCCTGGTGCCTCGGTCCTCGATCAATTCCTTGGATACTGGAGACCCAAGGTTAGTTTTCAATGTCATTTAATTCATATCATTGATATCCTTGATTACTAAACAAACAAATGCCTTGGTACATAAGATAATAATGCAATTAAATTGATAATAACATAGACAAATCTAGGATTATATTTTGTTGCTTATTAAAGTACTGGAAACAAAGACTAAATTGGCTTATCTCAGACCCACAGAATACTTAATATCCTAGCTTTGACCGCTAATGACCGTGTAGGTAATTATTATCGTTTACTCCCACCTGTTATTAGATAACTAGCGTAAAATATCAGGTATATCTTAGTACCTAGGTGTTGTCTAAGTAACACGTACTCGAAGACTTTCTAATTGATTTTAATTATAATGTTACGTGCGAAGGGTTAACGCCCGTCAAGGTGAGACCACGTCGCCCTTCGAAGTCTAACCGGTGTCAGGTTTTGCAAATTTATAAAATAAGTCCTATAACATACCTAGTGCATAGAGAAATGACTCCTATTTTATACGTAAATATACAACTTAGCTAGCTGGAAATGGCTCGAATATTAGAGCTCTGAGTTCTGAGTTGGTTGGCAGACAATGGTCCACCCTTTGTATAAAATTTATATATTTTGTACAATATAGTATTATCCTACTAATACCATAGCCACTTGAACGTCCAACGCAAATTTTTTTTTTTTTTTTAAATAAAAATAAAAAATAAAATAAAAGTTAAAAATTTGACGCGAACGAAGTCGCGGACGGCACCTATTCTTTCATATTTGAATGTAAGAACTGTAAAACATTTTGCAACTGCATTTGCTTGGATTTTAAAACTCAATTTGTTAATCGACTTATGTTACTGACTGTACTCCATTGATCCATTATAATGGTAACATCTTTGTTCGTAAACATCATTGTGATATATCAGGTAGGTACCTACTAGTTTACATTTGATTATTAGTATGTTGACATGCATACCAGTTCCTCTTTCTCTTATTATTTTGCTGATAGGTACCTATCTTCCATTGTTCATTCAGGCTTGCCAGATATAAGTACCTATACTTATGTGCCTACTTTTTTGAGAATGCATTTATCGTTTATTTACTCATCAACATTTAGTCTCATCAACACTAGTTTTGAACCCTGCCCTGACTGAGAAACGAGGGTTGTTATGATATGACACCACGATTAAAAAAAAACTCAACCAATTTTTTTGTGGACTGTACTTAGGTATTGTTATTTTATTATATCGATATATCAACATGGTTATTAAATAAATAGCGTGAAAATTACTATTTCTTTAATAGAAAACGTGACGAGTTTTCTCTGAAACACGTTTTGTAGAAATTAGGTCACGTGTACAAATCCTTATCTAGGTTCCAATTTCGCATCAACACTTCAAAGATAAGATCTCTCTTTGAGCGGGCCCGTATCTTTATTTTTAACAATATGGTTTGTTCTAGATATCTTCAGTCAGTTAAACCGTGGTCATAAATAGAAACAACCTTATAGAGGATTTACTAAATAATATAAAAACATAATCTTTCTGTAAAACAAAAAAAAAAGGTCAATTCAAAAAATGTTTCGTAACAAGCGATAAACGTATAAGGTTTGGTATATATGCTTGTTAGGTAAAGGTACCAGTCTCCACGTACCTAACACTATATAACCAATGGAAATATCCATGGTAGGTACCACTTCACCCAGACACAGATCAGACCGACATGGTAGGTACAACTCGCTAAGGCATCGTCCGATTCTTCATCGATAAGAAGTAAGTAAGTATATATATACTTACTTAAAGATGAAGAATCGAGTGATCTGTGTCAAATAGTGTCGATGCTCTAGTCAATGATATACGAATTCGAGTCGAGTCAACTAAATCGATATCCAATCAGTTGCAACTTGCACGAGACGCATGTGTCGCCGACACGTGAGTGATTGAGATTGTTATCGGACTAATTACCTTATCGATCATTACATACATTACACTCGTACAATGTTGACAAGTAAGTTTGCAATGTAATAGGGGTGCTGGGCGCTTGCTAGGGTATCTTCTGGCCGACTACGACTTTGGAAACCAGTCAGGCTAGAGTTGATCATGGTTACTCTTTTGTTTGGTATAGCTACCATGCGTATTTTATCATCAGATCTATCTGCATATATTTGTTGAGAACCATATTAATCGGAAGCAATTCGGTAATCAATTTTTGCAGTAAGAATTGATAATCTAACAAGGACGGCAATAATAAATATGAAAAATGGTACAGGAAATAACAACATTATTATCTACCACAAATATTTTACCAAGTCTGCAATACCTACATAATTATCAAATCATACACTCCCAAAAACTAACAAATCATTATTCCGCTCACGCTCCGTACATGTAGTATGCTACGAACCGGTAATACATCTACAGCGTAGTACTCTCGGTGCTACGAGTTTAACGTGATTACGTTCACGTCGGGAGAATGCTCACTGAGCTTTCCATTCCACGCTTTACTGAGTCTATTTACTAAACCAGAAAAGCTAAATAGATTTATGTACCTACCTATATAATGTCTGTCGGTTCACTCCTCACTCGGACAGCCTGCAGTCTGCACTGGACCCACCATTGTTTATATGGTCTGTGGCTAAGTTGACGCAATCGCTAGAGAATAGGAAACTAATGATAAGTTTAGATATAGTACTTCATGTTTTATGTAAGGTATAGTCTGACCAAAACTCAGCAGTGAAACGAGCCCACTCATTTGCATAGTGGGCTCGATGGGATTCTTTTTTCCCACCCGGCCCACCTGTGGCCCGGCCGGTGGGCTCGATGGGAATAAGCCAAATAAACGAACACGAAAAATATTGTAGCATGGATGGTCACATATTTACATAGTAAACTTTGTTGGTTGGTTGTCGAATCATGCTTCCAACTTTTAGGTTTTCAAATTCTTCCAAATATTTTACTTACTGCACACTCACTGTGGTCAAACTTTGTGATATCTAAAAGTAGTAACGGGACTATTCCTCAAATATATTTGAGCATTTTACACAGCGCTATCTAGACCTAAACATTAATCAGTGTTTAAATTACGCAACATTCGTAAAAGCATTGGTGCATAGCGAAATTTGATTCAATCGCATTCTCCCATCGACTGTACATTTCTTTAAATTTTTCTGTTAAAATTTGAACCGTATAGACCAGGGCACGAATCGGATATCATTGTATGGGATTTCAAAATTAGTTTTTATGATTTGCATAACAATAGTAGGTACGAATCCGCTATAACCCAATATAACATGAGATATGGTATATGAGGTGAATATTTGAACTCCGAAATCTCAAAAGCGCGATACTCTATAGGATACAACACATACTACAACATTTTTTGTTAGTATTTTTCCAAGATATTGTAGTCAAGTATTTAGTCGTAAAATACCTACAAGCCATACATTCGTAATTTATCAAAGTTCAACCATCCTTAACTAAACCAGGCTGATGTTCTGAACTTTTTTAGATTATTACCCCAGTAAAAGTGTCCCATAATTTCCATGCTTATTACTTGACCATTGGCAACCTTAATGACATTTTTAAAAGGGAACAAAGTTCTTACCCTAATATTCCCAAATCATAAAAAGCACGGAAGCTTACCAAACCTAGAGTTTCATAGACAAGTATATTATTGACTAAAAACATTGGAACATTGGAACACTATTATTCAAAAATATTATAGGAAGCTTCTAAATGATCAACTTTTGATACTGACTGTACTACTACAATTAAAGCATATTTTTTTTAAATAAATAATTAATATTAGGTATACCTATTATCCAAGTATTCGTACCTATAGGACTATTTTTACAATGCGTTCAAACTAAACAATAAACGTTGTTTAACTCCTGGGAAATGATATAACGCGCTCTCAAAATAGCAAAGTTCGTCAGTTATCATTATTATCGTAAAGTTGTCATGTTCACAACTAAGTAAACAATCAACTAACAGCAAGCAACGCAATACAAATATTAGTTTACAAACTTACCGGGAGACAAAGATGTTTGTTGTATGATAGATAAGATAATATTACATTGATATGATGCTTTTTGTCGTAAGTCATAATATGACGAAAAGCATAAGTGTCTATAATATACTGTAGATAGGTACCCATATTATTTTTATTTTATTTATTATGGCCAAATTACAGTTAAAAAACAATATATGATTATAATTTTAATTATATATTTCTTGTCGACTCTACGTTTTTAACATAAAGTACGCTTACTGCCGTATTTTCTGTTTAAAATTGTGGAATATTTAAACTGTAAATTGCGAAAATCCCAAATTGCATCCCTGGAACTAACAAACTGCCCAAATAAATCTTGCCCAGGGCCTGGAACCGACCTCGACCACACGGCGCAATACAACTGCGCTTTTTACACTCCAACTCATAGCCACATACCTACATATTTGTACTTGTTCTGAAGTTTTTATCTATTTACATAATTTTCCACATATAATTAGATCTACAATGTCATTAGATGAAGAATATAAAGATCGACGAACTTTGTACTAAGCGTCCCGATAAAAAAAATGTTCAACTCAAAGGCTGGCGGATCGCAATGTTTCCTTTTTGTACAACCTAATTATTAATTCTTTGTTGAAGGTAAACTCCAGCCCTCATTAATTTGTACGTAGCTATTATTATGTAATGCTTGTTATAAATTATGAGTGTATAAAACATCACTAATGAGCAGCCGGTAAAATATAACGTACCTACGTAATGGCGCTTTTGAAGAGAGCATTATTCTGCGTGTCGGTAGAAATGTGGTGCCAGAGAGCATGAAAAACTTCCGAAGCCCTTAGGTATAGGAGGTAACCTAATACATATCCCAAATATTAACCATGTCACAGATCATTTAATACTATAGGTACCATGTAGAAGAAAATTTTGTTCTAGATATTATAAAAATAGAAATTTAGAATTTTCTAGATCTACCAGAAAAACAAAGATATTATAGGGTTTTTTTTCGTAAGACTCATAAAATGGCCTTTTAGACGTGCGCCTCGATGTGCGTCTTAGCAGATAGCAAGCAATAAAGCTATATCGTCTTGTAGACTATTTATTTTAAAACTAAGTATAAAAGGCTTTACAAAACCAAGTACATTATATGGTAGAGCAATAAAGAGCAACCAAGTTAATTTAATTTTCGTATAATTGCCCCTACACGATAACGCAGCTCGGTAGCCAGTTAGCAAACCTCTAGCTAACTTGACATTCTTTAATCGCTAGATACATCATACAGAATTAGGTCCAACATAAGGTCACGACCCTCAATTGTTAGGAGATCGATGCAATGAGGAGGAGGAGGAATCGCTGGATAATGTAAAACTAATCAGAATGCACGAAAATTGCGATAGTGCACGTGGTTGCATACATTTTTGTTTTTTTTTTCATTCTCTATGCGTTGCTAGAGTGCTATAGTATTGTATTATATTATCTGTGGCTAGAGGCTGGTCTTCTCTAGTTAGGAGACTGTTGGCATGCTCTTTGATTCGGAGGCTGTTAATTTTAAAAGGTTGGCGCGATGCCAGTCGCTCGTTATGAATATTGACGATTGTTTGTCGTTTATTTCTGTATGCTTTGATATGCGGGTTCGATTCCTACTGTGGAATAAAGGTTTGTAAACTTACATTTAAAAACTGTAAATCTTGTTTTGACTTTGTGTGACTAGTATTCGGACACCCAAGCACAAATTAGTAGTGTTTTCTCGGTACCTAGTAGGTACATCCAAAGCGTTAGACATTTCTTATTTGTCAGCATGTACTTAAAGAACGTGATTGAAAAAAAAAAGTGGGGTATCATAGAAAAGGGCTTGCTTTGTACATTCTAAGACAATTTTAATTTTGTTCTATCATGCTTATTTTTTTACTTAAATGATGTAAAAAGTCCTAAAAATGACCTTGTCTATCTCCGAAATTTATGGCATGAAAATTTTTAAATGAATATGTGTTATAAAGGAATGCCTGAACTTTACACGAAAAATAAAGCAAAGTCTCTAACTCACATAGTTTTTGAAAAAAGTAAAAAACCGTTTTAGTTCGGATCGGAAGCCTCGGCGGGCGAGTCCATTCGCACTTGACCGGCCTTGTTTTTATTCTAGCCAATTTGACATTGACAAAATCACTCTCATAGGGCTCCAGGGTCTATGAGAGTAGTTTTACTCAAGTACCTCGGTGAATGATTCTCATCAGGACGTCATCAGACTGCAGCAATCAAAGGAAGTCCAAACAAGTCTTACTCGTTTGAAAGGTTCCTGATTTGCCTTTTACGTATCGAATGAACTTGAAACTTAGCTGCAGAAATACCTTCACTTAGTATTTACTGTTAGGTTGCAAATAGCAATACGCAGACACAAAGTAAGTTGTATATAGAAGTTTCCAAGTCTCGGCTTTATAAATTTATGTTGATGTTGTTCGAGTTTAATGCTGGATCTCGAAGCACAGAAGGTGGGTTATTGCACATCAAAGTGTTTTGTCTATTCTACAAAACGCGGGTTTCTGTTAGGCAACAAAAAAAAAGCATTTAGGTATATTCACACATAGGTACGATTTTATCAAGAATCTGGTTCCCTTAATACAAGTTTTACTTAGTTTAGGACTAAAAGGAAGGCGTTGTGTAAAATGTACATGAATATTTATATAGGTACCTATAGGTTTGTCTATCCTAATAACTATGAGTAGAAGATTTTATACGGGTTATAAAAGACGCGGACAGTGATTCACATTATTATTCATGACTGTGTATGTGATATGCTTTTACAGATAACCAACTTATTCGAATAAATG
The DNA here is from genome assembly GCA_918843925.1 of Eulithis prunata. Taxonomy (NCBI): domain Eukaryota; kingdom Metazoa; phylum Arthropoda; class Insecta; order Lepidoptera; family Geometridae; genus Eulithis; species Eulithis prunata. Next base: position 2,152,086 of record OU974017.1, read on the forward strand.
GCTTCTCCTTACACAAGAAAACATAAAAATCAGCTTAGATTACAAAAAACTTGCCCGTTTATCAGCCCTGAAACTACTTGAGCTAAGTTATTAATATTACGTGCGCCCTCGGCTTTGTTCGGAAGCAATCCTACTTTACAGAAGTAACTATTCAACTTTTGCCAACTGAAATAGATGTGGTAACACTGAAAGTTTCACGGAAATTGCTACAGAATGATCGCAAACTACAATCCTTGAAGTAACAATGAAGAACGTGGCAAATATTTTTTTCTTTTTTTTTCTTCTTTTCTGTGATTTCGTTTATTTATAGAGCGAGCACAACAGTTTCAATTATCCTATAGTTAGATCATCATTTTTTTCCCTGCCCTTATCCCACGCAAGGTGGGGTCGACACAACATGTTTTCTTCTTCCACTTATAAACATATAATTATAAGAGATGCCTACGCATTTCAAGTTCATCAATCTATACCTAAGCCAAATTTTTTAGTTGGTCCAAAACAGCACTACAAAATGTGATTTTAGCTGTAGATTTGGATAGGTTTCACATCTATTTACTTATAATAAATACCTACGTAAAACAAGGAAAACTAAAATTCATGCGAAGGATTCCTTCGGCGAAATAAATATCGACGAAGTATGTTTTTGTGCGCTTCGTTCATCATGCAGCGAAAATTCTGAGAACATAATTGTTTTCTACTGACTAATACATTATCTAAAAATCGTAGTTTATTTTTATTTTGATACTCTGCATATTATGGTTACATTAGTAGTATTTTGATACTTATTATTACAATGTTTTACTTCGTATTTGCAATCTGCCCGTTTCTTCCACACGTGACAGGTTACAAACTCCCCGCCGCCGCGGCGCTACGGTACGGTAATATCCGCCAGCGTATCTACGTAATCCCAGAAAATTACACCAGATAAGAAAAGAACAACGAAAAGGTCGATGCTCCAGGCGACAAACAAGATGGGATCAGAAATGAGGAAGCCCTAATCCACGGGACTTTTATAAATCTGATGGACGAACCGAGGGAAGTTTGTAATCAATTTAATGTACCTAGTTGCCTTGGGACAGTCACCTCTTACTTTTTTAGAGAAAAACTTACTACGTTACTGGTATAGGTACCTAGGATTCTAAGGCTACATTTTAACTTTAATTTCTTGAAACTAGATAAAGCCCAAGCTAGGAATAGTTACAAGCAGATTCAAATTCAATTCAAACGAAATATGCAAACACGATGTAACTAAGTATTCCAAGCTTACATCGAGTTTATTAGTAACACGGTCTATGACGATGTATCAAAACAACAATATTTCACGACGGTTAGAACAACGTCAATAAGGTAGTAAAAGAGAACTAGTGGTACTACAGTTTTCAAAAGAACAAAAATACTGGGTTATGTCAACGTGAACTGGCTGAATAAAAGTAGGCCAGGCTTCGGACTAGCTAATGGCAAAGCCACAGCTAGGCTGTTGAAAGCCTCTGGAAAAGTGAACTTTTCAGTTCGCTATTTGACATAAAAACCACTGCTCTTTGAAATATATTAGAAGTGTTTTGACAAGAGTGTAGCAAAAACGCTAGTAAAGTTATTTATTCTTGGAACAACTGGAAACTAAGTTATTCCCCAGTACCAAAATCTCACTCTATACTTACGAGAAACTGAAACTTTACCGCTAAAAAGTTTTTGCATAAAACCACCCATTCGCGCACCAAGTAAAGCAATTAGGTTTTCATTATACCTACCAACAATAATATCATGAATATACTGAGAAGTTTTTCTAATAAATTGCTTTGCCTAAAGCTGTGCGATCATAAATTAATTTTCTTAGAAAAACATTTTTTCATGTTTCAATTGTAGGCTTTCAAAACGTAAGCTAAGTAAAAATATTTGAGTAAAGATAATAAAAAAAATATTACAATGAATGAAATAAACACCGAGGGGTATACCTACTTATAAACGCTGAATAAGTTGTAACTTTAGGAGTATTATATGATCTGTGGTATGCCTAGCTCTTACTTGTCTAATTCATCTGACAAGCCATCATCATAGTCAACGTATTTACAACATATCACGTAAAATGTAATAAAACCAAAGTTATGTAAAAGAAAATGGTTTCTGATAAAAGAATCGGATGCGGTAACATTCCAAAAAGGATATTGAAAAGTAAACACCGTTCTCGGATATATCCAATGTCGTGAAAATATTGAATTGTCGAGTTGGATGGATACAGTGACACTGCATTCACTGCTTGCTCTATTTTTTAGATGTTTTGTAAATGTCTTAGATTGAAATAAATGTACGTAAACCATAAAACAAATGTTTTGGAATCCGACAACCGACGGTTCTTTCTCATTTTTGCTATGACAGTGAGATGATTTCTACGAAACAAATATTTATTTCGATGTGTTTAAATTTCAAAATTGTTATTTAAAAATAATATTTTTTTCAAAAAAATTATTTGATCACCTAAAAAAGTTATTCGTGCGCGCTTCGAACCCACGATCTTCCTTTTGATACGGGAACTCATGTGTTATCAATTACGGTATATGATGTATCTCGTCTGTTTAATTACTTTATATATACATACTGTAGGTAGAAAGTGTAAATGGCCAGAGTATATGGGTAGGTATTTGGTTTTACGCCAAGTGGCAACATCGGGCCCGTGCAAGAGCCAAACCACATCACTATTCACTACACGGACATAACATAAATTGCGTAATAATACCACTTTCTGTATTGTATGGGATTACAGTTCTTGAATAATAAATAGGTACGTTTGGTTAGATCTGCAAGATGTTAATCAAGAACTTAGTACATTATTAGGGTTAAAAGCTTGTTTATGTTAGAAGCGACTAAACGCATAAAGCGGTTCCAAGGGCGAGGGGCTATAGGGAGCTTAAGCCTTTTTCAAATATGGCTTATTCCCATCGAGCCCACCGGCCAGCCCACTGGTGGACCAGATTATGGCTGAGATAAACTTTGCAAATTATCCGATTGATCTATCTAATAATTTCCCAAACATTACAACTCTCTATAGCTCAAAATCAAGCTCAAAATCTATTTTACTTTTTAAATACTCATTCCACTCGCTTTACCAATTATCAATTATTTGACACGAACTTCCGCCCGCGACTTCATCCACGTCTCGTGCCAATTGATCTAAAATCAACAGGATCAAAATGGTTATTCCTAGTAGCTGCAGCCGCTGTCGCGAATGCGAAGCTTTTATGGTATTAGTATACCTAAGCAGATCATGCAACTAAGTAGGACGTTCTAATGTCGTGTGACGTAACAACTCGGAAAGACGAGAGGGGCAAGGGGTGCGTGAGCGCCGCGACGACGCTCTGCTCCCGACATTGAAGTCAGTGACGTGCCCAGTGAAACAGGGGTGAGTGAGCTCAATTTATAACAGTGCAAAAATTACCAGATTATTTATTGTATTTTGTGTACATGTGTTTGTCAGTGGGTTCGACCTGTTTGCGAACAGTTGTCGGACCATGTGATCAGTTGACCAGTATTAGAATCAGACCAGTAAGCGAGGCTCGGGGTGGCTATAGGGGAGGTTGGAGGCCACAGGGGGGAAACCCCCAAAAGCAGTTGTCGAGGGAACAGCCCTCAACAGAGACACGTACGACCCAGGGAGGATAGCCTCCACGTACGACCCAGGGAGGACAGCCTCCACGTACGACCCAGTGAGGGCAGCCTCGTCGTACGACTAGGAACTGATAGTAGTATATCGGTTCATACCAGTGAGGGCAGCCTCGTCGTACGATCAGGAACTGATAGTAGTATATCGGTTCATAATCGTCCAGTATGGACAGGAGGGCAGCCTCGTCGTACGATCAGGAACTGATAGTAGTATATCGGTTCATAATCGTCCAGTATGGACAGGAGGGCAGCCTCGTCGTACGACTAGGAACTGATAGTAGTATATCGGTTCATAAGCGTCCAGTATGGACAGGAGGGCAGCCTCGTCGTACGATCAGGAACTGATAGTAGTATATCAGTTCATACCAGTCAAGTACGGTCAGGAGGAACAGCCTCCACGTACGATCAGGAACCGATAGTAGTATATCGGTTCATACCAGTCAATTCAGCATCAGCTCAGACTTTCGCAATACCTTTCAGTATATAGGTATTCGGCGACATGGTGGAGATGCAGGGATCATCTCAATAACATTCTAGACGAAATCATTCAACTCAAAAAACCTACCTACTTATTAGAAGCGAAGCATAGATATGATAGAAGTGATAAAAGATTACCTACCTATTTATGTTGTCATGGGCTATTTGCGCAAACAGAAAAAATACATAGCAATAACCCTTGACTACTGCAGTTACCGGGAGATTCGAGACACAAGATTTATTTTTATCTGAATTTTTGGGGTTTATTCAATTCTCGGTTTATTCTTCTCGGACCTTATAGTAATTATTTCGAACCAAAGCTTGGTACCAAGAATTCATTGTAACTTACCTTGTATAAGCTTAGAATTGTTTATACTTTGCGACGCTCACGCACGGCAGCGTTTCACACAAGGAACGATTGTTTTTGTTAATATAAACAGTCGCTGGTATGTTTGTTACAGAGGCCCGCGAAGGGATTTTTTAAAACAAATATTTCACAAACAGGTAGTCAGAGACACGTCCAAGCATAACAGTAGTAATAAGATCTACATTTGGTCGGATCGTTTTTTTTATAGACAAGTATTTTAACACTTATTCCTCCTAATGCGGGGGATAAAAGGATTATAGTGAAATGATGGATCACTAATTTACCTATTGATTTACTATCCTTGGTCGTAGTAATAGCGTACAGTTTTAAAAAATATAGTATATAAACGTGTATGGTATCATGGTACCATCTACTTGGGTAGCTTGTTAGTACCTGCAAGTACCTATGTAAACGGATAAAAATTCTAAGCAAGATTTTAACTACTACCAAACGGTAATTAGAAGTAGACGCATTCTGGTATCAATGTACCTATGTGATAATCCGTGCAAACAGTTCCTATTGCCTATTCGATACAGAAGAGTATTCTCATGTAAATAAATACTACTCGATAAAAGCAAGTAACCTCGTGTGAGTTGGTGGCTAGCTATGGTGACGGAGTTTTTTAGGCCGCCTAAGGCCTCCGTCCTGGCTTGATGACTGCTGGAGCCGAGACCGACGGTTTGGAGTGCCCTCCGAAGCGCGGAGGCGCTCAAATCTAAATGTCACTAGCGGTCGCCTATCCGAATGGTTACCGGGCGGAACGTCTCTTAACTTGGATATAGTGAGGACTAATTAAGCAAGCCTAGCCACGAGCGCTTCGATAAACCACTCGATAAATCAGTGTTAGTGGTATATAAGTGCATTTAGGTAGGTATGTCCTATAGTTAAATGGATTCAGTTGAAAGCATGTTAATTGTGGTTTTAGATTTTGGACATACCTACAAACAAATCTAGCTAAGTACCTATAACGAAGCTAACAGTCTTATTCTTGGGTCATGTAAATAGGTACCTACTGTATTATTAATAAAAATGAAAGACGTCCTCCGAACCTGTTTAAAGTTGATTTTTGAGTCAATCAGTCATTACATTACATATTTTCTGCTCAGTGTGCACTTCAAAAGTTAACAGAGTGATACTAACTTTAACAAACTAGAACTAGCAGGATCACAGTTGAAAGGTGCCCATAAAAGGTTTCTCTCAGAAATTCACAGAAACTGCGAATAGTGCAAATTAGTTAAAGATCCCGATGGGGTAGAAATCAGTTAGTACACCTGGTTACAAATCCAGGCCGAAGATTTAATATCGGAAATACATGTTACTCTCAAAGGTACCTAATAACAGAAAATGTTCAGTGGTTTCAACCAACAGTGGCGAAAACCAAAAAATAACTACCTAGTAAGCTACCAAGAAAAGAGTTACCCAATTTTGATGGCGAGCGACGCCTTAAATTGGAATCAGCTTTCATCAATTGTCGACAGTCGAAATATCCAAGATCTAGGAATCCAGATCGATAAGTTGTTATTTATAGAAATAGAAATTACGTATTTTACGCAAAAGTTCATGGGTACAGAAACACAATAAAACCATAATTAAATTATACAGAAGATGCGTAAACAGAGTAGTCGCTCAACAAAATTAAATGCTAAAGGTTTACAATGGCTCTCTTAGCGCTAGTTTTTAGAAGTGTCGAGTATTAAGTATAATTACAATCCGGTCTTGAAGGCGACGCTAAACTAGCTATCAAAGAGATAAACACAACAACTACCTACAACCTACAGTATAGCGGTCAAAACTTTATAGGATCGGTATGGCAAACTCAGTGCTATTATTGACGCTCACTATGTAGCGCTGTATAGAATAAAAGCAGCAACAAACAATCAGGTCAAATACAGTAGAGAAGTTCTCAATGAAATTGAAAGACATCCTTAAGTGAAGATGTGAATCACAACAACCACCTCAGAGTAATGATTATGGAGAAATTTCCAGAAAACCTGATTTATGAGGAAGATGAAAAAATTGATGACATTAGGAAATATTTAGAGTATATAATATCAGCTAAAGAGACTTTGAACAGGCTTAAGAAAAATAGCACAGACATAAAGAATACAGACGCAACAATCAGTGAGGGTAAAAACAAAAGTGAATATTTTAACCTAGGTTCAATGCACGTTAGGATTAAAGAAAAAAGGAACAATAGATCACGCAAATTGGAAACGTTTAGAAAAGACAAACCATTTAATAAACCACAGCCAACCTCACGGAAAAGACCTCATGATATGTCAGATGAGTCTTCACAAAAGAAAAATAAGTGTGTGTTTTGCAGTCAAGAACATTTTAATGACAAATGTACTACCTACAAAATAATGCAAGCTAGAAAGTCACAATTAAGTAACCGATGTTATATTTGTTTTCATGAAGGGCATAGGGCCAACCTTTGCCGCTCCAGACGAAAATGTTATCATTGTAATGAGTTTGGCACTCACAATCGAGCATTATGTCCTGCGAGGTTGTCGCAACCATTCAAGTCAATCGAAACTGAAAATCTTAATGTTAGATCGAAGTAAACACCATGCTGTTACAGAATTGCCTCGCTAATGTTAGCTCAGCAAACAAAGTACTTAGAGACCCAGCGCAGGTCCAGAATATCAAAAAGACCATTGATAATCCAGATAAATTTAGATACCGTGTTGTTTTTTTGATTTCAATGAAATAAGAGTTCGATGGTAAACTAAGATCTTTATTTCAAGTTATATTATACTGAGACTCAGTTTATAATGTCAAAAGACTATATTCTGACCTCGACTCAATCAGTAGTTACAAATTCACTCAATACTAATGGTATCATGTTCAGTGGCCATGGACATGGACTCATTCACAGCTTAGTCTTTCTAACAATTTGGTTGTAGCTTGGGGTCGTCTAATCAGTTTTAACAATCTCTCTGATATGAAAGCATATGATCAGGCAACCATAGAACAATTTACAGAATGGGATCATATAAGAGGTCCCGGACTTTTCTCAACCACAAACCACACAGTTTATCACCATACTCATCATTGTGTTCACAGTCGTAATTACAAAGTAACATAATATTATAGTCATAATAAGGATATGTATTATATAAGACGTGTCAGCTAAGACCACGGATAAACAAAGCCTGAACAAGTGTTTATATCATGGTCATTTGATGTTGGAAGATTTGACTAGTTTGTTGAACAAATTCAGAGAACAAGTTAAAGTGATTATACAGAGGTGTAACACGATTCCTTTTGTTTAAGAACATAAATGAAAAGGTTCATTCAGATAACGTTCTTCTAATGCATTCATTCTAAAGGTGATTGTACGTTTTTTATTGTACGCTACAATTAGGTAAGTATTATCTAACCAGATCACCCAGTTCAGTCATAGAAGATATAATTGAAGACAGATAGAAGACATTCACGTAAATAATGTTGTACGTGAACACAAACAATATCAATAATACAGCTTGTCCATGAAATTTGCGTTAGTGAAGTCCAATCCAAAATAACTGATTTCCCTTATACCAGATAAGCTTCAGACTAAAGATGAAAAGCATGTGGATGTACTAAGTTTAATGTAGAACATACAAAGTATTCATTTGAAATGAAATTTCAATAGAGCTCAGTCAAAACGAAACGTTTTACTTATAGATCGTTGGTTAAGTAAAAAATCCATGTGGTTTTACAGTCCAAGTGAAGATACCGAAAAGCTTTTCTTCCAGAAATTATGAACGAAAATGTCAAATGAGATAGTAAATTGCTTATGCTTACAATCAGCTTAAAGAATGATAAAAATATAACGTTAACACTGGTTTATAAATCCTCAGAAGATAAATATCAATTGCTATTACGCACTAGTTTTAAAGAGTCGATACAAGTTACCAAATCAAAAATGGTTAAACATGAAAGAAACAAACAATGAAAGTACATTGCTTAAGACAGAACAAAAGCCTACAAGTCAGGTAGGTATGTACCAAACAAGCTTTCAGATATTAACACCAGAACAGATGTACCTAGAAGATTGTTACGATAGATGGTTCAAAAGAAGGATGATTCTGAAAAGTAGCCTAATTTTTTCAATAGCAAGAATAATATAACGACTCAAGTTTCTTTTGGCCGGGCAGGGTCTTGCGAATTCTGAATCTGAGACTAATACAGCTGGATTAAATTTAGACACAGCAAAATCAGTTATTAACCGATAGCACATAATTCTCTGACAAAAATGAGACACAGACAATATTAGACATTCAGACAGAATCTCGCAATGAAGTACTCTGTAAAAGGAGATTTAAACAAACAGACAAACAGAAAGAGCCAATCATACTTCCTAAAAGTTGGAATTCAAGTACAAAACAATAAGCTGTTAAAACTAGAATTGCCTATTTTACCACAGAAGAGAAGTAAAGCTCAGTCTATTTACGGGCTTAGATTATTTTAGCACACTTCAGATTAGTGAGACTAGCCAAGACAAATTTTAGGTGTGCCCATTTACTTGCCTGAAAGTTAGGGCTATACATAAGAAAGAGGTTAAAAGATTTATCAACGTAAAATTGTACGTGAACCATAAGAATATTTGTATTGAGAAGTTTCTCTCATCGGATTGAATCAGACAATCTGACATAATTCGAGCTTACGACAGATGTGCTGACTTCAGACTATTGCATAACAATAAGTTACGTTGGTTAATTCTAGAGTTCAGAAAGAAAGCCATAAAGACGTTAGACAAATACCGCATAAAAAGAACTTCAGACTCAGTAATCACAGTTACCTAGTTGTGTACGTACAGCAATAAAGAATTTGCGAAGATGTTAACCAGTAAGCACAATCAGTTATGTACAGCAATAAAGGAGCTCGAAGCCATTGTAAATACGAGACCTCTGACCACGGTAGGTGCAGAGCAAGAACATTTTTAAATCCTCAAGATTTCCTACGCGTAGGAGGCCCAGTGACGACTTGTATTTCGGATCGTGACTTTTTAGAATCAGCTACAGTAACCAAAACTAATCTAATTGACGGCTGGAAGTGGGGTCAAATCATTATAATGGAATTTGCAAAAATGTTCACAAATCAGAATTTGACTAGTCTGCGTGAAAGAGAGTAGTAGTTAGTAGGGCACCAAAGCTAAGAGAGACAGTTCAGAAAAAAGCAGGACACACTGGAAAGTTGGTAAGATAACAGAGTTGATTAAAGGTTCGGACGGACAGGATAGAGTAGCCAAAGTCAAAGTGCCATCTGGGGAAACATTTACCCGTTCTATAGGCCATCTCTTTCCACTCGAAGTTGAAGAACAGAATAAAGTACCTTTATCAAAACAGAGTGACCCTACGATTAGAGCTATTCCGATTCCGCAGAATCTTACGTTGAACAACTATCAGAACAAATAGATTAATCAGCTAATATCAGTCATGATTCTTCGACGGACAAAGAAGTCGGTGAATCCATGAGCAAAGTTTCAGTACAACAATCATCAGACGCGAACAGAGCGCGACCAATCGGAGCTTCCGCGGGTAAAGCTAGACAGAAGGTCAAAGAGTGGACCTCCCAGTTAATGATAACATTGTTTGAACACGAGAATATGAGAACAGTTTCAGTTTGTGAATATTGGTTAAAATAATCAGTTATAGCTTACACGAATCAGATTTTTATTTCATTCTTTCTCCGGGGGGAGTGTCGCGAATGCGAAGCTTTTATGGTATTAGTATACCTAAGCAGATCATGCAACTAAGTAGGACGTTCTAATGTCGTGTGACGTAACAACTCGGAAAGACGAGAGGGGCAAGGGGTGCGTGAGCGCCGCGACGACGCTCTGCTCCCGACATTGAAGTCAGTGACGTGCCCAGTGAAACAGGGGTGAGTGAGCTCAATTTATAACAGTGCAAAAATTACCAGATTATTTATTGTATTTTGTGTACATGTGTTTGTCAGTGGGTTCGACCTGTTTGCGAACAGTTGTCGGACCATGTGATCAGTTGACCAGTATTAGAATCAGACCAGTAAGCGAGGCTCGGGGTGGCTATAGGGGAGGTTGGAGGCCACAGGGGGGAAACCCCCAAAAGCAGTTGTCGAGGGAACAGCCCTCAACAGAGACACGTACGACCCAGGGAGGATAGCCTCCACGTACGACCCAGGGAGGACAGCCTCCACGTACGACCCAGTGAGGGCAGCCTCGTCGTACGACTAGGAACTGATAGTAGTATATCGGTTCATACCAGTGAGGGCAGCCTCGTCGTACGATCAGGAACTGATAGTAGTATATCGGTTCATAATCGTCCAGTATGGACAGGAGGGCAGCCTCGTCGTACGATCAGGAACTGATAGTAGTATATCGGTTCATAATCGTCCAGTATGGACAGGAGGGCAGCCTCGTCGTACGACTAGGAACTGATAGTAGTATATCGGTTCATAAGCGTCCAGTATGGACAGGAGGGCAGCCTCGTCGTACGATCAGGAACTGATAGTAGTATATCAGTTCATACCAGTCAAGTACGGTCAGGAGGAACAGCCTCCACGTACGATCAGGAACCGATAGTAGTATATCGGTTCATACCAGTCAATTCAGCATCAGCTCAGACTTTCGCAATACCTTTCAGTATATAGGTATTCGGCGACAGCCGCTGCAGCGTGATTGGAACACAAATATCTTTAGACATTGAATGCTAGTTGAATGGGATTGGATATTCAACAAGAAATTCATAACTTTTATTCAACGTTCTTGTAAATGTTATTCGAGATTCACACTTCATAATGAGTCACTCAAACGTGTCAAGACTCGATGGTGAGTAAACACGTGTTAGAGCAGTGTTTTGGTCACGTGGCGTGGGCGTCTAAAGCTGTTATTTTACAAGCAAAAGTGCTTCTCGTCTCTGAGGTTTTTTTTTCTTAATAAAATCTATTAAAAGGGATTTTGTAGCACATTTGCCTAGAAGAAACCTATTCACTCTCCTTTTGAAAACATCCAAATTGTAAGTATTCAGAAACACAGACGCCGGTAAGGAGTTCTACTCTTTGCAAGTCGCAGAAAATTATTACTATTTTAATGTAGACACTGCTACGTCAGCCTCTACGTAACGCTACGCAACGCATGACGTAGACGACGCGTAGGCAATCACAGATTATATAACAACTTCTATGATTTTACGTCAAGTACTATGAAATGTATGGCAGCCACCTGTTTCTAGAAATACATTCGGAGAACAAGTTATTTTTAACATTGCACAATATTTTAGTATAGAAAACTAAAAAAATTTCTTACATCCCTGCCCCCATATCGTAAGCTCTAAATTACTTTCGCTGCCCAGCATAATGTCAAGTGACGTGGCAACAGATATACGAAAACAAGAAGCTTTTGACGGCAAAAAACGCGCTGAAACGCGCTAATATCACTATTTAGTCACTGAATACCTATGGTTTAGTATGAAATGTGAAATGAGTTCAGAAAACTTGCCAGGCTTAAACCTACCAGGTTTTTATGAGATAACGATTGCCCTCCAGTTGTAAGTAATCCAATAAAAACGTAATGATACCCATTGAGTGGGATTCTACATTACTCTACTTACAGAAATAAAATGGGAATGGGAAGTGTTAGTCATTTCCTTCTGGAATCGAATGATAGGTAATCTAAATACCGTTTTCCTCCAAGATTTCCAAGAGCTATTTAGTTCACTCGAACTGAAATAGGTACTTAACTAATTTAAGCACATATTCACCTGAAAATAAGGAAGTTATTACTTTTTACTGCTTTTACAAATTGAGTTATCTCTTCATCCCTGCTGTAAAGGCACTGCTCATGTTGTAGGTACACAAGTGGGTACTAAAGTTAGGAAAAAAACATACGATGTGTATATTACCTACTAATCTACGTAGGTATACTTTACAATAAAATCAGCTACGTAGTAGTTCAATATGACTGGAAAGAGATAGAAAGGCGAAATTAAAAAAACGTTGGTGAAAAAAATTTAATAAAACATTCCCGGTGCTCATCGATATATTTCCAGACTCGATTCTGTTCAAAATGAAAGTAAAAGCTTTGGATCTATACTATCTGATTCTGATTAAAATAGATATCACGCACTGGCCTTCTCTTGCGTTCATTGACTCTTCAGTGCTGTCTAATATTTAAGTACCTAAGGACTTACTAGAAATATTAGGGTGTTAAAACGAAGAAGAAATCAAATTCAACTTCAATCAAGAAACAGCCGATATTTAACCCCGATTCTATCAATAAAACTCGCAATAGAACTATTGGGAACAGATCTAACCTTTATACATCTTTGTACTAGAAGGGTGTACAGTTTTGCTCAGTTACTTTGAAGTTTATAACATACTAACCAATTTCTAATAATACCCTACCTCTTAGAACCTCTGAAAAATAACTAAGGAAGTATTTGTGAAAACCAAGGGTTCTTCACAAGATGTAGGCAAACAAGTTTTCTTAGTCGGGGTTAACAGAAAACGAGCATACAGTTGCTGAGATGTTCCTTGAAATTCCATAGGATGAGCCAACACTGATTCTTTGACTCACTTGAACTGATTCAGATACCGATGTCATCTGGATTCTTATTATGATTCAGTTCTGAAAATACACTGTATTTTAACAACACAAATTTTTAGTTCAAATTCATCATCATTAATCATTCGGAGGGAAACTGAACCATACTAAACCAACATCCAGGTTACTGAAGTTGTCTTTTTATCTTCCTCTTTTATACCAATAAATCTTGTCTTTGCCTTAAAATATTATTATGAACTCATTAATATCCCTAGCGCTAGAATTTGATATTTTTCGTACAGGCATGAAATAAATATTGCATTCTTCCTGATCATAGGGCATAATTCAAATAAACGTATGTTGTATTTTTTCAGCTAAAACTTTTCCAGAATAAATAATTAATCCTAACGAAATTCAGGAAAACACAGAATTCCAGCTTCCTGGAAGGTTTCTGGGTTGTGTTTATTTTCCGAGATCTTTGTGTAATTAGGGCTGCCACACCTGCCGTGAGACATGTGTGATAAAATAGTTTGAGGGTTTTATAAAGCGTCAGTGATGTGATGAGTGAGCTCGATTTGATGAAGTTTTGTGTCGAATTCAAGTATGAATGGAGACTTATATTTGACACATACAAGGCACGTCCTCAGTTAATATACTCAGGTAGGCAATGCATCGTTATAGGCAGTGGTTCCAATCTAACATCAGGTGGGACATCAGCTTCTTCCATGCTTTAGTTTTATAAAATAAAAATTATTAAGTACCTATATAGATTTCGATTCTTAAGTTCCACAAAACATAGCAGAGTTTAAAAGATTTTTTTATAAATCCCTAAGCTAAAATAGTGACATCCCTAACATAAGTATAGGCTAGTATCTGTGGCTAGTATAGTATTATATGATCTGTGGTATAGGGAATGTGATATTTTATTTTCCACTCATGGATTTCTCGAGGCAACCTAATTAACTAGGAGGAGATTACGTAGATCTAAAGGTTAGTATTTATTAAAACAAACTGAGAAAATAAATATTACGTAACCTTTTATTTATTCGCCCTCAAATTCACTACCCAAAAACTCAAACCTACCTCGCTAATAACAAAAAATTATGTTAGGGTAAATAGTAACAGAAAAGTGAGTAGTTAGTTACTCTCGTAATATCATTTTTTCTTGTTTTTACCATTTTCTCGATTGTATCATCCTACAAAAACATTCCTGTAGCTAATAAAACGAGATCACTCGAGCTTTGCCCGTCTATCTATAGATATGACATTTTATCTCCGGATTACATGCCCGTTTTCCAGCTAAGCCCCCTTATTTACCGAACTTGAGCCCTCAAAGGACCTTTGACTCTATCTTCAGTCGACAAGTGAGGTTCAGTCGACCGCAAAACTTTGCTAACTTTGTGACTATACGAAGATAGCTGCTGTTTAGATCTGACCCCCAGTAAGGGTATTTTCATCAATTGGTTTGCTGCTCTTTGGTGTAATTTTTTTAGTCACAGGAGAATAAACAATTAGCTTAAACCATGCTTAAACGGACTTTATGTGGTAGAAAAAAGAAGCATAGTAGAGATTTTTGGAAAAGAATCCTGAAATCCCTACTGCCGTCAAGCCGTTAACTTTTAGACACCTATAATTGTATACATGTACCTAATATGAGAGTCATAAATAAATTATCTCATTTTATATCTTATCTTAATAAACGTTACAAAAGCTCGACCAGAAATATAAAAATCGTTTGGTTAGGTACTAGGTATAAAAGCATTTTCTAATCAATTCTATGCAAATAAAGGTTTATGGTCGGGTCAACGACACCGTTTATCAACCCTGCCGTAACCAGTAGGGATGTGTTTTCCTATTTTGGTCCATTTTCCCAAAACTTCCGCTGTAAATTAGGGAGGATCGGAAAACTTGCCCGTGGGTGATTTATTTGTACCTGTCTGTTTATTTTGTTGGCCTTTAAGTTATTTAGTACCCAACTTTGAGCTATTTCTGTACTTGTTTTTGTTTTGGAAGTCGCCGTTGATAAATAATTATGTCTAGTTGCTACTAGTTGTTGACGTAAAATCAAGAGAAAAAAACATCATTAAGATTTCTTTGGTTACAAAACCTCCCAACAAAGGTTAGTTGGTATAGAATGCTATTTTAGCATTAAGTTCGCCTGTATACCCTACTTTTAAGTTGTACAATAAAGAATTTTCTATCTATCTATCAAACAAATCGGAATGATATTTATACTTTTCATTGCGAGTATCAGTAAGAGACAATCAGTAAGCCCAAGCATCCCTTCAGTATGGACAACCCTAATGTCTTCGCCTGATATTCAAATAACTGCAGCTAATTCCCTAAAACCATTTTCCGAACACGACCCCAAAGGGCTTTACCCTCTAAGATCCATTAACATTTAGGATGTGAATTTTATTTCTGATTGAATAAAATAACCATCTCAACTTTTCCATTCTATCGGTTTTAACCTTTCAGCAGATTCACTGAACATCATGATTCAACTTTATTAAATTTTTCGAATAAAATGTTCTGAGTGGCCTAAGTTTATCTATTTAGAAGCGTTATGGTTTTTTTAATATTCATTTTTACAGAATGAAAAAAAAAACTCCTGAAAGGGGAAGGTTATGCGTAAAAAAAAGTGAAAAAAAAATTATAACGTTTAGAAATTTTTTTTAGTTAGCTTGTTTTTTTTATTTCCTCTCCCTAGGGTATCGATCAAGAAGAATAGTATCTGTTACAAGTTTATGAAGCTAGTTTGTTACACCCTCTACATCTACATTTTAAACTCTTGAAACTAAAATACAAAGTCATTTATCTTGATTTCTTAGTTTTAGTTAAATTTGCATTTATAGCGCTCATAAAAACCACAATATAAGCAAAACAATGTGGAAAAACTACAAGGTTGTTTTAGATACCTTATCATCAAGAACTCTGGTCATCAACCTGTAATCAAGAACAACGTAGTAAATCCACATGCAAAACTGAAAACCCGACGCAAAAACCTATCTTTTACCGAAAATATTGAAATTCAGCGTAAATAAAAAAATCTCTGGAATCGAACGTAGCAGCCCATAGCCTGGGGCTCTACACGGAATATCTCTAGAGTTTTGTGTCGATTTTCGATCAACTTTGTAGATTGCAGGACTACCAGCCTGTATTCCCTACGGCGAAGCACGGAAACACGGAAAATCGTTTGAAATGTCTACCTTTATACTAAATCTGGCTAGCGATTTTTTTGAAATTGTTTGTAATAGGTATTAGGATGTACATATTGTGCATGTGTCATCGGCATTCCTCTCAATTGACACTCATTATTTTCCAGCTGCCGGAAATACCTATGCTGTGTTTATAAGTCTTTATTAAAAATTAAAGGATTTATTTTTTAATAAATAAGATCTCTTCGTACACGTAAACACATCACTAGTCGGCGGTGGTGTCGCTAAGGGTCAATTTATACTAGCGCAGAGTCGAAGCGCATCGAAGAAACGTTACCTAGCAAATTCACCCTTATCTCCACAGCGTCATGAACATTATTTCTTCTTAGATAAATAAAAGACGCGCGAATTCACGCGCATTCGTGAGATTTCGCGCGTCTGAATTTGCTATGTTAAGTTTCGGATTGACGCTTCGATGCGCTTCGACTCTGCGCTAGTATAAATTGACTCTAACCAAAATAAAATGTAAATGACAGTAGTGTGGACCAACGGTGTCGTTGATAACACATGATTTTTGGCAGATTACGCAAATATTTACGACGACGAATAACGACCACTTCACTGGCTCAAAAAACTAACAACATTATTTGAAATATCGCTGTTTACTGGCGTACGCGCATAAAATATCACATTCAGTCGGATTCTGTCCATCCTTTTTGTTTCGTTTGTAAACAATTTTCATTAATTGAAATCCAGTTGTGTTTGGATTTAAAGTTGTTTCTAACCAGAATGAGCCTTTACAAAAAAAATTATACCTTACAAAGACAAAGAAAATACTTAAATACTTCTCGCGCTCGGTAAAATGCTTCAAATTCAACGAAAGCAAACCACGAGATTGGAACCGTTGGCTGCTGGGGACTAAGAGACATAATGAGACTAGGAAATCTATCTTGATTCATTAGTCTTTTGTTATACAACGTACAGAAAGTTATCAATTTAAAATCTAGATAGTACATACGAGTACCTCGCCAGCCTCTCCCACACCTATATTCATTGCTCTAGATTCAAGAAGCATTCACCGTCTAATAGGGTACGTTCACTAAGCGGTAAATTTTATTAGAATACGTTTTCATTTTATGATTTCGTGTTGTATCAGCGAGTTTACACACGCTTGGGGATCCAGTAACACATGGAAAATAATTGATAAAAGCGACGTGTAATGTAAATACAGTGTAGCTTTTGTTGTGAACGTATTCTTACATAAAAAATGTAGTTTCCTAGTGTATTTTTGAATTTAAACCGTCATAACGGCCATTGCTTTTTAGGAACAGTCATTATTTGCAAACCAGTTTACCGGTGGCCGATCGACTTTCCTTTTAGTAGGTAGGTACTAGGCTATTTATACTTATCTACCACATTGGTTCATGTCTAGACTTATCGTCTTAATCATTTTTGTCTTGTTTCAGGTAATATTTTACTCATCGTTTAAGGTGCAGGTAGAGATGTGCTCTACCAGACTCATTTTCTAAAAATCTGCTTTGTACCTTACGTTATACCTTAATATCAAAAAGTTTCAAAGTTATTTTGTGAAAATGAAGACTCAAGTCATAAAACTGAATACCAAAGTAAGTATGTAGGTACCTAGTATGGTTTCGCAAAGATTCAGTAAATAAAAAACCACGAGCGCTGAGGAATACTAACGACACTGCATGGGCCGACGACACTGACCGCATTTTGGTCCATTCGCAGCCTGCAGCATCCAAAATGGGCGAAACGCACCACTTTCTTTACTCCGCATCTAGCGCTCTTTGGCGATACTCCGAGCGTACCAACTTCTGAATAATCTTTTACGCCAGTTTTGATATTTTAAAACGCGGCTCTGTTGCTATGTACGTAGAGATTACTTTCACTCGTACAGATTTCAGTTAGGCCATGTTCAGAGTGCGCACGATCCCGTTTTGTTTCCATGGGTGTGTGACGCGGGCCGGGGCTGGGCAGTCGTCTGCGGGCCGAGGTGCGATAGAGACGTGCCACGCGTGCCATAACTTTCTATCAGTGATTGTGAATTTGGAACATGTGCTGTGCTTGAATGGAGAAGATGACTGGTGAAATTCAGACCGTCAGCAAATGGTATGCGTTTGTTATGGCGCGCGGCTGAGAAGGCGATGCGCTTGTGGTGTTTCTCTGTGGAGCGGACCCCCGGCATGAAGGGCCAACCGGTTTGGTGAGACCCCCTGCCGATCCGCTAGTATCGTTTAGAAAGCCCTTAGCTCCAATTAGATTATACAGCTATCTCCATTTGTTTAAATTTTCATTTTCATTTTGCATGTTTTCTTGGTGATAGATAATGCTTTGCTCTCAAAAGTAGCGCATAAACAAAACGTCATATAATAATATTTAAACGTATTCTAATATTTACCTACAAGAGTAGTAGAAAGTTTCGAGTAGTCAAACGAACAGACCAAATGCTACCGTACTGATTATTATTAGTACCGCCATGTACCACCCACCGTATCAAATTTTATTCAAATGACACCTCTACAAATAAAAATACATTAAATTCATTTGCTCGACCTATGTAAGTTGGCTCTACCTGCCTCGTGCGGTCATGCGATACAAAGCATTTCATCCCGAGTTGCATTAAATTATATCTTGAATGTTTGATCCGTGTAATTATGTTACTGTACTCACTTCTAACTTTTTTAAACAATATGTAAAACGTCTTCCATGATCTCAGCATCTAATGAGATCCAAATTATAATAATTTTAGAGTCGTCTTTAATTCAGTAAGTAGGTACTTCTTTGTAAGAAAGATCTTACAAAAAAATTCTAAAAACTAGGTCTCTAGGCATTCTGCTAGTCATTTTTATCTTATTACTCGCTTTGCTCTACTCAAATAGGTATTAACTTCCGGCTGAGTACCCAATCAATACTTAGCCATAGGTATACAAAGCAATAAAATTTTAATCAGCTAAGTAATACAACAAAATAATAAATAACCATCTATTGACGATATTTGACGATTGTAAATCACTTCTTATCTATTCACATCCAAGTTATATTAGACTATGTTCTACATCGGTTTTTATTATGATGAGATTGAAATCTACATAGGTACCTACTACGTAATAAAAATTTCACATTACTTAGGCTATTGTTTCTATGTTATTTCGTCGCATCATTATTACTATACCTAGACTAACTAATAATTTATCCATGTTATTACCAACAATCTTGATCTGAAGAATACTTTTATCCACTGATAACTATTCTGATGCGATTGCCTATTACTTTAGGTTATAACTATTCTTAGCCATCTGTAAATTTTCACAGGGATAAAATCAAAAAGAGGCAACTGATTTACCGTTCTTTTGAACTCTTCAAAGGTGCAATATAAATCCAAACATACGCATTTGATGTGCCAGTTTATACCAATAAAACGTAGATAAAGTAAGTTTGTATCAGTTAGTGGCCAACTCTGGTGACAGAGTTTTTTAGGTCGTCTGCCGGGACCTACAGTTTAAAGTGCCCTAGAAAGCACGGAAGCGCTCAGATGTAAACACCACTAGCGGTCACCCATGCAAATAGTGACTGCGCAAAATGTCGCTTAACTTAGATAATCGGTGGAGCCACGAGCAAAATTAGAAACTAGGTAATCACAGAGGTAATTTGTATGAAAAAGTGTCGTTTGCTAAACACAAAACAAACGCCTGAGTTTACAAGCACAGCCACTGTTTTATCTGTTTCGTCCTATTACGTATGTGTGTATATGGTGTGTATTTAAGTTATCTATGTATTATGCTGCTTTAAATATATTGATATCTACGAAAACATCTGCAGTCGGGCGCGCTAATGCTTAGTCCACTTCCACGTACCTACCAAAGATTTTTTTGGAATGGTTCGACGCATCCATCCAGTGCATATCTGATGACATGAATGTATCACATTTTTCTTACTTTTCGTATCTTATTTATCATAGGTACTTAAAACGTTTTGCTTCTGTTTTGAGACAAAGATTCTTAAAAAATTATGCATTCAAAGCTGAAAAATTCTAATCCTTTTAAATCAAGATAAAAAAATAAACAAACTCGGTAAGTATTTAATTAAATAGGTAGTGTAAGAAGTAATTAAAATGTCGTATAACATCAGCCTTAGTTTATCTTACGCAGCCAATTTTAATGTAAACCAACCGTTTCAAGATAATCTCATAATCCGTAGATTGCAACTGAGATAATTCTTAAACAAAGTAGAAAATAGAGTAACATTGAAAATACCTACCTACACTATGTGGGCTTTAGAATGAATGTGCTCTATTCCGTGGGTCAGTTATAGTAATGTTTGTGTTACGGAATAATGCCTAATCTTCTCTTTTCGAATACTGAATGAGATTACAGCGCCTACAAAGTAGTACCCACATATTTCTCTAGGATATTATGTACAGATTAGTGGTTTTTTTGTGGTTCGCAATCCAAAACTACGATTACAAGTGGCATCACATTTAAAGAATGAATAAATACTGAAATTACTGACAGCTGACTTGTCAGTCTTTAATTCAGTAAAATCAAAACGATCGGACACGAGTTTTGACATTTTTTGAAACAACACTAGCACTTTTATTTTAATAGTTTTTCTTGTGAGTATTGTTGTTTAATTTTGGTGGAATTTTAACCAATAATACTTAGGTCGTAACATAAAGTGTGAGTCATTGGAATAAATGTGTGTAAAGTGGTTTTTCTGAATGTGAAAATTCGTGTTAGTTTTTGAAGAGAAAATCCACCATTTTCTTTTCAAAACAAACGACAGCCGACTTGACAAATGACTTGACTTATTTATTACAATTTTAACACTTGACATTGGCAAAATTGTCTGTCGAAATGACGGACACAGTCCATTAGGTACTGAAGAGAAGAAGAAGAAGAAAACGATCATTTTAGAATCGTCTTTTAAACTAGGTGTCAGTTCCTCGTGACATGTCGTTTTTGTCTCGATTGTCTTTTGTTAGTTTGAGACGCCATAATTTCCAAAACCATTTTCAATAGTAATTCCATGCAAAACCTTGGAGCTTTTATTTTCCTGACCTTAGTCTGCCATCATTACCCAAGATACTTGATAGCCTTACTTAACTTCTGCAGCAGTCAAAATCAATAACTCTGTGCGTGCTGTTTTGAACTTAGGTTCTACAAAGAGTTCGTTTTGCACTAATCATGCTGTACTACTGATACTATGATACTGTGGAATAAATATTCTAAGAGACTCATAATAAGTTCAAATAAATGTTTATTATAATAAAAAAGTAAGTAATTGTTGCAAAATAGATGATACTGTCTTGGTTCGTATCGTACGTGACACACTAGTCGCAATCAGCATCCAACCAAACATTGTATTAGCAACTCTCGGGAGGATCAAAACTGCACCCTAATGATTTTCCGGTATAAAGAGTAGCCTGTGTGTTAATTCAGGTTACGAACTACACATATTCAAAGTTTCATCCAAATCGGACCAGCAGTTGCAGCGTGATTTACAAAAATCCAAACAAACAGACAAACTCGATTTTTGGAATCAGAATCGTTTATTTAGTAGATCTGCATATTTAGTTTATTCATCTTTCATTTGACTTTTTGGCTTTTTGACAGTTTTATAATGGTATAGATAGATAGATATATAGATAGATTAGTAGTATATTAGTGGGATGGAATGGGAAGTGGAATGTTTACCTTCAAGTGTTTTTGACACATGAATGACATAAACATTAAACAGCAGCAATAAGATTGCCTGTTGAAATGTGGATGAAAGAAGAAAAATATGAGAACGAGATCCAGCTCAGCCCGTGGCAGATATATTTTGAGATTTGCAGTAAATATCTTCACCTAAATACGTTTTTAATAATGAAACTAATTATCATGCACATATTAAATTGGTTGGAGAATCCGAAAAAAAAAAAAAAACTGCTTATGTACCAATATTATCTACAATTATTATAATTATACAAGTTATAGATGAAATAATGAAAATTACAACTACAGTATTTACAATACAACTGGAATGTTAGAAATAAAATATTTAAAAGTATTTTTTTTCATTTATAATTTTTTTGTAATTTTTACAATGCGTCACAAAACACGTTAAAAATAGTAGGTACTAATAAAAATATGTAGAACAGAGTAATAGCACAGATCATAGGTAATAGTAAGTAGTCGACGCAGATGTAGTTAGTAATAATAGTTATTTGTTATACAAGAGTGCAAAGTTGCTTTTTAACCGCGTGTTCAATTTTGATGACCGAGCAATCGAAGGATTCTAAAATTAGAATCCTGAGCGTTAGCGAGGGAATCAAAAGAGCACGAGGTGAAAAATCTTTGCACTCGAGTGCAACACGTAACTTTTCATTCCACCTCAGCGAGGAAATGACTAAATGCAAAAAAAGCAAATTGAAAAAAGAACACCAAGAAGGTTCCGAGTGTGAGTTTTTAACAAATTAAAAAAAAGTTGTATGATATATTCGGCACCATAGAGGTAGCAGTAAATAGGTTTAATGTTTTTTTTAATTCACAAACTTAGTGCACACGATGTTCTAAATTCAATTTACTTTATCCTCTAGAGAATAAAAACGGCTTTTCCACTCAGATATTGAAGATTAAAAATACTCTTTCCGAGATGGTGGGATGAAAATGTTTTTTTTTATATTAAAAGTAATGGAACAAGCTGATAGCTCACCTGATGTTAAGTGGTAACTTCTGCCTATAACAATGCATTACCTCACAAAGCAAGTCCAATGAGGACGTGCCCTGTAAGGCAATGCACTGCGTCCATCACTCTGAGACGTAAAGATCTTGAAGTCGCATGTGCCTGTAATTACACCGGCGCCCTTACCCTTCAAACCATTATTATTTAAAAATTAACTTGAATTTTATAGAATACTAGCCGTCTCCCGCGGCGTTGCCCGCGTTAGAGTGTGACTTTTCAAAATTCCTTTCTTAGTGCGCCCCTACACTATATAAGGATACTACCTTCCAAATTTGATACCTCTAGCTAGGACTTGTAGTTTAGGCTGTGCGTTGATTCTATGTCAGCTTCAAAAGAGTTTTATATATATTGATGATAAATCCAATAATAACCTTTTGTTTTCTTTGGATTCGGTAATGTTACGCAGTCCATTGCGTGCATACAGGCAATTAAATATTATCATTGTTTATAATCATGATTTACCTATGCGGTATAAACTTAAAGTTAATGATTGCATAATAAGAGAAATCACTGTTATCTGTGTATTAAAAACATTCATAATTTAATATTTTATTACAATTAATTATCTATATATTTTACTAACACCAATTTTCTTTTGGGACACCAATTTTTTTATCCGACTACGGCGAAGATAAAGAAGGGTTATGATTTTAACTTATCTAAATGCGAAGAACCGAAGACCGAGCACAGTGAAGCGTTTTGGAAGTTTTGTAGGTTGATATGACAATGTTTTTTTTTAAATAGATACGCAGATGATTACCCACGCCATAAGAATGTATAGAATGGAAGTCCTATGTGGGTGGAATATTAAACAAGCTGTATATTGTATATCTATGAGGCACATAGCAGATACCGTACACAACACATGTCATTGTATAATTTATATATGGGATAATAGAATTTTACAGACGACGAAGTTCAAACGTGCACCTTTATGGTTTCATTCATCACATAAATATACCTACCCATGATAGAGATGTATTGAAAAATAATCTTATCTTCAAACTTTAGGGTCTATTTTTGCGAGGGCTGAAGAGAGAAGACTATTATATTATAGCCCGTGCAACATCATAAATATTTAAAACTATTAAACTGAAGTCTCTCCACTTTTAACCAAAGGCCGATCGACGCAATGTCATATTCATCGAGTTAACTAGAACTTCAGCCAGCTAAAACAAATGGAAATTGGTTCCGGCAATAACCGACAAGAGTAGATACTGGGAAAATTAAAATTGCATATAATATGGATACAATATTCTGCGAAGCAGTTGAGTGACTGGAAGAGCTTTCAAAAACTGTTAACATTTTAAATTCATGGAATTGAACGTGATGGTCTGTGTACTTATCTAAATGATTTCTTTATGCTTTAGTTTATAATAAAAAAAACACCGTTTTACAGTTTTCCGCGAAATAAAGTCAGTCAAATTAAACTCAATAATAATTTTTAGAACCAACAGAATTTAGTCTGAACTGAATATTGTATGCAGTACCTACGTAGGTGGTTGGGTTTAGAGCGTTTCATGTGTATTTTGTAATAATTGTGAATATTGTAAATGCTGTATTAGTTGAAATTTTCTTTGTGAATAAATCAGTTTAGAAACAAAAAATTTAGAGCATGTTATCACCAATTTTTTTACAACTCGCACTGGGTCATAATCATTATGCATTTATGTACTTCGATAGGTACTTGGGTTGATTCAACTTCACCGTTACTACTATGCGGTCAATTATCTAGTTCTAATTTCTTTACGAGAACAGCTTGCTCTGTCAATTAACATTCATTGAGGTTAAACTGAACGCATCATTCTAAGTTTTGGTACACCGTACTTTTTTTGTGTCACTAGGTTGGTGTAAGTACATAAGCTTTCTTTCATGATTGACACAGATATTTGTTGTTGAAACTGTTTAGTCTTTGTTGGTATTTTTTCCATCCTTTCATGTAGAATCCCGTTTTCACACTATGACATTGCCGCTACCGGCATTCATGCCGCGGACTTATTGCCACAGCAACATCGCCTTTATTCTCACCAAGGAGCTAGGGCATGAACTTGGCGATGTTGCTGTGGCAATAATTCCGCGGCATGAATGCCGGCAATAATTCCGGCAGCGGCATGGGCATGTGTGAACGCGGTATAAGAATAAAGGCGATGTTGCTGTGGCAATAATTCTGGAATTAATCGCGGATGGCCGGCAGCGGCATGGGCATAGTGTGCACGCGCTATTAGGTAAGCAAATGTAAACATATTCCGCGAGATCACACTGTGATTTGATATAGGCTGAAAGTGTCAAAAATCCTAGCTAAGCTAAGCTAAGCTATACGAGTAAACCCTTGTAAAATTCAGACTAAGCCCCGTATGCTTATTTGACGCTCAAGCACTGATCCGGAGTCAAGCCTTTTTTTGTATGAAAATCTCTACTCAAATCTATACTTGAGGTTAATATTCCTTTTTGAAGGATAAAATCATACTAAAATCATGATTTTCTATTTTGCTAAAGTACCTGCCTTAAATTTGAATGATAGAGATAAATAGTCTAATGTAAAATAACAGCATCGATTCCTTGACTTCAAATTAACCTGAAACACGTAGCATCTACCCCTCGAACGTTTCCCAAGTTAAGGTGAAGTCACAAGTTTCTCTCTTGGGAAGTGGCACCGATTGAATAAAGTTTAACCAATTTCACGTAGGTAAGTGACATTTATGGGTCATGATTCAGAACTAAACCAAAAGTTACCTTGAAGTTGTTACAGTGTGAAATGAAAATTCAGTGACTGATAAGATTCGTGTGAAAGACCCTAAGGTGTACCTACCTTTTGCATAACACCTATAGCAGTAGTATAGACCTTTTTGTGAAAGAGCTCGTCCGGGGAAGTACTACCATCATACCTATTTATGCACCAAGCAGTGATGCTTAGATAGAAGGGTATGGTATGGGTGCCATGCCAGTGCAATTACAGGCACATGAGAATTATATCACAGGGCATGTCCTCAGAGGATGTGCTCTGTGAGTCAATGCATCGCTATAGGCAGTGGTTACCACTTAACATCATGTGGACCATTGGCTTGTTCTATCATATACATATAGCTGTATAAAAAAAGAATATGAAAGAGAGAGATGTGTATCTGTGCGTGGTGTCATTTGTGAGGAAGACATTCAGGTTATGTAACATACCAAATATATCGGAAGATCGAATATCGTTAACTGTTCGGAAGACTTGTGGTAGAGCCGTCTGGTGAGACCGGTTTAAACAAAAAATAAACAAGAAATAAATTGATTTTTAGGTATGAACGTGTCAGTGAACTGCGCAAAGCTGATCGCAAGATATTGAGGCTTTTTGCATTCAATTTCAAGTCAATTGATCTCAAAAATAAAATGTAGGTACATATAATATTTTAGTTCTTTTCTCTGGCAGGGAATTTTGAGTCGGTTCTCAGCTCGTCGCAAAACGAACTCGGTCTTTTGGGGACTAAGCTCACATTGGTTTTTGACATAGTAATTAGTTGACGTTGATATAGGTAATTAGGTACTCTACCTACATCTTTTGCATCGAAAGCCCTTAGTATGATATTGCTACGTAAATAAATTCAAAACACATTGCATCAATTATGTTTGCTCGATATACGGGTAGGTGGAGCCCGTTTCATCAAAATTCGATGAATAAAATTATCTTCACGGCGAAGACTTCATGCTAAGATATAATTAAAGTAATAGTACATACTGTTGTATACTTAACTAGATATAAACCAAAACCAACTTTGAATAATGTCGTGAAACTGTTTTTAAAAGGTTACCTTCTGTTTGTGGACAAACATTCATGACTAGTCCTTGAGGAGTTAAAATATTGGAAACAAACATGTAAAGTAGAGTAGGACGAGACAGGCATTATTGTTGTAAGCAGGGTGGTACAACCTACCAGCTCGGTGGTACAGTCAGCGACAGTAAGATGTATACAAATCAAATTTTCAAAAACTCGCGGATATCTAGTTCACTGTTCCGCAAACTTTTTGTGTTCAAGGTACTTCTAGCAAAACGAAACATTTTGGAGGTACAGTACCTACCTACACCATAAATGAAAAATCAGTTGACAGCTCTACATAATAATTTCATTTTTACACAGCAAGTAGGTACACTAATTACATTAGCAAATATTAACCAACTAAGTTGGACGATATTGATATCTTTTGGAGAAGTTAAATGAAGTGAGAAATGTGGCAAACAAACCAAACTGGAACAAAGTACTAGGACAGTTTGATAACCTTTTCAAAGAGGTTTTAAGATAATCGTCACTAATAACTACTTGTAGAACTTATAACAATGCGAGTGTAAACAAAATACACACATACCGCACATGGTTTCTACATAATTAACCATGTCTCTGATGAATGATTGTTGGAATATGTGACATCATTCTGTAACCGCCACTTTTACAGGCTGATTGAGCTATTTTTACGAAAATTAGAAGTTACGAGTACTTAGGTAGATTAATTATGTAATGGAGTTGGGACTCAGTAGGTACTTATTTTTACCGTAGATGTGAGTACATGTGAGTAGGCAATGAGTACATCTTTATGGTAGGTATGTACCTAAATGTAGGTATGGAATATGGTACCCCATACCATATTCCATACATTCACATTGGTTTATTCACATTGGTTTTTTAAACCTGCGCTATCTAAAATGGCTGCTAAATCTGCTGTCGTCCAAGTGACTGAAAGAGTATTTTTTAAGCCGCGCTAAAATTACTGGCTATTATCAATCAATATATATAAAACACTTTTGAAGCTGACTGAGAATCAACGCACAGCCTAAACCATAAGTCCTAGAGGTATGAAATTTGGAGGGTAGGTTCCTTATATAGTGTAGGGGCGCACTAAGAAAGGAATTTTGAAAAGTCACACTCTAACGCGAGCAACGCCGCGGGAGACGGCTAGTTATCAATAAAGGGGTAATCAAGGGGGCAAGCAATTAGCAATTTTACCAATAGGTGTTCGATTATTTCTTACATTTTACCAATTGGTTTATTGGAATTGTAAAAAATTTCGCAAAATAAAGATTTCTGATTAGCTTAACTTGATTGGAGCCATACCCTCAGTAAAAATAAAAGACTCTTGTCATTTGCACGCGATCCCTTCAATTAATTACGTTTCGATTCACGCAAAATGTATTTTTGTTGGAATCGTAAATAAATAATGTCGACGCACCTGTCACCACTTCGTGCCTCCGACCGTACTTTCGAAGACACCTGTTCATTGTTCATTAGTTATGCTAGATATATTTGTTTTTCATTGAAACCTACAGCAGTACCTAACGGCTGTGTCGTGTCAGATCTCGTAAACAATGATAGAATTACAAATAAACCTAAACATCCTTGGTAGATGCGCTGTATCTATGTTGCATACATACATTACTACACACCAATCAAACTATTTTGAACCGTCTGTCAATAATACATCTATGTACCTACCTAGACCAATGTGTAGGTAGATATTACTGAATCACAATAAACAAAGCGCTGAAAATTTGAAGGATGACGAAAGAAATGAAAATGAAAACTCGTGTAACTCGTATAGGTACATTTTAGATCTTACTTCCTATGTTCAAGATTTAGTTTGTTTGTACCATCCCATTGATATAAATACATTTGAGCAGTTTTGTACCTTGTAGGTACCTACTTACTTATCTTTTGTTTTCACCAAGTTCAATTGTTTTCGCTGCCACCCGCTATTAGAAAGCTATTTCGTTCGATACATCGATAAATCAATGTTATCTGATCATTCACGTAGGTCACTTCTCTAGTGCTAAATTTTGCAATGTCCCAGACATATGTAGGTAGTACCTAAAATTGTTGTGCTCTGAATCTCTCCATGAGAGTTCATCGACCCCCATTTTTTTGTCCGAAGCTGATTTTATCTCTTTTTGTTGCTACCACTGATAGTGTCGAGTCACGATCCCGGACACTTACTGGCGCTGATAGCGATGCAAGCTTTTTAAATCCCCTTCGCAGGGGGAACATGCAGGGAATTTCTAGAATATAAACCATGAAATCGTGGCATTTACCACAAAATATCAGAATATGTTATGCGTCTCATAGTAGTCTGTGTCAGAAACAAATGGCCATTCTCGACGCGAGCCGAGAGACGAGGAAACGTTCTCAGTCACGCGACGCCGATACTAACGAGTTTTTGCCATCAAATTATCACGTTACCGTTGTATTGATGCTATCAGATTGTCACTTTGACTTATGATCATTTGAATATCTATGAATCTATGTTGGTAGTAATTCCATCCATGTTGAAGAGGTGGTAATGATGAGACAAAAATGAAAAGCGGACATTCTGGGAAGTTGTTTTTATGTAAACTAAACGGGTTGCTCAGATTACGAAATTAATATTCTGGATATGGGTAAGTTACTACACGCTTGACATATATATCAACTGTATTTAGTACCAGTAGTAAATAGATCGTAAAAGGCCACTTTACAATTAAGGTTAAGGTTAGAGATTATTTATTCCTCAAAATGAAATTTACATTTCACTTGTATGAGAACTTATCAAAAAAAAAATACAATTTGATTTTTTTTAAGTACCTAAATATCTAATCTAAATGAGTACCTATACCTATACAGCATCAGCTGCCATTTTTTACTCATGTCCTATAATAAACAATAAATAGAAATAAGATATGGCTTAGCAAAAAAAAACAGTCAGTATTTATTTACACAAAAGGACAGTAGATGGACCTACCTACCACAGTAACCTTGGATTATACTTACCTTGGATACTCCAAGTACTCTCTCAGTAACCCTGATCAAAATCCTAACTATTTACGCATTTAAAGAAAAAACCTTGATAGCTAAATCGTCTGTAATAAGAGACTCATTACCACATCCTGGGTAGATCTACCTTAGTTCTTCTTCACACGCTAATCTCAACCAATCAGACAATCACGCAGGTACCTACCTTATTACCTAAGTACTACAATTCAAGATCGCGTGACCAGTCTGAAAGAGAAATCTGCCCTAACACGATGTATTAAATAATGTTATTGTGGTGCCTTTGAGTGGTAACTATAAAATTGTGGGTTGGTTTACCTTCCTAAAATAAACTTTTTTACCTGCAAGCAAAAAAACAGATCAAAGTCAAGGTTACATTACTAAAAAATGAGTCTTCTGTTTATTGTACTCGACCCTCGAACCTTTAACAAAGATTGTATTCCGAATGCCCAGGTCCCAAAGTCGGGCTCATGAGTTTTAATACAATGAAGATCCAATAATCTAGCTATTAGCTTTATTGGATTGTTATCTAATCATTAAAAAACCAGTTCACCAAACCTTCCAAGCTAAAGTGTGTAGGAACATGTTCGTAGTAGTAAACCTATAACGAGACGAGACTTGTTTACCGATCACAAATTCACAATCTTCTAAAACAACTGTAGCAGTCTCGTCTACATCACTTCCGAAATACACGGATACTGTGGTCTATAAACTACAGACTATAAATAACGTGTCGGTTATAAAGTTATATTCAAATACATTGCTGTTGCTATTCTTGCTCGTAGGAATGGTTGACTGTTTCCGCAATCCATTCTATAGGCCATCAAATTACTGTTGCCTTTCTTGAATTTTCGAAAACAGCTGCAAACCACTATGTCTAACCAAACTTCTTTTTACCCGATGAAGGAGTTTTATCCGAGGTTCGCCTTGTATTGAATAAAGGTCACTATACCTACTACATATAGGTACATTATACAGCTACATATAAACATCCCTCTGATCCCGATGACGTGCGACGTACTAATTTGTTTATCTGGGTTCCATTATAAGGCATTAGCAATAAATGAAGAAAAATCATCTGTTGCTCTGAACACATTGTAGGTAATCTCAACTGAAGATAAAGAAAGATTTTACTGTATACTACTTTACTACCTAGAAGATGCTTAGAATGCTTGGGAATTTCGCAAAGGGATGTCAAAAAGCAATTCGTAAAAGATTAAAAAAAATGGGTTATGCTAGAGCATAGAGGAAACTTTGAATGAAATCATACTATTTGTTGACCAAATCAGAAAGAGGGCAAATATCGAAAACATCACGGCAACGTGGTAACCATGCGGAGAAGGTTCCAAATCAAGCATATACCCAGCAGTGGACTTGATAAACCAGGCTTTCCATTCCGCACAGGATACCCTAGGCGATTATGCTAGCTTAGTTTTCAAATCAGGTTCGGAAGCGAAGCTTTCGAGCTGGCATTGGCAACGTCGCCGGCTGCCACGGCGACCTTGCACGCGAGGGTCACGGCTTCCACGCGAATCAGCTAATTCTGAGGGTACAACTTTTAGTACTGCTCCTTTGGCACGCCACTTAGTAAAGGTCTGAACATACCGTGCTCTATAGTGCGTCCCGTCCCGATGTGTTCTTTTGTTTATGATTTTTGACGAATGAGTCCGAATGATTCCGAAGATCCCGAAAACATGACGGTTTGTATTTATTCGTGACTCTACAGTTGTTTTGTCATCCACTTCATGGATTTAGGCTTGAACACAGACTGTATCTCATCATATTAAGAAGCTGCAAGAATGGTATTTGGTTTTTTATAGAAATTATATCTTCGCACCTAAGAGAAATTAGATGTGTTAGTACAGAATAAAGGAGTCAGTACCACGACACACGTGTGTTATCCGATGACTGCCAATTCTCGAGAGATCTATGGCATATACATATCATACAATAATGCTGTGCACCTATAACGTTTAGCACTTATCATCCCATCTGCCATACGGTCCAAAGTCAAAACAGGCACGTGATGCTGTGTCATCAACAGATTAGGTAAGAACCTATCTATCTTCAGTTATTTTGTGCTGTTGTGAACTAGACTTTACGGTAGAGTTGGCTTGGCGGAACCCGATAAACTTGTCAAGTGCCCGAAGCACTGAAGTTTTAAATTCACAGTGCAAGCAATCTGCTCATATTCTAATTCTACTTTAATCGTTGACATTTCTTGCATTGCTGTAAACTGTAAAATATTCAGCAATTCTCATAAAATGGAGAATTCTATTGAATTCGTAAAGCGAGGGTTTGGTTTGACAAGGTAAACAAAAGTAAAACTTCATGCTGGAATACCAAACTATGATACACCAACATTATTTACTTCTGAAACGTTTAATGTTTGGCAGTCGTTCTTTTATAACTTTTGGTGTTACTTTAACTTCACCTACATGCTTAGCAAAATTATACAAAATCCATAGTTCTAAAACATGTTTACGAGAATACTATAATAGTTTGTGTGCCTATGATAAAGACGTGCTGTCTTATGAAGCTACTGATTGATGTGTTGTTTAAATTATACAGGCGCAGATGTGGCCACGGAATATAACGTGAAAAATAAGGTCAGCAATAAACCTACATTGGGTAAAATTAGAATTTCATAATATATGCAGCTATGTGTAAACATGTACATGACCTACGAGTATGTCCATTGAGAGTTTGTTACTCTTTATACATACCTCAGCTTTTAATCTTTTTATTTAGCACTAGTTTTCGCCCGCGACTTTTTGCGCGTCCTATTGATTTTCCGGGTCAAACTATATAAATTTCATTCAAATCGGACCAGTACTTTCAGCGTGATTGAAACACAAACATCTTAATACCTAAAGACATTTATAATATTAGTAGGATCATGACTAGGTACACTAGCACCCCCATCCAACACAGTCGTGCGCTAGTCTCTCCCATGTATGTATAGCCCGTGACTTTGATGATGTCGTCCGCCCATCTCTTCATGATGCCCCATTTCGGTAACCACTTCTTGATGAGCTACATTTTACATTCCGCTTATTATCCAATCAGGTTCTAGTACATAATCAGCTGTTGTTGTGAGTCACGAAGCCTAATAGGATTTAATCGTCGTTGTGCCCTTGGCCCTGGCCACGAATTAGCCAAGCTCTGCTATTTCAAAAGGCTCTCTTTCAGCTTTCCCTGTCAGCTGTAGCGATAAGGTCTTGCTTGATATATAGCCAGCTTATTTGTAAGCTTATAAAATAAAATAAAAAATATAGAAATCTAATAAAACTAACAGGAAACAATTTTATGTAAACTTGCCAAGTTATCTTGTTTTGATACGTAGTAAGTAGGTACTATATTAGTTTATAATTATTCGTTTGATATAGTTTATTTTATAGTTTGCCAGATCTCAAATAAAAATTCATTCAATTAAAACTGTTTTGCAAAGTTGTCTCATAAAGACGCTTGTTTTTCAGGCCGTCACCCCAACTCTATAATAAAGAAAAAATCTTCCGAAAATGTAAAGGACCGATCTATGTACTTATAGAAAAGAAAATTGTCCAATCCAAAAAAATATTAGTCCAGATTATCAAGCTCTGCTTTCTGAATGAAATAATATTTCAGTTTTACTCCTGTTTTTGGGGGTCCTTATATTCTTCGTCACTGATAGCACTACCGCCCCGGGACTCTAGCGCGCCCCAAATTTATCACAGCTGCACTGCAGTCTAAAATAAAGTGGACAAAATTTACGTTAACATATTCGCTGGCTTAGGGCCTGCCCCAGATTTTAATTAAAAATAGTCCGCGCCCTATTTACAAAGAGATAATTTTATTTTAAATACCTAACCTACCTTGAAAGTATCATGTATTCTGCACTCAGCTTCAGAATTTAATTATTATAACTCTTTTTATGATATATGACTTTCATTGAAGAATTTCTTTTTCGTTGTTCATACTTAATGTTTGCTCTACGGAATCTCGCTCGAAGTAAAACTCTACCTTGGAGGTGTCAGGATACGCGAATATTGATGTAGATAGAATTACCTAAAACTCTACCTTGGAGGTATATACAGGGTGTTACCAGACCACTTCCGAAAACGAAAGGGGGAGCTACAGCACACCAAAACCCAACCAAAAAAAAATCAGTTATCCTGAAAAATAATTATAGCCGGAGAAAACAATGTTTAAAGATTTGTATTTATTTCGCCAGCCCGCAATGTACGCATTCACGTAGGTAAGGTCGAGGCGTAGTACTATTATTTATTCTGTGTCGTAAGTGCCTACTAACGTAGGTAGGTACTAATGTGGGTCGCTCGCACGTCGCGTACTTGAATGACCCGCGATGAACTCTCAGCTGTTCATGCTGTAGTAGACGTAATCTGCGTGCTGCGTGTACATTGCTGCTTTATTTATTTTATTTGTTTTTTTGCTTTTTTAAATGAGATAATTAGGTAGATTTGTCTTATTATGTTGTACTGTGTGTATGTAACTAGAAAAAAAATTAAAAAGAGATAGTCAAGTAAATTTTTTTTTCGCGATTTTTTTTCGCTTAATGTTTTCAGTATCATGGTCTGATTGGAACCTCCAAGTTTTCGGAAGTGGTCTGGTAACACCCTGTATAATGAGGATACGCGAATATTGATGTAGATACCTACATGAAAATGCTAAGTACATACCTACCTAGTTTCAAAAGTAGTAGGTGGTTATTATGTGTGTGCAATACCTATACTTTATTTCTGGGGGTCTTTCAGTAGAATCTTTGCCTCAAAGACAATAACCAACTAGTTTTTTTTTTTTCTATTTTTATCTGCGATCAGTCTTCAGACTATGAGCAGGTTTAGTGTAAGCAGTCAAGCATGTAGGATGGGAGCTCCAGCGAGCACTTCTCCTTTTCTTGGGAATCAACCCAACTACTTATAATAGTGTATAGTGTAACTTGCTAATTTACATATTCATAAGCTCGTATGGTAGTTTTTCACTCTAGCCCGAACGACTTATCTACCCTTAGCTAAGTGAAACTTGACCACTGTGTTTATCACCTTAGGGGTAGTTTCATGGAAATAGGTTTACTTATTACCTACAAAAACTGTTGTAGTTTATATAGCGTTTTTAAGTTGTTTGCAAATCTTTGTATATATAACCTTGTTTTCTTCATATTTAATAATGAATAAATAATAATAAAGGCAAGTATATTAAGTCTACTAAATAGTATACTCATTTCACCTAGGTGACTTAGCCCGGTGAATTAAGTCGACGGCACCGTACAATATAGTTTCAACAGCAACAATAAATGTCGTAGGCAATCCTCCTAAACCCATTAAGCCCCACTAAATAGTTGTCATGGCGTTTCTCTAGCTCATTGCGTGGATCGTGGAAGCCGTAGTCTGCACGGTGTCTGTCATTGTGGAGGTCACGCTAATTGCTGTGAAGTCTTTTGACACGTTTTCAAACATTATTTCATTGGATTAAATCGCCTCATGATCCCAAAGAATAGAGACAAAAGCTCTTAAACTGACTCAACCAAATTTTTTGTCACTTTCAAACGAAAATCGTCCAAATATCTTCAATTCAGTTACTTCCTCAGCATAATATCATAGTGCCAGTTCCTCGCGACTTCCGGACCAAAGTATACCGAACCCGTACTTACTTATAGTATGAATTTAATTTTTTTCATTTGTGAAAAGTAGGTAGGTATAGAGAAAAGTGATTCTCAATATTTTAATGGAGAAAAATTGTTTTCGTCCGAGCATTTGCGACTTTTCATAAATCAACAAAATATAACTCAGACTACGGGTTCAGTTCTCACGCTACTAGGTTAGGTAGATAGGTAATTAAACTATTGCCAATATCCATGAAGCTAACATTTCTAAATAGCCAAGTTACTGCTGTATTGCATCTGATATTGTTTATGTAAGTGAGCTCAATGGCGTATTGCGATACCCGCTTTATTGACCGCGAACAATACCTATATATTACAATACTAAGGCATCCTTTTGCTTGGGGTTGTTCGACTTTCATCTGTATCGCAAAGGAGTAAGGTTCATTGCTGCGCCTAGGTACAGTGTGGTAATGATGACGTAGACGGTTTTAATGAAGCGGAAGACGAGAATTAGCGGGATGAGCGCAAAGTTACAATGATCTGACACGTTTTATTTTCGTGAAATAAACAAATAAAATTATACATACGTCCATTATGCCTAAGGCATAACATTTTACAAGACCAATAATCACTATCATCTCACCCCATCACACGTTTTCCGTGAAACTCCCTCTCAGCCAGTGTGTCTGTGTGAGAATAGAAAATGTCATGGGATTCTAATCTCTAGCGATATTAACTTGGCTAGAACTGGTTTTAAAATATTTTTATACGCGACACGACATGTGCCAGAACAATTTTATTTAATTTAGAGCAAGGTATGCCTCCTAAAATACTTCCATGAAAATGTCAACTTCACACGAAACAATACACTGACACTCACTGGCACACACACTGCATACAATCTATAAATAGATTCTTTGTCCCTTCTCACGTGTAAATATAACCTATAGGTATGTGTACGATACGACACAGTGCCCGTATCCACAATGTTATGTAATACAAGATAGGGGACCGCGCTCATACTACTACACAGATGACAGCATTGACTGCCAGAGGGTTGTTTTCTTTGTATGAAGGTCACACTTATATAACGTACCGTAGGTACCTTTTGATTCCAAAAATACATCAAAATTCCGTCTAAAAATTGTATTTTTATTTTGTTTTCATTCAACAGCGAAGAGAAAAATAATTTTGACTTTGGAGCACGGGCTCTTGTTCCCAAAACCACCGCAGCTACGCCGTAGCCGTCGTAGCCCGAAGCAATGATTTATTTCTGCTACGTCGTAGCACGTCTACAACAAAATATTATTATCTAACAAATTCAATAAAGCTTGCTAACATAACTCCCACATTCACAATCACAACTTGTTTTGTTCCTATCCGTAGTAAATCGACGGCGTAAACAACAAAAGCTTGGTTTTATAGGCTGTAAAAGCACTCTAAGATTTCATAAAATCACGGTTCATATAAAAACGGATATCGTCAGCCAAAATCTTCTGTAAGTACCAGTTCTAGAAGGATATCAAAAGACTTAAATGAGATCAGTGAATAACAGAGGAGCTGTAAGATCTTTCCTAGCAGTCACAGAAGAAGAATGTTACCTACTTCTAAAAGTACTGACTTAGGCTGAGTGAGTATGTACCAATTCGAAAAAACCACCAATTCGTTCATGTGATGAACGAAGTAATTCTATTGCTGATACTTCTTGGCACATGTCTGGTGCATACGCTACGCATGCTTATGATATGTGTACGGCGCCAATAACTTCGATAAGCAAAGGCCAGAGACCTTGTTGTCAGTCAAATGAATAGACATCCAACTTCGTCACAAGTGTAAAATTATTTAATTATCTTAGTTGAGCAATTAAGAAGATTCACTGTTGCAGGTCTAGTACGATGTCAATCGGTATCGGTAAGGTATCGGAAATAAATGAATATTCTGTGACGATGCGCCCTAGAAAGCGATTTGTTTACGGAAGAATACGGAAGAACTTAGGTACAGTGTAAACAAGTAATAAATATTAGTGAACGAACACGCTCTGCATACTCGCTGTTAGTAACTTCTCTAGTTTTTTTACCACAATATGTAAGCACACTTAAAACTAGTCCGGTTTACTTTTCCGTTACACAAAAGAACAAGTTTAAGGCCGGTATGCTTGAGTCCGGATCAGTGCTTAAGTATTAAATCAGCATACGGCCCTAAGTATGATTTGTCTTTTTTCTTTTATCATAAAGAAACGTTCTTTTCGGCCCTCATGCCAATTGTGCATGGTTACCCGTGCGGTACCTACTACTACTTTTCTAGTTTGTGTAATCCACCATCATCATAAGTACCTACTACCTACTCTATTCTGGACAGGCGTCCATGGCTCAGTCGGTAGTAGCTCTGCTTTCCGTGCTGTCGGTCGTGGGTTCGATCCCCACCGAGAACAAACATTTGTGTGTGGCAAACATAGATAATTGTTTGTTCTATGTCTGGGTGTGTCTATGTATTATAAGTATGTATACTTAATTACAAAAAAAATCTATATAAGTATTATATCAGCAATCTAGTTCCCATAGTACAAGCTCTGCTTAGTTTGGGACTAGAGGGCGTTGTGTGTAATGTCCAAGGATATTTATATTTATATTATTCTTTTCTAGCGTTCGTCAAATTACGGGTACCGTATCCGGCAACCATTTGCGATGAACAATGGGTATCAATGGTTTATGACGACGTCGTCCGCAGTACCAATAAGTGTTTATGAATATTCAGTACCCTTTGTAATCTGTGCTTTGACCTGAGGGCCTCTTGATATCTTCCATTGACGTCAAGGCAGATCATCAGTGGTTGTGGCAGATTGTGGTTACTGCCAAGGAGTGGAACTCTCTGCCATCATCAGTATTTCCTGAAAGATATAACCTAGGAATTCACAAGTAAACAGTGAATAGGTGGATTAGGCTAAGCATGCTCCACCTTAGGGTGCAGTTACACTTACCAGCAGGTGTGCTGGCAGTCAAATGCTTAGCTAAGTTCTATCTAAGTAAAAAAATTAAGGCTGGTTTTCTGTTTCATCACGTTTTAGCCATTGCTTGCTATAATTACTTTGTATGATGGTGGTATTTGTATTTAAAAACTTGCAATGTATTGTATCTTACGTAAATTTGGTTATGATGGTACCCCATACCCCAGCAGCAGACCGAATGTAATCTACGCAGGTAGATCTTCATACTACAAAACTCTCCCAATAAATATGACTCTACCACATTTAGCAGCAACAAAGACTGGTTTTTATATCCTTTGGATTAATATCCTCGTCATCCGATCCGACCAAAAAGCTTTATAAAATTAGCTCCAGTTCTGTTTGCACAAAATAGGTCGGGTCGTTAAACCTCCTTGGAAAGGCGTTTGTACACTAGCCGATACCGACACGATACTAACAGTCAGGGGCTCGAACATTATCGGTAACGCGCCCACACGAAGTAAAGTAGATGTGAGATTAGCTCTCTCGCTGCTACCGACAGGACACCTGTCACGATGATGGTGTCGTATCGGTGTGAAAACCATCTATGTTGTAAGGAATTATCCTGGCCTAAATTCCTGCTCGCTGGAAGAGTCATTATGCGTCGTTGATATAATAGGGGAAATAGGAGCGTAGGTTTTTGTAAAATCTTGGAATAAAGATACTGTTTACATGTTTGTGATGTCTTGAAAAAGAGAAGATAGGTTAACTACTATGGTACAATATGTAAAAGGTGAAATGGTCAAATTATTCTTATACCTACTGTGTGTGATTTGATTATAGGTAGTGTAAGCAATGTTGACCCAATTTCATGCTAAATTGAGACACTCACTGAGATAGTTACCTAGATGATATCTGAGACAATATCCCAATAAATATTTAGATTCTACAGATATCTTTTGGATCCTAAGTATGTAGTAGCATTCACCGTCGTCTGATGCAAATTGAAGCAAATGTAGAGAAGAGTAAACAACATTTCATTATTAGTAAGTTAGGTACCTACGTACCTAATAAACACCAAATTAATGTTACGTGGCACTTGTGGATCCAGGGAGGGCTAGGCTCATGCCCTCCCTAAAAGTTCCGAGTGTACCCGAGGGTAGACCATGGATTCATCGGGTAAAACCGTAAATAGCTGGGTCACCAACAAATCCTGGATTTACCACTACGTAAACATAACATTCCTCACTTAAAATTTTTATAAGAAGCGTATTAGTAGGTTAGGTAAGTAGTGTAAGTACCTAGTGTACTACCTAGGAACTAACATTAATAAAATTATGGCCTAATGTGCAGATCGACCTGCTTTCCACAGAGAGGCGTGGGTTACCCGGTGAATGGGTATATGTAGGTAACCAACATGTAACTATCTAATCTCCTAATTTTACTGCCTATAAATAAATCTTCCTTTAAAAAGTACGTACATCAATTCATCTACACAGAGTATGTGATAGAGTTACACTACACAGCAAAGACGAGTCGGCTGTAGAGCGCTGTCAATTTATCGCGCAGTGTAAATTTACCGCTCTTTACCATTGTACTGTGTAAATGGGTCATTACCTCTAACCTACTTACGAACAATTTTTACTTGGCTACGCGGAGTAAAAGTAGGGTTATATTTTAACTAAGTACTTGCAAGTTTCAGCACTTGAGCGGCTTTAATTACATAAGTAGGTACCTTCCTAAGTATATTATCACAATAAAAACAAACAAGACCAATCTTAACAAATTAACCATGCAGAAAAGTTTTAAGCACTTCAGAAACAGTGGTAAGAGCTTTTAGACAAGTTTTTATTCAAGCTTAGAGCGAAAACGCTACGAAAATAATAAAGCACTGAGCAGTCTACAGTCGAATACTATCGTCACAAAAGATTTAGGAACAACATTCGAGGTTGATTCCATTTTCAGAAACCCAATGTCCAAAAATTGGGTTCATCATATTTTTTGTTCAAATAGAAAAACTTAAAGTTTTCATTAAAGTGTACTTGATGAAAGGTGATCTTGTTTCCTAGTTTACGAGCAGTGACACAAGGGTATTCGTATGCCGTCGTGCGTGTTCACTTTGTTATGTCACTATACGAACGTAATATTAAAGAACTCAAGCATTTAACGCGTTCGTGCCATTTTGATAATGTTTTTT
The DNA here is from genome assembly GCA_918843925.1 of Eulithis prunata. Taxonomy (NCBI): domain Eukaryota; kingdom Metazoa; phylum Arthropoda; class Insecta; order Lepidoptera; family Geometridae; genus Eulithis; species Eulithis prunata. The sequence continues at coordinate 2,192,504 of OU974017.1, forward strand.
GTAGAGATGAGTGAATTAAACCAGTAAATATTTGACATTTCAATTACTAGCACCGAAGCAGACTCTTGTTAAATAAAACACGCGATCGTAACAAATATTACGTGCCAAAAACGAGTGAAAGAATATTTAGCACATTCAAAACATGAGTAGGTATTTTCTTTAAAATTAAGTCGTTTCTAATAGAATCATATTGATCGAGTTTTTGAAATCTAGTATTTTTTGCCAGTGCTCTAAAAGTCAATACAAGTAAATAGGTCTCTTCTCTATCCAAATCTACCAATGTTCGGATGACAATACCTACTTAGTATCCTTGATCAAAAACAGCTTTTGCTATTTCCCCGCCCCACCACCACCGCCGCGTTTCCATAGCGTTAGCGCAATGCTTGGATGGGCGTTTGTCTATCAAATTTCGTTTTCCCCTTTCATATTTTTGATACCTATCTAGGTACCTACCGGTATCTGTTGCCTAGTGCTTCAGCATAGACAGTAGACACGCAGATAATACCTAGGTTTAATTTAGCCCTGCCTGCTTTTAAATCAAGGCGAACGCTACCAAATAATAATCAAGACAAGAGCTTTTCTTTTCTTCACCTTTCACAAAAAATAATAAACATTTCTCCTTCTTTTCAAGAAAACCTTTTGCCAAGTCTCAAACATTCATCACTTGAGTCCTAGCTAGGAAAGGCTTCCCGACTGCGAACACCTATACACATTTTTGTGATATTTCGATGTCACTAAAGATGATAGGTACCAAGCTGTCTTTGTTCATGATAAAGGGATTGCAAGAATTTTAGAGCTAGGTTGGAAGGTATGCCTTACCTGGAAGTTACCTCTATGTAATGTACTCTTTCATTCCATACGAAGAACGAATAATTAGTTCCCTTTGTGATGGAGTTGGTACAGTTGGAACGGGACCTCGGTCGTTGAACCCGTAGTCTGTTCCACTCCGCTTCCGCTCGTCTGCACTCACTCAGTGACGTTATCGCGTCATCCTGACTAGGTAGGTACCTAGGTACACCTGCCAAGGCTAGAAACGCTAAAATAGAAAATGCTTAGGTATATTACCTCTAGGTATCAATTTTCGTAACTTGCCTACTAAAATATCCGCCTTTTGTTAAAAGCCAATAAACACTGACATTGGCCAATTCGTGGCAGCCCTAGCCACCGAACAGCCACAAGAAAAAGAAGAAGAAGAAATGGTTAGGTAGGTTTATCCCTCCTCATTACACCACCACGTTTGGGTTGGCTGGCAGACAATGCTTTCAGCATTAAGTCCACCCTTTGTAACAAATTTATAATTTTGTGCAATAAAGTATTCAAATAAAATAAATATGCGTATGGGTACCTGTACCTACCTACCTAGAACTTTCTAGAACTAAATGTTAAAATTAAAAACCACAAGAAAATGACCTTTATTTTCTGAAATGATATGCCTCTGAAGAAAAGCGTAGGATAAAATAAATACTTTTATTATATTAACTACCAATAAATAATGCTTTAATTTCCATCTGACGATGGTAGATGACGTTGATCTTATTGATATGCAAACCCAGTCCGTCGTTGTTCCGGTGAAGGAAATCTTAATACCATGATCGTGTATACTTCTCATTACATAATAACTTAGGTACCTACCTACTTTGTAAGTAACTTCCTTGTGTAAATTGTAGGTAAGGTAGGTAGGTACCTACCGATTGACACGTGAAATGAATAGAGAGTAGGTAGGTACCTACGTAATACCTACCTTCTAAATAGGAAGACGAGTAGGTAAGTAGGTAGGTACTCGTCGCCTACTCGTTGTAACCTCGGAACATAGATCAAGAGCTAAGTGGGTATTATTAATTTTTAATATTATTGATTTTTAGATTATAATCTTCAAATTACCTACTTGATCGTGATGCTTGATCGCATCGCTGGTTGGTTATTATTATTATTAAATAATTAAATAAACGTTATCGTGAAAAATGAAAAATAATAAATTATTATCGTATCGACACATCGTAGTACCTAATGGTAGGTTGAGTTATTAAAAGTTATTCATAACGGAATATATAAACTTTGATAACTTATTAACATAAACATCGACAAGATTATTAATCTCATAAAGTGACTAAGCAAAATGATGAGACTTACTCAGGAGAATAGTTTTTATGACAAATGATAACTATGATGAGGTTGAATGTTTCCTTATTATGTACCTAGCTACCTAGTTACACTAGCTACTATTAGGTAGGTATGCAATCTCGTTTAGTTAGTTAGTTAACGTTCACTGTTTTTGGTCTTTAGTAGGTATGTAAGAAAATAAAGGCACACTTGTACTGGCATAAGGTAGTTACCAATAATGAATAAACTATAATAAAAAAACTTACTAATTTTACCACAGATGATATAATATTATACTACCTTAACTAAGCCATAACTAGGTAGGTAATTGAATCAATTGAATCAAATAAAAATAAAAGTATTTTAACAATAATTTCAGAAGTATCTACCTACCTACCTACATATCTAATTCAAAGTTTATTATTATTTTATGAGTTATGAAAAGTAGTCAACCAACCTCAGGTAGATGTAGATATGGTACTGAATTCAGCTTTGGAAAGGATAAATTCCTATGGCATTAACAAATTCTTTTTATACACACACGTAGGTACATTTTGCTGACTGTACTTACACTACCTACCTATTCAGTGGGAAACGTTGGAATGCTCCTTGCAGTGGACATTACGGTCAGTTGTAATCCAGTTTGTGTCAGCATAGGTAATAAGGATGTGGTCTATCCATACTCTACAACGTTCTACACACCTGTAGGTATTATGTATAGAGGCTTTATCAGATACAATTGAGCATCATAAAAACAAATTACCAATCTGCTTAGTAAGTACATAAAATAACCTAGATGGGTACCTAAACCGAGCACGTATGTGTTACTTGTTTAATGATATGATATGCTTGTATGCTTATAATTAAATTAAAACCAAACATTATTTCTCAATCCAATTAAATATAACTTCTACATGATAAAATAGGTTGAATAACGGCATCTAGCGGATAGGTACTTTTTCTGATTAAATTGATTAATAATACTATGGTAAGGTAGGTACTTAATATTTATAACGAGCTAATTATTGTATCATGCTCACGCGTAACAAATCGTGAGCCAACTGCGTCACTGGAAATCTTTACTTTTTAGCCAACAGCGTGGCCTTAAACTCTGTGAATTATTCATGAAAATATATGTAAGAATACCTAGGTACCTACTTTATCTAAATGGTAACGTATTGCAAATTTGAATTTTAGTACCAAATTCAGACTCTGTGGCAAACGTAACAAGGCTTAAAATTGGATAGTAAAGTGGACACTACAGGATTTGAACGTCCGCCAGCTACGTCCTCAGTCTGTCAATTGGTGTGGAGGGCGATGACTATTTTTGACACCAGACTCTGTAGTCGGCTAATGACAGCAGTAAATTGCCCCCTCGCCCAGCCACGAGAATAACCCAACAGAAATAACTCGTCGCGTGTGATAGTCCCCAGCGGGAATATTACAATAACGATGCTAAGTATTTATGGTGCTATCGTAACAATTAATTTTAGGTAGGCTTTGTTGAATAAATAATTTGCTCTAGGGAAATAAAAAATTCAAGAGTTAAACCAATAAAACCACGAGAATAAATTATAATAATAATACCTATATTAATAATAAATAATAATAATAGGAATAACGCATGTTTTCAGGCTGCATGTTATGAAAATAAGTATGTTTTTCCGGCGATTATTTGCACATTCCTACTGCATAATATTTGTTAACACGTATGTGATGTAGGTACGCTATACGGATTAATAACCTATTAGGTAGTATGTATGTACCTATACCTAATACGGATTTGAAATAAGCGTAGGCTTTTAGTTTTTTCAAAACTATGTCACTCACCTTTTATGGTTTTCATGACACGTCCCACATTCAGACTTCCTATCTAATAAAACTAAGGTGCGAGAATCGTGACAGAGAAACATTACTCCCATTACCTACTGTCAAAACTTACTAGGTACAGTTTTGTATGTTTATGAAGGTCCAAAGTATGAACTTTTCAAAGTAGGTGTTCTATTTTAGTACAAAATTAGAAGTTTTAAGATTTACTGGGTGGTTTCGCACCGTATATTCGGTTCATAGTTCAGGAGCCGTTGACAGTTTCCCAACGGCTTATTAAACATAACCTTATTATTATCTTATTAGTCTCTTGCAAAGGTTTTCGAAACATTATTGTTTACCTACGGTTTTAAAGGGTTTTTTTATATTACACTTACTTAGTAGGTAGGTAAATAGTGATGATACGGAATAATGTTTCTTAGTTATCAAGTAGGTACCTACTTAAAATTCCAAACTAAACTAGCAGCTTGTCAGATGAACAAAAATCACCATCAGCTTCTGTGCCAAACAGAATTCGGCACAATGGGAAGTAAGCTTGTAGACTGTGATCACCGGATCGGAAACACAGTTGATTGTCATCAGCGATCCGTAACGGGTGGGTAGGTACTACAGGGCATTGCATTCTTCCACCATTCAGTTCTGGTCAACACCTACCATTATTATTAAAGTACCTACCTAGGTACCAGTGAAGTATGTAGGAGCGGGGCAATTCCGTCAGAATGAAGTCACATGGTTATATAGCTCCCGTTCAGTAGATTTTATACACATAAAAGAACATCTAGCAACATCATGTGTCTAATTATTAGGTTTGATTAGAAAAATGCAACAAGAGAATCGATACCAGTGGCCTATGTCCATAAGTACCTACCTAACTGTTAATTTTTAGCCTGCGTACATACATACCTACTAAGCAATATTAAAACCAGGATATTATTGTTGACAGGACGACATCTCCTCCTGGTGAGCCACTGGTCCGCGCTCCAGTGGGCAAGCCGCGATGCCCGCCTGCTATCTCAAGGCTCCGCGTCGAGAAGGTGGAAGGAGGCCTAGCGGTCGCAGGAGTCGTCGTCGCCGCAAACTGCCAAATCGTCCTACCGATATTCGGATTTCTGTTCATGCTTGTCGGCTGTGTTCTTACTGGTAGGATTTTTAACTGAAATATTTATTTCAATCCAAACAACACAACGACCATTTCTATTTCGCACGCATATACGAAAACGTTACTTTATAATAATCACTTTCGTTTTCAGTATGTAGCGATCGTCATTTTTATTTTAGACCCTGTATTATTCGTTCTTTCCACATTCCCATTTCAAATATCGCGGCAATTTTTACTTCCGGTTAGTTCACACAATAATGGCGGAGAGTTGCCAGATTAAAAACATTAAAAAATTGTTTGGGTTCTTTACAAAATTATGTATGGAAAAAATACTGTTTGAATGAAGTGTCTCTTTGCACACAAATATTATTGATACCTATCTTATATTGAAATCTTATCATTACAGCTGCATCATATCGCGGTTGCGGTGAAAACGAGGAGCCGGATCATTATGCTGCCCGGATCGCATTCACTGGGAACTCGAGAGTACTTGGCCCGGTTTGCATCGTTGCGGGAGCGCTCATGGCTTTAGCTGGTAAATATATTTTATCCATCTCACTTTTTCATTGAATATCAGGCATCAAACATAATTATGTTTCTTGTAGTAAAAGAGTCTAAGCTGACTCACTGACAGACAAGGCACATAGGCCTAGACCACTAGTTCCAGAGATTTGAAAGGAAGGTGTTCTTTGCAATATTAACGATTTTTTTGATAATTTCAGGTATAGTGCTATGCATGTTGATGCGGTCTGCTCAACGGCGTCAACGTAGACTAGCTTTCCACTGTCCCCTTCACGGTGACTTCTATCCTCTAAGTCCTCAAAATAGCAGAAAATATTCTCGTAAGTATTTTCGTAATGAGAAATTCTAAAAGTATCGACCTTTTTTATTTTATACTTAATGTCTAAAATATATCATAAAAAAATATCTATTTATAATGACTATTATAATAATATAATATAATATATAATACCTACGAGTACATATAAATGACTGATTGTGTTAATATAGCCCATATCTTCACATATTCAGGAAGCCCGACTGGCCTATGGCATAGGCTACACAGCTGGCTCGGCATGGTAGAAGAAGGAGAGACACCACGTTGTCCACGCTCTGCCGAGCCCACCTCACCGGCCCGTGCCGATGCTCCCTGCCCACCACCATTACCTTTCCTAGTGGCATCAGATTCTGTTGTGTAAGTATTATAATATATTTTGGTTTTCGTACGCTGTGGTAACGTTTAATTATGGGAGCACTTAGTTTCATTATTTAAATGTACTTCGAATTGTGTAGTGTAAACCTCTGGTGGTTATCCATACTTTTAAAAATAAAATAAAAATAGAGTCTGACCACGTTAAGTCCGCAATGGAATGGAACAGCCCCAAAAAAAATCGTACAAGTTATAATTTAAAGTGTAATTAAAGTACCTAGGTACGTGACACATAAGTTGACAAATCATTTCCGCTGTACAGACGGTGTTTCCAACTGTTTCAACAATAAGTTTTCATGTCGTACTTTATGTACTGCAGACAGATTCAAATATTTCCGTTGTGGTAAAAGTAGTATCGTACAAACCTAACCTTTAAAATATTTCTTTGTTTTTTTACAGAGGCATGGCATCGGTTCTAGGAGCCCCACTTAGTCCTGAGCAAACGTTTGGTTCGATAAAGTCACTGGCTATTTCACGAGAAGTAGCAAGCTTTCCCCTATCGCGCTCACCGACTCCGCCACCTTTGAGGTAACAAACACAATGTAACTTTTTTTTTAAATTCTGCCTTTATTATTCTTCTAGTGGAAATACTTAGCGTACATTTTTAAAAACGTATCTCCTTACTATGGGGTTCGAATCCCACTCGATTAAACTTTTGGGATATTATAAGCAATCACTTTATTTGTTCTGGTCCTAAAAAATGTTTGATGTTGAACAAAAATGTTGATTATTTATTACAGTTGTCCTCCGTTCAAAGAAGAATCGAAATGCCTCGAAGATTGCATCCCAAATCGTCCTGACTTCGATTGTGGATCTGCTACCTGCAATTATCGAGTTGTTGAATGCAAATTGACTACTACAGAAGAGATACATCGCACTCCTATTACTCCTAGTATACACATGATCTCAGATAGCAAACAAAATAACATAAAGCCTTCTTCAATTTCAATATCGATACCTGACGAGGGTAAAGGGTAAAATTAAATTGATTGGGTCAGACAATTTTAAATGTTCAAAGTGATGATCAGAAATGGATGGAAATTGTGAGATATTATTTGGCGTAAAAGTGAAACCATCTTAAAAAATGTTATTATCTTTGATCGAGCAATGTATAAATAAGTACACTACACATACCTACACATTAACATAAAAGTATTGTTCTAATAAATAATGTAAGACAATGTTTATTAAGATCAATTGAATATTATATTTGTCTTCCACGGATACATTCATTTAAAAATCATTGCATGTAATATACAAATAAATAAAATTAAATGTAATAATTATGAAGATTGGATGAATGGATAACTAAGACTTGACCTTCTACCTGGTAATATCAAGTAAAAAGGTTTAAGGTAGGTATAGTACCCACTTATTAAAATGAAAATTATTGTATGTTTACTTACTCTCTATCTAACGGACTATAATCTCTATTTTAGCAATACTTTGCGCCAAATAATTGTGAGTAAATTTTAAGTGAAGTAAATGAGAATAAAAGAGTGTGTACGGCTCTCATTATTCTATAATAATGAGTGTATTTTATTAGCTATAGGTTATATTGATGAGTGAACCGAGAGTTATTTTTACTGCGCAATCGTAATAGCATTTAATTTTAAAGGTTATGTTAAATTTAAATGCACTATGTTTTAAATGTTTTTGATCGCTCATTTTGACATTCTAGTCTTAATCATTTCGGGTACGACGGCACGTTAAGTACCTACTGTTTTTCCATGGTCTGAAAAACGGATATTGCATGAGAATCATGATCATAAACGTAGTGATTTTGGCTCATTAGAATAAAATGACTTAGCTAGATAAATGTAGAGACTTTCCATTTCATTGTTTACTTACTTACTTACTCTGAAAATAAAACTTGTATGTAGGTGTTTTATACATAAATAAATAACAGGAGACTAACCTGCCATATTATGTATTTAATTCTTTCGATATTCAGGAAATTATAATGCTTTTTAAATAAAAATATATTCATAATTATAAATTATTAAGGTTCTTTACCTACCTGCTATATTAGGACCAGGTTGATTTTGTGATATTTTTCATTCATTTTCAGTTCATCAGATGTTTTAATAGACTGGTACGGGTTACTAGATCATTAGTTTACCAATTTCATGTAATTTATTTGGTTGATGAGCCAAAAAGAGTTGCCAAAAATAGAGTTCACCGCGTCCATGAGTATGTGTAAGTATCTGTTAAATGTTAATAAATATAACCACTGGTTGGATTTGAGTGACATTATTTAGAATTACTCATTGTGCTAATGTATAATAATTCAATTTATAATAGAATTTAAGATGCATTATATTATTATATCAAAACATTGTTTTAGGTACTGTAGGTATCATAATAGTATCTTATTCATTTTAATAGCACATATCTAAGTAGTAAAGTTATTGAAAACACGAGTGCAAAGTTTAAATAATCATATATCTAAAGAGTTCTTTCAGCTTTTCTACACACTTTCTATAAGCAATTACTTACCTACTTTACTTATACCTACGTCACATAAGTCCGATCAGTGAATAAGACATTCAATAACAATGTGCTCAGAAAAGACAAGTTGCTAGGAAATGAGGACGTAAAAAGGACGTGTAGTGTATCTAGAAGTTATGTCTAGTATCTAAGTAGGATGTATTTTATAACTTGTGTTTGTGATGAAGGCATTTATTGGCCAAGTTATTCAAAATCAAGTGGAACAAAACTTTCAGTTTAATAGTTAAGTGCCACGCCTAAACATAAAACTATATATTTTAAATTATTATTACTAAGCATTATTTAGGTAATACTGTTGTTATTGTAAGGATAAAATGGAATTAAATTACAAAATCGTATTATAAGCAATTTTATTTATTTCCTTAGTTTTCTCTTTATAATAAATGGTTACTTTGAATGTAGGTAATTTAACAGCAAATACAGCTAGGTAGTTGATTGTAAGTAAGCAGAGTCTCATACTTACTTGACTACCTACCCAGAGTCAGTAAAGTAACGCAAGGTAACAAAAGCTCTCTTCGCATCAACAACAAACTTCACTGAAATTCTTGCCATCCTGTTGTTATGATAGGAAAACGGTTCTCTACGACAAACGGACCGTTTAGCACACGACATAAACCCTCGAATGAGCAAAAATTTAAAAAAACACACTGAAAAGATTTAAGTCCATCTTCCTTCCACCTCTACTAAGTTATCTATACTGTACGCTAAGTATTTTATGTGCTGCAGGCATAGCGTGGTCAGACTATTATTAAAAGATTGTACTTTTTGGAATGTTTTTGTAGACAAAAGTGTTTTGTTAATCAAAGTACTTACATAATATTCTCTATGATATGTTTATAGGAACGATTTTTGTAGTTATTAGATTTTTGAACCGCCTTGTGCCACAGGATATAGGTGTTCTGTGACACGCCATGCGCCACCACCGCCGCAGACGGTTTTTTGAACTGGCAACACAACACAGCACTTACTGCCGAATGCCGCCGCCATCTTGTACTATTTCTATTTCATTTCGTGATGGCATTGTCTTTCCATTAAAAAAGTAAATTTAATTAAACTCTTTTGTGCTTTCTCAAATAACAGTATAAAAACTATACCAAATTATTGGTTTCTATTTTTTTTCGTCACACTGAAAGTAAAGCTTTACAAATTAAAAAGATCACCAATAAAACAAATCAGCTGTTATCCGTCAATCGATGTCAACAAAATTACATAATTTTGTTTAGAAAAACAGTGCAGCCTCCGTTTTAAATGTGTCAATTTCAAAATATCAAACATGAATAAATATATCTTTTATTTGTAGGAAAAATTGCGAAATTAAATGAGTGTGAAACATTTTACAAGATTGGCGACAATGTTGTTTTTTTTTGTATGATGTAGTCGGTCGAATACATAATTTTCAATGATGGATCAAAATAATATTATCGAGTGCGGTGGATTTTATTTTATTCACAATTTTGATTCTGGAAATCTTGGACATGTAGAGAGAGTGCCCACGGAGCTCATCGGTAAGCATATATAATCATGATCAATGTAGACTGAAGTCCAAACAAGGAAGTAGTCTTTGTCTTGTGCCAATTTTACTTCTCATGGTCTTGCATTGCATTAGAATTTATTCAATTTCTATTTAACTCAGCTGTCAATATGGTTTTGAACCTCTGACGAATAATGTGCTTTAAACCAGCCAAGTTTTGTTTGTTCTACTTTTTATTCTATTGAAATCTAAAGTTGCAAAACTATTGAAACAGGTGCACAAAATTTGTTTGTCCTTCTAGCTCCAAGCGTTAACCACAAGACAAATGCAGTGGAGACCCCAGACTATGAGTTTAACATGTGGACGCGGCCCGACTGTGCCGGCACTGAGTTTGAGAATGGAAATCGGACTTGGTTCTACTTCGGGATTCAAGCAAGCGAACCAGGAATGCTGGTAAGTTGTTCTATCTATCTACTTTATCAAAGAACATAAATAGGTGAGAGAGACACATTTTTATTATACACTAGCTGTAGCCCGCGGCTTTGCTCGCGTAGGAGCCGCTCACTTGGTTATAATCTTTGATCCTAATTTTGGACCCTTTAGGGTGCGACTTTTCAAAATTCCTTTCTTAGTGCGCCCCTACACTATATAAGGAACCTACCCTCCAAATTTCATACCTCTAGGACTGTGCGTTGATTCTATGTCAGCTTCAAAAGAGTTTTATATATATTGATTTATCTGTTATCTGAAAACCAGTGCTGCTCCATGTCATGGTCCATGCATGGGGCAGCATATACTGAGATACAACCAATTAAACTGCACAAGGGTACCTACAGAACAGGACAGGACTAACTTGCATCATTTTTATTGTTTTGCTTTCTGTTATTACTATATATTCGCTGGACCTACTTTCCTACTATTATGTAGTCTACCTTACTGTCAGACTTAATTTTTTCTCTCATTTGTTTTTATGTATATGTACCAAATGTGTGTGCTGAATAAATGTATTTCATTTTGTTTAGTTTTAGTTCTTACCTAAAAATAAATACTCAGGTCCGGCTGAACCTAATAAATCTGAATAAGCAAGGCAAGATGTACAATCAAGGCATGGCACCAGTCACCCGAACACTGCCCGGCAAGCCGCAGTGGGAGAGAATCAGGGACCGACCTGTGCATTCTGTAAGTACTCTTTCACTGACTACTAACTTGTAGTTATTAAGCTCTTTGGCCTTACAAATGAATTGACAGTAGCTCTACTCATTTAGCTATACATTTATACACTCTTTTACAGACTGATGACAACACATTTACTCTGAGCTTCAAGTACCGTACTCCGGAAAACCTTAAGGCGACATCGTTCTTTGCGTTCACTTATCCGTTTTCGTTTGCCGAGCTGCAGATTGCCCTTAATTCGATCGACTTGAAGATGCTGCCCCTGCCGCCCGCTCAGACGCCAGATGACATCTATTATTATAGAGAATGCCTGGTTTACTCTCTTGAAGGTAAAATCTTACATTTATAAATAAGATATTTATTCTTTGATATGAATAGGAAAAGGTTTGAGGAGACAGTTGGGCCTGCTCAAGTCTTTCCTATCAGCAAACGTAATTAGTGTAAATGAGTTTTGTTTGCATTATAATGAGGTACCTTACCTACAAAACCGTACGCTAGCCGGCCAGGTCGTACGTAAAAAGCATAATCTAAGCCTAGAATAAGAAGGTATGCCTTTCTAATTATAGGCTTAGACAATGCTTTTACCATGTTTGTTTCTGTTGCTTGAATTTGAAACTGCATTTCAAAGCTTATGTCGGGTTTATTGATAACAAGCTAGGTTTTTAGGCCTATGCTATGCTTAACCTCGATACTAACCACTAAGCGGGTTTAGTGGTATCTTCATGAGTATAACTAAGAGTTTGGTAGGATTTCGCCTTGTTTTATGCTAGCCTTATATCGATATCTACCTCTGATAGAACCACCGGGTTTTGCGATACCTATAAAAACATACATAATAAATAAACAAACATAATGAAGATAAAAATGGTAGCAAAAACGTGGCCCAGATAGGTGGAATTCGCATCGCGTGACTCTAAATTGCAATGCTATCTTCGGTCATTCAATCCATTTTATGGCGCCCATTATACCAGGAACTTGCTTCCAAGTTTTCAATTTACTACGGGAGTTAACCGGGTTACTTTATTTTGTTTTTACTGCCATAAACCTGAAAAAATAAGAATGTGCTTATATTCTATTTACCTTTGATTTTGTGGGCTTGGATTTATTAATTTAAATCATTGAAATCACAAAGTGATTCAATAACACAGAATAAAATTCGAGCTGAAACTAAATAGGCCATCATTTCGAATGATATTGAAATATTTGATCAGGTTTCCATCCAAGCGACCGAAAAAGGGGACTGAAGCTTTTTTTTATACATTATAGGTAAAACCGTTTGACGACTATCTCACCTGATGTTAAGCGATGATGTGGTTGAAGAGGTAGCACGTTTTACCTAGAAGATACCTATTCACTCTACTCTTGAAAACTTCCAAATTATAGTCATTCGAGAACACAGACGCCGGCAACGAGTTCCACTCTTTATTAACCTAATTGAATAATTTTGCTAATCTTTGTTTTGAGTAAAAGTTGGTAAAAGACTAACATTTGATAAAGGTTATTGTCATAAAATCAGGGAGACGAGTGGATCTGCTGACAATCACTTCACATCACGGCCTGACGAACGAAAAGGAGGAACGACTCAAACACCTGTTCCCCGACAACCAGGAGAGACCTTTTAAGTTTCAGAATAAGAAGGTGAGACATTTCTAAAATATCCACGATAAGTATCTAAGTATGTATTCTATCAGCAATCTAGTTCCCATAGTACAAGCGAGAGTAGTAGTAGAGGGCGTTGTGTGTAATTTCCAAGGATATTTATTTTATATACATTACGCATGCACATAGCCACATATTGCAGTAGGTAGTTGTATGTTCCATTCGGGACAAATTCCAAGCCCATCGCCACTGCTAGAATACTATTAACTGATTTTCGAGCGATTTTTTATTTCACCGCTTGAGAACATTGCGATGCATTCAGACAGCTCACTAGACATTTAATTTTGTAACCATTGGAGCGCGGTCAGATCCTTAGGACTAAAAGACGTACTTACTCTTACTTGACCACCGTTGAGCAAGTATGGTGGCTATTATCGGCATCAATTCAAATAATAAAAATCCTGTGATATACCTCAGGTGATCTTCATCTCAGCCCGCGTCCACCCAGGCGAGACACCATCCAGCTTCGTATTCAACGGATTTCTGAACTTACTGCTAACGAGACACGATCCTATTGCGATACAACTCCGCAAGTTATACGTTTTCAAGATGATACCCTTTTTGAACCCGGACGGGGTCGCTAGGGGTCATTACAGAACAGACACTAGAGGGGTTAATTTGAACCGGGTTTATTTGAACCCATCGTTGACGTTGCATCCGACGGTATTCGCTTCGAGGTCTTTGATCAGGTGAGACTTTTTGATACAGATAGATAGATAGATAAAATTATCCCCTTTCTAAACACGGATGGGGTCGATAGAGGTATCTCTAGAACACACAATAGGTGTGGCTTAAATTAATTAGTAATTGAAAATCGTTCATAAATTATCCCTTCAACACAATATAAAAAAATATAGTATAAATATAATATAAATGTGTTAAATGCTTATTTCTAATATGGCTGTAATACCTATTTATCATGTGTATGAATGGCTGAAATAAAGACTTTGAATTTGATTTTGAAACAGGGTTATTAATGACAAAATTGATACTAGGGGTAAGTTATCACTTTAACGAAACTAACCTCTTTTTTTGTGAACCCCAGTGAATGAGTTTGGTACTTACTCTGAATAATTTCCAGATACTACCACTTCGGCTGTGAAAAGGAGGATAACTGCGAAGATACCAAAAGTTGTACATCACGAAGCATACAGAACATTAGCGAAAGCGCTGAGGTAACAAATCATACTATCTTTTTATAATAATACCTACTACTATAACAAAAGTTATTGATTGAGTGGGATTTTTAAACCACGTTCTACAATTCACAATCATATTTGTAAAATAATAAAACACTAGCTAAAACCTGTACAAATATAACGAACTAATAGTACGAACTTCCCTCTGCGGTTTTCCCACGGAGTTTCGAGATGGGGTCCTTCAAAAAGCGGGTTTATCTCCTCTTAAAAGGTCGGCAGCGCACTAGCATCACCTCTGGTGTTGCAGGTGTCCATGGGCGGCGGTGACTACTTTCCATCAGGTGGCCCGCTTGCTCGTCTGCCAGTTATGACATTAAAAAAATATATATTACAAATATGTTATTTCTGGAGGGAAAGAACATTTTTCCCAGATACAATCTACAACGCAGAAGACCAACTGAGTTGTAGGTACATTTTGGAAAATGCACTGCCCTTAAATAACGTTTAATAAGGTTCTTTGAATTCCTAAAGAATCGCTCACAACCAAAAACACGAGTCGTATTCTGTTTCCGCAGTTAATAGACACAAAGAAGAAGAGAATCTACAAAGGTGATGTTTACAAGCGAGAGAAATCTGGCAAGTCTGTCTGCAGTAATAAGTCTTCCACTACCATCAAGCAGCCGTCTTCAGAGAACAAGGAATCTAAGTCGCTCAGCGTTGAGGCTTCCACATTGGCTGAACAGGTTTGTAAACAAGATAAGATGCATTTATTTGATGACAAACTTTACAGAGATGGTGAACATTCTTGGAAATGATATCTATCCTTGGTAGATGACGTAGGTACCCAAACTAGGAAGACTAATCGTTAATACAGGGTGTAAAGAGATCTATTCGGAAAACTTAAACGGGACTTTCTGACCACGCTTATCAACCGATTACCACAAAACGCGAAAAAAATACATAAAGCCCGAGTATAGGAAACGCTCCTTGGATTAAGTTCATGCTTAAAATTATTACCATCTCTTACTAATGGGTAAGGTAAACAAAAGACAGGGCAACTTGAAGTGGAGTTTATGAGTGACGTTTTAGTATTCGGGCGTAAGTACTTGTATTTTTGGATTTTATTTTTATTTTTTTGGTACATGACGGTTTTTCAGTTCGAGGTCAGAATAACCAGCGCTTTTTAAATACTTTACTTCAGACAGCGGGATCCATTTTGGAACCATCAAAATTTTAAAATACATACCCCCTATCTTATAAAATGTTAGAGTAGATATTATGTCCTGATTACGTATGATAAACAAGACATAATGTCTACTCTAACTTTTTATAAGATAGACCAATAATCTGTAACCTCACATTTTAGTAGCGCATTGTTTACAATGTGTGTATGTAATAAGTAGGTACCTAGGTATGTAGATACATTTCGCATAGAGAGTTGGCTTGTTACATTTCACGGTGTTTAGCTCCGCAAGCAATTAACTTAGAACCAAGAGTAAGCGTACAGCACAATACCAATAAACTAGGATTTAGATAACGCTTCACGGTGGCTTACGGTTTGCAGGGAATTCGCGATAGCTACTTTATTGAACAACGACGGATTTGCAGGAAATAATACAATTGGCTTTTTATAATTCAGCATTATGTCGGTTCACAGTATATGACATGTGACGTAGAGTTTCGTTCATTTGGCCCAAATCGTGATAGAGTAGGCAATAAAATGAATGGCTCTATGGTTGTGCCGTGTGATAATGCCATGCGGTTTTATAAACTTGGAAATAGAAATATGAAACATTTATTGTAGAACTGTGTACAGGAGATCTTATGTTAAAATAGTTTCAACAGTCTACCATTTCGCAAATTTTAGGAAATATAATAGGAACGACTGCACCCGTCATTAGATGGTGTGCTTTCAGCTGACTGCTCTTTAATACTTTATTTTGAAGGTTTATTTAAAATAACAAATCAAGAAATCATTATCAATAATGTTCGCTTTTTCTGGCGATGACAAACTCTAATCAAAAACATTTGAACCCTACACATGAATCACTAGGATTTGTCATCCTAGGATATCTTGTGCAAAGGCAAATTTCTCTTTATTGCACAGACACTTTGTCCCTTTCTTGTGTATGACGCTAAGGTCCATATTCTTATTACCTCAAAAAATCCTACCCTTGACTCTACCTCGTAATAGGGCTTTGCTATTAATTTTGACAACTAAAACTAGGATTATTTGAGGTAACAACTGATAATATGGGCATAAGCCTGATGGAATATTCAATCATGTATTTAACATTCAGGTATGCGACATGAAACTCCAAGAGATGCCGTCACAGACCAGCGACACATCTTCCAAACCCTCAGCGACTAATCTTCACGATGAAAGTACCTCGCTACTAAACGACAGCGTTCTTCGAACTTGCCTCGGTTCAACCGTTCATATTAGTACCAGTGAAGAGTTGAATCTACAAGGAAATAACCCACTACGTCCTTTGCGAGACACACTGAAGAATAGTATTAGTCTTCTTATGGAATCATCTTCGTCAGTCGGTGGGTAAGTAAAGAAATATCTCTAACATAAATATATATTATATAAAATATGTCTATAAAAGAACTTAAGAAATTTACTGAAGACAAGTATTAGCCTGCCTTTAAAATCTTATCTGTTGGTGGGTTAATTAAAAACTAATATATTGTTCTAAATAGCAGAATAAAAAAATAAAAAAAAACCCGTTGCATTCATAAAAGATGCTAAAGTCCTAGAGGTTTCTCTAGAGGTGGATTTCAGCGCTGCGGTAGGCGAATCTTGGTTGAAACGGTTTAGTGGACAGTACACTGTTCATGAATTCAAGGCATTTCAGGGATATGTACATAAATGTGCTTTTTGTTTTTTTTTGTTAGTGACAGCTCAATAGGCGCCAAGGAGTCTCGCGCCGCGAACGTCAGAATCGGCTGGTGCCACACCTGTCGTGCCGCCATCAACAAAATGGAAGACACCATGCCGGGAATCACTAATATGGTGCCTGGATACAGCGCTGCTATGGTAATAATCACATTTGATGTTTTAGTGCAAATGTACCTACATCAGAAGTTAAGAGGAAAACTAAAAGTTGCCATTTACAGTCATACAACATTTCTGAAACTCATTTTTGCTAACATTTTATTTACATGATGATAGACGCAAAAAGTTACAATTTTCTATTAAAACGAAATAAACTCCGAATTGAAAAAAACTGCATTATTATAGGATTTATAGGTAGTAGTTAGATGAATAAATACTAAGAGGTTACCACATGCTTATAAGTAGTAGTCTACTTAAGGATAGTCTACTAAGGATAGTTTTTTAGTTCTTCTCGTAAACTAATTTTCAACAAAAATGTCCGGTGTGTGATGTATGTCCTTGCTAAACCCCTCCCATAGACAAAGTCCCATCACTAGTTTCCCTGTCTAATCATCAATATATATAAAACTCTTTTGAAGCTGACATAGAATCAACGCACAGCCTAAACTACAAGTCCTAGAGGTATGAAATTTGGAGGGTAGGTTCCTTATATAGTGTAGGGGCGCACTAAGAAAGGAATTTTGAAAAGTCGCACTCTAAAGGGTAGAACGCGAGCAACGGCGCGGGCGACGGCTAGTGTACATATATCCTTGTTAAACCTTTCCCAAAACCATTCCAAGATGTTTCCCTTCCCGTTCCCAGATACGTACAAACACTCCCACATACCATACAATAGAAGAATATAGGGAACATCAGCGGCAACAGCTCGATGAGCAAGAACGAAAGGTACATACAACTTTATTGTTATTGAACATGATTATTTTAGTATATGTAGGATAAACGGTCTAGGGCAAATTAGATGGAGCCCAGGTCCCACATTTTTTGCATTGATGGACCTTTGTTTGTTACAATGCAGTTTAAATGTAACAATGACATTATAAATTAGCGGGAATTCATTAGTTATTAAACATTTTACTTTGAAAAATGCGTCATTTTCAATGTTGTTTATCGTGTTTACAGGTGTTTACGTCAAAATAATTATTTTATTTGGGAAAATATTGTTTTCAAAATTAATTTAATTTGTTACAGCTTCAAGATTCGGAGTCTCCAGGAAAAGGAGAAAACGTATATTTCTGCACCAACTGTTTCAAGCGATATGTCATCACTGAACTGAATGAGGAAGTTGTAAGTTTTTTATACCTTCGAAACGAAATATCAGTTACACAGAATCTTCCCATAATGATAAATGTTGTTAAATTAACCTATACCTACTAAAATGCGGTCGTACGAGTCAGTAGAGTTAACTCTGAGGAACGAAGTTTTTAGGCCGCCTTAAGGCTTCTGTCGTGCCTTAACGACTGATAGAACCGGCGATGCATACGCTCTACTATCTCGTACTTTTGGGTACTATGACAACCGCCGGCAAAGCCGAAGATGCTTTTACGCAAATATTCAACTACCCTCAAAAGTGTATATTTGTTTACAGAAAGTATCTGAAGCGGTGTCGTCTACAAGTGTGGGAGTTTCGTGTGGCGACAGTGGAGATGCGCGCGCAGCTCAAGTTAACAGCATTACTGAAGAAACACTCACTGTGAGTATTGCAGTGCCTTGATCACGAATAAATGCGACAATAGCAAACGTATCATTACGCTAGCGTATCTGAGATACACTGCGTGGTGACACTAACGGTTGGCAGTCGAGCTGGCATTGACGTGGAATGTAACTCGAATAGGTTAACACGGCGACTTCCTTTATAATTTTCTAGCCCCCAGCCGTGAAGGAAGACAAGCCTAAATCCCCCGCAGTCCCGCGACAGCCCCGTAAGAAGGCCCCTACTCCCATACTGCCTCCGCCGCGACCCTCGATAAACAAGGAACCAGACTCTGGACTCTACCTATACATTGACCTCCACGGACATGCTTCTAAAAAAGGTAAACAAGACTATATTGTTATAAGTACTCTAACAAATAATTTAATTCAATCCTTGACAGATAGTGCTGCCGCTTTTTCATGAAAACTTAATAGTGAAGTGAATTAGATGAGCAGCTAATATGACTAAAGTGACATCTAATCAAAATTTTTAGAAATAACTGATTTTATCATAAAAAATTCAGTTATAGTTTGTGGCAGTGTAAAATAAATAAATAAACATTACACTACAACATATTACTAGTTTTGACATTAGCGCACTGTCAAGCTTTGAATGAAATTAGTTGTCAGTGTATAGGTATGTTATACACTGTGACATTATTTCCCCGAAAGAACTTCTAACATATTGTACTACTTTATTTGTACCAGGCATATTTATGTACGGCAACCACTTTGATGACGCCGACAGCTGTGTAGAGTGTATGTTACTTCCACGAATAATGTCGATGAACAACTTGCACTTTCATTTCTCATCGTGCAACTTTACCGAGAGGAATATGTACCTCAAGTAAGTACCTATACTATATAATTTTGCTTTGTTTTGTATGTATAGCTTATTCATTAGTAAAACTTTTTTAGAATTATGGGTTCACTCACTCTCCAATGCCGCCAGTCACCACAGATTAACTATATAAAATTAATTAAAGAAATACTTATACTTATAAAAATTTAGACTTTTTAAAATCTAACAACAATCAGTAAAAGCTAAATAATGTGCTGTTTGGTATATTTTGTATTATACACAAACAAACCCAGCCCCATTTTGACAGCAGAAACGGGTAGTAGCCACTTTTAACTCTTCAGAAACCCATAATACGTAGCTCCATAAGTCTGTGGCTGTGCACACAGAGGGTAACGATATTTTTATATATTTGTTTTTATTATAATACGAACTTTTACTTGTTCACTCAGGGATCGTCGCGACGGCATGTCTCGCGAGGGCTCTGGCCGCGTGGCCGTGCTGAAGGCGACCGGCCTGGTGCGCTCGTACACGCTGGAGTGCAACTACAACACGGGCCGGCTCGTGAACGTGTTGCCGCCGCCCGTGCGCGACCCGCCCGCCGCCGCCGCCCCGCACACCGCGCCGCCGCCGCCCAAGTACACACCACACATATTTGAAGAGGTAAACCCGTTTCAGGTTTGTGTGACCGCATGTGGACTAGACTTTAGTGTTTCTCGCAGCGCGTTTGATCCTTGGCCCGCGACACTCGAGCCGAGGGCCTAGGACGAGTTTTGGTGTGTAATTCTGGTGAGAAATGTCTGACGCCCAGCACACCAGAGTGCGCTGATTTGTAGAAGACTGCGAATTTTTTGAGAAGCTTGAATTGCGAGTACGGCCTTGGTGTAGACCAAGCTTCTCAAAAAATCCGCTCAGTGTCTCCATATAAGGGTGAATCAACTTTTAAGACACTCCTTTGACGAGATTTTGAACAGATAAAAATAAATAATAAATTTTCGAAATATAATGAAAATATAGTGTTTACGTTTGGACTATTTATCCTATTTTTAGGTTCTGCAGCAGGGCACGACATCTAAGCTAGTTTGAACGAGTTTTTTTAGAAAAACTGACGAGTGTGCCTCGTAGATATCCATTGCGTTACTTATTTGTAAATACCAAAACATAAAATAAAACAAAGAAATTAGAAAAATCAACATGATAATCATTTATTCATTCTTTAATTCTGTCTTTCTACTGTATTAATAATGTTTTTTTATAACTAACTTCTAAAATAGAGACAATTCTAGGTCCACTGCGTTACCTTGCAACTTTTTTAATGCTTCACTTTAGGATAAATCGTTACATAGAATAATCAGACGTACGTTTCTTATTCCTACAATAGGCATTAATCGTAGAAACTATTAGCTAAACGTTTTTATAAACAAATGCAATTAATAGGAGAGTTATCCTCAAAAGACATATTAAAAATTCTGGGACAATTTGTAACGCCAGAGAAAAATAGTAACGCCTGAGAGTTTTGAATAACTAAAGGCAGGCAACAGACAACATATTTAGTTTAAGTAACAATAATGAAAGATATCTTTTCTTATATTTTCATACTTTCGTCTCTAATTCTCATTATCCTGCTTAAGTTTTGCGTTTTCTCTGTACACCGGTGATCTGTTCGATTTAACTTTCTTCTGACCTGCTCTAGCTAAAGATAAGTGGAGTAGCTGGTGCTCGTGGTAGTAGGTCGTTTGATGGTGGTAGTTGTTCTCTTGGTTTTGGGAGTGGGTACCTTGATCGCGGTGTTGTGCTTCTCGATCGTGGTGGTTGGTATCTTGATTTTGGTGTTGAGTCTTTTGATCGCGGTGAGGTGTTTCTTGGACATAGTTGGTCTCTTAATCTTGGTGTTGGGTCTCTTGACCTTGGTGTCGGGTTTCTTGATCGCAGTGGTGAGTCTTTTGCTAATAGTGATGTATCCCTAGCTCATGGTAGTGTATCTTTGGCTCGTGGAGGCGTATCTGGTAGAGAAGTAGCACGTGGAGGCAATGGTGGCGGACTTCCATTAAATTCTTCAAAACATCTTAATCTGGAGTCGGCAAGTCAGGTGGTATTTCTTGTAAAAATCTCTCAACAGCCTGTTTTCGTTTTTTTGGCTGGCGTTTTCGTTGTTTCTATATCAGATTTGCATTATATTTTTCTTTAGCAGTTAGGTCTTTTAGTTTTATGGTATTCAGCTCGGTGTTTTTTCTTCATCTCTTCGTACTTTTTATTTTTTAGCCTTCTCTATAGCGCTTCTGTTTTCCTGCTGCACTAAGTGTCATTTTGAGTTCCTATGCACAAACCTTGAACAAATTACAGTTTATTGATATTTTCTAGGATAGATAGATAGATAGATAGAAAATTCTTTATTGCACAACTTAAAGTAGTGTATACAGGCGAACTTAATGCTAAAATAGCATTCTCTACCAGCTAACTTTTGAACTTTTAGGATAAGTTAAGTTTCTCAAAGAAAATTTGTAATGTATGGATCTGATGGACCTGAGTGTTAAGAGATAGATGAAAGAAGATTGCATGCGGCAGAGATGCAAATGTTGAGATGGATGTGGAACATGTGGGATGACAAGAAAGGATAAGATAATAAATGTATGTTAGAGAAAGTCTGAAAGTAATACCAGTGACGGATAAGTTGAGGAGTAATAGCCTAGCGTGGTATGGCTTTGTCATAAGAAGGGAAGAATGCCATGTGACGAGAAGAGTAATATTCAATAGAGTTGTCGTTTTGGGTCGACTGTTATGATAACACCTATGTTAAATAAACAATTGTAATTGGAATTTGAAGAGTGTTTCATTATGAGTGTGGATGAATACGTGGGAAGAGATAGACCAAAGAAGAAATGGATGGACTGTGTGAAAGACGACATGAATAAGAAAGGAGTGAGTGTTGAGATGACGGCTGTCAGAGGGAAATGGAGGAGGAATACATGTTGTGCCTACCCCGCATAGAGTGGGAGAAGGGCAGGAAGATGATGATGAAGTTAGGTTTCTAAATCTAAGTTCGATTGACTCAGAATAACATCCACACTTTCCATTAAAGTCAACTCGCAATGTTATTTTGCCTTATATTCTCTGGCGTTACCGGTAACTCTAGAGACAATTTATCCAGCGTTACCGGTAACGCTAGGGAAAATTTCAATTAAAAAAATCATAAAAAGTTCCACAAGCAAAAATGTCCAAATATTTTATCATGACCTTGAAATCAGACAGAAGGGGCAACATACTGTATTCATAAAATTAAAATATTTTTAAAACTTACCACGATTCCCGCCGTAACGCTGTAGAGCGACAATAAACCTACGCGCACCAGTTGAGAGCTTACCTCAGACTTAAGGGCGGGTAAAACGAGGTAGGCCTTGTCGGACCACATCAACGAAATATTAGACAATAATCGCCTTAGATGACATCAAAATAAACGCTATCTCTAGCTAACGGTCATGCATTTTTTTCGGTAACGCAGTATAGCTCATGTTTTAATCAAAGTTCGGGACAAAAGTTTATGTGTATGAAAAATATACAATTTATGTAAAAAATTTATGAATGTTAACTTTAAACGTAAGCATATCCTTTCGTAAATCATAATATTGTGTGAAAAGGTTAAGCATTCATACAATTTTTTTAAGAAACGTCGTACACTGTGTTGTCTCCTAGGCTTGGGGACACATATTTTTTATATGGAGATAGCTTATGTTCTGCTGAGTTACCATAAAAAAATTAAATTTTGCTGTTAACTATAAAAAAACTATGAAATTACTATGTTAGCAAAGGATCTAACTTTAAGGTAACATCAAAACAATCATATTTTAAACGAAAATACAAATCTTATTGCTATTTCCATGTCAGGGACACAAAAGGAGTGCCTTAAAAGTTGATTCACCCATAAATCAGCGCACACCGGTGTGCTGGGCGTCAGACGTTTTACACACTACACACCAAAACTCGCCCTAGGCCCTCTTGACTCGTACTTTTGAAAAACTAGTTTGATGACTTAAATAGATTAGGCAAGTAAGTTTATTACCACTGAAGTTGAAGTGACAAAAACATTTCAGGTAAGAATTTCGCACTGTCGCGCTAAGAATCTGGAGATTTTTGAAGACATAGATCCCATGAAGGTTTGTCACGAATTTGCATCATGTAATTCGTAGGAACTTATAATTTGTGTAGAAATATACATTTCATTCGATTTGAGTAGATTTATATAGAGTAGTTTATACCCTGCATTTAGAACGCTTTTTATAAGCCTTCAAAAATCTCCAGATATTCAATTAAATACCTACACAGCGGCTTTATGAGCACTACAATCAAATTATTTACTTTATTTTTACCTATTGTGAAATTAAACGCGTGGAATAAAAATATATATATAGTATGGTAAAGTGCACCAACTAAACCCTCCCCATTACTTTAGTAATTCAAAACAAAATATTACTTAATCTTATATACGCAAGAATCATTTTGAATGTCTCGGCTATGCGTCTTTAAAGCTAAACATCTTTAGAGATTAGATACTCTATGTATTTCGTCTTGCAGGGCGATACAAAGGTAGCTAGTGCAATGCGCATACACTTTTTACACTGTATCTATTATTTTGTGCGCAGTTATACATGTCTATTTATATACATATTTAACCGTATTAAACCTCTCAGGTGGGACGTTCACTCGGAGCATCAATCTTGGACCTAACCGGACAACACCCAAACTCAAGAATCCCTTGTTCGGAACACCGCAACTTATCATCCGTGAGGGAATGGCTACGGTCACACACCAGAACTATGAGACCTCAGGTTGTTGTTTACACTTTGTCTCGTCCATCGCATTTTTCAGCACAGGGAAGGAACAACGTAGTTATATTCCATACTTGGTGATTGGTTGATATTTGAGTTTCGATTTTCACGGGAAAGTAAAATTCTGATGCTGAAAGGTGCGATGGTCTAGCTTGTCCCTTGTTAGCCAAACAAAACTGCTTATTTATTTATCTGCTTACATTTTGTTAATTTTGCTATACTGTGGGTGCCCTTATTACATAAATTGTGTTGTTTTTATTTAATTTTCACAGATTACTAATCATAACATTTTTAACATCCTTCTTAATCCATCAATGTTTGGTTTAAAACTAATATTATTTGTGTTTTTTCTTTATTTTTTCGTTATTTGGTAACATTGGTATTTTAATTTTCAGTTAACAGATCAAAACAACAGTCCTTAAATTAGTAGTTGGGGTAAGAACAAATTGTTGAGTGAATCGTGTTGTCCGACGTTCGAGCAAAATAACATAATCATTTGCACAGATAGAAGTATTTACTAAAACTGGGAGTGAGGCACTACACAATCAAATGCTACACGTTGTGACATCAAATGAAGCAATTTGTAACTGTGATCATAGTATGCACGATAAAAAATTTCGTTAATCCACATACCGTTTTACTTGGGTATTTACAGATTCCAAAATTTGTGGAACTGACTTAGATCGCTAACGGTATCGATGATCGCTACTACCCACTGCTTTGTTTGAGCACACCTGTATCGACCTTTATCTAATCCAGCGTTCTTTTCCAGCTGACGATGTCTCGTTTACGCCCAAAGACCTCCTCACCGCCAAGAGTGCCACTATACGCGCGTTCCAAGGGAAAGGTGATCGACGAACGCAAGGAAAACACGTACGTCGGCGCTAAAACCGACACCGAACGCAAACGAAGCCCGCCCTTACTAGCTCCGCGCCCCTCCGGACACGACCTCATAAACATGAACATGAAGTTCGCCAAGAAGAACGAACCGGTCAAATCCACCTCCCGAACCAAAACCAGCTATCTAACTGAAAACGAACCCAAGCCGAAGACGCTATCGACGAAGCGCCGGAACATCCTCGCGATCAGAAAACCTAACACGAGTAAGACTCAAGTCGGTGGCGTCGTCAAGGCGAAAGTTAGCAGGCGATCGGTCGACGACGCAGAGAGCCCTCGAGCTTCCCTCGTATCCGCTAAGCTGAGTAAACGAAGCTTCTCGCGATCCATTCGCGGCTCCGCGCGGTCGAGTAACCGGTGCCGGGCGATGGCTTCCTCCTCGTCTGAGGATATGATCGGAGGCACGTGGGAGGACGTGGCGGGAGGCACAGTGCTGGGTGCTGGTTCCCGTACGGATGCAGCGTCCCTCGCCGGCAAGCGGAGACCATTCCCGAACCCCTCGCCGTCGCATCTCAAGAAGATCCGTCTGAAGACGGGCTTGTAGCGCAAGCCGCGCGCCCGCCCCGCCCCGCACACATCCGCCTTTTAGTACTACTGTTACAAATTATCTCGCGGATCCGTGCTCGTGGCCGAACACATTACCCGAACTTTTTGATTTAATTGAGTGGTGAATCTTTTGTATATGCCGAGGCAGGTAAATGTTCAGCTAAGTTTTTGGAGTGTCCGTACTTCACTGTCGAAATGATACTGGACTGTAATATAGTAAATAAATTGTGGTGACACGACGGTGACCGCGCGCCTCCTATGCCATTAAAAATAAATCTACTCATAGTGAAGTAAGATGTTATTTGTAAGTTTGTGAGTTTTGTCATCTTGGTTCTTAGAGGTTGTTGGAAATCTAATTATTTATAGTTGTGTTATTATGTAACAGTATTTTTAATGGCATGAGGATGTATTTAACTATATTAATTTTTGTTATAATGTTTAAATTTTTATTACATTTTTTATTTTTATGCGCCCACAATTTTGTTGACTGATTTTATCGAAATTACTGTGTTCTAAAAGCATAATGGTGTTGTTTTATGCAAGTTGTGTAGTGTTTGTTTATCATAATTTGTGTCTAGAAAAAATTATAATAAAGAAAAGTTAGTATTGATGTTTGTGGTAAATGTAAAGTGTATTCAATGTATAGTATATAGATGTATGTACACAGGGGCTCAAGGAGCTACGATTCGGATTTGTGCTAATTATGTTAATGTATTTTATTGATCTCATATAGGTAAAATAATACAGAGCATACTTTTAAAAAAATGCTCATTGTTTTGATCACAAATGTTTCTGTATCCTAACTTAAAATTTAAAATATTATTACCTAAAATAGCTTTAAAATATAAAAAATATTGAAAAATGGAAACAGAAATAATATAAAACTGTGTGGGTGTAATTTTTAATATCAACTTTTAAAAAGATTTTTAACTTTCACTAGCTAGTATATAAAACAGGTTTCTAGGCCACTTACACCAATCTATGTGCAATACTATAATACCTATTTGTAAATGGATTTATTTATCTACAGGTGTAGGAAGGAACCATATGGATTATAATTTAACTAATCTAACTTTTTAAAAGCTTTGTAAATTATACAAGTGTTAACAAAACTTCGGGAACTTTTTAGTATTTAGATTATCTGTGTTGCAGAAATGAACACCTACTTATATCAATAAATAACAACATACAATGTTCTCCCCAAAAATGCTGTATTCTTATTCCTCATTCCCAGATCCTATTGAAAATCTCCAGCAAAGGATTCAGTGAATTTTCAGATAAAAGAAAAACACAGGGAGTTGTGTTATTTCAGTTAGACTACTACTTATAGGTTGGGCTTTCTAGCTGCATAATAATATCCTGAGCAAACTAAGCTAGAGGTGAATAATAATTGCTCAATTATTGAGCGAGTGAGTGACCCGACTGCATAGTTGTCAGGTTACCCCAGTCAGTGAAGTTCTGTGCTTCAACCCTACCAAATATTTTGGTGATTGAAAGACAAAATAAGCTTGCAGCCACTGATATGATCTATACTGATCTACTCTGATCTGACTATACTAGTATAGTATATGATCTGTGCCATAGTCTAGATTTGTATAATATACTGAAGCTCTACTACATAAAATTTTAGTACCAATGAAACTATGAAAATACCGTAAATCTTTTATTCAAAGTCCACAGTAAGCTTACACTATCAGATTACAATCTGCGACCCCTTCGGCCTCCCTTCCTACGAGTAGAGTCTGAGGGCACAGGTGTGACATCCTCTATGCGACCAATCTTCATACTGGAGCGAGCAAGCGCACGCAGTGCAGACTGGGCACCTGGTCCGGGGGTTTTTGTCTTATTACCTCCCGTGGCACGGAGCTTGATGTGAAGAGCTGTGATGCCAAGGTTCTTACACCTCTCAGCAACATCCTGAAATATTACACTTTTATTTTACTAGTTGTGGTAGAACTCTTTGCGAAAGAGTTTGAGGAATTAATATTTCTGCAGGGATGCTTGTATTGCTGTGTTGCGGTTCTAAGGTGCTGGTGAAATTACAAGCTCACTGTATGCACTGTGTAAGCATTGCAGAGGGAACCGCTGCACATCAGATGGCCATTCTCACACAACCCCAGTTGTTGTCTTTTATTCATGTGTATTAATACCTACTTCTAAGTTTGTTTTGATTTAAGTATAGTTTCAAAGTTATTACCTATTCAGAATCTAGAGTAATCAGCTGTTTTCCTTGCTAATCAGACCAAACCCAATAATACAATAAATTCCAAAAAACATTTCATTTTCGTTTTAGTTTTCCAAGGAGTAAAACGTAAATCACTACAGAAACTTATCTAGCAATTGTTTAGGAGCCCCAGTCTTAGCAGGATATGAAAACCAGTCAGTAAACATAACCCCAAAAACTATGAGAAACCAGAGAATAAGTAGGTATGAGTAAATGCAAAATAAACATACCTGAGCAGCCAACATAGCTGCGTAGGGCGAAGCCTCGTCACGGTCAGCCTTTACTTTCATGCCACCGGTAACACGGGCAATGGTTTCCCGACCGGATAAGTCCGTAACATGTACGAATGTGTCGTTGAAAGAGGCGAAAATGTGAGCGACACCAAACACTGTTTCGCCGATCAAGTGCTGAGGACCCAGAGTCACCTGGACCTCCTCTTTAGCTACTTTGTTTTTCCTTGGGGCCATGATTTAGCCTGAAAATAACAACACTTCTTGAAGCACTTAGTAACCTAAAATAATCGAAGTAATCTTCACACAAATATAAAAAAAATTGAAATAGTAGATAGGGCGTAAGTTTTTCTATCGTTCAACAACATTATTTCATTGTATTTGTTATTTATTTTCCCCTTTTTCATGAAAATCAAAATACCTTGAGCTTTGAAAGCTGTCAAAAACTAGAAAGAATTTTTTTTCAAAGACAAGCAGTGTTGCACCCTCCAAATCTTAGTAAAATATCCAAGCCAGGCGAAATTGTTCAGTTATTTATATAAAATTAAAAATTGTGTGTAAAATACGGAGTTTTGTCAATGTAGGTACCTACTTTAAGATTCATTTACCTAAAATTAGACAGGAGAGTGCGCCGCCGCGCCGCCACCGCATTAGAATAAAACTAGAAAAGTTTTAGATGACAATGACAACATACGAATCAATCAAAGTCGAGGAACCAGAAAAAGCTGGAAACACTACTCAACAAACATGGTTGCGTTGCGTTCCATACATATATAAAAAAAGTTTAGCTTTTTATAGTCTAGCATATTATTTTAACCATAAAAAAGTCTGGCAAAAAATCATACTTCATGTCGGTATATAGCTAAATTCTTAATGTCTATAAATAATAATATGTTTATAATAATATACCGTTTATTCATATTTCCTGTAAATTTTATCGTGGCTTTTATAATACTCCGTCATGCATGACAGCAATAAAAGTTTACTTTAGCAGTTATCTACACTCGTTTGTAACTCATTTTAGCTAGCGCAGCTTAGAAGACCGACGTGAATAATAATATAATGTAGGTATACATACATACATACCCCATAATATTATATTTCCCCATAAATATTCTAGTTTATTTTATTCCACTGAACGCATCTTGTGTAATGACAGCATCCGGAAATAGCGTATGTCACGTCATTATTGCCAACTTCATATTTCCAAATCCATCTTTTATCGCTGGGAAAAATCGTAGATTTCAGTGCTCTGGTATTTTGCAAATAAGTGCGAAATATTGTGATAAACTTCCTCTAACATTAGTTAATCTAGTTCAAATAAAACAAGTGAGTATTTGTTGTTCAAGAACCGTGAAATCTTCGCTCGAACTTCGAGTACAAATTACGTTCTGTCATTCATGTTACTCAATGCACTATCGAATTCTTACTACGTTTTCGATGTCTGACGAAGTCTGAGAAGGAAGGACATATGCTTGGTGAATTTATAAATTGTTACTGTGAAATTCCACTTGCGAATGTTACGTCGTAATTAATAAAATACAGATTGCAAGTCATTACTAAAAGTCATCACAGTTCTCAGTGAAGTTCAGGAAGGTGGAGTGGATCCTTTATCTAATGGAATGATCACAATAGAATTAATAATTTCCTACATTACAGATTCATAATGTTTATCTTGGATTGGTTCACGGGAGTCCTTGGTTTCCTCGGTGAGTTTAGCTTTATCAGCTGTTATTTTAATTTTATCAGTTGAATGAGTCTGGCTTGGACCTTAAACTAATCTTTATAATTAATTTACATTATTTTATGTTAAAATTATCGTTGACCTGGCACTTACATAAATTGTACAAACTTGTGTTACAAAACTTGTCTGCCCACTAATGATGTACATAACTACTTACTGCCACATCAGTCATCAAACTTAAATGCTCAAAATTAGTACAGATAAGCTTTGTAACTTGTAAACATTCCTACATACCAACTTTGTGCAACCTTAAGAACCTTCTATTCCTTTGTTATGGAAATCATAGGATTGTTAAATCCATTCATAGGATTAACCTTTAGTATGCTAGTGTGTGGAACCACATGACACAGCTTACACTTTCTATTATGTCTAGAATCCTGGCATACTAGAGGTTAATACATTTTTATAATATAAAATCTTCAAAACATTATTACAAAAGTAATACTCTTTTGTTTGATAGGTCTATGGAAGAAATCAGGAAAATTACTGTTTCTGGGACTGGATAATGCGGGGAAGACCACACTCCTTCACATGCTCAAGGATGACAGACTGGCCCAGCATGTACCCACATTGCATCCTAGTGAGTAACACTGATCACTTCTTCAACACTTCATAATGATAAGCTACACTTTCCTAGAAACACAGTAAAGTACAATTTAATTTTCACATCACCGGTTGCTACATTTTATTTACCTGTGTGTATAGTGCATCTTTTGTAAGAAGACCCTCTCCAGTAAAGAGGTTGAATGCAGTGTATAAATTGCCTATATAGTAGGGCAGCACAACTAGCAAAAATGCCCTAGACAGACTTAAATGTCACACCAGGATCTATGTTCAGGCATACAAGTGATTAAGTGATTAAGTTGTTATTTATTGATACTTTTTTGTTATTCTATTAATTTCTTGAATCCCTGTAGACTTTGTTTGCAAAACCTTGCATAAATGCAATCAAGTTGAAGTATTGCCTTGAAATGCCAGGAAGCAAGCCACCTACATCATTTATACAGTTTTTATGCTCATGTAGAAAAAATGATTAAAATAATGATGGTTGATTCAATGATATCTTTCTGTGTTAGTGTGTGGGCATGTATTGAGTACAATAGCTGTATTTTTTATAGCAATATAATGCATATCATGCCATTAAAATAATATTAAAACATCTTTTTGTCCAATTGAAAATGTTAAGAATTGTAGTCTGAGTAGTCAGTATTTTATTTTTCCTGTGAGACAATAAGATATTATTTACCAAACAATTTGTCATCATACGACAAATTGTTTGGTTAATAATATTTTTTTTTAATAAACAGCTTTTCAAAAATTTAAACTTTACTGCATTATGTACCTACTTAGTTACAATATTATTTTGAATAATCATCAAGTTATTTTACAAAAAATTGAATACCCCTGATGCTTAGATCCTCTTCATCATCATCAATACTTGGAGCGTAGACTCTAGTTCATCAAATCTGAATATGAGTGAACTGAGATGAACGGAATGTTTCAAACTGCAATTATGCCTGAGATTCCTCAAAACAGGTTTTCAGATCTGATGAATATATCCATAACTTGGAAATGACTGCACCCATTTTTACTAAACATCGTGAAGAACGAGGCACCTTTTTTTTTGGGGTTTAAAAGAACATCTATAGGTAAAGTATGATGTAATATTTAGGTCAACTAAAATTTCATCATTATGAATTCATTTTCTCAAGGTGATTCAAACATCTATTTCCTGGTTATAATAACTAAGATTCAATACATAGTTTGTATTGAATCTCCATAAATCTAACAAGAGTTCTAGTGTTAAACGTATATATATTTTTATCTAAAACATTTAATCCGGTAAAGAAATACTTTAATGAGATATATCAGCAACAGAGTGGTCCATGGCTAGAATGTGCTGCCCTAAACATGTCCTCAACATTGTTACCACTGTCTTTGTTGAAATGCCCTAAATGCGTTGTTTGACAAAAAAACACGACTTTTTGACGTGGTCGCCTGCACCAATTATTATTGTTAAAAAATTATGTGTGGAGGATTCCTATTCTCAACGTAAATAGGTTATGAGACATTTCTATTTTTTGCTGTTTCAATGAACTTAAAAATCGAAGCCTAATCTCTTGTCCACAGCATCTGAAGAACTATCCATAGGTAGTATGCGGTTCACAACATTCGACCTCGGCGGGCATCAGCAGGCGAGGCGGGTGTGGCGCGATTATTTCCCAGCAGTTGATGCCATTGTATTTTTAGGTATGTATTTTAGGTACTACCTTATGTTTTATGTGTATGTGTATACTGTAATGATAATACACGGTGTTTCATAAGTACCCTATAAGTCCGAAAGGAGGATATTCTAACTGAGATTTCAAGGTTCTTAAATCAGGAAATGCGTGGTTAATTAAAAAAAACATCTTATTCGTAGTGGACGCGTGTGACCGCGCGCGCCTTCCCGAGTCGAAAGCGGAGTTGGATTCTCTACTGACTGATGAGACTCTCAGCAACTGTCCAGTTTTGATTCTTGGCAATAAGATCGACAAGCCGGGCGCGGCCAGTGAGGACGAACTTCGTCAGTTCTTCAATCTGTATCAGCAGACTACTGGCATGGTTAGTATTTTTTACCCCCCATCGAAAAAGGCGTTGTGTCTGTTTGTTGCCTTATTAAATGCGCTTTTTTTTTTATCAGAAAGCTGTTTTATCTAGGCTCATATTTTTATTACCAAAGAGAAAACCCCTACGTTTTAACCTTTCAAACATTCTTCTTTATACTTTCCAGGGCAGGGTACCCCGATCGGAGCTGCCCGGCCGCCCCCTTGAGTTGTTCATGTGCTCAGTGCTAAAGCGTCAGGGCTATGGCGAGGGCTTCCGTTGGCTCGCGCAGTACATTGACTGAGCAACCTAGGCCTTCGCCCCCGCCTCTGAGACCTCGCCCAATACTGCACCAAGTTATATTAAGCCAATCATCGCTAGTAACGACACAACAGCAACATACACAAACAAATGTAATTTAATCATACCACAGGCGAGAGAAACCAATGGAGTATTTTGAAGTAAAAGGCCGAACGAATTTTCAACCCTCGGTAAAGGTTAGAACAATGTCGCTATCCTAATAATTATACAATTGAATATACAATAATTGGGGAACGGTTACTTTAAAATTTATTTAAATTAGCTATTTTTGGTGTTCTTTGAGTTGATGTTAGGTCGTTATAATTTGCGATGACCGGACAATTCACATCTGATAGCGTCCGAGCGTTTACTAGAACTAAGGCCGGCTTCGAACAACTCCGAATAACGCTAATTATTTTGATTAAAACAATTTCCGTCCTTGCTTTTGAAAAGTCCCTTTTACAACGTGTCAGAAACTAGGACGAAAATATTTTAATCTATAAAGAATAACCGTTATGCGGAGTTGGTCGAACCCGGCTTTAGTAAATAAATTGACGTGTCTATTCTATGATTAAATTTCATTTTTTACTCGTAATATACTATAAGAATCCTTGCAGCCGCGCTAGATACAGGTTGAGTTTAGAAAAGATCGAAAATTCAGTTTTTTATTGGTAAAACTCACCTGTATATCCCTTGAATTAACTAATTGATAATGCAAAAGTGGTCCTGCGCGCTTCTTCAGATGTGCATCCTTATTTTCTTAGGTCTAAAATGACAGTCAATCCGTGTTACATTGCGCGTCAACTACAGCTTTACTGAACTGCTGCAATGTACGTTCTGCGTCATAGCGCAGTGGAACTCAAATACGTTAGGTTTACACAATGAGGCGATTGTCAGATTTATTCGTACTGACAAAATAGTGGACTCCTCAGGAAAGGTACAAGTTACGAGTGTATCTATGGCAGTTCTTGCACCAGTTACTTACGTGGTGCATTTGTGATTTTGTACTTGTCTTGTATTGTAATCTACGTTGCAAACTGTCGTATAATTTTAGATCTGTAAAAGTTAACTCTTTATTTAGTTCTGAAATAATAAATGAGATATCTCTATCCATTTAATACATAATAGTTTTCACAGTGAAGTGTTACGAATTAAGCAAGCAAGCTCGTATGAGTTAGTATGGCCAACTCTGGTGACGGAGTTTTTAGGCCGCCTTAAGGCCTCCGTCGTGGCTTACCGACTGCTAGAACCGGGACCGACAGTTTAACGTGCCCTCCGAAGCACGGAAGCGCTCAGATGTAAATGCCACTAACGGTCACCCATCAAATAGTGATCGCGCAGAACATCGCTTAACTAAGATAATCAGTGAAGATTGACAAAGTAAGCTACGCCGCGAGCGCTTCATAATGCTCGCTGTTACTAATTAACAACTATACTAGCTTCCATTGAAGTATTATTCACGACGACGTTGATTTATCGATCATGAATAACAAACAAACCAATCATTATAACAAAATCTTAAGCAATACTGTGGTTTCTATGTAATGGTATTTCTTATGGTTCAATCAATAACGCCCGAATACTGAAACATCACTCAAAATTTTATTTACTACTACATTTATTATTACACTACTTAAATATGCCTTGTTTAATTTTTACCTTACATAAACATAATTTAAGTAGCGTTTCAGTATTCGGGAGAGGCTCCTATTTTGATAATAAAAATCTTTACTCAAGCATAGATTTGAGTTGAGAGTCTCATACATAAATCTATGTTTGAGTCCGGATCAGTGCTTGAGCAGTAAACGGTAATACGGGCTTAAGTACAGATATATTATTATTATTATTATAAACAGTGTTATACATCTTGATATGTCATCCATAATAATATGAATGCAGTGAATTGCATCTGGTGCGAGTGGAAGACATTTCGTCAGAGGGATCTTTTGATAACTAGGGGGGGTTTTCAAAATAATTCTACTGACCTAATCTTGCTTACACTGTGGCCAAACGCACCTACTCCTAATACTTCTATAGTAATTTACGTGAAAGCTCAGAAGGCGGATGGCAATGGCTACTTTTACATTAAAATGTGGACGTTTGAAATGCAATATTTGTGTGAACTCGCTTACTAGTAATTCTGTGTTGTCTATTTTGTTTTACAAAAATATTCTGTCTTGTTGGTCGAACAATAGTATTAAACTTTTAATCTAAACCTAGTTTACCTATATATAGTACAAAATATGAATTCTATTGATAAACAATCAACATGTTAGAGGATAGCGTTACTAGTGAGCGAGATGTGTGTGCGCGGCTGCCGAGATATTCGGCAGCGGATAGCTGCTAGCTAGCTATTGTTCAGTGATCGTGTTTTGGCTGTAATACACTGAACCAATCAACTTTTATTTTACGTAAGCTCACTCGTTTATGCAGAATTTCTTCGATTATTTGGTTTGTGAAACCGTTTAAATTCGTTTCTAATAATAAGGTAATGGTGCAAAGCATGGTCATTTCGTTATCGTATCATCTCATCACCAATATCTATTTGTTAAGACGTTGACAGCCGTCGAACCACTTCTCGCTCGCACATATCAACGTTTCTGAAGACAAAATTGCTGAATTAATTTATGAAAAATCGCAAACTACAGTGTCGTGTTGTAGTATTGTATTTTCTATGTAGTATTGTATTTTCTATATTGTATTTTCTAATCTCTTATTTTTAATTCCTTTCGGCTGCAAACATCAAAATTATATTTTACTTGTTTTATATAGGATCTTTTCAGATGTAACGGAACTCTTTGCTCTTAGGCAGTCAACATTGAAACAACACTACGAAATTTAGAACTCTTCAAATGGTCTGTCAAAATTCGGATGCGAGACGGCCGTCAGTCTAAGCTAGATTTTCGATGGAGAAAATACGATAAAAAAGTATATTTTTCAGGCATTATGGCTCAGTGAGCTTGCTTAAAAACCCTCTGGATACTTGGTAAAACTTTGAACCACGCCTAGAACCCTGAAGCCCTAATAAAACGCAACCAAAAGTTTACAGAAACGGCTCTACTCTTTCACCAGCTCCGCATCGAGACCGAGAGTGAGACTCAAATTCAACAGCAAGGTGTTAAGCACCACACTCCTCACCGTGGCCAGAGTTGGCCCCTCCGTCAGCTGTGGTTAACTACATTGACCACCTTCCTCCCTCTCATCTTGGGAGGATCCCTCATCATCGTATCGCGACCCAGTCTTCTTAAATACATTCATCGAACCTCGACCACTGCCACCTTAAATATAAAATCCTCGAGTGATAGTGATCGTGTAACAAAAGTGAACTTTCTAAGGACAATAGGTACTTGTAAGTAAGTTTTAATAAAACCTGTAAACACCTACTTGCCCCTATTTCCTTGATAGGATCTTCCAAAAATTAAGACAGGTAGGTCTCTTTAAAATTAACTTGTGGCGTTCAGGGATCTCTATTGATCCCTGTAACGTTACAGTTTGGCGCCCAACTTAAATCGAACTCCCCTCTAAATTCTAAAAATACTTTCTTAAAGTACCTTGATTTTTTGGTTTTCTTTTGGATTAATTTTCTCTCTTTTCGGCTCAATATCTTTGGCTTTCGATTTCATGCTCCTACTTTACTAAATCACTCAACTTCACTCATTACACTAAACCTACTTACTCTACAGTACTCCTACAACCAATACTCTGCACCCCACAGACATACACCACTTACGGATTACCCAAGTGTAATCTACACAGCTTTCTTCTCTTGGAGGTGTTCTTAAAACCACTCGTGGTCACTAACAAGAGAGGTTTGCCATACTATACGGCGTGCTGCAAGGAGAATATCCTTGTGGTAGACGTCACGCAGGCTTCAAAGCTACGATAAAGTGCTTTTCTAGGCTCTTGAGGTCGACTCGAATTGCACCTAAGTACTTTGGAGCTGAAGACTACACACTCATTACATTTAATACATTTTTATTACACTTTGAACTCTTTTCCTAATAACTATCTTAAACACTATAAAACACTTGAACTTTATCATCATGGCTAGGCCAATCATATACTTAAACTTGAATAAATTCGAAATCTCTAACCAATGGGCCAGTCCGTGGGCTCGATAAAAATAAGCCCAATGACCGCTTTAAATCTATTTGAACACTTTGTAAATCGTATATTTTTTTTGTATTTTTATTATTTTCTATACCTATTGTATTTTAGGTTAGGTACATGCACAAACACTAGACTTCTTTCGGCTAGTTTTTTATCCACTATTGTTTTTGTATTTTTGTGTTAGGTAGGTACTTCATTCTTAAACTCTTGAACTGACTTAATTTTATGTTAGGTAGGTACTTAATTCTTAAACTCTTAAACTTTGACTTAATAAGGTCACTCTATCCTTGATATCCTTGAAATCTGTAAATATCTTTATGAGCGGTAACCAACTCAATAAATAAGCCTCTAATTCTGTAAATATCTTTATGAGCGGTAACCAACTCAATAAATAAGCCTCTAATTCTGTAAATATTTTTTTTTAGTGGTTTTCAAACAGGTGCGGGTAACGACACCTAATTAAAAAAATAAGCCTTCGTTATGTAACTAAAATAATTACCTTATGGAGTATGCGTCATTGAATGTGAACCATATCCCCTTAGTCTGTGAGATGGTGAGTGTTAGTCGTGGGTAATAGTGTGATGTATGATAGGGTAAGGTATTATTTTGTAACCTTCAAAATTTTCAATGGAGTTGAAAATTTTCTGGGGTTTTGGGGGAAATGTAGTATTGTATTTTCTATGTAGTATTGTATTTTCTATATTGTATTTTCTAATCTCTTATTTTTAATTCCTTTCGGCTGCAAACATCAAAATTATATTTTACTTGTTTTATATAGGATCTTTTCAGATGTAACGGAACTCTTTGCTCTTAGGCAGTCAACATTGAAACAACACTACGAAATTTAGAACTCTTCAAATGGTCTGTCAAAATTCGGATGCGAGACGGCCGTCAGTCTAAGCTAGATTTTCGATGGAGAAAATACGATAAAAAAGTATATTTTTCAGGCATTATGGCTCAGTGAGCTTGCTTAAAAACCCTCTGGATACTTGGTAAAACTTTGAACCACGCCTAGAACCCTGAAGCCCTAATAAAACGCAACCAAAAGTTTACAGAAACGGCTCTACTCTTTCACCAGCTCCGCATCGAGACCGAGAGTGAGACTCAAATTCAACAGCAAGGTGTTAAGCACCACACTCCTCACCGTGGCCAGAGTTGGCCCCTCCGTCAGCTGTGGTTAACTACATTGACCACCTTCCTCCCTCTCATCTTGGGAGGATCCCTCATCATCGTATCGCGACCCAGTCTTCTTAAATACATTCATCGAACCTCGACCACTGCCACCTTAAATATAAAATCCTCGAGTGATAGTGATCGTGTAACAAAAGTGAACTTTCTAAGGACAATAGGTACTTGTAAGTAAGTTTTAATAAAACCTGTAAACACCTACTTGCCCCTATTTCCTTGATAGGATCTTCCAAAAATTAAGACAGGTAGGTCTCTTTAAAATTAACTTGTGGCGTTCAGGGATCTCTATTGATCCCTGTAACGTTACAGTGTGGAATAACATTGCACAAAGTTCAACATAAATAATAAATAATTTTCAATTTTATCCAAACAATCTAAGGAAAACTTGTTTAGATGAAATTGATATTTATGCTGAACTTTGTGCAATGTACACACAGCACTGTTGTTTGCGATTTTTCATAAATATAAATTCAGTGATTTTATGTCTTCAGAAATGTTAAATGTGTGAGAGAGATGCTGCTGGACGGCTGTCAGTCTTAAAAGCATAGTTGATTTATGTTCAAGCCGCTTTATCTTCTCCTAAGTTATGTGTTTAGTCGTATATTATTTAGTAACCATTTGGATATTTCTCAGCAGTCGGAGCAATTTTACAATACATTTTAATATTTATTTTCTTATTCTCATTCCAACATAGAGTGATAATTTTGACTACTGTATTTCAAGTAGTGCTCTTGAGTTCTATTTAAAATGACGAATGTTATATTTTTGTAAATTATTTCACGATTTTTTCGGATTGTTTAAAAAATAATGTACGAAACGGTTCGTCTACATTAGGCTAGATTAGTCTCGACCAGAGACAACTGTATATTCGCGTGTATTACAAAGAACTCATAGCTATAGAATTCTTCCATCAGTACCTACTCACGTCATCATGACACTGATAAAATGTGAAGATAAGTAGCTATGTGCTACCTAATGTTTTATAGGTATACTTAATTTACTATCACAACACATTTCGCGTGTGATGACGATTACATCACACAGTTACTAGAATACATTTTTAGCGTCGGATAGTCTCCTTGTTAGACGAACCGTTTCCAGTTGCGATCAACGTCTGCTGGCTTTCCAGCTTTACTTAGACATGTTCTTTGGTATATTATTTGCAGTTAAGTCGAAAAACAGTTTGTAATGAAATTTAATATCAAATGAATCGTTTTATTTTACACCCAGTATGCGAGTTTATGGAAAAGGGACCTCTACGTTCATCTTATACATACCTAGTAGGAAGGTAGGGTCGTAGGATCATACCTGGTAGCGCGTTAGGTTGTTGGCAGTCCTTTTCCGGGTTGAGATCCTTCGATAGAAGTTTGCTCCTAAGAAATCCTAATTCCTAATGCACCTACCATTAAATTATTCATTCATAATATTATTCGGGTCAGATAGGTGAGTGAAGAAAAGACAAGGTTTCATACTAATTATTTTAATGATAGGAAAATAATGCAATAAAAATACTAATGTATATTTTCTAAATAAGTATTATAATTTTACAAACAATATTTAATTTCTCTTGTGAAAATATTCGTTTGAGTCAACAATATTAGTGCAAAACTTAGGGGAATGCTTTAATAAATAATTTGATGTGAAAGCATGAACTTTTATTTTGAGACTAAAAGAAAATATAATGCAATAGTCAAACTACAATAAAATTCTAATTCATGTTAAACAAGAGTGGTGGATATTTACAATCGACAGTAAAATTAAATGATATTGCACGTAACACTTAAAATTAAATTGAATCTTAACATAGTTAACTGTGTCGCTGCTTGAGACTAACAAATTCCTTGTGCTATCACAAACATCTTGACCAGACAAAGGGGTTATCCATAAATTAAGTCACACGTTAAGAGGGAGGAAGGGAGGGGGTCGATGAAGTGTGACATTGTGTGACAAGATGTGGTAGGGATCTTAAGTTTTGTGACGTCACATTTCAAACTCTGTTATTATTCTTGTTAGAATATCATCTATGATATGACTAATGTTCATTGTGTGAAACAAAGCTTATTTTTTCACACAGCAATAAAAATGGCGACTTCGGCGTTCGTACCGACAAATTTTCCCCAGCTAAAGCCGGAGGCATTGGATAACTGGTTGTTCCGTGTACAATGCTTATTGGAAGAAAGAGGTTTAAAAGAAACTAAAATTGAAGATGAGAAGAAATTATTGAATTCGAAGGCAAAAAGTTGAATCGTACAATGTCTTACAGACAGGCATCTGAATTTAGTAAAAAATGCATCAACATCCAAGGAAATGTTGGATGTTATAAAAAGTTCATTTCAGAGCAAGTGAGTTATATCAATAATAACACTTAGAAGAAAATTAATGAGATTGAAGCACACTGAAAGAAGTCTTGGGGAATATTTCGCTAAATTTGACAATCTAATAAGAGAGCAAATCTCTGGTCGACTGTCAAATATTATATGTGCTGCAAATGTAAACGCATAGAGGTCATAAATCATATGAATGCCGAATGAACAGTAGAGGAAGAGGCTTTAGAGGTCCAAGAGAAAGAGGTGGATCTGCCAATTCAATTGAAGACATTTATTGCACAGCAAAAAAATTTGTGTGACGTAATTAATGCATGACCCCCAAGGGTCGTGTCGTAGACAAAACTTATTTACGAAAGCGCTAACATTCGAGAAAGTTGGTTGACGCTATCAAATTATTCGGAGTAACTGTCAACTTGCTTGGCTTGTGGTTAGATATCGTTTGTTTAATGCACTTTAATCGACCTATACAACGTGGTCAGTACGACTTTTCTGCCTATAAAACTAGGCGCCCTGAAGTGCGCATATAAAATGTTCTTAAACAATATTGCGCAGCTCAACAGTTATATTAAGAGCAACCTAGTCAGAACTAAGAATGGTTACTTCATTCATACTAGTTATGTAAACCTACGCGGCCGATACAACACACGCATGTGACGTAATCACATATAGGTAACATTAACTACCTACATCAAATTATACTAACTACATCGCGCGCGATTTATACACTTTAGAACACAGTATTTGACAGATAGTTTCGGGCCATAATTCACCAGTAGGTACCCAATAACCATCGCTTAAAATGACTGTTTATGAACATTAAAATCTTCTATGAAAAAGGAACAGGATTGTATAAGTGATTGTGTTGATGAACACTAGCCTTATTGAGGTAAACGTACTTTCACACAACCAATCGTACAAAAATTCATTATGTTGAAGGCGCGCTGTGGTGTTACCGAACTAACCTACAAAGTCTACACGAAAACTGGCGAGGCACATCGTGACGTCTGAACTACATCTGGGTCCCACAACTGAGGTTACTTTTAAATTATATTTATGTTATCGGTACTTTGCCAATGCTGCGTAGAATCTCCTAAGAGAGTAATGGGAATAATCCCAAATCTCCTCAAAACGATAAACATAGAAACGATATCGGCAATAATTTTGAGGTAACCTCTTAAAAAAATTACCTAATAAATAAATCTTTTGCAACTACGGTTCTTTCCTATGCC
Source organism: Eulithis prunata (assembly GCA_918843925.1). NCBI lineage: Eukaryota > Metazoa > Arthropoda > Insecta > Lepidoptera > Geometridae > Eulithis > Eulithis prunata. Next base: position 2,234,287 of record OU974017.1, read on the forward strand.
TACATGTGAGTGACCCCCGGTTACGTTTGCTACACTACTGAAATGCGTACGCTTCTACTTGGTAACTTAACCTACGCTATCAATGAGATTTCACAAGTACACGGTGCTGCATACAAATGTGCTAAACTTGCATTGGGAAATGCCACAGTAAGAGTCATCCTTGAATATGAAATAAATAAATTCAAAAGGCCTTGGGCCATATACGGGCTCCATAAAACCCACTTTTTATGATCGTACGTAGGTCACGCTAAGTGTGGCATGCCCCCTTCAGTTAATTACAAATTACTGAAAAAAGTCAATAGAAAACATACGAAACATTCATAGAATACATTATCAAATGAGAAAAAAATCTTAAAATATCTACTAAACTTTAAAACGGTCACATCTAAAATATTTGAATTCAATAACGATTTATAACTTATAATATGCATATCACTTCTAAACTATTTACAAAAATGTGGTTTCATTGATTGCCGATCTAGTCCATAAAAATTATAAAATTGAAGATAGTACAAATCTGTTGATATTGTCTTATTTAAATCACAAAACTCATGGAAGAGGCGCCTAGATCCTACCTAAATACCGTCAGCTTACATACATAGACAACTTTGGTAAACTATACTAGGTATCATAGCCTTACCGCTACTCATCATCATCCACATCACAATATTAGCTTACAGATAGCGGTCAATGTACAAAATGTTTTTCAATAATGTCTATTTGATAAAAGTTTTTCTTCTTTTCATTATAAAAATAATGTGTATAATAGTAGTCTAGCTATAGTGCTTATTTAGTTCATCCATTTGCGACAGTTAGGTGCGCCGCACATGCAGCTGATTTTGTGTGCGTCGTCCTCAATGTCGAATTTATAATCATACGCCAGCTGTCGACAAACGTAACTTTATTAGACAAACTAATCTTTATTGGTCCATTCTGTTGCTAAATTATCCTAAAGTTAATTACGTCATGAAACAGATGGCCCTCTTACCTCTGCCTATAGCAACACCAATACCTACCTCTCAGAGTACACCAACTGAGGACGTGCTTCATGTCACATTGCACTGCATCTATCACTCAGACGTAAAAGCAATCATGTAAATAGGGCATGATGTCATTTTCTTGTACATACAGCTATAATTGAATGCAATAAATGAAGCGTCATAAATTACCTTCTTTGAAGAAATTCAAGCTTTCATATAACTTCGGCTATAGTTTAAGAAGGTTTATTCTGGCTAGCAATGGAGAATAACCCCGCAGGACCGGATAGACTAGCGTACTAAAGAGGAGGCCTATGTCCAGATTGCCCAGCAGTGGGCTAAATAGATAGTTTTAACTATAAAAACGTACCTCTTCGCCTCTCGCGATTCGTCGCCTTGCAAATATAATGATGCGCAGACTTCGGTCCACTTCTACTGTCTCGGCGACGCAGTTCGGCTGGCACGAGTGGTTGATGTACCGCGCTAGGCCACCGCTTAAAGTTGCGTCGATAACACGCCGCTCGTCTAGACGGAACATGTAGATGCCACGATTCTGTAACAGGTTTAGTCCAGTGCTCAAAAGTGGAAGAATTTTTTTTAGAACCAACGTTAAACTAAAGTTTTCAGTAATTATTATAATAGAGATCACTTGGTATATTATTTCACTATCAACTGAGTACCTCAAAATCAATTTCGCATGAATAAGACATGTTTAAATTTTTGTATGCACAAAGACGACATAGGAATATTACTAGAAAAGTGGTACATATTACAAGGAAAAGTACAACATATTTGTAGAAACTAAAACAATATTGTGCTCACCTTAGCTTCGTATTGTTTTTCCCTTATTTCTGATAGTTCGGAGCGAATGAGTTCGCCGATGTACTCGATGACCATAGTGTGTTTCTCTATATCTCGAGCTGCGTACAATCCCAGTCCTTGAATTTTCGATCTGTAAGAAAAATCCAAACGTCCGTGACATTCCGAGAATGGAAAAAAAACTATTCTAACTACTTAGCCGCATGTTTTTAGAATGTTTTTTTTCTTCACTCTGCAGTGTTATGTATGATAGTGACTTCCTGTATAGCTTTTATTTATATCAAATACTTGAATATTGTGTAGATACAGCTCTGAATCGTACGATTGACCATAGACAATAACTCACTCTTCTTCGATAATTTTATTACACAAATAATAATAAATGCTAAAGAGCAAATAATTACCTGGCAAGGTATACATTATTCCGCCACTCCATCTTCATCTTCTTATACTGACTGCTCTTGGTATGTATAAACTGCTTGGTATAGGGACAGACTGGCTGGTCGGTGCCGGGCGGCGGCGCGGGGAGGTGCGGCAGCGCGGTGGAGTGCAGGGGGCGCGGGGCCCGCCGCCAGGAGGTGCGGCACTTCGGCTCGCAGCGAGCGCAGCCCGACGGATTTATCGCTAAACCACCTTCGAGTAGCGCGGAACGACCGAACTTGAACCTGTAGTCGGTTAGGGTCTCGATACCTGAGATAGAATTACATTATGATCAGTACCCACAAACCACTAAACTAAGTAAAATCTGTGGGCAAGTTGTTTTGCTAAAATAAACTTTTTTCATTTCATTTGCAGTAAATAGGTACCTATAATAAACGCAACGCAAGTGTTACATACGGCACTTTGGTTCCAGTAGCAACATCCTCTAGCTAGAATATAGATGTTAAGATGTATGTGGATTTACCAGGCAAACTCTCCAGCACTCTGACAACGGCGGGTTCCGTAAGTCCGAACAAGTCTTCGCCTGTGACGTAGTTCGGCCATAGTTTCAGAACCCCGTCTTCGTTCCGAGCATCGCGTAATGCAGCTACTGCGTCTAATATCTGTTGAATTGACAGGCATTTTATATCAATCACTATTACTTATTTGACGAGTTTACTTATTTGGCTAGCTTTGAGTATCTTCTAAGTTAGGAATCTGAGAATCTTCACGTTTGGGGTACACCACACCGAATCAGGAATCGCACCTCGAAAAAACCCGTTGCTTATTTCATTACGGGAATCGATATAATTGTAAGCTATATAATTTTCTTTATGCTTACGTTGGCCCAAGCGGCGCGCGGAGTGGCCGCTGCATTCTCATGCCTCGGCTCGTCTTGTGCTCGCACGTGGAAGCGAGGGCGGCCTTCCTCTTCCGAAATCCAGCATAAGTAGCGACACCGGGCATTGGCGCGGACCATCGACCAGTAGAAACGAACCTGGTAATCAAAAACAAGTTAGTGATCTGTTAACAGAAAATAATGGTCGGCCATAAATGCTTTTAGTTTTTCCTACCTCTTGCTTATATCCAACTAGCTTGCGCCCGCGACTTCGTTAGCGTCCCGTTGATATTCCGGGATAAAAAGTAGCCTATGTGTTAATCTAGGTTGCGGATAATATATATTCCAAGTTTCATCCAAATCGGATCAGTAGGTTTTGCGTGAAAGAGTAACAAACATTCATACACCTTTCGCGTTTATAATATTAGTACGATTTCTGTCACTATCTACCACAGTACTTTTCATTTCATTTATTCATTCAATAACAATTATTTATAATCTTATTTGAAATTAGGTAGGTACACAAAATAAGGCTCAGTATAAAGGTAAAGGTCATGCAATGAAGTTAAAGTTGATATGATATAATAATAAGAATAAAACTGTACTCACAATCTTGTATCCAATGGGGTAGATGTAATTGGGCGTATGGAACGCCGACAGTTGATGCGGCAGTAGATGTCCCGGACTCAGGAATATGAGACCACCGACACGAATGAGATGATTACTGTCAGAATGAAGCATCACCGATGCTACTTGGCGCTGTTCATCGCGAGATATAAACACGCGGCGTTGCACGCTTAGAGTTGTAAGCTCGTTGTCTTTCTCGTTCTGAAAGTGTAACATTACAAATACAGGCGCAGAGCAATAAAACTTATTGATTGGAATAGACATGGAAAAAGCTAACTAACCTTCGGCGCGTGCGATGCGCAGAAAGCAGACTTGTTCTTGTAAAACACGCAGTTATCTTTGACCGCGCATCCCAAATGGTAGACGCTTCCACACCGGACCTTGAAGCATTTCACGGTAGCGCCGAGTCTTCGACAAACTGCACACGTGGCGTTTGATCCCGTCGCTAAAGCTGTCTCTACATTCACAAGAGCTCCGCTTACAGTTTCGTAAACTCCTGCAGACCATAGAGCACAGTTTAGGTGCACCCATCTATTGACGTCACAGTTCAATAACCTTGAAACTCCGTCCGTAACTCCGTCCCCTTCTATTCCACAAAGCTCACACCGTCTGTGATCTTCATTTATCACCGGCATTATAGCCACTCCGGTTCTGAAAACCAGCTCAGTCAGCTCTCTGTCTGTAGGTCGCTTGTATTTCACCGGTGGGCCTATACAGCCTGGCGACCACGCTTTGTACCGAATTCCTCTGTACTTTTCTTTCTCTGTGCTTTGGTTGCTCTTTTCGTCTTGCTCACTTTTCAGGTCCTCGGATTCTAGAGCGCTGACGTCACAATCGCCTACTTCCTTCATCAGTTCATCGTTGTCGAGTGAATCCATGAATGAAAGGTCCATCTTTTCGTCTTTGATGTCGGGTTTGATATCCAAGTCGTCCGTTTCCATGCTTTCGTTGGACGCTGTATCGAAGTCTTCGCGCTCTCGAGATGGGTTCGCTTCTGTTTCCGGCTTGTTGTCACTTTTGACAGCTGGTTTTGTTTTGCCATCGAGGATGATGTTGGTCGGTCGCCACGCGAACCTTTCGTAGCATTGAGTGCTGCAGAAGTATAACTCTGAATCACTGTCGCACAGTATCTCTCCAGCATTACCCTTATTGGCTGAAAGTAGTGGGAACTCCGAAGCTTTAGCTCGGACTACTGAATCTAAGATAACAACGTCGCAGTGTCGGCAGAATTTCGCAGCACCGTTCAGAATGCTTTGTATATCAATAGGAGTACCCTCTTTACCATCTTTCCCCTTAGATCTGTACAGTCCTAGTTTGTGAGACGGAGGTGTGGCAGTTCTTTCAACAATCTGGTAAGCAGTTGGCGGCGGGATATGTAAGATTCCAGCCAGTTCTTTCAATACTCCAAGTATATCTTCCGCAGCGCCCGATGTCAAAGTCAACGTTACCGTGACATTTTCGTTACTCTCCGAGCCAGGCGAGCCTTCCATTTTGATTTTGTTCGGTTCCGTGTCTAATGTTTTCAATGCCTTTTGGTTTTCTTCCTCCTCCTTTACTGGATAGAGTCCTAAAGTCTTGATTCGGATGGGAATGGGCGCAATGATGGGTATGATTGGAGATACGCGTCCAGAAGTCACTTCACTGTCTTCATCTTCCTCGTCATCATCAATCAGTTTGAGACCAGGGAACCTGTTTATTGGTTCAATATCGAGGCACTCGGGGCTGGAGCAACTGACGATACTGTCCGGAGTATCTGTATCTCGCTCTTTGCAAGTGAAGTCAAGCTTTTTGTCTTCGGGATCGTCGTCGAACGCGATCGGTTGGAACTCTTGGTCGTAGAAGCCTCGCTGTGTAGACGCGGGTGGCTTTTCAGGAAGAGGTTCTTCGTCTCCAAAAGGTTTGGTGTTGTAGTAATCGGCTACATTGGGAATTTTAGCGTTTCCGAATTCGCCAGTCAAGTCGCCCTTGAGGAAATCGTAATCTTTACTTTTCAGTTTGGTTAAATCTCCTGAACCGAATAGTGGGCAAACGGCGAAGTTTGTAGTTAAGGCTGGCTCTTGAATCTGCATTGTCGGCAGTAATCGTAGTTGAGCCATCAAGTTGTCGATAAAAGTGTCATAGTCTTCTTCGTATCTAGATCCTTTACGCGGCCTCTTCTTAGCATTGGCGACATTCAAGCTGTTCTCTGCTGCCGCTTTCATGTTCATCTGTAGTTGCTTTCTCTTTTTTTGCTGATACTCTCGTCTCTTTCTCTTTTTAGCTTCAGAGGGAGTTTCGGTAACGCTTGGTTCTAGATTAGAGTCCATGTGGACGCTTTCTGGGTATTCTTCCTTCATGGGATGGTCTAACCGAATAGTTCCTTGGTCGGACGCTCCGGAAACCCCGGACGCCGCAGACTGTTGTGAACTATCGTCTATTAGTTCTTTTTTGACATCTAGAGGTGTAAACGGCCGTTGGACCGGACTCTGGTGTGGCAGAGCGATTTCCTTCTTGATAGCTTGTTGTAGTTGATGCTGGTTTTCAATATTCATGTTCATGTATCCCATTTGGCCCATGTGCATGGATTTCATAGTTGGTGAACTTTCTGGAATAGGTGTGGTCTCTTCCTTAGTCATGATTTTCATGGGAGGTTTGCGAACATCCATCAGTGATTGTGTGGTATGCGTAGGGTGAATCAACGGTGATATGGATGAGGTGGGGATACAAGTTTGTATTGGTCTTGTTGGAAATGAGGAACTGCTGACAGTTGTAATATGTCGAGGCGTGGCCTTCGATATGTCTACGTCATGGCTGAGAGGCGTTGGAGGTGGTATCGACGGCCTCGCTAGCTGAGCTTCCAGAGATGGTATTGTCCCAAGCGCAGGAGCTGTTCTTGTTATAGTCATAGTGCGCTGAGGCTGCGGTACAACCGTCCCGGCCGTTGTCGATGTTTGTAGTAGCTGCTTTAGAAGCACATTCTGAGATTCGTCATTTCTTTGATTGGCACAATTCTGTGGAATCTTGTTTCCAGAAGCGTCGGTGGCAGCGTTGGCCGCGTTAGGGTCCTCTGTTTCCATTGGTTCTGATTTGACGACAACCGCCTCGACACTGTGCCTTTTCGTCGGCTGGATGTGGCCTACTATCACCTCGCTTTTCGGTTCATCGGTAGACTTAGACCTTTTTAATGGTGAGGTCAATTGCGTATGTAGAAGTTTAGACGTGTTGATAAAATTTAACGGTGCAGCTGGTTGTTTCTGTATTTGGCTCATTCCAGGACTAACTATAGTGTGCGTTCTAACGGTCACATTTGGAGGCACTTCTTTATTCCCCATCATAGGTCTTGAAGTCATGACTAGTGCGGGAGGTTGACTAGAACTGATGCTTTGTTGGTTGAACGGTAAATTGCTGTTCATTTGCCTCGTAGGCTGTAACAAAGTGTGGCTCAATATACTAGTCTGCAATGGTTGTTTATTTTGAAAGTTCATAGTACTCGTAGTTATTGAATTATTTGTGTGTATAATGGCCTGTGGAGTTGTGCTGCACTGTATCCTCGATAAAGCCGGCATTTGAATGATTTGTGAAGTAGATGGTGGAACCATATCTTCCATCGGATTGAACTGGTTCGTGATCAGCGGTGATTGAGCTGGGGACTTCATAAGCGAACTCTGTATTACGGGTGAATTCAAAGGTGAGACTGTAGTTGATTTCCTCATTTGATTCATTGCAGACAGCGTATTAACTCTAGACCCGATAGCTTGCGCCACGCTCATCGGCATCGGTTCCGGACACGATTGAACCACTGTTTTGTCGATTCTTTGGATAGGTGAGGGTCTCGGTACCGCCACTTCCACTTTCGAAGATGGTAGAAGATTCTCAAAGTTGACTTGCGTCGGTGTCGCGTCACTCTTTCTTATTACATTGGCAGCTTCGTTTTTAGCAGCGTTTTGGTTAATCGAAGACATGATCGTCCTGAGTTGTTGAGACACGTTAGCCATGTTCGATTGGAGTTCCGAAGGTTGGGATAGCGGCGACAGTTGTGGTAAAGTAGCCGCTTGTAAAGCTAATCGGTCGGGTTCCCGTTTGCCAAACGTCGTCGGTGGCTCTGGTTTATCGTGCAATTCCCGAGATGGCCCCGCATTCGGGTTTTGTTGAATCGTCTGCAGTTGCGGCCGCGGCTGCTGCTTCCCGTAAGTCTTTGGCTCGTCGATGTTCTCGAGCATGCACAACATGTCCTCGAAAGTCTCGACATGTTTTCTATCGTCGGGTACGTCTGGGTGCTCCCTCATCGTGATAGCGTTCAGATATCTCTCCTGCGATGGCGTCGGTGATGGAATGGAGATCTGCACAGATTCGTGAGCGATTTCAGATGTTATCTGCATGTTCGAGTCGATGACGTTGTTGGTGTACGACATGTCTTTGGTTTGATTGGCGATCGCCTTGATAGTTTTAACAACAGTTTCCTGCGGGGGGTCTAAGGACGCAGGCGCGGCTGCGGGGGCGGGTGCCGGCGCAGGAGGCGGTATAGGGGCGTGCGCTGCTGTGTAAGCCAGTAGCATTTCAGTTGCTGTATCATCTGGTTTATCGTCGTCGTCGCCTTCCATTATGTTGTCCGGGATAGTCTCCGGCACGGGGTCAGGGCTTTTGATATCCGCCCGACCGAGAGGTAGGGGCGCACGTTCAGAAAATGAGTGAGCATGGGAAGGCAGTTCAGTGTGTCGGCTGATTTCACGCTCGATGTCGAGGTCGCGCGAGCTTCCCGCTTCACTCACTACGGTGCTGTCAGGAGATGCCACATCGTCTTGGAAAATTTTTGCCGGGAGCGTCACGTCATGGGTGACGGACAAACTGGACAGCTTCGAACCTCCTAGCGACAACGCCATAGGTTTTTCAATAGTTTTTACGATTTTCTGTTTCACTTGATGCTGCGTGAGTAAGGAGACCGGCACGCGCGCTTGAGGACTCGAGGTTGCTAGAGTTATAACCGGACTCATAGCCACTTTGCCGCCACTTGAACCGATAACTCCTATAACCGATCCCATTTGCTGTCCGGCCTTCTTCTGTTGAGGTCTATTTCCAGCACCTATCGGTACCGACAGGTTTTTCAGCACCGGCACTGAGATAGTCTGATTAGCGATCGACACTGATGCAACGGTCGCTTGAGATACATCATCGAGGAGCTTTGATCCCGAGTGGACGTGAGCTCCTAAAGGTAAGCGCGGACCCATCAGCTTGTACTGCTGCAGGGCTGCCGCGGGTGGTTTTCCAGTAGAAAGACTGATGACCGCAACCGTTTTTGTGGCGGTTTCGGTTCGAGACACGGATTGGACGGGTTGGGGCGGAGTTTCCGTTTCCGAATCGTCGACGGTGCCGCCGTCTATTAGCTCCTCGAAGTCTTCTTCGGTCGCAATGCGTTCTTGCGGGCTCTGGAGCGTGCGAGAAGACTGGGACGTGCGCGGTTCGACAAGGACAACATCATCGTCCTGTCTCGGCGTATCGTCGCCTTCGAAATCCATCTCGTGAGTAAACTGCGCGTAAGAATGCGCATCTTCGTCGATGCGTTCGTCTGTGGCAGGGGTTTTGCCAGTAAAGCGGCGACGTTTGAGGATAGGAATGTGCCTGCGGTTATCGTTCTGCGGCCATTGCAGCGGCGGCGCTCCTCCGAGTAACCCGGGCTTGCGGTAACGGAAACCGGGAGGGAACGGTGCTAAATCTAAGTTAGTTCCGCCACCGTGCTCTGAAACTGGAGCTGTGTCAAAGTTACTTCCACCGCCATGGTCAGCCGGTGCCATATGGTGACCGTGTCCGCCGCCGTGGTCGATATGAGGCGCAGGTGAAGCCGCGGGCGACGCTGATGGCGTAGGGGTCCGAACATGAGGAGATCGAGATACTGACGGCGAGCTTGGCTGGCCCATTGGACTGTATTGTTGACGAGCTACCATTTGCTGGCGCTGTAAGAAATGTAACGTTCAGATGAATTTTATTTAGATTGATTTTATGAAAAAAACAACACGCCATTTATTCATTAAGCTCGATATAGTTACGGTTTGATATACTTACTGCCATTTCGTTAGAAGGGTTACCCGGTGATGGCATTGGTTGTGGGCTGCCTAGCGGAGATGTTTGTTGGCGTCCTACAAATGGACCGCCCACACGCATACCTGTTACAAAGCACAAAATAGTTTTTAATGTCTTACCAAGTTTTAGATAAAGTTTCTGGAGTGACCAAGGTCCACTGTTGTGTATAGGGTTTTTTAACCGTTAATCCACCTGCTCGCTCTGTCACTGTTTCTCTTTGAACCTTTAAAAATAATAAACAAATGAATAAATACCTTGCTGATGATGAGGTGGTCGAGCGAACCTAGTTGGTAATGGCGAACCCCCGGGCGCGGGCCGTGGGAATCTGCCTGTTATGTAATCAGTCTGCAACAAACACACAAAACATTTAGATATATTGATCACCACTATGAAAGTTCACCGAGTTATGAAAAACAAACTCACATTTTGCAGTTGCGGTGAGTGTGAAGACACCGGGCTTTGTATTTGTGACTGCTGATAGATCTAAAACAAAGCAAAAAGTATGATTCGCGTAACGATTCTTCAGAACAATATCGAGCACATTAAATACATGAAAGTATAGAAGATAAATTACCTGTGGGGATCTGCTCGGTGTAGGCAACTGTGGGCTAGTTCTTTGAGCTTGCAGTTGTTGCAGAAAATGTTGCGGCGACATAGCTGATTGCATAGGCGACTGCTGAGTATGCATGGGACTCTGCTGCATATGCATCGGTGACTGTTGCGAGTGCATTGGCGAGTGCTGCGACATCTGACCCTGATTGTGATGCGGCGACTGCTGGTGATGCATTGGCGATTGCTGAGGATGCATTGGCGATTGCTGAGGATGCATCGGTGACTGCTGAGGATGCATCGGTGACTGTTGAGGATGCATAGGTGACTGTTGAGGATGCATCGGCGACTGTTGCGGATGTATCGGCGATTGGTGCATCGGAGACTGCTGCGGATGCATTGGAGATTGCTGAGGTATATTGGTCTGCTGCACGTGCATCGGCGACTGTTGGGAGTGCAATGGCGACTGCTGCAGCGGCGACTGGGTTGAAGGATGCAAGGGAGACTGCGCGGTGTGATGCAACGGCGACTGTTGCGAATGCAGCGGCGATTGCATAGGTGACGTCAGATGATGGAGCGGGGATTGCGGCGCGAGGGAATGTAACGGAGACTGAGCTGATTGCACGTGTAAAGGCGACATGGCCGGCCTCGGACCCGGTCTTTGGGCTTGTTGCACCGCCGGACGTGGCTGCTGCCCGAATTGGACCAATCCTTGCGGACGCTCTTGCGATAGCTGTCTCACTAGCTGTTGAGTCGGCGCTCCCGCTTGTTCTATGACCAGCGTCCGTCCACCTTGTTGCAGAATTCGACCTTGCTGCGTAGAAGCTACGAGTCCTATTCGCTCGTTGGAAATAACCCCCGATTGTGTACGGATGAGTGTCTGTTGCATGCCGCTGCCGATGCCGAGCTGCATGGGTCGGTTGAGGGTAGTCTGTTGGATTTGTTGCGCTTGGGGCATGTTTTGGTTGCCCGTGAACACGGTCTGGTTCGATCCGATCTGCTGTTGGCTTATGACTGTTTGTTGCGTCATTTGTGGATTCTGTTGGCGTTGTTTCGTTTCGTATTCCTAAGGAGTAATAAACAAATAAGTGATTTACCGATTACCAATGCACAATATCGCGTAAAATTGTATCTTTCTCACCTGTATAAGCATGCTATGCTGCCTGGCCTGCTTCCTCGCTGCCTCCAGATGCTTCTGAAGCGCCTGCTGCTCAGTCGAAACTCGGAGCAACTCCGCAGCATCGTTTGGCATAAGCTCGTTCCCAGACTTGCGCAGTTGACGCTGCTTACTGTTCAGCGACTGAAATATGGCGGAGGGTAGAGGCGGGGCCTACTCGCGGCGCGAAAGTTTATCAACGGAAGAGGCACGGAAGGTCATGAAGGGCGGACGAAATCACGACGGGTTGCTGTCGGTCGGGTACCGGACCGGAAGTTAAACAGCAGGGGGTCGGTGACTTCAAGCGCGGTTCAGGAGCTTCGACGGCCATCGAAACCGGTAATTAGTACAAGTCCCTCGTTAGTGACGGGTCGTAACGCGCGGCGCGGCTACTCTACAAGCACACGACACGAAAGCGCACTACCGCTCACCTTGCGAACCTTCCGGAGCTTCTGGACCTCGACCTCGTAGTAGCGCTGCTGCTCGGCTGCGAACGCGTTGTACTGCTTCAGCCACTGCTCGTAGAGGAGTCGTGCGTGCAGGTCCGCGTCGGATGCGGCGCGGTCGGGCGGCGCGGGCGGCGCGCTCGGCGGCACGCCCGCGTACAGCGGCACGGCGGGGGGCGCGCCCGCCGGGACCGACACCGCCGCGGGGGCCGCCGCCACACCCCCTCCCCCCACACCCGCACCCTGACCCGCGCCCGCCCACACACCCTCACCCCCCTCGCGCTCCTGCTCCCGTTTCTCCTGCTCCAGGAGCTCCTCGAGAAGCAACGGTTGCTCCTGGTTTACGTTCTGATGGTTAAATATTTGATATGTGACGTCGCCCGGCTTGCGACGCCGATCGCGATCGCGACGCTCCGGTCGCGTCGCTCTCGCATTTTAGTGTTTGACTCTACAGTTCTGAGATTTTACATTTTTATACAAACAGAGTTATTGGGTTCGAAGGATAAACAGATGTTATGTTGACAAGAAGTCGAATTTACTTTGATTTGTTTTTGTTACTGCTTTACCTGTCTCATCTTGAATGGAATGTTGAAAGATTAGATTAACAGATGCTGTTCATCTACAGATTTCTTGGAGAAAATTTATCATTTGCAAAACCAACCATCGAGTAAAACTACCGCAGGTTGGTTCTGCTACCGATTTAAACAGCAAGTAAGTCAACGTTTTTCAAAATACTTAGCACATGCTATGTTTGCTGGAAGTACACTAACTAATAGATATGTGCACAATACTACAGATTTTGATCATAAAGATTGTGTAAACTATGCGGTGTCTAATAATTTAGGTACATTTATGAACTGTACTTTTATACGCAACCAAATTGGATAAGAGAGTTGTAATAATATACTACTTTCCTATAGAATGTTTGTGTTCAGTTTTGAAGTAATGTTGGGTAGTTATTCGGTGCATGTTCAAAGAGTAACTGTATGTAATTGTGCAGAGTATCTTATATCGTTAGGTCAAAATCATTCATGACAGTATAGTACAGTCAGTCCCAAAACCAGAAAATCACACACTCCACCACCTTGAAAATCTTCAGCCAAGATGAGACAGGCAACTAAACCTAGGCTCTTTTACATTTCAAAATTCAATTTAATGTTTAATCTAGTAATTAGTGTTGTGTTAGGAAGGATGCTGAAATAGTACAAAGGTTAGTTTTACGCATGCGTGCCACGAGCGAGCAGAGTAAGAAGCGTTAACACGTAAAGGTGGTTAGCGGTGACGAGGCCCTTTAGATACCGCTGGAACCTCCTAGACTAAGGAAGGACGAGGGTGGAGGATAAAGGAAAATACAAGAGTTCAAACGACCTACTTTTATATTTATTTCTTTCTTACAAAACATTGATACGTGATATTAGTCACAACATTACGAATACCTACAAAAAACTATTTCTATAAATAGATCACAGTACAAAAAACTATAAGTAACTTGATAGTTTCAGTGTATTTTTTTATTATTTCAAAAACTTAATACAAACATTGTTCCATAGATCTTAGATATCTAAAACTATATTTATCACACACAAGAGTATAGGTCAGATAGGATAGGTAAAAGGACAGCTAGAGAGCTAGGTGAGGTGCTGTGTAGGCTATAGGCCGGTTTGGTGCACATTCGACAGAAACGTAGAAACCTCCATTTAAACAGACTTTACTGTAACCGACCATTGCAATAACTTCCTGCTAAAAACAAATGAGAGATTCATAATTTTGTGGGGATAACATAATTGAAATTCCATTAAATTTATCTTTACCAGTTAAGTTTTTCTTTATATCAAATAGAGACTGAATATTCGACCAAAACCAAAAATTTTAAAGTTAGGAACAGGGACAATCTGGCGGAAAATACGCAGCAGAATTGTGCTCCATCACTAAGTAAAAATGGCAACGTTCTGTTCACCCAGATATAGCACTTTCTAAATACTTATAATTGCTAAAACGCCGCGGAGTTCTGTCCGATTTGTCGCCTGCAAGTTTATTACTCTGAGTTTTACTTATTACGGCGTGTTTAGTCCACCATCTTTATCAATCAAAACTGAGTATAGCGGAATGTTTCTGTCGCAGTCATCAAGCCTGTCGGACAAAGTGGGTTAGTCTCAAAATCCCCTTTGAGTTTTCCCCTTAAAAGGGATTTTGAGACTTGTAAACGTTGTTTTTTATAGGTTAGAGAAATCAGGAGGGTTCTACAATGTTTCTGGTAGAATGTGCACCAAACCATCGGGATAGTGGGGTTCGTCTGACCTGCAGCAGCAACGGCCGGCGATGGAGCCACTCGGGCCACGGCTCATAGGGCGCCGGCCCGCGCCAACAACCATCAACCACCGACATGCAAACAACACGCCTGTACTCCGCAGTCGATGGGTAACAACCTACTGTCTCGCCTCCATTTCATCGATTTGACCATACGTCATTTATAAGAGTTTTTTTTTTATTGTATAATGTAATAAACAATATTGTGCGCGTGTAGTCTTTGTCCAAAGGTCGTCGTCGCAAGATAACATACAAAATAAAATATCTTGATCATTGCTTAGTTGGTATAGCGAATATTAATTGAATGCTGCCATAGAAGAAGTTTTCTCTCTCAAATCAGTAACTATTACAACTTTGAGGCCCGATTTGGTTTCATTTTAGGTAAGAGTGTGATTAATTTGCAAGCTTTATATGCCTCTTATTACCCTCAAAGATCGTAAGTGCTTACAAAGAGATCTGAGGAAACGTGTACTGTGCACGTGTATTACAGTTTTGAAACTATTTGTGTTTTCCTATACAGATTACTGACTATCTGCTAAAGGATTTCAAAAATAGGGGCTAGTCTAGCGGAAGGGCACAGTTAATTTGTATGGTAAGCAATATTTATTTTATTTTGATCAAGGATAAGAAAAATTAAAAGTTTAATTGGTTAACGATGGAAGTGTAAAAGATTCGTCGATTTTCTTGTTTTGTATACAAATAAATTTGTTATTAGTTAGGTCTACGCATGAAATGAAGGCGATTACTCATATACCCATGCAATATTAGTCTTTAAGCTTGCCTCAAACAAGTAATTTTAAATTTTGATTCGTTATTTACATTCAAAACGACCGCCACCAATTGTTCAACAAATTAATATTGCTCTGGATATTATGATAACGTTCAAAACATCACATATCTGCGAAACGATCAAAATTAAGCGAATTATAAAAAAAACATCATAATCGGTTCACATTAAACGGCGATTTGCGTGACATTCGACATTGCATGTTGAACGTGTCTCGAAAATGTGAACCAAAGCTAACGCCATACATTTAAAGCTGTAGAATCTGTCCTGACTCGAGTGGGATCAGAACAGATTCGTCAAAACACGAAAATACAGCATGCACGACAATGTACCCAAATATTCTCCAAGATTTAACAAAACATTTAGCTATAGCATTATTTCGAATTAGTAAGATGGCAGAGTCCTTTCGTTCTACTCGGTCCGGGATTATATTGCTCATGTATATCTTTAATATCAAGAGATGTATCATTGATGCAATTCTGGTAATGTCAAATCGCAGATAACCACATAAGCTTTCCTATTTTTTATTAATTAATCAGAATTGCTTCAACTTAGGCCGGTCTCACTCCTACGCTGATGCACACTAAAGTGGAAATCGACGATGACGTCACTAGGTTCGGGCTATATTGCGCGCCCTATCTTGCAGGATGTAACTTAAATAACTTCGTAGTTATGGTTGGATGACTAGCTTACAACAGATGTTCAAGGCCGAATCAGACCAGACTAAGTTGTTTTTTTTTATATTGATTAGACCATCTTTTGACTTCAACCTCACCTGATGGTAAGCGACGATGGAGCCATCGATGTAGCAAGACGGTCTAGAAGACACTTATTCACTCTTGACTTGAAGACATTCAGATTATAGTGAACTAGCCGTCGCCCGCGGCGTTGCTCGCGTTCTAAATAGACCCTTTAGAGTGTGATTTTTTCAAAATACCTTTCTTAGTGCACCCCTCCACTATATAAGGATACCCTCCAAATTTCATACCTCTAGGACTTATGGTTTGGGCTGTGCGTTGATTATTAGTCAGCTTCAAAAGAGTTTTATATATATTGATATAGTTTTCGGGAGTACATGTCATATTGCGACTTCTGTCTTGGTATTCTGAGATGTATAGGATTATAAGAGGGTCCGGTTGAAGCGGCATCAGCGTAAGAGTGTGAGATAGATAGTGTTATCGCGTCGGGTTAGGTTAGAGCCTTACCTGTGGGTACGGCGGCGGCGGCGGCTGCGGCTGGCGCAGAGTGCCCGGGTACGGCGGCGGCGGCGGCGGCCGGGGCGCGCCGCCACCTGCAATATGGGGCTGTGACGTCACTACCGCTACCATTACTTTACCGGAGAGAACGCGCCTTTTAATCTTGAACTTTTGATATTTCTGCATGACTATTATCTCTTCCTCAGAGAGGTATAACTAATTTCGGAAGTGCTTCTTTAATTTAATAACTTCTAGATGTAAACGTTACGTCACACTAGGGAGGGGGGGTCCTACAAATGTGACCAACTGTGACAAGGTGAGGGGAGGGGTCAAAAAACTAAATTTGTGTGACGTAATTTATGGATGACCCCTAATGTAACGTCCAAACAGATATAACCTCACCTTGCTGCGGCGGCTGGTGTCCAGTGGCAGAGTACGGCAGATGCGACAGGGTGACGGTTCTATCGGCGCGCACGATGCCCACTGCGCCGTCTGCACCGACTAATCGTGTTCCCGCTGCAATGCTACGACCCGCTGCTAATGCTGCGTTCACCTGTTAATACCATAAAATAACCATTGATTCAATTACTAGGACTAAGTATTTTTGTGCTTCACGAAATAGGCATAATTTTTCTAATACCCGAAAATAAGTGATAAGCAGATATATAAGGTAGCTCCCGATACTGAAGTAACGTGTAGAGCTACCTACAACATCGTTTTTTACACATGCTTTTCGGAACATCAAAGAATTTATACGTATACGTCAGTATTATTGGCAAGTCATTATAATTTTGAACTTACCTGCGCAGTCATAGCGTTGACAATGCTTTGTGCGTTGGCGGCGGCGGCGGGTGAAACTCCCGCGGCCACTGTACCTCCGGATGTACCGCCTTGGTCAACGATTTGCTACAAAATATACGTAACAACTCAAATTCTCTACCATAGTTTACAAAAGTTTAAGGGTCCGTCGTCTGTGATCCTAATAACTTAAACTTAGTAAAACTAGAGTTCGAAAACGGCCTAAATGGATCAAAATCAAAACACGGCCCCTTGATAATTATTTCTCATGCATAATTTTCAAGGTTAGCGCCAATTATTGGACCAATATGGAACACCAGATTTTTTTTAGCTGATCTTTAGTATCTATAGTATGTTCTGGTTACCTTAGCGTGGGACAAGGGTAGGAAGATGATGATGA
This sequence comes from Eulithis prunata, assembly GCA_918843925.1. Lineage (NCBI taxonomy): Eukaryota > Metazoa > Arthropoda > Insecta > Lepidoptera > Geometridae > Eulithis > Eulithis prunata. The sequence continues at coordinate 2,251,661 of OU974017.1, forward strand.
GTATGTTCTGGTTACCTGTGTAAAGTGCATATTATGTTGAAAGTGCAACTGTTGTCTAGGAGCTTGTGGCGCCGCTGAAGCAAACTGCTGTACGCGTTGCACCACTCCTTGTGGCTGCAACAAGTGTTACTTTCAATAGTATTGAACTCTGAAATTAGCTACAAATGACTTTGAACTAAACTCTGTGCATTGAACACATTGAAGTTTTGAAATAAGATACGCCAACGTTTGTTGGAATTTTTTCAAGATTTTTTCAGATTCAGATTTTTCCAGAAAAGATCCAAGATTTTTTCCATTTATTAACTTTCCGAGATGCTAATAATGCCGTTATAAAAAAAAAATTCACGGACACAACATTAACACAACGCCATCTAGTCCCAAACTAAGCAAAGCTTGTACGATGGAAACTAGATGGCTGATAGAATACATACATACATTTTTTTTTTTTTGTAAATACATACTTATAATACCTAGAAACACCCAGGCACAGAACAAACATCTAAGTTAATAACACACAATTTTTTGTTCTCGGTGGGGATCGAACCCACGACCCACTACTACCGACTGAGCCATGACGCCTGTCAAAACTTAACGTTAAACTGTGGTTGCATATTTTGGGTGAGTTTAGCGCTGTATACTGATTTGGAACTTTGCATTGAAGATATAGAAGATACTTAAAAAAATCAATAGGCGATGGGATTTTTTAACTTTCTTTATGTAATTAATAGACAAACAGGTATACGGCCCATCTAATGGTAAGCGGTCACCGTCGCCTAGAAACACCGACCACACTAGGAGCACTATCGGTTGGTTTCCCTGGACTTTAAGGATTTACCTGATGATGTATTTGCAAACGCTGCTGTTGGTTAGCGAACATCTGCGAGAACACAGGCCTTTGTTGCTGTTTGTCATCTCCTTCTAACTTCACTTCCGATTTGATGGCTTGCATTGCGTTCTGAAGAAGAAACCCAGTCGTGATGAAGGCGTTGCTCGCGTTCTAAATAGACCCTTTAGAGTGTGACTTTTCAAAATTTCTTTCTTAGTGCACCCCTACACTATATAAGGATACTACCCACCAAATTTCATACCTCTAGGACTTATAGTTTAGGCTGTGCGTTGATTCTAAGTCAGCTTCAAATGAGTTTTATATATTTAGATAAATTCTTTAAACCGAAGGTCTATACCTTCGGTTTACTCTATAAGACCTTCGGTTCTATCTATGTACACTCTATAGTGTACATTAAAAATAAGTACGTGCAAGCAAGCATTATCTTGTGCGATTGAAAATAGCGTGTGAAAAGCAAAACAAAATCAAACCGTGCTGACCTGCAATCTAATCTGCAATGCCATCTGCTGGTTCGGAGTGAACATCTGTGCCATACTCGGTTCAGACTTTATCTCTTGTACCTATTGTTCGACAATTATTGTTACAATGCAGCAAATAAAATACTAAAATAAACTACAAAAGTGTGAACTACATTTAAAAAGCTTCAAAAAAATGTTTTTTTTTTTGCACTGCACAAAAAGTTTACTACCTACCTCAGTTTTGACTTCTGTTTCAGATTTAACCTCCGGCTTGTTTTCGATATTCTTGACAGCCTTCTGTAGGTCGTTGTACATTTTGTTGTTCTCCTGGTGTTGGTCTGTTTCATCTCTGTTATAAATAAAAACTGACACTGTACGATGTTTTGATGATTTTGTTTCAAACAAAATTGTATAATTGATTGGATAAAGGGTGCTATTATGACTTAAATTAATTATTTACACGATGCAAGTAGGTTTTTAATTTAAAAACCTAATTGCATGCTGAGCCTAAGCAAAATGTGTTGAACCTATTCTATATTACGATGTCGCATAGCAAATTGCACTTCGAATCCTGCTCTGACGAAATCGCGAGCACCAGCTAGTATTATATAATTCCAATCATACTAAATGTATGGATACGATTTACATAGGACACGTCACGCCACGCCCCGACACAGTAATGTAACTCCGGCTTTAGTGTACAGTATGTATTTCAAAGTGTTCTTACTCCGGCTCCCGTTTGGCATGGTGCCTGTCCGGCACCTCCTCAGCCAGTTCCAATCCATCGAGGATATGTTCCGCGTCGTTCAGATTGGCCAGTTCCGGGTCTGCGTACTCCAGGATATTGAACTGTTCCCCGATTTCAGCGGTCAGCGACTCTAGAAGCTCTTCATCGTCTTCTCCGCTGAGACCTGTTAGGATGTCTCCGACCTGAAGGAGAAATAGTTTTGAGTTTTTTTGTCAGTTTTACTTGGTTTGGTCACGTGGTGGCTTTGAATTTGCATTTTTTTTTTTCAGTTTTATATTCACCCGCTAGTTGAAAACTGTTTTTCTCCGTACAAAAAAAGCGAATAATTTTTTTACGAATTCACAGACCATGGGCTCTGTTCTGATAAGAAACTCTTTATAGTGACCTTTGTGATATTGAAAAACCAATCAACTGCGTCAAAGTGACTGCACTAGTAATACTCTTACTTCTCCAATATTTCCTGTATCTTGTTCTAGCTTATCCATTTCGGCCATATCCATTTCGTCGGTGCCATGATCTTGATTATCTTGTTTGTTTTGGTTTTCACCTGCAATCAGTTATTAATTTTAACATCTAAGTCCTGTTTTGATAGATTGGTCAGACAGAGAAGGGTAAATATCGGCAGCCACCAAGTAGAAAAAGTGCGCGAATACGAGAAAAACTTGCAGGTCACTTTCTCTAATATATTGACAGCTGCCTTTTGATATACTCCAGTATAAAAACAAGTTTGATTATGTCTTGAGTCAACTTGTAGAACGATGTGGAGGTAATTAACCAAAACCATCATAGGAGTGAATAGAAGTTTACTTACTGCTAGGTTGGACTATAACGTTTGTCTTCTGTGCTTCCATAACTTGCTGAGCCATCTGATTGGACATTTGGTTCTGTTGCATTTGACTTTCTGCGGTCACGATGCGCTGTTGCATTATCACTGAAAAATACTCAGAATATCGAAACTTAGCCCAAAAACTTCTTTTTAGAGGTACTGACAGAAACTGTCATTTAAAACCGACTGTTAGGCCGTTTGTCCACCAACGCCGGCACCGGCACGGCACCGATAATGCGCTACCAGGGCAATCAAAAACACGCTAGCGGTGCGGTGTGACGGCAGTGTGTGGACGTGTTTTGTATTGCCCTGGTAGTGCATTATCGGTGCCGTGCCGGTGCCGGCGTTGGTGGACAAACGGCCATACTGTAATTATCAGTTTTAATCTGTAAGGTGAGAAGGTTAGCTGAACTAGCCTTTCAAATCACATAGGTATTCAAAAACACTCAAAAGAAGACAAAGACGATCTTTCGGTCTGTGAAAATTTACATTGACGTGCAATTTCATTACGCATATATAACACTTGCGGCTTTATATGGTTCAACTTCATTCAACTATATATTATAAAGGTAGCTTACTATGTTGATCAGGCCGCTGGTTAGGCATCAATGGTTGCCGTGGTCGCATGCCCACCGGTAACGGAGGTCGAAACTGTTGCTGCCCTTCCATACCACCAGCTTCCATGCCATCGCCTTCTGTTAATAAACTACTAATTTAAAACAGAACCATAGTATAAAAAGAAACGGTAGAGCATGTCTTGCTGTATTGCACTGCCACAACCGAAGCCAGGTCAAGAATGGGACTGCAGGAGCTGATCGGGCCTCACTCCTCGGCATCTACAACACCATCGGGGATGCTGGAGCACTGCTGTCATCAACCGAAAGTCCTTCTCCGTTACTTTAAGGAATGGGGCTGGCTGGGGTTAGATCAGCTGGGGAACAATGCATAATACACCCCACGCGGGACGTCAGTGCAGATCTCATTCCCCACGACGAATCAGAATTAGAACCATAGCAGTTTTTGTCGCATAATAGATCCGTAAAATTCTGTCAATACCATCTGCCAGTTTAAAATAAGCATCCTAGATTTGACTGACTATTGAGCAACTTAGAATCTTGCTTGGAATCTATTATGAAGCTTTCAGCATAAACTAAATCCCCGTGTAAATGCGACACTAAATAACTATGAATCCTATCCCAGCGTGAAATAACTCACGTTGCGGCCAAATCTTCTCGGGATGCCGTTGCAGTAAATCCCTGAGCTGCCTGTTAATATCCTCGTTCCCACAGTGCAGGGGGAACCTTGCAGCCGGAAACGCGCTGCGCGGGGCTTCCGCCCCCACGCCGGGGGAGTGCGGGGGCACTGACGCCGGAGAGGTACTGCCGTCGGGCGCACGAAGCCGCTGCATCGCTGCTTGAAGGCGGAACGCGAGGTTAGTTTGTGATGCAAGTGGGGGTACTGTGGATGAAGTGATTGTTGCCTGATTATGAACACTCAAACATTTTGATAAATTAAATTGTAAACTGTAAGCAATAGGTATTTGAAGTGAGGATGTGTCCATTATCAGGCAGCAGATGATCCTAATTTGTGACAGAAACTTTTATACAAACCTAATCAGAGTGCTTTTAATGCTACTGGATATAATACCTTGTAAAAGGTAAATTCTAATACTAAGGTAATGAACTTATTATAGGAAGTTAATGAACTCATTCATAGGCTACTAATACTATACCAACTATGTTTCAAAAGGCCAGCATTACACCACACAGCCAACAAACATCGCATTGAGCTACCCAAAAAAATTCACCCAGTGACTAAGTTTTCAGTGCCACAAACTATGCCACATTGGATCTCAATTTCGTAGAAATCGAAGATTTTGACATACGTTTGCATAACCTTCTAGACGCCTAAAATAGCTAACAGACGCCTAAAAAAGCTAACAATCGTGGAAATTCGTGAAGCTAAGATATTTTGCTTATTACAAGCCAAATTGTACCTTGCATCCTCTGATCATGTATAATCTGTTGTTGCTGTTGAGTTTGTTGCTGACGCTGCTGCTGCAAATGCTTCCATTGCCGCTCTTGCTCGGCCTCACGAGCGGATCGTTGCTGCCCGCAAGTCCGCTCTTGTTCCTACACCGATATTGAATGTAAGTCGTTGGGTTGAGTGGATGGGTCGAGGATGTTTTGTCATTCAAAGAAGAAACTGGTTTGGTGGTTATGGAGTAGTGTATTTTAGCTTTTTATTTTATAAAATTGGTCATAACGATTACTGACTTGTCATTTGTATTGATAAAGTATTGTAATGGATAAAGGTGTGTTTGGAAGCAATTAAAAGCAGTGTTTCTGACATATTTGATGTTCTTCTTTGCAATGACAAAATTAATCCTTTATTATTTTATTTACATGCTTGAACTACGCAGGCATATTTTTCATACTATATTACAAATTAACTTTATATATCTGTACAACATTCTTTTTAAGTATGTGACCTATTTGGAGTAATTTGAATAAATAGTATACATAAATAAAGAATACAACAACCAAGTTACAAACAATAGTAAACTGAATTAAAATAGAAAGTTTTTTTAACCGTAACAAGGCATGCTTGTTTTGATTAGTTATTTTATACAGGTGTTTTTTTAAACTGAGATACATAAATTAATATACATTAAGTTTATTTCGAATTCTACGTATTTATTTTATCAGGATTCTAGTCTACTAAGCATGTACTACGTAATAATAATGAATAGGTAAGTATAGTGAGTATTTATAATTGTTACAATTCAAGCATAATCTTCTGCTTATTTGAAGATAGGAATGGAGTAACCCTAACCTGTACTGTTTTTTTTTATTTAACATCCATCGGATACAAGAACAAGTAGCTCCATAAGCTGGTAGAAACTCAAATTCGGACGAAGATCGTAGCACGTAGCTAAATATATTAAGGAAAAATCAAAAACCTAGTGGACGAAGTTGATTTCAAACTAGTTAATAATAAAGCTTAATGAATAATAAAATATGTTCTCAAAATTGTTACAGTTGTTAATCCACTGAAAGAAAAAGTTAATTACTACACAAAATAAATAAAAAAATAACAGTTATTTATTCATCGTAAGATTTCAAATAAGTTTAGTAAAACGTGTACCTTATACCTAATCAGTAACTTAAGTCTAACTTACAAGCTTATACAGTAGCATATACGCAAATCAACCGTGAACTACATTTAGTGTTAGAACTGTTAGCACACCACAACCAGCCACCAGAGGCGTTCGCCTCCAATGTTAAAGCCAACACTACCAAGGCAAAGCGAAAATAAAAATAAAAACAACGTTACGGAAACAGGACGCGAGTCCGGGAGGCGTTTTCAGAGATCGATACGCGCGTCCTCAATAAAGCCAGCTCAAATAAAAAGGAAACAAAAACACACCAGCTTACAATGCCATCGAACAGCCAAAAACTTTGTTGGGTGATTGTTGGAGTTTAAATTGAACAGACGTGCAAAGGATCACGAGGTGCCGCGCGATCACCCAACAATCTGTCGAAATGCAGCTCGCATACACACATCGCACGTATTGTATAGTCGGGTGGGATCTAGGATTAGTGACGGTACATGTATTGTTTCGCTTGTGTAAAAGAACTCTCGTAACAAGAAAGGTAAAATGTTGAAATAAGCTGAAAAGGGGAATAGAATAGAGACGAAACATGAAATAAGGTATTTAGGCTGCATTTAGTGCTCGACCGAGACGTTGAGCGCTGACGTCGGTCGAACGTAGCTATATTAATAAAAACGTAGGAACGTGTACGATGTATTGCTACGATATAATGTATGGACTTACGGTCCGCGCGGACCATACGCGCTCACGGTCGGTTGAGCACTCAATTCAGTCTTAATGGTAAATGTGGTGGCGATGCGGATGTGTGTTGTGTTGTGTTGCGCGTGAGTGTGTATGCGAGTTGAGGTGTTATATCGCGGTACCGTATGGGAGGGCGGTGTGGGCTCGGACGCCGGTGTCGGGGCGGGTGCGGGGGCGCGCGGGGTGGAGGGGGGATGGTGCGCGAGGCGCGGCAGGGTCCGCATGATCTCAGAGGGGGTGAGCACGCGGATGTGCGCGTCCGCCTCCAGGAGCCCGCCCGCCGTCACCGTCACGTTGGGCGCGCGCACCGGAGCGCCGGAGACGACCGCCGGCGGCACGACCGGCACGACCGGCACGACCGGCTGCGGCGGCGGCGCGGCCGCGACTGCCGGCGCCGCGGCGACCGCGCTCGTCGGCGTGGTGGGCGTGCTCGTCCCGCTGCCCGTCTCGCTCTCGCCGCCCGTGCTCTGTCGCGCCTCAATACTTAATATCTTCTATGCGACTCCGGATGTTCGGATGGTGCATCGTTTTGGGTGATGGTGCGGTCTACTATTGTTATGGATGGAATCGCAAGCCCAGGGGTAGGGGAGAAAAACCCTCGGGGTTGAACTTGATCAAGCGAAAATCCCATTGTGAGGAGATATTACCCGTAGCGACAAATAATACTGTAGATCCTTTCGCTTACGGGCACAACTGATTGAAGCATATTTACCGCAACATTACTGTGCTCGTGAGTCCTAGTTTTATTTACATGTGCTAGCCGATCCAAGCAATAGAATCTACAGCACTCATCACACATTTGATTAGCTAACAGTATACTTCGACAGGAAACTCTTGCTTGCTGAGGGCTTACTGAGTAACAGTAATCCAACACTTCAAACATTATTTGCCTCCAACATATTATCCCCTTTTTTTGAAGTTGATAGACATCCCAGTAAAGTTATAGCAATTTGTAACACAAGTAGTTATAGCAACTAATAGTTCCACAAGTGGGTAATACATTTCCACTTCGTGATATTGTAAGGAAGGCACTCAAAGGTACAGTCTGGGCGATATGGTTAGGCTGCTCTGATTCGGGGCTGCCCAGCTACATCTGTTGTACCGAAGCTGGTTTCATACAGGACCAATCTTTAAGTTATAAGGCGACCTTACAAACATTATTACTAACACTTCTCTAATATTTAAATGCGCACATTCTGTGAATCAGATAAAAACACGAAGGATAATCAAAGGACATGATTGTATTGTCCCATATAAAACCAGCATTGAATGGCACACAATAAACACGGGTGGTAAGTGAGTCGGGTTAGCACACACCACTTCTGAGCACAAACAGACATACCTGCTGTGCTTTCTTCATTCTAATAGCGCTGCGGTTGTCTCTCGCCCGTTGGAGGTACGGTGCCTTCTGTTCGGAAGGTAGCGCTCGCCATTTCTTGAGAATCTGCTTACAACGATCCACCCAGTTCGGGAATTCGGTCTTCCATTCGGGATGGTTCGTGTTAGCGTATAGGACGGCGGATATTGTCGCTGCTGAACCCAGACCTGGAAAAGATATAATGGAGTATTTCAATGTTCATCGTTTCTAAAACATGAAGGATTCTATTGTTTATTATTTGTGAAACTCATTTATGCAGGTAAGTATTGAGGTAAGTAGAGATCTCAAAGATTACTTACTCTCTCAGTGCGCATTTTGTTTTCACTCTATTGACTTTTAAAAGGCAGTGAGTCTGAAGATAGATCCCAGCACTGACTAGCCTCAACTATCTGTTGTGTGACCCAAAGAGAGTAGTGAAAGATACTTACTCTCATCAGCTCTCATTTTGTCTGCACTCCGTTGGTTGTATGAAGGCGGCGGGGGTGCAGGTTGTTCTCCCCACTGGTTGCCCGCGCCCGTGCCGCTGTCTGACCCGAAAAGAGGACTCAAAGCGCTGCTACCACTGTAAATATAAGATTGATTGCAATGATCATAATTTATTTACGAAAGAAAATGAGACAAGCAAGAGTAAGACGAGTAACACCTTATAAAGCACGCACTGAAGATATGTTTCTAACCCTGTATCTGGTTATCCCCCACATAATAAATGCAGTTTAATTTCTAACAGGATTTGTAAGATAAATCTATTCTGTTGGTAACCAATTAACATCAGATAGGTCATCTGTATATTTTGTTTATGAATACTGACTTGCTTCCAAAATCGTTGTGATAAGGCGATGCGTAAGAATCCATAGGGCTCTGCAGCTGACGTCTTTGTTGTGAATACGGTGTCCCTGCCATCGAGTTCACGTACGACACTGACGATTCTTGTGACTCCTACAAATGACAATAAAATTACGGATCACCGACACAACTATGTGCGTTCATAAACTAACCAAATCAGGTTGAATAATATTTAAAAAATACCTGAGAATCATCAGTAAGAACTCCTTTGAATATTTCATCGACATCATTACTATCCATATCTGGTAAGGAGTCGCGAACCATGTTATCTATGTTTATATTGAGCAGCGAGAGATCGTCTTTGGGTGAGATTGTTGACGCTTGGGAAGAACCGCCAGTTTCTAAGGAAATAAAACGGTTTAAGTGTGGTAATACCTCTTAAGTAGGTATATTTTCCGCTGAAGTATATAACAACTAAAATATATTTCCACTAAAGTAACTTACCACTAATATTTTCAGTTTTAGGTACGATCGGCGCTTCGGGCACATTAGGCGGTACCTCGGCCTCTGTCTGCGGCCCTAGTATTGCTTTCTTCAAAGCTGTCGAATCTTTAGTACGCTAAAGTACTGCTTACATAACTAAGTAGGTATATTATCCACTGAAGTATAATACCACTAAAATATATGTCCACTAAGGTAACTTACCACTAAAATATATTTCCACTAAGGTATCTTACCACTAATATTTTCAGTCTTAGGTACAATCGGCGCTTCGGGCACATTAGGCGGTACCTCGGCCTCTGTCTGCGGCCCTAGGATTGCATTCTTCAACGCTGTCGAGTCTTCAGTGTGTTTCAGCTGACATTCGTCTGTTTCAGTCTTTATTTTAACACCGTCTGTTGTGGTCTCGTTTTTCTGCCCCTTCGGTTGGAGCGTGTTTAGGAGATCTGTCTCTTCCTTTAGGTATTGAGAAAGAAATATGTTACAACAATTTGAAAGTGCTTTTAATAATAATAATAATAATAAATATTCACGGACACTTACGGACAACGCCTTCTAGTCCCAAACTAAGCAAAGCTTGTACGATGGAAACTAGATGGCTGATAGAATACATACATACATTTTTTTTTTTGTAAATACATAGAAACACCCAGACACAGAACAAACATCTATGTTTTATTCTTATATTTATTTATATCTTTTATATGGATTCAATTTCGCCAGCGCGTTGGTTCAACGGCACAATAAAAGTAGCGAGTGTAACTGATTTCCAAACGCCCAAAAGTTGAGTATTTTGTTCAAATAATGTATGTCTTTGACGCAGATCGCTAGCTAAGCTTTAATACCCATGGAAGTTTCTCGCAGTTTGCGATTACCCGAGTTATTGACCCAAGTATTGTGTTCACACAAATTGTAAAGCAGAAATAAACAGTGTCACATCAGCATGAGGGATATTAGTTACCTGATTGAGCGATATAGTGATGGTATAATCGTTCTCGTTGAAAGTAGTGAGTGCTGCGAGTACATCCTCGCCCTCACTGTCCGAATAGTCCAAGTCTATCTTAAAATCTCGCAGTTCGCGGTAACCTTCCGGAGTGGGTGGCCGTAATGTACCGCCGGGACTTTGCGATGGATTTCCTGAGGACAAAAGTATTTATAAGGCATTATCTACCTACACTAACTTAAAGAAATACACTGCTGAATGGAAGATTGATTTTGAGACTTTTCTATGAAATAACTTCCCAATATTGTTGTTTCAACGGATTGGAAGAAAAAAATAGGTTCGGCAATATACCTGTAGAACTGACAGCGGGTTTGGAAGGTTCCAATAAGTCTTTGCCGAAAAAAGCCTCTTGCATGTACGGCGGAAACTGCTCCATCAGCTTCGAGCGCGGTTTTCGACGCGGCTTACGTTTGTTACTGGGCGATTCTGTAAGAAAACGTCATAAAATATTCCTGTAAAATTGCATTTTATTAATTTTACCGTGCGGATCTAGGCAATCGGGAATTCAGCCATTTGAGATATCCAAACCACAGAACAGAAAAAAATTGTGTTCTGTGGCCCAAATATAATTTTGTTTCTAAACGTTCTATAACGTATTCAAACGGCTAACTTCATGAAAGAAGAAGAAAACGACTGCTCAAGTCTAAATCGACTTGAGCAACGATTAATTTAAACTATTAAAAAAATATGCTTGAGTCCGATTCACTTGAACATTGCTTCTCAATATGGGTCTCATTTCTTACCTCCAGCCTGTGTTCCATCTCCCTCTTTATCCTCATCGGCCTGCGCTTTGAGAGTCGCCTGTCTTTGTCGCACAACGAACCCTCCAATCCCGAGTTTATTCAGATTTCTCTGTCTCTTTCTTCTAAGTACAGTCAAGCCAGTTTCTGTTGTATAGAGAGTGAAGCCTTCAGGTGGTGGTCCGTCGTTAGCTGCATTCCACAGAATACCCTCTTTGTAATTTTGCTGGGAACCTGCTAAACCTGAATGACAATTCATACTAGTAACAAAAATCTATTAAATTCGAAAAAATCACTTTGATTCGATCGAATTAGTTTCTGATATTAACACGTAAAAAGAAAATGTAACTAAGCTTGTCGTGTTTCATAGTATACTAGCCGTCGCCCGCGACGTTGTTCGCGTTCTACCCTTTAGAGTGTGACGTTTCAAAATTCCTTTCTTAGTGCACCCCTACACTATATTTTAAGGATACTACCTTCCAAATTTCATACCTCTAGGACTTATAGTTTAGGCTGTGCGTTGATTCTCAGTCAGCTTCAAAAGAGTTTTATATATATTGATTATCATGCTAGGTATGTATGTATTGTTTCAAAATACTGAGAGTTATCCATCACACATGGGATGTTCCATACAAAGCTTAGTCGAAGAACAATGAACCTAAAAATATGTAATAACAACTTGACTTTATGAGTCAAGTACAAAAATCAGTAAATCAATACAAAAATGTTCTTCTTACCAGGTTCTTCTTTGAGTTCCGCGGTGCTATCTGGCTTCGAGTCATCAGCCATCTCCGCGTCAGCGTTCTGAACCACTGTTTCAATAGATGCCATTATTTCTACTCCACAATGCCAGCGTCCAACACACAAAAACTCACATTAGATAATAATTTATCTACTAACTGAGCTTCATGGAAAGAAAGGAAGCCATGCAAATATGTTTTAGTTGGACAGAGGCATAGTGAGATATAAATCTATAAATATAGAAAACCCAACACCGAAATCGAAAGTGTAAACTTGTAAAGCCATTTGGTGAATCAATGCATAGTTTTTAAAGGTATGAAAAGCATTTGACGAAATCAATGCGAATTTAACAAAAAGATAAATACTGTACAATGTCGGCTTGTATGTACAAAAATGGCATTTGATTCACTCGATTGAATTTTCGTCTTTAGATTGACGGAATATTCGAGCAATATCTAGCTAGAGTGACGAGTGAGTTGCATTTGGTTTTACGTCGGGAGTCGAAGATTGCTAAAACATTCGATCAAAAGTTGGTCACACGTTTTTATAGTGAAAACTGCGATAAATTGCAGATTTGTGAGCGTTAGTATCGCTCTCCCTCGCGCTTCTTCCTTGTGTCGTAAATTTCCCTTCATACTAATTCTTGCCATTAAAGATGTTTTTCCCAGAAACTGCCTACGTGAGATACGTCGAATCGCGCGATACGCTTGTTTACATCCCGCGTCTTAGAAGTAGTTCTAGAAGTAAAAGGTACTCTGATCTAAAACAACCACACGAATTGAACTTACCCGCATCCTTTTCATTCTGTTCATTCTTGAACCGTCGCTTCCTCCTAGTATGCGTGATGCCCAACTCCGCCTCCAATTGTTTCATATGATGCGCGCCGCGATGCGACAAGCACACGTCGTCGACGTAGTACTCCCCGGCCAGGCCGAGCGACAGGGGCGTGGGTCGCAGCGCGGGGCGCGCCGGGGGCGTGGCTGCCGGGGCGGCGGGCTCGATGGCGCGCGTTATGTGCGGGGCGGGGATCTCACGACCGCGGCATACGATGCATTTGTACCTGATCAATGCAATTCTTGATTGAATCCTTCGAGATATGGATAGTTATTTTGGTTCCTCTCGAAGACCCAGTACCTGACTTGTAACGTGTAATAAATGATTTGTATTTGACACTCGTGATTTCAATTTAATAACTCAATGAGTTTAAATCTATAAAACCCTTCACAACAAAGCATCAGGCTAAAATTTACAAAGCATCAAGTTGAAATTAACGCTTTGAACCCGCTTTTTAGATTTTTTTCAATCAATCAAATGATTTTATATTTATCTTCTATTCTTACCCAGCTCGACAGCAGATCTCAGCGTCGTTTTCATTTCGTATAGCGTCGCAAGTGGCGTGCAGCCATCTATTGCAAGTTTCACATTGTATTATCAACTCCCCGTCTGAATACGGTTCTGAGCAAACGCAGCACATCACTAGCGATGCGCATGGGGCACACTCTGGAACAAAATAACAATTTGTAACAAGGTAAAGTCTTCGAGAACAAACATTTGTGTGTGGCAAACGTGTTTGTTGGTGGTGTTTGTTCTGTGGCTGGGTGTTTGTTGCATAGAACAAACATATATGCATCATAATTGCTTAGTTTGGGACTAGAAAGCCTTGTGCGATATGTCCACTTGTGATATGGAACGTCGGCTAACATCGGCTAGTCTCGGCAAGTGTTGGGTACACCCAGCGCTCGCGGCGGCAATCGTCAATCTTCACTGTTTATCGAAGTTAAGCGACGTTCTGTATGTTAATGACATTGACATCTAAGCGCATCCGTGCTTCGGAAGGCACGTTAAACGGTCGATCCCGGCTGTAGCAGTCGTTAAGGCACGACGGAGGCCTTAAGGCAGCCTAAAACTCCATCACAAGAGTTAGCCACTACGAGTTTGCTTGCTTACCGGTATAGTTGTCGCACCAGTGCGGCGTGTCCCTAGTCCCGCACACAAGGCACCGGCGACATCGCTCACATCGCCACGCGCCTCGCGGCACTTCGGCTAACATCGGCTTGGCGCAGTATGTGTGCCACGCAGTATCGCAGTCGTCGCAGAGCAGCAGAAGCATGTCATCGCCGCGGTTGCCGCAGCCCTCGCATACGGTGCAGTCGAGGCAACGCCAGCCGAGTGTCACTATCACTTGGGATACCTGATCAAAACAGAACTTGATGACAAAGAATGACCTGCACGTTACTGAAGAGAAGACCAAATATTTATCGTACTTTTGTTTCGTTTTCATCTTCTGTACCTATTGGATTCGATTTGGTTTATGTTAAGCGAGCTGATATGGAGCAGTTATCCCTATAGCAATTTTATTCCATTACTTCACAGAGAACGTATAACGAGAACGTGCAATATTTTATTACGCTGAGACAACTGTTGAGCATTATGTGCTTGTAATTAGCACCGTAAACTTCAAATCAAAACACAGCATCACTGCTTGGCGACAGTAGGTGTATGTTTTAGCTTGCCAGACAAAACTTACCTTTATGTTAACACAATAAGGATGATAAGTCTGGCCGCACTGAGCACATGCAATCAGACACCCTTCAGAGTCAGTTCCTATGGCGCCACACATCACGCAGAGATCTTGTGTTAGTACGAACTTGTCTTTACTTGAGCACAGGACTAATTTATTTTCAACACCTGCAAAAGAACAAGAAAAGAATCATCATCATTTCAGCCCGTTTGCACCCACTGCTGAGTATATGCCTAGTCTTTATTACTGTTTATTATTTATTACTCTTTATTATTGTTTATTTTAGAAAATAATAAGTAAAATATTGTCAAATTTGAAGGTTTTCATCAAAATATATCCTTACCTGGGTCATCTTCAGGCGTTTTATTATCAGGCGCTTGAGGCCTCTGCAGCCCTAATCCCGGTACTCCAAACACCCCTCTCATCTTAGGCTTAGATCCGCGTTTCCTGCCGAACTCCAGGGCGTTTCTCTGGCGCTTCTGAAAGCCTATCTTGCCCGCTGGAGGTAACCCGCCCTTTAGTTTGTAGCCGCCAATCTTTTTCTTTGCTACTTTTGCGGATACCGTGAACGGCTTGCCTTTGCCTAGGCCTACGTCTGCGGGCTGTAATCAATATGAATTTATTTAGAAATAGCTGATACCCGCTACTTCGTACGCGTGCGGAACTTTCCACCAAAATATCTGTCAACCAGTATACGATGAACCTCGTGTCAATGGCTGCTTTTGGTTTATAGAGTTCAAGTTGTATCTAAGAATCCACGTCTTTAATTTCAATGAAATAAAATGAAATTTGAAATGTATTTATTCGCAAATATAGCCTATGTTTCAATCCAGAAAAAGGGCTTCTGAATGGTATAAGTTTCATTGAAATTGGTCCAGTAGTTTAGGTGTGATTCGCGAACAAACAAACAG
Source organism: Eulithis prunata (assembly GCA_918843925.1). Taxonomy (NCBI): domain Eukaryota; kingdom Metazoa; phylum Arthropoda; class Insecta; order Lepidoptera; family Geometridae; genus Eulithis; species Eulithis prunata. The sequence continues at coordinate 2,266,974 of OU974017.1, forward strand.
ACAGACAAACTCGATTTTCGAAATCAGAATCGTTTATTTAGTAGATCTGCATATTTAGTTTATCCATATCTTTAATTTTAGTTGTTGGCTTTTTTACAGTTTTATAATAGTATAGATTCGGTGAAACGAACCCAGTCAAAACTGCATCCCTTCACCGCATATCGAATGACTAACGACTTAACCCCATAATCAACCCTCGGTAAAGATTAGGTAGCGATCTGATCTCATACAGATTTTGACGAAATAAGCTGTAATATACATTCTATAAAGCAAAACCAGAGATAGATTACATATTAGGAATAGCCATAACGTAGTACAAGACGGTATTTTCTATGCTTATTAGCTAGTACCTTAGATTCTATAGCCAAAGGATCTTGTTCAGACTGTGAGTTCTCATCCCCAAACGAGGAATCTTGTGATGTAGATGCCATGGTGTCGTCGTCAAATGCTGGAAAAAACAACACTGTTCCGGTAAGGCCCTTTTACGCGAAATAACCGCAGTATAATAATAGGCCTTTACATCTATTGAAGATGATTTATACAGCGTCAGGAGGCAACCTATGCCTACACTTAACGGGACACTGTAGTGCCTGGGACAATGTTTAGATAGAGTAGGCTTGCCCAGCCCCTATACCATCCTCTCAGCCTAGTCAGCCATATCCACAGGAAAGACATCGTCAATACGCGCGGAGCTGACTAAGCTAAGGGTTTCCTCACGATGTTTTCCTTCACCGTTAAAGCTTGTGTTAAACGCAGTATAAAGGACTGTATTAAAAAAAAAACATTTTAAGATAACCAAATCCTGGATAGATAGATGACAGTAGAGAATAGCATTAGTACTTGTATTCAACTAATTAGACTTACATCCAGATTTTGAAGACATCAGCGGCATCTGAGTCTTACAAATGGGACAGCAGTATTCATAACTGGGATTTAGATCTTTTTTCTGTTTGTACTGCAGTGGCTCGGCTTCGGGATCGCACATACCGTGCACGTATCTATAGAGGACAATTTAAAAGCTTTATATACAGACTGTAAAAGCGAGCAGCGTTTTGCGAAATGTTACAGTTTTTCATTGAATATATTTTATATTGGATTGTGAAAATTCTTCTAAATGGATGGAAGCCGCGTATCGACTTCTCGTACCAAAGCCTCGAACATTGGCACACAATCATACCCCTTGGATACAATCATCACACGCGTGCCCTATTTCAAACACAAAATGACAAAGGAACTGACAGTAGTTGAACGAACGTGGAACGAGCCGTTTCACAGTCTATTTGGAGTGTACCGGTCTCACAGTATACATACCGCTTGCAGAGGGTGCATCGGATCATATCGCGGTAGGCGGCCGCGCGGTACGCACGTCGGCAGAGCGGGCAGCACGAGCCCTTGTTGCGTTGTTGGTAGCACGAGTCGCATACTGTGAAGTGAGCGTGCCAGCGAGACGACGGACCTGCACCGGGCGACCTGGCGCCGCAGTCAGAACACACGCGGCAACACTAGAGTGACCACCATAACTGTTAAGGCTTCACCAAATAGAAAGCGTACTTACGCCGGAGCTAGTTGTACGCAACGCTATGTCGCGCGTAGGTTTCTTTGTGAGAGTAGAATATCGTCATAGTACAACACAATTTGGCGCTACAGCGCGGCGTCAACTCAGCGCTCTGACGCGACATAAGTACGCTTTATATTTGGCGAAGCCTTTATCCTAGGGAACAAACGTGCCAACACCGCATAATCTGAGTAGTATGAACCGGCCGTATTGCTGCTGCAAAATGTGATTAATAATGTAATAAATTAATAAAAATGTGATTAATAAAAGTATAATCAGTTATGCCAAAAATCCGTCACTTCGTTCTAGCAAGTAGAAGTAACGGTTTTTGTTCGCCCTGTAGGTCTCTCTTAAACTAATGTACCTACATAGTTGTAAGTGGTCATCATCTCAGTTTTCTCGGAAATAAAGAATTTGAATTTGAATTTTGAATTTGATTATGACACTTTTAAAACACTTCTACTCGTTCGGAAGTCGCAAAATAACCCAAACCTAGAATTACTGACAGAAACATTTATAGTAAAGACATTATATCCATTTTATAGTTAACACACTAGCGATTTCACTAGCCGCGAGGACGCCGCATGTGGCCCTTGACTCTCCAGTGGCTCATAAGGCTCTTAGGCTAAAACAAATCTATTAGAATTCCACCTGACGGTGACACAAACCTTGCATTTCCATCCATACTTCGGCACGGTAGCCATAACCGGCCTTAGACAGGTAGCATGGTACAGCTTGTCACAGTGTTCACAGGACACTGCGCGGGGCTCCCCAGGGGAGACCCCCGCGCCGCCGCCTGCCTCCCCCCTGCACACCTGGCAGACTCGACACGCTTTACACGACCAGCCTGATCGCACACCTGTAAAGATCCTTATATGACCAACGAGCTTCCGTCCGCGACTTCGTTCGCGTCCCATTGGATCCCGTTGATTTTCCGGGATAAAAAGTACCCTATGTGTTAATCCAGGTCACGGACAATATATATTCCAAGTTTCATCCTAATCTGACCAGTAGTTTTTGCTTGAAAGAGTAACAAACATACATACATCCATACATCCTTACAATCTTTTGCGTTTATAATAGCTGCACGCTCAGTATAAACATCCTTAACGTTTCCACCAAAAAGAAGACTTAAAAGAAAGGGACATAGTACAAGCTTTTCATATCTTTTAACAGAAAAATCAATAGTTTTAATCGTCTCCAAAAAATATATCGTCGTGTAGAGCGCTTATGCTAAGCCTGCATACAATAGTAGCATACCTGGTAACTGAGCCAATCCAACACAAGTGCCATGGTAGTGGCCGCCGCACGTCACACAGGTCATCAGATTGGCGATGTCACCAATGGTTCTACATGTCCTACAATCTATATCGGCTGAACCTGTTGAAAAATTCCATTCTAAATAGTCATTACGATTTTACTGAATAAAAGATTTTTTACTGTGACAGTTACAAAATTAGCATGAAAATCCAGTCTCATCTAGTTTCTACAGCAGTGGATATGTTCTGCAATAACTTGATATAGAGAGAAAAGCATCATCACATCAACCTATAGAAGTCCACTGCTGGCATATCGACCTATAGAAGTTAGGGACATGGGCCTTCTCCATAGATTTCAAGAAAGAATAATTCTGAGCCTTCTCCATTCACCGGTCTCCAATATCGAATGAGAAAAGTATACTCACAAACTAATGGTATTTGGTAGAGGTGATCTTTACAAAATGAATATTTGGACTGGAAGTCAATGAACCCTCCTGATGCAAGAACACAAGGTAAATGGAAGAATTTATTGCAGCTCATCTGAAACAACATACACATTTCAAGGTTTTTATAAAAATAACTAGCTGATACTCGCAACTACGTACGCGTACGAAACTTTACACCAAAATATCTGTCACCAGTATACAATGAACCTCGTAGCAAATGGCAGCTTTTGGTTTAGAAAGTTCAAGCTGTATCTAAGAATCGACATCTTTGATTTCAATCAAATATAGCCTATGTTTCCATCCGGAAAAAATGCTGCTGAATGGTATAAGTTTCATTGGAAGTTCAAGTCCGTAGTTCAGGCGTAATCCGCGAACAAACAAACAGATAACTTGATTTTCGGAATCAGAATCGTTTATTTAGTAGATCTGCATAATTTGTTTATCAATATCTTTAATTTTAGTTTTTTGGCTTTTTTACAGTTTTGAATACTTTATTAGACACGCGAGTTGAACTTGAGTTTGAGTTGAGTTGAAGTTTTAAAAGCTTACCTTACAAGGAATACTAGCACCATGTCTAGTACAAAAGGCACATTTCCTTCCCAACGCCGCAGTCACAATCCCTTTCACTCTTGCTTCCTCAATCTCTATCTTCTCCTCCTCAGAGGAAGTTATCACCATCTGGTCTTGGAACGGAGGTGTAAACTCAAGGCAGTTTCGATGCACATACAACATCCTAGAGAATACTACTATGGGTAGCTCTAACATTTCTACATGGCCGATTATTGAAAGCTCATCTGTGTGCTCCATGTTGTATAGCGGTGTTCTGGGAACATTGAGAATAGTGGATAATCATCATTATTATCAAGCTGAATTAGTTGAATAGTGATCTCTATGGAGACTATGAAGAGAGCCTAAGACTAAGAGTTTGCTTTCCATTGGATCCCATTAATTTTCCGAAATAAAAAGTTGCCTATGTGTTAATCCAGGTCAAGGACAATATATATTCCAAGTTTCTTCCAAATCGGATCAGTAGGTTTTGCGTGAAAGAGTAACATACACCCATACATGCATACAAACTTTTGCATAATATTATATAATATTAGTAGATTTTCAGATATCTGGGTGAACCTATTAGTTTAAAAAAGTAACTACATTTAAACTCTTTTGAAATAGTTAAATTATGTTTACTTACTTGCACTTATTGAAGGCCTTCTGCCTCCTACTCAGCGGCAAAGCCAGGGGATGCTGGTTTTGATCAACCAGCTCAGGGGGTGGTGATACTAATCCAGGAGTGACTGGGGTTGTTGGAGCACTGCTAGGGGTAGTAACACTAGTTGGTGTGGCACCACCTGAGTTTGCCACGGGGGTGGTGTTGCCCTCGCCCTCAATAGAACATGGTATCTGACGCATCTCACCCTGACCTAGTTGGCTACGCTCACTGAGGTTACAAAGTGCACAGACTTTTCCAGCCCTGCAAAAAAATAAAACAATTAGGGAACAGCCAATCTAAATTTAAACGCATCACTAATTTAGTGATGAGTGAAAAACTAATATGTTTTTAATCTAATTAGGTACATTCACAAAAACAATTTATGCCACACTTTTAATGCAAAATATTTATTCAAAATGATGACAATTGGGATAATGCGAAATGGCGTGCTCTGGTTACTTATGCCTATACAACAATTATAAAACTCATCCATAAACATGAAAAATCTATGGACTGGTATCTAACAATCCTTGTGGTCCCTATGAATTTCTCAAAACATTTTATACTTTTCCTAGGTCACACATCCATACATATTTTCTTCTAAGTGATTAAACAGATTCAAAATCAGTAAGATATTTGTCACATTACCATTTTTCAGGCATGTATGGTGGTTCTTCAGGCACAGGCGGCATGGTAAAATCATCTTCTTCCATCATGTCTTCAAGGGCATCGTCACGGCTCCCCCTGTGCCTCTTAGCCCCTCTCACTGAACCTGCACCTCCTCTGTACCTGCAACCAAATCACAAAATTGTTATACTGTTACAACTTGCCCAGGAAGACTGGTAGACAATGCTCTTAGCATTAAGTCCTCCTAGCACTACTTGTTTGTGTGAAATTTTCAAATAAATAAATAAAAACTTTATTTTAGTTACAAAGCTAATATTATAAACGTAAACTTACATTAAAAAAATTATGTTCAAAATATGCATCTCTTGGTGCAGTCTTGGAAGTATTTATTCATTTATAATGTTTTTACACATTTTGGTACATCAATTAGATATCAGTAAAGATCTGTAATTTACCTTCTAACAATTTTCCCTTCCCTAGTAAGCTTCGGGCCTTCTTTTCTAGGTCTCCCTGGTCCTCTTCGACCTCCAGTAAAGAAGGGTCGAGTGTAGCCCTGATGGTGAAAGAATGCTGGCTGTGATACCGCCCCATGCGGGGAAGCAGGCTCCTCACCGCGAGGCGAGGATGCACACGACGTCGGCGTTGACCCTGGACCCGGATAGAAGTCTAGAACGTATTTTGAATATCAGTACCTACCACTACTAAAAATTTTATTTTGTTTACTCGTTGAATTACAATAAAATTTATCCTGTAAGTAATAGTTACGGCTATTAACACATCTGAACTTCACCGGGGTTAGAGCTACGGCTTACAAACAGCTGTGCTTTACTAACCTGATGACTGTGGAGCTTCGCCCTCTTCTTCAGACCCATCGTCGGGTAGCAAGTCGACATCCAAAACGCTGTCATCTGGTACGTCCATCTACAGAGTAGATACGTTTCAATGAATAGTAAGCATTTCATTTCCTATTTACGACCGTGATAAAATGACTGTAATGATTAATACGAGAGAGAACCAAAGCAAAGTGCGAACCGCCATAGTGAACGACAAGTAGATTTCCAAAATAGGAACTTTTAGAACTTACCGCAAAGGATTGCGATGGACTTCAATTGGAGAAGATCACAATGAAATTTTGATGGATGATACTAAAATCATTTTCGTGTTATAGTTTACGTAGAAAACACAAAAACACGAAAAATCGCAAAACGCGATCAAGGAACGAAGCGTACCAAAAGCGTACAATAAAACTAGTGATGCTCATTCATTCATTTTCATTTCAATCATTCATGATGTTCACTTTGTTTTTTTCATTTTTATCGATAGGTGATCGAATAATCGGTTCGAACGAGAAAGTAGATTTACAAAAGTATCAGTAGGGATTTGTAAATTTCGATTTATAATCGTGGTAACATTTGAAATGAGTTAACGAGTAACGAGGTTAACAATCTGCATACGTGGTTGACATTTCATACACGCACACACGCACAAACTCACTAATAAAGATTACGTTGGTTGTATTGTACCAGACTACTTGTTTATTTTGTTTGTCTTCGTAGTGTAGGTTTCGAAGTTCACGAACGTTTTAGTTTCTACGCCAAAGATGGGGTATTTATTGAGTTCCCTAGTTTTATTGCTATGTATAACCAGCTATTGTAGATCTTCATTATTCGAAAGCGATTCGTGTTATTCATTCGGTAGTGGCAATGTGTTTCCTGGTGGAGCCAAAAAAATTGAGCATAAACTTCAGTTTACTAAAGCTATGAGTAAGTTCTCAAAATGCCTAGATTGCATTGAATCAATAAGCAATACCTAGATGCTCAAAATGCATAAAGTAGCTTAACAATCTATTCTAATCTAACATCGTACTTAATGTGGTATTTATTTAAACTACGTACTTTTTTAACAGTATCAAAACCGGCACCTGAGTGGGAGGCTACCGCTGTTGTAAATGGAGAAATCACGCAACTTGCTCTATCAAGCTTCAAAGGAAAATATTTGGTTTTCTTTTTTTACCCGTTGGATTTGTGAGTACCTAACCTTTATACCTACTTACTATTTACCGACCGCCATTTTACCAACATTGTTAAAATATTATTTTATTGAGACTAGGAGTGCCTTCTTACGTACTAAACTTATCAATAAAAACTAATCTCAAAAATCTTTGATTTCAAGGTAAAATGATAACTAGGTATCTAGGTACCTACTAGAATAGAGGAACGATCATTTAAATTAACATAGAATGCATGCACCTACGTATTTATTTTTTTCCTCTAAACCACAGATTACAAGGATGCTAGCGCATTTCAAAACCCATAAAATAACTTAATGTATGTACCTACCTATCTAGGTACTATCTACTTATAATTAATTTATTTACACTTGTTTCAGCACTTTTGTGTGTCCCACGGAAATTCTAGCATTTTCAGAGCGACTAGATGAATTCAAAAAAATAAACACTGAAGTTGTGGCATGTTCCGTAGACTCTCATTTTACTCATCTTGCTTGGATCAACACACCACGAAAAGAGGGAGGTCTCGGAAAAATCAATATTCCCTTATTGAGTGATTTAACTCACTCTATAGCAAAAGACTATGGAGTTTACTTAGAAGATTTGGGACACACGCTACGAGGTTTATTCATTATTGATGATCGAGGTATTTTGAGACAGATCACTATGAATGATTTACCCGTAGGTCGGTCAGTCGATGAAACTTTACGACTTGTGCAAGCTTTCCAATATACAGATAAACATGGAGAAGTCTGTCCTGCTGGTTGGAAACCGGGTCAAGACACCGTGAGTTATTAATCAACCAATACCTAATGTTATCAGATTTTAAGTGTTTTCAATGATTGAGTGTGTTTAATCTTTTTGTTACAGATTATACCTAATCCCGATGAAAAGAAGAAATATTTTGAAAAAGTTGCAAATAAAGCGTAGAAATAGGTATTACTTAATAAAAACCCTTTTTAAGAGTAGGTAGAGTGAACCAGTGCAGCACAAGATCGTAATGAATGGAAAAAATGGGGGGAGGCCTTTGCCCAGCTGTGGGACAGAGAAGGCTCGTAATAATAATAATAATAATAATAAGAGTAGATACCTATCTATGTAGGTATCTATTTTAATGTTTAAATTTTATATAGGTCAAGGTTGTAAGTGGATAACCAAATGATAACAAAGCACTATCAATTACTATGTAGCTCACTTAGTGCTCATATCCAAAAATGATGCTCAATAAAATTATTTTTGATGTCAAAATCTGTCAAAAACCCCTCACTTAAGTTTTTATTAACTCAGGCTCAATCATATATTTTTTTGTCTATGGCAATCTTTAAAAAAATATGCTTTAATTCATACTAAGCACTATTTAAAATGGGTAAAAATAATGGCTTTGATGCAATTTACAATGTTGAAAGAAAATTCACAAATAATAAAGACTGAAATGAAAATGATATAATAACTATGTATTACCTACATCAAAGTTACTAGGTACATTTTAAAACCACGATGGTTTTTTCTCAATTTATAAATTTTATACGATTAACAACAATTGTCTCTTTTCTTGTGTTTTCATTTAATGCCAAACATACGTACCCTCCACCCTGTAGGCTGTAGGTATATTTTTGTAATTATTATTGTTGGCGTAGGTACCTACTAAGTCTTTAATCCGTACTTTCGTATGTGTTGTTGTTATGTACTTACCTACTTTTTGCATTAAGTAGGTACTGGTACTCACTAGGTACCTACCTATTATATCATGTTTCCAACTAACTAGGTAATTCAGTAAATGAATTATTTTGTACTAATACATAAGTTTTACATTTATTTGTAAAATAAGAACAGTAACTTTATTTGTTTTGATAGGTATGCACCTAAGCTCTAAAGACCTATAAACATGCTAATAATACTTAAAATGTCTTTATTCTATTATAGAAATTATACCTTTTCATATAATTTTTTTTCAAATCGTTTCGTAAATGACAGATAAGCCGTAAAACACCAATAAAAAAATATAAATATATATTGTATCTAAGTATTCTATCAGCAATCTAGTTCCCATAGTACACGCTTTGCTTAGTTTGGGACTAGAAAGCGTGGTGTTAAATGTCCATGAATATTTATTTTCATTCAGAACCTCCTCCTTTTTTTTAAGTCGGTTAAAGAAACCTTTAAAAAACTATTTTACCAGGTTTAACCGCTTCGGTCAAAATTTTTGAATAAAGAAAAAACCATAAAACTTAATACATATAAAAATATGGGAGAATATTTATGTACTTGGGGTATTCTGTTTTATCACTTTTCGATGGGGTATTTTCGGGTAAGAGGATTTTTTTTTTGACGTCAGTATTGGGACTTTCCTATTTCAGCGTCAAAATGTATAATATCGTTTGTTTTATCGCATCTTCAGTAAGAATCGATTATAGTATCGATAGTCATGCCGTGCGAATTGTGCGATACTAAACTTGCACGCCACAACACAAACCGTCTGACATTGGCAACCTAAAATTTACGACACGTCTCGTGTTTTTTTTTAGTTTATTGACATGCAACTCTGCGGAATGACATCCGGATTTATCTTACACCGCCATCGAGTTAGAATCTAACTCGATGTACACCGCACCACCGGAATCATCGAAATAGGATATGTAAACCTAAATTATTTTTATTGTCATAATCCCCACCAGCCAGAATAGTCGGAAAAACGCCAACAATTTTTTGAAGATTGTCATAATCCCCACTGGTGAGGACAACTTAGTGGGGATTATGACAATAAACCGATAAAAACAGCCGGAATAAAGTAACTTTATACGGATGTCATGTAGTCCGAGCAGTACAGTACAAACGGTGGTACAAACTGTGACACAAACAAAGAATTAGGAAGGTAGCTGAATACTGTTTCTGTTTATTCCATTTTAGGATAAACAGAAGTAATTTATGGACTCGTTCGTATACAGCATAGAAAAAAATACGTATTAATAACTGCTATGTATGTAATGTACGAATGAGTCCATATATTGCACAGCATGATGATACGCATTACAATAATGTCCACCACGATAATACGCAACTAAAAACGCAAAACATGTTTTGCACACCTACGACCGTCGCCGCTGTCACCTGTACATTATTATTATCATGTCAAGGATAATCATTACGAGTCTTTAATATAACTCGCAACAAGATGTGTTAACGAAATTGACTATTATCTAATCAGTGGCACCAGTGGCAGGATCGTTTATTTATATGGACGATGCCCCGGCTAAGGCTCCGGCGCGGAGCAAGCACATGGAATCTATGCCTTGTTTAGTTAGATGCATGCAACTAAATAGGTAGTATTTGAAAATGTCGAGTAAAAATGGTGAATATTGGTTCTCACACTCACCGAACTCTGCCACGAGATGCTCGCTACGCAGGGTATTTTATGTTAATCTAATGTTCGTCACTTCTTTCCTCGCAACCTATTTGCTGTTGGTTTGTCAGGCATCACCTTTTTAAAAGTTACCCTGAAAAGCTCGATGTTTTAATTTGTGAGTTTGCATGTTAAGTTACCATCCAAACCCGATTTTTGGATGGTAGGTAATTCTCGATTTCAAAAGTTTGAACTTGTTCAGTGCAAACGAGCCACTATTGGTTTGAGTAATCGCCCCGAACAATATCATAGGACATTATCAAAGCGTGACCGTTTATGTACATTGTAGTCCGTCTGTGTACAGTCGATAATGCGCAACATGATACTGCGCAGCCCAATAATTCAAATCGGTGACACAGATTGTCATGTAGTACGTTAGTGGGCACATACACAGAGGCTAAACATTAACAACTAACATGCTGTGCAATATTTTGCTGCCTTGCCTACAAGCCACATGAACTGTCAAAAAAAAATCAAATGAAAGAAAGCTTTATTTTAACACTTGACATTGGCAAAATTGTCTGTCGAAATGATGGACACAGGCCATTATTGAAGAGAAGAAGAAAATAAAAAGAAACAACGAAATTCAAAGTTTAAAATTACTATTTGGTAGCAAAGCAATTTATACAAATCAAGTAAGTTAGTAGTACCTACTGATAGTACAAAGGTGGTATTTACCAGTGGCGGATCCAGGGTTTCGGTTTGGTACGGGCTTGACCCAGGTACCTACCTATTAGGTTCTTACCTCGGTCGCAAGTTCTGGTTTACCCTTGGGTAAACACGAAGCTTTTCGGGGGCCTGAGTCCCCTAGCCTATTTACCTGCAACTACCTACAACTCCTGGATCCGGTAGTCTACATATGTCCATGAGTATTCTGAATTTTGCTAGCACTTTTTGTTATTTTGTCTTTCAGTACATAAACATGATGATAGCATTCCATGCAATCCGTGCTGCACCAAGGGTTTTGCCTCGTATTGCGAATGATGCTTTAGCATCACATATTTTGAGGAATAATCAAAACAGTATTTACTTGAATTTTTCATTCCTAGGGTTTTCATTCAAAACTTATTTCTTGTGTGTGTGTGCATTTCATTAGCCAATTTTGTAAATTGCTATGCTCAGGGTTCTTTGTAGCTTTGCCACTCTATCTTTTGTTTTGTGATTAGCTACAACACAACTATTTTCTTGTTAACAAACATTCCACAATCATTGCAACCTTCTGCCAGCCAGTGCAAGGGTTTGTATTATTTTAACAATTTCAGACACCAGTTACATAGACCACAAGAAGGCTTATGCAACAGAAAAGAAAGACTACAAAAAAATGGTAGATCCAAAGCGAGTTATAAGTTATGAAGATGTGTTAAAAGTTATATTTCAACCTAAAAAAGTTATAATTGATGTTCGCAATCCAGATGAAGTTAACTCCACTGGAAAGATACCTTCTAGCATTAATATTCCATGTATGTACCCTACCTGTACCTACTTTAGTTTTAAATTTTTCTTGACTTTTCTAGCCTTATTGTTATGAAACAACTTTTGTAGGCTTATACTTTTTTTTTTAGTAGGCCATGTGCAAGATGCTTTAGTTTCAATGTCTGATGCTGATTTTAAGAAACAGTATCAGAGGGATAAGCCGTCATCATCAGATGAGTTGATTTTCTACTGCCAGTCAGGCCGGAGATCTTCAGAAGCCTTGGATAAGGCGTTGAAACTTGGATATACAAAGTAAGCTTCCATTTGATGTAGTAAAGAATCTTCTCTTTTGATAAAACATATAAAAATAATCTTATAATGAAACACAAATTATTTGCAGATCCAAGACATACCTTGGTAGCTGGAATGACTGGTCAAGCAGGCAAAAGTGATCTTAAAATTTGATGTTCTGTTATTTTGATGTATAAGATTAAATTATTGTAATTTTAAGGTGGTGGACTCTGTGTAATGTTGATATTTTAATAAAAAAATTATTAAGATTGTATCATTTTATTGTACTGTAAAATTTTCATATAAAATTAAATAGGTAGGTACTCTACAGAGGCTTAATTGTGTCTGTTTATCATATTAATAACAAACATCTATAACTACTGCGTCAATATGGTTCATGGTAACTACTATCACCACAGAATATTAGCTATCACAGGAAAAGTTTAATCATTTGAAGATAAGTCTACATATCTCAATTTTATTAGAACATTTAATGTCCTTGATGACATTCAAAGATTTTGTGCTATGAAGTAAAATTGTAGGTAATATTTATTCATTGAGATTTAGTTGTCCAGTCGGTCCAACTGCCCAAGTAATTCTTTACACTGAAAAGAAAAATGTAGAAATGATGCAATTGGAAAAATTATAGCTATTATAATATTATTATATAAAAAAAAATAAGTTAGCAACGGTTTGTAGATGGCTCAACTGTTCCATGTGTATTTTGTAAATATTGTAAATACTGTATTAGTTGTAATTTTCTTTATATAAAACAATTATTCTTACTTTTTGTATCCCAAATTGAGAGCATGTTTTTGAGCCATGCCCGATCTCTTTCCTATCATGCAGTAGAATATGATTTCAGTATTTTTACTAGGCTTATCTCTGTTGAATGCTTCCTTGAACTCTTTTTCTGACACATCTAATGTTGTAGATACAGTGCCCACTGGAAATATCAGGTTTCACATTAGAATGTTGAATAAAGAAATGGAATGGGGCTTAAAGCTGCATTGACACATTAAGTGTCTACTTGGAAGGAGTGTACACTCTGATGTCTACCATACACTACTCGTGTTGTGTAAACACGATTAAGGCATCCAAGTGCGCTCGGATTGCGTGTTTATACGACATGAGTAGCGTCCGAGTAGACATCAGAATCCACTCAGTTCGAACAGACTCTGTTCGTGTCTGTGTCTTTAGGTCTTCAGGTACCATGAAGAAAATCTGTTCAAGATATGTACTCACATGGTATGTTAATGCTGTTAGGTATCTTGCCATGTTCCTTTATCTCATCAGGCTCTCTCACATCAATAATCATGATATTATTATCTTTGCTTGTTGTCACCTTCTTGACATACTCATAGTCGACTACCGGCATTTCTTCCGGGTTTGTTTGTTGGGAGTACCACCGCGGTGCGAAGACATTGGTATTGGTAGGATAGGTTGAGGCACCTATAATATTACGAAATGTTATTCCGTCAAATTATTAGGTACTTAAAAGTATACCTGCCGGCACGGTATGGGTAACTAACGTGAAACTGAGACAGAGTGTTTCGTCAGACGGGATATTGTCTTCGCTTTCAAGAACTGATAGTATGACAGCGGACCAACTCTTCGAATAATAGCACGCCCCAACATTATAGATTTGTAAGCTTTCTTTCAACAAAACGAAAGAAAGTTTACTTCGGTTTACTTGCTTTTGCAGTAGCAAGAAAGGAAAATAATGAACTGCACTAGCAAGTAGATTTCAATTTTCGTTCGTCCCAGAGAGTTGGTTCGCCCTCTTGTTTTTCGTGTTTTGTTCTTTTGTTTTGTGGCCAATTTGTGCAAAAATTTGTGGCCCTCAGAGTATATTTTCTGTGGCAGCCTTATGTCTTTATAGGCCTTATTTCTACATACAAAATAGCGGGACACCTATGTTGTGTTTCTGTCATGTATGTATGTGTGCGTAAACACTAATCTGACATTTGAACTGTCAAAACTGTAATTTTTTGACGAATGCTTGACTTGACATAAATTATTTGAAATACATCACTTGACACTTGACAAAATTGTCTGTCGAAATGATAGACAGAGGCGAAGAAGGAGCCATTGGAATAAATGTGTGTAAAGTGGTTTTTCTGAATGTGAAAATTCGTGTTAGGTTTTGAAGAGAAAATCCACCATTTTCTTTTCAAAACAAACGACAGCCGACTTGAAAAATGTCTTGACTTGACTTATTTATTACAATTTTAACACTTGACATTGGCAAAATGGTCTGTCGAAATGACGGACGGCCATTATTGAAGAGAAGAAGAAGTATCAAGCAGATAGCAGATTGCTTTAGTTTGCTTTGGATCACGCACGATACATGACAGTAAAAAATATCAGCGGGCCTAGCATGCGCACGCGAGATATTTGTCATGTCGTTCTGTCAAAATGTAAGCATTTTGCACTAGTTTTTGAACTTTTGCATTATCTGTGGTAATGTTGTCGACAAAACGCGCCTTGTTATTGTACACTTTTGACACTTCTTAGTCGTCGTATCTGTCTGAGGACGAGTTAATAGTGGGGATTAGGACTTTAGGACCATAAACCGGATAGGGTTAAATACGGGCCAAACATACGTACAACGCACACATAAGTATCCGCCATTTTGTAGTTAGAAATAAGGCTGGCGATTATTTATAATCGCGTATCCGTCCGTATTGTGGGTGGGAGCCTGTGATTGTGTGTGTGATCGTGTCGTGTCGTGCGTATCGTTTATTTCTCTCATCTCTCAGCATCTCATGGAGGTTTTCCCTAGATCGTCTAGAGGTTTTCGTATTACGGCCCAATTTATCGACATTGTGATGTATGTATTCCTATAACAAATCAATGTGTTCATATCCTGGTTCTTATTATTTTGGTCTCAGTGAAGAGTACAACTTGTTGATTCGGCAACCGTACCTACCTACCTTCTGGTTTTATTGTAATCTATTTCTAAGCATAGCATCAGTGAGTGACGGTAAACATGCTTATTTTATTTCACTTTCAGATCGTGAGACATAAGTTACGAGGACATAACTGTAACTTACAGTAGGTTCACTAGAAAATAATTGTGAAATGGTTTCGATCTGAGATCCGCGTGTATTCACATTTTGTTAAAAAAATGGGGTCTATGCGGCCGACTGGACGATTCCTTTCGTTCTCGAACAACATTCAACGAACGCAGAAACCTCCTGGTAAGTGCATTGACAACAAACCAATCAAATTGTGTTATGTACATACATTCCAATGCCATGACTCATTTGTCAGGACACTATGGCCATTTTTATCAACATCAAGAGCTCTAAAACATATGTTTTCCTACCTACTTGTTGTTTTGGTCTCTAAATAGATAGATACATCTTTATTGTTCACCACAGTAACTGGGTTTCCACTAAAAACATTCACAATAAAGAATACACAACTCTATGAAGATATCGATTTGCGTTTCCACTGCCCAACCTTGTGCATGTTTGACATTTTGAATCTTGTGTAAATGGTTTTAAGGATTTTCTTGATTGTAAAAACGAATTGCTTGTCAGGATTGTGTTGTGAAGGTTTTATATGAATGTTTTTTGGGGAAACATGCAGTAACAGTACAGAAAACACAACAAAAAAATTGGTAAGACAATGGGCAGCCTTATTGCTGAGAGCGATCTCTTCCAGGCAGCAAAATGTCTATAAATCATAACCTGGGCCTTATTTCTGCTATTTACAATGGTTTATGTTCTATTCAGTTCCAACAATGGTTCGATCTGCAGCTTAGCTAATACGCCAAGTTTAGCTGGATTCATAATATGGTAGTTACTATGTATTTTAGGTATGTAGTTTCAATAAAAATGTATATAAGTGTTCTAACAACAATCTAGTTCCCATAGTACAAGATTTGCTTAGTTTAAGAAGGTGTTGTGTGAAATGTCCAAGCATACATACTGGCTACGAATAAATAAATCAGTGCTTAAAAAAAGTGACTAAAAAAGACATTTCAACACTGTGTGACGTAGACATAACAGCGAAAGCTGCTCGTCTATAAACTAATAAATAAATAAATATTTATTTTTATGGAATTAAAGTTATTTTTACAGTGTCCACTGGTTTCCCTCAAAGTTTATCTGGTAGTGAGACAGACGTCTCGACATCTAATGAGAATCTATCCCGTGTGGAGCGGTTTGTTGTCCGACATACAGCGAGAGTTGAGCCCCAGGGGCAGGAGAATCAAAGCCAGAATAACAATAACAACCGGAATTCACTAAAAGTTTGTCCATTATTTTACACTAGCTTCCACCCGCTACTTCGTTTGCGTCCCGTTGGATCCTGTTGATTTTCTGGGATAAAAAGTAGCCTATGTGTTAATCCAGGTCATGGACAATGTATATTCCAAGTTTCATCTAAATCGGATCAGTAGTTTTTGTGTGAAAGAGGAACATACATCCATACATACAAACTTTTGTGTTATAGTATTAGTAGGATCAAATCTATTATGAATCAATATCTGGTGGTATTCTCACCAGGCCCAGCCGGTATCAAGGAAACCTAATACGAAATTTATAAAATATTTTCATTATTAAAGAGAGATTATTATTATTTTTTATTTCTTGTTAAAGTTTTATCTAGAATCATACATACAAGATAATGAACTAACTTTAATTTTTTTTTGCATCAGGAAAATGTACCAGGCAGTAACCGTAACTCTCTAAAAGAGTCTGTGGGTGGGGGGAACAGTAATCGGAGCTCTCTCGATGTATCATCATCATCATACAACACTCTTATCATCCACAACCAGGATGATAGCTGGCCACCGAGACCTACTCCCATACGGTACATTATTGTTTTTATAAATTATGTAATTGAATAAGCAGATGCCAAATTCGCCAACTTGCTTTATTATTGTCAAGCAGTACCATCTGCCTATAAAATGACGAATCGGTTCGAAGTCAGGTCAAATCCAATAGAACAACCTGGATTTTCGATTGTATTTTTAAGGCTGCGTTCAATTTGACCGGGCCGCAGGAATCCAGTGTCAAAAATCACTAATATAATGTAGCGTTCACACTCAGCTCATACCGATGCCGGCATTATCGCCGAGATTAATCCGGAATTAATGCCACAGCAATATCACTTTTATTCTTATTATCCCGGGAGCAAGGGCACGAGCCGGGACAGAGGCATCATCGTGTTTAGATTAGGCTCATGCCTACTTCCCTGCCCACTGCCGCCTAAGCAAATTTTGCGTTCATACTATGCCGCAGTCGGCAGGGAATGAGCATAGTGTGAACACGATCATGCCTCTGTCCCGGCTCACGCCCATGTTCATACCCTTGCTCCCTAATGAGAATAAAGGCGATGTTGCTGTGGCAATAAGTCCGCGGCAATAATGCCGGCAGCAGCATCATAGTGTGAGCGCGGTATAAACGCGCCATCACATGCTTAACTTTACCTTCAGAGAACACGAACGAACAAGCAGCGAGGTGAAACACCCCGCAACGCAATCGTCACCATACCATACACTAAAGAAACCTGATGGAAAGAAGAGTGGGATCCCATTACCTAAAGTGCATAAGGAACAGGCGCTGACTGCGAACGCGAATTACATCGATATTGGAGGCCAGAGGATTTATACTAGCCCTCCTGATCATGGCGTTCAAGTAAGCGTTTTCATTTTTATTTCAGTTTCAGCTGTTAGGTGTCAGTGGAATTGAAATTTTCGCTAACAAAGTTCAGGGTTCAATGAGTGCCATAAAACTATTCAATAACTGAACAAGCGTGAAAAATCTACAACTTATGAATAAATCAAGTTATTTACGACTTCACAGTGTATTAATTTCATTCAAATCAGAGTCTGTGCAATGACATGATTGCATCTCAAAAATTTATTTATTTATTCATCACTTTTCGAAATGTAACTTCTAGCTTAACACACAACCACACTTGTACTGTATATTAACTTAACAACCATTATTGTAGGAAATCAACGAGATTCCCGACGACTTCTTAAACGAGTCATCAGTACTGAAGCACCTGGCGGCGGAGGTGGCTGCCTCTCCCCCGGCACCTCCCTCGCCGGGGCCAACTCCCCCGAGGGACGAAAGGAAACCCAAGGGCAAGTCCAAGGCTAAGCTCAGCAAGGAGAAACTCAACTTGTCACGATCGCAGCCTGACTTGACTAGGTAAATCTGTTTTTTTAACTTACTTATGGGCCCCGGGCTTAGTCTACACTAGCTCGTTGTTGCTTCTAAACTATACTCATATTCAAACGTTGACAGATAGAATGTTGCTGCTTTTTCATGCAAAATGCAAATATTTCTACATTAAAACAATTTTACATGAAAGTAAATTAAATCAATCAGGATCATATTACAAATCTGACATGTAACATCACTAGCAGACTGAACGTGCTAACATTGTTGCGAGTTTTGACATTAGCGACCTGTCAAACTTTGAATCTAATTAAAAGTTCGAGTATAATATTTCTTGACCCCCGCTTTCTCACTCAGTGTGGGTGTCCGCGCCGTGCCCGGCGGCTCAGAGTCGAGTGGCTGGTGTTCCGGCGGTGAGGGTTCGTTGGAGGAACCGGACGATGCCTTCACAGCAGTACTAGACGCTCTTGCCGCTGAAAACCATCAGCTGAAGCGGCAGTTAGCAGACGCGTGTGAACGGATCGCTAAGACCTCTAAGGTACTGTTAATCACATTTTAGTTACATTACAAGTATGTGAGTTTTTATTATAAATCAAGGTTTGTAAACTGACGAAATATTCTGAACTAAGCATTCGGTTTATAGTAAAACCTAAAATACTTTTTGTTCCTGTCCAGCAGTCATGTATGATCAACGTTCAGGTGCAGTATGATCGTGGCTCTTAGGCGTGCCACAAACAAAGGTCGCGGGCAATTCAATACTCCTTCTGTAGTAATGGGTGATTCAATTAGTTCACTTGTTATGAATGTGTTCCTGTTAAATGAGCTTATTCGGATACAGAAAGCGTAAGTACAATGGACCTAACCATCTTCTAGACATCGTTCAGACACGATTTGTAATAAATTATAGGAACCAATTCACGAGCAAAGGTTTCCTTGTATGTTCAGTTGGAAGAAGAAGTAGAGAAGGTCCGAACAGCTCACGAGGAGTTAGTTGGATCGTGTGAGCGCCGCGAACGTCTGGAGCGAGCGGCTCGCGTGCGGCTACAGGCGGACTGTCGCCGGTTGCACGATCTCAACCGCGCGCTCAAGCATCAGGTATTTGTTAGTGCCGCTCATTGTACCTAACTATTAGCTATTATTATAATTGAAAGGGTTTTGGGTGAGGGTCGAGTAAGGTTGGGCTCTTTAGACCAATATGTCATTAAAAGACAATCTGATGGTTTTTTACTAAGTCTTATCTTCCTATGCATGATAAGGTTATTTTTTGCATAAAAATGTCTAACAACTTGCAGTTATCTACTGACAACAACGCATCCAAAATGACATGATATGCGTCTGTAGTTGATATACTGTTTATCCCTGACTACTAAAATGAAAGCCTACTAAAATGCGTTTGTTTAGTTATTAACTACCTAATTTTATAACATTCTTATTTGAATTTTATAGGAACTTGTTTTACCATTCACGCTATCCATCAATCTAAAGTAGAGCTGTAAATATTTATGAATGAATAATGTAAGTTGGACATATGAGTATGACATGTGAGTTGGTATACAGGTGGAGTTGTTGTCACAAGGCGTGCGAACAGACGGCGAGAACAGCGCCGAAGCATTACGGAAGGAGTTGCAGAATCGAGAAATGCTTATCGCACAACTTATCACACAGAGTAAGTATAAATACCAGTCAAAATTTAAAGAAGGTTTTTATACTTGGCGCAGCCGGTGGGATTTACATCCCACTAATATTATAATAGTCTATCTTACAAAAAGATAAGAGTAGACATTATGTCTTGTTTAACATACGTAATCAGTATAGGTAGTCAGATACGGGGTTAGTGTCAAAGTTTAGATGTTTTTATGTTTGTGTTTCAAGCACGCTGCAAATATATATGTAGTTCGTAACCTGGATTAACACATAGGCTACTTTTTATCCCGAAAAATCAACAAGATCTAACGCGGCGCGGGTGAAAACTAGTTGATAATACTTCTATAAGTATAAAATGTTTAACAGATAAAGAGTTGGCATGCGCGAAGGAACGACAAGAAATAGAAATGGCGGCGCAGCGAGCCACGCTACAGGAACAACGAACACATATCGATATATTGGATACTGCGCTCACTAATGCACAGACTAACGTCGTACGCTTGGAAGAAGAGGTACTTATTAACACCGACCGAAAAACGGAAGGCGTGTTATAAGATTGGCGGTGTGTGTGTATGTTTGTTTGTTTATGTGAGCCCTCGTAGCTCTGAAAGTAGGACTCCGATTTAAATGATCAGTTTTGAAGAATCTCAGACATAATTGCAGTTTTAAACATTTGGTGTTGAAATTTGATGAACTGAAGTCCATACTCCAAGGCGATGACCAGCAATGATGAAAAGGATCTAAAGAGATTTTCAGGGTCGTGGGTTTCTTTGGTAAAATAAACTTCTTGATTAAAAAAATGGCATACGCTGATATAACAAGATATTACAAGTGATATAAAGTGATTATGGACGTAAGTGCTTTTGATTTAAAAGCTGTTTATATTGTCTGGTTTCAGTGTCGACACGCGAGCGGCTACGTAGAGCGCGTAGCCGGACTGCAGCGTGCTTTAGCATCGATCCAACAAGCATCCGACCGCAGGGAACACACCGAGCGGAAACTACGCGCGCAGCTCGAAAACGAATTACATGCTTTACGGTACATTCATTTATTACAATCCTCAAGTTTTAGAGGCTGAAAAGTCCCGCCCACATACGTCGTTCCATAGTAAATGCTCATGTTTCCTCGAACAGGCATTCCCTTTTGAGTATGCTACATCCAACCGCTAACTTCTGTCAAACTATGTCTTTTTGCGTATGAGATTGCTATTGGTGGAATTTACCACATGCAGTGGCTTATGGCTTCTAGCTGTGTTCAATTGGTTAAAACTGGATCCAACATTTTTTGTGTTCCAACATTATTATGTCATAAAAAACATTTATGCGCAGTGTGAACAATTTATTTGATCGATGACAATGACCATTGCTTATTTATTTCGCGCGCATTTTGTTTATTTTATTTATTTAGTTACGTCGATTATCTCCACAGAAAACGTGAATGTAAATGCGGAGGGCTGGGCCTGGTGGGGGGCGGGCTCGGCGAGGGAGAGGCAGAGCTGCGCCGAGCCGTGCGCGAGAGAGACGAGAGACTGCTCGCGTTAGAGGGAGAATGCGCCAAGTGGGAGCAGAGATACTTAGAAGAAGCCGCGCTGAGGCAAGCTGCGGTCTCTGCCGCCTCTATACCTAAGTGAGTCTCTCTTAGTTTGTAGTAAAATCAAGCAAGCTCGTATAAGTTAGTTTTTAGGCCGCCTTAAGGCCTCCGGCATGGCTTAACGACTGCTAGAGCGGGGACCGACAGTTTAAGGTGCCCTCCGAAGCACGGAAGCGCTCTGATGTAAATACCACTAGCGGTCACCCATCCGCGAATGTCGCTTAACTTAGGTAATCGATGAAGGTTGACTAAGCATGCTACGCTACAACCGCTTCAGTTTGTAGTGATTGAATCCAACGATTGAATAACTCGCTAAACAGAAAGCGGCCGTGTAACAAGGGCCGCTTTCTGTTCAGCGTGTTATTTCATCGCGTGAAGAATCATAACTTTGTTTTGACATACTCAGTATATAGTGAGGAAGAGACGAAAGTTTGAGTTTAGAGGAAGGCGTGATTAAATTTTAGAATAAATTTTTAAGGAATTTAAATTAAATTTTTCTAAATTCCGTCTACACGACTAGTTTACAAATAAAATGACGGTCGTCCTCAATCACGAAAACATCTCTCAAACCCCTTGATATTGTTACTAACACATTAACACCAGTAATAACCCGTACCTCGCAGCTTTGAGTTTTAAAATAGTGTTTACTTCAGGGACGCTAAGATTGCCGCCCTAGAGAAGACATCGGCTGAATCTGAACGGCTTATGGCTGAAGCGCGTAGTGAAAAAATACGACATATGGATGAGTTGCATATTGCACAGAAAAAAGTTGCTGATCTTGAGAGCAGGTAACGAAGCAGTTGACTCCTGACTGATTTCTGGTTTCCAGAAAATTCGGCCGTTTTGGAGACAGACTAGCAAAAACTAAGGCTGTAGGAAATCGCGATAGCTATTTCCTGGGATGCTAATTGAAACAAATGAGTTCACTTTAACGATACGTATTTATTGTAAACTCAAAGTAAAATGCTAATATCAGTGCGGTTTGTGTGGATGATGCTGATGCACTGGCTTACATGGATCGCCCGGCCGCGCTCGCGACGTTTGTAAAAGTTGTAGTAAAAGTGTAAAATTTGACTTGCAGTGTGCAGATAGTAGGTCCACTAGGTACATGCCTAGTCGCCCGCACCGCAATAAAATAATTCGGCTAGAGTTTATACAGAGAGCTTTGGAGTGTTCTTTCGAATTCGGTCAAACTTAAGATGTTTTTTTCGTGAGGATTTGACAAAAAGGTGAGGATAAGATTTCTCAAATAAAAATGAATCGGATGACGAATCACACGATAAACCGACGAAATTGGCTTTGGAAAACGCAAAAACGCTACGTGTAAAAGACGTCTGGGAAATATTTGGATGATGCCATGCCCAGCAGTGGATTCTTTTAGGCTGGTGAAGCTTAGATCATCATTAAATGTAATTAAAACCGAATGATGTACGTTTCAGAGTGAAGGAGTTAGAATCTAAAGTAGCGGAACGCGACGCGATGGTGAAAGTATTGCAAAAGCACACGAGCGCCGCGTACGACAGCGGTGCGTCCCTGCGGAATAACTCTAGTCGGGAAGAACTTGGTAAGATTACTTTTCTATTTTTCTTATGTATCAAATGAACTGTTGAACGGGATGGCGAATGGAAATATTTTCCGAATTTACATTAGCCTTTGTGAAAGATTTCGTCTTGGGAAGTACTAGGACCAATTTCTGCCGCTAAGCAATGATGTTTGCATTGCTGTGTTCCGGTTTGAATGTATGGTGCCGGTGTAATTACTGAGGGCCTATTACAAGTTTTGTTGTGTAAATCTGGTGTAAAACGTTTGACGCCCAGCACACCGTGGGCGCTGATTTGTATGGAGACACTGAGCGAATTCTTTGAAAAGCTTGTTCTACACCAAGCCCGTATGCCGAGCTTCTCAAAGAATCCGCTCAGTGTCTCCATACAAATCAGTGCCCGCTGGTGTGCTGGGCGTCAGACGTTTCACACACACACTATACACTGAAAACTCTTAAACTCACTGAAAACTCATATGGCTTCCAAAAATTACCGAAGAATGCTTAGATCATCTCATTTTTCCAACATCCCTTATTTAGTTCAACAATGTTATTATTCCAGTGGGTCTATCGTCGGGAGCGTCGTTTTCAAGCGCGGAAGGAGTCGGAAGCGGCAGCGTGTCGAATCGATACCGCCATCTCGCGAGGAGAAACTATTCGCCGCACAACGATAACGCTAGCGGTAAGCATCTATACTATTATAAAACTGTGAAAAAGCCAAAAACCAAATTTAAAGATATAGATAAACGATTCTGATTTAAAAAAATCGAGTTTATCTGTTTGTTTGTTCGCGGCTGTTCTGGAAAGTTTCGCACGTGTACGAAGTCGCGGTTATCAGCTAGTGCATAATATATAGATGTAGATATTTACAGGATCAAAGCATACTGATGTCTCAGAGAAGCATCAAACTAATTCAATTATTGTCTGAATGGCTTTTGCAGTGTTGCCCGCAATTTCGCCAATGTCACGTTTTGTTAGACCTTAGCACAAAAGAGAATGATCGGTGGATAATTTGGATCCAAGGAAAATTATGAGAAAAGTCAGCTTGAATTTGACAGCATTTTTGTGTACATTAATCATCATCATATCAGCCTGACAAAGTCCACCGTTAGATCTAATAATAAAAATTCGAACGAATTTCTACAGCCGGCTGGTTGAGTGAAGCAAGCGTGCGCTGACAACAACTATTTTCTTTGTATCTTATGAAAAATTCAGTTGCTTGATTGTTTATATACAGGACTTATTATAAGATATTTTTTCTATTGTCGGTAATGACACGCGCCATACAATTTTTTTTCTTGTCTTGTGTTCGTGTCTTATAATATGCAAAGGGCATTACAGTGTAAAATGTTTATTTAGGTTGCGGTTTCGACAGCAGTTCCTTACGTTTGGACTCCGGACTGGCGGTACTGGAGTCTCGACTGGAGAGGCCGCCCGTGCCCGCCGTGAGTTACCTACCAGAGCGTCCGCATGACAATTACTATACCGATTACTGACATTACTACACACTACTATACCGGCTACTGATATTACTACTCACACGACTATACCGGCTACTGATATTACTACTCACACTACTGTACTGACTGCTGACATGACATTGGACACTACTGTACCGACTACTGACATTACTACTCACACTACTATCGACTACTACTATTATTACTCATTCTACTGTAACTATACCGACTACTGACATAATTTCGTGCCGTTCTTAATTTCATAATCACAAATATTTTATTTTATTAAATATGTGTTACATAAAGATTTTAGGAACTTTATGGCACTCATTCCCAAGTTTCCCAACTACTGTGCAGACAGACTACTGAAACTAACCTGGTAACTACTATACAGTCTTCTGAGGCTGTTACTTACTATTGTTGCTATGACTACTACTACTCCGACTACTGATACTTATCACTTTCACTACTATTCTGACAACTGACATTATCACTTTCACTACTATTCTGACAACTGACACTATCACTTTCACTACTATTCTGACAACTGACACTATCACTTTTACTGTTCTGACTACTGAGATGTGAACAGTATTTTCTTTACAAATGTAACATTCCGATGGAAATATTTTATCCTTGCAACATTCCTTTAGAAATGTGAAACACAACACAGCTTTGTTTTTGTGTGTTGTTATGATTTTTAATGATTAATAACGCCTAAAACCTAACTTCTTTGTGATGATAATGATTAAAATCATACAGACTTGGTCTAGCTTTCTAACAAGCATAAAATTGAATCGTTTTTATAATACTAACAATTAGAGTGAGTACTATAGGTAAACCATTTATAAGACCACTTCCTACGAAGTTTACAGAGGGAAGGGCAGGTTATTTTGTTTGACAAAAATTAAAAATTTTGACAAGTACACTGAATCTTCGTCGAAAGCGCACCTCATCCCTGTAAAAGCAAGTAAACTGACTTACGTGGTTTACCTATATTCAATTTAAGAATTTAAAATAAGGCTAAACTAAATAATGTAGGCGTGCCTCACAGCGTGCCTTTGTATTTAAATAAATACGATGTAATGTAGAAAGACTTGTGCCAATGAAATAGATTGATAGAAGAATCTCTTAGACTTATTCTACTATCTCATCTCCACTACTAATCGCCTAGTCTTGTAAGATTGTAAGGGATTTAAATAACTACAGAATAAGTTACAATAATCGATTCATAAAGTTTTTGTACATGGTAATATTATTTTATAAAATTAGTTTTACGTATTGGTCACAAAATTTAACCAAAGTTAGAATTTATATTATATTTGGCTCTTTTAAAAAAAAATATTTTCGTACTTGCACTGAGAATCTAGAATATTATGTTAAGTTATTTTTTATTTATTATGTATCTAGTTTAGGTGTATGTTTAATACAGTAACCAAATCTTTATTTTTATCATTGTCTAACTTGACAATTCGAACATAGTGTCATTAACTGTTTATATTATTATGGATGTAATCTACTGTATTTTGAGAAGGAGCGTTACATATTTTTATATATAAAAACGCCTATTTCTGTTTGATATTAACCTGTCATTCCGAGGCTTTACGTATAATTATAAGGAAAAATGTATATTTACTATTTTTGATAAGAGTTTCGGTGTATTTTAGAGAAGCATGTTTTAGAATAAACACGATGTTTTGTTTGTTGTTGTTTTAATGGCTGCCTCTAACATTTAACTTGTAAGCGCTATAAGCAGTGTTTTACAGTTTTATATAGTGTTTTGCGTGTAGCAGTAATATAACAAGCTAAAACTAATAATTATAGACGAATATAAACTGCTAAACAACCTCACCAATTCAATAAATTCGAGACAAATCTTTAAAAAAATATGTTTAGTATTGTGCAAAATTGCCTAAAGAAAAATAAGTGAGCATTGGTGTTGGAGCAGTCAAAATACTTGATTGAATTCCTGACAAGGTAAGTCCTAACTTATGTTTGTATTGTTTCTCCCAAGTAAATATAAAAACTAATACCTATTGTGTTACTACAAGCTTCCAATAATTTATCATGGGCACTTTTTAACTGCGACTCGAAATTGTTACAATATCGAAAATGACTATTAAAACAGCCAAGGCTAGTGCGAGCTCATGTTATGATGTAGTTGATGTACCAACCAGCAGCACAAAGCAGTTATTAAAAATTACCAGATTTTTTTAAAAGTAACAACAGATATTTTGATGTAGGTCATTTGAAAACTAACCGTTCTTCCCAGCGTGGTCTATGCTGCTTCCCCGGACTAAGCACAGTAGGCGCGCGAGGTACCAGCGGCCGCGGCGAAGAGGCCTTACTCCTCGAGCGGCAAGGCAGGGCTTCTCAGCAGACCAGATCCTCAAGTCTACCGCCGCCGCCGTCGGCTCTGCCGCGCCCGCCGAGGAAACCCTCTGCAAGAACTACGAGATACGATAGGCTGGAACATAGAGATGTTAGGAAGGTATGCTCTTATACCGGTTGCACACTCAGCTGCAGTCGGCAAGGAAGTGGGCATGAGCAGCGCCTAAACACGATCATGCCTCTGTCCCGACATGTTCAGGTCCTTGCTCCCTAAAGAATAAAGGCCATGTTCCTGTGGCAATAAGTCCGAATGAATGCCGGCAGTGGCATGAGCTGAGTGTGCACGCGGTATTAGTCTCAGCCCAACTATCCTCGCTCCATAATTCTTATGGTTACAATTGTTATTTCTTCTTATAATCGACTTCGGATAATAGCTAATGACGAGTTTACTTAGCACGTACTTACCTACTTGATTAAGAAACATGACATCTCCACACCAACTGCTAATTGGAGCCTCTGTCACTCTGACAAATGCATGAGGTATACGTAATTCTTGTAAATAATGTATATTTACTTGCCCTGTTATTAACAAACTCGATGTAACAAGCAGATTCAAACTCGATCAAAGTAAACAAAACACGGTGTAACTACTCCAAGCTTACCTCGAGTTTAGTATTGCAGAGTTGGTGCAAATGTACCAATTACATTAATCTAGAAAATCGACACAAGTTTGATCCAATATTTTGTATTGACCAACACTTTCTCGCAGGATTCCGACGGGTCCGGTTCCATAGCATCAACTGCCTCCCGCAACTCGCCTCTCCCCTACGACACCGTCCGGAAGCTCCCCTCAGTGCCCACGTCAGCTTCCCTTCCCGCGGCCGAGTCCCGGGAGTCACTAGTCAGGCCTAGGGACTCGAGTCTACCGTCACCGTCGAAATTAGCGGTGTACGCGGCCGCTAGGCGACGGTCAGCGGAATCCGCTAAGGATAATAAACGGACTCATCACTATAGAATTCAGTTTTAAGTTCGTTACTCTTTGCTGACACTTTTTTTATAAAATTTGCAGGTTTCAACACTACTTGAAATAAGTTTAGTGAGCGCTGAACCTAAATCAAAAGGTTGTTTCTTGAGGCGTCTTGAGTTGAGCTCAGGCACCTTGTAGGGTTTTGAGTTTTTTACCAGAGTTTGCATTGCATATTAATAGTAGTAGTCTTATGTATGAGCAATGTGTTCCTCCCTAGTCAGATTAGACCTCGAGATAAAAATGGATTTTTCGAAATACAATCCAAATGTAGTTATAATCATTTTCGTAACAGTCTGTTTTTCTTGTTTAATTTTAGGAAGCAGCGGTCAATGAACTCGGCTTGACGCTTTTACACTGAAAAAATACTCATAATTAATTTATAGGTTGGGTTTTACTAGGGTTAGTATCATCGTAGTTGGTATCACTGCTCAGCTGTCATCCCTATGCGTATTTTGGTGATATATGGGATGGCGGCTAGAAGCGACGTGTTCAGCAAAGATGATTACTTTCTGTAGGATTGTTTTAGGTACATTCAAGAGTATTCTACCTGCCCGTAATATTGCCTCGTCGTAGCTACTGCCTTAATGAAAATGGCTTGTGTCGGTACTGTATTAGCTCACTTAAGATCTTGCAATATTGTGTAAATTTTCTTTAATCTTTAAAGTAAACCATAAAACCCGGGTAATTGGAACTAATTTTAGGTTAGTTTTGTTTATTACCCACTCAGATATTACCCACAAGTTATTACAATCCGAGTGACCGAGTCTGAGTAGCCTATATCGTTATTTTATGTGTTCAAATTATATACTTGCACTTACGAGTACGTAAGCGTATTGCCTGATGTTATTATTTGGTAATAGCTCAAGTAGGTAGATTAGATGATGTTTTTATTGTTATTGAACGTTGGAGAAAATTAGAAGAATATTGTTTAATTTATTTCTTGTCCAATCCATAGTTAAAACGATGTTATTGTCCGACTATTAAAAGCGTCACAAATGTCACAATAAGGTTATGAAAATATCTTATAGACCTACCTACCTAATAAACTTGAAAGTTTATTTACCATAGGTACATGAAACATACCTAGGTACTTATGTACTTATATATTATAGCACCAAGTATAAGTTTCATGGCCTGACGATGGAATAGCATAAGTAGGTACCTACCTAGGTATCATACTACCCGAGCGAAGCTGTGTACGGAACTAGTGTGCAATAAACAATACAAATGTGCCTAATATAATAGAACTTAAGTTGTAAATAAGTACAGGTTACTAAAGAAATTATGTAGATTTTAACTTACGTTTACTTATGTTTCTAGAATGGAACGCAAGTCACTACGTAAAAGATTGTTTTGGCCTTATTTTTGTTTGGACTTTGTTTTGGTTGTTTTGCTTGCTAAAATAAATCAAATTGTTTCATTTACAATTATTTTATTGAAACTTTCTTTGAACACAATATACGTAGGTTTTTTACACGTATACAGGAGGACAACACAATTTCATTTACCTACAGTAGATTATCCAATGCTTATTTTTATAAGTATGTATTCAAAGGTTTATTTTGAGTTATTTTATAGACGATCTTTTATCTTACCGTGTGTGCGCGAGCTTATTTTTATGAACTTTGGTAGAGTCCTGAAAATAGTTTTATTATAACGTCTATCTAACCCTGAATATGCAGCTTGGAGGATATATTGGAATTTATTCTTGAATCACGATCCGCCCTTGATCCTGACATTAGCAGACCTGACGAAAATGAGGCCGAAGTGGCCTCGCGCACTCGACCGGCGCTTGCGCAACCCACAGCTACCACGAGCCACGACCTAAGAAAGGCTGGAAATACGTGGACTGCATGCCGATTATATAACTACGTTACAGACTGCACGCACACCCGTAGACCACTATTATTGGCGACTAGGATATCGTGGGTAGATAGATACTTGGGTCATTTTAATTTTTTTTCTGCAATGCATACCTAGCATTGTAAAGTGACTGTCGTTTTGGAGGTTCAAAGAGGTCTGCTGGATTCAGTTAACAATATACCGATCAGAATATAAAGTACACTAACTTACCTACAATAACACGGTAACACGATAGTTATTCTATTAAAATCATAATTTAAAAACTGTTCAGTGCAGTCGGGGCCGTCTTATGCAGTCTGTGTATTCACTGCCTTAAAAAGTTACGAAAGAGAAGACGTGGTGCTATCTCACTCAGCTTACAATGATAGAGGTAATGAGGACAGCGGAACTATCTATTTAAGTTTCGTTTAAAATTGATTTGATTACTGATTTTTATCAAGCATCGCGTCACGAATACACAATGCCTGAGTGGGATAAGTGAATGGTGAGATGGAAGATATAAAATTAAATCATTAAGTTACGTAAAAGTCAACTTTGTCCGGTAGAAAGTTGTCTTCGACGCGACGTAGAGAATGTAGAGTCGCTATTTTATCTGTGCCCTAACTGAATACTTGCCTTACGTAGCCTAAATGGTAACAATTATACCTAGTAGAGATACGTAACCAAGTATTTTTCTGGGTCAGTGTGAAGGACACCGCATAGAACTCACGACAGAAGTAATAACAAGCACCACGGCCTCAACGAAGAATGCGAGGGTGGGTGGGGATGACCTAGATATTCAGGACTTTCTTAATTGTACACAAAAGTATCTAAATTTAAGGGAACTTAAACATAGGTCATGTACAAAGGTGAGCTTAACCCTAATGAGACTTCATGAGGGCATTTCAATCTTTTCGCGTAATTTTCACTCCTATTCTTGAGATATGGTTGCATTCATGCAATTTATCACGTAGGTAGGTACTAGGTACGGCTACTCGTACTTGCTATTTTATCTACCTAAGCTACTTTATAGTAGGTATAAACCTAGGTTCAGGTTTTAGATGTGGTCTGGTCTGGTGGCAAACACACAGGAGAATCTTCACTTTGTACTATGTAATGTACGCTATCTCATTATTTTATTTATTTACTTAGGATAAAACATAATAACAGCAGCGCCGCAAACAAGATCGAATAAAAGCCATTGGGTATTTGACTCTTCGATAGGAGCATGTTTGAAATCATCTTGAACCGGTTGTCACTCGTCTATTTCACTCCCACACAGAGTGTAATATTACTATACCTAGGTACTCATCGTTACAGATGTAAGTAGGGTGCCTTAGGTAATCTAGTTAGTTTTGTACCTATCTCAAAAACACATCTAACTAGCTAGATGAACACTAAAATCGTGAGCGTTTCATATCTAGCTTTATTTATTTATTTATTACACAGCTTACAGTCTAAGACCAAAACGTTTTATGACGTTTTATTTCACTTTTCGGCTCTGTTCTGGACCTGAGATTACAAATCAAAAACCTGGCTGTTTTACCAGGATACCCCTCTCCATCTATGTTAGTTAGGTACTAAATAATGTAGGTTAGGTACCTCCACTTGAAGATTGAGAAACTTCGAGTTCGCAACAAGGTCAAGGTGTACGAGGTACCTCTGTTTACGGAACAGCGTTTGCAACACAAACTTTTCAACATCTTTGTTTGGAGCCCAACAGGCACGCCTGTACAATGTATAAACTTATCGACACGTTTTGGTTCACGTTGTTCACGGGAGGGATGAACTACACACGTGATAGATATAACATGGCTGTCAGCTGCCACACAATCCAAAAGTATAATTGATTGCAGTTTGTAAATGGTATGCAACTGGAATGCTATAGTAAAATGTATTGATGGTTAAACAAGGAACCTTCTGGCGATGTAGTTCATATGTCGTCTGAAGTCCTCGACATGTCTTTACCGATACGATAGACCATCACTAATCGTGTCCTCGATGCGAATTAACGTTGTGTCTAAAACTCTGTCTCTTGTCTAGCCAAATGTCTCTTTCTAGTCTTTACAGAGCATGGACATTTTCCCTTATGCTGAATATCACTCCCTCTGTGTTAAGAAGCGGAGCATATTACCTACCTACCTAGGTACTTAGATGTTAAAATTATTGATTCAATGTCGCATTGGCCTTGTTGGAACGTAAAGACGGTATAAACTTCGAATAAGTGGGTGATTCGATTACCGATTACCTACGATACCTACCGCGAAGTCTTGATTCAGATTGGGTAATTCATGCTTAGGCAGGTGGTTGTCGTAGTTGGTCTGGCTGAATAGCGATTGCTTTTCTTCAGTAAAAACGATTGATTGTTCCATGAAACTAATACCTGAGTAGACGTAGTAGTATTTTATCAAGAATGGTTTTAATAAAAAGTAAAGAGAGATGTTAATTATTGAACCACATTTGATCATGTTACCTATACTGCTGCGTCAGCTTGACGAAACATTCGAAGTGGATTTGAGCTCTCGAAAAACTACACGATGATGTACGAAACGGGTGCTGAAAAAAAACGCAATAGATAAGCTTCATTCCATACAAAGTCAATCTTCACAGATTATTTATCTATATAAGTTAGGCGACGTTCTGTGCGGTCACTATTTAGATGGGTGACGTTAGTGGCATCTTTTACATCTGAGCGCTTCCGTGCTTCGAAGGGCACGTTAAACTGTCGGTCGGTCGTTAAGCCATGACGGAGGCCTTAAGACGGCCTAAAAACTCCGTCACCAGAGTTGGCTACTAACTCACACGAGCTTGCTTGCTTTGTACAAAGTATAGATTATTGGTAGAACGGGAGTCCCGCTCCTCCACGTAGTGGTTGTATCTTCTTTTAGCTGCATCACTGCAATATGACTGCATGTATTCGTCTTACTTCTCTTCTTAGATACCTAACCACAACACTCCACCGATCTCGATGTTGCTAGGTAACGTCTAGTTGACCTCGCTGAGCTGACCTTGCCGCAATTCGAGCAGCGACCTTCAGTCGTATTTGTTTTTATTACTTCCTCTGTATAAGAGGATAGTTTGAAGAAACTCAATGAAAAATAGAAGCGTATGCTTCCTTTATTTAGCGCGGAAGTGGACGCAAATTATGGAAATGTAGAGTCGCTATCTTGCGAATTTCAAAAAACCGCGCGCAAAAAACTTTGGTAATTTCGGAGAGATACCTATATCGAGCGAGTGGTAAAATAGTTGGACATCAATTTCGTTTTGGTTACAACTAAGAATAGTAAACTCTCAAATTAGGGTGTATAATCATTGATTTCTCTTCTACATAAAAAAAAACCTTCTTCATTCAAAATAATGTGAGTTGGTACTTGGTAGAGAGAGTCCCATACCTACTTTGCCGTGATCGGAGGTAAGGTAACCCTCCCAAGACATATAAATAATTGTTACACTTCACCCACGATGTTATTGCATTTTTCTTTGTCGCCTGCTGTATGTATTACTACGAGACATGAGGTAAAAAATGCAACCCGTTGCTAACTCCCGAAATTCGAAATGCGACTTCGGCATTGGTCATGAATTGACAATAAGTTGAGGCTTCCCTCTAATAGGTCTCCATAATTCATCGTCTGGCAGCTTGGAGGGTAAATCGATTTCTCTTGACCTAAATGCAACTGATCGGGTCAAAGCCATGTCAGCGTCGGTAAGCCAAGCGTTGCTGGAATGACAATGTTTATTGGTCATCTTGTGACTTCCCAGGCTGCATTAATCTGTTGGTTTTGAATAACGAGATGGAATTTAATTAGCAAAGAACGCACGTAGCTATCTAGTCACCGTTTCAGTCATTAGCATCATACCTTACTGCCTCTTGGTTATTGTGAAATGTATGACTCCTAACTGTCTACCGAACAATCATATAACAACTGTTATGAGTTTCTTTTGACCTTATAACTTTTAAGTTTATAACTTTTCCTTTACTTAGGGTAAAGGAAACCCTATAAACTCGCCATGCCAAAGTCCTTTGTTCAGCGGGGGTGTTCTTCCGTGGAAATTTCCGTTACTTCATTGTGTTTTTCTTATGAATTTTGCTTTGGTTGGATTCTTTAGATTTCCTTCTCGTGGCTATATTTAATAGAAGAAAGAAACAAAACCTCTTTATTTTTTCCCGATACAAAACAGAGGTCAATATACTTCGCTTCAAGCGATTTCCCCATAATATACGTACTCCATAGTGCCTATATGCAGATGGGCTGATTCCTCTGGATGGGAAAGCAACAGAGTTCTCATCCCACTCCAGTTTGCGTTGCTAGCCACTGGCATAATCTCAATCTCATAGTGCAGTGGTTATGCTGCCAAGAAGTATTTCATCTTGTATCAGTAGCAGGTTCTCATCTCTGCGGTAGATGGAGTGCGTGTAGCTGTGATGCAACGCGTTGTGAAAGCCGATACCGAGGTAGGTACCGACGGGAATTGGGTTAGCATTGCGCACGAGTCGACTGCGCTGCGCTGACTGTGCCGGCCGGGCCGATGTATGTTTGTTTATCTTTGCGAAGGCCAGGGAAGCCAGGGGAATAATCGTTACCAGGCCAGCAATTTTCCGGCGAAGGCCATGCGTTTTCATTATCCAAAGCCATGAAAAACTTACCAGTGGGCATAACATGTCGGTACCTACTCGTGAACCCTATCTCATTTGCAAAATCCAGTAGTTAAATAATATGTTATTAAACATCTGCAAGAATATCTAATTGAAAAGATACAACTGAGTTAGACAATACAATCTGATGGATGATGCCTTGACCTTCCACGGAATATCTGCATCAGGCGGCCGCGATTCCATTCTGGAACGTAGGTATACCAAAATAGTTATTATAATAGGTAAATATTATAAAATAAGGGAAAGGTAAAGGTAGGTGTTAGGTACCAAAAGACGAGAAAATATCGTAGGTATAATTCGACCTAACAGATCTAAGTAGAGTAGATACTTAAAACACCAGCAAATCATGAACAATCAATAATGGTGGACAAAAAAACAGTGAAGTCATTCGGAAAGACCATAAAATCACATGGAAACGTAACAAAACAAAAACGACGTTCTCACGTGCAAAGAACAATGACATCGGAAAGTTGTGCGAGAACGCTCTACCGCGCTCTACAGAAGAAAGTTGATCCACTGCTACTGCTATCTACACACACACACATAAGTAAACATCACTTTGCCACAATCTTTGCCACCACCACCAGGCGGAGACAGCGATAGAGGTATCATGAAGTATATCTGCATCTCTTTCCACGTAGGTACTGTTAAATAATGACAGGTTTCCCGACGAGCGGCAATACCGCGGAACGCGATTCAACCGTACAGCGCAAAAACTTGGAGAAATTTCCTCGATGTTCAAGTTTTTGTTGCGTGCAAATCGCTACATAACGGATCGTTTTTTCAACGTTATTTACGATGTTAGATGAGAATAAACTAAGAAACTTCGGGTTTACTGTAGGTCTTACTTAGGTCTACATTTCTAGGTAATTAGGTATCTACTTATTTTATGTACCGAAGTTCTTGTTACCTAGCCAGTAGGTATCTATACCTACACTAAATATTCTTATTCTGTAGGTAGACGAATAGTACCTAACTACATATCCAACTCTTAAACTTCCCGAAGGCTTACGTTTGGGGTAACGACCTAACGACTGCCAATATTAAGCCAGAATCGGTAGGTTATAGCGTGCTTTCAGAATCATGAGAACGAGATAGAAATGCTATCACACATCCAAATAGTGACCGCTGAACATTCATAACTAAGTTGATCTGTTTGAAACGACCAGCAAGGCCATGAGCTCTTCATTATAATTCTTTAGTTATGTAAGTTAGTAGGTAGAGGTAAGAAGTACCTACTACATTATTTATTCTAGGTCATATTATTTGTGGTGTATGGCAAGACAATTTGGATTTTCCTAAATTGTCATTGAATTCAAGAAAGTCGTACCATGTAGGTTACGACTTTCTTACCTATACCCAGAACATTAAGTTAGTTCTGGGACAGTATTTATTATTTGGAGCCTGAGATTGGGCCAGGGAAAACCCGTACAAGAAACTGGATGAAAACGCAACGTAGACAAACGCAAACGCAAAAGTTCAAAACTGAGAAGAAGTGTCAGGCCAGCGCAGCGCCATCCAAAACTATTATTTGCATCGCAGCTGCTAAAGAGCGTAGTGTTGTAAAATGAACTTTTCATGACCTATCATGAAAAGTCAGCTAATAAAGTTTTAGTGGGTACAATAAAAACCTATTCAGGTAAGGTAGGTAGGTGGGTTGCTCGTGGCTGGCAAGATAGTAGGATTGCAATGCAAACTCCAATGCAATGCATTGAAACAGTTAGGAGTCGGCTCTGTGTACGCTCGTCCTGATTTACCCGTACAATGTTCACCGATCTCTTATTATAACAGCAGCAAAGTATCATGTATATTTGTGCAACCATCTGCTCTCGGAGTGAGTGGTGTGGTGATAGCGGGATATCACCAGTGGCCGCAGGCCAACGCAGAGGTGCTCCCTCGTAACTCGACTCGGCACGGCATAGAATAGAGTACCTACCTACCTCGGCCATCCTCGTGTCTTCGCTCGAACGTGATTGCGATAACCGCGAGAGCGAACGAGACCTCGTTCCCCTTCCATTCGTCCGGGGCTCGAGTACCTCACTTCACTCCTCCTCACCTCCCTCCTTCAGTCTACCTCTAGCTCTGCCCGAGGCAGGCCGTAATGTTTGCCCGTTGCGATATTCAACCGCCTTTAAATTCGTTTGTTCCCCTCGAATGCGTTTAAAACTCTTAAAACATCCATGTAAAACCGTGGTTTGCGGGGTGACTTTATTTTGTGTTGTTGGATCAGTTACAGTGAAGTGGGACTGGTTGGGCTGCGCTGTCGTCGTGCCTGAGTTGGCATCGTCCCTCCGAGTCAACGATTCTCGCGAGGTAAATGCAGACTTCTGTGAGAGCGATCGCATACGTGTGCCTACAGAAACCGGATCACAGTGTCGTGAATATATAATGGAAAACTAGCTTTTTCACAAGCCATAAGTTGCTTGCTATTGCAGAACCAGAGAGCGTGCCTTGAAAGACTTTTACCGTTAGATGAGTCGTCGCGGTCGATGCTAGCTGGTCGAGTTTCTTGTTAGACATTATCCACCAACAGGTATTATTATTCAGAATACTTAATACTAAATATTTAAAAAGTGCTAAACGCCACCTACCTCGTGACGTTCCCTGAGTGTCTGTCACTGTCTGAGCTATCGTCAACTCAATTTATAATAAGGAAATCTTTATTTAACATGTTTCAATGCCATTATCTTGATAAAGGTTGTTACGTATGCGGAAATAGCGTCGTCGGTTTATTATTCCTCAATCATCGGAGAGCGAACATCTGGCCTTTGTTTGATTTATGGCTCTGACCTGACTGAAGCCTGCTTACTATTATGTTGGTAGAAGATTAGTACACTATTACCATCTAATCTACCATCCAAATTAAATAAACTTTAATAATGTAATCAATGTGCTGAATTTAAAAGTAAGTTGATAGGTACATTTCTAACTCAACAATGAGTCAACTCTACCTGAAATTTGGACAAAAAGTTCTCCAGTTGCTTCCAATGGGCGTGGCAAGTGTCCAAGTGCTTCAAGGCTCGTCGAGACTGGTTTTTAAATCGTGCACTACGAATATGAATCCACTTGAGAAAATTTCAACATCATTGACGAGCGTTGGGTCGCCAGACATTTAAAGCGCTCTTGGATTCGTTCAATCTGTTAAACATTTGTTCGTCGTTGGCCATAAAAAGTTTGGAAACGTGTTTCACCGAAACGATAGTACACAATAAGGCGCGTTTGTCTGTTCCTTTTATAGGGAACTATAGCCTAATACCTCTCTCCCACTTTGTAAGTGAATAAAATAACGTTTCTGTACTGAATTTCAATAAAATTTCGTAATGTGTGTCAAGATATAGCTGCTCCAAATACATAGAACAATATCGTTTTATGAAAATTGTTACTAAGAATGCTCTACCTTTGGTCTATAAACAAACATCTAGGCTTTGAATTTACGTTAAAAATATTAAAGTCGAGTGGTGGTACCTCATCCTGAGACAGGTTCCCGAAAAGTGTTTACACATTTTAATTTTTCTCTCTTCTAATAGTCAATATATCTAGTAAAGTACCTTACCTACCTATCTACTTTCTTGATATTAAATCAACTGCCAACTATGAGCAGCAAAACAGCGTCAATCAGGGCAGTGATGCCAATATTGCCAACAATGTGGGTCATGAGATATTTTGCTATCTAGATAGGTAAGGTAACCCGCCATGCGCAAACGCAGATTATTCAGTGACAGTGCGTGCGAAGGACGCAAAATTCAAGCAAAATAGGCCACCTCGATTCGATGATAAAGTAAACAAATAGTTCAGACAAGATAAATGGAAATAGACTAGATGTGATTTATATCGATGCTATTTTGTACATTGTCACAAACCTCGGTTTTCAAAAACAACAAGCGACGGGCGCAGGGTGGCTAAAATATGTTTTACTCTTGTGCAGAATTATAGAAATATTTATTTCGTTGACGATCTTGAAAATTACGTTGAACACTGACAAAGATTTGGCGTTATTGTTTTTTTATGATGGTAACTGATGGTAGAGCAGCAATTTGGCTCGCTTTATTAATCGCGTGTAACGTATTCTAAGAATTCACTTTCACAAGCAGGTCAAACACCCAAAATACAACGCGTGGCCGGAAACCTTTGTGATTCACGCTACGCTTGCATTTCGAACTCCGATTAGGTACTCTCAATGGATACTCTACATAACTGTTGTGATTGTGAGTGCATTATAACCCGTCCTCGTCCTCGAAAGACACAGACCATTCATAGAAATGAATCGTCAACATGATTTGAAGAATATCGGTCTGAAAATTACTTATTAAAGGACGGACAAATGAGAAAAAAATGGTTTGTATTGATTGATGAAAGAAAGCCCTACGATTGTTACCGTGACGAAATGGAAGTGAACAACCGAATATGGCGCTAAAGATAATTTCACTGCGGTTGGGCCGATGTCGTCAGCTGATAGCCGGGGGTTAACGACCTCGACTTTGTCTCGGTGCCCGCACTTACCCTAAGCGATGACAGCCGACAGGTCGACGGGTTATCGCAATTTTATTTTAATAGCTTTGATCGATCGCTATTTCGTGCGACCACAACATAACATTTAATTCAATTTATCTATCTATATTGGGCTATATTTTATTGAAATCAAGGACGTGGATTCTTAGATACAGCTTGACCTCTCTAAACCAAAAGCAGCCCTTGACACGATGTTCATCGTATGCTGGTTGACAGTATTTTTTGGTGGAAAGTTTCGTACGCGTACGAAGTCACGGCGGGTATCAGCTAGTTAATAATAAAATAACATTACAGATTACTCCAAGGCATTATTCTATTTAACATTGGTTTGACTAGAGACCTCGTAGAGACAAAACCATTTTAGTAGTT
Source organism: Eulithis prunata (assembly GCA_918843925.1). Classification (NCBI taxonomy): domain Eukaryota; kingdom Metazoa; phylum Arthropoda; class Insecta; order Lepidoptera; family Geometridae; genus Eulithis; species Eulithis prunata. Next base: position 2,306,292 of record OU974017.1, read on the forward strand.
TTTTGTTCTTTATTTGAGTCAATATGTATTTTCAATGAAGTAGGTAGGTGAATTCCCCGATGAAGGTCAAAATCACCGGAATGATGATCAAGCGACATCAATTTATATATTTTTCTTATGATATCCCCGGATCCTTAATAGGAGTTTTCATCAGTTGGTGTTAGTGTCACCTGCCAATGTTTTACAGCATTACGCTCAGTCGGTAGTAGCTCTGCCTTCCGTGCTGTGGGTCGTGTGCTCGATCCCCACTGAGTACAAACATTTATATGTGTGGCAAACATAGATGTTTGTTCTGTGTCTGGGTGTTACTATGAATCATAAGTATGTATCAATATCAATATCATAATATCAAAAAAATGTAGGTATATAAGTATTCTATCAGCAATCTAGTTCCCATAGTACAAGCTTTGCTTAGTATGGGACTATAGAGCGTTTTGTGATATGTCCAAGAACTTCTGCCTGCGCAGGACTTTCTGAGTTGGTGATGAAATGTTGAGGGCCTTTTCTACCCATCTTACCTATCATCGACACACGAATACCACGTTGACGGTAAGTAATACAGACTTCACAATATTTAAAAGGGAACAGAATAGATAGTATCGCGTGACGTCATATCCTCGGGTTTGCAAGGTTGGCCGGTAATTGGCGAAGATTGCCTACGCCTCCGTGATTCATAGCTCATCGCGAGAGCTGACAGTGCGGCTGATTTATGAAATTAACTTTGGGCTTACGATGTTTGGCTTTTCCTAACTTTTGGGAGTGTAGAACTTATATTGTTAGGTATCTGTACCTACCGAATTGTAATGGTTAATACACACGTACGTACATGCTCGATAATTTTGATCGATCTCGAGCAAGTGCGAACGTGTGACCATGCAAGTCTCAAGACAAATGTTCGATGTGCAGACGGGTCGAGCATATTTGTAGATAGGCTCGTATGAAACAATGCTTATCGACCATGTACGTAACGTACGTGTGTATCCACCATAAGACAAGATGAAGCCTCATAATGACACCCCACTTGGCGGTAGTCCGAAACTAGAATAACTCAACACAATAGAACCGTGGATTGTTTGAAATCCTAAAGCATATTAAATCGTCAAATAAATCGATGCGTCGTTGTATAAAACCAATACAGAATATTGATCGGTAATCTGAGGAAACCAATAATAATATACATAAACATAACTACATGCTAGGTAAATGGTAATTAAGGTTAGGTATACCAATAGGTGTAGCGACGGGGTTAACGTATTCGTAAGTTGTGTGTAGTGTAGCCCGTGTTTAGGTTAGCAACCTAATACTCTTACCAGCTCTAACGATCGATTGGGTTATTAGCTCTACCTACTCTACATTTTCGTTTAGTTTTGCATTGAATTTACTTTTACTTTAGGTACTTCTAGATTTGTATCATTTTACTGATTTAGATACCGACAGTGTAGTGTTGAAATTTTCTTACTTTCTACCACAGAAATCATATTTTTATCCGAAACTTTGCAGCGCGTAAGAATCCAACTGGTCTGTGAATTTGGTGATAATTTTTTTTATTTTTTTTTATCTTGTACAGTAGGATACCCAACGCGGGTTTACACAATACATTTCAAGAGTCTTTTACAAAGAATTTCGACAGTGCTCCCATAATTATAGGGCACCACAGAATGCACAAAAGAACAAACAACAAAATACAAAGATGATAAAATAAAATTAATGAATAAATGAGTTAGGTACCTACTTAAATACCTGGGTCTAAGTCCAAACCATCACACTGTTATTATTCAAAAATTTTAGCTTCTATGGTTCAGCTATGGTAGATGGAGGTGACAGATGGACGGACAGACAGACACCGAAGTGAGACCATAGTATTCCGTTTTTCCAAAACTAGACCGAAACTAAAAATATGAGAATATGACGTGATGAAACAAATATTACAAATATCTATAAAGTTAACTAATAGGTACTCGAGTGGAGACCACGTTTAGGTAAGCGTAGTGTAGAACGCCCTCCGGCTATGTCGGTTGACGATCTGCGAAATGTAGCTGACAAACACTAGATGAGAAGAGCCGAAGACCGGGCTCAGTAGCGCGTGTTGGGACTGTTGGGAGATACCTACGTCCAGCAGTGGACCGATATAGGTTGATGATGATGATAATCTATAAAGTTTAGAAATACAGATGTGTGTTCAGCCGCTGTTGGCTCAATGCGGAAGACTTTTTGGCATAAAGTGTGCGTGATTGTAGGTATGCACTCTTGCAATGCATGCAATAGTCGGTTACTTCCGGATCAGGCATTACGAAACGAGGTAGGTAGGTAGTCTCGCTCAGCACAGCATGCATTGCTCGCCCTCAATTCTATCACGGTCAAGAATTTGATGTTTCCTCTCAATAGACTGTATTTTTATTCAAATAGATAATGAGTGAGATTAGTTTATTCGATTTAGTATCGTTCGATGCATGGTTCGATATAGAGATGCATTTCGATTATTTTGTGTAGTAGTAAGTTGACAATTAATTGTAGTAGTGTATTTTATTAAAAAGCTGGACTGGTCTAGTGGGTAATAAAAAATAATAAAAGTAGTAGTGTAGGTACCTACTTAATGAACTTCAATTAATGTGAATCTAATAGACGGGTGCTACCTACTCTATTTAGTAGTAAAGCGAACTTTTCAATGACTGACTATGACTAGGCTAGGCAGTTCTTACTACCATACCCAATGAAAGGAATTTTCTCATGGGTAGTCATAACAGTTCACACCCAATTAACCTACAACATAAACAAGTTGGTAAGATTGAGCGGCCATGCCATCGTCCACCGGCACTTTCACCTGCCGCCATTTTGTGGTTGGCGGCCGCGAGCTACTCGTACGAGCGTCGTCGGCGTCGTTCCATCAAACGAATTGGCACGGGCGAAACTACGTGTTTCATTTCAATGATTTGTGCTCATTCTCATTTATTTCCAGTTAAGGGATCTTTGAAATGACAATATTTTGAGATCTAGAGGCGCATTGTCACAGAATAGTATAAAGTCCTATGTGCCATTGTGTTTTATAATCTAATATACTAGGTACCTAGGTAGTCATTCTCAGTGTGTCATATCACCACTGGTGGTGGTGATGTTCCCACAAATAGAAATGCCATTCTTACGGCTTCCAGTTGTCTTCAGTGTAACAGTAAAACTGAAATATAATAGGTAGTTTTTTTTATAATAGTAATTATGTACGTACAACAAAAGTTTTGAAGTTCATTACCATTTACACTTCGCGATGAGAGTTCTGATCTGAACTTCTGAACTTTATAAAAGTTAGGAACCAGTAAGTACTACTAATTATTATACCGTGCCACGTGCTAGCAAACTAGGGTTAAAAATGCAAATTAGGGGTCAGAACCTTTTATGATTATTAATAGAATAAAACTGTCAAAAAACACCGTTAAAATCCACCGTTTAAAAAATAAAGAAGACCCTATAAGGACCAAGTAGTCTTGTACTAAATCTAATTGTATGTTTTGTTGCCCGCTTGGCAACTTACATAAATTAAATACCTTCCTCTTCGTCTCTGTCCCTGTCCCTGAACTATTTGACTAATTTGTTTTTCCTTTGTTACAGATTTCATCGACGGAAGTTAAAATTCAAATACGATTGACGCCCGAAACAGTAAGTTGTTTTGTTAATTTAGTTTGGTTGGATTTGATTTTAAAATCTTAAAACTGCACGAAACTTCCTAGGTATTTTACAATTATTGGTTTTCTTATTTGAAGACAAACAATTCATACTCTGTAGGTAAGTAAAACAAAAGTTTGGAATACACTTTAATAAAATTAATATTCATGGTCGTAGCGAAGTTGTTTAGTTTTGGCATTTATTTTGGTAAATGACGTAGATTTGCTTACCTACTTATCTTACGTACGAGTATACAGGTAAATTAGGTAGCCAACCCACGTCACACATACATTTTTTTACGAAAACAGATGGAATATAACGCCTACTTACAGATAAGATACAACGTGTCAGACAATAGACACCGTGTCACGTTGGTTTGACTATTTTTACTCTACCTTCTACCTGCCCACTCCTTTACAATTTAAAAATACATTCCTAGGCTAGGTAAGATATCTATATCTACATGTCTAAGATGAATGATAAAGAAGAGTGACCCTAAAATGTATCACTTCACTTCGGAACCTTACCTACGTTGCCGTTATTAGTTATTTACTAAATTATTTTGTAAAACTTGCATACTATAATTCTCCCAAGGTGTGTTTCATCTTTAAAATGATTTTTTATAAAGTAACTGTGTAATTAAGTACCTAAGTAAATGAAGCACGTAATGCTTAAAACTCACAATAAAAATATTATTATTGCATACTTACTGCAAACCACAAATAAGAAAGCAATGAAAACACAACCATAATGGTTTGCTTTCATAGTATTTTTTAAGCTTAAATTTTTTCAAGGTATATTCATTCTACTTACCTACCTATTTTACTTCGATTTAACAATCCAATTACATCCAGAACTCAGAATAAGATGAACAAAGTGGATGATGAATTAAATGTAGAGCCATTTCATTTGAACTCGTGAATCGTACGTGTCGGTCAGTTCAGTAGGTAGACCAGAAGTCAGACCGAATTGTAAAAAATCCCCTCCATTTCTCCGAGTGTTCTCTATTCACTCTGGACTGGAATAATGAACTTGACCTAGTAGAGTATCTATTCTCTGGGCGTTCAAATGTTCACTTGCTTTATTTCACCCGACTCGTCGACCTTTGGTAAACTTGTTTTCATTGTCTAACTTTTTGATAAAATATCATTTCTATTTGTTCTCGAAATATGAGGGAGAGGTGCTATTTAATAAGTTTGTTTTGTTTGTTGCTACACAGTTATGTTAGATTAGATAGACACTTTGTATGTGCCTGCCTAAACTCTATCACTTCCTATTTAATAAAGATTCAAAAAGCGCGTAGGTAAGGTTTTGAACATAATCGAACAAAACCTTTTAGGAGTGGATCACGAGTCTCTTTTTTACACGCTTTATGTTAAAATGCTTTGCAAAAACTATTTCATTCGAGCATTGACTTCCATCTAAGCCTGCAGTAAAAAATTGCCGTTTAACTTACTGACAAAAATTTAGTGCTATTCTGATTCATTCGGAAAGCCTTGTCCGATCGATATCGGCAACTTTCGAAGGAGATTTCGAATTCAATATTTAAAATCTTCGAAAGTTTCCGATACCGATCCATAAGGCTTTTCGAATGAATCAGAATAACATACCTGAGCGGTATTTAGTAACCTGGCAAAATAGCCTCAATTTTGCCAAATTGGATTCGCATTGCCATTTGCCATAGGATAATGAAGTTTACGGTTCACGCGGGTGTCGCGACAGCGAACGGACCGCGGAGGGAGGGTGCAGGTCAATGACGCCCTTCGTCTGGGCCCGCCAGCCCCGCGCGAACCAGTTCTCCGGCACCCATACCAACTGCTATTGAGGCTATGGCTATAAGCTATGGCTCTTATAGCCATGTAGCATAGCATACCGTCATCTCTATCTAGTTTGCAGCCTACTTGCCTACCTGCTGAACCTTCTTGTTAGATTACATTCTGCGCGGCAAAAAGATTGAATGCGGTGCGAATACGATACTTTGCGAATACCTAGTCGGGTACTTGAGTAAACCTTAATAATCCATATTAAATACTGAAAACGCTTTAACAGTCTGGCTAGAATCTCGTATTGCTGTGACGTCTACGTGAAACCTCTACGTAGGATGTAACAACTAGCGAAAGAGTTCATCAAATACATCATAATGGACATTTAAGATCAAATATTAACATTAGTTTTTGTTCGTCACACATTATATTATGTAACAGTTCCTATTTATGTAGCATCTTTTATGTTTAAATATATTGAGTAGGTATTTCTAAAGTTTTATCAAACGGCTACCAGTGCCAGCATTATAAAAATCTAAAATAATCCCAAAATCTATGCGATTCGTTCTGCTGTGGTGCAACAATCTCTTTCGCAAAGCATTTCGTAACTGCCAAAAATAGTCGAAAGTTACTTCACTTTACGTCGCTGTCCTCACGCACGTCTCTCTCGCTACCAAATTATTTTACGGTTTTTATCACAAATTATTCATTTTCACGCGATCCTCAATAAAAAGAGCTGTGAGAGCCATACAGTTAATCCAGTTTTTGAATAAACCTGTAAACTTGATAGGTACTGTTTTATCCACCGTTTATTTTTGTTCTCGTACATTAGGTACTTAGACGTAAGCACCAAAGTAATGAAAATATGTCGTTGTTTTACTAATTGGCATGAGCTGTCCGGTGTGTTCATAACAAGCAAATTGAGCGAAATATAAGCATTTACTGCAGGTAACCTTTATAAATTGCATCAAAGCTAAATGTTTTACGAAAATGCATGGAATTCTTCCCCAATAAACCCCATTGGCAGGCTTTTTGGTTAATCTCCACTGGATATTGCATTTACTGAGCTCTGTCTAGACAGGAGTATGGGATTGGAATTTGGTAGTCAGACATTGTTTGGCAGGTTTGAGTAGGTTAGGTACTATTGTTTATACCAAATTGAATATCGTTGAACTCTAAATTGTGTTGCTATAATCACGTTACTAATGGCGTGTAATGTGAACAATGGTAAAACTATTTATATTTTATGATTCTGTTAACAAGGTTCTACAGTCATTTGTGCCAATGATAACGTTAATATATTAACGAAGTTAGTTTATAACTACTGATGTCTGCAACTATGCTGTTTTTCCATCTTTATAGAAATAATATCTAGGACGATAGAAGCTATCTGTGTTACAATAATGAGTAATGGCAGGCGACCATTATGTCTATTATAAGGAGCAACGATTAGAAATTAACCTCTTTCACTATCCGTTGGTTAGAGCTGGAATAAAACGCAATATTCTTCCGGGTAATTATTGCTGGTGCAACGGTATCTACACTCGAGGTTATTATAAGTCATCGCACTTCAGTGTCTTTAAGAGAAATAATAACTCTTTTCATAATAGTGTTCAGACTGTTCAGATATTTCGCAATAAACGCATTGAAAGTTGTATTTCTTTATTCTGTTTTCTTCTTGAAATACCAAGAGTGAAATGCAAGGAGATTCTTTATTCTTTCTTTCCACATAGAATTAGCATTACAGAACATATTATTCCAAATCGTGATTCTAGTTCTTAAAAATACATCTGCTTACACTTACACATTATATTTACAACAAAAACTAACTTAAGATGATAGGATGGCAGTAGAAACCTCACACACATGGCTTCGGGAAATTAAAATAGCGAAGTCATCAACTTATATTATAATTTAAAAACAATTAAGGTCCCTTTAATCTTAAATAGTTTCGAATCTGTATGGCTCGCTTAACGATGGTGATTAACGACGGGTCTTTTGACCGTGGACAGTACGATGCCCGATAAATTAAATATCTTAGCATAAAAATGTATACTCACTGCGCCTTTACGTAGACACGGATGTGGTCGAGGGGGTCAACGGTTTTCCTTGGAGGAGTGTTCACCTCCAACGACCTCATTGTACTATACGATCACTTTTTAGGTGGCTTTATTTGTCCAATATCCACTTGTCATTGTAACAAATTAGCTGGAAACCGTGTGTTCTATGCATTATGCGTAACGAAGTACGAAGTTTTATAAAGAACGAAGCGAAGTAAGCTATTATATTAATATGACAAGATATCAACCTAATAGCACACTAATAGGCAGGTGTACTAATGTAGGTATTACTCCAAGTCATATGTATACTTTTTGTCATGAGTCGCAGCCCACAGGTTCGTCCGTTCACGTGTTTACACGGGAAAATTGGTTTTTTGTCACGCCAGCTTGGACTTGCTGTTAGCTAAACAAACTACAGACCACGTGTGTCGATATAGAAATGCAATGCAAGAAACTAATTAAACCTTCTCTGTATTTTATAGACTACGAGTAGAAAATTATGGCCGTTTATAAAACGCTCAAAAACAGCATACAAAATAAATTTTATTCTGAACAGGTAATTAAATTAACTACAAAGACACTGAAAGCTCACCTTCGGTTTGTTGACCTTAACTGATCTTATTAATATTGGTATTTTCGAACAAGACAAGTTTTTTGTTTCACCTTTAACATTTGCGTTGAGCACCTTGAGTCCGTCCTGTTCTGTAGCGTTGATTCCGCCAACAGAGGTCACTGTATGAAGACAGAAAAATAGATGTTATCGCATGTATTAATTATTATGGCAACTAAAAGCACTACCTAGTCATAAGATAAATAAATAAGTGAATGTGTGAATGTTCGATAAGAGTTTCGCAATTATAGGTAGGTATATGTATCATGTGTTACAAGAACATTATTAGTTGGTTTTGAAAGTTATCTCAAATGTTTGCCGATGATTGATATGGCCTGAATTTTTTTATTTTATAAAATAAGTTTAAAATCAATCGAGTAGAGAACACAGCGCGTGGCTGGTTGCGTTGCGATGGCGTGCTCGCAACCTTGTGGCGCGCGGCGCAGGTCAGATTTTTCGAAGGTCGATGACTCGCGTGTAATCGTCGAGTTATTATTATTGAAAGAACCCAGCTCAAGACGGCTACCTACATTGTAACGCACGAACGCGAATCGATGCCCTCGATTGTTCCCGAATCACTTCTCTTTTGATATAGGAAGATTACCTTATACTTCTACCAGCTATGTTTGCGCGTGTAGGTGTAGGGGAGTGAATATTGTTGGATTAAGATTAATGGTTGGCATTTTGTATTTTGTTTTATAATACAGAGAGATACTCAGCTCACTCAAAAACAAATTTAGTTGATTTATGTGACCCCATGTTTAGATTAGAACCTCACAGCTCAAACACAAAATAGGTACCTAGGTAGGTACCCTTACCCATCTATACTTAGTACTTACCTTTACCTACACTATCTAGGGAGGTATATGAGTAGGTACTTTACATAGGTACTAGGTAGGTAATAGGTATAGAGAGGTACCTGTTCAAAAAATGTCAGTTAGTAGACCTATACAAACCGTTTTGTCAAAAAAACAAAAAACGACAAAGAGACATTTTAAAATTTATATCAAAGTCACCTACACACGAACAAAGGCTTCAAGATTCAATAGATTTTTTGTTGCGTTGCGCTGTAAAAACTACATGCACCCCGCTCTACCCCACAGGAAGGTCAACTACCTGCGGTGTTAGTAATAATAATACTCGAAGGGACCCAGTTTACTTATGTTATCTATCCTTTTTTTGTCTCGGAAAAAAAATTGTGTCAAAGGTTCTTCGATCGTTCGTACCTACTAGAATAGACGTTTTATGACTTTTTGACAAAAAAATATCTTCATTATACATAATGTAGTACCTACCAGTAGGACCTTACCTATACTTATGTCTTATTAGAAGTTTTCTTTATGTAGGTAAGGTACATTAGTAATGAATCTTTATTTTAGACTTAAAAATAGACAAAATAATTTGCTCGGTAGAGTCATTCTTCAAATAAGTAAGACGATCGAATTCGGGGGAGTATCCCGAAAAAAACCGAGTTTCTAGTTTCGTACTACTGGTATCTCGTCCCATTGGGACGAAACAATAACTTCAATTCATACCGCCTATCAGTCTAGCTATTTATAACTTTATATTGGCAGTAATAATTGGCATGGCCCGTCTTGTCTTACGATAACACCCACATTCCTTCCTACTGTAGGTACCTAATATACCAAGTGATGGGAGTACCTATCTAGGTACCTACATCTTGTAGAGTTACTCGTTTAAAAATTGAGTTGAAAAGCTCTACGTAAATATTGCTAAAAAAACTTGAGGTCAGTGGTTTTTGAAGCAGTACCACTTAGACGCACCTACCCACCCACCCAATAAACAACCTTCAGGTGAACAGTACTTACTATAAGTTATTCTGTGCTTCAGGCTTCATGGTAATCACCGCGCCATAAAGTGGGCAGCGGTGACCTTTCAATATTGCCAATGAGGCGCACAATACAAAATGTTTTATTGCAAAAAATTATTCGCAATAAAATAAACTAAAATGCAGCACTTTTGTACAAATCCTCTCTACTTCTTTTATTTTTTAAATAGGTAAGGGGTTCGATGATGTGATGATATATTATGATATGAATGCCCATATATTATGATATGAGCGAGAACTACACACGTAAACTGTAAGCACTAAATAAGATAAAAAAAGTTTAATATTTTAGATTTTGAAGCAAACCCCGACGGATATTCGGAATACAGGTGCGACGCGCGCGACTAGACGATCATGTAAAACTGCAATATCCTATTTCTTATGTATAAAACTGTAAAGCGTTTCGTTCCACATCGCGTCACTTATCGATTGCCTTACACAATACGACTGAAGTCACTGCTACTTCACTGACGAATTGACCCATAATTTCCACTGCACGGACCTATTTTAATAAAAACTAATAAAGCCGAAGTGCCTGGTCACCGAGCGACTGACAACAGTGACAACCATTGAAACCGGGAGACGAAGCCTACTAGGTATCTTTAGAAGTCATAAACCATGGACCATAGTTGAAGGAAGTAATTATGAGTAGGCAATAGGCATACTAATTGGTGGAATGAACCAAGTCGGGCTGGTAGTAATAAATATTGCTTAATTTCAACAATAGTATCCCACTGCATGTTTTATTGGTAATTAATATTGTAAATTGGCGTGAATAACATGAACCAATTTACGCTATAAAGCCTTTGGATTCGCTACCTCGTACACGTAATGTTCTAGCTAGATGCTAGCAATGAACAACCACCCAACAACAACTCTTCGATCGGACTGTAACTAGGTAAGCTTGTTTACTAAGCTGTACAATACAGGCCCATAAATAACCTAACAAACTAATCGGAGCGATGACGAAAGGCCGACGATGATATCCGCTTTCTCATTCTGAAACGGATATCGGAGCGGATATAGCAGTTTGGGGGTATTCTGGCATAAAAGTTATACTTAGAGCGAATTTCCTGGCGGATCTCGTTTTAAGAGTTCATATAATGACAAGCTGCAGCTTGTCATTATTAGTCAATGTGATCGAGTATGTCAGCCATGGCTGACATACTCGATCACATTTGGAAAAATATATTTCTACAGCTTTATCTCCGTTGAATACTGAGCCTAATACGGTAGGTATAACAAGTGCAAAATTCGCTGCCCTACTAACCCACTTCTGTGTCCACGAGGCAAGGTCAGGCCAACGACTAAAGCGCAATCATTCTGTTGCGAGCACACTTCGATTCGTATGCAGCAAGCTGTCGTCGTTGAACTGAGTTGAGGTTGGGACTCAAAAGATCTATTCTGTGACCAAAGTACTAATAGATGTTTGACAGATTTTCATTGAGATGTGTGAAAAAAAATGTTTTTGAGCTGATATTTATGGTTTAGAAAAAGAGCCGAATTTTGTTCAATGCAATATGTCACAAGAGCCGTCCAAAAAGAGAATCTCCCAAATAATTTATATAGAAATCTTATTAGCTTTTCTGAACCAAGGCCCCTTATTTTGCCGCCTCTCTCTAGTCTCTATCTGAATTAACACTACCAAGTACCTAGGTATACTAGGGAGGTAGGTGCATCAATGGAAAATTATCGGAAAGGTACCTACCTCTTCGAGCATCTCGAAGACCTACCTATACTACTAAAGTTAATGGCAGAAGGTTCTCATAGTACAAGCTTTGCTTAGTTTGGGATTAGTCACAGCAGGGTAATCAAGAAAGAAAGAACAAGTTTAGATAGCTCTAGACTAGAATCTTGCGAAGCATCACTCGTAGTTACCGGAACTTTCCCTTTGGGGGACTTGTGTTCTCTCTATAGCAGCGACATGGATGTATCACAGCCTTGCTTTTACTTTTTTTTTTTTATATTTAGTTTTCTTTACGATGCAAACCGTAGGGAATTTTTTGGTAGCAGAAAAGCAAAGTAGATGAAGTAGATAGAAGTACCTGCCTAATAAATGAACGAGCAGAGTAATTAGTCGATAAGGTGTTATTGAACTTACAAAATATTTGGTAGATGCGTAAGTAAATCAATTATCCACGTTTTAATTATGATTTTTAAATTCGATTATTCGAATTATAATGCTGTACCTATTCCACCGGTGGTAGCAATAGGCCTGTTTTTTTGTCAATGTTAAGTTCCCAAAGATAAGTGAGTGTTATATGTATAACATGGCTATAACGTTGCCGCTTTATTATTTTATAACGGAATCCGCTTTTCAGAAAACTTTGCGATTTCTATGCGTGCTGTACCATACCTAACCTAGCAGGTTTTAAATATGCCGATCCTACGTATTATATAACGGTAACACATACCAATGGACTTCTTCAATTCTTGTCCTTCACACGTATTTGTTTTACAACATTTTTTCTAGTTTGTCTATTTCAAACGAGATAATTTTATGCTACATATTCTATGCTACACATCAGTTTCATTTATTCACAAGTTTTGTACTATTTCAAAGCCACTTGCATTATTTTATCACTTTTATACCTCTTTCGTGTTTCGCTGCGCTCTCCGGCCGGTACAGCCATGACAACTACTCTGATAAAGGAATTAAGATCATGATTCCAAGTTTATTAATGTAAAATATATTAAAAAAAATTAACTGATAGCGCTAACGTTTAACAGTATTGCTGCGATTGTCGATTACCCCAATTTAATAGAATGCCTACTCAGCAAGTTGATGTAATCATCGACTGGGTGACATAATCCTACTCCCGTTTCAAAACAAACTCCGATTACCTACAAAATTAATTGAGGTTATTTACATTGTTGAATTGTATTGTAAGCGTATTTCATTTAGACCCAATAGCCTTACCGCGAAGCTCAATGGTATTCAAACTTGCGTAAAAAGGGGGTACCTCGTTGCGCAAAAAGGGGGTAACGGTAACGGTACCCGGGCCGGGCGGAGGCTGCCCAAACCACAGAATAACTACACCGTGTGCGTGCCGAAACTATACCGAACGAAGCTCGACAACGACGATCACTTCGAAAGTATTCGCTCAACGGTCACTTTCTCTAGAGAACGAGTTTCAGAGCTGCACAGCGGCACGTACGGATGGACGTGCTCATACGGCGTACCACGAACATCATGCAGAAACGAATCATGTGAAATACGTGGTACACGTACACGACTGTACCAATGAGCAAGACTGACCGGTTGGTAGCAAAGTAACAATGCGCTGCTGCCGTGGTCCGGTAAATTAGACGATTTGTCCTCGCAACAACCTTGAAACTTCTGCACTTCGATGAGCGTAGGATACCTAAACCTCCAGCTCATTACTAGCTAGACAGTAAGTTTTAATCTTCACTAAGTAAAGAATAATTAAGATAAGTACCTAGGTAGGTTTACTTTTTACCCCCTCTTATACATATAATCAAATCCTTATTATAATAATAATTGGTACATATTCATGCTAAGACTGAACGCCAGTTCCAAGAGTTAGTTTTTGATTATTATCTGGGAAACAACTGGGGTCGCGTTTTAGCGGAAGGACTGGGATGTAGGAGAAAACGTACACTGACCTTTGAGCTCAGGAAATCTTCTTCTGCTGCCCAGGGCGGCTGCACTGGGTTCCACGAACACGAGAAACTTCACAGCACAGTTTTTGTCCTCCACGACACCATATATTTGCGGTAAAAGCGGATAAAATCACAGCGGGTTAAATTGCGATGCGTGCGCGGCGAAAGAGTTGCGTGGACTGTGACGTCATGAGACGTCAGATGTCAAGCTTGGCTTGTCATGCGGTTCTTCCTTCCTTCGTCGATGGCGCTAGTGTGTACGTCTTAGGAAAGGAGGCGGAGGGGGGAGGGTAGGTATTTGATGCGAATAGTAATTTCACTATGCTAAAGATGGCGTTACCATTTCCGCCCGCCCTTGATGGGTCACCATTAAAAAGCAACCGTAAAATGAGACTAGAAAAACTAATATCTCACAGCGGATAAAAAGACTAGATTAAAAATCTAATATCTCACAGCGGGGGAGACTAGGACGAAGCCCAATATCTATAACAAAATTATAAGCGAGTAATATAAATACTCATGAAACTCTATGACCCTAAAGCAGAGCAGAGCTCATAAGTGCGGATAAACTAATGAAACAGCGGTGTTACTAAATTGAAAAATTAGATGCTTACAAACTAAGATTAAGTCTATATAAGTACTAAACTATTGACGCGGTATTGGGCATAAGCGAACGGTCGGACGAAGTAGACTTGTTCCACTCGCGGATCTGACTGTACAAGTACGAACTACTCCATCCTTGGAAGGACACATTACTATTCTATTACGACCACAACCACTCCTGGAGTGATAGGCGCGGAAAGCGTATTCCACTTCTGTCTAACCTGTAATCCATGTAGATATTCCAACCTCCACCGCTGCCAAAAAGACTGAACTAACTTGTCCAATAGCGAATGCCTTTGAAGGAGGCTGATATTTTCGGAACCTACTTCAGGCGCGGGAATTGAGCATAGCGGCGCAGTATGCAAAAAATGACTAGGCGTTAGAGCTGAAGGCTCTGCGAGCTGAAGTTGATCAGCTGTTACTGCAATAGTAACACGGCGGGGTATTAATTTAGCGAACGTAAAAACGTATGTTTTGATTGGGAAGCGATGAGCATAATTATTTAATACAATGCGCGAAAGCTTTGTGAGCAAAACAATCCCACAAAGTTCCAATCGAGCGATTGTGAGCGGTTTAGTTGGCGCGACTTTTGACTTAGCGCGAACTAATCGAATAGTATTACCTTCGTCTGAACTGACGTGTAGGTATACTACGCCACCGTAAGCATGCTCGCTGGCGTCAGAGAAACCCAGCAGGGTTACAACGCAGTCAGCGCACACACCGAGATGACGCGGTATGCGTAGCTCGTTGAGCATAGGTAGTTCAATACAGAACTGTCTCCACAAATTAATAATGTGGGGCGGGGGCGTATCATCCCAATCTAGATTTAAATGCCACAATTGTTTTATTAACAACTTAGCGAATAGAACTGCGGGCGCTACAAAACCCATAACATCCCACAGTCGGGCAATGGTAGATAAGATGGAGCGCTTTGTGCACTTCTCATCAGCGGGAGCAGCGATTTTGTAGTAGAAGACGTCAGAATCTGTCGACCAATACAAACCTAGAATTTTATGTTGCGTTGATTTATCAAACTCAACCTCGGTCGGAAGTTTGTGCGAAGCGGGAATATTATCTAAGACAGCGTGCGAATTACTGTTCCACTTGACCAGTTCCCATTGTGCGCCTTTGAATAACTCGATCAGCTGTTTGGAAGCGGCGACACCCTTCTCCTCGTTCTCCACAGAAAATACAACATCATCCATGTAAATAGAAGAAGAAGCGATTTCACTAGCGAGAGGGTATTTGGAGCCGTCATCCTCGATCAGCTGTCTGACCGTGCGCATTGCATGGTACACAGACGAAGCTAAACCAAAACAAACTCGTTTGAAGTTATAAAGCGTCAGTGGATCTTGCGGTTTGAACCTATACAATATACATTGATAGCGGCGGTCAATTTCGCGAACAGCAATCTGTAAAAATTGTTGGCGGCAATCTGCTGTCATAGCGACGGCAAAAAGGCGGAAATTCAAAAGAATCTGAAAAAGATCACCTTGCAAGTTAGGTCCGTGATGTAATATATTATTTAGCGAAATTCCGGTGCTAGTCTTACAGCTGGCGTCTAGAACAATGCGAAGACGTGTCGACGTCTTGTCCTCACGAATGACTCCGTGGTGCGGGATTACATAGATGGGCAATGAGTCATCAGACATATTTGGAGGTGCGGGTGAAATATAATCTTTCTCCAAATATTCCTTGATCACGCCATCATAAGCGGTTCTCAAGCTAGGAGAAGCTTCTAGCTTTTTTTCGAGGCATAAATAACGCCTGCGCGCGGTTTCGTAGGATTTACCTAACGAGTATACATCCTCACTAAATGGTAGGCCTACAGTGTATCTACCACTTGTGGGATCGCGGGTTGTAGTACATTTATAAAAATGTTCACACTCATCGTCAGCGGGACGAAGAGTGGGCGGTGCGGAGGGAGGCTCTTCGAGCTCCCAAAATCTTTTAATAAGATTATCTAAACCATGCTCCTGTACTAGGCAGCATGTTAAAGCCTGGCGGGAAAATATTGCAGGTACGGAACCCATGACTATGTATCCCAATACCGTACGTAAGGCTTGCGGGGCCTGCGAGACGTCAGATGCTTGAGTCTCGTTGGGCAATAAAAGGTGGACGAACAATGGCGCGCCTATCAAAATATCTATTTTGTTCGGCGTTCCGTAAGATTCGTCTGCGAGCGGTAAGCGGTGCAAGTGTGATAGGACAGTCGTATCTACCACAGCACTAGGTAATAAATCAGTAATTTGATCTACTACCAACGGCGAAATATTAAATTTAATATTTTTATCAAAGCGCGAATAAAATTCCAAATTAATTGAACTGGAGTGTATTGTCTTCTCAGATCCACCGAACCCTTTAATAATGGTACGTCCGATGTTATGAACCTGAATATTTAGCATCTCACACGCCTCTCTTGTTATAAAATGACTTTGCGAACCAGAATCTAACAATGCGCGCAATATATGCTTGTTACCTGCACTATCATATACTACGACTTGCGCGGTTGCAAGTAACACGGTACGTTGCTCGTTTTGAGTCGGCTTAGACAGCGAGGACTGCACTGAAGCGGCGATGGATGTCGCGCACAATGCGACGTCCGCGCGCTCAGAGCGCGGGTCGGTTTCGACCGCGGTGCACGGTGTGGCTGCGTTAGACGGCGGCGGTGCAGCTACAGCGGCTTGATGTGCGGGTTCGATTCCCGACATAAAGTGCAACAGACTGTGATGGCGAGATTTACAAGATCGGCAGTTCGTATCTGATTTGCAGTACGAAACTCGATGTTTTGTGCTAAGACAATTTATACATGCGTTTCCCTCCTTGACGACTTTGAAACGTTCTTCGGGGGTTAATTTATGGAAATCAGGACATTTAAACAAATGCTGATGCGTTACGTTTTGACACAAACATTTAGAAGCGGAATCAACGGTGTTTACATAAGCGTGATATTTAGGCGGTGATTTAGCATTAGTGCTTTCTTTCGAGCGTGTGTGATCGACCTTATTTGTAGGAGTAACCTTCCTAGCGACGGGACCTGTAGAAACAGCGGCGGCCGACGTCGTGCGTTCAAAAACCTTTGCTCGATTTTTAATAAATAACTCAAGGTCATCAAATGTAGGTATACTGGACCCTACACTTATCTCGAAAGCGCGGACAGTGCTTGAATCTAATTTCTTTAAAGCGATGTAAACTAGAATCAAATCACCTAATTTTTCTATCTTTAAATTATTCAGAGCGCGGACAGAGCTAATAAATTGCTCATTAAATAGGTCAAAGTTAGCGGCTGACGCAGTACCTAGCGGTTTGAAGTCGAACATCTGATTTAGATAAGCTGATGCTACCATGCGTTTATCTTCAAATTTATCAATTAGCGTTTGCAATATTAGTTCATAATTCTCTGCGCACGGAGTAATGCCTGCACATAGGTTCTCAGCCTTACCTGACAACTTACCCATTAAATAATATAATTTTTCAGCATCGGTGAGAGTTGGATTATCATGGATAGTAGACTTAAAACAGGCATAAAATAGCGGCCATTTCCTAATGTCTCCTGCAAAACCAACCAAATCGATGGGAGGTAACCTAGGCTTAGCTTTACTGAGTGAAACCGGTACAACATTATCACTTGGTGATAACGGCGAGTATTGAACTTGCAATCTTTTGATGCGGCTATACAATTGTTCGAATGCGACCAGACTTTTATATTCTGGTTTTGCAGCGGGATTAACAACTAAAAGTCGCGAGTTGTAATCGTCTAACAACTTCATATAATCACTGCGCAAAGTGTCTATATTAGCACTTTGATCTAAAAATGTTTCTTGTGACCCAGCGGTAATATGCGATGATGAATCATAAATACTCTGAATTACTTCGAAGATAGCTTCCCTTTTAGCTTGTAATATTAACAGCTGGGAATCTGAGCTGTTGGTGTCGGAAAATGCATCCTCAACAACTTTATTCTTTGACTTTGTAGTCATTTTAATTACCTACGTAACTTATTGCAATAACAAGATATTACGCGGCCGAATACAAAATCCTATGACAAGCTACAGAATAAGCGGAACGTTAACCTAGTTAACTCGATCGGGTTATAGCGCAATGACGAGATAGCGAGGCCCTCAGCTGATCGTACAATGAACCAAGAAACCGTAATGGCTACCTATTCCGACCGGCAACTTGCGGGTAGAAGCGTTAAAAGACGTAAATATCTTTTTATGATGAAATATTAGCGAATTATTTTAGCAAATAATTTATCAATTTATATTAGTAAACACCATTTACAATATGAAAAACACCTAAATAATATAGAATGTTGCGGGATTTAAATGATTTTGAGAGATAAAAAATACGACGTAATGTCGCATGCGGGACAAATCACTTGAAATACGCAATGTATTTCTTATGGACAGCGGGAAATACACTTATTAGATCAATAACTTAGATATTCTAATAAGGGCGGCGGTATAAGACCACAGGATGGCAATTCATCCGGCTCGAAGATTATGGGGTCGCGTTTTAGCGGAAGGACTGGGATGTAGGAGAAAACGTACACTGACCTTTGAGCTCAGGAAATCTTCTTCTGCTGCCCAGGGCGGCTGCACTGGGTTCCACGAACACGAGAAACTTCACAGCACAGTTTTTGTCCTCCACGACACCATATATTTGCGGTAAAAGCGGATAAAATCACAGCGGGTTAAATTGCGATGCGTGCGCGGCGAAAGAGTTGCGTGGACTGTGACGTCATGAGACGTCAGATGTCAAGCTTGGCTTGTCATGCGGTTCTTCCTTCCTTCGTCGATGGCGCTAGTGTGTACGTCTTAGGAAAGGAGGCGGAGGGGGGAGGGTAGGTATTTGATGCGAATAGTAATTTCACTATGCTAAAGATGGCGTTACCAACAACATTGAAATATTTTTGGTAGAAACTATAAATCATAGAACCTCAAAATTAGAAAGCCAAATTTGTCACAGCGATCACGCCCGCCACCTTGGTCAATCACTCCCAGCCCAAGGTTTTCTATAGCCTCGCGAATTCGCGAATTCCATTGCTCGTAGTGAAAGGTTCGTCAGTTGCCAGTTCTGCTACGAGTTATATCGCCGCCATTAAAAATAAAATAAAAACTGGTAAGGCAATGACTTCGCGTAGGAGCAAAAAAAAACCCGATGGAGAGCGAGCGAGAGAGCCAGAACTGAGAACCAAACAAGTGCGATACCCCCTCGGCGATTGAGTACGT
The DNA here is from genome assembly GCA_918843925.1 of Eulithis prunata. Taxonomy (NCBI): domain Eukaryota; kingdom Metazoa; phylum Arthropoda; class Insecta; order Lepidoptera; family Geometridae; genus Eulithis; species Eulithis prunata. Next base: position 2,325,689 of record OU974017.1, read on the forward strand.
GTAGGTACGTGTAGGTAGGTAGATATTGCTCGTACTGACGTACGTAAGTATATTTATTTTTATTTATCAGTGATGCGTAGCGGTTGAGGTGCGCGAGAGCTCGATTCCACTTACGACCAGTGTGCCACACACAAGATAAAACATCGTGTTTATAAACCGAGACCAATGTTTACCATTACCTACCAATTCAATTGATCGGTTCAGTCGTTTACAGTCTTATCTCTATAGTCTATCGTATCATCATTATTGTAGTGAATTTCATTGTCTCACTCTATCCAAACATCAACTTCAGGTTTAGGTAAGCTTCAGGTTTTGGAAGTTCACAACCAACGAACCAACGGACTGATTTATTAAAGGAGCAAGGAACAACCCCATAACTTTGTTCTCTAATCTAACCGTTGGTATCGCGAGGGACAGTTAATTAAAATAAGAGGTGTTTCACAAACACATTTAATAACTATCTAGCAATTAGTCTAGATGCCTACATAACTAGGCACTAGCAGGGTTTAATGGTTGCTGTTTTTAATTATTGGTTTAATATTCTAAACCGGTTTAGCCACTATAGGGAATTCTTGCTAAGCTCATACTCATGTGAAACCAAAGATTTTATGCTTGGTAAATAAAACTATCCAATAAGAACTAAGTATAATTTTACCTTATATTGCATTCCGACGATCTGAGAAATGTAGCTGGCAAACACTGGATGAGAAGAGCCGAAGACCGGGCTCAGTAGCGCGTCTTGGGAGAGACCTACGTCCAGCAGTGGACTGATATAGGTTGATGATGATGACGATGATTGCATGACGAGCAAAATGCCGTCAAATTAATGATGCAGTGATTCACATAGGCGATATAATAAATTACAATTCACCATACCTACCACCCCGCATTTTTATCGTAGCGTCTAGTCACAATCGTTTTCGTTATCGTACGGACCGTACTCAACTCACATCTTTATTGCTTACCTATATTTTTATCAAGCTCTTATCTTTCTTCTTCGTTTCGATATAGCTATACGGTTACAATAGTACAAATCTTATCAATGTCATATTATCGTAAATAAGTATCGCTTGTCAGTCACTACTCTGCTCTGCAGTGTTTACTTCGCTTACAAATTATTAGCTATTGGATACGTGTATGTACATATATTATAGATACTACTTTAGTCTTGTTTGCTGTAGCAACTACTCGATGACCTCTAGTCAAACGCGTCACCCTAAGTGTTTCTATGAAGGTTGCGTTTTCCGGGATGGTCGCCCAACATAATAAAAGTAAAAGATTTCTGTAAGCATCAACAAAAGGAAAGAATTTAAAAAAATCCCAAGCAACAACTTAAAAAGTCATAAGTAGAGCTGATAGAGCCGTATCAAGCAAAAACAGCCTACGATCTTCTGTCTGACATTGCTGTTGTTGTGTGTGTTGAGCCAATAGGTCGACCAACCAGTCAACCAGACGCTCTCCCTCCCTCGCTCTATCCTCCGGTCGTCTGCCCCCCTCCCCCGATTTCCCAATCCACTGCGCCAGCCAGTCAGCTCTTGGACGTCGTGTTGTTTACACGTATTGCTCTAGCTCTGCTACTTCTTTACGTCATAGTTAATTTAGTGCTTTATTTAAAACTCACACAATTTGAGTAAGTAGCGCGTGTCTTATCTTTCTTCTAGTTTAGTAGCACAATCTTTCCTACCGTTATTTTCATTGAAAATTCACAAACTAACAGCAGCGCTTTGTCTTGTTACAGGTACCCACTTGGAACTGGGTGTGAACCCAGATACGGTGTGTGTGGTTTTATGTAATCTTATTTATGCTGTTATTCAAATAACGTTTAGTGAAATTATAACAGTGAAGGATCCGTTCAGTGTCAGTGCATAATTTGGATACAGAAGAGTGAAGTTAACGCTTCGGACACACTTTCTGGTGTGCTTTGTGTTTGTGACATTATTCGGATTGTAATTTGGATCTCTGCTACTAAATGGAAATTGTAAGTAATTTATATTCAAATATGCATATTGCTTATACTTAGGCCTTTACATCTATTGAAGATGATTTATGCAGCGCCAGGAGGCAACCTGTGCCTACACTTAACGGGACACTCTAGTATATTGTTTATACCTCCAAGTTTTACAATCTTATTAGTAATTTTAACAAAGACAGTGTTCATGGCTAACTAACGAATCAACGTAGCTGAGACCGTTAAATAATCGTCTCTAGTGAGAGTGCAAAAATTGGGTCAACAGCGGATCGTAATGTTGATTTAAATTTAGACAGTCAAAGTTTACTCGCGAATATACATATGATACAAAGTCGTACTGTTAAGAAGTAATATAAACTACCAATTACTAGGTAATGATTTGGCAATACTAGGTAGGTACATACTGTACATAGTATTAGGTATGTAGCTGTGGACAATGTTTAATTTAACTGCGTTAAATACTAAACTGACTAATGAAATAAACGAAGACGACAACACTAAAAAGCAAGTCAGAAACAATAGTGCCATTGTAACGATTAGGAATGGAACAAAGCTTTGATTTTATCTCGAACTTTTTGTTAGCCATTAAATCGGAATGGGAGAGTTGAGGCAGGTACAGTTGAACATTCTACGAATTCTCACGTTAGGTTTGGCCTTCTGAATCTATTTGCTGCGTGTGTAATGTAGATACATTGTGAATTGTTGAGCAAGGCTGTCGAGCTAACGAGACATCGAGAGTATAAAGATTGCGAGCATGCGGGCGCCATCTTTTCGCATAAACCGCGGCCGTGCTGTTCGACCTCGCATCAAGTTCACTAATTTTAGAACTCTTGACATTGTTCGTAGGTAGGTAATAAATAAATTTTAATTAGTATTCCATTATTTTCGGAGATTTAAAAAAGGGAATGGTAGATTGTCCTTGCTTTAGGCATCCTCTTTTAAATGTTCGTCTGTCCCAGTTTCTATTTTGGTTATCTTCTTACCGTTGTTGTTCTTGTTGTATTTCTTTACCTTCTACCACCTTCTACATAGATAGAGCATGGTACGTCATCGTCTTTATCACGTTGTTTATTGAGAAATAAGGTAGCGGGAGTGTAACAATCCGCACTTAATCATTCGCGAAATTCTTGGCACTCGATTTGTTTTTAATTTCATAAAACAATCAATATTTTATTCGCATTCCAAATTCGTTCCTTCCGGAACCAAAAGTTTATGTTCAGACTTTGAAATGTAAATAAGTTTAAAAGCATTAAGCCTACACCTATTATAATTATAGTAACATAGCATATACCACGCACGACCTTACTAACCACCACCATCCCATCAACGGCATCGATCTCGACTCGATTTTGATGACGTGTTCTTATCTTTTTAGTATTCCATACTATTGTAATCGTTACCGTAAAGTGGCAAGAGCTTAATTGTACTTCTGGCGTACCTATGGAGTACCTACATGGGTGAAAAAGTGGGTCAAGGTGCGTTCGCAGGCGTCGTCGGTTAGCGTTTCCTACTTGCCTCGCAGAGACTGTACCGCTATGAGGAAGATCCTCGTTATTCACACTTTGGATCAACCTCTATTGATATAATTTAGACTTATGACAAATTTATTGACCCTGCCGCTACTGAGTCATGTCATTGTAAGAATAAACCAGCATCCTTACCGCGAAACGAATTGGTATTGGATATCAAAACCATGGAGTATTTTACATTATAGTCAAATCTACAATGATTTTAATTTGATAAGCTAAAACCAGATGCTATTAACTATCTCTTATTTCTGATTAAAATGATTTGGGTATTGCTAATGTTATTAGAATGATGTCTAAAGTTTTTGAACCTTTTTCGAGAGCAGAAAAATACTCGATGGTCGATTGTCACTATTTGTCACATAGCCGCATTTATCAAGCAGACAGTTATCTTTCGTAGTTATTCCCCAACAGCAGCCTTTCTTAGTTATTTTTATAAAGGTATTTTCTAATTTAGGATTTAAGATTCTATAATTTGTATAGTATGCGCGAGTTTACTTATTATTATACTTGTACGCGTAAACTGGGTCTTCTAACTCAATAGATGATAACTATGTCAAGGACTGATAAGAACATATTATTTATTAAGTATAACTTGAGTGCTTTTAAGTATCTATCTAGTTATTGAATGAATAAGAAATAAATTATTTTTGAAATTTCATATAAACTAATCTACGCAGTAAATGAGTCATGCATAGGTACCAGCTGCCAGATTAGCGAATTCGATGAGAGAGTAAACAAATAAGCTAAATACATATTCGACTAGATAGTATCAGTTTGAACTAGTTTTGTGTTTGCAACGACCCACTTAGATACTGACTATCATTGTTACCGTTAAGATAACGTTACCACTTTCTCTATACGCTCTAATTCAAGCACATTCTTGTGATTTGCTTTATTTCTTCACAAAATTAATGCTTTAGGTTCCTGTCACGTTAACAAGGTGAATAATATTACCTTCATAATTTTCACTTGCGTTAGCTTTGAGAAAAATCACGAAAGCAATAATATAATACTCATCTTTTTCAAGCTAATTTAATGTACCTAGGTACAATACAAACTGAATTTACCTGTGCAGTTTTCTGACTCACTTCTTAATTCCTGACATTATTATCAAGAATTGTATTTCCGTCAATAATTTCCAACTAACAGAATCGCTCGTCCAACAGTCATTAAGTTCGCAAAACTTTTTATAAATCCTTATCGGAATCTGGATTCTGGATATATTTCACCTCGCAACCCACAAAAATCTTTACATACCCCTAATCAACAGCATGACCGAATTTGGTGAATATTTTTGTGACCTCAAATAGTCATTGTGCACAGTTATCGAATGTAACATTGACTTTCACATTTGTAACGTTGGTCGCTGATGTAACGTGCGAGCAGGCCGTGCGCCCGCGCAGCATCGGCGTTGATGCGATTAGGTAAACGTTGCGCGCGCCGCTTTCACCCCACTTTCACCTCCATTTCCGCGTTGCGAACCTGTACTACTGTAGTGCGCCCGCAGAAACTCCACGTGCACTTCATATTGGCTAGCAGTCGTGTATTATATCGCTTATTGGTTAAATACACCGTAGTTTGCCTACGTTTTTATTTTTTTGCATCAATTTAATTTAGATCTTTTATGAAGTAGGTTAGGCGATAAGCTCACAAAGTCTATTGTCATGATTATTTACAATGACATAACAACAGGGCAAAATGTCACCACTGTTATCTCAGTAACAGATAACAATGGTAGGTATGCTTCCGATTAGGTATCCATGTGGCGATCAAACTACGACGTATATATATATCAGTAATACGTAGGCTCTTGTATATAATACTAAACATAAGCAACACTTCGTGGAAACATGCAGAGGGCTGAATATGACTTCACCGAAACCCAAACGTTCCTCCAATGAATCATATTTTTTTGTCGTTTATACCTTACGAGAAATTCTTGTGACTCGCAGGCAGAACGATAAAAGCAGCAACATGGTTTATGCGTCCTCGTATAAGAGGTTTAATTATTCATTAAAACATTAATAAACACATTCTAAACGTACATACTCTAGAAAAGGCAGGACGTGCAAGTTTAGTTTTATGAGACTGCGTGTGTAGAACTGTAGAATCGACTGATTGGAATAATAATACAGTGACGAAGAGTTATGTTCCGAATTTGAAAGAGTAACAAAGTGTCTTATTTAGGATTTAAAAATATGAAAATTGTATGCGATAAATGACAATGTACTCTACAGTTAAATGGGCCAAGCCAAGACTTTCGATAAACATTAAAACGCGTAAGGCGGTGTGCTACGATCTGCATCCAATGATGATGAAATTGAGTTATTTGTCGTTGAATTTATATTTAGAGCATAATTTGTGATTTCTGTCAAAATATCTGTCAACCAGCATATGATGAACCTCGTGCCAAAGGCGGCTTTTGGCTTAGAGAGGTCAAGCTGTATCTAAGAATCCACGTCTTTCATTTCAATAAAATATAGCCTATGTTTCAATCCGGAAAAAGGGCTTCCGAATGGTATAAGTTCATTGAAATTGGTCCAGTAGTTTAGGCGCGATCCGCGAAACAGACAAACTCGATTTTTTGAAATCAGAATCGTTTATTTAGTTTTCCTTTCCCATATCTTTAATTTTAGTTTTGGGCTTTTTTACAGTTTTATAATAGTATAGAACTATAGATAGATAGATGTACTTATTGATTCTGATTATATAACACCATCCATAACCATTTTATGGCAGTTCGTCTCGTAAATCATAATATCGCAAGTATTGTAAGGCCTTTTTACTCTCGTTGTGTAATAGTTTCTACGATATCAGTAGGTAATTAAAAACTGGTTCCGTAACTACTCAGAACAGGAAATGTTAGTTAATAGAATACTTGAATGTCGAGGTTTTAGAATTTATAGTGTAGAATTCATTGTGTGGAAGATTATTATCATCATTCGAGGTACGTATATAATATTTGGGTAATTGACATTAACATAGTTAATAGCAAACCTTTAGCTATGTTGTTTCTTACAATAGGTACAAAATGTTCAAATATAGAAAGGAGACATCGTAGTCTAAAGGCTCGTATTCTGATAAAGAAATCGTTACTCAAGCAGAAATTTGAGTAGAGATTCTCAAACAAAAATGTATGCGTCCGTCCGGATCAGTGCTTTAGAACATAATAACCGTAACGTTCAGTGCGGAGACCATACGGATAGGTCGAATAGGATCACCAAGTGGTGTTTGGATGTCAAGATGCCGGTTCTGTTTTGGTTACAACAGCTTGAGCTATGACGAACACCTTGCAACCTAAACAGTAACAGCTCCATTGGCCTGCTCATATGAACTTACTAAAACAGTGAACAGGTTCGTGAGTTGTTTGCGAACCGCGGCCAGCTATTGACCCACTGACACACAAACAGCGAAGGAAAACCACTCAGTTGCGTTGCGTGTCACAATCCGCTCAGTTACGGTACTATCGAAATTACTTTCATCTACGATGCGATAGCGAGTACTAACATTAATAATTGAGCTTTTAACGAACTTGTAATTGTAGTTGGACGTGAAATTGGAGCATTAAACACCGTAGGTCGTGGACTCGATCATGTAATCGTTCACTAGGGTTTAAGTTTTTAGGTCAGTCCAGCTAGTTATCATAATTATTATTTAGTACCTACTTCTTTATTTTAGATAACAGAGGCCCATAAAGTAAGTAGAGTTTGGAATCTTCTCTTTAAAAAGTATAAAAACACGTAAAATAAGATCGTGAAGCCAGCGTAGTGCCGTATCGTTTACAATCTTTTTACAGCTAAATATATCCCGTTCTTAACGTACTCGTACCATAGGTAGGTATATTTGTATTGCTTTAAATCATTCTACAACAAAAGGACCATTTGGAACTCAATATAGTTGAATGTTGGCGACATTCCAAATGGATGAGCTCTAGTTATTTAGTTTTAAAATAACCACCAGTAGGTATTTTATCCCGTGCTGTTTGCGGTCGCACAGCTGTCTTGACCTGTAAACTGAGAATTTAACTACAAGATTGTCTACAAGCAAGGATTGAATCTATTTATAGTGCCTTATTTGTTACGATTTATGTTACAAGTTTACAGCTTGTGCTATCTTAGATTTTGTTTGTATACGTTGATAGGCGGGGAAGAATTAAAAATACTTTTGACGTACCTAGGTAGGTGCTGATAATTATTTTTAGGTTTTAAATAGTAATAGGTTCAACATCACGCTTAGTTTTAGTTGTTTACAAAACATTTTATCATTCATCGGTCCTTTATTCTGTATATTACAACCTAACCTCATGTAACGAGGAGAGTGCTAAAATATGAATGTGGAAGGCTATAGAGGAAGAGGTAGGCCTAAGAAAAGATGGATGGATTGTGTAAGCGATGATATGCATAGAAGTGGAGTGAACACTGAGATGAGGAATAATAGGGGAGAATGGAAGAAAAGAACATGTTGTGCCGACCCCACCTAGTGGGATAAGGGCAGGAAGAAGAAGAATACCTTAGTACACCTAACCTTTTGTCCGAAATAGTCCGAATGTAATAAAAAATAATCGACCTACCCAACTACCAATATATTTGGGTATCAGGTCGATGTAAAAAATCCATAAAATTAAAGATCCTGTAAAAAACGGAAGGCACTCTGTGTAACAAATACAGGAAGTGAGTGATCTGCTGGAACAAGTCAATCGCCGGTCATAAACAATGCGGATCTAATTTTAGAGGACGCTGGCGAGTGTAATATAGAACGGTTATGTAGGCCAAAGCGCATCATTGCGTAGGTATGTGATTATGGATCAAGTAACGCTTAACATACAATAGACAGGACTATACCTTCTAATCTCTTTCCCCAGAGTTACAGAATTAGGTAGTTGGCTTCTCTTTTCAATAAAAAGTCATGTTAACTTCAACTTCACCTCTTTATTCTACAGACATGGTCTATTCTTTCTGTTTCAAAGTCTTTATATTATTATGTATAAGAATCCCAGTCCGTTTACTCCCCGGTCCCCTTAATACTACCGTCCTAGACTGTAAAACTTAGATATCTACTACTTAAAACTCTTTTTCTTCTCTTTTCTTTCTTTCTTTCTTGGAGACTCTATAAAAAGCTCGACACCTAACCTAACTAAACGATATTAATAAAAGACATCGATATCGATACCTACCACTTTACTGCTATTTTTGTAATAGAATAACGATGTTTTCATGTTTCTCGGTAATCAATGAGCCCCCGGATGGACGGTTTCGGAAAAATAAAAACAAACCTAAACCACGCGTTTCTTTATTTTGTCTAAAAGCAAGCTACATGCCAATTATTATTTCCAGTCGCCTATCTTGCTCGATTTCGGGGAAACACATTGATATTTATAAATCTTTTGCCTCAAAAGACCCCTTAGGATGTTTACCTAGAATCTTTTTTTAATGTACGCCTACGTACTGGAATAAAACACAACCTCCTTTCAAATCTTTAGGACCAGTCGTTTAGGCAGTGCGTTGGGTTGGGTCTTTGTCTTGGGTGTCGCTGGTGACAATTTTAGATGCATTTTGTTACTTAAACTCCACATGGGATTTGATGAACGTAAATGTCCCGTGGACTTATTTAACTGACTTAATGTTAGTAGGTACTCATGTTCAATAATGATACGTTTGTAATAACATTGTATTTGTCACTCTAAAAAACAAATTATAAGGTAAATTTTATATAAAATGTTGTCATCCTTTCTGGATAAATTACAGGAATTTGTTTAAATCAGACAACTTAATATTGGCCAGAAACTTTATAAAAAGTACTACATATTTGATGAATTCAGTCTGTTATTTCCATATAGCTGTGGGTTATAAATATAGTTATAAGGAAATTTTATTGTAGTTAGGTCGGTCTAAAACTTGCAAGTATTTTAGGAATTTATGATATAAGTTAATCCATTTATTGTGATGAAAAAGATGGAACTTTCTTTCATAAATATTCTGAGCCTAGACAGCAATAATTTTGTTAAACATTTTATAACATATCGCAATACAAATAAAATTCATCACCAACGAAGTTGATAAGCAATAAGGATTTAGTGTTGGAACGCGTTGAGGGGTACATGAAATAATTTCACTCCTCCCCTCGCCATTATTTGCTAGTCTCACAGGGGATGGCCTACCCCATCCCCTGTGAGACTAGCAAATAATGGCGAGTCACTTTACGTGACTATAGAGAACACGAAAAGATTAATCGTCCTCGAAATTGGTTTGCCGATTGTCGATTTATAAACGCCACATGTTAGCAATAATCAACTGTCACTAACAAACTCTGTAACCTACTAGTAATTGATATTCTGAATTCAAATAATACGCATAAATTACATTCTGGGATGTTTCTTGCCCTCTTTCTTCTTGTTTTGTTGATTTGCGAAAAGCGAGAATCGAGATACTGAGAATGCTAGTGTGAGAGGGCCTGAGCGGAGGGTGGTAGAGGAATGTCGCTGGAAACACCTGGCTGCGAGACGTAGAAGACAGATAAGATAAGACTGGCATAACAATATGATCGTGATGTGATGACAATGTGTGGTGTGGCCCATGCCCCATGGGCACAAATCCGCAAAATGTTATTAAGTTCACCATTAATTATTATCATCAGGGTATCAACTTTTCAACAATGAAGAAACAAACACTGTACGATATATACGATTCACCTTGTTTCGCGTGCTTCGCGGGTGCAATGACCCCGCACAGCTGTGCGAGTGTGTAGGTACGTAAATAATAGCTCAGACACACAAGCGCACAGTAATGCGGTCTTCTTATTTGTTTCGAAAGAAAATTATTTGTAGGTAGGTGTAGGTAGGTAAGCTACACATGTTCAGGTAACTCGAAGTGCAATTTTTGCAGCCATCGCATCAATCAAACGTGCGCACCTGTAGGGATATTTGTAAAGGCTCTTGCCATACTTAGGATTTGTATTTTTTTTTTAAACACTTTCTTATTATAAAATCATTGATAATAACAGCAGGTTTGTTGTAATAATCTAACTAACGACGATGACGAATTCGAAGCTTGACTGGAAAATGTAAAACTATTGGTAAAAAAAAACGTATGTAGAGCAGCCATTTTTAACTTTGTTTTTTATTCTGAGTTTCTCCAAGACTCTTTTGGTAGGTCTTCTCATCCAGTGATTGCTACATTTGCAAGCTAACATTTCTAACATAGGGCGACGATTATCTGCGACCTCCATTACGCTTAGGAAGTAGGTAGTCTTTGTTTACCCGCTTATTATACAAGAGTCAAAGCGTCAATAAAAAAATGTATCATTCGGCTACCGAAATAGGGCCCAGTTCCCCCGATCGCTACGATTTTTTCATTCAACAAAAACTGTTTTGAAAGTCAATTCGTGATGTGGTGAATCTAAATGCATTGCCAACGGATGTTAGATATGGGTCAATGTCCATACAGCTATAATATCTTCAGTAGCATATTTAAAATAAGTACAAGTTTTTACCTAATGACGGCGTACCTAATAACTCATCAAAAAAACCGGGCTACGGAACAAGAACAATCAATGCCCGTCCACCTTGCTGAGTAAAATTATCTTTGACGTCATTACCAACTACACTTCACGGTAGCATAAAAATAACTGAAGATATTATTAGTATCACAGTTTAACCAGTTAGGTTGACGTCACGTCGACGACGTGGAGGGAGACTACCTAATGTAGTGCTTCTTAAACTTTTACGATAAAATTCAAAACCTTTCGTTTTTATTAATTATCAAGAAGCTCTGGCTTGCCATTTAAATATTTTTCTTGTGTTGCAGGTAGTTCATTAGTAAAACCACAGACATGAGTGCGAATAGGGGCAGTCATTCGCATCAAGCTGGATAACTTATCACAAGTAAGTTTATTAGCTCTACCATTCATTTTTGAGTTTTACTTGTAATATTATAGTCGATTAACCTATTATGACTTCGAGAACAGAGATCGATCTATTGAGAAGGCAAATTTACGCATCCGATACTCAGATCAATATTTAGGACGATATTCAACACGCTGGAAAATAAAATACGCCCTTAGCAACGCTTCTAAGAAGGAGTAGGAGTCTTGTTTCTGATAATATGCTTTCAAATTAGATTATGTTTAAAAGGTCGATTCGCTGGGCTGTTTTTGTGGCGGTAGAGCATCGGGACGGGATCAATAATTTTCATACTGACTCTACTATCTTCGGTCGTGCAAAAAGTTTCTGTGAACAACAGTTACAGAGCCTGGCAAAAAATTATAATTTCGAAAAAAATAGGTTATTAGGTACGATCCCTATCCTCATTTCTCGTGTAAATGAATGAACACAAAAGGACAAGGGCCTTCTCTTCCCAAGAAGCCTGATACAATTAAAAAAAATTAAGACTTCTCGAATATACCGAATGGGTGTGGCGTGGCTCTGTAGTATGACGGAATGGAAATAAGATCTAAGTTGGTAGTGGTACTCCAACTTGGAATCCTTGTAAGTGCGCCGCGTAATAGCATCTTGAAACGGATGAATGCGCCTATGTTATTGTAACCTGAAGGCTGAGCTTGAGGGCAGGGCACGGTTTCCTATTGGTAATTGGTATAGGTACTTGTGTTATTGGATTCCTCTAAGATTTCCGCTTAGATAAAACACCACAGCTGAATCTAAATATTTATAACACTTCTTTTGTAAATAATATAAGTATTATGTTAAAGTACCCAAGAGCGATAGAGCTCGGAAAATATGTAGGTTATTACTTCATTATTTGTATCTAAAGGTAAATAAACGGTAACACGTACCTACGTAGATTTGAACAGCCTGCTTCGAAGTTACAGAGGTGGTAGGTAGGTTAGTACACCTAGTTATAATTTTCCGCATTATTCATATCTAAACATATTATACCTAAATGCCTGGGTCAATAAATTAGATGTCATTACCCCCCATTCTCAGACGTCACGCAGCACAGGTGACATTGACCTTTCATAGAGTCATGAAATAGGCTGGGACAGTCATCGTTCTTTCAGTTCTCAGTTAAGTTCTTTGATGCAATTGAGCTAATAATGTCTAGGTTATGAACCTAGGCTACAATAGGTAAGTATACTTATAATACATATTACCTACCAACCAACAGTACCTAACTATGAATAAGACATCGATGCGTCATCATTAAATAACACAGTAACTTCTCGGCTTATATTTCGCGTCTGGTAGAGATGAGATTCTCATTTTAATATAGAACTGTGCTATGAACGTTAGTCAATGCGGTTTTTTTTATTTATAAAACTTAGGATTAGGTAGGTACATACCTGCTATAGTTTGAGTTAGTTAAATTTTTCCTTAGGTACACGTAATATGTACAGTACTGTACTGTACTGTGCTTGTGCTAATATGCTGTGCTTATGTTTACACTTGCACCAAAATAATCTTTAATCTTTATGTAGTGGAACCGAAATTGGGCGTTTACATTTCGACAGAAGACAATAAAAATAAACAAAACAAGAGTATTCATGTTCAACAAGTCCGTCGATTGGGGTAACAACAACAAACTCCTAACAAAGTAGAATATATCGGAACAGAAATAAATTATGTCGTCACGATGATAAGTAGATTTGTCTGTTGTGGTCATGTACCTAGTCAGGTATATAGGGTAGGTATGTCTAACATTACAAGTACCTACCTATACCTACCTACAAATATATGTATCTATAAGTTCAAAGGTAATCAAATATACTACATCGAGGTAGTTTCCTTTCCACGTATGTAGTTAGGTACCTATACCTTCCAGCCAGTTCCATCGGAGTTTGCGCTGTTGCGTTTATAAATAGCATTTGCAAGGGCTCAACGCATCCCATTCGTCAACGGACAGAGGGCTTGCTGCAATCGATAGAGGGTTGCTACGAGACAGTTTCCCGGCCGAGAGGAAACCTCGCTGTTATCAGTATTGGCTCAACCTCCGTTGCTATAACACGTATTGACATCCGTTTAAATAAATTGCAGCAGAATAACGTCCTCGCATAACATTTTGCAACGCGCCACGTCTTTGTCTTACCTACTGCTTTCTCAACTTCAAGACGATCATAATGGATGGCTATCAAAAACATAATAAAACAAAATATACCTAGGCACATCTATTAATTTGTAAGGTTTCTGTAGGTACGAAATGAAGTAATTTGGCCTATTCAATTTCGAAGTGTACCTAATCCACTAACCGGAAAAGGTCTATTGTTTCAGTTTGCGTCGATTTTTTCGTGACACGGTAACCGAGAAAGTTTTCCATGAGTAAATAGCGAAGTTTCGAACCTTTTGTTAAATTCTTTGTTTGGCGAGGCACCTCGATATGATTTATTTGTTTTCTAAACTTGTTAGCTCTAAAACGATAGCTTTTTTTGTGGTTTCAGTTCATGATTAGAATTAAGTTAGTTTAGGAAAATAAAACAACAGAAGTGAAGGAGCACTGTAGTAACGAAGTTTTACTTACACAAATATATTTTACACCTTATTATGTAAATTAGGTGTAAAATATACCTGCATGAGGTAGTATGCACAATGGTACATATAAGTAGTTACACATAGGTGAATTTAATGCTTGCGTGCGAGGGGGCAAAGCACGCTCAAGGGCAGCCCGTGGCCAACGAACCTGACTGACACATCTACATCAAGTTTATCGGACATTGACACGATCGGCGAAGGTACTTTTATTTTTGTTACCATGAATCTGTCCTGTCTGTAGGCTGACACGTCTAGGCGTACGTGCCTGTTGTGTGTGTACAGTGCGTACTTAGGAACCTACACTACCTACCTGGTTTAATTTTCGATATAAGTGTTAGGTATGTACATAATGAAATTATCTTGTTGCAGGTAAATACAACTGAAGAACAGCAGTCCGTAGCATGGACGTAACCTTTAACAATGTCCTGGAAGGCAAAGTGCGCCAGTACTTCCTCGGTGTACCCAAGCCGGCTGTTGGTGTGGAGGGCGCCGGGCAGGGTGCGTGTCCGGCGGGCGCGCCCCCGGAAGAGGGGGCTCCGGCGCAGTCCGGTGCACCTGCACCCACGTCACGTCCTCCCTCGGCGGCCGCAGCGCCACCTGCATCGCCACCCACCCTGCCACCGCGACCTCCCACAGATCCTATGGAGCCTGAGCCACACATCATCCACAAGGCCACGGTGATGCGCGAGGCGGCCGAGAAGCGGCGCGAGCTGCCCGACCTCGATGACGAGGAGGCCGGCGGTGCACTCTCCCCGCCCTCGCACATCATCCGCAAGCCGATGCCTTCGCCCGCCACGGCTCCCGCCGCCCCCTGCCCCTCTCCAGCGCGACCCGCTTCTCCTGCGCCGCCCCAACCACCGCCAGTGCGCGATGACCAGGAGCCCGCTGGACAGTTCCGTCCGCCGACGCATCGCTTGCAGACGCCCACCGCCAGACCTCCGGACCCCTACGCTCCGAGTCGGCCCCCAGATCCTTACTCATCTTCCCGACCGCCGGACCAGTACGGCAGATATCATTACGAAGCGACCGTTGCGGACGGCGGAAGGACGTCCAACGGACCGATAGCGTCGCCTCAGCCCTCGGTGCCAGCGCGTCACAGTCCGCTGACGTACTCCAGGATCTCCAGCTCGATCGGGTCTGTCCCCCAGCACGCGGTTTCCAGACTTAGAGAAAGTACAGCTCAAAGTCCCCCCTCGCAGCGCTACGCGATGCCGCCGGTGCAGCCACCTCCACCGCACAACGATCGCGTTCCGCCGATTCATCACCCACAATCAACACCACCCACTCAGAGGCTCTCATCTACTAACGCGAGGTCGTCGCACGCTTACCCACCGTTGCAGCAACGTCGCGAGACGTCTCCGTACGCTCGGATGAATTCGCATTACGATAGGCAGCCGTCGGTCCCTACGCGGAAGTATGACCCGCAGCAGGCGTATTCTGGTTATCGACCCTCACCGACTGCACCCCAAATACTGTCAAACCATCGAGTAGATATCATGCAGCAGCAAATACAATATAAACAAGCCGCCATTGACGCTCTAACAGCAGAATATTCGGCAAGAGTAGCCGGGCGTGCAGCTCCATCGCATGCCCCGCCGGCGGCATCTGAGCCCGTGCGCATCCCTCCGAGAATAGATTATCCGTCGGTTAATAGAAGTGGAGATTCTCGAAGTGGATATCACTATCCAACGCCGTCGACATCTTCTCGATATGTTTCAAATGTACCGTCAATTTCAGCTCCAAACTCGACGTTGCAGGCAAGGACTCCACATCGTATGGCAGCTGCACCAAAACCGAATTATAGTTACTCGGCATCGCCTTCAGTTCTAACTTCGCCAGCTAGATCGACCGTTAAACCAGGATACCCAAACCAAAAAGCGAAACCGACTGTTTCTGTAACTAGTCTTTACAACGAAATTAAAAGTAAACGTGAACCGTCAGCGCCGGTGAATCAGAGCAAGCAGAAACGAGAGTCGCCTTTAGATTTATCCGTGAAGACAGTTAAAAACTCAGCGGATTCCTCAACCACTCAAGATGATGCAGTAGATTCAGCTTCCGCCGAGAACAAAGTATTACCTTTGCAACCTCGCCCTTCATCTATAACCGGTCGGCACCCACACATGGCAGCTGTTGGATTTGCAGCTTCTCACAAAGTTGATTTTGCACCGAATTTTAACCAATATGGAGAAAGAACCGCAAGTCAAGGTTATAGCTCCGCACCAC
Organism: Eulithis prunata; assembly: GCA_918843925.1. Taxonomy (NCBI): domain Eukaryota; kingdom Metazoa; phylum Arthropoda; class Insecta; order Lepidoptera; family Geometridae; genus Eulithis; species Eulithis prunata. Next base: position 2,341,887 of record OU974017.1, read on the forward strand.
AACAGAGTCATCCACAGGTGCGATACAATGGAGCTTATGATACTCGGCGTTCGGTTCCTGAAACGTATTCTGTAGAATCTCCTCATCCAGTTTATCATGAACGTAGCAAATATGGCATTCCAGTTTCTAGGCCTGCATTTGTTCCTGAAATAGATCTCACAAGGCCAGTTGCTGACCAGCGCCATCCTGACAGAATTCGTGACGATAGAAATTTTTTGATTGAAGAAAGAAAACGACCTTCCTGTCCAATTGTCAGTAACATTCCTGAGAAAATGGTTCGATATGAAACGTGGTCTTCAGACAGTCGGATAGAACAACGAATGAGCCCATCGGCACGAGAGCAACACGAGTTGATGAATCAACCCGTTTACAGTTACACTAGCCATAAACAATTAGAGGCTTTCCAGAACGAGCAAAAGGCAAAGCTTTTTTCATCATCTAGTATGTATCGTCAAAATCATCCGCAAGGGCTTCACCGTTATCCTAGTAACGTGTACCCGGCCGAATTAAATTCTCGTGACGTACCGACGAACGAATATCATCCACACTATCCCGATAGATCTCATCCTTTGAGTAGTCGGCATCATGTTATTCAAAAGGCTTCGAGCCAAATGAGAGATAAAGATGTACACCTACATCACATAGATCCTCATAGTAGAGTTCCTGCAAAGCAAAGTGTTTTAAGTATTTTAAGGAATAGTTTGGAGACGAAACAGACTGGGTTTGTTGACCCAGCGAGGTCTGTGAAACCAGATATAATTGTTATAGATGATGCAGATGATCCGATTATAGACATAACGAAAGAAAATGACCAAGACACAAGTATCCCTAAAACCTTCCACAACCATTTACCGGGACCCGCTTCTCCAAACTTTGGCAACCATATTCAAATGCCGAAAGCAGTGGACTCCATCCTCCAAGATTCGGAATACCAACCAATTGAAAATCCTGAAGTAAAAGTAAAGTCTCCGGAAAATGATGTTGCGTCCAGAATTAGAACAAAGGCAGAGCTTAAATCAATGCCACCATCACAAGACAATACGATGAGGGCGGAAATAAAGCAAGATTTTTCATTAGAAGGTGAAAAACAAGTCAAATTACTTCCTAAATCACAAAAGCAGCATCTTTTCAATCGTATTAGAGAAGATCTCAGATTAGAATCTGTGATCAAAATAGAAAAATCATCCGAAATAATGATTCCCGAAGTAAAGTCGGAGCCAATGAATATTGAAGAAATTGAGAGGGATGCAGTAATTCCGATCAAAATGGAAGATACTGAAAGTTTTGATTCGCAATCTTATGAACCTGAAGATTCAGATTGGGCAAGTGCTTGTGATAACTTTATGGAACAACTTAAAACCAGCACACCCAAAAAGAAAACGTTAAAACGACAATTGGAAATTGTAGACAATGAAAAAGAACCCCAAGCTAACCAGGCACCAAAATCCAACGCCATAGAACTTACGGCACCAAAACGGTTGTCTGAAGTTGATCTCCCAACAGTTTCTTTTAATCCTTCTGATATCATTATAAAGCAGGAACCCACGGATGAAGTTACAAATGAAGATTTGCTAGCCTCAACATCACTCCCAGAAAGTGAAGTACAAAAGATAGAAGACACAATTGAAATTAACAAGAAAACTGACCCAGAAGTTTCAATCGATAAAAAACTAGAGAATAATAAAAAACATGATTCTGAGAAAACTATTAAAACCAAGCAAAAAGCTAAGTCTAAATTACTTACATCCTCTGTTAAAAAAGAGACAAGAGTAAATAAGGACAAAGTTGTGAGGGAAGGAAAAAACATCAAAGGAAAGGTAGCAAAAGATATAAAGAGTATTAAAGAAAAGAAGGAATATAAACTGAACGCTTACGAAAAACAAGAAGAAACAGAAGAAAGCAAGGAGAAAGCCGTGATAAAAACTGTGATAAAAGAAGAGCAAGAATCAACAGATGATGATGAACCATTAATTAAAAGTAAAATACTAAAAGAGAGAGAAGAAAGCGATCGCCTTAAATATCAACTTTTGAAAGATTTTACTGAAAAATCTGCGTATGTTAAACTTGAGTGTTGTGATGTTGATGTAAATAAAAATAATAGAAAGTCATTAGACTCTGTGACTAAAGAAAAGGAAGAAATTAAACCAATTAAGGGAAAATTAACAAAACAATTATCACGATCTAAAAGCAAATCGCTTTCTATGGATAACAACAAAAATGAGAAAAAAGAGGTCGAATCAAGTTCAGAAAGTGATGAAGATCTTTGTGTGGCGAGTAGACTTAGAATACGTAAGAGCGTCAAGAGTGAAGAAAAAAAATCTACTCTAAATGTAAAAACACCGGGAAAATCTTCACCTACCAAAAAAGTTGACATCAGTAGCGCTAGCAATAGTTCCACGCCTATAAGGAAACCTGGTTTTGGTGATGGTTCCGATTTCCATCCAGGATGGGAGGAAGAATTATTTAGATTCAAGCGATCTCTTCGTATGCCTACAAGACTTATTGCAATACCCCGCGGACGAGCTGCAGGACCATTTATGCGCGGATCAGGGGCATTTTTTACTCGAGGCACCACATCTCTTCCGGATTTGGATCCAGTTCCTCTTTCACCAGCTCCATCATCCGCACCGTCTGCTGCCACTGATGATCTGTACACAAGGCGACCTGACAAGCTTATAGTCGACAGTGACATGGATTCTAATTCTAGTTACTCAGCTCCTAATAGATTACATTATGATTCGGAAGCATCAACATCTACAATAACATCGTCAACAAAGGCTAAAAAGAAAGAAAATTCTATTGTCGATGTTCTTATTAAAAAATGTGGCAAGAAAGACGATTTAAAACGTAAAACAAAGGAACGAGAAGAGAAAACTCCGAAAATAATAGCAAAGTCTTCTTCAGAATTATTACAAACACCTAGTTTAGGACTCGTTAAGAATAACATCAAGGGAAATTTAGTTGCTCAGAAAGAAAAACTAGAAGATATTTTCTATTTAGGTGCTTTTAGGAAAGAAACCGTAACTGCATACAGAAATGATTTTCTACACAATACAGATGGCCTTCTTGGCGCTACCGAAGAATTTACGCCCGTAGTTCTGAAATCAAGAACAAGAACTGAAAGCAGGATTATCAAGCAACGTGCCACTATCAAAGAAGTGTTTGGCGATGAACGGCCAGCGTCTGCACCTCCTACGTCTTGCAGAGATGAGCATTACTCTAGCGAAAAGGAAGATCCTGTGGTCGTTAAGAAAGAACCCGAAGAAAATAAGCCTAAATCAAAACCCAAGAAAATTGTTAAGGAAAAAGGAAAAATTCTCCGAAGATCTAGCTCAATTAGAGATGGACTCCGAAGTACTAAACTACTAAAACGCAATGACGCTAAGGGTCGTCTTATGCGTATGAAAAAACGAAATAGTTTAATGATATCGATGAATAACAAGAGAATGAAAGAAGTTTCTAGTAATAAAAGTAAAAATGAGAACAGCCTATCAATCAACAATGACGCAAAAACAAAACCAAAGGAAGAAAACGGTTCTCCTGTATCCGTCGAAGGAGGCAGCGAAGTAAAAAAGCGTTTCAGGCGTCTGTTTGGCAGACGCAAGTTTAGTTCTGGATTTGATTACATTCGAAAGAAGAAGAAAATAAGTCGTAGTAATGACCAAGTTGCAAAAGTTCGAAGACCAGTAGTCAAACCGAGTCCTGAGTCCGTAATTGACATCCAAAAAGAGATCAAAGGCTGGTTCATCAACAAAAGCATCGGGGAAACTCATCTCCATCGAGCTGCCAGACTTGGATACACGGTAAGAATAATTATGATCTTCCTACCAACTAACCCCATTACGGTATCTTGTAGTTGACTCTCCTAAAATAGCTAAGGCATTAAGAAAGATAATCAATCATCAATCATCATCATCAATCATCAATATATATAAAACTCTTTTGAAGCTGACATAGAATCAACGCACAGCCTAAACTATAAGTCCTAGAGGTATGAAATTTGGAGGGTAGTATCCTTATATAGTGTAGGGGTGCACTAAGAAAGGAATTTTGAAAAGTCACACTCTAACGCGAGCAACGCCGCGGGCGACGGCTAGTGCCTAATAAGATACTATAGTAAATGTGTCATAATAGGCAAACAGATTACTTCAGCTTCTTTAATTTAAAATATGATAGTAATTTATATCTATCTTTCAAGGATTGCGTGGCGTACTGCTTGGAGAAAATGGAAGCGGATCCATCGGCGAAAGACAATGCCGGTTTTACTCCTCTGCATGTTGCTTCTGCCAAGGGCCATGTCAGGATAGCTCGTCTGCTACTGCAATACGGCGCGAATGTTTCCGCTGCTGCCCAAGGAGGGATTAGGTAAGTGTACAAGCATTCATAATATTTGACATAATATCTTTGTGTATTCTAAAACGCGTCTGTTTCGGATCCACAAACCATTATGATCGATATTTTCTCTGAATTTTACTGTCTTATGAAAAAATAACGTTGATCATTATTGACATCGTACTTAGTAGCTTCTCAAGGTTGAGACGGGTTTATTATGGGTGAGAATTTCCTGATTTTATACGTCTCTCAACTTTTGAGAGACTAAAGTTAAGACTAAAGACCGTTAATTTTCATTCTCTGAGTTAGTAAGTAATCCTTAATAAAATATTGTTAAATTTGAATTCCAGACCTCTACATGAAGCTAGCGAGAACTGCCACGTGGAAATGATGCGGCTGCTGCTATCGTACGGCGCCGACCCTCTGCTCGGAACATACGCTGGGCAGACACCTGAGGAACTGACTGAAGGTTCAGCGGCGAGGCTGCTACAGTTACACATTGCAGACGTGCAGGGCCGAGCTGTAGAGCCATGGACGTTCCCACCACCAGCCACAATAATCGGTAAGATATCGATAATATTGAATGAAATCTTTGGGTAAAAGAGGGTTGACTCACGCCGTAACGGGAATGGGTACAAATATGTAATGAACTTACCATCCAGTAAGCAAAGGGAATATTATTACGAAACGCTAAAACCCGGCTAATGAAGTGTAATATAAAATAATAGCTTGAGACATTCCACTGATGTTGTGGCGTAGTTTACGGTTATGGTATCAATTTGTGCCGCTAAAACGGTAACTAGCTCACTGGCTTGACTTTCCAGGTTAAAAGATTACGCTTTATATAGCAATAATAACAGTAGTACCTAGCAAGTAAAATTACGATCCGCGTTTTACTTATCTCGGTACCCTTGTACTAAAAGTCCTCTAAAGCTATGTTTTGTAAACATCAACACCAAAGTTTCTATAAGAACTTTAGAAACTTTAAAAGCCATTATGATACGAGTGTAATGAAATAATTTAATGGCCTTAGAAATGTCTTGGGAGTCTCGAATCCGTACTTACGTTTGCAGATCAAGACGAGCTCGGCTACGACCCGCTGTGCTCGCCTCCACCTGCGTCCCCACTCCCGCCGCCTGACTCTACGATAGAGATACAATGCACGGAGGCACCGCTGCCGCCTTTCTACAGCCTGAGGGCAGGGCCAGGCCAGCCGGCTGATGGCCTGTGGTGCTTGCTGCAGGACATTACTAACTTACTGCAGGTAAAACAACATTTCTACTGATATTGCCTGTTGTTGGAAGTAATACCTTGGACAACCTTGCCAAACTAAACTGAACTTTTATAAGTAGTACAGTTTGAGGACAGTATAGCTGCGCGCGACGAGGCAACGCTTCAGTCGTGTTGCAGTCGTCTACCGTGTAAATTGAACTTGTTACTGTATCTACTTATTTAACGGTGAACCGGCCTTTAGCAAGTGGTATTTTTTGTATCAGTTACTTTCACATGTATTACGAATACAGAACAAGGAAAACTAAGAATTTCTGAAACTGAATAGTATGAATGTACTGAAAATGGATTGTTTTATGTAAACAAGGATTATGACTAGAAACCCATGAGCAATAGTAATTCAAATGACGCACCAAATCTCTGCTCGAAGAAAAGTGTGTGTGTAAGCAGTACGAGATTATAGCCTCAGTAAAATCTCGAATAGAAAATATTGAATCGGTCTAGTGATTCGTTATAAACTAATTTCAAACTTAGAAAAACTATAAGAGCCTCAAAGTGTGTTGTTACATCTTTCCATTTTTTTAGATCAAAACTTTTCATTTCAGATAAAATCAAAAGACAGCTTATTGAAGCAAATCCACTGCGGGTCCGGTTCTCCCAAAGAGCTTTTGCGGGAAATTCGTACGCAAGAGTTCTTAGAACGAGCACAGTGCAACCAACTGCTCGGCGCCGGCGAGAAAGTCAACGTCAGGGCCTCCAAAGTGTCCCTGGTCAGGGTCACCGACAAACTACGGCAACTGCTCAAGATTGAAACTGTTTTGGTGAGCTGACATTGCGGAAAAGAACCGGAAACAGTGCAAAACAAAATACAGAACGAGAATTGAGTTCGTGTCGACATCCGATGCGGGAAATATTCAATTATAGTTGAGGAGAGTAATGGATTGAGGACGGCTCAATAATCGAGATCTTGAAAACTGGCTCGACTGATTATTGTAATTAACATGTATCTCATTATGAACAATATAAAATGAATATTCATATAAGAGACTGTGTAATTTAAGTGAAGGCAGCAATTGCATAATCAATGTATTAGTATTTATTTATTGAATTCTTGATTAGTTGCGTTCGAACAAGCCGCTTGTAAATATTGTAAATAATCTGTCGGTGTACCTTTGTTAGGAGCATGCATATGTGAGTGGTAGACAGACACCTGTGTGATGATTTACCACTGGCCAAAAGGTACATTGTGCAGTTTGTGCATCGCATAAGTGTCGCTTTCATTGTGTAATATTTAATGGGTGCTATTTAACAATGGTGAATGGTGCGCCTAGTTATCGTTATGGATGGCCACTTAGATGTTATTATTTGTAGTAAATGTAGAAACTAGGATAATACGAGATGTAGTTACCACTATTTATAATAAAGCATTGGCATAATCTTTTAATGTGTGTGCAATAGTATACGTGCGTGGAATTTGAATGTTAGTTTACGATAGTTTAAAAATAAATAATACGTAGGGTAGGTACGTTTGACAGGGTTGGTAAGCCTTATCGCATGGGTATTGCACTTTAGTCAACAAAGAGAGTGCAATAGATTGTTAAATGAATGCTCCCCTAATTTATATTTCAATCAGATCCCGATCGGTGGCTCAAGTTGAATAACGGATACAGAGGTTGTGGGTTCGAATCGCTTGCTCGCAAACGGATTTACGATATTTTGTATGAATATCTACATAGATTTTTCAATTCACAGTCATTTTTCACGATCGATACATCACTGTTATCATTATAAGTAAAAAATCACGTAAATTGTTTTGAGATTATGCTAGTAACTTCATTTAATTTACGATTTTTATGTTAATTGTTATCAATATTATCAAAATATTGAGTTCATTATTTTATTGACCAATTTATTTACCTGTAAATTAGTTGTTTTTATTTATACAATTCTGTATGATATTAGGAAATTTATTCACTCATATTTTAAGCATATCTCAAATAGTATATAATAATGAAAATAGAAATACTTACAAATAAATTATTTTGGATTTAATGTAACAAGTCAAAACCTAAAGTAAAGATTTTAGTTTTCATCAAAATTAGATATCAAAATAATGTATTTTTGAAACGTTTTAGCTGTTAAAATCAAAATTGCTAGGTAATGATAAAACCTGTTCTTTGAGACCAAGTTCCGCCCTAAATTCTATTTTTTTTGAGAAAAAAAAAGAAACGGATAAGTACATTTTTTAAACTGTGATGAATTAAATTAACCTAGGAGAAACTTGAATGGAAAGGAATGAAAATTAGGAACGATTTGTAGTACCTACGTATAATATAACTAACCATTTAGAGATAAGTACCTATACCTACTACATACTTACCTAATATTCTGATGGAAATAAAATTGTAAAAATTCGTTTAGATAATAATTACAGTGTAATTTATAAGTATTATTATAGCTATTGAATCATTTTCTTGTTGATAACTTGAGAATAATAAAAATGTGATCAACTGCTTGACTTTTTTTTGTTCCATACTTTGGAAAATAAATCACTTTGGTTTGGAATCCAGAGTGACTTATTTTAGTGACGCCTCCGCCCGTAGACGGGTTAAACCATTCTGCAAGATGGTAGGTACCTACAGTGTACCATAACATCTTGCTTGCTAGTTCTATTTAATTACCTAGGTAGGTACCTAATGAAAGTAGATAACAATTTTTTTTATGTGTAGTGGCACCCAATGCTCTGCAGCTGAAAGCTCTACTGTATGTAGGTACCTAAGATAGGTAAGTAGGTAGGTACCTAACAAGTTTCATTCTGCTGTTTTTCAAGCATTCCCTCTATTGTGGTCCAAAAAATCTGCGAAAATGAATTTTACCTGGTGTTTTTGAGTTGTGTTTTGTTCAGCACAAGTCTTACTCAACGGTCGGTTGTAGGTAGGTAGTGTAGTAGGTATCCTACCTACCTCGGATCTCTTGTTGTCAATGAGTATTTTTTCTAAGGTCCGGACTGATGTGATCCTTCCACCAACTGCCGCACCGCCGCCGGCGCCGCCCTTGTTTCAGTCACATACAATGACACAAACAACTTTTTTCGTATTCTCTTTGCAAACCACAGACCTCTGAGCATTTAACATTTAACCACTACGTTATTCGTTCGACCGTGGTAGCGTGGCTTAGAGGATAGAAAACAGCGAGCTTGTCTGTCTGATAGTTTGGAATCACGGGGTCGGGCGGGTTATAGAACATTGTAACAGTGTTTTTACTGATTTTATTTTCAATTACATATTATTTGTTTTGTTTATTTCAACGTTTTGTATGTTGGTAGCATGAAAAGTTTTGTCAGATATATTATGTCAATGTCAGATGTCAGAGTGAGAGAAGAGCGCGAGACACTGCAAAGGCCATAGACAAGAATTGAATTGAAGAGTGAAGGCGCGAGCTCGACTCTTACCCGCATCTCGTCTAAAAAGTAAGCACAATCCCTCTCATTACGATATAGCTTGGATTTATCGAGGGTTTAGAGTTAGACCCGGCCTAATGAGAGGGAACTACATGGTATCCAGACTTCTGGAGGCCATATAGTCCCCGGCATAAAGTTTGTCATCGACCGATGATTTTCGTAATAATTTACAAAACAAAAGCAATATTTTTTAGGTATGTTGGTAGAAGTGTAACGAGAATTGAAGTCCATAGATATAGTAAGTACTAAGGAAGTAATCACCGACAAATCATCTTGTTTATCTGTGGAAAAATGGTCAACAATTAAAAAAAAATGTTAAAAATAAATGCAAAGAAAAGAAAGAAGAAGAAACAAAAGGGCGAGGCGTTTTCTTTGGCGTTTTCGTTTGGTGTTTATTTGTTTGTTCTCTTTTCTTTTATTTCTAAATAAATGAGAAAGGGTCGTACGTAATGAACTTTATTTGAGGTAGGTAGGTCCATCCTATTTAATTTATAAAGTGTTCTACTTTGAAAAATATAATATCGTTTGTTTGTCATCCAGGATCAACGCATGATGAGGTTTTCATTGTTGGTGCTAACGGTTGCGAGTGTGAGGTCCCAAGCGCTGGAAACCTCCGGTCCATACAACCCAGGCTTTCCTCAGCAACAGTATCCCAGCAGCACACAAAATGGTACCCAGTATCGTCCAAACCAACAAATACCGTACGGAAGTTTCCCTGTAAACGGTAACGATTTCAACAATTCGCCGCAGAGCTCCTTCTACCAGGACAGTGTCTACAACACGGACAATTATGGTGAGAATGACAATGAAGTCGACCCTCAAAACTCAGCCACTTACTATGCCGGCTTAGACTACGATGAGAGGTACAGGTGCCCCCCAAACTGGATTCGCTACAGGGAAGCTTGCTACCGCTTTACGAAGTCGCCTGACAGGCCGCGGAATGAAGCCCGTAAGATATGTCAAGCATATGAAGCAGATTTAGCATCTGTAAATAATCCGGAAGAACATGGGTTTATTATAACTAGTCTCATGAAACTAGATCCACAAAAAGGTTCATGGTACATAGGAGCTCACCAGCAGAGTCCTGGACACTGGGTAAATGATGCTGATGGCTCTCAGTTGTCGGGGTTGGAAAATGCTTTCTTTGCTGATCGGCAATCTACTTATACAAATTACAATTTGCTACCTTCAGATTACTTGGTGTACAGATTTTCTCACGAGCAAGGCAGGTGGGGTTTAGCGGCTGTAGATGGCACCCAATACTATCATTTTATCTGTGAAGGTCAAACTCAGAGATTGCACTACCTTATTGAGGAGCAGAGATCGTTCACCTATGGTTTAGACACATATGATCCTGAAAGAATTCCAAGAGGTCCATACTTCATCAAGGAGCCTGTTGATACTGTCTATGATCCCTTGAAGAATCATCCTGTGCAATTGATTTGTATAGCTGGAGGTTATCCTGCTCCCGTCTACAAATGGTACAGAGAAGATTACCAAGTAGATAGTCCGGTGTACACGGAAATAGACCCTTTGGTTGACACAAGGTTTATCCTTAGTGGTGGGACTCTAATGATCTTCAGCCCGGACACTGATAAAGACAATGTCAAGTACCATTGCACAGCAACCAACAAGTTTGGAACTATTCGCTCTGAGTCAGTTCGCTTATCGTTTGGCTTCATCAGGGAATTCAATCAAAAGAGACCAATTGAAAATGGCAAAGAATATTGGGGAAAAGTAATTTACTGTGATCCACCTTCATACTATCCTGCAGTTCACTTCTTATGGGCCCGAAACTACTTCCCTAATCTTGTAGAAGAAGATAAACGTGTTTTTGTATCACATGATGGTGGCCTTTACTTTTCAGCTTTGGAAACTATTGACAGAGGAAACTACAGTTGCAATGTGATGAGTAGAGTTTCTGATGCTGGTAGAAATGGGCCCTTCTTTGACCTAAAAGTATACCCAAACTCTGATTACCAACATCTGAAGTTTCCAAATAACTTCCCCAAACTTTTCCCAGAAGCTCCCACCGTGGGACAGGAAGTGAGATTAGAATGTGTATCATTTGGTTACCCAGTACCTTCTTATAATTGGACCAGGAAAAATGACCAGCTACCTAGGAAAGCGCGGTTAAGCCATTACAATAGAGTTATGACAATAAGTAACGTCGGAGTTGAAGATGAGGGGGAGTACATATGTGATGTTCGCAATGACCGAGCTCATATTTTCAATAGCGTCTTCCTAAAAGTTCAAGCTGAGCCGAACTTTACTATTCCACTGACAGACAAGCACATGGATAACAAAGGTGAGCTGCATTGGAACTGTGAAGCTTTCGGGATACCTGATGTCAACTACACGTGGTGGAAAAATGGGCAGAAGATGTCTATGAAGACCTTGGAACCTGACGATAGAGACCGATATATTATTCAAGATAATGTTCTAATAATGAAGTACTTAGACCCAACCAGGGACCCTGGCATGTACCAGTGCGAAGCTAAGAACCAACTCAAATCTAGCTTCTCAAGTGGACAACTTCGTGTTTTATCTCTAAAGCCGTCATTCAAAAAGCGGCCACTCGAATCTGAGACTTATGGATCTGAAGGAGGGAATGTAACTCTTAGATGTAACCCGGAAGCCGCTCCCAGGCCAACATTTACTTGGAAAAAAGACAACGTCGTCATAGGCGCTGGTGGGAAGCGGTTTATTACAGAAACCGGCAACCTAATCGTTCGGCAGCTATCGAGAGATGACGAAGGAGTTTATACGTGCGCCGCTAAAAACAAATACGGTTCCGACGAAAGCAGAGGTCGCCTATTAGTACTACGCGCTCCGCGATTCCTCGAAAGACTACCTCCGCGAATCACAACTCAAGTGGGGCAGGTTATCTTCCTCCATTGCAATGCTGAGGTGGACCCAGTTTTGGACACAGCATATCTGTGGAGTCACAACGGGATACGCATGAAGGAGGCGGCAGATCTGTACGCCGACAAGAGAATCAAAATAGATGGCGGTGAGCTGACTATTATCAACGTGAGTCTGTCGGACGTTGGAGACTACGAATGCATTGTGAAGTCAGCTATTGGACGAATATCGTCGCACACGCAATTGCGCATTGAAGGACCACCCGGCCCGGCTGGCGGCTTGCAAGTTCAGAATATCCAACGTTCACAAGTGACTCTCGAATGGACCGACAGCAATTCAAATGGTCGCCCTATTACAGGCTACATTATAACTGGTCGGACTCACTGGAACTCCACTTGGACTGTGCTCACGGAAAACGTGCCGAACGTAGGTGAGATCGATCGGTATAACGGGCGCAAACGATCTGTTATAAACACCGCACTTATGCCGTGGTCCGTGTACGAGTTCCGAGTTCAAGCTGTGAATGTGTTGGGCGCGGGTGAGCCGTCTGCACCCAGTCCTCAGTTCTCGACTCCTGCCGATAAGCCTTATCAGGCTCCCTTCAAGGTCGGTGGTGGAGGGGGCAAGACAGGCGATCTAACCATCACCTGGAGTCCCTTACCGCCGGCTCTACAGAACGGGCCAGGCATCCACTACAAGATATTCTGGAGACGAAAAGGCACGGAAGTCGAATACCAGTCGCTGCTGCTCAAGAAATTCGGAAACATTGGTCAGTACGTGGTTCACATATCGCCGACTTACTTCTACACGCCTTACGATGTAAAAGTTCAAGCTTTCAACGAGATCGGTGCCGGGCCGGAGAGCGAACCGGTGACTATATATTCCGCAGAAGACATGCCTCACGTGGCGCCTCAAATGGTGTTCTCTCGCTCTTACAACTCCACATCATTGAACGTGACTTGGAATCCTATTGACCAATCACGGGAGAGGCTGCGAGGCAAACTGATCGGTCACAGGCTGAAGTATTGGAAGCAGGCAAACAAGGAAGAAGATTCTATCTACTATTTATCGCGGACTACGAGGAATTGGGCGCTGATCGTGGGGTTGGAGCCAGATGTCTATTACTTCGTGAAGGTAAGTTGCTTAAAACACTAAAACATTTCTGGTTAGGCTTTGGACGATAATTCTAACAGCATTCACTCTTGCATTTATTTGTAGGGTTTTGAATATCTGACCATTGTTCAGCTAACTAATGTTCCACCCATGCATGACATTAAATCTCAGAATAGAATCTCAGTTTTATTGTTCCGAGTATCACATCTATTGATCTGACGTCATTGGCGAACGAGTATTCAAGGAGCACAGCTACATATTGTACTAAAAGTAGACCATTTTAGCTCTACATGTAATTCCCAGGTAATGGCATTTAACTCGGCTGGCGAAGGGCCGGAGAGCGAGAGATACTTAGAGCGCACCTTCCGTAAAGCACCCCAAAAGCCGCCAGCGTCCGTCAACGTATGGGCGTATAACCCGACCACTGTACGCGTTGTGTGGCGATATGTTCAGCCATCTGATGAGGAAGAACCATTGCTCGGTTATAAGGTGAGTGCACTTTATAAACTTAGTCCTACAAGTATAAAGCATTTCTTTATCGTCTTTGCATCCAAAACAATACAATATTTTATGCTCTTATTCATGGGTGCTGTAGCTTTGACGTTGAAAATCACGCAACGGACTGCTATAAATAGATCTGAGATGAGGCAATCCGCAGACGAACTCAGTTTACTGATAAACTCAGCTCTCAATTGTATTAGCAAGTTGAAGCGGCAATGGGTAGGCATTATTGCTCGCAGAACTGAAAACCATTGGGAGTACCGTGAAAATTGGTGGATGGAGAAGACTCAAAATCGTTCTTTCTGGAAATCTATGTCCAGCAGTAGACTTCTACAGGCTGATATGATGATGAATGGTGATACGCCTTTTATAAAAATCCAGGTGCGAGTCTGGGAGCCAGACCAGGACATGAGCACGGCCAACGACACTCTAGTTCCAGTAGAGCACAAGCTGGAGGCATACGTCACAAACCTAGTGCCCGGCAAGACTTACCATATGCGTGTATTGGCTTACTCCAACGGAGGAGATGGCCGCATGTCTTCGCCTGCAATTACCTTCCAAATGGGTGACTACCACAGTGATGCGTATGGTTACACCGCTAGAGACTCCGCCAATGCCAGTAGTATAGCCATTGGTACACTTGTTTTATCTATAGTTGTTCACTTTCTTATGAATCTGTTGTGATGTGGAAATGGTTAGCTTTAAGTGTACAGTCGCAATTGGATGGTTTCCAAACAATATGTGTAGTGGTTATTCAATTGACGGCTCTAATGACATTCAATTAGCATTCTGCTTTGATTAGGTTGTGAGATTCGTCCGGCCAATATTTTTCTATCGGCTTTTTACTCTCTTTTTTGTTTTAAGTGTAAGTTTTTTTACTCTTTTAATATATCAGATCCTAGATTGGGCTCTGCGAACATAACTTTATCAATATTGTGACAGATAGGTACATATTTTTTGTAAAAACACTGCGATATTCTTTTTCAACTCGATAACGCTTTATTCTTTTTATCCAGTCTATCGCATTTATAAATAGGCAGCTGATATTTTAGTTTTGTCAACTTGCATTGACAATAATTAACGTAAGTTTAAGCTGATCGATGTAATTGTTATGTCCATATCACAATAAGTATAAGAATCTCGTATTTAGGATATTAAGTGTTATTTATGTAAGCTGTTTACCACCAATCCGAGCCATTATAACGATTGAAGATTTTATTTTTATATGAAACAAATGAAGTCAAATTTTTGTAAATGATGTAGGACAAGAATATGTATTTTTTCGGTACAATCACATTTTAGTATTGTAGTGTAGCGTTGCAGCTGGTCCAGTGTTTCTTTTAACACCGTGTATAAAGACAGTTTTACTACGTACTCGCAAGTCTGCATTACGAATACTCGAAAATTTAAGCCCCAAAATAAATTACATACCCCACGTGACTAATAATGTATTTATAGCATCTGTCAAACATTTCACGGGCTTACGGCTAAACCTTGGAAGAAAGATCTAAACAAAATGTTAAAGCGACTAAACCGCCCATTTGAGCAAACGCATTTAATTCATAAGATCTCGGTTACTTTTGAACGGTATCTAACGTATTTATCAAATTATACTGTATATTTATTGATAATGGTAACATAAAACGTGGAAAGAGATGCCTTACGTTAATTAAGTTTAACTTTTGTATTTACCTAATGTTTACATTGAAATATATGAAGGAAATCAAGATATTTATTTCTTTATGCTTAGCTAAAGCAGCGCTGCTTGATGAACCATAGTGATTCTGTTCTCAAGAATCCATCAGCCAAAATCTCCTGGATAGCTCCACTTCGTTTGAATCTCAAGGTAATCCACAGAAAAGATATTATTACGATTGATGTGTGTTTTGCGAATTGCGTACTGTGTGTAGGTAGATGATATTGTGATCTAATAAAAGGTGCGCTACCCACAGCATATCGTTGACCTTCTACCTATGTAATAGGTAAGTAGGTGCCTATTATTTATTCTTTTCTACCTACATTCTGTAGCTTGGAAGAATGGCTTGTTATGATTGTATGTAGGTATGTCAAAAAATCAAACCATATTGAAATAACCACCTTATTTATTTGCATAACACATTAACATAAAAGTAACTTGCATTTTAACATATTGAACAACCACTATTTACAATTAAGTTTATTTCTAAGTTTCTCTTGTAGAAATATTGGAAAATTATAGTATTAGTTTTTTCTTAGCTCGTCGTTTAAGACATTTTGCATCACTGTCTAAATCTACCGGGCTTCTTCTCTTCAATAAGCTACTATCCTCAGTTTGTTGGATTGGTTTCATTGGAAGTAACCCAACTGCGTATGGTATATCTTGATCCAAACTTTGCGTATTTTCGTTCGTTTCTGGTGCTTCATTCTCCTTATTCATAGATTCATCATTGTCCATAACATCCTCCCATATTCCGCGTTTTTCACATACAGGACCCGTCAGGTCTATCATCGAGTATTTTGATCCTGAATGTTCAGTTTCAGAATGTTCATTGTTGGTATCGTTTTCAGGATTTCTGCAATCATCCATGTCCATCCATTGCATGTTCGGGGTTAGACCAGCTGAGAAGTCGCCATGTTTGTTTTGGAAATCATTTGTATCATTGGTATTATCTTCCATTGGATTTACGTAATCTTGAACGGTGGGATCACTGTTAGCATGTTCTTTATCGTCACTGGAATGTTTATCTTGTGATCCCAGATTCATTTTACTCTCGATACTCATAAGGTCCTTTATAATATCTGCTTTAGCCTGCGCTCTTTCTCTGGCCAATTGACTATTCATTTCGAAGGAGTTATCGTCGTCGTCATTTCGTCGCGGAGTCGCTATCAAGCAGTCCAAGTCCTCTTTGAAAACGTTACTCTGTGGGAGTGGTAAAGTAAAATCGTAGCATTCTTCGGTTCTCCGGAGGTCGTCTGTATTTAAAGTGTCATAGGTTTGGCTTAGGTTTTCGGTCAATTGAGAACTTTTGGAATCCAGCAGTGACATGCTGAAATTCGTGTCCAAGGAGTTACTCGTCGGGCACAGCTGTTCCATCACTCTCGCCTCGGCGAGCTGCTGGTCTTCGTAGTATTTCTTGACGTCATCGCTCATTGATTTAGTGAAGAATTGCATATCTCCATCGATGCACGAAAAGTCATTGGAGCTGACATGATCCAAGTTATTCTCTTGAAGTCGGGGATCCATGACTACAAAGTTTTGTTGTTCAGCATAAGCTTCTAGATTATCTGGTAAGATGTTGTTGAGGGTATTCATACCGTCGTCAGTTCGATTGTAATCAGTATCTTTATCGAAATCTGTGCTCAACGAGTAATTTTTACTGCCTTGCATCATTTCCCCCCTCTCGATAGATTTCGATAGATCATCAATGCTTTTGATTTCGCTGGGATCAGCAACCTTTTCAATTATGTTGGGTTGTTCTATAACTTCGTACTGAATCTCGCTGCTCTGTACCATGTCAAGCAACACCTGTTCGTTTACGTTAATGTAAGAGCCGTCTCCAGATTCGAATAGTATCGGCAGGTCTGTGGGAAGTCCAGCGTTCTTGAGAGCGTTGACGTATTGTGACATAGCGGTGTTGATTCCATCGCCACCAGTATCATTGGCTGTATTAGAGGAGCTGGCGTTCGAAAAACTCGAAGGAATGGTATCTTTCATAGCGCTTTCTTTGCTAAACGACATGTTGGGATCCATGTTCGAAGATCCTTGGTCCATATTATACATGAGCTCGTTATCCATACTCATGTAGCTATTCGATGATGTTTCTGGACCGCAGATGCTATTCACCGCCTGGGAGAGCGTCACCCTGTCCATGTAATCCTGTAATAGACGACATAGTTTTTGTGAAAGTATTCAAAGAAAATGTTATTTTTAATCTCAGGTCGTCAGTTTGGATACTGACTTGCATGTGTCGAGTTTGTAGATGTTTCAGTTGGTGTATGGCTTTCCGGGAATCCTGTTCCCGCCTGAGTAGAGCTCTTTCAGCCGCGCGGCTGAGGGATCCAGCCCCTTCCCAGCCTCCGGAACGCTGAAACCATATGAGAAAATGTTGCATTCTGATTACGACCCATTCGATTCTGTGGGACAGATGCCGTGTGCGACCCAGTTTCAATCTTCAAATGACTTCGAAAATCGACATGGAGAACCTCTAACCTAAGCATTGACTCACCCTAACAGTAGGCCGTCCACGACGAGGTTTGATAGCTCGAGGCATATCGGGGTAATCAACGTTGGAAGAGCCATTGCCATTTTCGATGTCAAACGGTATGCGAACCACTGTATCTTTGCTGGGACGTCCAAACGCATCCAAAGGCTGACTGTTGCTAGGCAGTGGTGGTGGTAACTGCGATTGGGTAGATTTTTCACCGTCCTACAAAGTATTTTTAAAACATTAAATACGAGAAAGGTATACCTATGTTAAGGTGAAAAAAAAGTAGATGGTTGGTTACCTGAGAGTGTATGTCGATAAGTGATTGAGGTGGCCTGTTTATAACGACGGGTGGAGTGAATACAGGCAGTTCACCTGAGGGCAAAATTAGATGGAAAATACTTTATTGCACAACTTAAAAGTACTGTATACACGCAAAGTTTGAAAATTTGATTTAGAGACTTCTACTGTCACAGCACACAACGCAACGCACACAAGGCAACTCTACGCCTTTATGTAGGAAATGGAAATGGATTAGGTACATGTTTGCTACGCCGCGTAGCTCTACGTGCTACGCATACTTAGAGCTACTACGTGTGCTACGGGTCTGTAACCCAGTACCTAAGTGCTTACGAATAAAGTGCTACGAAATTAATGGTTTTCCAACAAATATTGTTTTTGTTGAGTTTCATAAAAAGAAAACCCCTGCGCATAATGTACGTAGGTAGTTAGGTTTCTAATAATATAACCTACGTAGAACGTTCGACTTTTTGTTAAATAAACTAGTAGGTCATTGGAATTGTCTTCAAAGGTAGTATCTAGTACACTCACCGGAATCAGCAATACCAAGGCCTTCTTTTGTCACTTTTGAGAGTCCTTTTATTTTAAGGAATTGCGCTGCGGACACCAACTCATCCAGATTTTCTTCCAAGCACTGAGTTTTCCCACAATACATGAACTCGACTAAACATTTTAGGACACTGAACCGCATTTTTAGTATTATCAAAGGCTCTCCCATTTGCTTTTGTAGCACCTCCTAGAGCACAAAATATCAGATCATTGTACGTAGTTGGGCAACCTAAGTTCTTTCATTTTTGAAATACAGTAGCAAAAACCTTAAGAACCTACTAAGGGTACCTACTACCTAGGCTTACAAATACCTTTTCATGATTCTCAAAAATAGTAGAGTTCTATTTTTAACCAACCCAACGATTTCTGATAAATTATTGAGACTACTGATCATGAATTTGCTCAAACAATGTTTACCTGAAAGTAAGCACTGCTTGCTGCGAGCACTGCTTTATGAACTCTTAAAGTATGGGAACTACACATGAGCGTCATATCCACCAACGATTGCATTTGCAGTAATTTCCCGAATCGTGACATTAAATGTTCTGAATAATCTTCATAGTGAAGACTATATCGTATCGGAGCCATCCCAAAATTTTATTTTGGATATTAGAAAGTTTCAGTTTAACTAGACTCGTTCAAACATCCCTCCACTTTGAGGTGACACTAATGATTGATGTTTGACAGAAGATCAAACAAAAGAAAAAAAGTACACATTTTTTTTCAAAATGTTCTATTGATTGCCAGTATCAGTAGGAACAGCAAGATAATTATACTAACTTTTTTCAGAGGAACGAAAAAGTTTTATAAACAAATGATTACGCCAATTAAAAAAAAAATGATTAGGTAGGTAGTAGGTATGTTTGAAAATAATACACACTTGGATCGTTCGAGTATTTTTAATTATTTTAAAAATGCAGAAAAAAATAGTATAATGTTTAAAAATGAATTTATTACAAATTTGTATTCTCATAAATTCTAACACAACAAGCAGAATACAACTGTTATCTGGGAGAGTTATAAAAATTACTTAGGTAGGTACTTTATTATATGAATTGTTCTATGCAAAATTTATATCACAGGCTAATAACTTAATGTGCTTACCTAGAAAATGTGATAAGGTACTTTTAGATAAATTTTACTGTTGAAATACTTATTAATCTATCATCATCAAACATCTTGCATATCAAAAATCTGCAGACAAATCATAGTCAGATCTGTTTTTTTCTGGATTGTAATGAAACTCGTAGAGGAATGCAGTGGTTGGTTCCTAAGGCACTTAGGAACCATATAAGTAAGTATAAATTTAATAACAAAACCGTAAAAATCTTTAAGAAATCTATTAGCAACAAACCACTTATGTAAAAATTTTCCAGTAGGTACCTAGGTTGTTTATAAACGCGATGCTTTCAGTTCGTTGTAGGTACATTCTCATTAAATTGAGGAAAAGAAAGCTTAAATATAACAACAAAATTAAGCCTGATTTTTCTGTTTATCGATGCTAACTTCACCCGACAATAAGAATTTGATAAAAAAAAGAATTGAATACCTACATATTTGTAATGTCCATTAAAAGAAAAAAAATACAAATTTGTAATATTTCCAATACTTTTAGTATCCTCATTGGAATCAGTTTCTATAATAGCTTTTACGTTACCCTTACCTCCCTATATGACGAAGCTCATAATCGCTGTACCACAGCCGCGAAGCTTTCGTACGATTCATATAAATACTGGAACACATTCTGTATATCTGAGACAGAAATAATTTACTCGTCCATTCTCGATTTAACCCGTTTAAATTTCGAAAAAGTAAACCAAGCCATCTTAAAGAAATTATACAGAATAAGTAAATTAGGCAGAAACCTAACAAAAATCTTATTTTTGTACACTAAACATCTAGACAGCGTATTAACAATTACAATATTTAATATTTATACCGTAAACACTACAATATTGTCACACTAAAGTGGAATTACTAATACTTTGGAGTTCTATCCCAGATATTGCAGAATTATCAATTATAATTCAACAGCCACGAGTTCAAGTTCAACCATCACGTTTTTTTTAAATTAAATTTAATTAATTCTATTGTTAGCTTTTATAAAAAAATATTTATTTTGACAAAATAATCAATTAGAGAAAGTCAGAGTAGCACAGTATTCCAAAAATATTTTTTGAGAAAATAGATCACAACCTAAAAATAAAGTCAATTATTAAAACATACAATATTACAGTACCTGTTACCTCCCTAGGTATATTATATAGGTAGATATTACAGATTCATGCCAGCAGTACAGGTTTAATAATTATTATTTATAAATAGAACCAACGTAATTTGTTAATGTAGGTACTTATTAAAAACTATGATTAGATTAATTAGTTATAAAGGGTAATGTACTTATTCAAATTATAATAATAATATGACTTCGGTATAAGTACCCCTAGTAGGTAAGTTCTTCGTGAAGGACACGATACTTTGCTGTTTGTTAGTAACCATATTTTATCTTACATTAAAATAATACACCGATTGACAAGTTAATTGACGCAATCTACTAAAATAAAAACATGTGACTTACTAAAAATATAAACTGAAAATCATGAACTAAATTGTCTAATGTTTTAAATTATACTGAACACTTTACAGTTTTGAGTTGTTTTGTACACAGCTTGTAGAAAAAATAGAGATTCATCTTAAAAGAGATCGTACAGTGAAACTAGGCCATTGCCAGCTACTCCAGGTCTTAAAAAGTAGATATATTTTTTACTTATATGATAGATAGTAGGTACCTACCTACCTACGAGTAACCGATCCAAGTTCTATAAAGGTAAAGGTAAAGGCAATAAGCGTTGTAGCGCCAAGTGGCGCCAACCCCCTCATTAGGTTTATTTGATTTGATACACCATGATATTTGAAACCTTCGCGCTGTTATGTCAAAAGAAAAATCCATCATTTCACCGTTATTCAAAATTTTTAAACTTTGCTTGGCACCGGAACATTAAGAAATAAACAAATCGATGCAAACAAAGTTTTACACCTACATAAATAGATAGGTATTAAATTAATAGACTTAGATTAACTGTGCAATGGTCTGTTTCAGTGTTGGTTACATTACAATAAAAGCAAATTACAATATTTACACCAGCCGACAATAGTTACACACCTCGCGAATTAATTTCTAACATACAATTTATGTACACATTTCATTCAACGTTCAAAAAATACTATCACTTCATAAGAGTCCGACGAAATTACTTGTCTAGGATTTTGAAAAACTCCTCGGGGGAGATTTGGACGTCGCCGGGAGCGTCAGTGGAAGGACCCGTCGCGTTGGGGACCGCGTGCTTGAGTTCTCCGAACGTGTAGGTGTGTTTTTTATTGCGCGCCGAGCCGGGCACGCGTCCGGCCTGACCCGCTTCGAAGTCGAGACTAGCGCGCTTGTTCCAGCTGAACGGCTGCCTCGGCTCCGCGCCCGCCGACATGGGCATCGCCAGCTGCACCCTACTCCTGCACAACTCGTTGTCGCTCATCTGACGCTTCAGCTTGTCCTTCCCCACGACCAGTTGGAAGCCCTTCGAGCCGGTTGCCGCGTCTCCGAGGCCCGCTTCGCTCAGCTGCCGTTTTAACTTCAAAGGTTCTACACTCGAGCGGGAATGTTTATCGATTAGACTGTTCTGTCGGGAACTGGCGCTGTGGACTCGCGAGCCGGAGCTGCTCTTGGCGAGGGCGGTCTCCTGTCCGCTACTGCCCGAGGAGCTGCTCGTGTTCGTGGTGCAAGTCCCGACGTTGCCGTTGTTCCTGCGCAGGGATTCGATGACGCTGTAGAAGTGCTCGATGTCCGAGGTGCTGTTGTTTCTAGAGCGGCTGACGTTGTTGGTGCTGTGCCTGTGAGGTCGGATCTGGGCCCTGGGGAGGTGGCCGTAGCTGCTCTGGCGGCAGATGCCGACGCTGGCCTGGCGCCGCGGCATACTGCAGCTCTTAGGCACGAAGGCTTCTTGCGACATCACCACGTTCTCATATACGTGTGCACTTTCGTCCTCTTGAGGTATGAGGTTCTGTTGACTATCGCTCGTTTCTTTCCTTTGGCCCACTGAGCTGCTCTTCTTGTGACCGCTCTTTATTTTAATCTCTGGTATTTTCTTTGTTAGTTTGCAATCGCTCGCGCTTCGCGGCAGTAGGTTGGCGTACCCGTGCTTGGTGGTATCTTGGTTTTGTGACATTTCTAACTTGGGAATATTCGCATTTGGATTTTCAGTGATTCGCGTCGAATTGGAATGTTTAGTTTTGCTGGATGGATTGGGCTTCGCAGGTTCAGCTGGGCACGTCTGTTGAGGCAAAGCATCGTGCCTTTTTCTGTCGAGATCGGGCTTCGATGATTTGTCAAGGACGACTTTTGTTTTGTCGCTTTTACATATTTTCACGCTGAATCTGAACGGAGGTTTGAATACGACTTGTAATCTGGCTTTTTCTCCAGACAGTAGATTAGTAGCGCTCTTGGACGGTCTAGTTTTGCGTGTGCCCTTTTGGACTTGTCTATGCGTTCGCTCTGTAAGGCCGAGAGGGATAGACTTCGATTTGGGAAGACCCGCTGGCTGAGGCGTGCTAAGCAACCATTTTTGCACCTTTGACAATGCTTCTGTGTCTTTCGTTGGAGAAGCAGGATGCTTCTGCATTGAACTATAGTCGATCGTTTCCTTTTTCATTTTGACTTTACGTTTCTTTATCTTGCTCCTGTGTTTGGCTAGAAGGACGTGTTTGGGTGACTTTCCTTCTGAATTCGTTATAACTACTGTGCTCTCTTTTGTGACTTTTGGTGATTCTTCTGATTTTGTTTGAGTACTTGGCTTCTGGAAAGAATAAAGAAGGTCATCAATATACTTTTTCTGCTCTGCAGTGACTTTGGTTAGCAAGAATATGAATAAAGCTGTTTTAAAGGAGTCATTCCTTACCCTCTTTTTATTGACATTGTGAGACGGAGACTGCTTGTCACCCTGTTTGCTCTTGTGTTCCTTCTTATTTCTGTAGGCGCGCGTACGTAGAGCCACCTTCTTTTTGAGAGGGACTTTGGATCTGAAAAATATTGCTTGTATTTAGACATTACTTTAGACCCGTAAGTTTAATGTTCTTTGCCGATTTTGAGGTTTTCTTACCTAACAGCAGTGTGAACTATTAGACCCTGATCAGCTTGATCAGGTAAACGGACGGTTTCTGTAGTGGACGAGTGGATGATGGTCACGGACTTGAGCTTCTTGCCATGGCGACCGAAGAATCTTGTGCTTATTACCTGAAAACGTACACAGAAAATGACCATCTTTTCCAAAACTGTTGACTTAGTATGGAACTGATAAAGAACGATTTAACTGTGAAGGTATGATTTCTAGCATTTTACTCCTAGATAGTGAGTCACACCACACACCACTCCCTAGCGTGATACTGCCAGTACCTTCCAGATTTTGCTTAGCTTTTATTGGGTTTTGGTTGGAAGTGGTCTATTTGTCGTAATCTGCAACAGCATCGAGTATGCTGCAGCATTTCTGGAGATAAATAAAAGCTTTTTAAAAAGACGACTTTATGGCATGGCATTATTAAATCACCAAGCACGGTCGATTTCAGGTGATATCAAGTGTTATACCTAAGATCATTGAGGCACAGTTGACAGGACATATTGATGATGTCTGACCCTCGTCAGAAGCACTTTCAAAGCTGATTAAATACTAGGTATAATAATACCTAAAAAACTCTAACTCGCCAATATTTTGAAGAAAATGACACAGTTGCTATCAAAATTGGGAGAGACATCGGTGTAGTTTGATCCTAAACTGGGAGATGGGTATCAGTTTATTGATATTAATAACTACTAACCAGTAAAGCAATGACAGCTATCAGGATGAGCAGCACAGCGTACCAGTGCCGCAGCACCCATCGCTTGAAGCCGGCGATGCTCTCGTCAGACAGGAGCAGTTTGCGCAGCGTCGCTAGAGGACCTGATGGGTCTACTTCACGGCAACGTTGGAACACATCGCAGTACCTGAGAAAACAATTGACATTACCTAAATGGGGTACACTTACTTATTATTGGTCTGTAGGTACCTACCATTAAGAAATTTATCCCGCGTACTATTTATATCCTTAGACATTTACCTATTACGGAAAAGTAAAAAGATAATGAACAAAAAGAGGCTCTTGATTCACGGAGCTTTTCCGGCTCTAAGATCCAGTTACCAGTCTCCGAGCAAATTAATCTTGATGGACAGTGCCAAGAAAATTTTCGCGGTCTTTCGACAGCACAGCTTAGGTACATGCGGACTCCTCCATCGGAATTCTTGAACAATATTTTCAGTAAACTTACCCATTATAGTCATTGCACGGTGTCCCTGGCTTGGCATACATATCAGGCACGTCAAACGGTGCGCTGTTCCAATGGAAGGACGACTGACAAGTCCCTCCTGGTTTGCGACAGCACAGCTCGCATGCTGACCGCGGGTCGTCTTTACGGGGCGCGCATTGACAGGACTCCAAGCCGTATGCCAGGCAGATGGAACCTGTGCACTCCTGGGAATAGAAAAGTCAGTAATATCTGTATTTGTATAACCGTGGAGGAGGTTTGGAGGTGCAAACGTATTGGAGCTTGGAATGAAATACTGAGCATACTTCTGCAGAAAATGAATTTGGATAAAACAGCTAGCTGAGAAGCGTAACTGAAATAAAAGATTAACCAAAACTTAATCGAGCAAATACGCAGTAGAACGTTGATTCTTGTGTGGAGGTGAGAGAGACCGTTTCAAAGTCCCGGGATATTTGATGTTTAGGGTCGATGGCTACTTGTATTCATCGAGGCAAATACCGGAACTAGTATTCATTTTGGTTTTAACTAAAAAAAAATAGAGATAGAATACTCACTCCCATATAACAGACAAGTTCCTTGTCACATCGCGTGCGATTTGCCTTGTGTTTACTAGCGGGACAGGCCGCGCGTTTCCCGTCACAATGCGCTGCATCTCGACACCCGTTGTCAGACCGGCACCTGTCTCCGAACTTTAGCGTGCATGATGCTGTGCAACATGGACCCTGGAAACAAGAAAGTTAACTTAAAAAAAGAAGATACAGATCTTCGTCTATAATGACAGATGAAGATTGAGCCTTGTTAGCGGCATTGAGCTGATTCTCGAAGAGTATACCTGACTCGGACTGCAAACACTGTGTTCCGTCAGCGTGCAAGGCTTATAGTGCGGGCGCGCGGCTTGTGGCCGGCAACATACGTCGGTGCATTCGGACGCCCAGCCGCAGTCACACTCTTCGCCCTGTTCTACCACTCCGTTGCCGCAGATAGCTGGTTGAGGTTCTGTAGAATAGATTTGTTTATTGCTTTTTAAGGTAGTTCAACGACTGTGGTGCCTTACATACTAGAACCTCTCTTTGAGATCGGAGCTTGTAGGTATTAGCTTGTCGTGGATCCAAGGATTTTTCTATTTGAAAAATAAATGCGCAAAGCTGGACTGAATCTGCATGAATGTAAAACGGAAAGATTAGGTTACGAGATACCTAAGGTTTTAACAAAGTGTTACCTTACAAAACTTGGGAAAGTGACACGCAAACAAAAAGGATTATAATGTGAAGTGAAGTGGCTGATGGAAATTATGACTTCTTAGTTCTTACCTGTGAAGCACCCTTTTGGCGACCTTGCCTTATTGTTGAGCACGGGATCAATGGCTCTCAGAGAGCATGGAGAGAACTTGTTATTGTTTTTCCTATCTCCGCTGGTGGCGCGAGCGAACATTATGTAGTTACCGTCTTCTCCGAATGGAGTGCATACTTCTGGGTCGTGCTGGAAATTATAATTAATAAATTAGCATTTTGGAGTACCTACTCCAACTAAGCTAAGCAAACTAAGCAAACTAAGCTCTTTCAAAACTGGGTAGGTACCTACCTACCCAGTTTTGAAAGAGCTTAGTTTCTATTAGGTTAAGTACCTACCTTAAGTTTATACTAGTAAGCAAGTACTTGCTGTTCTGATTTTTCTGATCTGAAATCTTGCTGAATATACCTTTCTGCACTCGTGCACTTACTTCTGCAGGTTTTGTGCAACTTTATCATATTCTACACAAGATTCGGCACGAAGAACCAATTCATCAACCACTACTGTTGAAATTATCGTTCCGGCTTGTTTACCAATTTTTTACACGAAATTAAAAGGATTTCATAAAATGATGTGGTATCAGTGATACTTACAGGAGATCCAAAGTTGTGTCCGATCTCGTGGGCCAGGGTCACATGAGAAACGGCGGGCGGCACGTGTTTGCCATAGTTGAGAAGGGTCACTATTCCTGTGTTCAAGGACTTCATACTGCCTCGGTAGTGCTGGAAATATACAATGAAATCTTATTAGTAGGATATTATTATTTAAAGTTATCGGTAGGTATATTCGGCTCACGATATGTAATGTGTATTTCGTATCATCGGACTTCGTCTTGTTTATTTTCTAGCAAGCTGCAGTGACAAAATAGTAAACCTTCAATCTTTTGTCCATTTTTAAATCCTTGGCTTTACGTACACTATCAAAGTGCATGTTATTATCAATGAAACAATGTCTTACCCCGTTTTTCTCGCAAACTCCTCCGGCATTTTTGAGATCACCAGTCCAAGCAAGCCCTAAGGTACCCATCTCGAAGTCTCGGTAGGTGAACATGTATGCCAAACAAAACCCATCGTAATCTTCCTCTGAAAAAATATGGAAATGGTTAGCAAATGAAAGTAGCAATGGGTAGATCACACCAACCGCCAGCCCCAAAAGAAATGGAATCCCGAATGCCGCTTATGAACCGGAAAACAAAAGAGGAACCCCTACCCGATATATACCAGCATTTATATGAACTAGATATAGCCACAAGAATTCGATGCAGAGAAGACCGTTCGTCGGAAATCTTTATTTATTTATTTATTTAATACTTTATTGCACAAAATTATAAATTTGTTACAAAGGGTGATTTGTTAAATCTTTGAAGCAAGACGACTATAACCAAATCAATGACTAAATTAGTGAGTACCTAAGTATACCTAACAAAAGCTAAAAAACAAAATTCACCTGAGAAAAGCTCCAAATATTTTTCAACTCCGTAATTGTTGGGAAATCTGTATGCTGGATCTTTTAACGCGTCCGACGTATGAACCTTTATTCTTTTGATCATAAACGTGATGTTATCAGGCCTACCGTCTTGATTGAAGTCTGAAACCAATTAACGAGGTTATATGTGTGAGCACAATCATTATAGTAAAATAATATGCTTTCAAAGAACGTAAAATTACCTGTTACTTTATAAATTGCGTTGACTTTCTGCACGTGTCGCGTCATGACCTCGATACACGCTTCCTCCGACCCGTACCTTTGATAAAACATGTGGTCGGCTTGCAAATAAACTAGACATGTGGTTTTCCTAGGGTCTACCGTTGCTCTCTTGTTTACATGTCGTCCGTCATCGCTAGCGTTTGCAGTCAGTACCGTGTATCCTATAGGCTCCTTCTTAACTATATCCTTACTGACTGTAACAACACCCGCTTTAGTCTTTATCACTTCGACGTGCGTCTTTGGCTTGGGTCTCGAGTCCTCAGAATCAAGTCGCACCTTGGTTATGAGGTTACTTTTATCTATTTTGGTTTTCGGTTTCCGCGTGCTTAGTTTCTCGAAATGGTCGCCGTTACTCGTGTAGGGGACGTCTAGGTCTAAGGGCAGTTCTGGATTTTTCTTTGGCTCGTCATCCTGCATCTCGTCTTCGGGAAGCCATCGTTTCTTACGTCTATGTAATTCGCCGCGGAGGTCTTCTGTTTTATTGATGAGGGGAGGATCTTCGAGAGTGGTTTGTTCGGTGGTGAAGTTGAAAAGTTGTGCATTTATGCCCAAAGTTCTCTTCATGTGGAGTAAGTGTGAGGCACAGGGTGTTGCGTCAGGATTGTCGTGGGGATGTTGGACGTCAGACCGCCTGTAGATGACGCTGTGCATAGAGGGATGGTCTACGTCGTATCGGGAGATCGGTTCTACGTAATATTCTTCTGTTGGAGTCCAAATGGTTCCATCAAAGAGACCGTCTGATGTGATGACACCATACACGATTGATGACTCGTCACCTGTAGACAAAGTACGTACCCAACGTGAATTTTCTTTAAAAAGATTACTGAATTGCTTTATTTCTGAATAGGCCGAGATTGACCCGTTGTCGTGCAACCGGCATTCATCATACCGGCATTCGACAATAAAATAGACTTATTTCCAAGAATGTCTTCTACTAATGGACATGCATAAATAAAATATCATCTAAACAATTACCTAACTAGAAACTCTCGCACCCAGTAAGCCTTTGAAGTACAAACCCCGGGACGTTGAAATAAATGGCAAACGATATTTTATGCAAACTAATTCGAGGTGCAAAGAGCCTCGGGACTCAATGAATTAAAATCACAACTTGCAGTCGCAGCGGGAAGGATGGTAACCGCTCATAAATAAGGGTAATTACTGCCCCCTGTCTACACCCCTTTGACACCCCTATCCACCCCTTTGTTCATTTTCTAACAGATGAAAAACATTGACAGCAAAACAACGCTCCTGCAAATGTATGGTTTTACTTTTTACAGCGGGTTGATGGATGGCACAATTAGGATAAATGAGTTTCTACGTGTTTAAAATAAAAAGAAACGGACGGGAACATCAAAGACCGCACGGGTCGAATCGAATCGAGGTGATTTCGAACAAAAGCCGTGTGTAATTTAAAAGAAACGCTCATCCCTATTGGGGTTTGATCTCTGTTAGAATTTGACGGCGGAGGGAAAAATTTGGGACAGCAAATTATGATAATTTGATTCTGTTCTATAGGGAGTTATCTTCAGAGGTCCTTTCCACCTGTTATTTTCATTCACGTGAATATTCTGGGATCGCCCGCCGACTTGATCGAACAGACGAATGAGGACAAGACAAACTCGAAGAAATAACTCGGTCCTAGTTCATTAAAACTTTTGACTAATTTGTTCAAAATTCACTTTGTCTCGAGTGTTCCAGATGGGTCGCGGCACATAATTTCGCTTTATTAAGTTAGACGCATAATGTAGAAGTTTGCCGAGCTCATGTTTAATTGCCTGTTTCGGATGCTTGTGAGATCACCCAGAGGGTAACTAACAACATACAGGAGCCCAGCGACATTCCACCTGTCAATAGGTGACCTACTTTACCAACTCTGCAGAAGAGTTTATGCGAGGCGTGCTAGGATATTATAAAAGAAAACTCGTAAGGAAATACCAACTCTGCTGAAATCCTATCTTAAAATAAATAAAAAAATCTTATTTCCGAAAGTGACAGGAACTTGACGCTAATTCGAGCTTATCAAGAAAGCAAATTGAAGGAGACTTATAATTAAAATAAAACGACACAAAGGCGTAAACCGTTTAAAGAAAACAATTTAATTTCCCGCGAACAATTAATGGGCGGTTGGGATTCAGAGGGAAAATAGTGAAGCTATGATGCAAAATAAACCAGGAAACTGAAGCTTTGTATTTTAAGAGGCTTAGTTCAGTACCAAACTTGTCTATAACCTTTTTAGATCATACCTACATTGCTATAGTATTTGCTTACTCGCTGCTGAAGACAGGAAGAAGACCTACGTTGCGAGGAGTACTTTACCTACCATAAATTACCAAGATATTTTATAAATGTAAAACTAAGCCATAAGTACAACGTTATAGGTTTACATTACATTTGCTTTTTCTAACCAGCTACATACCATCTACTACGTCATAGTTCATACTAGAGGTGTCGTACAATAGGTATAGGACGAGCTCTATTCTGCTGGTTTGTACCTACGCTCTGTCCGTAATGTCGAAATAAAACGACCAAAGTAGCAGAGAGGTTTTTGAATCGTTTTGTTTGTCACACTCTCCTCTGAAAATGAGAATTTTAAATGAATACTTACTAGGTTGGTACCAAAGTACGAACGGTTTATTTTTTATTTATTTTGATATTGAATTGTAGACGCATTCAAATGAGTTTGTCTACTTATTTATAATTTCAGGCTTAAAAATATTTAGCTGAGCTCTTTGAATAAAGATTTGAAATAGCGATTTTACAGACTTTCAAAGAATTGTGTGAACAATGTTGGTAATGTTTTTTTATGTTTACTTTCCAAGCACCTTTGAAAGACAAGTTTCAAAGGGACTTTATTTATTTATTTTATTTGAATCGGAATCGCTTATATGCCTACTCACGCTAGAGTGCGTGAGTAGGCACTCAGCTCCTTTTTTGACTGGACGAAGTATATCCTTAATCTATTCTGCAATACCTAGTCTTGTGATTTATAAATAAGTATTGTGATGTTACGTGTAGGTATTGTTATGTTTGTAGAATTTTATTTTCATGCACGATGGAAAAGACAAAGTAAAGTTCTACAAAAAGCACGATTTCGTTTCTCTTCTCGGAAAATCTTACAAATTCCCCGGGGAATTTAAAATTTCCAGTTATTCTAGAAAAGTTTTAGCAGTTTCGTTTATCTTCAGGCCATTAGTCATCGTAGCTCTGACTAGCTAGCTTGGTTTTTCGTAAAAGAGTTATGTTCCGTTCACAACGTCCGTCATTTGTAAATGTGGGTGACCGTGATCGCTAGAATTGGCCATAGTACCTTGTACTAATATTCTGTGATAGTACCTAATAAAAGTAATTCATAAAAATTTGCTACTGTTTAATTTGACAGATTTTCTGATTTTATTAATTCACACCTGTTTGAAACACAGTTTTCAAACAAAATTTATTTTTTGTCAAATTGACAATAAAATTGCACTAATGCCAATAAAAGTTCTGATATATTCCAGAAATCCCCACCAAGAAATCCCTACCAGTAGGGATTTATGTTTTTTTTTCAGAAATCCCCACCGCCACTACGTTTCTGGCGTTGCAGCGTTGCATTATTTGAAACGCACACCACATTGTAGGTTTGGGGTTCTATGCTCGTTCATTTGATAAAATCTCATCGTATGAGATGACGTCACTTCATGACGGTGACAACAGGTTGGTACATTCCGCACAGTGCGCGGTTGATTGAATGTCGTAATTTTTGACGTCCTCAATTATTCTAGCAACGATAACCATAAGACCCCATAGGTACCCCAAAAACTAATGGGACGAGAAATTACATCTTAAGTATCCACAATTATTAGAAATGTGATGTGAGTGTTACCTTCCAATTTCCCCGAGTAGACATGCGCGGTATTGTAGTCCATCTGCCCTGATGATGAGTGGAACTGAACGTCCTCTGAAAACACGGAGCTTGGGTCAGGCCGGAGCACCAATTTAAATTCTCTGTAACAATGAAATAAAGAATTTAATACAGAAAAATAACATCTTATCACTATATAACCACCTATTTTGGCACCCCTTAGGTAGGCACACATTCTTGCCCTAAAACCCTCTCCTAATATCATTATTATCTCGAACGATAAGTGTGTTCAAGCTTAGGGAAAAGTAGGTGAATGTTTTTAGGTTTTCTTTTTTTTACTTAAAAGATTCTTCTGAAATAAATAAGATTACTTGTTTTCAACCAACATAAAAACTACTAGTAAAATGATTCGATATGGTAAAAATAACCGTTACTAAAGGGGTGACATGTTGACTGACATAACCTATATATAAATAGCTACCTACCTACGCGTGGAGGCATTCACCTTTGAAGGCGAGGATAAAATCAATAGAACACAATATAGAGGGTCATTTGTAAAATGTGCAAAGTGGTTTATGAGAGTTCACAATGAAAACCCTTCAAAAACAGACATATTCAGTCCTGACAAAGTGTATCTACCTACCTACGTACTCAAAATGCTAGATAAACTATTGTGAAATTAAATAAAGATGTTGGGGGAGACCTTTGCCCAGCAGTGGGACGAAATAGGTTAGGGAAAAAAAAAAAAAAAAAAACCTAACCTAACATAAAGATGAAATCCTTGGAGCAAGTAGCATGGCATGAGCAAAAACGAATATTACGCAAATAAAGTAGGTAGAATACCTACTTACTTACTTACTTACTCGACTCAAATGTTAAAACCCAACAAAATATACCTACTAGCACTACCAACCAGCACAGTGTATTCAGCCAGCAATACTTATTGCGCAATATTATCGCCTCTTCTACACCGTAAAATGGTCGAAGGTAATTCCTACAGAGTTGTGTGGGAGTAGCAGTTAACTGACAATTAGGCATTGTCTGCGAGGCTCTAACCTAACTGATCAAACGGGCTGGCACCAAGTGTATAATGTTGGGACGTGCTTATGACTACTCCCTTTATATTTCCTTTCGGATCTAAGAGAGTATCTCGCGACGCAGATGAGGATGGGAATCCCAATTTTATATTGCTCAACTGTTAGTGTTGCGTAGTCAGAAAATGCTGTAGACATTTCTAGATTACCTACAACCACTCTTAAAACATTGTACCTAAATGTAAAAAGTAAAGAT
Organism: Eulithis prunata; assembly: GCA_918843925.1. NCBI lineage: Eukaryota > Metazoa > Arthropoda > Insecta > Lepidoptera > Geometridae > Eulithis > Eulithis prunata. The sequence continues at coordinate 2,374,898 of OU974017.1, forward strand.
AGCTTTTATAGCCTAGTGTTTCTCTGCTTATTTATTTAGTAGATTGCATCCAATACTTAAGTGTAGGTACTTTGTAGCTTTTGCCCGTATGTGAAAATAAAATGAGCGCTCTATCGTTTTAAAACAGACATAAGTAGGAGGCATGCTCCTAATAACTTTAAGTACCAAGCTCAAGAAAACTACCACTAGAGCGTGCTACAGAACCAGCACGAGGTCACACTATATCAAAGTAACACCACTGATTTATTAGCCATTATGGTTCTCCATATTTTAATATGAGCTTGAACTCTCCATACCGCTAAATCATAATTACCCACCACGCTACCTCTATGGTAGTTACTCGTACTAATTTGACGAGCTAATGTGAAACAGGAAAACTTTGGAAGTACATACTTGCGCGTGCATCGTGCGTTAATTTTTCGATAATAAAAACAGCGTTTTACGGCACGGTAATAAAAGCAATGAGGCTTTCATGTTCCATTGTTTAGTTAGTTATAGCGCGATACCTGTGCTTCTAAAGTTTGCTCTATAATGTAACTCTGCTTGTTTTAAAGTGAATATGAAGTTATGAACACGATTCTTGGCTTTTACGAAAAAAAAAAATTCTTAGTAATTTTTTTGACGCTCTTGTAAAGTTACTACGCGCTACGCCATTAAGAACGAGTAGGTATATCAAAAATATTTAACCCAATATTATAGACTACAAAAAGAGATACTTTCTCCAATCCCTGTGCAGAAATCTTGCAAGGGAGATTTTTTTTATTACTTTTTAGAGCTTTTGACAATTTCCTATGAAAATATATCTTGATATGTATGATTGAGTCACGCTTGAGCCTTTTGTCTAGTAGATCTATGATCTATGCCTATTTCTTTATCCAAGACCGGTCTCCCTAAAACGAGATCAAACGTAAACAGGAAGACTTCGGTCTGTCATATAACACCATTAGTCGTTCGACCACGCCGGCCGACGTACAATCTGTTTGAATCGGGAAATAAATTGAGTTACGCCAATTCTCTGCAATTGGAACTAGATATCTACCACAGATTAGATATAGTACCTACTTCATATAAGTAGGTATACCTATTAGTTGCCTATAGAAATTTGAGATGATTTCTATAGGAATATGGGATGTTATGTTTTTTAGTTTTTATTGCTTAGACTTAGTTTCGCCATTGGCTTTTTTCCGTGGAGCAGTATCCTATGAATTGAAGATTTTTATGCTAAGAAACAAACAAATGGAACATTTATTTGCTAGAACCAGGTGGATAAAACAATGCCAGCCAGTGACGGATCTAGGATTTCGGTTTTAGCTATTTAGGGTTTTCTCTGACACATCCTCGTCCACCCTTAGGTAGGCCCGGAGTTTTTGGGGGTGTTGAGCCTTTTAGCCCCCTAAGGATCTAGGTACTATTGTGGTCCCAGCCCTAAATTACTTACTTAAAAGCCCAAAGCGCCGATCAATGGCTATTCTTCTATTTCTTCTATAAAAATTACGCCTGCGTAAATAATCTAATAAATTAAATGGTATACTAGATACTCATCTGATAATATATTTCTCTAGTTATTAGGTACTTCAGTAAGTATAAGTACGGTTTCTTAAAATAAATATTTATGTTGTACTCTATTTCAGGGCTACAGGCCTTGTTAAGGTACCTACAGTAAGAGCTAAGTAAACCAGACACTTAAGTACACATGTTCTTAGGAACCAGCTCATGTTTGTAATAATAATAACGCTTAATAGCCACATGAATAGTCTTGTAAGTGGGTTGGAGACTGGAGTAGGTATATGAAAGTTGTTGCAAGGTTCTAAGGAACAATGTCATCGTTAAAACCGTAGGTCCATAGCATTACCTAGGTAGGTACTTACCTTGCCTACCTACCTATATATTATAATAACCTATGTCATAGTCTTATTTTGTTTGAGCTGTCAAAGCGGCATAATCAATCATACTTAGTACTAGCTAGTTTAATATCAGTAATATTTTAGTCTAGTAGGTATTTTAGTACCTAATATTATCTTAGATAGGTACCTACTTGCAGGTACCTGGTATACCTACTAATTAATCTAGAAACTACGCTAGTGAAAATGGCACAAGCCAATTACGTATATAAGTAAGTAAATAAAATGTTAGAGTATATTTTCACAACAAAATAATTGATTGTGAACGTAAATTCAGCCGCCATCGTTTTAGGCAACCGGGTTTCTAACTTGATTAACAAATTAATTACCTGATTAATTTGATTGGAACTCGTGGATTTAACGAGGTTTGCTTATGTTTATCGACATTTTGTTTATAATTGTACGGGAAAATTTAAATTACCTATGCGCTATATTATTCCGTCGCAAGCTACACAATGATCGGTCATGCATGTCGATCCAAACTAATTTCTGTTTTATATGCTAGAATAGAACACTTATTATCCTACTAATATTATAAATGTGAATGTAAGTTTGTTTGTTACGCTTTCACGCGAAAACTACTTAACCGATCATCATGAAACTTTGTACACATATTCTTGGAGGTATTAAGGAGAAGTAACATAGGATACTTTTTATCTCGGAAAATTAACGGGATCCAATGGGACGCGAACGCAGTCGCAGGCGGAAGCTAGTATGTATATAGTTTTGTCCCAGTGCAAGTACTTGAGTAGGTACAGTATAGTAGGTATCGTTAGTGTGTAAAAAGTACTTTAAAAAGGTACCTATTGTTACAAAAGGGAATTTATTAGCAGGTGTACAACCGCCCTAACCATCACTTTTTTCGTTCCATCATTTTTCCCACAGACGGAGATTTACTCGTAAAAGGAAAAAGCGAAAGTAAAGTCAAAACAAAGTGACAGCTAAAAACTGACAGCTAAAGTTTTATTACGAAGTCGCTTGCATAGTCCACTTTCGCGGGAGTCCTCGAGTCCTCCCGTATTTTATAAAGGGTAAAACAGAGACGTTGTTAGTATTCGTAGGAAGGAAAACACGGAACGTTTTAGTAATAGGTATAGGTCTAACTATAGAGTAGGTACCTAGGTACAAGTCTTTGACAATAATATGGTATTCTCATGGCCGTTGGACACCATCAAAAACCCCTGACTGGCCTGACATAGGTTTACCTGAATTATAGTTGAAATGGCTGCACCAATTATGCCAAAATATTGATAAAAACAGGTTTTTCACAAAAAAACCGCTTCAAAACTGAAGCTTCTGATTTCAGGATTCGCAGCCATGCATGAAACATTCCGGACGGACGGAAAGTAAAGACGAAATAAGGCACTGCTCGAAGCTACATTCAATCATTATAGTGAACAATATTTGTACTAGGTATTTAAAAAAAAATTGCCAACATATTTAACTACAACCCTGTAACAGTCCACCCTTATTTCGTAAGACCGACGTGGCTGTACCAAGTTATTAGCGAGGCAATTTCGAGGAGCCATAACTCATTTCTCGCAAACAGGCTGCTGCTAGTGCTGCCAACTGTTGTAGACTCGGTCGAATCAACAGCGCAGTGCACTCAACAATTTCTTAGAAGTCGTTTCAGACATGTAGAGGTACTGGAATTAAATAGATGGGACAATCAAATAATTTCGGTTTTCGTAGAGACTCACTGTAGTGTGAAAGTTTTTTGAAGTTAGTAGCATATAGCAGAGATCAGCCTATCTAAATAGGTGTCTTGATTTCGAAGTGGCTAAAAATAATATAAAATCTCATAAGCACCTAGGTAGGTACTTAACTTTTTTGTATAAGGTTAGTAGGTCAAATAAACTTTTTAGGTCAAGCCTGCCGCTGGTTTCGGGAAAAGAAATCCATTTAAATAAATTAAATACTGAATTCTTTCGCGAAATCATTCAACACTTGATCGTTCGATGAAAATGTAATTTTGAGTAAAACTATGTAAGTCGAGCTTCGATTCTGAAGCGTTGCTTGAGTGTCGAATACTATTGTTTTCAAATAAAATTACCTAATTTTATAATTTCCTGACAAACCTTATTTTATGAAGCCTAAATCTGTCATAGGAATCTTCACAACTGAGTAGATAGTCAAATAAGTCAACCTGGCGAGAAGGGCTGAAACAAAATTATTTACAGTAAGTCTTCCTCGACACAAACTCGCAAGACCAAACTATTTCCCTTCCTTGGTTCTAGCGGTCTTGAGTGAGGTAATTGTTGGTGAGTGGCGATGTCTTGGAAGCCTCACGTCCTCTCCGTCATCTTAATAGGTGCTGTAGGCTAATCCTGTGCTTTCGAATGAAGTTGATGTTGAGGGTACAGTTGTTTCAGCATTATAAAGCAACGTCTTCGGTGGACATAAGTTGACGTCACGCAAATTGGTATTGATAAGGTAAGGTGAGAGTAATAAATTGTTCCATCACATGCTTGTTTTTTCAAAAAACCTTAGTAGTGTTTCTTTTGCGTTCATTACCGATTAAAAATATTTTAAAGAATATTTAAATTATAAATAAAGAAAACCCGCGCGAGACGGGCGTACTAGAGAGGAGGCCCATGCCCACGTACAAGTTTGCGATGTTTTAAATATAGTAGTACCTACGCACAGTATAGATATAACAAACATAGCAACGATCTGCATAAGCTTAAATACTATTGCACATGCAATAGTATTTAAGCTTATGCAGTGTGTTGTAGAGCTCGGGGCTGGAGGCTAATCTAGCGATTCCAATGGATTACAGTTTCACGGATAATTAGCATGAGTCATGCGTCTGCGAATAACGCCTAATTAGCAACAATTTAACACTAGAAATAAGTGTAGAAACTTACATATATCTGCGCAGTTTAGTCTCTGCGCGTGACCTGAGCGAAGTCAGTTTTTTTTTAGAAAATCTAGTTTTTGTTTATGGTGTTCCTTTTTGTTAAGTGACAATCAACGACTGTATAGCATTCTTAATTTTTTAGAATGTACTTACTTTATTAGGACACCCTGTGTAAGTGTATACCCGCTACGGCTAGTTTACTGCGTCCAACCCCTATGTACGCTGGCGTATCTCAGTATATATAGACTTCAGCAGAAGCTATATAGCCAACAATTAATTGAACAAGTTGTATCACTCAGAGGATTCCCGTTTCGACAGAGTCTAATACCTTTGGTCAGTCTCGTAATCGACCACGTTTGTAATAAAAGCAGGTTGGTGCCGGTGGTATCAACATGGGCACAAAATTTGACCTGTCCTCAATATACTTTAAACATTAGGTATCTAAAATAACCCCTATTGGTCACTGCAAAAGTCATCAAACAAACGATCACTAGTTAATCAAAACCGGGCTAAATCACGGAGGTGTTTAAATGGGTTTAGTTTTAAGTTTCATGGCATATTTTGAACGATTTACATTGTATATTACAGGCATCATTTACATTGTTTACTATGTGAAATTTCTGGGTAGTAAGACGTAGGTATTTACAAAAAGTACTGAATGAGAGACTAGCTATAAGAAACATGCTTTCTGTCTGACTGTAGCGTCTTTTGGATAGTTCAGTAATACGGTTAGGTGGTCACTCCCCCTACTAGTTACAACTTTGTCTATTTGTCCCTTGACTGATAAAACTATTCGTCTCTAGTCACATAACACTGAAGTGTATTGGACCAAGATTTGTTCCACTACTTCAGCGCAATTCAGTGCCTTGGGCACGCTGCCGATTGGTACTGGTTTGGATCAGTTGAGCTAGATCGCGAATAGAAAAGTATCAACAAATATATGAGAAAAATTCTCAAATCACAAAAGAGTGGCTGAAACTGACGTGGATAAGACATCAATAAAAAAAGTGAGATTTTTAAGTTTGTGTATAAAGGGTTCATCTACTCTTATACCTACTCAGTACTCGTGTTTAATTAATATTGTTGTGCCTATACAAAACTGTACGAAAATGTATGTTTTACGAGATTTCTATTTTTCTTGGACGTGGCCTAAATTAATTAGGTAGAAAAGAAAACATTTATACAAACTTTAAACTGAAAATTAATGTTTGTACAAACTTATAAACGGCTTTTGCCAGTCAAAGTATACCTTTGAACTTGTTTATAAAACACTAGTATGTTTATACCGCGGCTCGGGTTGTTTAAACAAAGCACATAGAAAGAGTAAATGTTTATTTTGTGTCAATAAACATACATGAAATTATATTAGAGGCATAATAATTAGGATTTTACGCAGAATCGCGGTCGGCACTAAAAAGAGACTGCTTAGTAAAATAATTAATAACCTTTTGATGTTATTTCGATGCCGACTACTTAGGAACTACAAAAATTTAAGACAGAGTGTTTTGATTCACCAAGGCCCGTATGTCGTTACTCAAGCATAGATTTGAGTAGAGATTTTCATACAAAAATCTATGCTTGAGCCTAAAATAGACAGACAGACATATCCTCATAAATATAGATGAAACTTAAAGGATGAATAATTCTAATTACTTAATAAATTTTGGCCTGTAAGCGATTCATTAAAATGATTGAATTCAGCAAACTGAATATGATAGTCTCTTTGAGCAACTTTGAACAAACTTTCAAAGCTTTTGTTTAGTATTCGAAATTGATGTACTTTAGATAATTTTATTAATAACAGAAAATTCTACAGTAAAGTCATAGGATTTATATCATAAGAAAGAGTTTCACCGAATCTTTGGTAAATTCTATCAATATGTAAATAACTTTATTCACAAAGAAAATTACAACTAATACAGTATTTACAATATTCATAATATTTACAAAATACTAAAATAATATTCATGGACATTCCACACAACGCCCTCTAGCCCCAAACTAAGCAAAGCTTGTAATATGGGATGGGGACTAGATTACTGATAGAATACCTAAATTCCTATATAATCATAGATATGCAATATGATATGCGGCACTGCTATATTTATAATATAACTCTGAAACGTAAAAACGTCTTTCTTAATGTATACCAAGCCTACGACTCTAGTTATATACATACATATAGGTTCACTTTATTTTAATTTAGGTAAGTGCTGACCTGTCGCACAGACGACCCGACCAATAGACAATGGAGTCTCACCATATGGCTTTCTTTTGTTAGAAGACTCCATACAACTAACTAAACAGGGCTTTGCCTTGTGCCCTTTGTATTTGTTCTATTTACTTATAGATTTCTTTTAGAACTCCATTGTGCAAAGGAATATGTGATACTAGATAGTCACACTAGAGCGCATCAACGGGCAGAACAACAAAGCCCTACTAACCCGAGTTAAATATGCCTGTCCAGAAAAAAAACGCAGTCGCCATGGCCGAAATCGGCTAGGAGGACATCATCATCATCATCATCATGTGATACACGCGAAGGTAGCGCATAGATATGGGATAACTACAGAATATTTTAACGTAATAAAGAGTTGGTAGACTACGAGGACTCAGTGCATGTAGCAGTAAAAAATATATAGTACATGATGGCACACCATAATCATATTGGAGAGTCGTAGCACTTGCTACGCCGTAGCAACCGCCGCCGCCGATAAAGAGCTACGATTAGTTTGGTAAGTGTAAGCTCGGACATAATATTAATTATTCTGTAGCCCGCACTACAAGAATATTCCAGTTATGTACAACTGTACACTTGTACAGCCATGACATAGAATAGATGTTTCTACTAATAAACTATGATATATTTTATCTGTGGTATGGTCGGAGGGAAGAATGGCAGGTAACAAGAAGAATATTGGATATGAATGTAGATGGATATAAGAGTAGAGGTAAGCCAAAGAACAGATGGAGATGACATGGGTAAGAAAGGAGTGACGGCTGATAGAGCAGCATGGAGAAATAACACATGTTGTGCCGATTCCACATAAAGTGGAACACGGACAAGGCAGGGACAAGGAGATGATGATAATCTTCTTTATCTAGGCTTAAAAACACGCAACACCACCTTTTTGCACGCCCAGAAAGACTGGTAGACAATGCTCTTAGCATTAAGTCCTCCTAGCACTACTTGTTTGTGTAAAATTTTTAAATAAATAAAGGTAGGGTAAGAGAAACTAGTAATTTCTTTGTGTGAGTCATAATAATTTTCTGAACTAGCTACTTATATTATTTACTAGATTCGCGTACGCGACTTCGTTCGCGTCCCGTTCGATCCCTTTGATTTTCCGGGATAAAAAGTAGCCTATGTGTTAACGGTCACGGACAGTATATATTCCAAGTTTCATGCTAATCGGATTAGTAGTTTTTGCGTGAAAGACTAACAGACCTCCATGCATACAAACTTTCGCGTCTATAATATTAGTAGGAAGGATGTTAGGCATAAATATTTTGAGCATGTAGATGAACACAATACAAAGTTATACTCTTAAAGTGGCTGCTGCATGAATCAGATACATTTACCTATCCGATATTCAAATGCGAAATAGAATTTCATAGAATAGAATGGATGCTCACGACTGATAATTCCCATTCATGGAGGACGTTACATGCGGTAAGCTGAACCAATTGATTGCTCCTACACGTGTTATAGAGGGACGAGTTAGTGATCGAAAATAATGAACGGAGCCACTCGTCTCACGCGGGCCGAGTTGGTTTGAGACGAGTTGACGACCGACTCAAATAAAATGGTGGATTGGACTTCCGGAATCTGGTAAAGGTTTTCTAGAATAAGTATGTACCTACTTTCCTAGTATATTTCGATTATTATTCACCAAAGGTATGATGTACAGACTCATACATATTTCGCGGAAAAATTTGGTCGTCCTTGAGACATGTATTTATTTTCGCGCCCCAAATGTAAGTAGGTACTTACCAGCAAAGCCGCATCGAAGCTTGAAATTGGAGCCATCCTCGCGGTTAGTTCAAAGTATTCAAACATGGAGGAGAGGTGTTTAAATTACGCTTCACAGGTTACATCAAAGAGATTAGAACGAGGTGGAGGCGTAGAATAAATAGCAGTTAGTTGGCAACATTGCGTATGTAGACTCTTTGCTGGTAGTTTATTAATATTTATACGATGTTCAACCTTTTTGAAAGTGTGTGGACTTTCTTGGAATACAATATGAAAGGTTTTATGTAGGTAAGTATCTATTATGTGTCAAAAAAATGGTTAGGTATTCGGCGCAAGGGTGAATTTAATCTAAACCTTTAAAAACGGCGTCTAAGGTAATACCAATATTTCTTTTTACTCAATGACACGGTGTAAAAATGATGGTTATAAGTTTTGGCACAATAGTAAATTCACGTAAACAAGTACGTGATAGGTTCCATTCCAAGCCCATCGCCGCAAACCGTGCCATTGCAAATAACGCGAAAGTCAATTAGAACGTAAAGTAAACCACACTGCTACTGGTTACACAATTTCGTGGTTAAATTATAATAATGTGGTCTATTCTATATCATTTCCGATAATGGTAACGATTCTTCTGTTATTACAGTTATTATACCTACTTCATTACCAAAATAGATAAGGGTGGATGCCTATGACCACACGCGATAGAAATGAAAACTTTTTTATCAAAAATTCGTGATGGTAACTCTCATTTAGTTTTGGAACGAGAAGCCCAGGATGAAAAAGAACACGAGCGCGCTTGATGTCTCAAGCGTGTTCACTGTTTGCGTAAAATGATAAAGTTTTCACTTCAAAAAGAAGACACGTAATTTTCCATACATGTACTAATAACGCTGTGTTATAATCTCACCTAAAATGACTACAATATACCAAGAGTGCCTTATACCGAGCGCGACGTGGTGTCATAAGATTTATTTTTAATATTCCCCGAGAGCTCTATCACGGGCCGTACTTTCCATCATAAGGAGATGAACCTGTAACATACCCCTACCAAGAGTTTTACACAGATTTTGAAAGTAGAGAAAAATAAATAAGCCACGTGTAGTAATCTAGTACCTAAGTGGTGGGTAGTTATAAAACGGTTGGCTAATGACCTACCTACATTTATGAATAAAGCAGTGTTCAATCAGCAAGCTGTGTTTCACTACATGGTGACTACACCACGAACCTAATTTATTAATTTCCAGGTGGTAAACAAGACAACACTTTAAAGCTCCTTCAACTGACAGACCAACTTGATATTATTGAGGTAAAAAATGTAGGTATTTATGCAATATCAGCAGTCTGAAAAATTCCACTGCTGGCCCTTCATATTTCAAGGATGATTGATTTTGAGCTTTCTCTGCAGTGATTTTCCACAGTACCTTCGGTTCACCGACGAGTTGTAAGTAAAAGTTTGTTTTGTTCGTGATGGAAAATAAATAACACAATGGTAGAGGCTGTGGCAGGAGCACCTAATCTCAAAAGCCGAGGGATCTGTGTACAATTAAAATTTTAATATAGAAATGGGATTCACCCTGGATCAGACCAACGTTTATTCAGATAAAGTTCTGTAATAAGTTTTGTTTCTTTAGTTTTTGGATTATTCAAAGTGGATACTAGAGGTTTTGCTATTTTATACGTTTTGTATGAATAACGTAGCCCACGCATGTAGGGCAGGAACTTTTTTGCCTAGGACAATAGATATAGTACCTACTTACTAGGGTCACAACGTACAGACTAATCCTCACTGCTACGCCGCTGTACGTATTCTAAGACTTGTACGAAGGGAAGGGTATTTAGTTGTAATAATATACTATAATTTTTACCCTCTTAGTACCTGTTAGCACTATTAGCCTATCTAGGTACATGCCACAGAACACCTTACATGCATACCTACCTACAAATCTCCCGTTATTTCTCCAAAAATTTAAAATCCATTACTGCAAATTGGTGTCATTCGTTCATTCATTCATTCAACTGGCTTTACTCGCGACATGATAGACGGATTAGAAGCAAAGTTAAATGGTTACTCTCAGCCCTCGTTTAATTATGGCGACAGAAGTTAATAAGTCGAGAAATTCCACAAAAGTAAGATCACGAAGCCGGTCGTGCATGACTAGGTACAGATTGTTATTTTGCTAGCGTTCTTCGTGTCTTTTGTGAGCATATTTTTGTAGCTCACTAGTGCCGTAGTTTGAAGCTAGGTCTGTCGGTAGCTAGGCCAGATGAAGTGTCTGAAAACATTTAAAAAAATCTAGTAGGTACGTGCTCCGCTTGTCTGTAATGTTGCGTTTACACTCAGCTGCAATCAGCAGGGAAGTGGGCATCAGCATAGTCTAAATGCGATCATGTCTCTGTCCCGGCACGTGCCCATGTTCATGCCCTTGATAATAAGAATAAAGGCGGTGTTGCTGTGGCAATAAGTCCGTATTAAAAGATATAACTATCACACTCGAACGTTTGATGAAATCGATGTCGTTTGCGTTACTTATGTAAATGTACGTACCGGTATTCTATTCGATTACCGACCATTCGCCGAATCGATACAGTTTGAGCGGCTTTGAAGCTTTGAAGTGTAGTCTTGGTTTTATAGGTGACCGTCATTTTCTGGTCGTCAATATATAGGCTGTTTCAGAACTTTTTTGGGTGACTGACTGATTTACTAAAGAATAAACAGACATGTGCACACACATTACATCGTTAGTTCCTTTGCGTAGGATATACTAACCACAGGATAAGTAGGACTAAAGCCTTGGTCTCGCGATCGTAACGCACAACGCTGCGGTGTGCAGAGTGCAGCACAACGCGTTTGCTCCTCGCCGCTGATGCAGACTGCGACGTAACAAAAGACCATACTAGATGTTTTCCATATACAATTATGTGTCCGGCACTGCATGCTGCATATCGCTGCGTTGTGCGTTACGATCGCGAGACCAAGGCTTTAGACAAGATAGCGCGGCGGATGGATTCTGTCTCATATAAATATGACGGGAATGTTTGCTTAAAAACCGTAGCTTTACGAAAGCATGCCTGAATCCCCATAGGCAATAGTTGGTCGTTTTGACCGCAGTGGCATGCCTGAGCGACATTATGTGATCATCGGTATTCGCGATGAGCCTGCGATCGTAATCCAGTTAAATAGCGTTTGACTGGTTTCAAACTGTGTGGCTTGATGCGACATGCCGCATAACATCAAAGAAAAGGTATTCTAAAGAATATTAAGTTTTTCAGACACTCTAGCTTAGCTACCCGCAAAACGAAAGTTTTGTCCAAACGGCCTGAAGGCTGGTAACATTCCGGAAACAACTGAATGCGACGTCTGGCAGTCATGACTGGCACATGTCAGGTACATCATGGAACTACCGGGGTACATAATCTTCCCTATTTTTTTGCGCAAACTAAACAGATCAGTGGACGCGAAGTCCTCGGATGTCTGACAAATCTGTATACATACATAAGTATAACTAATACAGTATTTACAATATTCACAATATTTTCAAAATACACATGAAACAGTTGAGCTATCTACAAACCGTTGCAAACGATTTATAGATAGCTCAACTGGTCCAAATCAGTACCAATCGGAAGCGTGCCCAAGTATAATACCTATAGATTTTTTTATAGTTTAAAATTAAAAATTATTAAAATTACATTTAAAAGTTTCTTCACAGCTTTTCGAAGCTCCACCGACAAGCAATCATGATGAATCATGTGCAAGAGCCTTGTCAGTGTGCAATGCTTAGCTACACGTCAGCACTGGAAATGTTTCAATTTGTCTATACATACCCGATGCAATCGAAATAGCATTTTAATGTAGTCGCATGTGTTTTCGGTACTATTTATATTGGTAACTCTATCTATAAAGTAAAAAAAAGCTCATTAACATTTTGACGACAAGATTCTAGAATGGCTTTTGTTAAAAACTTGTGATATTTTTGAAGTATTTTGTTTATTTCAGACAAAAAGATTTAAGTACACAAAAATTTCAAGATCAAACAGTACCTACTACAAAAGTAAGATTACATATTGGTTGGACATTAAAACATAAGGGACGTTTAATTTTATTAGACGGTCTGTATTTCGATGATTGTGATACAAACCTACTATTATTGCATGTTTCGTGTATGCCAAAACGTGTCTCTGTCACAAAACTAATAGATTTCAATATTTCTCTATAGCGTGACTCTTTGAGTCACCATAAAACGACCTCATGAAGTAGGTAGGTACCTTTGAATTACTTGCAATCTATTCCGTAGTCGTTCATAATAAAACATTTATTTTTGGTTCATTATTTGTTTGAAGAGTTAGTAGATGCTTGGATGATATAAAAAATTTGACCAAGCCAAGTTAAAAGACTTTTATTTATTTATTTATTTGTTCTTTTCACATTATAATTAATAACATTACAGACAGAACATAGTCCAACGCCTTTTATACCTATGTACTGAATTCCGCAATAATTATCTTACGTTAAGCATATTATTATGTAGGACTGCGTTACTCTTTTTTTTTTTTTTTTTTTTTTTTTATACAATATAGGCAACCGTTTGACCATTAATACCATTAATTACGTCGATTTATTTATTATTTATTTTTAATCTATCAAAAATACACACTTAAAATCTCGTTTTGTATGAAACGCACTTAAAATTTTGACCTCCATTTTCATACATTGTTCGTTTTTCGAAAGTATGGGTCTACTTCGAGAGTTTCGCCAGGCTGATCTTACGTACCTACCTCATAAAATCCTACATCACGAACAATAGTCTACAAAGTATTTCAAAATAACTGTTTGTAATTGTCAATATCTATTCAGAGCGGGTCATACAAGTGGATTCAATCATTATGCTAACAATCGGGATTGGCAGCATCCTCGAAAGTTGATCAATTGATGAGTGACCCTATTTCGTAACGACATCATTGAATGGGACCCGCTGCGGCTACAGCTGTGTCGTTCATGATCATGACTGACTTTTATCGGATTGGTTTAAAACGCTGTACTCTGGTCTATGGCGGTTACGAACAGTAGTTTTTATAGTAACGTGTTTAAACTTCTAGCCTGCAAAAGATAAGAGAGCACTAAAGGCTATTAAAACAACAGCAAAAACAATCTATAGAAGGGGTTAAGAAATAGTGTTTTCGAACATAAAGAAGAGTAACCCTACATCAGTGTTACAAAAAGCTAAAAGAACTTCTATTCGAACATTTTATAAATATATAAAACTGTAGCGTAACTGACTGACTGGCAGTATAAGCACAACCTGAATGGCTGCAAGAAGCTTGCAATTCGAAAGCACCCTTTTTTGTTCTAGAGGTGTACTACATTCAAAAATCCAAAATTTATGTGGCAATTCCGAACGAAACGTCACGTGGCATACATATTTCCTTTACGTCTTTGTCTAGTGATTGTAGAACCACGTGTCTTATGTGTCACGTGATGACGTGAATCACAAATTCACAATCAATTTTGCTCTGTTTGAAACCTGCTTTGCACAGGATAGTTAAAAAAAACAAAAGCCAAGCGTACTTCTAGTCTTTATAAATAAATAGCCAACGTCTCTTATCTACGAGTTAAACCGATGAAAGGCTACCTTAAATAAGGCTGCGTGTGCAAAAGAAATAAAACCAACATTCCTTATCTGTTCAATTCCATAATTGGAATTAATTAGTAGAATGTTTGACTGGAATAAACGCAACTGTTTAGGGTTCCGCACATACGAATGGAACCTTTAGAATGCTCTTAGAACATTAAATTTAATCAAACCTTTTCAAAATCAAAATTCAGAATTGCGAAAATTTTATTCTTTGGAAGAAACATAAATGTGCCAGTGATTTTAAACACAAGACATTTAAATGTGTGTTTGGACAAATGTGTGGCAAGAGGATAATCTTAGAGGAGCTAAATTTCCAGTAACTGACGTCACATTTTTGCACAATTTCTTCATAAATAAAAATCTCTAAATATTTATTAATTATAGATACCGACCTAAGTTTAATAACGAGATAGAACTCACTGGATGCGAGTAGAACTCGCGTCCAGAGAGTTTCTGTCTCGTCGTCGTCGTCTCTAGAGTTGTTCGCTTTTATTTTATCAAACGTGTATTGGTCGGTGGAGTCGGATCGAGTTTGAACAAGCCCCGGCTTTTGCAGTCGCCAAATTAATTTGGCTGTTTTCAGTTTGTTTTGCGAAGCGCAAAATAAACCAGGTAGGTAGCAGTTTTCTCTTTTGCAGTCACAAAACTAAATGAATGAATTAATTAATACTATTTCCTATTGCTATATTGCTAGCATTCATGGTTTCCAAAATATTAAACTTTATATAAATGATCCGCAATTTTTGCTCTTAACTTTATAAACCATAAATCAATCATTTCAGATTGTAAAATGAGGTTTGTGAAGCAATTACAATGTGACATCAGAAACAAAGGAAGACACGGATATATAATTATAGGAGTAGGTAGGTATACCTATTTAGTTCCGATAGTTATAGTTAAAAGCAAACTTATTTAGAAAGAAACTATAAATTTCAAACCCAACGATTTTTAATCGACCGTTTATTATAAACTGAAACGATCCAACTTTAGCAAAATTTTCCTTTTATGACCCATCATTATGCGCTTTTACGGGCACTCAAAAACTTGCACGGAGCATGCATTATGTACACAACCAGGGCAATAAGCACACAAGCACCTTGAACATTAACAGTACATACATAAAGCATCCTAAAGTCAGAACTTTCCCGGTGGACTGTACGCATCTTTTTAAACAGCTCTGTTCATTACTTACTAGTTTTATGACTTCCAGGCATCGACACACCTTTTCCCAATTAAAAAGAGAGCCCCATAAAACGAAATTGGCTCATATACATGCAGTTTTCCGGACAGAAAGGTAATCGAACGCTTCGGACAGAAGCGTACCTAGGGTTGGGCGGGGCTAGTTTTACAAGCTATTTGTGTCTGCTCGAAAAAGCCTCACCATTTCCCCCCCTAATTTTTCTGTTCGCTACTGTTTTTGCTCATTATTAACATTACTCAATAAATACTGTAAGTACCTATCTAATAATTTCCAAGCTTGATTACGGTAAAAGTAAAATATTTCTAGTAGTATCAACTTCGCTGCATAGGTATATATACATATTCCCATTGATAGGTCTCCTTCAAGATGCTTCACTCAGGTCAAACTGTTCTTCCACTCTTTTCTGCCATGCTTGTTGTCCCACCTTGCTAGGGGTAGTATTATATGATCTGTGCTAGGGGACACCCTACCCTACCTCCCTACTCCAGCCCTGCGTCTGCGTCAAACTAATCCATTTGTGAGTTATACAACAGTCGCACGCGGTTGCAAAGCACTCCATTCCGTAATTAAACCGTCCCGTTCGATTCCCGCACGACTCCTGCCTTTGAACGTCCTTTGAACTGATTGAAGCTTCCTGTGAACTCAACTGCCTGCGCTTCTTGCGACTTAAAAAGTTATATCCAATTATAAGTTTTGGCGATTCTAAGAACTTATTGATGGTTCCACTGCTGTCACGGGGATTATGAACACATTTTATTTAGTACCCGCATCGCCGCATCTGCGAATTTTGACGATTCTAAATGTCAAAGTATGCGATCGACAAGAACGGTACTTGCACTGCAGGTGAGCTTTCTATAAATCGTTTGCAACGATTTGTAGATAGCTCAACTGTTTCATGTGTATTTTGTGAATATTGTCAATACTATATTAGTCGTAATTTTCTTTGTGAATAAAATTATGTAAATTTTAAGGACATCTGAAAGGTTGAAAATATTTAAATGAAAGTACGGTAAACATTATCAACTTAGTGATATAGGTTTTATCAGTATTCTAGAACAAATACATTTTAACTAGAACCGTAGTTCTCAGAACACGTGTAGAACTTGACTACAGTGAATCAAACTTTGTATTTGACTAATAAAGACGGCTAGATTGTACTGTATGTGCCGATCAATAGCTCATTCTATCGATCAGTAGGCTCGCCTAATAATAATCAGGGCTTTGGATCTAATCTATGATTTATACAGCGTCAGAGGCAACTTTTTAGCCATTGTCCCTATGAACGGGACGCTGCAGTGCTCGGGACATAGTTTTAGATGGAGTAAGCTTGCCACTAGAGTGACAGGTGATCTGCAGCTGCAGTTTGGATCATTGCTCGCAGGAGCAATGATCCAAACTGCAGCTTTATGGAGCTTTGTCATACTGAACTAGCTGTCGTCTCCCGGCTGTGCGCTGGAGACATAGTGCAAATAGGAGACGCTGAGTTATATGTTTATCAAGTTCCGAGACTAATGGGCGTCGTGTAATTGGGTATGAAACTGCTATTATTCAAGTTCGCCTGTTGCTTTGAAGGGCCTATATACGTAAATGCCTTTAGAAACACAACTAATTTACAGACGTTACATAGACCCGCCGACTTTAAGCGTTAGTTTTGAGGGCGTTAGGTATTCAAACCATATTTGAATTAAAAGCGGACTAGTTACCTACTATCTACTTAACTACTTGTATCGGTAACAGAGGCTGGCACTCAGTTATTTTTGTTGACATAAAAAACTTTTCACCTGAAAGTTTATTTTGCTCTCAAATGAGGTTGAGAGCATGCTGAGAGCCGAAGTTTGTATTTATATAGGGAAGCAATTTTTCAAAATGAACATAGCTCTTTTATCTTAATTGTGTTTATTGTGTTATGGCGAGTATTTGTTAATTTTGTTTTGTTTAATTTTGGTGGAATTTTAACCAATAATTTGCCAATAATACTTGTGGTGGTGGCATAAAATGTTAGTCATTGGAATAAATGTGTGTAAAATGGTTTTTCTAAATGTTAAAATCCGTCTCCAAGTTTTGAAGGGAAAATATCCACCATTTTGCCTTCAAAACAAACGACAACCGACTTGACTGATATTATTTCAAATTTCTCACTTGACACACTAAAATTGTCTGTCGAAATAATGGAGAGGCCATAAACAACAGAAGAAGAAGAAGAGATGACCTAAAATAATAAGAAGAGTAAGATACTAACCTGTTATGTGCGTGAAAGGTGAGCCGCAGCGGCTGCGGGGTGTGCTCTGGGGGCGGCGGCGCGGTCGTGGCCGGCGGCAGCGACCTGCGGCGGCGGAGCCCTACCGGCTCGTACACAGCCGCCTGCCAGTGCCGCACGAACGGTGACAGGGACAAGCCTGGAACAATGAAAATACTATATAAATACCGGCGTCTGTCTTTCCTGGTGGGTTACTCTCGATCACAGTTCCAATCCGGATCCATAGATTTTGACAGAAGTCGTGTCATTTTTCAGTACAAAATCTGTCAAAATCCGGATCCAATTTGTAAAGGCGGTGGTCAAGAGTAGCCCTCCAGATCACTATAATCTGAATGTCTACAAGGCAAAAGTGAATAAGTGTCTTCTAGAGTGTCTTCTAGACTCTATCGTCCGCTTCATCATCGCTTACCATCAGGTGAGATTGAAGTCAAAAGATGGTCTGT
Organism: Eulithis prunata; assembly: GCA_918843925.1. Classification (NCBI taxonomy): domain Eukaryota; kingdom Metazoa; phylum Arthropoda; class Insecta; order Lepidoptera; family Geometridae; genus Eulithis; species Eulithis prunata. The sequence goes on from OU974017.1 coordinate 2,393,169, forward strand.
TCAAAAAAATCTAACACTTGACTTTCCTTCTGCCTGTTTAGAGTGGACTCATTTTTATGGAGCCTCACTAAAAATGTGTGACCCATCGGGATAAAAGAAAATGAAATGTGTGTTTCTTTAAATGACGACCCATTAAATGCAAACTCTTCCAGTAAGAAGTATTTATTGGTACAGTCAGCATCAGACTTTTTAAAATTTTTTTTTTTGTATCTAAACAATAATCTTACATCATAATACCTAGTACTTTAAAGTCATAGTTTCAGTCATGAAACCTTTTTGAAACTTTGTTCGACTAACACGATCGATCTTGGTTTGGTAGGTATCATGTTAGCTCGTTTCTTGTACAAAATGTTACTTTACAATACGGGCGGGCATGTGTTAGAATTTCTGAATTTTGTTCACAAAGAGGCATGGATACACTTCTAGGTACTCGTACAATGTGTGAGCAAGCAGTGTCGCGTAAAATATAAATTGACGGTGTCGCTTTTGTGTTGTAAAATCGAAGAATAAATTTATCTCATAGCTTTTAAAATGGTATGCAACAACACACGTTTCAATATCATTCGTGCACTCAGCAGTAATTGATTCCACCAATAGTTTACATGGAACGTCGAGCTTTTATATCGATCGATGTACCGTAATGAAATTACTTATTCAAACACTGAGCCTTTGTGTCCCTGCGTAGAACATAACTGGTACTTTGTGATTAGCTTTTTTAATTTATACACCAAAACACGTTACCTGCCAATAAAATAATTGATGAAAAAACGACAAACCAATAAACATAATTATAGGAGCTTTTCCTGCGTTTCTACACTCGTAGTGGCTTTAGAGTTAGTCGTGTTAGACGGTACACAACCGCAGTATTCGGAACTACTCAACTGACGATCAGTTTGAATCTAGAACATCCATTCGAGAGTAATACCGCAAATAGTTAACAGGTGAAATGCCAAGCGTCTCGACTGGAGTCCCAACTAGCCATCTCCACATAGCTGCTGTAGCTGGCTGCTGTATGTTTCAGGGCCTACCACGGAACTCACGTTCCAATGGCTGCTTTCACATTGCTCTCGGCACGACACGTATGGTATCGGCGTAGAGCTAATCTTACGTTTAGTGCATCACAGGGCACGTCCTCAGTGGATGTGTTCAGTGACGCAATGCATCGTTATAGGCAGTGGTTACCACTTTGCATCAGGTAGACCATCGGCTTGTTCCATCATTTAGTTGTATAAAAAAGCGCTTTTACATCACCGTGTAGGCGTCTACACCGATATTTTTGTTCGAGCCATACTTAGCGGTATTGTGTGTAGCAGATCCCAAAAAGTAAACTTGAATTTGTAAAAAAAAAACAAGACTAAGTATCCTCTTCGCCACGGGCGAGCGATTTCGTCGAAAGCATGAGGTACGTCGTTGTACTTCCCCTGACCTAAATCCAAACTGTCAAAAGAGATGGTGGTAGGACCACAGGCATTCCAATTTATCCACCGAAACGGAAATATGAGGCTCAAGTTGGATGTAATTGGAAAATCAAGAGCAATATATTTCCTGCAAGTCTCCTCCGATAGTTTGCTAGGATTTATTCGAGTCTAGCAGTCAAAGTTGGTCCAGATTAGTGTATGGGTCTGCCGATTTATTGATGGTTTGCACAGTTTGCACTGACTGCTGGCATGATAGATAGATAGAAAATACTTTATCGCACACCTTAACCTAGGGATTACAAGAAAATGAATAACAAAACTTAAATTAATAGTACAATGGGCGGTCTTATCGCTAATCAGCGATCTCTACCGAAGACGGATAGGATTTCGAGGTATTGTATAAGGGGTACTGTTTAAAGACAAATGATGATGATGATGATGTCCTGCATGGCCGATTTCGGCTACAGTGACTGTGTATGACTGGACACAGGCATAATTAACTCTGATACCAGAGTCTAAAGTTTAATGTTGATTTGTCGTTTTAGGCATTTTCTGATGACTAATGGTTTTAACGTTATTTTTAGTATATACCGGGTGTAATAACACTACATCCGAAGACATCATCGCCCGTCAATTGAAACAACCTTTTCTATATGGAACCTTGTACCTATAATAGCGCTTCGTAAGTAATATTTTCAGAAAAACTATGACAACAAAAATTATGTTCAGCAGTTACATAATAATGCGTGGGTTAATTTATATTAACAATAAAGAGCCAACCTTCTATTTGTTCATGGACAGTATAAAATCCAACGATTATTCATAAAATAATTCTCGTATAATGAAATTCAGGCATCATACTATTGAAAATGAAATGCATTCACATTTCAGATGAAAATATCGCTTTTATCCGCTGAATTAATGAAAAATTCTTTGTACGTAAATAACAATGAGCTGAATTAAAATTACATATTTTATCATTTGGCTTGTATTGAACCGATTTTAAATGGCTCGGGCATAGGCTCGGGTGTCTATTTTGTGACTGGGTTTTTACAAACACTACGAACTATGAACGTATTTTCAAATACCTACACCTGCATGCAGATGACAATCTAAGGTAATGTCACAGAAAGCCGTGAATGCAAAGTGTATAGTTTTCCGCACCATTTGCCGATGGTCGTGAGGCCACATGACATCAGCAAGACGTGATAACCTGCAACCAGACTTGATCCTTATTACTTCTGCACCCCTGGTACTTTTCTTTTTAACCCCCGACCAAAACCAAAGGGGTGTTATAAGATTGACGGCGTTGTGTGTCTGTTTTTGTAAAATTAACATGTGAAATCATTCTTATAATAGCAGTACTCCAGCTCTCTGGCTAATAGAAACTGCCATGATCTAATAAATTAACATAAAAACACGATCTATCCCCGGGGCTACCAGGACGGTGATATTTTCGTCCAAGCACACGGCTCACGAGGTCCCAGTTATGCAGATACCGTGCAAACTTATCTTCCCAGGAGAAATTAAAAATAAGTGTAGGCGTATGTTACTGCCCCAGAAAAACTGGCGGAGTGCCAAGAAAAATCTTTATATTAGGTTTTTCTACTTTAAAGCCTCTTCAATGGGTTTGTGACATATCAACCTAAACGAAAGTTATATTGTTTAGAAATATTGGATAAAAGTTTATCTAGTTAGTTCACCGTGAATAGGCTCACTCACAGTGTCACAGTGAACAATTTACTTAGTATGTTATTCTTATATTAAATAGGTAGGTATAACCTTACGAACATGTTCGTACTTAACACTAGCTATGCGAGGTTGAACTCAGATTTGAACCGCAGAATGTAGGTAAACAAAAATGTGACTAGCATGAAAGTTCAATAGATCGCAGAGAGATCTCATGGCGAGGCGCGAGGTTATTAATTGCGGTCGTCGACCGACAGCCTGCCGGGACAAAGTGAATGCATAGTGAGGCTTCTTTTCAAAGCGCCGAATTGAAGCAAATTTACCTTTATTACAAGAGGAGAATAAAATCAATAGGCTTTCCTCGTCTGCCGTGGCCTAATGAAGGCCGCTCGAATGCTTATTAACCGGGATGCTGACTGAGGGAAAGAGGTTTAATATAAAAGAGGATCCAGCCTCAGACTGCCAACGACCCTCCGGATTAGCTCCGGTGATTAATACAAAATAAGCTCCTTTGACTTGTCGCAGGCAGACGCGTATTGCATTCAATATGAAAGCGAAATTTTCAGCTGATGATTTCTAAAAAGGTTTTGTAATCACCGAAAATGTTGATTCAGAAAAATTACGAACCCAGCTTTCCTTTTCAATTCGATTAATGGCCGTAATCTTGGACCCGCAAGGATTTCTTCATGACGGCGGCGCTGCCGACTCAGATAATTTGATTTTAGTACTAACAGCGGAGATTTTACTACCAATAACAATATTGAATAACACCATACTATAGTAAAATGTTCCGGTGCGCTAGAAAGTGGTCCTATTTTGGTTTACTATGGTTCTATACATAACTTGAGTAACACCAAATAAAATCATCAATATATATAAAACTCTTTTGAAGCTGACATAGAATCAACGCACAGCCTAAACTACAAGTCCTAAAGGTATGAAATTTGGAGGGTAGGTTCCTTATATAGTGTAGGGGCGCACTAAGAAAGGAATTTTGAAAAGTCACACTCTAACGCGAGCAACGCCGCGGGAGACGGCTAGTATTATCATACTTAGCTAAATAAAGCATAACAGTAGGTATAAGGTGACGGAAGATAAAACGTGTCAAAACGAGCCTCAGATTGCCCAGACCATCTGGAGCAGGGTGGTGAGATACTTCATTTTCATAAACTACTAGCTGTTGCCCGCGGCTTTGCTTGCGTGGTAGCAGCATACGCATTGTTTGGTTAAAATCTTTGATCCTAATTTTAGACACCTAAGGGTGCGACCTAAGGTGGCGAGGCGAGGTGATGACAGGTGGAGTAAGGCGCTAACTGAATAACGTCCAAGAACCGGTTACAGAAATGTCGGTTGTCCTGCAGCAAGATGGGCAGACAATTATCGCTGTCATAGCGGGCAAAAATGAGATGAGACTGGCACGGGGTCGTAAAGAGTGGTACATCAAAAGAGAGGCCTATATCCAGCAGTGGGTGAAGTCAGGCTGTGGATGATGATGATGAAGAAGGGTGCGACTTTTAAAAATTCCTTTCTTAGTGCACCTCTATACTAAGATTTTGCAGTCTCTTTTGCTGTCTATTTTACTGTTGGTTCTTCATGAAACATGCACTGTGCAGCGTTGAGAGATCTTATTATAGAAGCGGTGGAGTGTTCGGCATAAATGGATTTTCCATTAGATGCATCTTGCCAAGTGAAAGAATACGCCGCGGAGCGAGCACTGCTTTCGAATACATTTTCATAGTTTACCGAGTTTATGTATGTCTGTCTACATTTATTATTCACTTTATTCGGGAAATATTGCTCAATTGAAAAAGTGGTTGTAGGTATATGTATTACTACAGGCCCGTGGCTTCGCTCGTTTTTAACCTTTCCCTGAAAAGTGAAAACTGAATTACTCATTTAGGTACCTACTCATGTTTCAGAAAGCAATGTAACGAAAAGTTAGTCAAAATAATAACACATTTTGTTCAAATCCATACTTACAAAGTAAGTCCATTGTTCCTAATTGCCATGGACTAATAAATATCTAGATCTTACGTAGAAAAACGAAAACACACTCTTTTCTATGACTTTATGGGTTTGTACAGTTCAGACGCTGAGTCAGACAGACAAAACAGTTTTACATTACGATATATAATATTGTTTGTATTCTTACCTCTCTACTCTCATCTTCGAGTATTTTATGAGGCTTTTACCCAAATCCTTTTACTAAATTACCGCTTGCTCCATCTCAGATGTATCTAATGTAGTTATGGCTTCCTGTATTATTTTCCTTGTACGCTTATTGTATGACAATTCGATTATTCTTTTTTTATATGCGGCGGTAGTTGATCTTAACCAGAATAGCTACAATTTTGAAGAATATTGAACCTATTACTGAACTGAGATTACCAAAGTACCTATCTATTCTGTGACCAGGGGTAACTCCGCCTTGTATGTAACTCCGGCTATATGTTCTAAATCTAAGAAAGCCTTGTACTGAATGGTTTTCACTAATATTCTTGGATTTTGATCTGGTGCAGCTACTTTAGATCTAAACTCAAGAGGCTTAGAATGAATAATATAACTAGTGCGAATTGTAATCTCGAGATATTCAAAGCAATAGCGGCAATACGTGCATGACTTACCTATACTTGTACCTACTAAGTAGTACTACTTAGTAACTGATCGTTACTAATCCGTAGTCATTGTCTTCAAACTAGATAGCTGGAACATTTCCAGCTATCTAATTTCATACGATAAATACTACAGTGGGTAAACACTACATTTATTACGCCTACAATATTTGCTATCTGCCTAATAATTTCCAGAATATGACGGTTAAGTAAAACGAAAGCTCGTCAAAGGACAAAGTTCGCACGTGGAGCTTTAATAGATAAGCTGGAGTGGTCTGGGTGCCTGAAATTGTCGGAATAGCTTTTAGAATTCGGTAGTTAGCAGTCGCATTCCTACATAGAGGAGCTGCGAGATAAGAGGTTAAGGGTGGTACTATTATTTATTCTGTGGTTAAGGTCTGGTTTCGTATATCGCGACGAGCCTTTGTAATTGAGAAATGGGAAATTGTTTTGATCATTACAATACGTTTCTCTACGAGATGAAAGTGAAGATTTTTTTGCACCATCTTACTAACACGTGAAAGGTGAGGTTCTAGACTTTCGATTTAAAACATTTTATGATGGAGACCCTAGAGAAACTGAAAACTTCATCAAAGAATTTCTTACACGACTGATAACTTTGAAATGTGTGTTCAAATGTTTGACTGAATCATGCCGCAACGGAAATACCAATTTAGATTAAACTTTGAACATGTTCCCTATGAGCACATAAGTAGTATTTCCGGGTACTACAAGATGTAGAGACTGAAAACCGTAGAAATGGTAATGAATATGAATAAATGACCGTGGTGTTAGGTTTCGTTTCTCGGGTACTCGCAACATAACCAAAAGATATAAGATTTCATTCAAATACAAAACGAGCGTTGAACGAAAGTCACTGCTGGTTTTGTGATACAAATGTCCACAATCACAACAACAAATGGCGCAGTAGACGAAGCGCAAAAACGCCACACGTGACTTCTAGGCCAGTAACGCTCGATGAATTTTCCTGTTTTCTATATACCGTGTTTCTACCCAACAAACCATAGAAATGAAAGGAAATGGTCACGTTACTTGTCAATATGGCTGCCAGGGTTCAGATGAAAAGCTGGCAAAAAATTCCCTGCCATTTTCTACCGTCAGTTTGATCAATGATCCTCAGTTTTGGCTTTTATTTAACCCGTGTTGTGCTTGCAGTGAATGGCATAGCTTTATTAACCCCCGGCTACCCTTCGGTTTAATCCAATTCAAGTTGAAAGTTGAAAATCGAAGTGTGCTTTGGTCGAGAGCTTTCGGTCTATTGAATCGTTGTAAGGTTACGGTGAGTAGGTATTCTGGTATTGAGCTTTTTACCCCACTTCGTCATGCGGTATAAAATAAATAAATAAATAAATATTCACGGACACTTAACACAACGCCTTCTAGTCCCAAACTAAGCAAAGCTTGTACGATGGAAACTAGATGGCTGATAGAATACATAAATACATTTTTTTTTGTAAATACATACTTATGATACATAGAAACACCCAGACACAGAACAAACATCTATGTATCGGTTGTAGATTTATTTTGTGTTACAATACTCGTAGGTACACTTACCTTTTGCTATAGGGAGGGTCACACTACAGTGATAGTACTTTCTCTTACCAAGAGCACAGATCATATACGTAAGTAATGTGAAACTGAAGTATCGGCATTTATTTAGCGCATACATACTATTTGGTAATCTACATTGGCGACAGGCCAGTATGGGGTCAGGCCAGACTAACCCACTGAGGCAGGGTCATTTTAAGTGGTATTTAGAGTGACCTTTTAGTATGTAGCAGTTAAAATAGAAAATAGTGTTCGCAGTTCGGGTTAAATGTATTTCAATAAAACATCCATTTACAAAGCTTTCAATGTCCTCCTCTGTATAAAAATGTTTGTGAATTTTTAGAGGTTTGGTAAAGTAATATACGGACATGTTATTCATATTCACAATTTAATTCAAAACACACCGATCAAATATCGCTAGCAATATTTCGTGAAATATCCCCATTTTTTACGGAGTTCCGAGAGACGGCACGTGCGGATTGCAATCCGCTCCATACAATAAAACTTCAATGGCTTTTATTCAGCGAAATGCGAGAAATCAAAGCTATGGCTATGCACAAGTTTGTCTGTTTATTTACGTTCAAATGCGTTTTTTCAACGACGAATACAATTGGGTACTTAGATGCTTTTTGTATGTTTCTTTGAGCATCTATTATTTGAATTTCGTTCAAGCATTGTCATGCTTTTGTTTCGTTTGAAAAGTTCATTCTGTATTTCTTGAAAATAATTTCAAACTAAGTACTACCTAACTAAGTATAACTTATTTTTACATATTTACTCTGTTTGCTGTATATATTATAATCGTATGAAACCGGAGCGGGTAGCATGTATGTTCGTAAACACCATGAGTACCTACTTACTATTTTATTACGGACACTTTTCACCCGGGGGGTAGCGCAATTCAATTCCAGTATGGTTTTGGATAAAAACATGTTGAGATGCTAATCTGGGTCAGAGAAGCGCCTTAACAAGGGACCCAATCTTTACAACTGCGAGCATTCACTGGATGTATGTTATACAGGATGTAACAAGACTACTTCCGTAAACTTCACAGGGCTAAAATAGCCATTATTATCAACAACTTTTTCTATGGAATCATCAGTGAATTTAAGTCAAACAGCTGATTTAATTTTTTTTTACTTATATTGTTGGTTTTGTAGAAAAAAAATGTTTGCGAGTGGTCTTATAGTCTTACACCCTGTAGGCATAAGGGCATAGAGAAATTGATTATTTATAAATTCGAGCCATGCGCGGACGGCGTCCCTTCAGGGATGTGACATAAACAGCTGTTGTTTATTCATAGAGCCCTCTAGTACACAGTTTGCTACAGTTTCCTTCGCTATTTTTCCTTTACGCTATTTCTGTTGGGAATGGGCGCGCTTTAGTGATTTTCGTCCGCCGCGATAGCGCTACCCATAAATACTGTAAGTAAGCTTTTGTCAGTAACACGCTAACGAATTCCGTAATCCTATCGCCCGCCGCGAACACTCCCGCTTTCAATGTCAAATGGGATTACAAAATAATTACCTAAAACAAAATAATTTTATAAAGAAAACACAAACTGTTACGCCCTAAATAAAATAGTAATATTGAATTGCTTTCTCTGGTTTCTACTTCGTTTTACGGCTCTACATAATTCATATCTTCGAAATAAGTTAAGTAGTAGTAGTAAAAGTAGCAAGTTTCTTTGAACTATGGTAGGTACCCTTATATTATTTTTAATTAATATCATCCCTCTTGAAACCGGCATAAACCTACTGCTGGAACAGAATCTGATAAAACCACGGTTTTCTGACAAGCGGCATCCGTTTTTAATGTTTGCCTCTAAATTGCAATCGCGTTCTAGCGCCCTTTGTATAGCTTACCGGTTGTGATAATACGGTCGCTGTTTCATAAGCTGCTTTAAAGTCACAATCCAGCCCCGGGGAGTGCCCTGCCATCATTAAATACTCCAAAATGAAAATAGTTCTCCGCCTTCTTAAATTAATCACCCTAAAGTTTATAAAACAAAAGAGAATTAATTATAATAGTGTTTCTCGTCAGCGAGAAGTTGTTATTAATAACAGTAGCAGCGTTCATAGACATTGCGAACACTTAGCGTATACAAAGAAGTATGCATAATTTGACACCAAATCATAGGCTGAAATCAATTTAGTTCACAAGAAAATACTAAATAGTTCAATCCACTACCCAAATAAATATAAATCACTAGCTGTCGCCCGCGGCTTTGCTCACGTGGTAGCAGTAAAAAAAGTAAAGTAAAAAGTAAAAATTCTTTATTTGCGAAAAACTTGCTGGTACGCTTATAAGCACATTAAGGTTTAGCAGCATACGCGTTATTGGGTTAAATTCTTGAATCCTAATTTTAGACCCTTTAGGGTGCGACTTTTCAAAATTCCTTTCTTAGTGCACCCCTACACTATGTAAGGATACTACCCTCCAAATTTCATACCTCTAGGACTTATAGTTTAGGCTGTGCGTTGGTTGTCAGTCAGCTTCAAAAGAGTTTTATATATAAGAGAAGAAGAAGAAGAAGAAAAAACAAAGAAGATAACTAAATGGTGCAAGCTTACTAAATATTGTCTGGCTAACCCATCTTCTTCCATGCCGTGTGTGGCAGTTATAGTCTATAGCAAGATATGATAAAACAAGAAGAAGAAGGGGATTGTTGTAGGTATTGATGGCGCGTAAAAATGTTTAGTGGAGTAAAGTGGATTACTTGAAGAATTATACTGCTTTGAACGTTTAAGTGACTTATTTTATATAACTACCACGCCAAGAGAGATACCATCCTGTCAATGGGTAGCTTTGAGCTTTGAAAGATTAGATTTACTCTTCGGCTCATGAAATAAAAAAGGTTTTACAAATACCCAAAACCATCCCAGACCAAATCTTCCACTTAAAAGTTTTATCCTCCAAAGCTCGCACATCAAACACTAGGTGGTCACAAAGTTGCTCATAAAATTACACAAAGCCTACTAAAAACAGTTGGATAGAATTGATTGAAAAAAAAACAGTAAAATGCTGACATATTACATACACGCTTACAACGCAGGTATCGTCAAAATAAAAGCTAAATAGAAGGAACAAAGACGCCAAAGATAAGCGACGTTATTTATTTGGCGAAACAATTTGGGATACCGTCCAGGCAAAGCTTACTGACACAACAGCTAGGTCACTAGCATGACGTGTTTGTTACGGACTACCCTCTTGACAAGTTTATGTTTGTTAATCACTAGAGAATAGAAAACATGATAGTCATATAAACGTGCTACATCGTAGACCACAACCGCTTACCATCAGGTGGGACAGTGGTCAAACGTTGTATAAAAAAAGTAACATAGTTTAACGGTGGATTTGGTGTATATTCCAAAAACTGTTCGTGCACTTTTCTAAACTACTTATATTATAACCTAGTTTTATAAGTGACTACAAAAGAATACTGTTTTTGCATTTTTGGAAGCACATTGCTAAATTGCTATACTAAAGTACTAAGTACTAATATTATAAACGCGAAAGTTTGTAAGTATGGATGGATGGATGCTTCCATCCATCCATCCCTCGTACTTACAAACATCCTTCGATGTTTGTTACTCTTTCACGTAAAAACTACTGATCCGATTTTGATGATACTTGGAATATATATTGTCCGTGACCTGGATTAACACAGGCTACTTTTTACCCCAAAAAATCAACGGAATCCAACGGGACGCGAACGAAGTCGCGGGCGGCTCCTAGTAAGAGTATAAATTGGTAAAGCAACTGTTTATAATGAGCTATGTCAGCCGCGTGCCTCGCTCACACCAACATACAATGAGGGGAAATTGTCTTTTTTTTTCAGCTCGCTGCCTCGATGTTCGATACCTCGTTATTTTTATTCATCAATTTAAATTTTAAGCCGTGCTCCGGTGCGGTGTCGGGTTAGTTTGATTAATTCACAAATAAAAATAGGTAAAAATAGGTTTGAATAAAGCCTTTTACAAGGGTATCAATAGAAGTAGTAGAGCTCTTTGTGAGAGCTCGTCCGGGGAAGTACTACCACCGTACCTATTTCTGCCGCCAAGCAGTGCTGCTCGCATTGCTTTGTTCCGGTTTGAAGGGTAAGGGCGCCGGTGTAATAACAGGCACATGAGACTTCAAGATCTTTACGTCTCAGAGTGATGGACGCAGTGCATTGACTTACAAGGCACGTCCTCATTGGACTTGCTCTGCGAGGTAATGCATTGTTATAGGCAGAAGTTACTACTTAACATCAGGTGAGGTTCAGATTGTTCCATTACTTTTATCATAAAAAAAAGAAGGCAGCTGGAACGAAGCATCGGCGTGGTGTTCATACAATACAACATTTGATCTCCCACTCATTTCATAGTGCATCCATGTCTTTTAGTCTATGTAGTACAGGTAAAAGTAGGTAGTAGTGCTATATAGCACCCTTTGTATTATATCTTCAAGTCCGTTCCGTCCAAGGTTGTCTAGAAGAGATTGCTGATTAGCGATGAGACCGCCCATAGTACTATTAAAGTTTTGTTTTTCATTTTATTGTAATCCCTAGGTTAAGGTGTGCAATAAAGTATTTTCTATCTTCTATCTATCTAGTACGTTGATTCATTAGTCCGAGTCTAATACTAACAAGGCTCAAGCTCCTTCTATGTTTAGGTAAAAAAATCACGTAAGTACTAAATCGCCTAAGATCCTAAGTTAAGGCAGTGCCTTGATCACGAATAAATGTGACAATCGCAAACGTATACGCTAGCGTATCCGAGATACACATTGACGCGCAATATAACTCGAATACGGTAACGCGGCGTTCATCAGATTTGTTCGTGATAGAGGTAAGTGAATTTTGAAACGATCCTACGTATTTAAAAATTAAAAAAGAGACAACAATTAAATGTTCTCTACGCAAGGCTTGCTTTCAGACTAAGAGCTTTGCAATTTTATTTCTTAAGCTCGTGAAAGCAGTGTTTACTCGCTAAAGTGCACGTCCATAATACCTACTCAATAGTTTACTAGACTTCAATCTATAAATGGATCTGCAAAGAGCTTCCGGACTTCCGGAGTGACCGACAAACTTTTGGTAGAGTCATGTCGCGTTTTAGTTTTTTTTTAAACCTTGCAAGGCAATAATAGAGGTATGCTATTTTTGTCTAAAAAAAACGATCTGAGACATGTAGCTGGCAAACACTGGATGAGAAGAGCTGAAGACCGGGCTCAGTGGCGCGTCTACGTGGACCGATATAGGTTGATGATGATGATGATGAGGTACCTATAGTCTTTTTATACCAAATTTTTAGGTGGGTTACCATGAAAATCGAATATATCGCTGGAAAAATAGTGTCATAATAAGATCAAACAAGGCTGCAGCATCGTTCTTGTCGTATTCGGAGTTTCGGAGACTTTTTATGTGAATTCATACGATTTGTGAGGGAAACGTTTAAAGTTTGCTTCAAACCTTCAAGAGTCAAATCTTAAACTTTGATTTTGAAATTTTCGAGAAAACCCAAGTAAATCCACAGGATATTAGTATAAGAGTGGTAAAACTATCACTGATTACTGTGTGCTTAAAACTAATCTTATAGTTACCCCTTAAACTATATTATCATTATATAATTATACATATATTCATATTGGTCTTCTAAAGCTGAGCTAATTAAAATTATTGCAAATTCTGTTGTCATCTCTTTCCGATGTTATGCAAGTGACAATGAGAGAGCATTTTTTAAAGCCGCGCTAAAATGACAGTTCAATATGAATAAAGGGGTAAGATTGCTCAAACATCAGATTAGTAGTAACAGCCTATGACACGTTAAATAATGTCTTACTACTGACTGACCCTTTCTCTTGGGTTTATATTTTGCTGTACAATATAAATAAGTACGTACCCACAGTTGGGTAAACGCTGACTCACAACTATGAGTGGAGGAGGCCGTATTCTAAGCCAAAACATGTGTGTGTACAGCTGCTGCCTGTCTACAGCCATTTACAAAAACCAGCTTTTCCCCCAAACACTGAGGGATAATTCTCCTAATATACAGCCCCCATTATCGCAAGCTCTAAACTGCTTCTTCTTCTTCTTCTCTTCAGTAATGGCCTGTGTCCGTCATTTCGACAGATAATTTTGCCAATGTCAAGTGTTAAAATTGTAATAAATAAGTCAAGTCAAGTCAGTTGTCAAGTCGGCTGTCGTTTGTTTTGAAAAGAAAATGGTGGATTTTCTCTTCAAAACCTAACACGAATTTTCACATTCAGAAAAACCACTTTACACACATTTATTCCAATGGCTCACACTTTATGTTACGACCTAAGTATTATTGGTTAAAATTCCACCAAAATTAAACAACAATACTCACAATAAAACAAGAAAAACTATTAAAATAAAAGTGCTATGTGTCGTTTCAAAAAATGTCAAAACTCGTGTCCCTCTGAACTGCTTTCGCTGCCCAGCATAATGTCAAGCGACGTGGCTACAAATAATACGAACACAAGAAGCTTTTCACGGCAAAAAGCGCGCTGAAACGCGCTAATGTTACTATTTAGTCACAGAATACCTATGATTTAGTATGCAAACAGTTCAGAAAATCTGCCGGGCTTAAACCTGACAGGTTTTTATGAGACAACGATTGCTCTCCTGGTAAAAATATCATTGCAGTTTCATTGGTATTTCATCACAAAAAGGCAGCCAAAGTGGGCTGTCTTTTCATCTATTCCATCCAGTCCTACTAGTAGTTCGATTATCTAACTGTTTGGACAAAAATATTCCAAACTAGCCGTCGCCCGCGGCGTTGCTCGCGTTCTACCCTTTAGGGTGCGACTTTTCAAAATTCCTTTCTTAGTGCACCCCTGCATTATATAAGGATACTACCCTCCAAATGTCATACCTCTAGGACTTATAGTTTAGGCTGTGCGTTGATTCTCTGTCAGCTTCAAAAGAGTTTTATATATATTGATGATGATGATGATTGTTACACTGACTAATCGAACATTTTTAACCACATCATCATCATCATGAATTTGTGAATTTTATGACATCCTAACAAAATCACAATGATATTATACCTACTACATTTTATTACGAGAATTACAAAGACCGGTTCTAAGAAGAAGTATAACAAAACTGTCCTAACAATTCGCACGTGTTTACAAACACAATTTCATTTATATAACGCGACCCAGTAACCCAGACTGCTCACATTGTGGTGCGTTAACAGCTTTGATCTCGTCAAACTATCCGCTACGTGGTTTGAACCGAAAGTCTATGGCCACAGAGCCTACTTTCGCTTGAGTGAGGGTATTGAAAAGTTTACGAGTTATCAAACGTAACAAAGCCTAACAAAGATGTTTCATTCACTGGGCTGCGGACTTACGACGAAGAAAGAATACTGATAACTATAGAAGATGTGTTTTCTTTACATAACCAGCTCTTGCCTGTGGTTTGCGTTGTGTTTTAATCTATATATTTTATGTAATAGCTATTCTAGAGGATAAACTATTGTCCAAGCGTTCATCAATATTGTATTTGGTAAACTTATTTTGAATTTCTGTTATGGTTTGATTGAATTAATGAATGAGAAATACTATGTTGTACGTAGATAGGTAAACCTTAAAAACTATATACAAAAAGTCAGATTTAACTAATTAAGTACAAAGAGCGGTCTAATCGTTAGAGAGCGATTTCTTCCAGAAAACCTATGGATGCTTTATTTTACAAGAAACATTTATGTAAAAAATATAATAGACAATGGTTTCTTTTTCAAAGGAACTAATGCTGGTGGTCGTCTGAATCTTACAGCGCTACCGAACAGCAGTCGTTAAGCCATGACGGAGGCCTTAAGGCGGCCTAAAAACTCCGTCACCAGAGTTGGCCACTAACTCATACGAGCTTGCTTGCGCTACCAAACAATGACGAGCGCCGGCCACTCGGGTTTATTTTTTAAAATATTAAAAGCGCTGTAGTAGGTATGGGTAGGTACCTATAAAACTTTCCAGGTAGTATCGATCAGCTTAATTAAAATAAGTTTGAACATACTCCCTTGGCTGTGCTCTCATCCATTATAATCGAAGCTGTTTTTCTGGTATATTCTGCAATGATTTTCCGACGGGACTATCCTCTCGATCAATTAGTGGACGATTATAATTAGCCAATACGTTTTTACGAGGAAAGAGAGTAGTTTCGAGGGTTTGAATTAAAAATTATTATTTTTCTAATCGATCTCTAATCATATTACGAAACTATACTACTTAAGTAGGTACTAATAAATTGTAATAAACTATCAGTGCCGATTTTAGCAGTCTTTAAGCCATGGCGGAGGCCTTAAGGCGGCCTGAAAACTCCATCCCAAGAGGTGGCCAGTAGCTCATACGAAATCTTAATTATATAAAACTCTTTTGAAGCTGACTTCAAAATAAAGATCAACGCACAGCCTAAACTAGAAGTCCTAGAGGTATGAAATTTGGAGGGTAGTATCCTTATATAGTGTAGGGGTGCACTAAGGAACGAACTTTGAAAAGTCACACTCTAAAGGGTCTAGAACGCGAGCAACGCCGCGGGAGACGGCTAGTTACTAATAAATTGTGGAATAGCATAAAAACTCACATCCAAATACACAGTTGCATTGTTTCCCACGAAAATCTGACCACGTTTTATAATTCTTACATGGAAACTCTCAAAAACTACTCACAGAAACACGAAAACTATGCCTATACAGACCCACAACTGACCCACACGAAGTACTCTACATTCGTACGAACTTAGTGGACCACTTCGTGTCTTTACATGTAATGTCGCTCACTTATATCTGATTTACACACTCATAAGTGGGTACAATGTGGCGGTTTAAGTTTGGTGAAAACCGTAAGTAGCTGGGGCATGTCCCAAACTGGATATACTGGGTCAAGCCCCCCAAAACTGAAATCCTGAATCCGCCACTAACAGTGCCCATGATTTGAAACCCTTAGAACGTTCATTATTTTTACTGTGTCGTGTATGTGAACCCTCTGACTGCCCAAATGCAGAGCATTTGGTTCGATGTTATGTCGTTGTTGGGTCGACCTCATAACATGGTCAAGGTACGGTCGGTTAAACTTTTTTGACGACATGCCCAAGGGATAGACTTTCTACCCGTTATTCTCATTTCATTATGTTATAAATAGTTTTTAGGTTATCTTACTATCGCATTCCAAAACTCCGCGGTAAATGTGGATAGATATGTATGTATGTGTGTGTGTGTAGTGTACCCTTCATGAAAGTCATTTAAGTCATGATGGCAGTCATTAGAGATGGAAGCCATGACCTTACACAAAAGGCGCTTCCACGCCACGCATCAGTAACTCGATGCCGTAACCCTGGCAATGTCCGTTTACGAACAGACGTATTCAAACCCTATTCTGTAGCTAATTGTGGTATGCTTCTAAGGAGGTATACATACTAATGACCAACTACGTCGGTTCAAGCACAGGTAATGCAATTGTTAAGATAGCATGGTTTCCAAGATATTAAAGTTTTTATAGATGACTCGGAATTTTTGCTCTAGACTGTCCTGTACTGTTATGTTCGTGGATTAAGATACTCCCAGTGACCTGATTGTGAGACATGCACTGCATAGCTGTGGGTATGGGCCGGTATTCGAGTGCACCTGAGATGTCATGAATAAAGCATTGTTCTATTCGATTGCAACAGACCCACTTCAATTATAAAAGCAATTGTGTTGAAGTTTGTATTCTATTTTATTATATCAACGAAACTAGGCGTTAAATAATGTACAGTCAGAGTCAGTAAGAAAGCACAAACATTTTGTAAAATCGTTCTTTGGCGAAGGTAATTCGGAAAACCATGTGGAGCTCATATCAAAAACATAAGGGATATCGGTTTGTTCTATCATTTAATTGTAGAGATGTTAAAAACTCCGTCGATAGAGTTGGCCACTAACTCACACGAACTTACTTTTAGTAGAGTACGTTGGTCTACAACCCATGACCTTCAGTACCTATCTGGTAGGTCACATACCCGCCACAGATTATAATTACAACGAAAAGCCTCCACGTTTGAGAGCACTGGTTGTTTACGAACAATGTTATCGCTAAAAATCTGTATTCTGCACTTTATTGTTTTACATTTTAATGAGGTCAACCACTACAATAATTATAGAAGCGTTTGTGACGCTTATGTTGTACGTACCTACTTACAGTAACTTTGGTGACAGAGTTTTCAAGCCATCTTGAGGTATCCTTTTGCGACTCATTTCATGAAAATTCGACGACTTTTATAGCGGCGTTGTCCATATAGGTATAGGCCTAGTTTATAGGTTTGTGAAATGGAACATAATTTTCAATAGATTCATCAATTTTAGGTAATATTTTTCGTTGTATTGTCATGTATTTTTAAAGAGCTACGTCTACCGAGTTTGGAAAAGTTCTAGGGCTGTAAACCACATTGCACAAAGGTAGAGACTTTAAAGAAATAGCAGTTTTATAGCTTGACAAAACCGGACATAACGTTTTCTACACTGGAATAAAATATTCCAATATTTTGTAAACATATTTACTTATGCCGGGTCGATCGGAAACTGAAGTACTGTGGAATTCGGAAGCCAATTGATTCAAAATGTCCTTCAACAACACAAAGACAAAACATTTGTGTTAGAATATTTACCGAAGCATCGATTGATAAGATGATAAGTATTCCTTTGATGTATTGGACGGAATAAATGAATATTTTTGTATAAACTCCATTTTGATCGTACCCTCATTCGATATCAATTCTCCCTTATCCGATTGCTAATGTGCAGGCCGGCTCGGAATACCACAGGCATATTAAACAGTTCGTCCACTAATACATAACCTTTTACAGAGTTTTAGTGTTGGTACAAGTAACGTGTGAGAAAAGAACGAAGTGTTTTGGTTCATCTTATGCGCCATTGATGAGTTGTATTTGTATATTTTAAACTGAGTCTAAAGTTGCATAAGGATTAGAAGGTCCACGATATAATTTTTGTGAGTGTTGACAGATGGTTCCATTGCTCTTTTGGCTCCAACTGATCCCACACCTGGTGTCAATGTGCTCAGATGTACTCGCAATTACTGTGAGAACCACAACACCAAGACTCTTATAAAGACAGGTATTTCAACCACGCGAACATGAACGAGCTCGAAGATAAACAAGCTATGTCTCTTAGCTTTGAACCTATGTAGTCCATGCATTCGTTATCATACCAATAGACACGGCATAAATATTTATAAATACAATCAAAAGAAACTTAGTTTCTTAATTGGAGGTTGTTGTTGTACAAGCTTCTGATTTCTGCGCCAACTTTTGTAGGCATTCCAAGAAAAAACCACTTAGCATAATCATTTCGGTTTTAAGTTATTCGAAAGTAATTTGACCCATTTATTTTGTGTGAAGCTTTTTGATGTTTGTTAGGCCGTTGTAAACTACGAGGAAGAACATTTTTTATATTGGATTTTAGGTAATGGTTAGAGTTTTCACGCCTGAAATCACTAGGTGAAGGTGCTATGTGAAGGTCTACGATCTTATGACAGTCGTATCCGTATTTTGTCATACCAGCGACTTCATCTGTGCCTTCACCATTACCGTAGCCAGGAAGATATAAATTTGAGTGTGATGGAGTGGAGTCCGAAGCACGTCTGCCTGGTTTACATACCTACCTAAGCGTATTATATGATCTGTGCCTAAGCTATAACTTATTGACCCAACACAAAGGTGTAGATGACCACTAATAGTAACCTATCCAAGTATTAGCCGCTCTTCGGCTATACAACAAGCCCAAGTAAAAAGAACCACTGGATAAACTAAAACAAGGAAAAATAACTGAATTTCTGCGCTACATGCTATAAAACTGAATTTGTCGCGAAACAGACAAACTTCCCCTTTATCATGGCTAGTTAGATTAGAAACCCTGGTAGGTAACGAACCGAAGAATAAGTAAAGTTCCAATACACAGTCTGAAACAATATTTACAGTCAACAAACGGTACAGGGTGTGAAAAGCGGAAACGGTAGCGCTTGAAAGTTCCCGATTTGAGAATAAGATTTTACGGCCATGAAAAAAACTAGGTACCTAGGTAAGTATACTAGGTATCACGCGATGATCGATCCATACTTAGGTACCTACTTACATCGGTTCAATCCTTGGAATAAAAAAAGATTTAACTTTTTTTTGTTTGTGATTCCCATCTTACCTTGCAGTGTCAATATCAATACACTGCATTTTTTAAAAGTTATGTAGCTGTTACATTTATTTAGAAATAGGAATAATCCTAGTTTGGATCCCGCATATCCATATTTTACATCCTGTAAAAATTTTCTGCCATAAAGCTGAAAATTTATATTGGAAATATTTCGCTTATACCACGGCTGGTTAGATTAGGTTGATCACGCGGTAGGGCAGACGCTGGTTATTTATTGGTTAATGCCGCACCTGAGATCACGGCGATACATCCGGCTGCGGGCTGATGCTAAATATCTTTGCGAAACATTTTGTCGCTTCAAAAAGTCGAATTTCAGCGGCATCACGTAAAAAATCTTTGAGGAAGCTTAAATGAAAAAATGAATTTCTATAGCCTGGTATGATGATGATTAATAATTGGATAATAATCATGTAGAGTTTTGAAAGCTGTTTTAGAACTCAAAACACATTTTTTTTTAGCTTTTTAATAATGATTGAAAAAGTTTCCTAACAAAATTGAAATTAACTGGTATCTCTCACCATCAAAGTGGCAGTAATTTTAATTTTCCTTAAAAACCATTAAAACCTTCGCAACATTATCAAAATCAGTAGGTGTTCGATAAACTTCAACGATACAAATACAAATTACGATGGAGTTACGGAGAGAGGGAATGAATATGATGACACACACACACACACCCTGAGAGAGAAAAAGTTCAAACCATCTCCAAATTGCAAATTAATAATACCCTGCTTTATATCACCTTGAATACTTAGGTACTTTATGACCTCAATCAATATGGAAGTGAAACGTTTTCGCAATAACTGGTTTGCCAGTCATCTTTTTAGAAAATAATAAAGTTCTTTGTCTAGTATATTTCTTTGTTAGAAGGATTAAACAAAAAAGTGCTGGGTACGGCCGTAGTTTCTTGCCTGTTCGTCTAGGAGGCGCTTAGAATCACCTCACATAGTTTATAAGATTGGGATTTTATTGTATAAAAAAAGACTTTGAGTTTTTTTTTAGTCACTTTTGGGGTGCAGGCTATGCTTTGCTAAGGTTCATAGACAACGTTTCGGTGCAAATTTTCACTGTGAGTTTGTTAAGAAAACGGAAGACAATAATTTTCCTCAGATGCCTTCCTGAAAAGGGTTAGGTTAAATGAATCCGACACATTGCTACTTTAATGTCCGCCGTAAAATTTGTACAATATTCGTATGTCTGTTTCTGTTGTCTTTACAGGCCGTAAGTGTGATAATGCTGGAGCATTACGATTTACGAGGCACTTCGTATCAATGAGCCCAGCTGGCTGTACGAGGGGTTAGGGGAGTGAGATTTTATGAAAATCCCCCATAGACAACCCAGCCCTCTTATAATAGATTACGTAAAAATGATCCGTGACACCGTAAACAATTTTAGATGCAGATTAAAGTGAATTCCTCAGCTTTATTACTTTCACTAAGATTACAATTTTAAGGTGTAGACAAAGGACTTCTTTATAGATCGAATAATTTGTTGCTTCATTTTCAGCAAGGCGTAGTAAATATTGTATTATGTTTCTCAACTTTTGCTTGTATTCTTGGCTGTATTGACTCTATAAAATTTGCTTACCGTAACAAAAACAAAAACAGCGCGCAATTTGTTCTGAAAGAAAAACAATCCAGGGGCCTCCAATATTCTTCGTAACCTAAGAATTGCGAGACCAAACTAGGGTACCATATCCAAGGAGAGTCATCGAATCAGGGGTCTTATCGAGTTACGTTGCCGCGTGTTTGCGCTCGCCAGTAATTCGAGAATCGACACTTCACGTCGGCGAGCAATGAGGAATATTGCGAAAAAATCAAATAACATTCGCTGCTTCGTAGAGGGAGGCGCTCGGGAAATTGGGAGCGTGACACCACGGAGGCACCTGTGACAATTACACATCGCTATACAGAAAGAAATCGGGTAAAACATCGATCTAAAATTGTTCTATAATCGATCTTTTTGGAGTTTTATGGAGCCCTTCTCCAGGGTGATACGATGATGATGATGATGATGATGAAACTACCGATATAATAAATATAATATCGATAAGGTGTAGAATGACTAAACAGAAGCCCAATGAGCCCTAATTAAAACAATGGATAGACGTCCAAACAGCTTTTATCTAACTAAAACATTTGACTGCAGTGTTTTGTCCCGATTCGGTAAATTAGAACACCAAATGACAAAGCTGCAGTAAAAACGACATTCGGGCACTAATGATCCTCTAAAAGACAAAATGGACAAAAATACGACAGCGGAAGAGCTCTTTACAGCTCTCTCGGATCGTTTATTTACAACCGCACTGATTTTAAAAATGGAAATAATAGCATGTACAAGAATTTAGCACTCAAGGTAAACTGGCACTCTGCTGACTACCTCGACGCCGCCGATAAGTCATCGTCATGTTACTATAACATGTTAGTCGACAATCGATTCTGTACGGAAATAGAATTTAATTTCTAAAGCAGAATAAGTACCTACCTTGTTTATTTGCTTGTTTAATCTTCACTAAAACGTAGCAGCAGTTTCACTAAGTGTATCGCGGAATTGCCACCATTCCCGGCATCGTCTACGAGAGTAATGTGGCGTAAACAAGACTGATCGCTGTAATATTACAAAGATTGGATGGGAATTGGTAAAAATTGCGGAAATATTCAAACAGCAGAGCTTCAAGCTCATATCCGTTCCAGGAATTACATTCAGATCTAATCTCGTGGAATCTAATTAGAACGTGGCGTAGCAGCCTAATTTGCCTTTAGCAGATGAAAATTCAGCTTTAGAAATCCTTAGAACAATTACGAAAATGAGTATTTCTACATTAGTAGGTATTGGAGACGGAAATGTTACGGAGATCATAGCCGTCTTGCAAAGGAACGGCAAAGCAGCTCTAAATTACTTATTTATGCGTCACAAGAATGTTTGTTCAATCCATTTAACATATTAAACTCGTAAAAGTGATCTGCAAAATGGTTGACCCGCGCTACTTTTGTGACCTTGACTATAGCGGGTAATATTGGATTTCTTTGCTCGGCATTTGGTGCCCTGCCAAATTGTACACGGAGGATTTAAGAACGTGTCCTTGGTGTACGCAGAAGAAAGCTCAAGGTGACCTAGGAGGCTGGATGGAAGCCAGTCTGTGCCATGGCTTTGGCCCATTTAGTTCATCTGAAAGTTTGGCAACAACCGTTTTGGCTATTTTCGATTGTTATGCAGGAGCATCTGTTTATTTAAATTTTAAATGCATTCATTAGTGAAAACTGGCAATATAGCGATCTCGACAGTAGGCTTTATTACCATCGAGATCACTGCCTATCGGATGGAATATATACTACGAATACATTCAAATAACTATATGTTCACAATATTCTGTTGAGTGTAATGTCCATGATTAGCATCTAAAAATTTTAATGGAAGATCTATAAAACCACGTCACCATATCTGCATCATAATGCCCATAAATAAAGTACCGATATCCGTGTGGCTCGTGTGGATATCTTACTCAGGATATTTGAGTAAAACAAACTATGAGCTTGGCACGTGCCCACTGTTTGCAATATTCATACATAGCACACGATCTGTTACAATGTTTCTCTAAAATGCTGGGATAAATTCCTCTACCAGCACAAAGAAAATATGTTCATTCGTAATGTTATTTTGTTCAAAGAAAGATAATTCAATGGACAGAAGGCAATTTCTCTGTGAAGTTTGAGAGCGATGGACAAAACTTTAACTTCCCGTCCGTAAAAGGATAGAGAGGGATAGAGACACTTTTGGTTTAGAGATTGCTGGGGGTTTATTTAGCGTGTCACCGCCGGTTTTATATCGAAAAAGTTTATATTAAGAGAGTAGAAAAGTTCCTACTATCAGATCACGGTTTTATGTCGGATAGTATGTCGAGAGCTTCCCAACTTTGGTAACAAGAAGACTGTCTAAAAACTTTAGATACCACAGAAAAATAAACTAAACTATTTAGGTGCTGTCGGTACTTTTCTAATCACCTGTTTCCCGTCCAAAGAGTTGTTATCCGACACCGAGTTCATTATGATCATCAATTTATATTTGAGCTCTGTATTTCTCCAGAATATAAATCTAAACCCCAATAGTAAACTTATAGTCACAAAATGCTGGTATCCATAATGTACCACATATTTCAGTCTCCGCTAAGGGACCCGAAGTGAATGTAATGTAGCATTGTTCCCCGTTCTATATTTACTCTGTTTCATCTGATTGAAAGCCACAACGTGCCAGGACTAGGGAATAGTCGAGTTGTTTCTAAATCGGGATTCCTTATATTACAGCACCGTCAGAATACCGACCGTCTTTCCAGTGCAAGTTAAAATAGCAATGGGGTATAAAGCGCACAAAGTCGTAAACCGAGAGAATAAAGTTTCCCAAATAACAACTCTCTGTAGTGGTTGGAATTCTACAGCCGCTATGCGCTAGACTCGAAAGCAGAAAACCTCAAAATTGTATGGAATTAGTCATGTGACCTATTAGATCAATGCACATGGATTTGGGTGTTTTTTCGTGATCCCATTATTTTGATTTAGAAATGTCATTCCCGTACACTGACGTACAGCGTTTCCTATTCTCTAGCGATCCCATTATAGGATGTCAATAATTTGGCAAGAAGGGTAGGAACCGCGAAGATGTAAAACGAGTTTAGCTATAGGTGTACCTGCCTAATGCGGAGAGGGATTAAGTTGTGCTATGACTAAATTCTATGTCTATGAAGATTTGTTTAGCAGATTGCGTCTTTATATAAATACTAGCCGTCGCCCGCGGCGTTGCTCGCGTTCTACCCTTTAGAGTGTGACGTTTCAAAATTCTTTTCTTAGTGCACCCCTACACTATCTAAGGATACTACCCTCCTAATTCATACCTCTAGGACTTATAGTTTAGGCTGTGCGTTGATTCTAAGTCAGCTTCAAAAGAGTTTTATATATATTGATTTATGATTTATATATATGGATTACGATGAATCAAGAGCATTGAGAAATCTAGAGGAAGATGATGATGATGACGCGCAAAAACCAATTGGATAACAGCATCACAGAAACCCTGGACTGTAACACAACATGCAAAGTAACAAGTGAACTGAATGTCCACGATTACAGCAGCTTACTTTCATGTCCTTGCTAATGAAGCTCTGTAGCGAAGCACTTGGAACTAGGGTTATGCCTTACCTTCTCTTTATTGGAATAAGGGATTTACCTACGTTTTCAAAATGTGGGGTCTTGTAGTGTGTTGACAAACTTCTCTAACTAAAAGTTAAGTCTGATTTAAAGCACTTAAAGCTTAGTAAAAATAAAGGATGCCTCGTGGTTTTTTTCAGTTAACAGGAACTCTGCAGATGACAGCCCTGGAGATCCAGAGGGATTAATTAGCCGTTCGGAGCAGCACTTGTGCAGTTTTTACGAGGCTTTTGAGTCGTATCCGCGATGTTTGCGGCGACAGTTGTAGCCTCTATAAAGGCACGTTTACGGCCGCCGCAGTAAACACATGCTGCGGTCCAGCGCTGATAGCGAGCCTCGTAAACGGCACGTCCTCGCTGGATACAGCTTTATTTTAGAAGGAAAAAGTAAAATGTCGCTAGCTGCAGGCTTTCAATGTGGTTAACGTTCAAGGGGATTAAATTAATCGCTTGCTAAATAGTTTTGCGGAGCATTGCAATAGAAGGAACATTCTAGTAAGCTAAGAACGGTAACTCTCAACAGTGCTCATAGATTTAAATGGGTTAAAATTTACTGTTTCGTTGTACCAAAGTATACTTATCTTCTTTTTCAATATTTTCAAACTGTAGAATCAACCGGTATACCTAGAAGGTTAAAACAAGCGCACTATCCTAATGAACTGTTATCCCCGCTACTCAATGGTTAGCTGGTAGAGAATCATATATCTGTATAAACTACTTTTCTATATATCTATCTGAGTTTATTGTATTTTTAAAGTTAAACTCCAAAGCAAAATATTTGAAACAGTTGAGCCAGGCTAAGACACACTCAGGTTGACATGGTTTACCACTCCGATCGGCAGAGGGCATCACGCGAGCCAACGCTGATCCGATAACGGTAGAATCAGCTATGGTGTAGTGAACTCTACAAATACCTAGCATAACCTTTGAGCTTCACACGTCACATTATCAACGTTTTTGATACCATTTGTGGCTTTTTCTGCAACTTGACACAAGTCCGTCTAGAAGAACTCAATCACTAGCTAGATAAACTAATATCAAAAATGTATAGGAATAAACTATGCAAAAAAAGAAGTCACGTTGCCACCCCCATACATTTTTGACGTTTTCGATTTCCTAACGATTGTGATGTTAAGTAATGTACATTTTATTCTGTGCTTCGATCAAAGACTACTTTGTTTAGTTAGAACACTGGTTCATCTGAGAGATAGGACCAGTCTACCATCTACCATAAAATACTTGGGCCCGTATTTACCAATGCTCAAATTCAAATTCTATTCAAATGATTCACAAAGTTCACTTTGAAGCCTGAATCGAGACTGAAGCATTGATTTCGTAACGGTTTTTAATAATAATTTGTCCCCGTATCTTTCCCAGAATAATCCAGAATGAGACTCCAGTTGAGAAAAGTGTTTTTTATAAAGAAAGGATCAAAGTTCAAAAAACCAGTGGTAGAGTCGATACGATATACCTACTCGAAGTTGTGGAGTAGGCTAAGGATCAAAATTTAAAATACATTTTCAGAGAGAAAAATTCAAAATCCGGTGAGTTGATAAGAATTTAATGCTGGAATTGGCCTTAGGCAAAGAGGCACACACACAGTCACACATGCCTAGTACTTATAACCTTCTTTGTGTCTTCTTGATCGTCATATACTAAAACTATAGTAGGTACTTAGTGAAAAGAATTCTAGTAATTTTAGTAGGTATTTGAAGTTACGTTATCATTATAAGGTTTATGAGAACAGTGCCAGCTCCCAACATCTTAAGAATACCAAAGTAGGCATACCTACTCGTACCTACGTCTACTTTGATCCTTTTCATCTTTTCGATTGTTCTTCCCGGCTCGAACTTTATGTGCGCTTTTACGAACACTTTGAGGTAGGTAGTTACGCCATTGGGATCGAGTCGTAAATTTTTACTAGTTCGGCCTACGTAGGTACTAGACCAAGCATATGGGTGATCTACTTTCAGGTTCGATTCATATTGTGATCGTAAAATTAAATCTCTTCTAAAATTCCTAAAATAAGCATAAAATACACACATCAAAAAAGTCTAAGCAACACCTATAAATTTTGAATATTTTTTATTTTATGAATTTATTTCAAATTCTTTCTTTACTTTTTAAATTAAATGATATTTTTGTGTTATATTTGCATATTAAACGCAATAAATGTCTTTAAAAAAATAATTTTTTACAAATAAAAGTTTGCTGTGAATCTGGGTACAAATTTGTAATGGTAAAAATAAACAAAAATATGACTTTCGCGTTAAATTTTAACCTTCTTCTGGGCATTTAAATTAAATCAAATACAGCGTGCTTCCTCCTCCGTTGTTTAAAACTTGTCGGTAACGATTCTGCATAGAGTAAATTAGGTTATTGATATCCTCCTAGGGTAATTGGTCCCAGTGGAACTTGAGCAGGTTTTTTAGCTGTTGTTCCATTAAAGCCCCATCCAGACCTTTCAGGACCCTTCTCTGGAGTATATCCCACACATGCTCAATGGGATTCAAGTCAGGCGATTGAGCTGGCCATCACAAAACGTGTACATTTTCGACCTGTAGCCATTCTTGAGTCCGTCTCGCTGTGTACGGACGAGCACTGTCGTGCATCAATGTAAACTCCGATCCCAATGTTTGTGAAAATGGACGCACATAGGGAGCTAGCACACGTTCCACATGATTCTCAGCATTCAGGTTGCCATTTGTAAAAACGAGATCGGTTTTGCGGTTCTTAGCTATTCCAGCCCAAACCATTACTATCGAACTGCTGTATGGGTGGACTTCCTGGACACATCTTAGACGTTCAGCATTTCCTGGGCGACGATATACCCTCATTCTTCCAGTATCCGGTTTGAAACCGAATCGAGATTCATCGCAGAATAAAATTTTGTCTCATCCTTGTTGCGGCCATATCACGCGTGGTGTAAACCATTGAATAGGACGAGCTCGATTTCCGTGACGGATCTGTGGGCATCTGATTGGACGACGTGCACGTAGACCATACTCTCGCAGTCTGTTTCGCATAGTTTGGGGACAAACAGCGGGACCATCAGCATTTTATGGCCTTGATACGACCTCTTAGGCAGTCCGCTTTGGTTCACGTCTACATGTTACCTGGATGTATCGGTCTTGACGACGAGTGGTACTACGCCCTCGGCCTGGGTGCTGTTCAGACGGATCACCTGTGTCAGAATAACGCCTCCAGAGTCGGTCAATTACGCTTCGATGAACACCGAAATGCCGGGCAACATAGGCTTTACTGTTTTCAATTTCTACCATCCCTACAACCCTTTGCATCTTTTCCGTGGTAAGATGACGACGCCCCATGACACAGTAAAACCTCCAGGACTGTTATTTGCGACTCACAACCAATCATTACTGCGGTTACAAGTTTTTTTCGTTGAATGAGAAATAAGACCACATCTTTGAAATGCCGTTAAAAAGGACAAAAGAATGTTTTTATTGTTTAAAAACATAATTTACTAAAAAAAACTGCCAGTATTAATTTGTTTATCAAAGATGTTGAATATTTTAAGAAGGTTTGATATTCTATGAAAGTATAAAACGAAGTAAAAAAAAATTATACTAAAAAAGTAGTGTGTTGCTTAGACTTTTTTGATGTGTGTAGTTTCGCGAATTATTTCTTGACATACAATATTTGTGTTTACA
This sequence comes from Eulithis prunata, assembly GCA_918843925.1. Taxonomy (NCBI): domain Eukaryota; kingdom Metazoa; phylum Arthropoda; class Insecta; order Lepidoptera; family Geometridae; genus Eulithis; species Eulithis prunata. The sequence goes on from OU974017.1 coordinate 2,421,531, forward strand.
AAGTTTCAATGACTAGAGAATAACAAAGTATGGATAGGAAAGTAAATTTTCGGTAGGTAATTTTAGAACTTATCTAACTACATATTTACCTACCGAAAATTGACTAAATACGTATTTTACAAAGTATTACGTAGGTAAGATTTTATCAGATAAAATGAAACATAAATAATAAAATATGGGAAAGGTTCATAATGAAAAGTAATTCAGAAAGTCCTTACTGTCCCTTAATATTTGCTATCAAACATGGCCAAGAGAGGCGAGGTTCGTGTATTTCTTCCATAACCCGCCGGCTCCCACGGGATAATAGAGCTGGAGCTTAATATTGCGCTAATCGTAGCTCAACATTATTATTTTACTCTACAGCTACAGGCAGATCTATTAAGATAAGCCCAGCAATCGCTTTCTCGTGTTTAATTTAACAAATAATCTTGCGATCGATAAGCTCCGTTTGAATTAAAAAGATTTGAATCGATTCAATATTGACTGGAACGTTGTATTATAAAGTATTTTATTCTATTAGAATGTGGGTTCAGTTAGTCAATTTAGCAACTGCATTTTTTTTATTTATCGTCAAGGGCCTCATCACATCAGGCCGTCAGCAGCGGGCCTAACTACTAGTGAGTTACTTATGAGTTATTTCAATGTAGCACGTCAAACGTAGCGTCACCAAGAAAAAATAAAATGAATCCGAAAATTTTCGTTTCATTTCAGGAAATTAAAAAAATTGTTAAATTTGTTCACGTAATCAAAGTTGCGGGCATTCGGCTAGTTCAAAATATTGATATTTGAATTCTTTACCTTTGAAGTAGCACAGGCAATTTATATCAGACAGACATTTTAGCGGTCGTGCGCAAGTTTATTTAGGACAGCATCCCTCGAAGTATTGGGAGTTTGGGAGCGTGATTGGGCACAAGAGTGCCTCTATGTTTATTCTGCACGTAAATCTCTAAGAATAAGGCAAATATAGAAACCTCGTACCTCGAGGTATAATGATTTCGTGCTCAATTTACTTTCAGAATCAATTTTGCTATGCATACAGGCTGGGAGACCAATGTCCTACGTATATGGTAAGGTAAACACACAGGTATTAAAGACACGTTTCATAGCCATAATAATGGGTATAGGGAAAAAGTGGGGTTACATTTTCTACTATGTAATGACGGATTATTGAAACAGTCATCTTCTTCTTCTTTTGTTGCTATGGCTGTTCGGTGGCTAGGGCTGCCACGAATTTGCCAATGTCAGTGTTTTTTGGCGTTTACTGGTTTACTAATCTTTTAACAAAAGGCGGAGATCTGAGTAGGTAGGTTAAGAAAAATGACCGGTGAAGAAGGGAGACTCTAAAAAGTTGATGAAACAGTCATCAATTTATCTATTCGCATGTTGACATTGCATGTGCGACAATTGTACCAAGTAGAACGACCCCCGACTTGACGGAGACTTGACTTGACTTATATTATTTAAAATTCACCACTTGACACTGGCAAAATTGTTTGTCGAAATGACGGACACAGGCCATATAGGCTTAAAAGAAGAAGAAAACCCCGCTTTTTTGTTCCTTTAGTGGTAAGTAACAAAATGGACACGAGTTTTGACATTTTTTGAAACGACACATAGCACTTTTATTTTAATAGTTTTTCTTGTGTTATTGTGAGTATTGTTGTTTAATTTTGGTGGAATTTTAACCAATAATACTTAGGTCGTAACATAAAGTGTGAGCCTTATGTTACGACCTAAGTATTGGAATAAATGTGTGTAAAGTGGTTTTTCTGAATGTGAAAATTCGTGTTAGGTTTTGAAGAGAAAATACACCATTTTCTTTTCAAAACAAACGACAGCCGACTTGACTTATTTATTACAATTTTAACACTTGACATTGGCAAAATTGTCTGTCGAAATGACGGACACAGGCCATTATTGAAGAGAAGAAGAAGTAACAAAATCATGAAAAAAGTTGCGTGCCTAAAACCTCCGTCATCAGACCTGGTCATTAACTCATACGAATTACTTGCCAGTTTTATATATTTAGATTTGAAAGCATTCAATGATAGAAGTATGAATAACCTCGCCTGTTCATCGTAAGCTTCCGGCTGATAAAGTTCAGAAATAATCCCGGAATACCGAAATTGTTTGTCCAAACTTTACGGTACGGTTTTGCTGTTATAAATTAATTAGCAATCAGTTCGCAGTCTTTCAACTTCATTGAGCAATGGCCAGGTACAGCCGCCGGCGTTTGTTGTAGCACTCAACTATGCTTTTGAATGTAAAGTTTCTTTCGAAGTTCTGGCAAATGTTAAAGTTATGATAACTGCATCAAAGCTTTCCCTGAAATGAAAGCAGAGGGTTATTACTAAAATCGAATATAATAGTTGATATTATGTTACTTTTATGACTTACCAGCAAAATCCACAACTGTAGCGTCTGTAACCCTGTGCCACACCATAAAGATCGTAAAATTCTTTGTTAATTGGTAGATACTTTTATCATAATCACTATCATAAAACGGAGTTAAAGTGGAGTTATCTGAAATACAAAGTTGAAAGCTCTATATGGTATTACTAGCTGTCGCCCGCGGCTTTGCTCGCGTGGTAGCAGCATACGTATTATTTGGTTAAAATCCTTGATTCTAATTTTATACGCTTTAGGGTGCGACTTTTCAAAATTCTTTTCTTAGTGCACCCTACATTATATAAGGATACTACCCTCCAAATTTCATACCTCTAGGACTTATAGTTTAGACTGTGCGATGATTGTCAGTCAGCTTGAAAAAGTTTTATATTTAGAAGAAAGATAGAAGAAGATAACACAGACTGCGAACATAAGTAGCGCCAAAAGGTACATAAATCGTAAACTTTCCTTTACCTAAATGATTAAATGAACCTAAAAAACTTTCCTTCTCTTGGCGTAAAATTTTACATTCAGAAGCTCTTTATTTTGGCTCTTGCTTTCGCAAAGCTACTTTTCCAAAGGAATCATGTGGAGAGGAACATCGGTTCTATGAAAAAGTTATGCCGCAACAGATAATTTCGTTAAAATACTAAGTAGTTAGAACTACTTAGGACTTCTGACGAACCTAAGTGGAACCTAAGCAAGCAGTGATGCTTTTAGCACGCTTGTGGCGGATAATGTTGCTAATTACATGGATTGTTATAGGCAAAAGTTAGTAGTACCTTTACATGCCATCACCATGATCCAACACATTACTTATAAAAAGAAATTACGTAATCAGACCAAATCACCTCTTTGGCAGGATAGCTTTCTTCTAAAACATTTTTTTTTACTACTTTGTATAACTAAACTAAGTCGTTACTTAGTTTACCTTAGTTGATACCTTTTACATTTTCTTTTTTGGACCAAAACTTTCCGCTGTAAAGCGAGGTATTTGTATTTACGTACTTACCACTGGGATGGTTTTAGTACGCATAAACTTAAAAGCTTTTCCTTTCTTACAAAAATAGGGATTGGACCAGACTTATGATAAAACTGTTTAGCTAGTAGGTAGGTACTGTATTCTGAAGCTTAGCGCAGATTCTGAACTCTTACCATCCGGTCAGTTCGCCGGAAATCTTAAAATTCGACAAAAAACATTTAAAAAAAAAGTGAGTACATAAAGAATCCTTAGTCCTAAAATTGAGCCCAAAATTAAGAGACCTACGTCCAACAATGGACCGATATAGGTTGATGATGATGATGACATAAAGAATAGTGAGATTGGGATTTAAAATTTAGAAACAAAATAATTGTGTAGTGTGTACATATATGTTGGATTAAATACCAATACCTTAGTGTTTGTAGGGGAGATTATCCTCAACCACTCAATAAGGGGTCGACTTAAAGTTCATAGAGGCGAGCTTCCACCCTAAATGATTATACATATAGCCTAAGCAAGGTAAGCTGAGATGCCGATTGTTTTCGCCTGTTTTATGAATAAATAGAAAAAAGACGTCAAGATATTAAAATTGAAAGTGGACGAAAGGTGACCTTGAGGGTACCTTCCCGGGCAAGGTCACCTCAAGTTCCAATCTTAGCTCAATCGTTCTATTTCTCATTAATTGGTTCAAACCCCGCGGAGGCTGAATTACAGAAAATTGTTCAGTTTTTAAATAAACAAGTAAATGCCTGTTTATAAAAATTTTTGGACTTTTTTGGAAAATTGACTGACGAAATGACGAACAGTTGCCATAAATTGAAGAAAAAGAAAACGATTGTTGATACTGGTAAGTATTATAGTTTAAAACTAGAACGGAATTATATTCAATGTAGTTCCTTGCTGGAAAATTTATCGTGCGAAGTGAAACAAGGAAATGAGGTAGAGTGAAGCCAAAAGGAAGTAATAATTAATACCATTCGAAGTACGAGTACGAGAACGAAAGAGGTAGTATAAAGCGCACGAAAGTCCTGCAATCTCATAAAACATTTCTAACTCGCTTGTTTTATCGATATCTACAGCATTTTCAACTCAGAATATAATTTTAGTTCGACATTGGACATTCATTAATGTATTGGCAGTGTTCTTTTAGCGGCTATTGATTCTAGATATTTCATTTAAAAATACTCTGACCATTTGGACCAGTTGAGCTATCTATAAATCGTTTGCAACGTTTTGTAGATGGCTCAACTGTTTCATGTGTATTTTGTAAATACTGTATTAGTTGTAATTATCTTTGTGAATGAACTTATCTCCGACCCAAATATTCTATTTCAATTTCTATTATCTCGGTTCTCATTTGTTTTTAATCCAACAATGTAGTGAAATTTGTATAGAATAAACAGTCCGCTAACTTCCAGCATCGGACGCCATGTTAAACCGCACACACGAAATAAATTGAAGCTCTCCACTTCGTACTATCCTCGGAATCCGGGCAAGCCTTTGCTTTGCTCTATTATGCAAATTTAATTTAAATAACTGACTGTACGTTTACATACACAACATTCATGCACAAGGCTGTGCGCAGTGTACACATGCAATGTTCTATCTTATAATATTTACTTACCAACCACAGAATAACGAATATACATTTTAATAACATCGCGCTGGATTACAGTGTGCGCTAAAAGTATAATAGAAACGAATTACGATAAATATTTGTATCTGGTAAAGAATAGAGATGAATACGAAACTGCCATGTGGTATCATTGATAAGTAGATTTAAAAAAAACAACGTTGAGTACCTTCATACATTATGCTGCTATACCTTACACATACTATGTGGTGCCAGGTAAGTTTGCGTGCGACGCGTTTATGAAAACACCTTTCAGTGCGAGGCGGAATGTCGCATTTGCAGTTAATCAATACGCGGTAATGTGAACTGCTTTGTAAGTCCATCACGCACGCTGTTTTATGTACTAGGCACCATGGAGAAACCACATGTTTCTAGTAGGTACACCTATGTTTTTGAATCTTGAATCCTAGACTCGGTCTAGTATGTTTATCGTGGAAAAAACGACAGTGCATACAAAACCTAATGCTGTCTTGTTCATAACTGTAAGTAATACCCAGATTGATTAATTCAAACCCAACTGTCCCCTAAATACCCGAGATGCGGGCACATTACAAACTGGAATAGTCTGGCTAGGCTAATGGGCCACTGCACATTGGAATAGGCACCGATACCGGCATGTCAGTTGTCGGAAAAAATATCGGTGTTGGCGCCGACTCCGGAAAGCATCTCGCACTAAGGCCGGTATGCTGATGCATTAATCCGGACTCAAGGTTAGATTGTTATATCAAAATCTCTACTCAAATCTGTGTAGGATAAGCAATCTGCCGATATCGTGTATGTGTCGTGCGAGTGTGAAAACAGCCACTGATGGTACAGCCCATCAGACTAATAACATCGCTCCTTTTGCCAGTTGGCACCAGGTGCGCATTCCACTGACTAACTTAAACACACGAAATGAGAAATTCAAGTCAACTAAACAGTAATTAGGTATTCAATTCGAGCAGACATACATAATTCATTATATTATTGCAAGAAACGTGGAGCAATGTAGTGCTTACTTAGACATATTAAGGTTTAATTACCTACACGATGCAAGTACCTTGGTTTTGCATAGGTACAGTAAAGTTCCTGTATCGTTTGCATTTATTCCAACAAGTGGCGGAGGATTTAATTTGCAAATCCCAAGCTTGTCCTATTTGTTATTGACTCCATCTTGTCGTAAACAAAAGAAGAGCTTAACCCTCGCAAAGGTAATAAATGAAAGATTGCTATAAAGTAAATTAAAGTCCCTTTCTAAATTACTATAGCGTTTAATCTCCCAGAAGGTCCATCCTACACAAATAGGTACCTACAGGCAAACCTCCATTATCATAATACATCGCTTCATTTGTTCCAGGTAAGTTATGATCACTGGCAAGTCTGGCAACCCTTTATTAAGATAACTAGCACAATGCCCACAAAACAACGATACTATTCAGGGTTGAAATGAAAATTAATGTTGGTCGTGGTTAGATGAGGTACCGAATTAATTTTATTGTTCAGACTAACGTTCAGACTAGCTTTTGCGGCCTAAAGGAGACATTATTACTAGCTTAATAAACACTCCATTTATCACAACCTAGCTAAACAAATTCATGGAAAGTCAGTCCATGTAGAGAAGGTTTAAAATCAAGAGCCCTAAGTCCGTGTGCAATGGGTTTTTTATGTTATGGATTAAAAGATGATGATGAAACTTATGAAACAGATTTATTAGACCTCATTAGTCTACCAATTCTGAATACATACTGAAAACAATCTGAATAATGATTGAATTGTTCACATACAAAACTGAGTTATCGTATTAGTTGAAGTCACGTGGAATATTAATGGTGGGGTTTTATAAAACTGACAAAATGCTTGCAAAATATGCGCCGGTTTATTAAAAAGCGCATAGCATTATAAAGTAACAGCCGCTTCTGTATAAGTTAACATTTTACACAGAGAATGCAGATTATTTTAAAACCTGTTTTTCTTTATCCCCAAGTTATGGCTTATTATAATATGATATAGGGTTTTTTTAATAGAATTTGTTTTCCTATTTATAGAAATAGAAACTAATCACTTTTTATATATTGCATCACAAATGATTAGTCCGATAATTTTTTTCGACCGGAGTTTTTTACTGTGATAAAAAAGTTGCAGTAGTTCGGTCAACCGAACTACTGGGAAAATACCAAAATGACTTTTTTAGTCTTCATCAAAGCATTTTTTAATCTTTGTTTATTTAAGTAGAAGTAGGTATTTCGAATTAGCCTAAAAGCTTCTAGATTTTGGGCAGTTTTTCTCAAAAGCTTTTGGATTGCTGTCCCGTTGTCAAATTGAAATTCTAAAATCGGGAATATTGAAAAGGTTACAGATGTTCCTCCAAATTAGAAGGTCTTATAAGAGCAACTTGATCCTTTATATTAGCAACATGTATCTTGACATTACAGAAATGTCATTTCCATACATTGTGATGGGTAATTTTCTACTATTCGCTATGATTATACCGTTTGAACCTTATTATAAAGCTAATTAGATCTACAATTAATATTTATCAAGAAAGCCAGGACTTGCGACTAAGCGACCAAGTATAAATGATGGTTCGTAATTACGAGGCTTGCTCCGGGCATCCATCACGAGATATCACGGGGTACTGATTTCGCTGTGCCTTTTTTTACTGGCGACTTTGTAGCAAGAAATGAGATACACTTCTTCTTCTTTGCCTTCATCAGAAAATTCCAAGGCCTTTTGCACATTATAAGGAACGCAAGACAAGAAAAATTTTGAATGGCGCGTGTCTTATCCTACACAAGAAAAATATCTTATAATGTGGAAAGGGCCTAATAGCTAACTGATCCTTTAGCAAGACCTTAAACCGTCCGAAAACTTACTCTGATGAATACCAGTCCTACTCCAACCAGGTATAGGTGGAAAAATAAACTCAAAATACCAGACCCAGGTACGGTAGACCACATCATAGAGATTCCATCACATATCTTGGTACTGAGAGGTGGAGGTCAATCAGAAAACTGAATTCTTGGTAGAGCTCGTCATTACCTGAAACAAAAAATATTAACGTTAGAAAAAATCGAAACTTTAACTGCATGGAATTACTTCTTTATGTATTAACGTTCATTTAAATACAAATCATAATTAATTATTAAAATCGAACGAGATAATAGCTAGTTGTCATAGATACGAGTAAGAATTTCAGTTCTCGTCGTACCTACTACGTAACAAATGAAATCAAAACAAAAACTCAATAAAATCACAAGGACCACTTTGAAACACCGCTAGCGGTTTATAAGAGGGATAGGCGTTTGCACACTGACCGATACCGACACCGACACGATACCGTAATGCTACCGATATTTCAGTAGGTAGCTTTAACAAAACTATTGATGACAGCGCTGCGGCGAGACACGATTACCGCTAAAACCGTCTAGTACTAAATGTATCATATTAGCTCTCCGCCAATATCGTGAGGGTGTCGTATCGTTGGAAGTGTGAAAACGGCCTGCTAGCAACCTTTTACCACTTATTTTTCCAGCCTACATTCGGCCAGGCGCTGTCGATAAAATAAAGCCGCCGGAATTTATGACCGTCTAAATTGCCCTATTGACATGGCGACTGGTGACGTCACCGGTTCCGGGCGGGCTCTGGAACATGATGGATTATCTAACGTATAGATACGAAACTGGCCGTCCTGGCTACAGTCCGGAAACACCAATTTTTGTACTAAGGCTGTAATAAAATATCTTTCATCTGACAGCACTTGCGGGTTGCAGCACAATACCAAAGTTTTCATTGTTGCTCCATTTCAAATCGCTTCTGATGCAAATTTTAATGGGGTCTGTCACACTTGTCGTCTGTCAGTTTAGGAGGAAGTTTCACTTCTGTACGGTTAGGAACAGCCCCGTGTCACCGTGATGAATGGCATTACCACGTCGTGCCGCGACTCACGTGACCCATTTTTACCCAAACGTGTACGCTCATACGCTGTCTCAAATCACTTTAGGTAATCCGCCGTATACCGCGGCAGGGGTCCGAGGCCGAAGTAGACCGCTGGCATGTTGTTCTATTTGTTAGAAAAAAAACTGTTATAAAAAAACTAATAAGTGGATAAGGTGTGTAACTACTTCTAATGGGTGATGACCATTCCTTATAACTTCAGGGGATCAAAGCACCCATGAATACGATAACTTTTTCTATGGAACCAACAGTGTGATCGTGTGTACTCCCGAAGTTTTCGGAATCATAATATTATGCCCTGTATAAAAATATAACTTAAGTTTTAAAAAAAAATCTTGTGCTAGCAGAATAATGCTGAATAATGGAATGATTAATTGAGAATGGATGCATAATGCTGAAAGAGAACGCAGTATCGGTACCGGTAATTCCAGGTACTTTTACTGATAATGTGATAATGGTACCGGTATTGCATGCCTTAAATCTAGAGGGCACTGGACAGGCCAGTGCGTCAAATGTAAACTCCAGTGTATGAGAGTTATTTGTTGTGTGTTGCTGATACTGTGCGTCTGCCAGACGAAGACGTACCGGTATTGATAGTAGCGGTCCGGTATTCGCAAAGCCGTATTCTGATAATGTGCGGTCAGCCACCCCCCAATCTATTAGCAGTATCAGTTAGTTTTACGATCCTTTACGCTTGTGTATTTCGTGATCATAAAATACGAAATGGACAAATAGATCTATAAACATTGATATATGATCCCCAGAACTTTGAAAAATAAAGGAGGCACCTTTACCTAAGTTTCCGAAAGAAACTGTTGTCAAAAGTTGTCAAACCTTACGTCAACTCTGAAACTTAACTATAGTACAAAATCTCTACCATCTCTGTCTCTTTCTTATGTAGGGAGATAATAGGTAAAAGTCATTCAGAGTGTTTTTAAAAAATGCAAAAAAAATATCAAAGTATCAACTTTTTTACCTCACATTCGTGAAAAGTTCCCGTAAATCAACAAAAGCGGGTAGTCAGCGATTAATCATTGTACCCACCACAACATACCAGTTTGTTTGGTCTAACCGGTACGAACCGGCGCAGCGAGGTGCGTTTCGAGAATTTTACCAATCTGAAAAATGTATGTTTGTGTTTTGATTTAATTTATGTGCTTTTTGCGGAAGTTGACTGAACCAAGCTGTTAGTTTTTTCAGTGTTTCCAGCAGAAAAATATGATAAAATGTGTGTGCCTTTAGCCTCAGATTATTTATAGATTCGTATAGTCCCCAATAAATTGTGGATTTTGAGACTAACCCTATAAAAGTAACCCTTGTTAAACTGAATAAAACTTATTTGACTTTGATTGTAGAGACATTTCAATTACCTACCATGTTACCAATAAATACTGAGTTAATAATGATCCATTGGTCAATAAAACCTCTCAATGTAACTTATATGGGGTTCAAAGGGACTAACGGAAGTGCTCACTTCGTACTCTATAATATACCCATTTATCTACATGACTACATACGATGTAATTTGCAGTAGGTAATTGGATCCGAATTGACGGATGACAGATACAAATGAAAAATTAAAAATATGCTGAAAGCACCGCTGTTAATAAAGTAGGTAAATGCTTAAATGTAAAGGTTTTGTGTAGAAAGCCGTCTAAAAACCTATACCTACCTAAAACTATAGAGAAAGAAGAGACTGAAGGAAGTCTTGGCGTAATCATATTCTTGCTATAATGGTAGTAGAAAAGTATAAAAATGTATGATATGCTATCGAAAAGTTTAGGATCGTAAAAAAGAGCTAGATGCAAATGACATTGGCAAGGATCGCAAGCCTACTTGCTTACTTAGGGCAGAAAAGAGCGAATAATTAAAAACTAATACTTACGATAATATTGAAACGATCGTAAAACGTTAGTAACTTCGTCGTTCATTTGTGGCTTGTGGCAAATTGACTAATCAAAGGCCTTCGAAGAAAATGACTTGTCTAACCTGTAATTACTGTAGGTAAGAAGTCACGATAGCTACTAATTTAGCAAGGTAACTCACTTTCTTCCTTGGTAATAACTTTTGCCTGAGTTCGCGTCGATCAAAGTCAAAGGAGTTTCATTCAATAAAACCATCAACCAAGAATAAAACTTGTCTTATATACACTAAGTAGAATAAATAGGTACAATAATTTATGACCGTAATATTGACAGTTTTTCTATAAACTTTGTCGCTGGCTAAAGAATCCTTCTGTGAATAAATGACAGAGCCAAAACGTATCTACATCTGTCAATGTCATGAACTGGAGTTAAAAAGCTGGAGCTTGTGCTATGTGGGAGTACAAGTAAACGAACTGGATGACTGGTCGCATTGTGTCGCCCACTGCGCATGCACAGACAAGCTATCAGTCAGTACGGACCGGGGTTACTGACTGGGACACAAGCCCACACATCGAGCAGGAAACCTTTGTTCTGATGTTGCAACACTGTTGCAAGAATACGAGCCAAAACCTTTTAACACTTCATATCTAAGCGAAAGAGTTTCAACTCTATCACGCTGTAACGTCTTTGCTGACTCAGTTACTTGTTTGAGATCTCGAAATCTCTCTCTCTCTCTATCTCTACTCAACTGGATATTCTACAGCTGCTAGAGAATAATCAAAACATGTTGATGGCATTTCTAAACGATAACACGTGACAATTCTCATATTTTACTAACATTTTCTTTTGTTATTTCGTCCTTTGCTAATGGCATATCTTGAGGCAATTTTATACACGAAAAAAAGCCACATTACCTTTCATGTCACCAACAAAACTTAAACATTTTCAGTGAAATAAGAGAATACAACCTTCAATAGAATTATGTTTTCTAACGCAGACTACAATCTCACTACGTTATAAGCTCATCACGGCCTCACTGCTCGTTATATTCGGTAGGTACTTGTATAACCTACTGTATAAATACCCTGCAATCTAAAGGAGCTGGTAATTAGCATCATCAAGACACTGCTGCGTCTAAAAGGATCTTTTGAAAAGTCTAATTTGAATAGCCAGTGCCAGCAGCTGAAGAGTAGAAAATATATGTACAACGAAAATACAGTACTTGCTTGGAGCTCTTTACGGATAATGAGGGAAAATGTTGATCAGCAGTTTGATTATGAATGGTGGTTGAATTTTGAACTCAAACTTACAATACATACCCTCTATAAGTCAGAGGTACTTAGTATATTCCTATCTATTACGAGTAAGTACAAAATAAGGAAGAATTCGGGACATCGTTCACTTTTCACAACACAGGCGTCATGGCTCAGTCGTTAGTAGCTCTGCCTTCCGTGCTGTGGGTCGTGGGTTCGATCCCTACCGAGAACAAACATTTGTGTGTTGTAAACATAGATGTTTGTTCTGTGTCTGGGTGTTTCTATGTATTACAAGTACCTATGTATTTACAAAAAAAATGGATGTATGTATTCTATCAGCCATCTAGTTTACATCGTACAAGCTTTGCTTAGTTTGGGACTGGAGGGCGTTGTGTTAAGTGTCCATGAATATTTATTATTATTTATTTATTATTTTCAACACTAAGATCCGACGTTTCTCGTAAAACCACAGTGCAGAGACATTTCTCACGGTGGCATTGTCCTTAGTAGAGTAGGTAAGTATGTTGTTTGTCGTTTACCCTAAAACGTAGGTCTGTATCCAAATTCAGAGGTAGTTTCAAGTTTTATAAGGCAGCTAAGTTAGTTTCGCTGGCAGCCGCGCGGGACTCATCCAAGATTTTATGTTCACGCGTTCGAGCAGGATTTTTTAAAACTATGCAAACGAGAACGAGAGTTTCGGCTCGCTATATTTAGTACCTAACTAAGAGAATAGCTCGGTTACGTTCGAGTGGTTTTATTTTCTTTCAACCTTTACCTACTCCTGCTGCAATACACAAGTTGAATTAGAGTTTCATTTCTACTAAGTATATAGGTACTAGGTGCCTGCCTACTTCGGTAAAAGAGGTACAGTAACGAGGTATTCAATTTTATTTATGACCTCACAAAAAGCTTACGTTTGTTAGTTTTATATCAACTTAATTTCACGAATGTACGTATCGTATTCAGCGGAATTCAGTTTACATTGGGATTCAATTACTTTGCTGTCAGATTTCATTTCTTTTGCAGTAAAATAATAAAATTTTAAAGCTACACTGTCATAATATTAAAATGCTCTACTATAGTTTTTGTAATCCCCTCTATATACCTCACATATTATATAGTACCGAGCATTTGGGTACATAATATTATGCGAGAGGATGTGTGTGAGTGTGAGAGATAATTTAAACGTGCCTACTGCCTATATACCTACTTATTGAAGTTTCTGTAGTGTTTATTGAGAATGTTAGTAAGCTGTGCTCGTAGTGTAGAGTCTATACTATACTATACTATAGATAGACGGACAAAAGTCTTTTCGTAAACAACTTCTACGTCCGCAATAACCACTTCTGCTCCGCACTTTGAGCATTAAACGATATTTTCAATCTATTTCGCTTCGCAAACTCCGTTTTTATTAGATTTTTCACCAACATCCCTTTCCTTATCGCGAATCTTCGCCGGCAGCAAATAATATAACGAAATTCTGTGTTATGCGTTTCAACGCCGGCGCCAGGCGCCACCCTCGAAAAATAACAGCGTTAAGCATCTTTTCAATACGACAATAGAATAAATGAACTCACTCATACCGAAACACAATTTATTTGGTTTATTTTTCATTCGCAAACCCCCTGGGTGGTCTTTAATCATTCGGATGTGGAGCGCCCCGGGTGCGAGTATGCTAATTAGCAAGGTACGAGTATACATGCGCGCACCGAGATAGTTTGCGACGGTCGCCGCGGGACCACTCGTTTTATTACACGCCACCGGTTCCATGGAAACGCTTTTAAAATGAGTTTGTTCGAGGCGAGTAATAAGAGATTCGTCGACCCGATCGTGACCACCGCCCGTCGACCTCGAGGTTACGATCACGCGAATCGGTCCGCTCGGGATAGTTTGGCCATGATTAAACTAATCGCCGTGGTCTGGTCCGAGTAACGGGGTATGAGATGTGTGCCCGTCCCTCGACCGCATGTTGTTGCACCCGACAGATTTAATCAGGCGTCGACAACCGCGAACACGATCTCAGGGCGTTCCACTCCGCCGGACACTCCTGCACGTATGCACCCATTTATTTTTTCAGACAGTTCCATTTATTTATAGAGAAAACCAATCATTCTATGTTAACCCTTTAGTTAACCGCTTTCAATCCAATTTGAACTTTGAACCTCTAATAAAATAGCATGTTTTCGAATGCTATTTTGCTAGCATGTTTAATAAAAAACATGAAGTCACTGGTTGTCATGCAACAATCACGATTCCGATTTCTGAGAATAAGACGAACGAACAAAGAAACAAGGAGAGCATGAAATCACTTGGAACATGCAAATCACCGTGATGCTGCGGCCGTTGAACCCTTAGGCGCCACTGAGGAGTTGTGAGCTCATCCATACAACTCCTCAGTGGCGCCTAAAGGTACGTCAAAGGAAAAATACTTCAATAATGCTATAATTATAAAGCAGACTTGATTCAACCAACAATTGGTATTCACAATCACACTCAGGTACTGAAAAAAATATATTTGAAGTTGCAGTCACTGGCCAGGATAGTGTAGAATAAATTAATGGCAAAACTAACGAGGTACTAATCTACTCGAAACAGTATATAGCAAGTTAGCTATCTGTCGCGTGAAATAAACATATTCAGAATTTCAGACACTTACACACACCTGTGCGACTATTCACCTCCACAACCAACTTTAATTATCAATACGCTAATAGAAGTAACTCGTGTTATAGTATTGGCTCAATAAGAATATTTGGGAGAAATCAACACTCCTCAATAAGATCTTTTGTTATCTTTGCTGAAACGACGCCGACGTACTAAATCTGTGCCTACTTACCTACCTAAAATATAGACTAGTTAACCACTTTTTACATCTATTTGTTATTTTTCTTACCTAAAGGATAACGCTTAGGCCTGTATTCTGAAAAGGAATCGTTATTCAAGCATAGATTTAAAGTAGAGGTTTTTATATAAAAATCTATGTTTGAGTACGGACCAGTGCTTTAGCAGTTACATAAATCGGCATACGGGCCTTAGAATACGAACGATGATGACACTTTGAATTCATGATAACTTAATCTACATTCATAAAAGTAACTGACTATCAGCTGCGCAAGGTAGAGAATAACAGTCTCTCGAAGAAAAATCACTAAGAAAATTTAGGTAGGTAAGTGAAATCGTTCGTTAATGTAAAATCCAATGAAAGGCGTGATCGAGGATCGAGTACGTCACTGTCGAGGACGTCTCGAAAAGGTCTCTGAGTCGACTTTATCCGAGCAATAAATTGCATTCGGTACAATTTGTCGACTGTCGCTATATTCGCTATAACACACGCTACGGAGCCCAAATCGACAGCATCAGCTTATGTCAGCATTTCTACACTAGCATACTTTATAAAATATCGCTGGTTTAGTATTCCTTAGGATTCTTTAGACAAAACCAACACAATCTCTTTTAAAAAACCAGCTTGTTCGGCCAAAAAGCGTTGGTAAATACAAGAGCATGATGAACGCTACGAGTTATACAAATTACGTTCCATTCGTTCCGCTGAAAAATGTTGAGCTCACACAAAAAAGGCTGGCTCTGAGTAATACATTTTGGAAGAGGATGCGAAGAATCCTCGTCCAGTGACTGTTACCGTTGCGTTACATAATCATTACGGAGTCCGAAGGGTTTCGTAAAAACCCTTAAATAATAAATAAACAACCAGTTACCGACTTGCTGGTAGAAGTTATGATGAGCAAGGGATATCACAAAAGCAGAAACCAAGCGTAAACTTGCGTCATGCTCATATTGCTCATGCATCATTGGAACGGCGAAAGGTAAACCTTTCAGTGGATCTACATAATCCAGCCATACAAACAAACAAAACTTTCGCACACAATTCCGAATTAATAACTATTAAGTAGATAGGATTACCCGAAAAATCTCATGGAAATACAATCGTAACTAATGTTGACTCCAATTCCCAATTCATATTAAGTATAGCCAGCGCCATAACTTTCAGCAAGTTTTGTTCGGTTGTTATTTCTCTCAAATTATAGATACGTACGAGACGCCGAAAAACTCGTAGGTATTGCGTCGGCAGTTTTAGTTTGCTCGACGAACTTCCCTCTTTGTTCGCAAACCTCCCTTTCCCAAACTTTCTCAGCAAAAGTATTTAAGTATCGAGGGTGAGGCTCATAATATCCGCATTGAAATCCGTGCATCAATCAGAACAGATCGCAAAGTTTGCAATTCTGAGCGAAAACAATCTGTCGAGCGGGAGTTTAAATTGGGAGACGATACGTCCACGCTGTCTCGGTTGCACGGATCAGAATAAATAGCGTTTTCGAGCTTTAAGTGCGGAATTCCGCGATTGTGTTCGAGGGACGACGGAACGATGTGAAGTAACACAAATTGCAGCGGGTCGCGGCCCTACCTCGCTGAAAAATGCTTTCCTTTTAACAACTGGAAGGGGAACGCCGGGTTAAATGATCATGTTCAGTCAACTTTTACTCGTATAAATGGGTTCTCGTGCCTCAGCGAAGCTTTTAAGTTTGCTTTAATTCTTGTAACGTGAAAACAAAGTTTCAGCGAAGCTATTTCAAGAGATTTATCAGGTACCTTGGCGGAACTTTGCACAGTTGGTGCCTCTGTCCTATTCATTTTCGCTTAGATTGAGAATCATTGTTTAGTTTTTTCATCCACCTACGGGTTAATCCAAAACAACTTGCAAATATAGTGTAGTAAGATTTGAACAAACGGAGACTTTCTTTGACAAATGCAGCATTCTGTTTTATTTTACCTGTCTAGACATGTTTTCTTTGCATGGGATTAAGGAAAATGAATTAAGGTTCTGTCTTCATTTTTCCACCTGGGTTTTACCGCAAATGTTTTCGCTTTATCCCAACACATAGCACTGTTGCATTACTGACTGACTGATATTAATACACAACTTGGAAAATTTTTATAGTAGGTACACTGATACCTATTTTTAGAGCTAAAAACTTAATTGCCTATAGCTCTTTTTATGGGTTTATGTTGTAGTTCGGGTGAGGTTCGTAAAAGCAAGCAAAGTCACAGACATTTCACCAGTCTTGTTCTAAGTGGCTCATCGCAGCCCAGTGAACAACCCTACCAACTCTTTTACTTTTTTGTAGCCTCGAGTTTTTCTCACCACGAGCTTTTTAATTGCATTAAAAAACTTATTTCACTTTGTATTCCGTGATGTTGTTGTATGCAAATTATACAAGTTAATTCTACAAAAATGTTAAAGCCCCCGTCGGAAATCTTCGCTAGATCCTCTTACGCTGACCATTATCAGACCTTTGTGTAGGTATTTTGGTTCGTCAAATATTGTTTCCTGTAAATTCTGACCTAAAGTTTTCAAAACTAGTTTTCAAAGCGAATAGACCCACCCAGATCGATTAGCTTTCTTACAAAAAAAACACATTCAAATCGGAGTCCTACTTTCAGAGCTACGGTTCCACAGACAGACACATAACGCCATCAAACTTATAATACCCTTTCCTTTTTCGGTCCCGGGTTTAAAATGCATTACGGGAGCAGCGTTCATTATCACCGCACTGTGCTCGTTTGCCATTCCGTTTGGCCCTGAAGCTTCTAGGTATTTACATAAACAGCTAAAATTACACAGTATTTTCATTCCACTCTAATTATTAGTAAAATACATAGCACTCAAATTAAATGTAACCACATTAAGTGCTAGATATTTTACTGGGATATGTGGATACTAGTGAATTTGTACGTGAATAGAATAAATTAATAGGTATAAGCAATATTTAATGATCCCTAATTATTGTAAGTTTTATGTTTTCACCGACTTTAAATAATTTCAAAATGTTTAAATTTTAGTGATAATGATAATTATTTCATATTTATGTATTATTTTCTTGGAAATATCGTACAAATAATTCGTAGACACTCATCGGATAAAAACGGTGCTATTTTGAAACACAAAGGCAATTTATGAAACTATACTTACTAAAATAACTTATCCGGCTCGAAAGAACATAAAATGCAAATATTTAGTCGAAGCAACAACCCTTTTACGAGACCCTTTCTATTTTATGGGGTTCTCGTCTTTTGTATCATCTCGTTTGAATGCATTTCGCGATCTTGAACTATCGATCTCACAATCAATAAATGGAGTCTGAAGTAACTTTCTATACATCTAACCATTTAGCTTGATTACTGATGAACGAAGATATCAGAATCGCTCTATACCAAACACTATTTGAATGAAGCGTTAAACTGTTTGTAGTGAAATTGGCTTCTCTTCAACGTCGTTCGTTTGTTATATCGGTATAGCAAATCTCCTGTGTCTAGTATAAATCATGATCTATCAGCATGCAGAAGTCCACTGCTAGACATCTAGGAAGAACGATTCTGAGCACCGAACACCTATGCCTTCTCCATCTGGTACTCTTGGGTGGGATATTGGCAGTCAATGTATGAAATTTGTATTTGGCATCTATGTCACATCGCATAAATAGTCGCATCGATGGATAGTCTTTTAAATTGCTTTTAACTTACTTATTGCCTACTAAGTATACCTGCTCGTAAATATTGGTATTTTTGCAATAATAATATATTTTAGAAATATCGCGATTTAGGCAGCTATGAGTTCGAATTGGGAAGTTGTATGTATGTTATAAGGAAAAGGGAGGCAGTTACTGCCGACTGCTTGCGTTTATGGCGGTAATAATACATTACGGCCTTTATTTCCCACTGTAACATCAGACCACTTCTTAATAATATTCCATTCGAGTAAACGGAATATTAACATTAATGTTTTCAAATTTAATTAGGTACCTACACACATAGGTATTCACAATCGTAGATTTGAGGTAAACTTCATTACAGTACATAGATATGTTTTAAAGTATAGAGATTGAGCAGCGCCTCTAGCGAGAAGTTTACAAGACTGATAATTCAATTCAATTCTTGTCTATGGCCTTTGCAATTACAAAATTATAACTTGTGACTTTGCAGTAAACGTCAAACGTACACACTACGAATGAATTGTGTTTTTTTGTTGATTTTTCTTATAATTTTGCTTGGATCCAAATTCTCCACCGATCATTACTTCTCAGCACCGGTCATTCTTCATCGTGCTAAGGTCTAATAAAACGTGACATTGGCGAAATTGCGGGCAACACTGCAAAGGCCATAGACAAGAATTGAATTGAATGTGACATACGTAAACGTATTCCGGTAGCGTATCTAACATGCACTGCGCAGTGATGCTGTAACGGGCGATGACTGTCAGATTAGCTCGTGTCTACCCCCCATGGCAGTGGGCCTTCGCCTTCATCACTCTGAGTACCAACAAGGCGTGTTTGATTCCACGTGTAACTCATGGTTTCTGATACCCACGACGACACAGAGACTCTGATGATATTTGAGGAAAAAACGACGAAGAAAGCTAGGTGCCAAATGAAAGGCTGCAGCCATCTTAGGCAAATAAAACACAAGAATAGGATAGGAGCGTAGAACTTACTGAAACTGCTAACAACTTGCAAACTTAAAACAATTCAGTTCGTAAAATTTCATTTACATTGTAAAAGCATGTTAGATAAGCGAAAACTCCTAACAATTAAAAGACGTACCTAATAAAAGCATTTGAAGATGTTCATTCGAGTTTAAATGTGCGAAACTTTGGCTTTGTTTAAGTTGTAGATAGGTTAGGTACCTACTCATTAAAATTCAATATCGAGTCTCAACGAGAAAGTATAAAGGATGTGAAAAGATAATTCATAATATATTTATTGCGAAATCTACTCGTTTTGACGAGAGCAATACCGGAATAACCAAAAATCCAAATTATGGAACGATTATTTTGTCAGTAAATGAAAAAAACTACCGCGAAACCACTTTTCTTACTGTCTTGATGTTGTGTATATTTTGTAGTTGCAAAGTAATGTAGGTAAGCAAGGGTGAAATTAATTATACAATCAAGATGAGTCATATTATTTCATCATACCTAATATAGAGCAGGGAAACTCAAATACTCATGGAACTAACGATATTTTCTGTAAATACCTAATGGAACAGACAAACGTAACATTCTCCGGGTTGATTTTTGTCTATAGAGAACTTCTATCTATCTATCTATTCAATTCAGCCTGTATGCACCCACAGCTGGGTAGGTATAGGCCTCCTCTTTAGTACACCAGTCTCTCTGGTCCTGCGAGAATTTAGAACATAATAATTTATTTACATTTCGGGAGTTGTTTTGTCACATCCTGTATTATTATGCCTAATAATATTGATCCAGGGTGGCGACGACGCGGCGGCGACGACGGGACGACGGCGGCGTTGCGAGGACAGAAGGCGTCAACAACATACAACGCACTAGGGATATAATACCCACGCAATGTCTGGGCCGAACTTGTTCCTTGTACATTTTTATTTATTTTAGCCAGTCTTGAAATGAATTGCAGATAAAGGTTCTCCATTTTTGTTTAATCATTTTGTATGTATATCATAGCGCTATGTAATGGAGGAAACTTCACTGGTTTATATATTATCGCACATAGTTTTTAATTTATAAGTAGGTATATTTGTATATTTATATGTATATATATATATATATATATATAAGTATATTTATATGTTTGTTTCACAAAGAAAAGAAAATAAAATATGTTGCCGTCTTTTTTTGTGACAGTGTTTTTTCAAATGGACGTTTGTTCATAATCCAGCCTAAGGCTTAGTTTAGTTAGACTGACCACGTCAGAATTCAGTGGAAGCTGTGTTTCAAATTTCAATATTCGTTTTAAAATCAGAGTCATCTGCTTCCAAATAAATTATGGCTTTAGATTTGAATTCCCGGAGAATGCGCATATTGCTTTGTTTTGTAATTTTCACTGTCAGTTTTAATAGTGTTTCTGTCCGAAAGTACAAACTATTATGAATTCTGTACCTGCTCTCGTGCAACGTAGCGGGTGGCTGTTGGCGCCCAACGTGGGACTTATAAACTCTGAATATTTTGCAGCAGACTCATAAAACGACACTTTATATCTCTATTGAGAACTCGCGTGAATGTTTGATATTGCATTTTCAGAAAGTGAAAATATTTTTCGCTCAACATTCTTGAGAGTGCTCGCATTTGCAAATAAATACTTAGACAGGGTGAAACTCTTCAGATTTCCTCTTGGGTCCTTATGTTTTTATAAACAAGTAGGTACTAGCTACTGCTCACGACTTTGCTCGGGTTGCTTTTTGTAATAAGAAAAGTAATAGAACAAGCATTATAGCCCTATAATCTTAAGCGATTAGATTAGATACCCTTTGCCTATAACAGAAATATTTTTCTTTCTTTAGTTGGTATTATTTTTCTTTGGCCCAATGCAATGTAGGTACCAATTATGCAAGCAGGTAACTATAACTACATATCTATCTACGTATAGTCACTAAATTTTCCAATATTTATCCATGGCAAATAATTTACCAATTATAATTTGCCTTTATAAATTTGAACCGCTATCAGAACTATTGAAAAGTTATAATTGAATTTCATTTCGTCGACCATTCACCACATGATTGATTGGTATTCAGTTACTTACCTACTACGTTGGGTCTGATTATATTATCTACAATGCTCACAAAAGCTAAGCTCACACTTGAAAAATAAAAACAAAAAAGCTCTTAGGCGTAATAATGTGGTTCTAAGTTGGTAAGTCGTCCGTCTCCGACGACTCAGTCTCTCTATGACTAAAACATAGCACTAGACCAACATTTGAATTTGAATTTAACCATAGAAAGTTAGGCATCGACCAAGTCGCTGGTGACTAGTCGACGATGTACATTAGCTCTTAGTAACATGGCTTCAAATTATCTATTTAAATTATCATTTCACTATTTATAAAATAAATTTTTCATCTTTCTAAAGATTTTGTCTTGATATTTCGTTTTGAGCATTATAGGTACATACTGTAGAGAAATTAAAAGCTAGTATATAGCAGTAAAAGTATAAATTATTGTATCTAGCTATATACACTCACTATAAAAACTACCTTTGGATAAAAAAATGCTACTTTCCTAATTCATGGTTCCCACGATATTCAAGTTTTTATAGATGGCTCGAAATTTTGAATTCTAGATACTCCCGATACACCCTATATTTCCCACGTCATCCATGATTAAATATGCAAACATACAACTGTATTTAAATTAATATTAAATCGCCAGTTAATATAGGTACCTACAGTAAATTCTGATGAGCTCGCTGTCACAAACAAAGCGTTTATTCATTCATATTCACAGAATATGAAGTGTCTGCTTACTTTAGTAATAATTGAAAATGTAAGGAAGGAATTTGTGATTTAGACTTATACTTACATACCTTCTTAGAGTAGTTCCATCATCAATTATTAGATTTGACCAACGTGACTGTTATTTTATTCAAACAATGCACAATAAGTTGTTGTGTTATTTTTGACAAAATACAAATACAAAATATTTTATTTCGGATTATGTTTTGCAAAGTGGTACAAGAACATAAGTGGAACATGTGGAATATTATGCCTATCGCACCCACTAACATTTTAGAGCACTCAACTTTTGTTTAAGCTTGGAAGATTTCTAAGACGTGACTGGTTACCTACAAGCCAAAAGTAAATCAATATAGTATCTGGTCTACTTGCATGGTTTCTCTCCTAGATCCGTACTACCTTACCTACTTGGATAAAATGAAGGCATCGTGTTTACCTGAAACAAAAATGTAATAGTTTAGAAATAAGCAAGTATTCTTGAATACATATTAGCTACATACAATACAAACTACCGATGGACACGCGGTTTTGAAAACCACTACCAGTTTATTTTCCGGTTTTCTCGTATAACGTTAAAATTAAAAAGAAATAGCCATTAATTTGTTCAAAAAATATGAAGTTGGTAGGTAGGTATATTTATTTTGTAAGTTGTATGAGTTAGCTGTCAACCGCGGACAGAGCGTAGAGTTCAAGAAACTCTGTTTTTAGGTTTTTAGCAAAATACAACCGAATTGAGAACCTCCCCTATTTTGAAGGTTAAAAAGCTTGAAAGAAATTTAAATCTATTTCGATTCAATCGAAACCTGTCAAAGCTTCAATAAACTACGCCTTCTTTGATCATTGCTGGAAAATCTTTGTCACTTTAATAAAATATCGAAATAATAGAATTGTTTTGAACCGCTTTGAAGTTCAATAGGATATTTCGTTTAACAAAGAGAAACCTACTGGTTGAAGTGGAAGAAAACACCACGGAAAACTGTTTGTTTACACAGACGTTACGCGTAGTGTTGCTCTCTGCTCGTCCGACTTCGACCTGGCATTCGCAATAAATATAAAATACTAGCTGTGCCCGCAACTTCGTCCGCCTGGAATAGTGTCTTTGGTTACCGCTCTTTTTCGCATTAAAAAGTAGCCTATGTCCTTTCTCAGGCTCTAACCTATCTGTGTACCAAATTTCATTTAAATCGACTATCACTCACTTCCAATTTATGACTATAATTTGGAAGTTTTCAAGAGTAGAGTGAATAGGTATCTTCTAGGTAACCGTGCTTCATCGTCGACCACGTCATTGCTTAACATCAGGTAAGATTGTGGTCAAACGGTTGCCTATATTGTATAAAAAAAATAAAAAAAATTGATTCAGTAGTTTTGGCGTGAAAGCGCGACCGACAGAGTTACTTTCGCATTTAAATTAATATATTATATTTAGTTAGGATTCACGTAGATTCAAAACAGAAAACTAGACGTACTTACTTAAATATAGGTACAAGTAATCTCTAGTGAGGGTAATCTCCAAGGTGCCATCTCGTTAGGTACAAAATGGAATCAGTTTTGTGTCAAAAGACCGGTTAGATTACGGTTACGAAATGTTATCCGACTTTCGTTACGTTTGATCGCACAACATCCACCGCCCTATTCGAGCCAAGCACAAAGGAAATAACTTGAATAGTGGAACTTAATACTAGGTGCGAGAAACGGGGATTATATCACGACATTTTGGGGGCATAGATTTTATCGTATTAAGCTAAATGAAGTCCTAGTTTCGATGGGATCATTGACATTTTGAACGGACAACGTTTGCAAAAACATACTGAGTAGTTTCGAAATATTGAAAAAAGTTGAAAAAAGAAAAGATTGAAAATAGTTCACAACTACGAAAGCTTATTCAAAATGTCAATTAATTATCTTTGTTTTACTATTGATTTTTGACCTATTAATGACGAGCTCGTCCGTATGTAGTGAGTGATAGTAACTACATTAGTTCTCCATCTAAATCGGTAAGTACATCTACTGGTAGTAATCCTCCTTACAAAATAAAATGTAGTACCGTTTTCCTCATCTTTGTTTGAACATGATCTCAAAAGTAATGGAAAACAAATCCGACAAGATGTTTCTCGAGTCGTATGATTAAATTCCTGTTTTTACGCGCTCACTCATGACACCCGATACCAATTGCTTTTAGAAGGCTACCTTTTACCTGATTTGCAAAAATACCCTTTTTATTGAATTTTATCCACTTACTTGCTTGCTTACAAGTTTCTTTATGTTGGACATGACAAAATGAGGAAATACTTGCATAAATACTTAGTCAAACATGAAAATTACGAGGGGAAATTGGGAAAAAATTAGCGGAAGCCTAATGTAATGCAGTGGGTAATGATGATTCTGAAACCTATAATCGGTAATATTGGTAACCACAACGATAATATTATTGAAAAGCCTATGTTTAAATAACCAGTAGGTTTTATTAAACTTAAAAACCACGTTTGTATTTCATTTTACACTATACCATTCGCTCAACTTTATGTTGATAGGTGTGACACACCTTTATTAGTCACTCACGTCATGAATAGCAAGCCAATATTTTAAGCTATTAAGGTACGCTTTATAATAGCTCTAAAAAAGTAATAAGTAAGGTACACAACATGTTCTGTTCAGCGTTCAGTAGGTAGGTACATTACGTAGACCGGTACTTACCCCTTGCATATGGCGCCAAGCTTTGTGCACAAGCTTCACATCATAAATACCCGTTTGAAAACGTGCTCAGCACAAAATTAGATATTTTCTACAATTTATTAGAAACTGATATTTCAATAAGGATTTTGAACGAGGTTGTATGTATATTCAGGACTTTGTAAGAGCGTGCAATGTGCATGCTTGGTAATGTAAGAGTTATACTCCGCTTCGACAACATAAATAGAGCAGAAATTGTTGGTTGGTAGAGAGTTACTAAATAATTACACGAAAAAACATTTTTACGATGGCGATTTTTTTTTGTGGTATACTTAGCTAGTAGATAAATTACATAAACGGTAAAACAATCGAAAAAGGGAACTTTCTTCGCTGTCTAAAAATTGGGTTATTGTGAAACTTACGAAAGAAAAAGATCCTAAAACTCATTTCAATGAGGTCATTTACAATTTCGAAGTGGCTGTAACTCATAAGAACAATACGCGTTCTTATGTTTTAAGGACAAAAGTTCAGAAAAAGTGTACAATTCACCTTTGAAAAGTTCATTATTATGAGAGAAAGTTTTTAAATTCCGCGTTATCAGGTTTGTAATTGTTCCTGTTAAGGCCCATCTCTTTGTTTTATGCTCCCAATTTGTCACTGATTTATTTCCAGAAGCTGAATAACAAGCTAGGTTTTAAAATAAAAATGAATGAATGAATGAATGAAAATGCTTTATTGTACGTAGGTACACCTTATAACTAATATGCGAAAAAAAAAAAAAAAAAAATAAAAAAAAAAAAAACATTTACTTATTTTACTTATTTCATGTCTTTTTAAGTGTTTTTAGAAACAAGCAGAATCACCCGGTAGATTCTACCGGGTAGCTCTATTACGTAGAGCAATGGCAAATAAAAAGTTAGTAAAGTAGTCTACGATGGTCTTACGAAACGCTGTCAACAAAATATCCTTGTAGAATCGTCAGACTAGTGGCGAAGGAACGAGGAGAAGTGCTAACTTCCTACGCTGACAGCATAGTTGGGACACTCACAGCATCCTACTAGACTAGTTCTATTTATAGATGTGATACTCCCACGTTATCACGTGACTTTTAGTGCTTATTCTAGTAGCTAGTAAAAACTACAAAGTACTGCGGATCATAATCATGGTAGCGTTTGAGGTGCTTCTGGTTTGAGAATAATGTACATACCTATACCTATTGTATTCATTGTTCTAGCTGTCGCCCGCGGCTTTGCTCACGTTGTAGCATCATACGCATTATTTGGTTAAAATCTTTGACCCTAATTATAGACCCTTTAGGGTGCGACTTTTTAAAATTCCTTTCTTAGTGCACCCCTACCCTATATAAGGATACTACCCTCCAAATTTCATACCTCTAGGACTCATGGTTTAGGCTGTGCGTTGATTTTCAGTCAGCTTCAAAAGAGTTTTATATGTATTGATGACTAGCCGTCGCCCGCGGCGTTGCACGCGTTCTAGACCCTTTAAAGTGTGACTTTTCAAAATTCCTTTCTTAGTGCACCCCTACACTATATAAGGATACTACCCTCCAAATTTCATACCTCTAGGACTTATAGTTTAGGCTGTGCGTTGATTCTCTGTCAGCTTCAAAAGAGTTCTATATATATTGATGATGATGATGATGATAGTGTAAAATAATCTTTGAATGTATCCCGCAACGTTACGTGTCGTACCCACATGGAATTCCGTTTCTACATACTTATTTTAGTTAGGTTCAGGTTTATGGCAGCGTCCAACACCCGCATAATTTTCGCATCCCATTTCTGAAACGCCGCAGTTTCATGACATACTGCAGGATAGATACTCGTAGTTATTTTTGAGAGACTGTACGTAGTTGAATGTACGAACCTCTTTTATGAACAACCAACATTCTGAATGGATTGGGGCACCCCGACCGTACATTATCAGAAAACGTTGACTATTGAACTTGACCCCCCTGGTAGATTTTTATTGAATATACAAGTAGTGGCTACTATTGGTAGAGTCACGCATCAATAATATCGTCCAGTAAGCATCAGATTTTTTTTCAGAATTCTCCGACGTCTTTTTAGTGTACGTATCGAAAGTCAGGCCCAGAACTGCTAAAAGTAGGTACAAAAATTAGTAAAAAGCCTACAACAAGAATATTTGGAACTCTTCAGGTAGTCAACAGTCTCATTTGGCTGAGAGTAGTAGGTAGTATCATTAAACTACAAGAACACTGCTCCACATTCCGAGGGCTGAGAACTCATTATGTACTGGAGACAATGGCCTGGGGCGCTCTTTGACGCCCTATTTAAATTCAACCATTACATTTTAAAACCATATTAAATGTAAGGAAAATTCTACGTTTCTTTTCGAGAAAAATACAAGGTCATTTCTAAACAGTCAGTCACGTGACAACATTTTTGACGTTTGTTTGACATTGTAAAATGTTCCCTTATCCAGAGGGGCTGGACAACGTCTGTAGGTGTTCAGTGAAACTGGGGGTTATGGGTTTTGAATACTGAATAGTCACAATAACCGGTGACCAAATACTTGTCCAAACCGATAGATAGTTAATGAAGCGAGTTAATAGTTGATGAATGGCTGCGGTCGGGCGCGTCGGGCGAGCCCTTGATCACGTTGTTGCGGCATCACTCACACGGTGGAACTTTGGTATATATACCTACTCTATAATACTCTGTAATATCTCAGTCTAATAGGGCATTAACAAATATCTGCCCACAATGCCCTAAATATTCTATTAGGCTGTCTCAGACTGAAAAACGAAAGCACAAGCAATGACATATTGTGTTTTACCCGTCTTACAAGATTATAATAAAAAACTGCTTGGGTGCTTTCCTTTGAAGCATAATCTAGGCATTTCTTTAGTACCTACCTATTTAACTTTTCTCACAACTTTCTCTATTTTGGGATGCCCCTAGAAGCTTTAGGGCTCCGGTCTTAAAAGATTTAATAAAACGACAGTTTTTTTTTCATTCAAAAAACCAGTCAGTACAAGCAAAGCCGTTCAAAAGACGTCCCACAACTCTCAAACAAGACTAATGAGAAATACAAGAAACGAGTTAAGATGCTGTCCCTAGCTCAGATAGACCGATTACCGTGACATAATTAGGTAATAACGTTATAAAACGTTATAAACCAGTTATTACTACAAAGTTTCATCCTATTCCGACATACCGTCCTGCTATTATAACTGTACCGTCGCTGGCCGCTTATTACCTGCTGAGGCATTACTGATTTATTGCGAGTTCGCGCAGGACGACGACCCGAAGTACCTACTGCCAGGGCCTTGTTTGGCAAGTAGACGTCGGGGACACTTTCTAAGACAAGACATTCCCTAAATTGGTTCATGTATATCACAGTAATGGCTTTTACAGCCACTGAGCTAGGCAACCTTGTTGCTTATTAAAGTTGGCTGTTGTTTTAGCTCAGTTTTTAGTCGACGCCCGCACAATCGATGCCTTGAAACAGCTGCAGCGATCCGCAATTATTCCAAACCCCTATTTTAAAAATAAAATAGTAATAACTTGTTTGTAAGCGGCGCGGGGCGGCGCGGCGCGGCGTGCTGTTTTACGGTGGTTCCCATATTACTAACTTGGATATTTGCATTGCATAAGTTTCAATATAGAAGCTCATTTCGTAGGAAACCAACGAGTTTATAGCAGCAAACATGACTCATAAAGCCAGATAACTGAGCTAATAAAATCCTACCCTTGTTTGCGTGCAAAAATGTGTGGCCCAATCGCATGAGACCTCTATTACGTTGACCGCTCGCTTTCGATCCCCCGAACAGACGGTACGAGAGACAGGGATGAGAGATGGCCGCATTCGGACATAAACAACAATAAAATCGGCAACAAAAATATCGTAGCGCCTACAAATTACTGTGGCAGAGAAACATGTTTCCTCGAAGATATATGGTGTCTTTTCGAGATAGGTCGGGGGAGTCGATAAATATTTCCCAATAACTTGATTACAGAGGATCCTTTGATAGTAGGAATTCGCCAGGTGGAAACAGGTGATGTTGGAGCTCGGGACGTTCATTAGCAGAGGGCGAGGTGTCCGCATTGCTCCCTAAATTACCCACATTGCGGGCGTCTCACAATGTTTCGTAAAACATTGATCAACCGGTCAAATAAAACATTGTGGTTTACTGCAAATTATTCGCTGTATTTTTAAGCCAAACACCTGCACATAAATTAAGGATATAATGCAGGAGTGATAATTCTATGTTGCTCTATCGCACAAGAGATTAATTTAATAGATAAATGGTAATACATATTTGCTAAAGTACGTTCGTAGAGTTAAGCCGTTGAAAATATAGAGTTGTAGATTGTAGAGCAATCAAAAACAGACGGGTCCCAAAGGCGCAATAAAATTACTCGGTAAGTATAACGTCCTTTTTAAATTACAAGAAAAAACAGTCCCTAAACTAAAGCGTCGTCGCAATAAAGCTTACCCTGGAATAGAATTGAATGTTTTTACTGTCGCCTGAACGTGTGAAATGCGACTCCCCTTTATAATATTCACGAGATAGGTACGCAGCATAAAAATGTTCGCCGGCCTCGCTGCGAAGCTTTTTCCCGGAGGGCCCGTCCGGGGTCAATTTGGTAACACTTTGACCCTAAAGGTGGCGCGCACCGCCCAAATTATCTTTGGGACACCTTGAAAAAGAGGTCACCCGTGTGATAAATAGTTAAGCTTGACTTAATGGACATTGAAGGCGTTCTCTGTGTTACCCCGAAATAGACGCGAAACCATATTTACAAAAAACCAGAGTTTCATCTTTATTTTACCCGGCGGGATTTCTAATCTTAACCCGAACTTTCGTGTTCCCATATTTCACCGCACAAGCACACGGTTCCCCGACCTAATTATCTCCATTCACATTGCGCTCAAGCGATCCGAGCCCAAATTTACTCGCATCTAAAATATTCAGTCGCACGAGTCATCTTGGCCTCGGCAATTTGTATTGTGTCAACCCGGCTCGGCTTCGGGGGAGTGAACCGAGCTGAATGCGGTAACATTTACACGTACAGCTGGTTTACGGGTATAATTACAAAAACAAATGTCCGAGCATTGACTCGAGGACGCGCCGCACCCGCTCTACCGTGAAGAGAAAGTCGGACTATTGTCAAACGTCATGCTATTGGGAATGTACGTAAATTGGGTTTCATTTTCTATACAACCTTGAATAATTGCAATCGCTCAGGGAAAGTAAAAAGCATACCTAACATTCACGATACACGTTCTAGTCCACATAACTAATGTTTTTGCCGTCACGCGAGTGCTCGCTGGCCACTCAAGTTTACACCTACCGATTACTGAGAAAAATGCGCCATGAATTTTTCATCATGGGAATCCTTTGTTGTTTTTGTAAGCGTTAATGTATTCGATAAAATACTGCTTGTGGTGGACAAAGGAAAGTTAATTGAGCTCTATCACATCGAAGAAGTTATGTAACAATAGACCAATTTGGTGTAATCGTTGAACAATCCACTTGCGTAGTTCTGATGGAAATCGTCCGCAAGGTATTTTCCTATCTTGCCGCGCGTGTTGGTAAACAATCGTCGCGAAGGAAGAAAGCCATTTCGTTTATTGTCAGCTCACGCAAGCATAATGCTTTCGTCGTAAACGCACCGGTGTTTTTACATAATTTCTAATAGCTAGTTTTATATTAAAACTCTTGAATTTCTCTTCCGTCCTTACAAGTTAACGATTTCCTTTTTGAATGTCATTTGGAAGGCAAGTGAATTTCATAGACCAACTAACTTTTTACCCGTAGCTAATAATTATAGCAAAAGTGACTTTCGTCAATTCATTAAGTTATATTAAGTTCCATACTAAGTATTTAATGAACAAATAAAACAAACCTAGACCTTGGTTCGAGGGCTGTCTTTCCTATAGGAAGGTAATAAACACTTCAATTTGAGCCTGAGGAATGTTAGGGTGAACTTTGGCAATGAAAGTAATGGTGCCCGTTTTAGTTCCGTTTACGATGTAACTGTGGTCGCTGTCTGTCTGAACTTAGGAAATAGAAACACAACTTCAAATAATGTACTATAATAAAAAAACATCAACATTTACTTTGGCACCTACTTTATGCATACAATATTTTGGGTCACCAAAATACTAACTAGGATCGTCCTAGTAGAGTTTTTAACAGTGGTTTTTTACTAAAAGCTTATTAATTTCAGTAAGCTCAGCATCAGGTGAGCCCTCTTCATTGATAATTTGACACCAAGAGGGATGTTCACCATGTCCTGGGGTATGACGTCAGATGATTAAATTTCATTTCATAGCTTCTAATTGTGTTCAATTTCAATAATTTTCATTACAATTCAAACTAACAGCATTTTTGCGTAAATAATTGGATCAATCTCATTTTCTTTTAGTACATTTTGCTGCCAAAAAAGTGGAAACCCTTTATAAAGCGGTGTGACAGCAGCCAGGATTTAGCAAAGTAACGCCCCGCCATTCTCAAAGCAATCCTATTCAACGGCCGTGTTTAAGTTAAGTGGCAGCGGAGGGCCTAAATCCGTCCCAGAGGTGCTCTCCTACTATTTACAAAAAAGGGAAACACTAGGCTTTTATCTGTTACGTAAGAGCTGCTTGGTTAGCATATGGTCAAAAAAATTGCGTGACTAAGATGTAAATTTCCAAGCCCGTGCAAACATTATAATACATGCCAATACGGGGTCTATTGTCGCTATTATGTCTAACAGATTATTGCTTCATGCATTTGAATAATCTCACAGACTTCCAAAATGCAAGCAATATTAAGGATCTTTCCTTTTAAACCGGTCTCTCGAGTCGTGGAATGCCAAAATGAATAACGATAGTTTCCTTTCCATCCGACTCAAAAATCCCAAGTGAAAGGTAAATTAAAGTTGTCATATCAAAGGCACACATAGAGGGGATGGAAAAGGACGCAGAGTGCTCCCGAGAGGCTGTAGCGGCCTCCCCTTGTCCTCTAACCCAATTTGAGTAAGAGGCCGTCTAGTGGATAGTGCTTTGATTTCATTCTACAATCGTCTGTTACTGGTATGGGAGTGGCACTCGAATTCAGTTTTAAAGCCTCTAATTTTGTTACCCGAAAGCGAATACTCTACTAAACGAATACGTAACCATTTTGTATTCATTTCGCACAACTGTTCATCAATTGAAGCTTAGAGCGCAATATAATTATTTTATCTTTATTCAATTGAACATATTTTCCAATAAATAGAATGAGTATTTAGAAATAGTCGAAGAAATAATTAAATTACCTAGAAAAGAACCGAAGAAAAAAAAAATCGTCGCCAGAGCAAAGGCGTGTGAACTCATCCGAATAAATGAACATCTAAAAATAAACGAACATAATTTAAAGCTGTATAAAATTCATAAAAGAAATTGTCTCATTAGAGCGCAGCGTAAAATAATAGTCCATCTATGAAATAACGTTTCTTTGTAAGCAAGTCTGCAGACAATGAAAAAGTTACGGCGCAAAAAGCGTTCAAACGAAATTATTTCAGTTTTCTAAAGGGAGAAAATTACTTGGAACGTTAGAGATGTCTGTAAACAACAAGAAAAAGCCGGTAATTTAGCCGGCATTAAGCTCATCACTTTTTTGTAATCTTTAGTCCTCAAGCTCAACATCACTCATTTCATTTCATTCTTTTTTTATATATTTTACAAATATAGTAGTCAAGTAAAAAGTATCCGAAATGGTCGTTGACGAAAGTCGGACATGTTCCACCCCTAGTGTCGAGGGAAAAAATTCCAAGCGCCAAAGCAATATTGGAGACGTTATCTGAACAAATACCTATCCGAGGGAGATTCCTAAATTGCTGACTAAATAGAAATAAATTGACGCGCTGCTGGAACCTAAAGTTGTTTTTTTTTTGCACAGAAAATAAACGAAATGAGAGTAACGGTACGAGATACCTACACTAGACAATCCTGCTTAGTGTTTCTAGTATTCAATTCAATTAAAAAGATATCACTGTTAACGTGCCTGCATGGGGATCACAATCGGGCTTATGCTTAGTTACAATAATCTCTTGATATACCAAGCCTACTCCATCTAAACATTGTCCCAGGCACTACAGTGTCCCGTTAAGTGTAGGCATACGTTGCCTCCTGACGCTATTTATGCATATACGTACAGTTCATACCCTGTAGCACAATTATACGATGTAGGCTTGCCTTGGCTCTTAGAATACTTTTATTAGGTATCGTCTGACTTTTATTAGGCCCTTGGTAAGATACCACGTCACGCGTCGTTAAAAATAGTCAGAGTGTCAAGTGCAAATTGATCTTTTTGGTTATCGCGATGTTCTGAACCACCAAACTAAAACACACATCAAAAACACACTCCAACACCCAGTTTTAGTTTGTAAGGGAAATGTTCTCGCAAGTTCGTTCTGAATGTGAACAATTGTCCCTTCAAACCATGGACTAAACTTCAAACTTAGAACTCCGGAGTCCACAGAGATTTGAAATAAAATCTGCAGCATGTTATGCCCTCTTAATAACTATATTTCAAAAGTTAAACTTAGTGTGTCTGTGTGTATGTATGTAGTCTGAAACTAAATGATTGACGATTTCAATGCGGTTTTATTTAGAATATAGCTGCTAATGATAGTTCTATAGGATGGTGAATAAATCTTGCAGAAAACCATGTAAAATTATCATAAAATTTGCTGTGTACCTTCTGACAGTTTTGGTATGTGCGTACTGTCTCTATGCGAGCACAACGCTTAGATTTCGAGTCTCCACGGCTGCAGTAAACACACGACCCGCGCCCAGCCAAGTGGAAGAGTTCTTAACGAGTCCACCTGCATGTGCACTGATTGTCATATACTTTAGTAAGTAACTCAAAAAGAAAAAAAATATGGTCGCCACGCGGCATCGATGAGCTCAGACAAAAAAAGCTGACTTCGGAGACTGCCTGTGGTATCTTAGCGATGTGAAGTAACTCTGTAGAGACTGTCAATTTATCAAATAACTTTATTGATTTACTACTATCATCTTCTAGTCGCCTCAATTGGACATTGTTTGTTCATAATAAGATGTTGAATTGAAACATACTTGCTAGAAGACTATCAACTAATTTTGATGGGAGATACCTATAATGTACGTCATTGTATTTAGAAGAACATTATTCTCGACAGAAACTCCGCCAAGAAAAACCTTCGACATTAATAAATAATGCCCTTCATTTAATACCATGTTACATAAATTGGTTTTAGATGTATCATGTTAAATATTCATAATGGAATCCTCAATAGAGTACTTAATTATTTGGTAAAACAGGAATACGAAGGTTATTTATTATTTACAGTGTGGTGTATTAATATTACTGTAACCCTAATAAGAATTTATTTCTATTTAGAAAGCTGTTTGAGACACAAACGAACCCATACAATTTTTTATTATTGTACAAATTGTTTGATGTTGAATAACCTTAGTTGACAACAAACGTTCTTTTGATACAAGGTATTTATCTCACTTTGGTTGCCTAGAATAGATCTATATCAGCGATAGTAGACAGTTTTCTAATATATTCTATTTTGACTTTTTATAAGCTTTCTTTTATTTATTGTATTTTTTTTATCATAAAACAGAAACCTTCTCTGGGAATGTTACGAATAGCTTTTATTTAAATTATGCTAACATAATCTCATATATTATCAAATACAAAATTCTAAATGGCTAAGTAATACATGGAGGAAGAATATCGGGTGAGTAAAGGTACGATACAAAAAGAGAATAGATAATAACTCAGTTCCCTACCGTTTTTGCAGTAAACGTAGTAATATTGGAAGTTACGCACTAGGGAAGTTGGATGGAGCTCGATTGGCCCAATCTCAGCCCGCCAATAAATCACAGCTACGGGCTTCGCAGGAATAACAGCTATGACTCAGCGGAAATATCAGACGGCGCCTTTAACTTCTCTCATTCATGACTAGGCTATATATATATAGTCTGGGATAAAGGATATAGTCTGGGTTAGTACTACCATTTTATCATAAAGCTAAGGGAAAAGCTACCGTATAATGGTCTATCTTATAAAAAGTTAGAGCGGACATTATGTCTTGTTTAACATACGTACCTAGGTAGTCTAGGTACCCTTTTTTTTATTTTACTGGGGTGAGTACGTAATCAGTACATAATGTCAACTCTAACTTTTTATAAGATAGGGGGTAAGTCTTTAGTGAACTGCGCTGTACAACAAAAGACGGTAAATTAATAAAAATAGCCTAGATAGTTTGGTCAAAATGTACCTGTGCGTATATTATATCAGTGAATGACTTAGATGCAATTAAAGGACGCGGAAATAATTTAAAAAAATGAAGTAGCTAGAAGCTAAAACCGTGTGAGCATTAATAATGTTGCAACATTTCCGTAATCTTATTACGGAAAGTAAATCCCCATAAAATATTCAGTTCAAAAAACGAAAGCTAAACAAGGGAACAATTTCAAATTCCTTGAAATTCTCTTTTCGTATCCGGCAAGATTGTTTTAGGATGAAAGTAACAATAACTAGACATCTCAACCTTTGCGAATAACTTTTCTTCTTTTACAGTCTTGCAATAAAAAAATCTAATTTAAATGCTTTAATTTTTGATTGTGCTGTTCCGTAGCAAAGAGCTCGTTGAAGTCTTTCAAGTCGGCGTAGGACTGCTACGATCGTAGCTTCGTAGCACTGCTACGGTGATAATCTTTGCACTAATAACTTTTTGAAATAAATAGGTATATTAAGTTAACCTATTTTATAGGCTTGTAGAGGTACTCTATTTTAGTCGCTAAAGTAAGAATTTAGCCTCGATTGCTATTGGAATATTGCCACCATTTTGCCTAAATAAGACAATTTTCACAGTAAAGTCAAGCCGGAGTTCGAAAGAAAATATAAATAGAAACACTGTCATATCCTGTGATTTGATGTGTCTTTATATCTTTGTATTCTCATTCTGAATCAGTATTTTTCAATCAATAACTAATTAAGCTTAAACTGAAACTCTCATAGAATAAAGTTCGCCAAAACCCTCGAAAGAACGGAAGCGGATTCCCGAAAGAAATCTCATTAAAGTGTCTTGCATCGAGGACCTGATTAACGTGAGCCGAACATTTAGGGAATACTGATGGACGGACGCATTTACACGTAAACCAGCATCCTATCGGAATAAGCAAGATGATGGCATGAGAGGCGGCCCAATTTGCTTTTGGGTGCATCAATAATTTAATTGAATTCCAATAAAACACTGGCAAGAAATATTCTGATCGCTCATAAAAAAAATCTTTTTTCATAAATTAAAAAACTAAACTTTTAAAAAAAAATTATGAAATAACTGCAGTAAAGCCCATCTAAACCACGATATTTTTTATTAGTAAAAAGAGGTCTTCGTTTTGGTATATAATTGGCCGAATCCTGTTTTACACGTGAATGCACCGTCAGTTTGTTCGCCCGCAGCACAGAATCCCGCAGATTACTGATAACACTGTTTATGTGAGTGGGGTATTAGGGGCTCTGATAGTTTGTTGATGACTTTCAAGCACCCGGAGAAGTGATGACCCTGTTATGTTATCTGTGGAAATAGAAAACAGCTTGACACTGTGGAGCAATTAGCGATCTGATCAGCAACACGTCGGCGGTCAGTATATAGATTTTAAAACTGCAATGTGGATTACACGGCTCAAAATTAAAAAAATATACACATACCAAATCACTGTGTTTAAAATAAAAGTGTGTATGTACTTACTGCTAACTTCTATGATGTGTGAATGAATATTAGGCCTTATAATTTCAAGATATACCTATTTGATGTCTCAATTCTGAGATTAGTCAAAAGTTGCACGTCTTTTCTCAAAATATGAGGGCAAAGAGAACGCGATGTTGTTATAAAGAAATGCGCAACGCAGATGTACCTAATCATAACTGGCAATAAAGACGTCTTGGGTAGTTACTTCAAGCAGCTGGGTGGCGGATGGTGGCAGTACGTGAGACGCCGTACAGTCAGCGAGTAAACTCAACTTGTTTGCTACCTTTTAATCCTAGCTTAGACGAATTGTTAAAAGTTTTTTCTTTAACTGTGATTGTTTTTAAACATCCTTTAATCATCTTGAAACCCTACACTAGTTCATAATAATTATGAATTACATTGAGTTTACGTGAAGTACGAGAATTACGTGAGTTTTTTGCTTTTCTGGTGTTTTGTAGTCATTATCATGTATTCGGTACACGTCATGGCACCCGACATGGCACCAGACATGGCTTAAAAGCTCTGACCTTGAATGGTGGGAAGTGGGAGAGTGCCTTGTGCTAAGATATAGGACAGGTATTCCCCTCCACTTTCGCCGAGAGCTATTAAACCGCGTAGGAGCATATACATGAATCCCAACTCTATAACCATGATCCCAACTAAGTACGTACTGCGAAATGTGGGATGTTTGATGTAAGTACCTATAAAGGGTTTATTCCTACTATACATTTTTAATCCAGCTTTATAAACTCCAGCATCAACTTTCGACACCAACGGTACGTTTTCAGCTATTTCCAACATTTCAAAGTTTGTGCAAACAAGATTACGCTACTATCCAATTTCACGCGAGTGATGACACATTAAGCTGTGCTGTGTACACACAGATCCAGCAGGCATAAGTTACTTTGAATAGCATAATTTTCCACGGCGGTTCTTGAGAGGGACTACAACTTTTAATTAAACTCGTTTCTTCTTCAACCTATTGTCCAATGCTGAGTAAATGCGTTTCCTGATGCACACCATTTCCTTTTACCTTTCGAATTCCGCATCGAGCTTTTTCTCGTAGCTTTGACCAGTCTCGGTCCACCTAATTTTTTATCTGCTCACATTCCTATGGCCCATCCTTGGTCTCCATTTTAGTACTTTTTTCAGTACCTATCTGAACAATTCGGTGCTAAATTAATATGCATACATGAAAACGCAACAAAGTATTCGTTTTAATTAATTTAGTAGGTATTTAACAGAGTTACCTTTACTTACAGCTACCGCGAAATATGCAGCATCTTTATTATTAATGACTGCATTAGATGCTAGTATCTAAAATGCAATTTTGAAATAACATTTTACTATGCATTGTTCATGACCTCCTTTCAGCATATTCTTGTGAATTCTAATTTTCACTATAGCTTGATAAGTGAGTAACGCTGTTTCACGTTTACCTAGTTCAACTTTTACACATTACGTGCGCAATTATTCCAGCACCATTTTCAGCAGACACACAGTTACATCCAGCTTTTAGTTTCACCCGCAATGGAACAATTAAATTTTACTCTGCTACTGCAGCAATTTCAGGTCGGATGACAGCTCTTTTAATTCTAATCGCTTTATGAATATAGTCGTACAAGCATTGAGCTATGTCATTATAAGAAAACTGTAAATGTAGGAATCTTGCGTCATATTCCGAGTGTATTTCCTTTATCGACAGACAATCGGTAATTTCAAAACACTGTAGTTATTGCCCAAGTTAATGCGTTCGCTATTAGTAATAATTAATCCGTTTAGCACGTGCTTACTTAATTAACGTTATCTAATCCGCTGAGTTTGAATTATTAACTGCCAATAATACTCTAATGTGTACCTTAACACACATTATTTATATCAATGTGAATGTGAAGATTTTGTATCTACATAGGTGTGTAGATTTTGATCTTGCGTATCTATGTTTATTAGTTCTCTACATTTAGTAAAAGTAAGTAGAGAACGTAAATAATCACGGAAGCTTTACCTACTACCAACACCAGCCAACATAAATTATAATTAGGTAGGTGATGATGAGACAGAGATTCAGATTAAAAATTATTTATGACTGAAAACTTGGAACATTTCACTTTCTTCTTTTTTTTCAAGTAAAACTCTACTTATGATTAGATCTAACAGTACAATTTTGAAATTCTGAAAATCAACTTCTGATCCCGACCTCCTTAAGTAAACTTCTTTTATTCACTCAACAAAGTGTACCACTAGTTCATACCAGCATTATATTTACCGACTTCATTAAGTATTCAGATTTGTACCCTTACACCAAAATCTAATAAGCTACGCGTATAATTTCATTTAGTGTACCTATTGTAATAACTGTTAGGCAAGCCAACCGAAACCAAATAACTGTCACACTACTTTATCAATATCATAAACTGAGTATGAGGGGCGGGCACCGGCAGTAAGGCGGTTTTAGATTGGGCGTGTTTTTAGCATGAAGATAAAAGGCTCTTACGATGCTACTGATACGCGACTTACTATAACCACACGCGTAATTCGGGTATTTTAAAGTCAGCAAGACACTCGCTACGGATACGTCGTAATGACGCGCGTGGTGTACTGCACGCTTCATCATTGGCCTTTTCGTCTTTTACAGACGATTTAAAGTAGTGACTGTATTCGGCCAGGGTAGGTAAATACATAATAATACTGCACGCTTACACATGCGGTAAATACTTCCAATCTGTAATCGCCCTTACTGAACAATGTGAATATACTACTGAACAATAAAGCACTGTGCAGACTGGTTGCAAATGATCACGCGCAGAAATCACGCACAATGGGACCTATCACATTCACAATGACTGTAACTGTTGATGACAGTTAGTAGAGCAAGAGCCGAGGGTAACATACTTACATCATGCTAACATAAAACGTTTCTGTGACTGATTGACAGATAATTATTTGCGTCTGTATACTTCATCAGCGGATTTGTCTCGTACAACTTAAAGCACAGAGCTGCAGATTGTGCCGCTAATAAACAAACAATGTAGATAAAACAAATACATACATATCTATTTCAATATCTTTTATATTCTTTTCATACATTGGTTGATACGAGAAGAATATAGATAAATTGTTTACCAAGTATACATAACCATAATCACAATTCACCGAATCTAAAGAAAAGTTTAAAGTTTAAGTCTTACATACCTAAAGGTATTGGTGGCACTGTAAAGTGCATCAGACCACCAGAGTTTATCCTTCCGGAAGAAATGGAAGAGGAAACAGAAAACATACAAGCTCCTGCACCAGGATAGGGCCAGCACACCCACCGTACGGTTGATACTTGTATTTACGATCGGCGTGGTATGTGGAGCGTGCGATACTGCTCTATCCATTCATGGCGATACGCCCAGTGTACCGCAAACAGAACCACAAAGCCAGTTTGCTGATATTTTTCTTATGCCCGGGCCGCAGTAATCGCGATAACGCGAAACGTCGCTCTAGGCGTAGAGCAGCCACGTCTTCGTGGAAATTCAGAAGAAGCAGAAGAAATCAATTTATTTGCGACAAAGAACTTACAGAACAAACAGTTTAGAACTAATCTATCTACAATATTGTATGTGACAAATGAGATAACAAAAATACGATGACAAAACAAGCCGTCCTTTTTGACCATTTAAAAAACTGCTTCACTCTTTCTACGGGCAGTCGAATGCAGTCAATCAAAAAGAAGACAAACAGGTTGATTTAGGTGTGATTCGTGGGTCATTGCTGGTGTGTCAGTAGGCTAATGGCTTGTGTGAACGAAAATACACAAACATACTAAAATTGTATGTTTGAGAATAAACCCCATTGCCCATTTAAGTAACAAACGAACAACCACTTGTGATTATCATAATTTAATATAAACAAAACACAGTCGTAAGTTAAATCAGCTGTCATTTTGATAAATAAAACAAACTAGCTTCAATACTTCCATGGAGCGTTTTGGATAGCGCTAAGACTTTGGGTAAGCACTTTAACAAATACTCACGACCTTGTTAAGATTCACCATCGTATTAGTCATCATCTTAACAGGAGAAAAATAATGAATAATAAAGATCTTCCAAAATTGGCTAGTGGCTTCCATCAGACGTCTGAATCACGACTAACATCATTTTAAGGGTATATCATAATGTCAAGGATGTTATCGCCCTATCGGATTAGGAAACCCGTCTCAGTCATGCCTACACTTGTCGTGTCATCGTGACATTGAAACTAGTTAGTGCCTTGCCCAGCTCATCCTACCGAATTATTAAGAACCACTCAAAACAAGATTTTCCAGTTTGAGTAGAGCTCTAAGTAAAATTGTCGCAAATATCTGATAAAAAAAACTAAACTGATACAAGCTTTTAATGTCGCAGCCCAATGTTAGAAAATGATATCGGTGTGTTTATTGAGATATCAGCAAAGGCTATTTCTTCCTTTTTGTGACAGGTTTTACGCTCGAAAGTCTACTAGGTTTGGTATATCTACTAGGTTAGGTATGGTTATAAATCTGCAAAGTATTTGTAAATGTATTGTATGTAGGTCGCTTCCAAGACGCGAACTAAGACTGACTGAACCCGGTCTTCCTTTTTTCATCCAGTGTTTACTTTGCTGGATAGAGTATATCGCAAATCGTCGCTCGCCACAATGTTTTGCACACACCTAGGTTTCTTTGTGCAAATAGAAAAATTCAATTTGTTCCAATCACTTTAGTTCTACCCAACGAAAGCCAAATAAAAGCATAGTCGTTGTTAATTTCTATTATAATATCCGATCCATAAATTTGGCACGCGGACAAGGTTTAATAAGCTTTAAAGTAACAAAAGTTAGCTTCATAAATATTCAGGCCGTCGGAAAATCCGATAGAAGTGAATAAATTGAGTGGAGCGGGGTGTATTGGCAGGCCTAAGGGTGTAAGTACAGTGAGCCGAGTGAAATGTAGAGCTTTCTGGACCTAATAATGCTCCTTAGTGCTTAGGGAGGCCGTGATTGTACATCATCTCACAGTGTAGGTAGAGTACGAAGAAAAGATTGACGCGTAGTACTTACCTATTGACTGTATCACGTCCAAAAGTATTGTCAGCCTCACAGATGTATCAGCGTATCTATCAAAACCTACACACGTCTTAGCCATTAGAGTTTGAATCCAAATTGGGCTATATAGGTACAGTAGAATTTTTCTATCGCTCTCTTTCAAAAAATGCGCCTAATGGTGTAGTATTGTAAAAGTAACTGCCTACCTACATTAAGGTGAATGTAAATGCAGAACCTTCTGGAGCTGATGGTTCTTCAAGTAATAAAGAAATTTTATGATGGCAAAAGTAGGCGTTATCTTTTGATTATTGATCTTTCTATGAAGAAATGGGGGAAACAGAAGTTCTGAAGACAAAATAAAAGGTAGGAAATACAGTAACTGGGTTGCAACGGACTTATCTAAATAAGATTGAATATTGAATGTAAAAAATTAATTAGTCTTTACTAAATCTTGCTCTACCTACCTACTTTATTTTGATAAACAATAGATTCAAGGAAATGTTCGGCAGTGTGTTGTGAAGCCATAATTTGTTTTAGTATTCTGAATTTGTTTCTTGTTTTTGTTTCTGGTGAATTTTTATGAAGCATAAAATATATGCGTGCTCGTCTTATTTCCTTTTACCTTATTTTATACGAGAGTTGCAAAAAGATGGTGCGAAACAAAACTGAATTCGTGACTTTCATTTCCTAGCTAAAATGCGAAAAACGAACGAAAAACTAGTTAAAACCAATAAATATTTGAATAATATGCATGAGGGACATAAACGTAGGTAATTTTTTCAGGTCCCTTCACTTCTTGGCCTTCTGCAAAGATGAACTGTACTTTGGGCAAGAGATTTGAAAAGAGGACCTATCAAAAAGGGTGCGAAACTCTGTGCTTTGGCTAACTGTGGAACTAAACTAAAAAAAAAATACCCCAAACACGGAGAGAAAAGAGATGGTTTTCAATTAGGAATCAAGAAAATAACCTTGTAAAATCTTAAAACTCGAGTCGTACTAAAACAAAGTACCTAACGTTACGAGTGACTTTTATTATTTGTACTTAGTGGTGTAGACAAACAATTCATGAATAAGTAGGGAACTAAAAATAACAAAAAAGGTTTCTCGAGAATGGCTTGTTTTGCCCTAAAATATTTCGCCTTTCAACTTTGTTCAAGTTATTCTTGTGCTCTATTCTTCTAACATGTTATATCGCAGGGAGTGGCTGGTATAATAACTTTAGGTACTTACTTACCTACATATTTTATAGTTTATATGTAATAAACATGAATATAACTAAGTATATAATGGTAAATGACCACACTGAAAACTAGGGCTTGCTAGATCAGTTCGCAAAACCGCAAATCTAGACTTTTAGTGTACCTGCATATAAACATGCGTCGCATGGCTAACGAGTAAGAATTTAGGAATGTAATTGTGTATCTAATAGATAGGTACCTACACTAGCGTACATTCCAATTTATTATCTGTTGACCATGCGTGCAACCTTGAGGTACTGTTTGCGTGAGGTAAAAAGTATGTAAAAGTGAGTATGTTGGGTGTGACCCAACAAAGCCACTGAATATATATTTTGAAGCTCTGGCGCTGTACGTAAAGCAACGAACATATCAAAACCAAACTTACAAAATACAAATACCTGTACTACACATTGTTTATTTAACACTAGGTGCCGCCCGCGACTTCGTTCGCGTCCCGTTGGATCCCGTTAATTTTATACGGACACGGACAATATATATATTCCAAGTTTCATCCAAATCGGATCAGTAGTTTTTACGTGAAAGAGTAACAAACATCCATCCATCCATCCATCCATACTTACAAACTTTCGCGTTTATAATATTAGTAGGATAGATGTTACCATAACAGTGGGCCCAAACAATGTGTTTTTATTCAATTAAATACCAACGATCATACTGAATGAACCTGTAACAAATTACTGTTGGTCATACCTCGCCTATGTATGTATATTGATTGGGTTATGGCCATTTCGTACCTCCTAGTGCTATGCATATAAACACCAGTAAAGGCCTAAGTTAAAATAATCCATAAGGGTTTTTAATTTGAACTTGATCCAGCGCGAGTTTCTGACACAGATTAGGTAAGATTTCTTGGGCATGATGACTCGTTGAAACGTGATGGAAGGCTTAGCTCGGAGGCTCAAAATGTTCGTATGGTCTGAAAATATTGGTTTCGGAGTGTATAGTGAAGCCTGGCATCTAAATGTTATAGGTTAGTCCTAGTCACAGATTACCAAACAA
Source organism: Eulithis prunata (assembly GCA_918843925.1). Taxonomy (NCBI): domain Eukaryota; kingdom Metazoa; phylum Arthropoda; class Insecta; order Lepidoptera; family Geometridae; genus Eulithis; species Eulithis prunata. The sequence goes on from OU974017.1 coordinate 2,465,613, forward strand.
TATTCTAAGGGTATACTCATATAAGTCTTCTAAATCCTTCTTCCTAACCCGCATGTCAGATCCCGCGCTTTTTTATACCTAATTTATATGTTTCCCTAATTTTTTACGCAAAATGGCAAATGCACAAACAGTGCGACGCCAATAACAAAAAAAAAAGTCTTCTAAAGATGAGCTAATTAAAATTATTGCTAAATCTGTTGTTATTTCTTTTCGTTGACATGCAAGTGACAATGGTAGAGCATTTTTTATGCCGCGCTAAAATTACAGAACAGTTGAATATGAATAATGGGGTAAGGTCCTAGTATTGAGCCATAAACCCTCATAACCTCGGAATCTCAATTTTACTTTTGTTAATGGTAACCCGGAAAGCTTAAAAAGAAGACCATAGCATAAAGGCTACTATTATACCGCGCACTAAGTTTTATACCCGTAGTGGTAAGAAGTATGTGTCATTAAAAACACACGTGTGTTCTTGTTCGTCATCACATGTTACACCTAAGTAGGTTACCTACCTCAGTTTGTCAGCTGCAAATTATTTAAATAGCGTTTGCATTACAGCTGCTTTGTCTAGTTTTTGTGGTCATTTAACTGTAAAAGTTAATGATCTGCCGTTTAACTGACTACGGAGGTATCTTTTGAGTTCTTTTTAGGTTACACGCATGTTATTAGGTATTTACATTACATGTCGACACAGTTAGGTATGTCGTGGTGGGTTTTGTTCTTAATTCACGTGGTTTTAAAATTAGCTACGGAACGTTGGGTTCGGCATTCGGTAGAAATATCCCAATAGCAGCGACTCTTTTTTAATTTAATAAAAATACAGTTTATTTGCATCTGAAAAAATATCTGCTTTTGTTAGATTTAATTACACCGAAGAGTACCTAACCTTATAACCTACCACACCTAAGTACATCTACTTGTTACTGTAATGCCTACAGCGCAATAATAATGAACTTCAAAAAAAAAAAAAAAACAGCGTCATAAAAAAGGTTTACTTGTTGACTCTTTTTTTTTTTTTTTGCAAAATGTCACATATCAACCCAGAGGACCAAGACCACGCAGGGGTCGCTGACACGCCTACAATTTATGTTATTCAAACAGCAGAGACGCCATTGAAATCCGTGCTACCCAGGTTGGGCGTCCTTTTACGGGTTTGTGTTCGTGGGCGGAAGTAGGTTAACGATCTCTGATTCAGATGCTGCGGGACGATGCACTCAAAAAATTAATGACTATCGTACTATCGACGCCAAAAATGTATGAACTTTTCTATTCTGCCAAACTGAACCTAATTAAGCACAAGATTGAGCTGAAATTAAATCGTACCCTCTTTTCATATAAGATATTTAGTAGCCTGAATGCCGATTCTACACTTAACTTTTCTTATTAATAAGTATTCAATCGCAGTAGGCATAGGTATATATTTTTTTAATTCGAGTACCTACTGATTGTAGAAGTCGAACAAAAACGAATAACTGAAATTGACAGCCTTGATGCTTTTGTTGCAGACTGTACCACCATAAAATAATAGTGTGCCTACAGCCTACACGTGATTTTTTATCAAACCGTTGGGTTTAAGCTTTTTTTGCTCTACTTTCTGATGGGATTTTTTTATTAGTCACAATATTCAAAACGATAGTCTACCTGTAGTTTCTACAATTATCAGCTCCTTATTGACACAAGCTAACATTATACTTATGTAAGTAGGTACCGTTTTACCACGTGGACCAAAAATCTGCTCCATGCTTTAACTGTTTTATCTTGTAACTAAATTTAGTTTTAAGAAAGAAAAGCACATTTTATAATAGCTATAGGTACTTAGGTATATAGGTAATTAGGAAACATACTGATGTCAAGCTATCTGTGAAAATATAATATACTATATCGACAGATTTTTAGAGCCTGCCTGCATGAGGAAAATCCATAAGCTAAGCTATAGGTACATTGTAAAGAGTTTTCTATTCTTGGGTAGATTGGATTGAACACATTTTATCTTCGATGGGAAACCGTACAAAAGATTGAAATCTTTTGTGATAGATAACAATACAATTCTATACCTAAATACTCAAAGTAATAGTGCTAATAGCGGAAGGTTAGGTACTAATAATTAAGTACCTAGGTAGGTAGGTACTTTAAATACGGTATTAAATGTTAAAAACCGCAAACGGGAGTTATCCTACCACTTTAAAAGGGTAAAAGTACCCTTAATTTATAACATACAATAGACAGACTCTCCGTACAAGACAAACCATAGAAAAAGCTGTCTAGTTTAAAAAAAATGTAAGGAAAAGACAATAGGTAAATTTTTTGAACACAATGTTACGATAGAAAAGCCGTTGAATTTTAATCTTCGACTGATTGAAGTGAATGGTGTAGGTTTTTGAGTAGATTTGAACAGGCGGCAATTTGAGGTATAATTGAAAGCTGTTTCCTCAAACAATTAGGTTGTCAGCAGGGAAATGTTCACGACGCCGCACACCACAACGATTTCGGAACAAATAATTACTTTTGTTGAAAATGTTGTTTCGAGTTAGTTACGAATTCGCAACACACGTCACTCTCGATCCACCTGCTTTGAGAGGAATTACATTCCGCCTTCATGACTTTTCAAATGATAGGTGAGGTAGGTAGATACACCTATGTTTGATACATTCACCCGCAAATCTAACTTCCAGCGACTGAACTGTGTTCAAACGAAGTTATTTCTCACATGAACCTAAGGTTACATCTGATTAAGAATAAAGAAGATAAGTAGATAATACCACAATTCCTTTGTTATGCAAGGTGATTATCTAATAAATCACTGACGCGTTCTTCAATATAATACATTAAATTACATATTATTCATCCAGTTACCGGAACGTGAGACAAGAGGTAGGTACGTTAATGGTGCGGTACGAGCGAAATTTCCCACAGTTGTTTTTCAACGCCGTGTGTTGTAAAATTGTGAGAACATTGTCTGCCAACAAGAGCAAGGTAATAACCAGTTATGCAATGCAATGAGCACGAACTAGGTTCGAAACAAACCACCGCGAACAGCCGATCAAATTAATTGAGTAATTACGAAGCTTTCGAACTAAAGTACACTGAAGTATGTATTGAACAAGTTGACCGAAATTGGACATTGAAATTGAGGGTGGTATAGTATTATATGATCTGTGGTAACGGCAAACCGCTCGTAAGCTTTTTGCACTTTTGCACTTTTGGGTGCCCATCAAAATAATGCTATCAGACGTTTTGCATCAAGTTGTGTTATGGGTACCTAAGTACCTACCAATGTTGCTTAAAAATTTATTAAAATCTCGCTATGTATGAATTATGATACCGTCTACTCGTTTTTTTTTAACAGAACCTGTCTTTTATTTAATTTTCAATTTGCCAATCAAAACTAGTGAAAAAGGCTTCGCAGTAAAATAACAGGTTGACCGAAATCGGACAAGCAGGGAAATGAGGTCGTCGGAAAAAGCTCTTGTACTTTATGTAGAGTGCGGCCTGACGAGGTCACATGCTACCAAACCGATGGATTTTTCCCAGATAAAGAATATGGAATGACATTATGTAAATTCAACCCCCTTTTACTACAGCGAGACGAGACGTGACTGCTTCGTTATTCGATTTAAGATATCTGGAAACAAGATTTTAACTAACGCAACAAAATATGGAGCCTTGAAGATCTTTGCGTCGTCGGATTCACAATCCAATCAAAGCCGCTTGTAGTCGGTCACTCGTTCCCGAAAGGAGCGCTCTTGCCTCGTCTTATCAGTAACACAAAAGATGTTTCAGAATTGGATGGGAGTTGGATAGTACCTACTTACTGTAGATGAGCAGTGTTAAGTACACAAAAAATCGTAAAGTAGGTTGAATTGAAAGTACCTAGCAAAGAATATCGTAACCTAATCCAATTGACCTTTCCTCAAAAAACAAACATCAAAGCTGATCATTTCTTATCCAATTATGTAGGTACCTACCAGAAGATATGTAGCTATATTTCGATGACCTTGATAGGTGTAACCTACTAGAGTACTTAGGTAGGTAGGTACAAACAAAAACCTCAGTAACAGTAATCTTCGCAATGTCGGCGTGTTCGTCGGCATCCCTACCAATGCAATCCAATATTCAAGCCGGACTCTAAGCAAAGTCGGCAAGCTCAGTCGTCTTGAGTTACTTCGCCGTGAACCTAGATTATTAAAGTTATCAATATGATAATATAGCCATTATTCTAGCGAAGAGCGTACGTGGTAAGACTGCGCCTTTCGATCCTAAGGTCATGATTCAAATCCAGCCGTGAATTTTTCTGTTCGAAGTGTGATGTGCTCAATGCTCTCAACTAAAACTTAGTCAGCTCAGCACGTAGGTATAGGCTTTTATGTGAATAAGCCTGATTAGATTAGACTGAGAGTATGGCCTAGGAGAGTTGGGCAGGCCTAAAATCATGTCCTAGGCACTACAACAATTCGTCAAAGACTACAACGCACGCAACAGCAGGGACTTAAAAAAGCAGCGGTACCTGATGCTGTGTTTTTAAACACCCGTAAGCATTTTCCTACTTTACACTTATGTATTTAGATACATAGGTAAACTGTCAAACAAAATTTTAATCAGTAGAATAGAAACTAAAAAAAAGTGGTACTTGGAGCACTAATTTATCCAAAACTTTTGGTAGGTAAATTTTGTGAGGTTTCAATCAAAGACTCTGAAGATCATTGGGTGCAATCTTCTACTTACCTACCTAATTACAATCAGTGTTCTTCATCTGTAACTATTATTAGATTAGATTAGATTAGAAAATTCTTTATTGCACCTTAAAAATCGTACAGAGGCGAGTTTAATGCTATTTAGCATTATTATTGTAGGTTTGTACTTGACTATAGATACAGTGTACAATGTACATCCTAGGTTAGTAGGTAGACATAGTATCTACCTACAGCAAAGACCTCAATGCATTTATGATGCGCACCACGTAAAGGCAGTACCTACAGAAAAAGTGCCATAACGACGAGTTCTAACCATTATTACTTTCACAGACGACGATATATTTTCTATAGGTGGTAAGGTATCCGCTTTTAGTCAGTGTGGTCTATTGCTAGCTGTTCCCGTGTCCCTTGTTTTGGAGTTCCGCTGAACATCCGGTTAAAGAATGACGTCATGATGATATCATCGATATAAGTTTTGATTTCGGTTGAAGAGGCTATGAACTTTAGCATACTTACAAAGCCTTGATTATAAAGGTGAGACTGCAGTGAATGTTTAAGTGATACAAGTATCAATAAAGTATGTATCTTTGTAAGTATTTTGTGTTGAAGAAGGGTATTCTAAACATAGAATGCGCCGGGGTATCTTATTTGCCCTGTCTCGTCACCGTCGTCGCATCGCCATTCCCGTCTATTCAAAAACAATAGAACCATGGACCTCTGGGAATACGCCAATCATTCAATTCAAAAAATTAACATGAAGCAGATGTGAATATTATAAGCCTATCTGAGGCCCTGATGGATAGTTTAAAAAAATATATCCATTTCAATAGGTATAACCGATCACCTAGAATGCAGATTATTATCTTAAGGGTGAACAACTCGCCCACCTTTCCATACAAACGTGGAAGGGTAACTACTCCAACTTTAACGTTGACCAACCAAAACTAAGGATTATATCAATTTATCTCGTCATAATCTATGTCTGTTTACACCCCAAACCGTAAAAAAAGTATTCATTTAAAAAATACAAGCTTTTAAACTGTTGTATGGAAAGGTGTGCGACTCGTTCAACCTTAAGAGAGATAAATGTTCAAACTCTACGTAAATAAAGACGATTCTCCACCAAGCTAGGGTTGTTCGTTCACTAAGTATAATGAAAACTACAGGCAATGGATTACGTAAACGTGAATTCAGCACCTCGTAGGTACACATATCATGCAGCGATCTTGATAGGCAAATAAACCGAGTTGGAAACGGCCAACTATTCACACAGGTCGACATAATGCAAGCTTGGATAGATAGCGATCAAAATTTAATTACTCCTTATCCGTACCGTACCCTCACAATAAAATGTAACGGGGATTAGTGAACTTTTTAGTTCACAAATCCCCGTTGACGCTGATGCGTACTCGTAACGTGGACTTGTGAATAAAAAGTTCACTAATCCCCGTTGACGGGGATTGACAACGGGGATTAGTGGAATATGCCAATCTAACCCAGCCATTCCAAGCGAGCAAATGCCAGTAAAGACGAAGAAGCAAGTGAGATGACCGAGATGGGCATCGTCGGTATAGAGGAAATGAGCAAGTGTGAACAAATTACGCTTGCAGTCGTTCAGTTGGTCTAGAACCAGCATTACTTGGGTCGTGATCGTGACGAAATAGATAGAGGTGACCTTGTGTCTACCTTCCGTCTTCTATTGTAAATTAATTAAGTAACCTATCTGCATAGACAAAAACATACAGTTGCTGATTGACCTACACAGTTAAATTGTGTTGCAATACTTGCAAGTTGTAACTAAAAAAACTATTTATTCGACCAAGATAGTGAAACAACCACAAAATCAACACAATGCCAACTAGTCCAATTTCCCAATTTTAAATGTCAAAAGTGAAATATTCACAGTTCAAAATCTCTTTCTTGAAATGGTGCCGTTTATCAACATAATATCTGGTTCTCTAATTCCTTTACTAGTAAATAAGTTGAAAGTAAGTAACTCATAATAACAGAAACACGCTACTAACAAGTAACATTCGAGGAAGTTCAACCGCACCATATGGCAGGAAATTACGAAGGTAGAGCGTAACAAAATTACCGGAATTCAATTTGGGTGTGGTGTAATCTTGATGATGACAAAAACGAGGAGATAAAAAACCAATTATAATGGGATAGACGCATCTAATCATAGATAACTTGAAGAAATAGGCAGTTATTTCCATATCATTACGAAGGAAACTGATTATGGCGTGGTTCTAAAGAATATCTCAAGACATCATTAAGTTGGTAGATGTTCTCATGTAAAAACCGTTTTATACATTCATAGAGAACCGGTTTAGCCTACGTTACCAACTTCGCGTTTAAATGAACACCCAGCAGCAAGTAATCGTCTATTATGAAGATAATGTATGTAAAGGTCAGGCATAGAAACGGGTTGCTTTGCTTCCATCCTTGCGCCTTTATTTATAAAATATTGCCCAACAACCGGTCGGCGCTTCCAGTCTAGCCGCCATGACCTAAGCATACGAAATAACACGGATTCCAGCACTTTGATGTTTGTCTATGTTAATATTGAAACAAATGTTAGCGGTTAACCTAGTGAGGAGCCATACATTTTTTCGCGAGGTTTATTTTGCATTGCTGTTAATACAGGTTTTGTCCTAAAAGATCATCTTTCAATCTAGAGATTGCAGAGGAAAAAGAAAGCTGTCGCTTAGCATTTTACCGCTATTTTGAGACATTTTGGGACACAAAACTACAGTGCCAGTTTGTTATAAGTAGGTATCTGTCTTTATTTCTAGCCTCTCACCGAATTTTTGCCCCTTCGGCATAAAAGTAAAACCCTTCGGCATAAAAAATGCTCTATTTGGCAGTATGCACCTATTAAGGTACGTAAAGTACTACATAGGTATTCCATTTGTGACTGGCTGCTAGATCATCGCTCGCTGCTGCTACAATACTAACAAGCTTCCTCAGAGTTCTCATTCACCGTTTGAGAGCACGAGCATTGCAGTAACCTCTTGGTAAATTACTATTGTACAGCTTTGGGTCCTCAATGATTTATTGCATCAACATTCTCAAGTCAAAACTGTGTTGCAACTCTTGCAAGTTATTATGTTGCTTACCCACAACTCCTACAGCTACGAGTACATCGGACAATCCATCAAGATAGAAGAATGCCTAAGTTTCCAAGAATGAGTATTGTTCATTTTTAAAGGTTAGTGGGTACCTCCCATGGGAGCCATTGTTGCTCTTACTCTGCACGTTATCAAAAAATCTTTGTAAAGTTTATTAAAACAATCGGTAACTTGAGAAATAGTAGGCATAAGTACTGTACTTATAGGAAAGGCGTCTCGTAAGATAATGGTAAATGAGCTAGCTTGGGAAATTAGAAGCCGAAATGACATGCCCAAGTCGATGTAGTTTGTAGTAGAGGAAACTTTGTAACTCGATGAACCTAACCGCAAAACCCGTTTTAATAAAACACGACAGAACTCATAATATCACCCCTAAAACTACACAAGCAGCAAAGGTAATAGTAACAAGTCATAATGTCGGGCGAAAAACTAAATAACTTTCCAACTCCAATCCCTGTGCAAATTCAAGAAAGCTAGGTAAGAAATTCACCTGTAGGTACCTTTTAGTGGAGCGTTCCAAGCGCTTTTAACACTCGCTTTGGCAAGCCGTACGTCTTTGGGTGGCTCGTTAGAAGGAACAAAGGACGTACATCAAAGCCATTTCTTTATGCTGCGATGACATTTAATAACGGACCCTGAATTGGTTTCCCATTTTATTGTTGGCGACGTTAACAATGCTCACAGACCGATAAATTGTTTCGTGAGCTGTTTCTTTATAAGCGGCTTATTTTTAACGTTCAGGAGGGCTTTTTATATTTTCAAGTTCAGCTAAAATAGTAACTAGGTTAGTGCGGCAATGTTTTGTTTTGTTCTTCTCTGTAGTCACAACTTCAGGTGAATTATAGACGTGGCTAGAGCCAGAGGTATTTTCCTCGTGAACCGGAACTCGGAAGTGATCAAGATCCTCGAAACAAAATCAGATGCTGATATTTCAATACATAGTTAGGCATATTAAGTACCTACCTTGATTTAAAACAAACGGTTTTCAATAATTGCTTAACTAAATCCAACCACAAAGGAAATAAAGCTGAAGTTAACAAGCTGTAGAAACTAAAACAAATTGCCACAAAGTTGGTAGGTTCTTGCGTGATTCCCACATTTATAACGCTTTAAAAGACATCAGCTTGTAGGTTATGGATTTTAGAAATTTGGTAGGTTATTTATTTATTATAGCTAGGGTATTTTTATGTGGTTGCCCGTTCTATCTAGGCTGTTTTCAAATATTTGTAGCCACTTAGTAATGTTGCTCTTTACCTAAACGAGTATAGTCTGAAATTGGTCATCTAAAACTTCAAATAATAATTTTAATTCAGTGCAGCATACATAAATACCAAGCTTATACCTACGCAAAACAATGAATCCGGTAGCCTGGCAACGTAGTCATACACCGTGTAATGATGATAATCAGCCCTCAAACCAGTTCGATGGACGCATAAACAGGACTTTGCGGTTGAGCATTCCACATTATCATTACAAGCCAATGTACAGCAATATACCTATCAGGAAACTTAGCTGCTGCAATCTTTTAGATGGGTGGATTGGATACTAAGCAAGTATAAGTACGACAAGTAATTGAGCGACAAAGTGACCGTTGCATCCGTCAGCATTATGTACCCCATCCGTCACGGTCTCGTTCATGACCAAGTCATATTTCGTGATGCGAAGTGATGAAATAAAGAAGAATCGTGATTGGGTCTCGCCAGTAACGTCTCTGTTCTAACGGTGCGATAAATTGGCAAGGTATCGATGCAAATGACCGGTCAAAGTAGCCGTACTGTCGAATTTGACACGATCGAGATAATAGCGCGTCTAGATGCGGAGGTGGTTCCCCTACTCGCACCACAGTCCCGTTAGGCGGACGCAGCCGCCACAGCGCGCCCGCTTGTTATGCAACTGATGTCTCCCTCTCTGACTGCGAGCCGAGCCTGCGACGGCGCACGCGGTCATGCGCCACACGACTCTTCAAAAGCTTTGTTCCGTAATACAAAAGTTGATGCAACCGCTTATTAGGAAGATAACTTCATTTGTGCCGAGTTTTGCGCCATCAGATTGAACACTGCTGAGCCACTTTATTATACGATCTATTTTTATTTACCTACTTGCTCTACCGCTGCCTGCAATGATATAACTTCGAAAAACAAAACTGCCCACCATCTAAGTATAGAATAATCCTCAGCAGCATTAAAGATAAGCAACCTTTTTTCATAATAAGAAAAAAAGTTGTCGGCCCCACCTTCCAAAGGCGTTTGTCATGTTTATTATTTTTTACATGTGTCTGCTTAGCCCTGCATTAGTAATGGATAACGACATAAAACGTAAGAGCTATACATTCCTTCCTACAGCAGGTATAACTATATTATTCATTGAGTGTCACTGTGGTTTTCTGACTTCAAAGATATCATCCTGAATCCACTATACTTGGTAAGTAGTCTATTTCACGAACACGTACGCTAGTATTGTTGTGTGACCTACAAGCCTTTATGTAACTTTCATTGGCTGACTCGTGTTGCGGAAACACCTCTTCAGAATTTTGACACGGCGGATATGCGAGATGAATGCGAGGGTTTCCGAAACCTTTGGAAAACAGGTGGAATAGTAATTATATGTATCAAAGTTACCCCAAGAGAGTGATACACCTACATAAATGGTACGGTTAGGTTAGGTGTATTAAGCTAGCTACAGTTGGTAATAAATGGCTATTTGGGACAGATTTTTGGGACATAGGTACTCGTACCAAATAATAATTTACCGTGTCCTAAAATACTTCTTCCACACAGCTACCTATAATATCAAGGATGTGCGTGTACAACAACTTCCCGTTGGATGAAGATTGAGTTTTACGCTCTCCAGACAAATTGTATAGAGCAAAGCCTCTCCTAAGTCGACCGCAATAACTAAACGATTCCCCTAACGAGAACGGAACAAATTGAAATCCGAAAATACCCAATGTGGTTCGATTAAAAGAAAATGAGAACATTCCTTCGCGTGGCGGGATCTAATGCGGCTCTAGATCATGGAGGGGTAAGCGGTACGGTTCCCAACCTGAGAGTTGGCCCTCCGATAGCTGCCAGATTATCGTCTCTGGAAGCAATTTGTGGGGATTTGCGGCCGACCTTCGTGCCAAATAAGCGATAGTCCGTCATTAGAACACTCTGTAGGTACTTTGGTCGTAAGACACATTTTGTGTTTTGCTGTAGGTAGGTATGAGTAGTGTAGGTGTTCTTATTTTAACATTAGGTACTGGGTATACCGTATACCTTAGTCCTTCATTACATTATACTCAAGTCTTCTAGTATTTATTTACTTATTCTAGTCTTGGGCCTAGACATTTTACTATAGGACTAGCACTAGGACTTCAAACTATTGCATGGTGGCATTGGTAGCCGAATCTTTTTGTTTGTTGCTGCTTCCGTAAAACCTTCCTTAACTTTAGTAATTACCGCGCTCTTTGTATACAATAACTTATGGCAATGGTCAAATTACTCCAAGTAAACTAACCACAAGCAGGTTAAACTTATTTAATAATCCTAACAAGCTGACATGCAGTTTAACAGTGCAATGTTTTGTTGCGTTTAGAGCATTGTTGTTTGCATCTAAATCTAAGCTTTTCCTACCCGTAACAACATTAAAGTGTTGATATTTAGGCAAACATTTTTTACATAAAGGTCTAATAAAAAAACTTAGCCTTTGTAACTTAATATTTATTTATAACCAATCACAAAAAAAACAGTCTTCCAACCTTCCACTGAATTCCACCACCAGCACGTAAAAAAATACAAAAGCCGTGCAACAAAAGCGGTTTTAAAAGTGCATGCAATTTAAATGTAGCCTTTGGTGGATAGCGCGTAGGCTGCACTCGCAATCGCAAGGTTCAGCCTCTCACCTTGCGGCATCGGCGCGGGCTCCAGCGGCGACGCGAGGGCCAGCTGCGCCACCGCCTCCACGGCCCACAGCACGCCCCATATGTCCCACAACCACATCACAACACTACACTATCTCATTATTGGCACAACATTCACACAACTTAACCGATCCGGACATCTAACTATGCTAATAACTTCTATTGGCACGATCATGCTTTAGAAAAGATCATCGCAATCGCGTTATCGACTCGCTGGACGCTTTCTTTCACATTATTGAAGGGTTCGAAGCTTGTGATAAACGTAAGTTGATGAAACAAAGACCGTTGCTGCACGTCATAACATTCCTCATTCGAGAAAAAATACGCTACGGTCGACCCGCCAGAACAACGTCTCTTTCGACACTGATTCGCTTCGTTTCGCTTCGTTTTGTTAGTGCTGTGCTGTGACGCCGAGTTGCGCGCAGGTAGCGTTTCGTTCGAAAACAAGTTTAATCGAGAGTTTGCTTGGGAAAGAACATCGATTCAAGCATAAGTACCTATTCTCACTCTACCAAACGTTTTTCTTCTTGAAGTATTTTGGTTGGCAAGTGCAGGGATAGTAAGGTATAATTTTAGGCAAATCGTTATTTCCCAATTTCATCGTAAGTTTTGCCATTTGCTCCAGATATTTCAAACTCATTTGAGGATCTTTCGGTAACATATAATCTGACGCAGGTACCCATTCTCCATCAACAATTCGAGACGGTTGTGAAAAGACACCTTTGAAATGAAGCCCGAATGAACCTAAAAATAGAGAGTATACTATAGCTAAGACGAGCTAGGAGTCCTAGCTCGACCTAGCGTAGGTAATACGTACCGGTAATTGTTATTAAAATGCTTACCATTGCATCTGACTCCTAGATTAACGATATAATCGGAATTTGGATCAAACAGCCACACCTTCACCACGTTAAGTACTGCTACAGCTTTATTAACCTGGGCTTGGTCTTTCCGCAGCTTTTTCTAAATTTGTTAAAATCAAGGTTAGAACTTTTAATAGTAGTCTTTGTATTTAGACCTTGATATTCATTTTCAAATCTAACGGACTTGGATGTTGTTTTTAAGTAACCAACCTACCTTATTTTCTGCCACTTTAATCCAAAGAGACTTGTCAAAATACATGAGATATTCCATCGTCCTCAACTCTGGGGTAATAGATCCAATAATCAAGCTAGAATTCCTGACTTTTGTGTATCGATTGTAAGGTTCGAAGCTATTGTATCGGTGAACTGTTGTTCTGATGTCCACCAGCTGATTGATTCCCACAAAACCCCAAACTGGTGGACAGAACATATTCCTCAAAGGTACTTCAGCTATTTCAGCAGCGAATGCGGATATATCTAAGCCCAAGTCTGAAGTGGCAACGACGGTGTTCCTCTTGTTGATGTTTGCTAAATCGGATAGAATCGTCGCATTGTAGCAAGCTGGTCCTAAATTCGGGAAGAGGACATACATTTTCCGTACTGCGGAAGCGTTTATCATAAGTGCTAGATTTGCCATTTTCTTTCTGTTTAATTTCAACCATTCACCAATTGAAGCATCGTCGCTGAAATTGAGGTTTGGCTAAACGAGTCTCTAGGAGTAGGTAGTTAACTGGATCTTATCTGGCATTGAGTGTTTTGATTTAAACAGTAGAAATATAGTTAGGTACATAGGAAGATATAGTATCTATTCAAATATAGGTAAAAAGGAGACATACTTACTTCAGAGGTGTATGATCTAATATGATCAGTAGGTCAGTGTTTGTAAGAGCAATGCCTATCTTTTCTACATATTTTACTACTTTAGTAGAGTGATCTGTGCCGATGTAACTGCACTCTTTTTCCACAAGATCCATAAACTCTCCTGAGCATTCGCTGTCGTAAATGTAAATTTTAGAAATGCTTTTCTCTCCACCAGCCATATCTAAAAGACCGGATATCAGATGCATCGCTATAGGGTGTCCAGCTCCAGATATACAAACGACGAAGTTTTGTTTAGCTGGTTTATCAACAACTTCAGTTTTAGCTTTTATATTTTTCAACGCAATGTTTTCTTCTTTTACTTTCTGTTGATATTGCGCAAAGTTTGAACATAAGCCTTCAAACTTTCCAGAAGCTAGAAACGAATCAAATTCGTAATATGAATGACAATATTCTAAAAACTCCGAAGCTCCGCCGATGTAAAAAGGCTTGCTGCCTTTCATAAGCATTTCTTTCCAAACTAACGGTGATCCTGTATGGTGCCACTTGTTTTTCTGGTTTATTTTGTACAGCCAAGCCTGTGTGTGATGAATGCTTCTAATTATGTGTATTAGGTAAGCTAAGAGTTTAACTTTCTTAAATAGGTAGCCAAAGCTAGGCAGCTTAACTATCCGGTTAATTCCGGTTTCAAGAACCAAGAGTGGGTCTCGATTTCCCTTGCATACGGGCTGCGATGATGAGTACCTACATAAGTAGGTTAATTATTACTGACTGACACATTACCTACGAGCCACGTAGGATAGGTTAGGTAAGGCAGTAGGTACGGTAGGTACCCATACCTAATAATGGACACAAAATTTAAAAAGCGTTATTTAGATAACAGTGCGTAGGTAGGTAAGTACTAGGTGCCTACCTACTCAACTTATTTGCATGCAGTTTTCCATTTAGACGATAGACGATAGGTCTGCGCTGACTGCGGTTGCGCAGCGAGCTCTACTCTAGGTATCGCTCTATCAAAGAACCAATGGTTGTCTACTAGTTGAACCAACAAAGCTATATACCTTTAGTCCCACAAGCATATAAAATAGGTAGGTAAGTGCTTAGTACGTAGGTAGGTACTTACCACCCATTCCAGAACAGGCTTTTCAATTCGTTCGTAGCAGAAGTTTGGAAGGTTCTGTGACAAGTAGTCTGCAACTAAACAGATTTCTGCGAATATTTCACATTGTGATTCTCCAGAAATTACTATGCGAACCACCATGACTTTTTGTAAGAAAAAAAAATATCTTCACACTAATTTTTGTCTACCAGAATCAAGTCGAGAACAATAGGTAAAACCAGGGTGGGAGCACCGAACACCTAGGTTTCGACCTATGTGGGAGAGAGAACTACACCTATGAGAACTAGGACTAGGAATCAGAATCTGTCAGAATCAGTCAGTGAGGATTATTGACAACCGACCAACCTCGCATGTCAAAATTGCCTAAATTAAAAAAATGTGTTCCGGTCACCATCTGTCACCCACCTGTGGTGCCGATTCGCTTTTAGAAATGTTGTTTCATACGGAACACCTACATACGCAAGTTATTTTTATTACATACCTAATAATGGATACATAGATGCACAGTATGCACAGTACTTATGAATTACATACCATACCATGTACGCACAATATTATAAACATTATAGAAAAAAATACTCTGTGAAATAATGAATAGGCCATTTTAGTCTGCATTTCCATTTTTGAACGAATGGTTTTAGACACCTGAATGTAATATGTCACTGCCAGTGTCAGTAATCGACGATTAGAATCTATCAGTGTTAAAATTGTAATGAATAAGTCAATTGGCAAATTGTCTGTCGAAATGACGGACACAGGCCATTACTGAAGAGAAGAAGAATCTATCAGGGACACGAGTTTTGACATTTTTTGAAACGACACATAGCACTTTTATTTTAATAGTTTTTCTTGTGTTATTGTGAGTATTGTTGTTTAATTTTGGTGGAATTTTAACCAATAATACTTAGGTCGTAACATAAAGTGTGAGCCGTTGGAATAAATGTGTGTAAAGTGGTTTTTCTGAATGTGAAAATTCGTGTTAGGTTTTGAAGAGAAAATCCACCATTTTCTTTTCTTCTTCTTCTTTTGTTGCTATGGCTGTTCGGTGGCTAGGCATAGCAACAAAACAGCAAAACGACAGCCGACTTGACAAATGACTTGACTTATTTATTACAATTTTAACACTTGACATTGGCAAAATTGTCTGTCGAAATGACGGACACAGGCCATTATGGAAGAGAAGAAGAAGAAGAAGAAGAATCTATCAGTGTTCTTTTCCTTTCTGTCACAACATAACCTTAAGAAAAGTGTTGTTTTCATTTCCATTCATTTTATTGAAGGAAGTGGAAGTTTTTATTCTGTTATTTTAGATTCATTAAACTGAGGATAAGATAATAAATATGTCGTGTCGTAATTGGGGATTTTGTGATCTGTGTATAAGCAATAAAATCGACCTGAAGAAATTGGAATTTATAGAAAAACTAGGTTACAGTACCATTGCATTGAACTCATACGTTGAAGAACCGACCGGAGAACCGAAAGCTAAAAAAAAGAAAGGAGAAACTAGAGAAAAAAAAGATTACATACCTGATCCTGTCCATATTCCCAAAGAAGTAACAGAATCATGCAAACTGAATATTTTGCAGAGAGTCACCATTGAATTTTCAGAATCTGGAATAGCGCATAAACTGAACCAATCTGAAAATCTAAAGAAGTTTGATATCATTGCTGTGGTCCCTAAGACTCTAGCTGCCTTTCAGTATGCTTGCAGTTCCATGGATATTGATATAATAAGTTTCGAGTCCGGTGGTAGAATTCCGTTTAAAGTTAACAGGAAACTATACAAACAAGCAATAGAGAGAGGTATTTTCTTTGAACTTATGTATGCTCCAGCGATAAAAGACTCTACTGCAAGGAAAAATATTATCACAACTGCACACAATTACTATGCAGTGGGTAAGTCAAAGAGCATCATTGTTACTAGTGGGGCGGATGACTACATGTACCTTCGAGGTGTTCAAGATGTTATAAGTATTGGATTTTTATTAGGACTAAATAGTAATGAAAGTATGGAATCTCTTAGAAGTAATGGGAGAAGATTAATCCTGAAGGCTGAAGGTAGAAGACATGGAAAGCATCACATCGTGATTGAAACCGTCACTGGAAATGAGAAATTGAACATCCCTGAACTCGATACAGTTTAATCTAATTAACCTAAATACTAAAATTGTGTTTTAAAAGAACGGTGAAGTATAGGTAATTGAATGATGTAATTGAAAATTCATCTGCCTTTTGACTACCTATAAGATTCAAAGTTCTTGTCTTTGTAAAGAACTAAAATATATAACAATAAATATATAATTCATAGCATCGTTTACTTTCTTATTAAAAAATTACATAGCCATATAAACTTAACATAGCATCACAGATAAAAACAGGTAATCCATAAAAAAATAACATACTTACAAACCTAATCAGTTTTCACAAGTTTTGTAATATCTTTATTTTGTATATTGTTTGGTTCTGCTATCACAGGGTTGGGTATCGTTGAATTTCCACTCGTTTCTTCGGGAAGTGTAAAGATGTCCGCAAGCCATTTGTATCTAAGTAAAGAAAAACAAATAAGTAGTCAATAAAATGTTTTGGAACATTTCCTCTTGCTATCTGATTGCAAAATAAAATGCATAAGTAGGTACATCATTCAAGTGTTAAATGATTATAGAGATCTCAGACACTAATGTGGTCCACCAGACCATAGGAGAATATGCACTATCTATCGTATTGGTTGTTGGGTGTAGATGGACCAACAACTAATCCGATATTGCATTTTCTGTGTTGGTCCTCCCCAGGTTAGTTGGTAGATAATGCGAAATAGCATTAAACTCGCCTCTGTACGGTTTTCTTTTAAATGCAAAAAAAGACTTTCTAATCTAATCTAATGGTCTGGCAGACCACCTTACAGTCCTGAGACCGCTATTAAATGTTATATATATATATATATAGAGAAAGAAAAGTTTATACATTCATAAAACTACCAAACGAGACTGAAAGCAATATTAAGTTAGCGACAAGCCAAAGATGAATAATTATCAAGCATGATGAGTGATTCAAAGCAAATAGTGCACTAAAAAATAGTATCTTACTTTTTAAGAACAATTTTATTACTCAGCTTACATCATTTTAAAAGCAAAATATTGAAAGTAAGAAGAACTTCGAAACACATCACGATATAGCTCTCGGCTTTTTTTAGATGCGCAGATTGGCCCTCCTGTTTTTAAAAATTAAAGTATTATTAGCCTAACCTAGGGATGCTACATCTTTTGTCGGTTGTCTGGAAGATATCGCTTATAGCGATAAGACCGCCCATTGTACCTTATACTTAAACTTATTTCTCTTTTATTGTTTTTCCTCTTTTCTTGGTGTGCAATAAAGAATATATCTATCTATCTACATATTTCCGCAAATATTATGTATTCAAGTTAACCTCATTTCAAACTACTTATAACAGGAAATAAAAATAACATTAAATTTTTATTTTGTATTATTATTATTAAAATGCAATCTCAACGTTTGGTACAAGGTAATACAAAATGTATAAAATCCACACAAAAATATTATAATAACCACAAACATTGGAGATTCACACACAATTTCTAAAGCGACACACTAAATTATTTCTGTAAATTGATCTAAGTACATAACTACTTATGGTAGTTTATAATAATTTGTGATACATTTAGCACCACTGGCAATAACATTCAACTATCTACTACCTATTACATTCTAAGCACACTAGATTTATATGAATAAAAAGTTTTAACTTGTATTATGAACTCTCCTTGATAAAAACAGTGCATGTTTGCGCGTTAGTAGTGACAGCAGAATAATGGAATACAGCTAGTTTGTTTTGTTATTAACTTGTTTGAAATTAAAAAGCTTTTATGCTATTAGGCGTCGTCGTAATTGGTAACGATGCGTTTTAATCGCGCGTTTAAAATCGTTATTAAGTATTTCGATTGCTCGCGCGATGACTTGCAAGCTTCAATTAAGACACTAAAGAAATGTGTGTGTTTAACCTCGTGCGACGGAAACGCATCGTTTGATCGTACGATCGTTGCCAATTAGGACGGCGCCTTAGACCTGCAACAGAGATCAGCCAAGACCAAGACTAGAAAATAGTTTAGCCTCAATAACTTTTATTTGGAAGGGATGACAATTTCATAATTATTGCAGGTTTTATTGTGATGTTTTGAGCAAATAAACTAAGGTAAAACTATAGTACTTAATACAGTCTTCAATTTGTCTTTTAATAATTCATTACATTTGATGCTCATCGCACACAGACAGTGCGATCTCAGACTCAATAGTTATACAATATTTTTGGAACACATATTATTATGAAAAATAATTACTTAATTCATTGTAAAAATAATTATTATTTGTTCAATTAATTTTCGTAAGAAAAACATCACTCGACAATTAATAAAATAAATAATCTCTTCACACTAATTATAATAACTTTAACAAATTCAGTCTCATTGGTAATAAAACAATTCAAAATTCTCACGAGTCTTTCCTCAAGAACCTCACAAATTACATAAAAATTTAAAATTACGAAAACCGTACATAAAACATAAATAGGAACGAAAAATAAATAATGGGTCACATATAAATGCATGGGGTTTGTATAATATCGCTTACAAATATCATAGGTAATGGTCTCACGAGTTTTATTTTATATTTTACTATTTTTATGACACTTTTTGACACAAGAAGCTAAGTTACGATACTTATGAAGACAGGGAACAGTTTTATATCCTAAGTGCCAAACTACAATTCCATAACTGTCCATAACACACATTTTATAATCAGTTCATTCCCATTTTTAAAACTTAAAGGGAAAAATAACACTTACAGACATGTTATTTTACTCTTTTAGACAATACCATCACTTTTCAACCTTACCATGCTATTAGGCACAATGTCGATAACTTTCGATCTGTCAAATGTTCTCGGACCGACAAAATGCGATGCTACCGATGGCACTCAATCCTACTATATCATCGCCCATTAATACTGAATATTACTTCTAATTTTAGAATAACAGCTAAATACTTATCATGTTATCATACCAATAAAATCTGTACATAAATGTTTTGGCCTGTCGAGTTGTAAACATCGAGCTAGCGAGACGAGACGTAAGCTACAACTAGTTGTGTGAAAATAACACTTTGGAACAGCTCGTGAGTCGTTTCGCTGGGCATGTCGTTTGACTGACACACACCAATTTTCAATAATTTATCTGCTTTGATTATCATACCAATACTACTGTTTATGTCTACAGAATAACAGTAGGAATATCATGATAGCAACATTTTTTAGTTCACGGTAACGTCTCGCTTTAGAGCGCTCCTACACTGAGTTTATTGTTACAAAAAACTATCCGTCTTAGATAATCATTTGTTGATATCAGATAGACAGTGTTTTGTATACTGGTGAATTGAGATCATTTTGACAGACCAAATAAACACGTAGGAGTCACGCTTCCTATGTCAGTTGTTGAGGAAAGAGACGCAGTGGGCTACGGTATTGACATTCTCGACCAACCTGTTGTAAAGCTCCCGTCTCACGCTGGCCGTAAACTTGCTGACGAGGCATAGTGTGACTGTGGCCGCGAATATCGCGTTGTATAGCAGAACTAGCTTGAAGTTACCGAGCCACTCAATACGCCCGAACTCGCCTAGCAAGTCGAAATTTGTTATGCCTGGAAAGAAATGTGAGATTAGTAAAACACTAATTTTAAATCTCAAATGCTTCAAATGCTACGAAAACTTCATAGTCTCACAATGACTTTTACATATTGCAAGCCTACATGACTCGTTCCAATAATAATAATCTGTAATGTAGTCTGTAACCCATAATAAATTGTAAAACCGTAGGTTCTAAATTGACCCACTTGCTAGATTTACTACTGTGTACCGTAAGTACAAACTCCGTCACGAATTCAACACCTAACTCAAGAAGCGAACACCTATGTTAGGTACCTTGCATTGTGACACCTATGTTACCTAATATCTTGACGAGCAACGGCTGCGCAGTAGAATGCGCCAACAGCACAGCACACAGCGCATGGATTCTAGCAAGCGGCGTGCGTCTTGCCCGTGGCAGTATTTTCAATGCACGCAGAGGCGCACTAAGTCCCGTAAGAGATGCCGCGTGAAGGTACAGAATAAGAAAGGCTTCTAGTAGCGCCCCAGCCCATCCTAGTTTGGAGAGGGATGCTATTCCGAGCGTGAATTGCTGGAACAAAAAGATTAAGGTCAATTGTTATCAGTAAAAGTGCACTACCCTACCCACTACTTTAGGTCACGTGCTCTGTTACAAGGATCATTTTGAAACATACAAGTGTACGTGGGCGTGAGGAAAACGCGAGGAGAGTAATGTCCCATTTTCTGTCCCACGATAATCTACTATAGCATTTACAGGCTCGTATTTCGATACAAATCTTAAGTCAGAATCGAGTATCTTGTATTTTTCATCCTACCGACTGCGCCAGTTAATCTTCCATCTTACCCGAGTGCTGAGCGGCAGAGCCTTGATCCCAATCAGCAGTTCCAGGGTATTCTGTAGCACCATGAGCACAGTGATAGTGGTGAGCCCCAGTAGGAGAAGCATCGCCAGGGGGTATACCACATTACGCTGCAGGGGAGACGACTTTCTCTGGTTTTCTACTTCCTGGAAATGGAGATGCCATCTTTACTAAAAATAGGATGAAACAGGCTTTTTTTGTTTTTACCAGATTTTCATATCAATTTGAGTTATTAGAAACCTATTAAACTAAGTATCTAAACCAGTTTACGTGGCAAAACCCGTCACAAGGATGTTAAATACAATGTGTGTCATTGTGAAATGAATAATTTCAACGGTCGGACTCTTTTTCTTAGTGCATTGTTCGAAGTCTATGCTAGCATAACTCTTGTTTCTAGAATGTGAATAATTTCAGTTCTTTGCGGTCATACAGTGCTGCATTTATAAAGCATGGCGTTGAATACCATGTGAATAAAGAATTTACAGCTATGCCTTTAAAAAAAACGTTAGCATCCTTGTGCATCCATTTTGTGTGCTACTTTTAAATAACTAAAATCTATTAAATACGTAATTAATGACCAATGAGCTTGTGGTATCCGTCGACAAGCACCGGAAAGTGCGTTTCCTTCGGTTAGATACATAACTAAAGCTTTGATTTTATGTCTCTTCTGTCATTTACTTCATCGGTATATGTCGTTAAGCTTCTATTGATAGCTAGCTTCCGCCAGCGATTTTGCTCGCCTTCGGAACCATAAGCCTTAAAACTGGCACACAGGTTCAGCAACCTGGTAAATAAAACTTTTAGAATCATTTATCAATGAAATCATTTTACTGATAAATGTTTCTTGAACTTAAAATTAAGTTTACAGTATGCCAGGATTTAAGAGAGCGCGATTGAATGACAAACATCTAAACTTACGCATGTCGAATATTTGTAGCTGACAGTTGGATAACATAGAGAATAATTGAGTACCAAGAAATTCTAGAGGATACCTTAGGTCCTATAATAGATGCTATAATGAGGATTACAGTTGTGACTACCTACCTATATAATTTGATTGGACAACCCAAACCACACCAATATACCTTTCTCATAGACACGACTCTCTGCAGCCTCTCTTTAAGTCCAGCCTGCAACGCGCCATTCCTCAACCGAAGCAGCGGCGTTTCTTTACCGCGCGTCGTAGAATGCTGACTGTCCTTTGACAACGACAGATCTGCGTCCAGAGGCGCCGATATATCTCCACGGTCGGGATACATGGGCTCTGGGGATATGTAGCCACTTCCTAGGAAATAAATTGATAGAAAAATTAATGTACTTTCGAGAATCAAGATTCTACCATAATTATTGCTATTTACTATTTTGAGTGTATTACAACATACATTACAAAGTATGGAGTATCTTAAATATTTTGAGGGAAGAACAAGAAATGCTGCAATGCAAAATAAACTTGAGCGGTAGCGTCGAGTTTCATTCCAACAAGACAAGAAAGCAAACGTTGACACAGACCCGCATTTTCAATGTCGATTGCCGATCGATAAAGAATATCAAATTATGCTTCACTTTAATATTAGTTGCCTTGAAATTACGTAATAGGTTTCGTTATCTACTCAAATACTGTAATCTTCCTTAGTATCTAAGCACGAATAAATAAAAATAACATTTATTCTCTAACAGTTTGAAAATATCTAGTGCATTTTCAAATTTATTTAAACTATTGTACCTAAGTACTTAATATATTCACATTATTGTGACCCGTTATTACATGGTACAAAATGGAGGCCTATTACCTATAGGCCTCCTCCATTTTGTACCATTGATCCCGATCTAGGCTTATCTAAGTACCTTGGACGAATTAACACACGATAATATTCGTCCAAGCTAAGTACTATAATAGGTTTTTATTGTTATAACTAAGCCGTCTGAAATAGTCTGAATGATTCGTCAACTTAATTTTGACTGACTTAGATATTTGAAATATCCATGTAGGACATCAGACACTTTTAGTTAATTTTTTTTTAGGCGTTCGTATATTTATACTATATTTTTTTGTTCTTCAACGGTCTTCTACAATGCCTACTAATGATGATTTACAGAGGTAAATCGCCGGCGTCAACCGCAGAATTTTGACAACAATAGTGAATAGCTCAAGGTTTTGAATAAATCCCAGACGGTTACAGTGAGGTCACCCCGGTACCCGGTAGTTACCTAACCTTTGAGGGAGAACATCATATTTTGTAATCAGCAACCATTGTCAATTGAATGTTATTGATAGCCCATTCATGGAGGATTTCTACCGTATTATGGAGAAATGTTTAGACTTCGCTTCCTTTCAGATGTACTGTTTATGTAGTTCAAGTAGTCCATAGTTCAGATTCTCAGGTACGGCAAAAACTACCAGCCATGAGCTTGATGAGCACCATGCGGGACTCCTGGCTGGGGCATCTGCTTTACATACCGAGATATCTACCACCAAGAGTAGTAGAGCTCTTTGTGGAGGGCTCGTCCGGGGAAGTACTACCACCATGCCTTTTTCTGCCGCCAAGCAGCGTTACGAGGCAATGTTTTGCTATAGCTGATGGTTACCACTTAACATCAGGTGGGCCATCTGCTTGTTTCATCAACTAGTAGAATTAAAAAAAAAATAACACATCCTTAGCAACGTAACTAGCTTATCTTAGATCTGTTGGAAAAGCACCCTTATAGGTTGTTGCTATGTATTCTAATCTAACACACTTAGGGACACTAAGGAGACTTTAAAATAGGTATAAAAAGAAGTGTAATAATCAGAGCATTTAATACCCAAGCTAAAAAACTACAAAGAAGGTCTTACACTAAGAACATTTATCTCTTTCAAATAAAAGAGAAATCGAAACTGCTTTTCTTGTTTTTGTTTGGACAAAAGAAAAAACAACCCGTCCTCTGTTACACAAGTCTTTGAAGTAGGTATAGGTACATACGCTCTACATTTTTGTGTTCAGAAATAGACAGATGCGCTCAAAGAATGATTACAAACACGTGATAACACCCGATGCGCGGGCGTCTAACGTAACTATAGTTATAAATAAAAATAAAACAAAAATCATTTTTTATTTTTCCACACGAACTTGTAGGTGCAAGTATGCTACGAGTATGCAAAGTGCGCACTATTCGTTATCTAATTTTATTCAAATAAATAGCACACAGCAAACAAAGGATTGTCTGAGCACGAAGTCAACTACTAAGTAACAAATAGGCCTAAATATGTAGGTAATATGTAAATGTATGCAGTTACATCAAGTTACATGACTACAGTTGGCACTGTCAAACCGTGTTAGTAAAAGTCTTTAGATCCAAAATCCAAAAAAAATTACCTATTGCGATTTTAAATTCAAAATGAACAAGTTTAAATATAATTATGCAACTAATTTTCTGTACAATCGTTTTGCGAGTAGGAGGAAGCGTAAAATTGCAAATAGTTTTGACTGCCGAAGGCCAGCAAGAAGTTGTTAGATGAGCATTGTTGTGACCAAAGTAATTTATCTACCCTAGTCAAATCAGACTTTTCAAAGCATTGTGTTGTGTGTGATACATCTATTTTATGAAAAGACTAACCAAAAACAAAGAATATAAGTACAACCAAAAGTCAGGTATCCAACAACAAAATAACACTTGACCGCACAAGGTCATAGGATTTGCGGTTCCCGTCACGTTTTTAAACACACAGGAAGTGTATCCTCACATCTCGATTCTCAGCTACTTAGCAGATATCATTAGCTTATTGTATTTTACTTCCGCGATGCCGTATCTGAGTTAACTCGCTGGATAAATATAGAGTAGCGTGAACTACTTTGAAACCTCAGCGCGATAGCACAGCGATGTCGAGATTGCTTTATTTTTTACTAGCGACCCGCCCCGGCTTCGCACGGGTGCAATGGAGTGATGATGATGATGTATCATCAATATATATAAAACTCTTTTGAAGCTGACAGAGAATCAACGCACAGCCTAAACCATAAGTCCTAGAGGTATGAAATTTGGAGGGTAGTATCTTTATATAGTGTAGAGGTGCACTAAGAAAGGAATTTTGAGAAGTCACACTCTAAAGGGCGAACGCCCTAGAACGCGAGCAACGCCGCGGGCGACGGCTAGTTATACATATAAACCTTCCTCTTGAGTCACTATATCTATTATTTATTTATTTATTTATAATTTTTTTATAAATGTTACGCATATTATCAGTAAAATAGTGCCTTAAAGCCTAGGTAAGGTTTGTCTAGACACTAGGTTCTCGTATTGATATTGAATGAACGAGCGCATGCACACCACACACATTAAAAAAACTGCATCAAAATCCGTTGTGTAGTTTTAAAGATCTAAGCATACAGACATTAGGACAGACGCGGGAAGCTACTTTGCTTTATATCATGTAGTGAAGTGATCAGTGACTGATATCTATAGGTGCAGTCTACTGTGTATCAGGCCAAAGTTTAAGGACCTATGTGGGTGGGGTAGATACTTGTAGCTTCTACTTTGTCCATCTCATCGTGTATTTCATTGTGTTGATGTATTTTTTGTACTAAACCACGGTCCTCTAAAGACCTGTGTGCGTAGGTTAATGGTGCTCTAGAATCACGTATTGACTAGGTAATTAGAATTTGGTTCAATAGTTTTGCCCTCGTTTCTGTTTTATTTTTAAATATTGTTTACAAACCAATTTTTCAATAATATTTTTAACGCTGTACAAATTTTTATTCGAAATAATGTTCATGAGACGTCGTAATTATTCTCAAGTATAAAATATAGTAGATAGTATGTAAATCAGTTTGAAAACACGAGTTTATGTATAAAACACTCTTGAAGCAGTCTTGAACTGCAATCATAAAACTGTCAGGAGTAAAAAGATATAGGTACATTAACGACGCTCATTGTTATTTTTAACACTCATAAACTTTTAACATTAGAGCCAGTGCTTGGCTTAGAATCCAGTTCAGAAGGCGTAAACAATTTAAAACGTATTTTATATACCTTCAAATAATGAGGTGGAGCGTATGACATTCATAATTATGTGTAAAGAGATGGTCGGTCAAGGTAATTTGGAAATGCCAAACTATGTCTTCTTTTTATAAAGATACTAGCTGCTCGCCCGCGATTTCGTGTGCGCATAGGTATGATTGTATCCACCTAGATCAGAGCATACAACCTTGTACAAAGCAGTTGGCACCTTCGAGCTAAATTGATACATCGTCCATGGAGTTAAGTTATTCATAAAGCACCTTTTGGGTGCCGCAGCTGCAGTTGTCACAAAGTGTTGACACCGTTCAATACAAGTTAATTGCTAAGGGGAACACAAAAGAAGTACTTACCCATCTGTTCGGACAATAATATTATTATATTTTTGCTAAGGCAGGTGTACCTACACTTCGTACAATTTCTATAGCAGCAAAAAATATCTAACTTCGTATTTAAAGTAATAATACTCGCAACTCGTAATCTCGACTTTCTTTGTCCTACTTAGGACAAAACGGTTGCAGAAAGCCCCCACTCAATGATCAGTTTATAATTTCTTTATTTTAACACCGATACAGACGAGTTTGTCTCATAATGACGACTTACCGTCTTTATAGGTATACTAGCTGATACCCGCGACTTCGTACGCGTGCGAAACTTTCCACCAAAATATCTCACAACCAGCATACGATGAACCTCGTGCCAAAGGCGGCTTTTGGTTTAGAGAGGTCAAGCTGTATATAAGAATCCACATCTTTCATTTTAATAAAATATAGCCTATGTTTCAATCCGGAAAAAGGGCTTCTAAATGGTATAACTTTCATTGAAATTCGATTTTCGGAATCAGAATCGTTTATTTAGTAGATCTGCATATTAGTTTATCCATATCTTTAATTTTAGTTTTTGGCTTTTTACAGTTTTATAATAGTATAGAATAAGCTAAGGAATGACAATTCAAGAAAACAACTTACCAGTAGATAAGGCAGTTTGCATCCGCCGCCTAATGGTGTCTTCTTCGAAAGAGTACATGTAATACTCCTCATTGAGATCTCGTAGAAACTGCGGCTTCACTAGCACGCCGCCAACCACGCCAAAGAGACGGACGAAGCCCAGTGGCGTGAATACTAGGAGTAGAAATAGATGGGATATAGTCACATAGTGTTTTATTCACAGTCAAGAGAATGGGGAAGTCATAATCTACTGAGCTGGAGATAGTGAAGAGAGAATAATTATAAACAGTCATTAATTCCTATGAATGATAATATTATTTACGAGTAGCTGTAGAAATCATTCTAGACAAGACAATGAAATTGACCGATATGGAAGCTCCATAGATCTTTATTCTTATTCATTCTCAAGCTAGAGATCAGTTGAATGTTCAGACGATAACTCACATAACACTGAGTTCAGAAATATTAAAAACAGTTAGTATGAAACGCACGAATGGTAATAACAAACATAGGTAACGGTAACTCAAATGTGGTAAGAATCATTTGTGGTCGCGAAGTCGCTATGAAGGTATATGCAAGCACGCTTTAGCTTTCCATCAAGGCCGTGCCTCTCGTCTGTAACGTAATGAGTGAAAACCATTGGAAAACTTATCAATTTCTCTCTTAACCTGTACGTCTGTGTTACTCACAGGAGTATTAAGACTCCAAAGTACAATACAATTCTACTAGAAAAAATAAAATTGGAAACAAGGAATCAAATTACTTATATCACGAAAATCCATGGCATCCATTCCACGATGTAATCTGTAAGCCATAACTTTTTATGCACCTAAATTATGTTAACCAGTTATCTCGGGCAGACCGGTTCCTTTGTGCAAAAACAAAATTCTGGTGGAAACTAGACACGAGTGCTCGTTTTTATGGACTTACAATTCTGTTCCAGAGAACGGATATTTCTATATCAACAGGAAATCGTAAAGTGCATTAAAATTTTCTACATTTCCTTCCAGCTCGTTACATAAACAAGAGTGTGCAACTACAGTACCGACAACCGTCACATCATTTGTCATGTTGAGATGCCGAATGAAAACAATCAATTGTTAGTTATAAATGGTTATAACTGCAGAGTCAACAATAACGTAACTTATCATCATGCATCAAGAGCACCATACAGTCTAGAAATCTTCAAGAGCAAGATAATATTTCATCTGCTCTCTAATATAAAAATATAGAGTAATCAAAACTTTTAGCAGAGTTCACAAATCAATGACAACGAAGGTACGGATCAGAGCACATCTGCTTTACTGAGATGAATTGTGAATCGTTTCAATTGAATAATTTGACGGCAAACCTCGAAATTCATGGGAATGTTGTAGGGGAAATAAAAACCCGCTTTCAAATGTCGGCATGAGATACACAATCAGACCTCTGTATGTAAAGTAAGTATCTCTTCTAACTGGGACTATCTCTGAGGGAAAAGAGCTCGACATAATCTCCAAGACTTGTTGTAATTTACTGTTTATCGTTTGAGTAAAATAGAATTGGAGTAGGTATAAGAGGTCATCGTCTGTGTACGCGTGTACGCATGTACATACTCATTTATAAATAGCCACAATTGATAAAATACATTGTTTGTTTAATAATGTTTGCTTCTGTAAGATATGATAATCAATCCCATATGATTTTATTGGTATGCCTGGATGCATACTAGTATATACGTTTTTGTGCAGTAAGCTGATCGGTAATATTACGAGATAAAAACGTCGCGTGAAAAAAGTGCTGCTACTCATGGTTGACGGTATGTGCGTAGTTTTGTGCATTAATTAATGAAATTTTAAAAACACCTCTGTCCCTGAGATAAAAACCTACGTGCGTATAACGAAAGAGGTCGCAGACGTTGAAGTTCTCTCTTGACAACGGTTGCCATCGTGCGTTGTTTGTTACGTCAATGTGGCATTACGGCATTACAGCAAAAACACCGCGAGAATGAATACGAACCGAAAAGCAATTTCCAGAGTTTCTAAAACGGGCTTGAAGAATAATTCCCCATCAACTTCTAATACTAATTTAAAGCCCCCTCCAATAACTGCGAATCCCGCTCTAAGAAATGAAAAAGCGATAGAGCTGAACGAAGAATGGTCCAATTTCATACAGAGGGTCGGACAAGTATCCAGCCTAATCAAGGATATGGCTAGCGGAGACAAAGTGAGAGCTGATGCAGCTCATAAACTAGCCGACGAGTACCTCGAAGGAAAGGTCATTGTTGACGAAGATGTGGAGATGAAAGTGAAGGATGATCGGACTGTAATCAACCACAAAGCTTTCAAGTCTATGGAAAACAAAGACACGGTAAGAACACATGCAACAAACAACGTTTGAGTTTCAATGGACATAGTATTTATTTGTATTTGTAGAGCCGAGAACTAGGTTATCTGTGCTTCAATTGATTATTAAGTAGCTGAATTCCAGTGCTTCGTATATCCAGTTTCGTTAAAACTAATTATATTGTGTGATAGATAAGAATAACAATGACATGCAGAGTTGCCAATGAATTTTTATTTTGAACATTTGATTTAAAACACTATAATCATTACTAAACATGCATCTAAATGAACTGCGTGCATTGTGTTTGTATTTTAGTGAAAGCAATTTGGCTCGCGTTTCTCTATAAATAAACATCAACGCATGAATACGCTGTCTATTTTGTAGGCGGTTGAAAGCACGAGGAATTTTATCTTTACGCAAAGCTGACGAGTTCTAATATTAATAGCAAAGCAATTAGTGGTAATAGGATGTATGTGCGATATTACAACGCAATAAACGTGTATCACACCCACATTAAACACCTTTCAATAGAAAATAACATGTGTGTTTCATATACTCATAAAATAAAACTCAATAGGAAAGGTGATTGGTCTGTTTAGCCAGGAATCCATTCATGGCAGATGTTATATAAGCAAATTATAAAAACAGATTCCTAGCTAACTCTGGGCTATTTAAATAATAAATAACATTTATCTCAAACAAGAAGAAAATACTATATACATGATCCTTATATGATGTTTAACGTAGAGACTGCGTAGTATACATAGTCTAAGGTGTTACATAAGTAATTAATGCTATGTATCAGACACAAGAGTAAAAACATCGAAGCCGTGACCTCAATTTCAAGTTCATGTAGATTGTATGTGCGCTCGAACATTCAGTTTCAATTGAATCATTCCGCTTGCTAATACATTAGATACAAAATTCATAATTAAAGATAGTTATGGCATATCCTTATACGTTATTTTGTCTCAACTAAAAACAACATAAAAAACACAATGGTCAATGCGAAGTCAAATTAGGCCCCATTATAAAGATCAAAGAACTCTGCCTGAACATAAAACATAAAAAAAATTGCACTGGCATAACAGCAAATTCGGTTTATAGAATAGAAACTTCTTTCTTGTAGGGAGAGATCGACAAAGAAGTATGGATGGCAGAGATGAGCAAGGACGCTGATAGACGAGCTCAAGACCGCAAAGTTCGCCGAGAGAAAGCTGACACATTGAAGACCATGGCTGTGAAAGCATTTCGACGAGGGGAGTACGAGAAAGCACTGTCTTGCTACAACAGAGCGATAGAGCACGTCAAAGATAACTCCATGTTTTACTGTGACCGTGCCTTGACAAATATTAAACTGAGGAATTTTGAAAAGGTAAATTAATTATAATTATAGAAAAAGAAGGCGTTAGGATGAAAATATAAGCGGATAGAGAAATACAGTTCTCTCGAGGAACTATGAGAAATAACGGATAAAAACAGGCTGCCTAAAATGTAAGTGGAAATAAGAACATTTACAATTCTGTTAGGTTAATTATACGATAGTGCGAGGCGAGGCCTTGGGCTAGAGATCTATTGGCAGGCTAAAGGAACGTGCATTATCTATGAGTACCCTATAACATAGTCTCGAATGTGCATTTTTTTTAACGGGCACCGATTTATAGTCAGAACTATAAGTCTAAGCAAGAACGACGGATATTTTATGTATGTTTCATGTCTATATAAAACATAATTGCATCACGATATAGATCAATTTTCTATACCTTAATCATTTTGAACTACCATCATAATGAATTATCGACATTTTCTTCGAGCCTGAGCCAAACATACGTGGCTCAAGCGCTATTGGACGTAGTAATTTACATCCATTACGAGGATAAATAACACCACATTTCATTGGCAAATAAACAAAAACAATATACCTAGCGACATGATAATATTTATTCACGTCACATATTTAAAAGCAGATTGTATACTTTCACCAACATTCAATATTTCCTATCCTTCAGTTCTACAACTTTTCTACTAATTCTTATCTTGCTAATATTGTAAACGCATAACACCATAGGTATATGAATATTTTAACTAACCGAATAGGCACGGAATACTTTTATCCAGGTATAGGTGAGCCGGGGCCTGGCGAATCGATTAACGCACACTAAACGTATTACTTGATTGGAAGTATAAAGAAAGAAATTACAAAATGTTCATGGTGTTCATTGAAAGAGAGACTGTGCTCTCTAAGAGAAAACTAACCCGAGGGCCACGAGGCACAACACAACGCTACAACATTGAGGTACTATTACTAGTAAAAGTAATTCAATGCGCTACAAGCGAATTTTCGTTGCGCTGCGAGCGTCAGCGTCAAGGGTTGAATACAAGATACGAGTACTCGAAAATAGCGTTGACAGTACATAGCAGAGTTGAATGTGGCTCTCTGATTTATTTTTCAAAATTACGTTTGGAGCGTAAGTTTGAGCGTGACGATATTTTCGTGGCCCACTTTCAGTTTCTGTAAGTATGTATTTACATTATAATTTACTAAAAATATTTATATTTATAGGTTGACGGCGATTGTGACATGGCACTACGCATAAATGAAAACAGTTACAAGGCTCGGCTGTACCGAGCCAAAGCCCATAAGGAGTTGGAATCTGACAAGTTTGAGGAATTCAGACAGGAGTTGCGAGATACTTTTCCACAACATGAAGACCTTACAAAGTACTTTTTGAACAAGAATGAAGAGGTTTATGAAGAGGAAGAAGAAGAAGAAGAAGAGGATTAGTAGGTACCAAGCTCTTTTTTTTTAAGCACGCACGAATATAATGAAAAATTCGTTTTATGACTGAAAGTTTTGGAGTCTTTGAAATGAAAGCAAAAGAAACGTTATCGTTATTAATTTAGTTTATGTATAGTAGTTTGTCGCGTTTTCTTTAAAGAAACATAATGTTATATGATTTTCCTTAGTAGATACCTTGATTGAGTTTGTTTATCTTTAAAATAATAAACTTTAATTGTTGCTATAAAAATGTCGTAATAGAACTTCAAATCTTATATTATAGTAATAGCATTATCTAGAGGATTATAATTAATTTGGAACACGAACACGTGCCCAATGCCCATACCTTTGCAGATAACTTTGAAAATATACGCAACGAACATTTTAAGGAGTTCAATGCACCTTCCTTTCTAAATCTAGATCTCGACTAGGAGGTCAATGTCTGGCTCTGTTTGGTATCAACAAATCAATAAACTTTCTTGACCTCAATAGTTATCGAACATGACTTACACGCAAAGAATACTGTTCATACTTGATCAGAAAGATGATACAATTGGCGATAGAATTTGAAAACCTGATAATGATTTCTTAGTATTGTTCTAAGGTTTAATAAAATCTATTGATGATTATGATGATGAAGCACACCGTTGTTTCATAAAGGTGAAAACCAGCCGTTGATTTTTGTATTTGACAGTTCAAACATTTTTTGAAAACACACCTGGCAAGCTGCCACAGAAATCAGGACTAATAGAACTCTATTGTGTCTGTAATCCCAGTATTTGAATAGTAGCAAAATAAGGATAGGTAGAATACCTCTATTAGATTCTAAACTTGGAGATATAAAATGAACTCACCTAACAACATTAATACACCAACGAACGACACACAGGAGTACAGGAACGGTAGATATGTCCATAGATCTGGGGGCAAATAAAAATAAGGGTTGAAAGAAGGTAAGTTACTATGTAGAAGATGGTGAACGGTTGAAATGACACTTGAACTGAACCCAGTACTGACAACAGATAAACAAAGGTTCCCGAATTTTAATTCGACATAGTCAAGATCTGGAAACCAGTGGATGAAGAAGGTATAAAATCGTTCTTTTTACAATTCTATGGGGAAGGCTGATGTCCAGCGGTGGATTTCTAACAGGCTGATATAATGATAAATGAACTTTTTGTGACATACATTTCAAGTTCATTTATTTTAGAGATCTATGCGATCTTATCGAAACAATCGATTACAATTCACTGATTGACTGCAGTCCATGAAATATTTATTTTCTCTTCATTGTTGCGCGACTGTGAGTGTTTTTCCATACATTAATCGATTTTTAGATTAGAGCGATAATCTTATCTTCTGCATTAATCCAATCTGTAAATACCAGTAAAAGCTATCGAGTTCTGTGGATTTTGAACAAATTTGTAAACTTTCTGGTTTATTCTTTTACACAAAATAATCACGATCCGTGTAATTGTCTTTTTGATATAACAGTACATCTGTATCCGGCGCAGACGCACCTACAGTAACTATTGTACAGTTAGACAAACAAAACAATTACACGCCCGTTCTCTTCACGCTCAATTGAACACGAATATTTTACTCCGACAATATTCAAGCTCGTAATTCGTAATGTCAATTTATGATACGTAAGCCTACTGGCTGGGTAACATTTCTGTTCATTTCGTAATAGTACTCGCAGGTAAATAGTTGTGATAGGTACTTGAAGGCAATACTGAATCTCACTTGCACACAATCGAGACCGTCGCCTATTCCGCAATACCAGAGTCATTCTTGGTTGTTGTATTCATGTATTGAATATCCTGAAAAACCCTTCACTATTATTTAGATTTGAGCTATAGAACACAGGTCTATGTTATTTTTATTTGTAAAAGCAGTGCTCTTTGCATGTGGCTCTTCAATCCTAATTGACATTAATTGATAGCTTCTTCAAAAAAAATAGGTTAAAAAGGGGGCCTAAATTGTAGGAGTGATTGATGGTGGTATCTTGCAGTAGAGTATTATCAAATTGGACTGAGAGTTCATGATCGTCGTAAACCTTTATCGATTCACTGCTGGACGAAGGTTTCTTCTAAGATGCGCCATTAGTCCAGCCTTCGGCTCTTCTCATCCAGTGTTTTCCAGCTACATTTGTACATTGACGGTACACAGATTTAAAAAGAATACTCACTCAGTAAAGCATCGATGCTAGAACGGTCTCCTTCCAACCACGCGGACACCACATATGCAAGACCTAGCATGAGCACACCAAGTAACGCAAGCACCAAGAAAGTCTCATACACCCGTCCTTTCAGACCCCGTTGTCCGGGGAATCCGGACGATTCGGAGAATAAGTACGCGAACGGCAGGAACACGAACATCGATAGATTTGAGAACAGGAATACGTGGTTCCACAATCCTGCAAGAGAAAAAATATTAATAAACTCGTAGCATCATAAGGTTCGTTTAGCATTAGAATTCGCCGTGATTCCGATCTTCATAAAGAATTCGCTGGAAGACATAAAATCCTCCCTTGGATCAACTCTGGTGACGGAGTTTGTCGGCCTCCAATTCCACTGAAACAACCACTTACGCTCAATCATGCAAATAGTGATTACGCTGAACGATGCTGACCTTAGTTGCTGGTAAGATCGCATTGGTCAAGGAAGCTACGCATTGGTCGCTTCGTTGACAATTTAAATGAAAACACGAATTGTGTACCTTGGTCTTGAAATTCAAATTCAACTAAATGTTGAAGTGGATAGAATAGGAATTAATGTACAATAGAAATACCATGTTTATATTTTACAAACTTGTTCAATATTGCATCAGCTAAATTGTATTTGTTAGGCTGTAGACTGTGTAAACAGCTGTTACAGCACATTCTTGGGCACTCAAAAAAATTTATATAATAAATCCACCATAATTACAATAGGATTGTAGTATGTTGATTCTCAAGTATTTTTCATACATTTTTATTCATGTGTAGTAAGTAGGTAGTAGTTGGTCCTACTATACCAGTGGTAGTAACTCCACCTAAATAAATCCTTTAACCATTCTAGGGCCACATTCACAATAAAAACTCAGGCTCAAGTTATTGAAAACCGCAACAAACTGTCAAAAAATATCCATCTCAAATACTGTTCAGAATCCAGCATTAGGTTAGCATACAACCACTAGATTTATGCTTGTAATTGTAATGCTTGTAATACTTTATTGTGCACTAAAATAACACATAAACAGAAGACAGAAATAGATAACATTATTTATTTATTATAACACATTTATTTAGGTTAATGCCAATGCTTTCAAAGGAATAGATTGTAATGTGCTGTGGGTTGAGCTAATTAGATTTTTGAAGTCGACCACGTCATTGGCTTGACATCAGGTGAGATTATAGTCAAAAGGTTGCCTATATTGTATAAAAAAAGTCCTGTTTTTTTTGTGAAAGTTACTAAAACTTACCCTGTATCAATGAGCTATTGAGCCATTTCACATAATAGCTATTGGGATATAAAAGCAGCACCTCGTTGCTGACAATAGACACCGGCAGCAAGAGAGCCGAGCCGAGGGACACTGCCAGTGCAAATGTACACAGCCAGAGGCTGATTCTATACACTTTAACCTCGTCTTCATCTCCTGTGAGGTAGTCCTCACTGTCACGTCGTCTGAATTTCTCGATCAGCATGAACGAGAGAAGGTATAGCAAGATGAATAGGAGCAAGAATATCTGAAAGAAAGTTTCAAATTAACACACCCAAACTACAAGAAGTATAATGAATTTTATTAAGGTGAACCTACTTGTTCAGACTAAATTATCTGAGGCTGAGATGATAAATTCGACAGTAAAATTGGAAAGAGAATTTATAATTTTTAGTTAAGGTGTGAGGTGCTTACAGCTTGGTGTAGTTTTATTTATACTAAAACACATAAGCTACCAGATCATGTCATAGCTAGACGGTGTTATCAAAGCCTCACAACAAACAAAGCTAATAAAATCCACTGGTTTCTCGAATTTATGTACAAACTTACAATCTGCTCCCTGACATTGTTGTGGAATATTTGCTCTCGCAGATCAGCTTCTTCATCATCCATTATTACACTCTTTACTGTAAACAAGCACCTGCAGCTTATATTTTCAATACGTGTGTTTTTATATTGTCCCTCGCCAAAATAGACAACATTTTATTCTCACAAAACTCATGTGTTGATGACCACTTCACTACATAGCTGCACACAATTTTCGTGAGAGAAACTGATGAACTTTTATTGTGATTATTCCAGTGACTTTTAGTAAAATTCTTTTGCTTTTTAGAAATTAAATTTTTAGAGCAAACACACAACACAGCAAAACACGACCAATTTTCTTGAAGAACGAACGAATCAGAGAGAAGGATAAATAATAGAGTGATTGAATGAGTGAAGAAACAACTGAATCAAGAGAGTTGATCAATCAAGGGAGCTGACGAACTGCAGGTGAGTGAGTATTTTTATACCGGAACCGGAAACAGTCACACAGACAGTTGGTTAACAATTGTGTGACTTTATTACATGGTTGTATACATTATGTTGAGCTTTAGTAGCTACTTTAAAACTTGTTTTTTTTTAATGAAGATCTTATTATATTAATATGTAGGTATAACTTTTATTAAATGTGGATAAGAATTTTATAGTTGGTGTATTTGACCTGAATGATAGACAGGCGTTGCTTGCTATCAAAAAAATTATTGATTACTTGAACAGCTGTTCAATCAAAGGCCGTTCGTTCACAGCACACTTCACATTAGTTCACAATTTCACATCAATCCTGTTGCACAACTGTTGCGTAGCATCCTAGTAATCTGTGTGTTGCATTAATCACAACTTGATCACAACAAAACAAACAGACGAAACGGAAGGGGAGGGAAAAGTAGAGAACGCTGTAGAGGAAGTCTCTCTAATTGTTTAATTTGTGATTCTCTCTCTGCTGCTATGCTGCGACAATGACTACATCATATTAGATCAACGTTATCGTAGTTGGTTATTTTTGAAATGAGTGGAACGGGAGGTAAGTTTCGTCCGAGTTTAGACTTTCTAAGTAAATAATCAAAAGCAAGTTCTCACTGCAATTTCTATAAAGAACTTCATGTTCCCTTCTTTTTTTCTCGCAGTAGGTAAAGAATACAGCATGCTGCTTGTCTGTTTCTACATATTCCACCATGAAGATTAGTATACCTACTTGCTGTAGTCAACTTCTGCAAGTTTTTGATCAAATCATTAATTTCAGATGCTTCCCTGCTACACCCTGAATTTTCAGTTAGAATAGTGGTTTGCGATCATTATCTAACAAAACCAGTACCGGGTATTGATGTGATATACTCAGATTTCAGAGGATCTGACATTAAACAGGTACCTACCTACATACCTAGTTGTAATTGAGTTTCATAACTTATACAATGGTTAAAAAACAAAAAGACCACCATAGATTCCCAAGTGGCATAAAATCTTTGACTGCAATTTTCAGCATGTTTTAATATTTCTTACTGTTTAGATTTAGAATTTTCCTTCATTCACCTACCAATGATATTTTCGTCTTTGGTTTTGACAAGTTTAAAGTAGATGGATAAACAAATAGCTTTATTTGTAGTTTAAAGTGGATTTTTTTTATTAATAAGTAGGAAAAGTATTTCTGTATATTCTAGGTGCCAATACTGAGGATATTTGGACCTACTCCTGAAGGCCGTAAAGCATGTCTTCACATCCACGGAGTGTTCCCATATTTTTACATACCATGCCCCAACCCAAACCCGGAGCCTCAGTATTTATATCAGGTGAGTATTTATATAAAGCCAGATCTGTTTAAAAGTGAGAAAGAGCTGGATGAGATTAACACAGGACCATAAGGGGTCATCCATAAATTACGTCACACTCATTTCGTGATTTTTTGACCCCTCCCTCATCCTTATAACAGTTAGTCACATTTTTAAGACCCAACCCCCCGCCCTAGTGTGACGTCACATATCTTGCAATTTTACATCAAGAAATTATTAAATTAAAACAGCACTTCCGAATTTAATTTTATTTCGATTTAAATTTATTTCTAATATATATAAAATATATATTTTAACACTTGGGAGATAAGAATAAATTAGGTTCGTATTCTGATAATGAAATCATTACTCAACCATGGATTTGAGCTTGCATTTGCGCAGAGATTTTCATACAAAATATTCATACAAAATATTTATTATTATATTATTTTTTGTATTTCTTTTTTCGCATTACTTCGACATTTTGAGTCATCTCTATTTGCACGCCAAAATCGGCAAGACATGTTGTGTCAATTTATGTACCTACAACATCCATATTTTACACATGTTTTTACAAATAAAAGAAAAAAGAAAAACATGTCTGGTCAGTGCTTGAGTAGTAAATATGAATATGAAGCCGTAAATATACTTATTTAAGCCTACCCGCAACGCATATAAAACTTATTTAATGTTTTCTCATGTAAGTGACAAATTGTCTTAATGAGAATAAAGATCTTTAAACCGAATTAGAATAGTATAAGATTTTGAAATGTGACATCACTAAACTTAGGAACCCTACCACCCCTTGTCACACAATGTCACACTTCGTCGAACCCCTCCCTCCTCCTTAACGTGTGTGACGTATTTTATGGGTGAGCCCTAACCCCTAAGGAATGACACAGACAGAAAAAAGCCTGAATGTTTTAAAAATGTGATCAAAGATATTTTATGGAACTTTTTATTCCCCAGATAGCGGCAAGCTTAGACAAAGCATTGAATATAGCACTAAAACAAGCAACTTCCACAAATCAACATGTTTACAAAATAACTTTAGTCAAAGGATTGTAAGTATCAATAAAATAATAGCACATTAACCTTATTTATTTAGTATTGCTCAGGGAAGCGTATTAGGGCCCATGCATTATATTGTCTCTACGTTTGTTCACTAATCTAAGGTTTTTATAAAGAAATATATTACACCTATGTAAGATATTATCGTACATAATGCGATTAGTTTACCATCAATGTAGAATTGGTTTTGTGTATTTCTTTTTTGCTTTTTTTTTCAGACCTTTCTATGGATTCCATGACAAAGAGCATTTGTATCTAAAGGTGTTCCTATACAGCCCGGGTCTGATAAAACAAGCAGTGGAACTATGCAGCAATGGCGCCATCCTCGGCCAACCATTCCAGCCTCACGAATCGCATCTCAATTTTACTTTACAATTCTTCATAGACTTCAATCTCTTTGGAATGAGCAACATAGACTTACAAACTGTGAAGTTCCGTAAATCAGGCATATTGCCAAACAGTACAGACCCTTTAGAAAGTACTGATGAAGGACTGAAGCCTGAAAGCTCATGTTTTTATGAAGTAGACTGTGTGGCATCTCATATAATAAACCGTCAGAGGATAGGCAAAGGAGATGGCATTGAAAATCCAGGGTTAGAAGAAGTATGGCATCAAGAGATGGAAAGGCGGAAACAGCTAAACATGTCGGTAGCCTCCAAATCTCTCTCTCAAGGCAGATTTGCAGCAGAAGAGACCGAGTCTCATTACAAGTTTGAACAAATGTTTCTAATAAAAATGTCTAACTTAGTTGATCAGCCTGTAGTGACTGATGAAAATAGCCAAAAGGTTCTAGAAGCTGTGTATTATCCAGCTGAGAGCTTTGAAGGGTCACAGTTGTTCAATGCGGTTGATGTTAGTGTGCACTTACCAATGGCAACACTTGGTATTAATGAAACTAGGAGAAAAGATTTTGATGAGACATTCATTGATGATATGGATAATACTATTGTTGATGAAAATTTGGCTCTGAACTCCAGTGTTCACTACAGTCAAGTTTTGTGTGAGTATTCTATAACAAATTACGAAGATATGTCAGCAGCATAGAAAAACCACTGTATGTTGGATTCGTCATAATTAAGTAACACAAGTAGCTATAAATTCGATCTTTTTTTAGTAAACAGTGAAGATTACAACCTATTAGATATCCTTCAAGACATGGATGAAAAACCAGTCGAAGAAGACAGTGTTATGGGCACACCAGCCAATGAAGACGATGAAATCAATTTAGAGGATGATGATGAGTATCTACAAGCTTACAATGATGAAACAATAATTTGTCCTGGTGAAAGGTAGGTATGTAGAATTTTTTAATAACGTTGGACTATCCGCGATGGTATAAAATTTCTCATTAATTAATGCTCTGTGTTATTTCAGTACAGATAATACTCTTATTGATGAAAGCCCTACCACATGGAATGATTCTTTTTGGGATGGAGCTAACATACCACAACTGGATGGAACATTTGATGATGACCGTGAGTACTTTTTTACGTAAGAAATAAAACAACTTTATAATAGAGTTGTAAAATAATATTTTTTTATAGATGTCAAGAAAGTAAGGAAGAGAAAAATGAGGCCATTGAAAGTCGGATTATCTAAACCTAAGGCTAAAAAAAATGAAACTGTAAAACAGGAAGAAAATGTAGATAGTAAAATGAACATTAGTGAAGCAGATGAAATAAACGTGTCTAGAGAAACTGTAGATGATATATCAGATTTATATTTAAAGAAAGCTGTTAAAGTTGAACATGAAAGTGTTTTAGAAGATAACGAAGTAAATGAAGAATATAATAGTCCGTCCATATTAGATTTAGTAGATAAAATATCAAATGATAAGGAAACAGTGCCGTTAAAAGTAGCAGAAGTGTATGATATACAAAACAGTTATGTACCAGAAGCTGGGCCATCAAAAATGTATAGTAGTAACGTTTTATTCCAACCTGATGACTCATTTATCGATAACTCAGATTCTTCATTAGAAGAAAATAAAAATGGAATAATGAGCTTTTACACATCAAAAGTATTTAATTTATCATTAAAAGAAGACGAAGATAATCTACAGAATAAAAGTCATGAAATAGAAGTTAAAATTGAAAATTATGATCATAATGAAATAGAAAACGATACGGTCCCACATGAAAAAACAACAAGTTGCGGAGCTGTTGATAGATCTTTTAAAATAATAACACCAAAAATAAAACCACCTACTAAATGCTATATCGCAGCTACTCTAGAACAATATAACATTCCGAAAATTGTATACCCTGAACCATTTTATTCTGATCACAAGGATGTCGGTGCGAAAGTTGAGATCGGTCAATTACTTCTAAAGCTAAACAGCAGATTAGCTCGAGACCAAAAACCGTTTGAGAAAGTCACTGACACCAGTTTAGAAGAATGGCGTCATTTGCTCTTTATGCAGACAAATGAAATGTGTCAAGAATCAGCCAAACCCGATTGTTTAAAAACTATACTGGCGGGAAACAAGACTTGTGTACTTGAACCTGTAAAGAGACCACCGTCTAGTAAAGAAGTCAAACAATGGATTGATGCAAATGCTAAAAAGACTGCAAATGAAAGTAAATCAGACGATATTAATTATAACATAGAAGAACTAGATAACTCACAGGCATTGGGATTAAATGAAGATGTAATAGATAACAGCATTAGCTTAGAAAGTAATAACAAGGTAATTTTGAACGAAGTTCGCTTTGACACATAAATAACTTCAATAAAACTTAATTTGACTCTGTATTGACAGGAAAAAAGTCTGGACAGCACTTTACAAGTGACGATGCAGCCTGATGGATCGTTTCTATGCTTTGGTAGCAATCACATCCACAATGAAACTACCTCTATCGAGGCGCCGACTGTTGACGTAAGTTACTACTTACTCATTTTATTGTCAAGTCACCCCTAGCGGTGAGATTGCAAGTATTGCAACCATCTGACAAGCCTTGATTGGTCTGATGAATTTAATAATGACGACATATTTTCAGGTTAATTTCCTTACACTAATGTTGATAGAAGTACACACATCGGTCAGAGGTGAACTGAACCCAGATCCAGCATTAGATCCCATCGAAGCGATTTTCCTTACGGTCACAAACGACTCACCGCCTAATCATTTCATACCGAAAACTATCACTGAAATAATAGTCGTTGACGATATGTCTCCACCAAAATACCTAGACAAATGTATCTTCCGAAATGTTACCTACGTTACCAGTGAAAATGAAATCATAGAAAAAGTGATCAATCTCGTAAAGAGACACGACCCGGACATAATGTGCGGCTATGAGATAGAGATGAATTCTTGGGGGTATCTATTAGAGCGAGCACAAATTCTAGACTTCGAAATCGTAAAGGAAATCTCCCGAATCACAGAAAAGTATCGCCAAAAACGGTTTAGAGGGGAGAATGAAAAGGATTTCGAAGGAAGAATCATAGGACGGGTTATGTTCAACGTCTGGCGATTATTTCGACACGAACTAGCCTTGTCGAGCTACAGTTTTGAGAACTGCATGTTTGAAATTTTGAAGGAGCGTGTCCCGAAGTACAGTTATGCTCAGTTGGCGGACTGGTGGAGTGATGAGTCGAGAATACTGAGGTGGATTCCATGCGAGTATTATTTAACACGACTGTCTGGTACGGTGAGAATGTTGGAAAAACTGGATATCATAAGTAAGTTCATATCGTGCTTGTGTGACATAATTAAACATTTTTACGGCATAAACATTCACGACGGGCGAATCAGTCGGTCGATCATCACAAATTGATTTACTTGTTTAGTTTTTTAATAATTAGACAGGACATCAGAATTAGCAAGACTTTTTGGCCTGCAATGGTGGGAGGTTCTATCCAGAGGATCGCAGTTCCGAGTGGAGTCCCTGATGCTTCGAGCAGCGCGGCCGCTCAATCTCATCGCTATGTCACCCACTGTGAAGCAAAGAGCTGCTATGCGCGCCCCAGAATGTTTACCATTAATATTTGAACCAGGTAAAACGTTTAACCAAAACCCACAACCACATACTTGGCCTTTTTGGTGGAGTTTTGCTCTTGGCGACTACTCAGTACTCACCGCTTTCTACATGTCTATCCGTTTGGCGGTAGTTTGATAACGACGCTTTTATTTGCAGAATCTCGTTACTATACGGACCCGATGATAATCCTGGACTTCCAAAGCTTGTACCCGTCTATGATGATCGCTTACAACTACTGCTTTTCCACCTGCATCGGCCGAGTCCAAAACATCAATGGGTAAGCCACGTCTGTCATTTGAACAAGTAGTACCTTGTCATATCCATATTTCCTTCACTGACGCTAACCTCACGCCAGCCAGCTCAACTTACTTCATCCATTTCAGTGATACAGCCTACGAATTCGGTGCCTGGCGGCTCCGTATCTCCAAAGCAAAACTTGAAACGCTAGTCAAGAAAGGCCTAGTCCACTGGTCGCCAGTAGGCGTTGGTTTCGTAAAGCCCTCAGTCAGACGAGGCGTGTTACCCGCACTACTAAGGAGAATCCTAGCGGCAAGACAAGCGGTGAAGAAAAGTATGAAACTTCAAACCGATGAAGCGGTGAAGAAGGCTATGCATTCGAGGCAATTAGGTTGGTACTCTACTGTCTAATAGAACGACAATTAGGTAGCTTCTACCCGCAAAATGTAAAGTGCTTTTAATGGTTTAGTACATTCTTTCATTACATATTATAGTTTCATGTTCTGGGAATTCAGTGTTTCTTTTGTAGTTATTGAGTAACAATTCGAGTCACTACTAAGCATGGCAGTCGACTAGTGGGTGATTACTTCACTACGGAATAAACGTAAATAGCCACATAAGATTCGTTTCTGTAGTTTTGTAACGTAAATGTAGCAAAACCATATTTATTTGTTTTACATAGGATTGAAGCTGATAGCAAACGTAACTTACGGATATACAGCAGCTAACTTCAGCGGTCGAATGCCATGTGTTGAGGTCGGAGACAGCGTTGTCGCTAAAGGGAGAGAGACATTGGAACGCGCCATCAAACTTGTCAAGAACAGCTCCAAATGGAATGTAAAGGTATTGTGATAGATCTGACCTGGGGTTAGCACAGATAAATCATGATCAAATGATTCTGAGCCGAAGTTAGTAAGCAATAAGGTACAATTTTGTTTGTTGCAGGTGGTCTATGGTGATACGGATTCTATGTTCGTTCTTGTGCCAGGAGCCACGCGCGCTGAAGCTTTCGTGATCGGACAGGAAATAGCAGATGCAGTGACCGCAGATAACCCTTCGCCTGTCGCGCTTAAACTTGAAAAGGTACGTATATTGTAGTTTCTCATCAGACTTGTTCCCCGATAGACATCTGGTAGAGAATTGAAAATCTATCTTTTATACCTATATTTGGCTGTCATCCCTTGTAGTAGATTAGATTTAAGGGCTAAACTCTCTTTTAGATTCTTATTTTAGGGA
Organism: Eulithis prunata; assembly: GCA_918843925.1. Classification (NCBI taxonomy): domain Eukaryota; kingdom Metazoa; phylum Arthropoda; class Insecta; order Lepidoptera; family Geometridae; genus Eulithis; species Eulithis prunata. Next base: position 2,510,029 of record OU974017.1, read on the forward strand.
GGGTTACAATTTTGTGCCGTGACCGGGATTAGAAAATTATAAAACCAGTCAGTATTTTAGAAGTGGCGGCGAGTATGCAACTTGATTTGATGTGCCTCTGACTACCCACTTAATATCTTCAAGGATTTTAAGGAAAAAGTACTCAGCTGCGTCCACTTGACTTGGTGGAAATATTGCCGTGCTCCATGTGTCTTATGTAAATCTCTATTCTCAGGTATACCAGCCGTGTATTCTTCAAACCAAAAAGCGATACGTAGGCTTTATGTATGAAAGCGCTAGCCAAGATAAGCCGATCTACGAAGCAAAGGGCATTGAAACAGTGAGACGGGACGGCTGTCCAGCCAGTGTCAAGGTAACTTAGAGCTCATCCATAAATTATGTCACACTAATTTCGTGATTTTTGGACACCTCCCCCGTCCTTGTCACAGTTGGTCACATTTGTAAGACCGCCCTCCCTACTGTGACGTCACATATCCTGTAATTTTACATCTAGAAATTATTAAATTAAAACAGCACTTCCGAAATTAGTTTAACGTCAAGTGTTGTAAATTAAAGAAATTAGGGTCTAGAGGGCCTTCACTAAAAAACTTCAGGAATGTAGTCTTGGCGTTAAATATGAACCTTATGCAATTGAAATAAAGTCGAAAATTATGTAAAAAGAGCTGATAATAATTAATTTATTTCAGCTTCTGAAGCAAGCTCTATGTGAGCTGTTTGAAACAGGCGACATGTCACGAGTTAAAAGCACAGTTTGTTCTGTGCTGTCTCGTCTCGTTCGCGGCAACTTGCCCGTACAAGACTTGTTGTTTACACGCGAGTATCACGGTCCTGCTGGGTATAAAGCTCAAGTAACTGCACCGCCCAATGAGATTGCACTGTGAGTACACTACATTAGGTATTGTATTTATAGCACTCGTGATAGGTAGGTACAAGTTTGTAAAATATGTAGAAATGTAGTTGGCAATGGAGAAAGTTGAAGACCGAGCACTGTGGCGCGTCTTGGGAGAGACCTATTCCAACCAGATTCAATCATAATCATAATCTTTATTTGCAAAAAATGTAGGTACAATAGTTGTTATAAATAGATTAGGATTAGTATCTCACATACATTTGAATGCAGGCTCGCACACTACGCTACTGGTATCCTGCATTCAAATGTATGTGAGATACTTGGCGGCGACTAGTCTCCGAGACTTGCAGGATACTTGAATCGCCTGTGCGTATCGTAGTGGGAGAAGGGCTTAACTCATACGAGCTTGCTTGATTACTATTTTATTCACTAATCTTCAATACCATTCCAGCCGTCTGCTATCCCGCGACCGTCGCTCGGGGCCGCGTACTGGCGAGCGCGTGTCATGGCTCATAACCGCGGGACCCCCGGGCGCAGCACTATGTCGGCTCGCTAGATCGCCGCGGGAACTAACACGCGACCCAGCACTTACACCTCATGTCGCGTACTATGCCACTAGAGTGATTCTACCGCCGTTGCACCGCTGCTTGTCGTTGCGAGGCGCTGTGGTGCTCAACTGGTTAGTCTATCTATACTATCCTACTTAATATTACAAATGTGAATGTAAGTTGGTTTGTTACGCTTTCACGCGAAAACTACTTAACACGTGACTACTTTGAAGCGAATAACACTTGTTAGACTTTGAAACCACCTATTCATTAGCTTTTTAAAACTGTATTAAAACTTTGATCATCGTTCTGTACGATGCGAAGATATGTACATAGTACTTTTTTTTTTAAAAGAAATTCGTATGCTTTTTAGGTGGAATGAACTAGGCTACACCCGCGAGTCTCAACAACGCGAAGCATCCCGAGGCGGTATAGCTCGCTACATGGCACGAGATCGCTGCGTCTCATGTACTGCCAGAGGAGTGAGAGGTACAGCGCTATGTACCACGTGTGCTGAAGATAATACAGCACGGGCTGCCGTCACTATAGCCAGTAGGGGAAACGTAGCAAGGAGCTATGTGACCCACTGTGAGGATGTAAGTAAAACAACTGAATTATTAATACAAAAGAAAGAAAATTTATTTGCAAACTATAATACAATAAAGCAATAAAGCCTAGTGTTACAAACCGGACCATAACTCAGCATGAAGTTCTTGGCAAGTAGCAAGTACAGAACTATTTGGATGGGTGACCGTTAGTGGTTTTTATGTCTGAGCGCTTCCGTGCTTCAGAAGGCACGTCAAACTGTCGGTCCCGGCTCTAGCAGTCGTTAAGCCATGACGGAGGCCTTAAGGCGGCCTAAAAACTCTGTCACCAGAGTTTGCCACTAACTCATACGAGCTTGCTTTGCTTAGTACAGAACTCTTGACTCCTTTTGTCGTTGAAGTCAACAACTAAGGCATATATCATAATATTGAACTTTGCTCTCATTTCACATTCATGTTTTAGGTAAGATACCTATTCAGGTAATTTAGTGTAGGTAAGTTATTTCTGTTACATTCTTGTTACAGATATGCTTAACGTGTTGCGGTCACAAAAATACATCCGCGTGCGAGAACACAGAATGCCCAGTGCTCTTCCGTACAATAACTGCGCGGCTGAAACTCGAACAAATTCACGAGGTGGTTGCGCATTTACCTCATCAGTTCATAGAGGAACGCTTTGAGTTTTGAGTTGTGATACTATAAAAAGATTTTATTTTATTAATTATGATCAATATGCTACTTACGTAACTATATTTTTAAAACGCTTATAATAGAGGAAAACTTATGACGAATTAATTTAATTCGTCCAAGAAATAAAACTGTATACCTTATATTGATAAGTTTCCCAGTAATATATATTTTTTATTATTAAAATAGACTTTGTAACTTACAGTAAACATCACCGGAATAATAAAACGCATAGGTACTATAACTACATAATATCTAACATTCCTACCTACATGATTGTTCGAGCGTGCGTCACATGATTCTGTCAACTTGGGCGAATCGGCGGCGGCGGACAGTAATCGACGATTTTTTGGGAACATCGCGAGATCTCAGTTCGGAGCGAATTACTATAATAAGTAGTATTAAAGTGGTATTACACAGGTAGGTACCTACCTATCTCACCATATCTAAAAGCCAGACAAGTTCCTACTTACTTAGTGTTGGATAATAAGGGAGTGCGTAATCAGTTATTTTATTATACAAAGCAAATAAGTAGGTACAGTTACTCTGTCTACCTACATTTCAATTAAGGGAATATAAGAATGCCCAAATTGCGCAACTCTCCTTTCGTACGAGTGCTTTGTCAAGTGAGTTCCAAACTACCATTCGTTGGTTTTTCAAGCACTTTACATTAGATATGCCTTATAGAGAATAGATGACCGTGCGAATTCGCGGTCATTTTCCATCATGTGCAACATGTCACGAAGGTTGATGCGTTTTAGACGGGTTCGCAACGCCAGTTGACCGCGGCCTGTATTACTATTGGAAGAAGCGCTATTACCGCCGCCGCTGCTAGAAGAAGGAGCAGCTTCGCCAGGCCCATCGAGACGCGCCTTCTTCCGCGGCCCAATGGCTTGCAAAGCCGTCAAATTAGCCTCCCGCTGACGAAGCTCTTCTAACTCAGCTCGCTGCATTTCCTTAGCCTTAGCCTTCAACTTGGCTTGTTCAGGATCCTCATTTTTTGAACGAGACTTTGCCGCGCGTAGTAGCATCTCACGCTCGGAATCTTCCCGACGCTTCTTGTCCACGCGGTCCAACTCTTCTAAGAATTTCAACTGCCCTTTCACGTCTTGCGTCACTTCGTAACGGCCGTCGGTCTTGGTGACAGGGTCTATGCGGTGCTGAGTGACGCACGTCAGCTTCTCTACTATTGTTTTGAGCCTCTCTTGTAAAGCGTGACTCATCAGAGCAGCGACCTCCGGTGGAGGCTCGTCCAAGCCCTGCTTAGCGCAGATCGCCTTTATACGCGCCATCATCGCCGCGTTAGGGACCAGATACTCTTCTTTGCAAGACCTAATTTGCGTGCCGATCATGTCGGTATTTCCGAGAATACGTTGCGTTTCTTCCTGCAGGTTGACACCTCCCATGGCGGCTACATCGTTGATATCGTCATCACCGGCCATTTTGTCGTCGCAGAACTGTGCAGGGAACACCGTTGGTTTCTTTTCTTTTTCCTTCAGAAGCGACTTGCCCGGAGTAAGAACGGTTGATAAAGCTGCTGAAGCATGGTTTCGCTGAAAATTCGGCTTGCTGTTGACGATTATTTTACTGCCTTCAAGGTTTTTATTCACAACTGGAATCTTTGTGTGCACAGGAATATTTTGTAGAACAGCAATGGATGCTCCTGGTTTTGGAGCCGTCTTCATAGGTAAATTCAGTGGGACATTGGCTATGATGGTAGATTGTTGTGTGATGTTTGGAAAAGCGACATGATGAGGAGGGGCGTTAATACCTTCTATCACCAGCTCTTTTAGCACTAAAGATTGCCGCAGGAGTGGTAGACTTTTCTTCAAAAAACCAATGAGACATGGCTGAGGACTTGCATTTAATAGTCGCTCCAGTCTGTCACAGAATTCATCTGGTTCCACTTTACTATCAATCAATTCTTGAATTAGATTCCTTACATTTAGTTCTACGGAAGGAGGTTCCTTGCTAGACAGGTCTAAGAGATTAGCAAGGAAATTTCGACATTTTTCTTTTGTATTGCTCTCTAGTTGGGGTTTAATGACTTGTGCGTTTGAAAAGTTTGCAGATGGTTGCGTGTTTTGCACATTGGATGAGGGAGCATTGACAATAGATTGAGAAAGTTGTTGAATGGGCATTGCCATCTGTCCCATAGAACCAAGTGATGCCACACTTGTGGATACTGTGGCCACTCCAGAGTGTGCTGGCACTGTTGACAGTCGGATGGCCTGCGATGGCGGCGCCGTCAGTGAGCCAGCTCCGGGTGCGGGACCCACCCTCAATAGTTGGTATTGACCATTTTCTGTCTTCAACAGCAAATGTCCCTGTTGCCCAGCTTGTAGAGTCTGTAGAGTTTGCATCGTTATTCCAGGAGGCCCTGGTCTTGTGTTGACAACTTGTGGTGATCCAATAACTACTCTCGGCGACACAGCCGCTACCGACTTTTGAGCTGCCACAGAAGGTGCGCCAGGCCTCATATTCAATATTTGGACGTTTGGTATAATGTTCGGCTGACCGGAACCCAGGTTCTGAGCGGTAACCACGACATTTTGGCCGCTGGAGTTGACCGACATGGGTACGGTTACCATGCCAGGCTGCACAGAATTAATATTTGGATTACCCTGCTGCTGCATGACTGGTATGTAGGACAAGGTGTTTCTTGTTACTGTCACTAAGATTCCGCTCCACACAATATACTATTGCATACACATTGTAAGAGTTTGTTTGTATTTCATTTGATCGTAGAAAGTGAAACCAATTTCACTTCGATGTACCGTGAGTTTACTAAATTTTTCCACTATAGAAAGCAAAGAGAATGCAAGAAAGAAACACTCCTTTACATTTTTACTTTATTTACTGATAAAAACAGGCCAGCCTTAACTCTACATACAAAATGGCGGACACCTATTAATCTTGACTTGACTTCTTGGTTTGTGGCTTTTGTGGCTAGTTGTCACAATTCTGCCAACCTATTAATCTACAGACATGCTGATTAGTCTGTCACGCATCGCTTTTCTAAAAGGTACTCCATAAAACTCAGTTAAATTCAAATAAAAGTGTAAACGAAGAATTAGGTACTTATGGTAATGTGTAATATTTTTGTAGTATTGTACCTAATTCTTAGATTGTTTGCTAGTGTTAGTGTTTGTCACGAAACAAAAAAAAATAATGTTTGCTAACTTGACGCCATGGAACCAAAAGTATGCTAAAATAAGAACGCCGAAAAAAGTGGGGTGGACCAGCATAGTCAGTCACGATGACCGAACACATAAATCCTAGCATAGTGTTCTGTCTGTGGGGTGGACACACGAAAGTACATTTTTATGGTGGACAAAAGTAAACAATTATTTTTTCTGTACTGACAGCAAAGCAAAAGCCAGGTTGGTTGGTATCCATCCACATTGGTACCAATACCTACTTAGAGAAACCAGTCTGGTGCAAGTAGAAAAAACAAAAAAAATGTATGAAACAGGGTCATTCTTTAATGACGGATCTCTTTTTCTCCCTTCCGTAATCTATCCTTCTCGCTCTCTGATGTCAATCTGATGTAAACAAGTCAATTTTGAAAATTTTGAAATTTAAGACACTAGCATTAGCGAACTCGACACTGGCAGAATTGTGACAACTAGCCACAAAAGCCACAAACCAAGAAGTTGAAGTTGAAGTTGAACTCAATTTGGTTTGTTGTGTTTACTTTTTACTTTGTTTCGTGTTGGTTTTGTGGTTTATTTATGATAAATAATTGATCTGATAGTAGGTATATTGATTTTTCGCAGGGTCTGTTATAAATAATGAAGTACAAAAAGTGTGAAATATGTGGTTTAAGGTCGGAGCGAAAAGACGGTAAAAAACGGTTTTTTATGGCCCGATTTCCGCTGGACGAATGTCGGTGAGTAGAAAATGAGTTAAATTATCAGTCCAACATATCTTTTAGGGCCAAAATATCTTAGATTTATAGCAATTTAAGATATTTCCTGTTTGTTTATAAAAATAGTGTGGTGCGACCTCGACAATTATATCGATATTTTTATTTTATTTTTAGGTGTAAAAAGTGGGTGAAGGCGGCAGGTAATGAAGACCTGGCGTATATACCTATTGAAAAACTCATGTAAAAAGACATGTACTACATAAATTGAGGAGGTTATTTATAACTAACTTACACTATAATATTAATTTCGTCCGGACTACTATGTGTTTTGACTATTATTTTCAGAATTAAAATTTAATGTTTTTACCATAGTGTTTTATTGCACGCGCATTAAACTGAACCCTATGCCTTATACCTCCCTCAACATCAACCTATACTTCAATCGTCAAGTGAAATGGTAATGGAACTTCGAAGCTTTGGGCATCATTTTTACAAGCTTAGCATTAACTAAATCATTTATTCTTGTATTGTAAAAATGGTAACCAAAATTTGAGTTCCATTACTATTTCACTTGGCAATAAACACTCTGATAGTAGGATCGTACATTAGATAATTCATCGATATCGATAAATTTTAAATATAGAGGCGCACATCCCTATTTCATTGTTGACATGTTGTAGTACTGATTGACGTTTTGGTGCCGTCATGTGGGTCAAAAAAGGTAATCCTTTTTCACGTTGCTTTTATTTTTTTGTCTATGGAGTCCCGTCTCTTCTTTATTTGCATTCTCTTTGAGAGAAACATGACTGAGTTTTCAATTTTCCAAGTACCTACTTGCCTACCTATAGTAACACGTACCTACCTACCTAGTTATTACGCCGTAGCTAAGTACCTACCCTACGTAGATATTCCATATTGGTTGTCGTAGTCTTACTAGTCATCACACTCATCACCATATCACTGGCCGGATCACAGTGATCGTACCACTCTCTAGCACGCAAGTTTTTAGTGGAAAACAATATAAAGTTACTGGTTTATAAGATAATGAATACAGCAGATATGGAACTCCGTAAACTACCAGCAGACTACTTGAGCTCTATTGAAGAAATCTTGGAAACGAATGAAGATTGGAAAACGCTTATGAGCCTTATACCAAAGAATCTTGAAAATATTGACAGTGAGCACTACGATTTTAAGTACAATGGCGAGCACATCAGGTACCAGCAAACAACTTATTTTTCCTGAACTTTTTGAACAAAAAAAACTTGTTGGCAGTAACTAATAACTTACCTACCTACCTACCTTCATGTCAGGACTGCTAGCTAGATTATTTTGTAGGTATTGATAGGTCATTTTTGCGTCAGAACCATAATTAGGTAATTATAAATATAAATAATAAATAATGTTGCCTTGAAGAACATTGTTTTAGTTTAATTGATTTCTAATATTTTACAGATTGATTGAAAACTATTCGAAGGATGCAAAAGTTAGATGTGCGGAAGTGCTATTTAAAGAATGGGGAACATCTGGGCGTGTCAGACCCACACTGAGGACTCTTCAAAAACTTCTCAAAAAGGCTTTAATGTTCAGAGCTACTGATGCTATTGCTAATATGCTAGGAGGCAAGTATCTATGAAAGGTGTCCCATTTCGGAAGTTCCGCGGAACACTGCGCGTGCGTCATCGGCTTCGGTGACGCGAACTAAATAGTGTTGTGTAGTTTGTTAGTAGTGTGAAATTAAAGCAATATTGCAGAGCTTCACGGTCCACAGAATAACAATACAAAGTTTCAGAACAAATATATTGATCAACAAGTGGTCTTACAGTATACTAACTTTACTAGTCTCTAAATAAAATGTATTAATTGTTGCTTTTATAAATTTCAGAAGCATTACCAGAAAGGCCACTTGGAGGGCCTGAAGAACCTATCGACGTTAATGTTACAAATCTGCTCAATAGTGTCAGCATTACACAGCACTCAAACACAAACAATGAACGTTGTAATGCTACCACAAGACAAATGAAATCCCATAACTTAATTGTGTTCTCCACAAATAATATTAATAACCATGGAGAGCAATCTGCTGAACAGATCTCTGCAAGCGCTATGATGCAATTTCCAAAGACCACTGACTCCGACGCATCACCACAAAGACCAATCGAAGAGCCTGCTGCACTTACTGTGCAAAATCTACCTTGTAAAGACAATGCTACTCAGCACTCAAATACAGTGTTTCCAAACACAATTGACTCTCAATTTCTCCCAGCATCAGACATATTAAACCCAAAAACAAATGATATTCCAACCTATACCTCTCAAACATCACAAAATCAAAGTGATTCTGAGACTATACCATCTGATTCTGATGCAACACAGAGGACACAAACAGAATCTAACCAGCAAAGCAGGTTTTATGAGGAGCAAACTGATAATGATATTCTAGAAGATGATGACTTAATACGGTTTACTTTTAAAGATCTAGAAATTCTAACAAACAACTTTTCAGACACCAACCGTATAGGTTGTGGAGGATTTGGGAATGTGTTTGTGGGTTCCCATTACAGTTTAGGAATGTTGGCTGTGAAAAAAACACATGAAAAACTGCCATTGGAGATGATAACAAAGACGTTTAACACTGAAGTGAAATTCTTGTCCTTACTTCGACACGCAAACATTGTACCTATACTGGGTTTCTCTATAGATGGCCCAGTCCCGTGCATAGTCTGTGAATATATTGATGGCGGTTCTTTGAGGCACAAAATTGCTACTAAAGGAGATGAAAGATTCAGTAAAGACCAGCGGATTAAGATTATGATTGGAACAGCCGAAGGATTGAAATACATTCACAAAACTGCAAAACCCAGCCCAAGTGGTTTACTTTCTTCTACAAAGGCATATTTCATTCATGGTGATGTCAAAAGTTCTAATATCCTGCTGACCAGAGATTGTTTCCCAAAACTATGTGACTTTGGATTAGCCAAACAGTTTGACACAACTTATGTAACTGTCAACGTCCTGGGTACACAAGCATACATGGCACCTGAAAGTATTTCTGGAACTATTACTCAGAAAAGTGATGTATACAGCTATGGAATGGTCTTATTAGAACTACTCACTGGTTTAGAGCCTGTAGTACAAACTGATTGTTCCATGAACCTGAAGGATTACCTAAAAGACTCATGTGTGAATGGTGATATTACACCATTTTTAGACAAAGATGTTGGTGAGTGGAACGAAGCTCAACGTATTTATGGTATAGCAAAGCTTTGTTTGAACATAGAGAAATCTGAAAGACCATCCATGAATGATATTTGTAGTAAACTACATAATATTCAAACAGTCTAATAATCATTGAAATAATTTAGTTACTTTCAGTTAACTTGTTATCACCTATTATGTAACAATGATAATGCAAAACAGTTATATACATAGGCAGTTATACATACAGGGTGTTATGATATATATATATGTAGATATATATATATATATGTAGATATATATATATATATGTAAGCATACAATCCTTCCTACTTAATATATTATAATTATATAATATTATAAACGCGAAAATTTGTAAGTATGGATGGATGTTTGTTACTCTTTCACATAAAAACTACTGATCCGATTTGGATAAGACTTGGAATTGTATATTGTCCGTGACCTGGATTAACACATAGGCGACTTTTTATCCCGAAAAATTAACGGGATCCAACGGGACGCGAACAAAGTCGCGGGCGGCACCTAGTCTTTAATGAAAATTATGGTACAACTATGCATAGCATGGCCTTTATTATAGTTCATAGGTGTAAAATATTTACAAATGTTGATCTTGATTAAATATTTTATTCATATAATTTTAATATTTCACTTTTTATCTCTTCCAATTTCTCTATAAATTCAGGAGATTTCGTTTCAGATTTTTCAAGATTTTTATAAATAGTTTTTTGCTCATCTTCTGTACAGAGAGTTACTAAGGACACTATGAGGTCCTGAATGACAGTTGCTATGGATTCCTTCCTGGATACATAAAGTAGTTTAATAAGTGCTGATAGTATCTTATGATCTGTAGAGAGTTGCCAGACACACCAGCAATGAGTGATCCAAACTTGAAGACACTAGAACAAAAAATATTATTACATCAATTGTTTGCCTTCTCCATCCATGGACCTCTCGCGATCCTAATGTTTTTGTTATAAGCATATGGGGAAAGGGAACAATTATTTCAAATCTATTATTATTTTCCGCCTACATCTTCCCCCTGCAGGGCAAAAGCCTCCCTACCCCCCTTCCAAATTTCCCTATTCTGTCTATTGATGGCCACTATAGATCAATTCAAATTAATTAGGTAGTTAAGGACCTTTACCTCTAGCACATCCACAAGGAGTATATCAGCGACAGCATCATTGCAGCATATATGGATGTTTTCAAGTAAAACCACTTTCAGCAGTCTTTTATTCACACAATTGACTTTGTGCACAAGTATAGCCTCCTTGAGGAACTGCACACAAACTGTTTTCCGGTGTAAATTGGATTCCAGGTGTAGCTGTTCTAACATACTCCCAAATACTTCATCTGCTTTATATATCTGAAAAAAAATAGCTTTCAAATTTGAGCACCACTTAAAATTGCTCTGCCTCTGTTTGACAATACTCATTTGTAAGAGATGGCAATAATTTAAGCGTGAACTTAAATTGAGTGGCGTTTGAGTATTCGACCATTAGTTTGTAAAATGTTCACTATAGCATATAAAAAAGATACTCTAGGGTACCACTAAAAAAATTCAAATCACTGATCAAAATTATTTTTTGATTCAAGATTGTCCCATGCATGATTTTTTTTCCCCTGGCAATCTTGTCCTTGCACAGAATATCTTGTATAAAACCTGTTGGTAAACAATGCTTACCTTCACATCTAATGGAACAATTTTTACCAAATCAAGAAGACATTGAAGCACCAATGTTGTTATTTGCACATCCTTTACTTGCATATTGCTCTTTAGACTCTTAATTAATACTTCATAGTAATTCCCAGACTTGAAATGTTTCTCCGTCTAAAATTAAATAGGTACATGAGAATAAAGAAAATTGATGAAAATATGTTTGTTCTGCAATCAGCTTTTTGTCACATCCACAACCTTATATAAAAACACAGTACCTATCACAGTTTGCTAATAGCAAGATGTTGCATATCGGCAGTCAAAACTCGAATACCCCTGCTCCTCGGCGTCGGCCATATCCTACTTACTAATATTATAAACGCGAAAGTTTGTAAGGATTTATGTATGTTTGCTCCTCTTTCACACCGAAACTACTGATCCGATTTGGATGAAACTTGGAATATAATATATTGTCCATGACCTGGATTAACACATGGGCTACTTTTTATCCTGGAAAATCAACAGGACGCCAACTCTTCACAAACACCTGGAAGATTTTGCATAGCAAATTCCACTTCTTCCTGCATTGATGAAGTTGGGGCCACTACCTAGTTTAATATATTTTAAGTGAAACAACCAGCCAACTACTTGGTCGCAAGTAAACTGTCAATTGACTGTCAATTCTACAAACATATTTTTTTACTTATTACACTCAAGAGCTCTATTAGTAAATTGTAAAGGCTCTTACCAAACATTGCATAATAGAGTTACAACACATCAATCCTTTGAGTTTATTTTCATTTTGATAGTCATCAATAAGAAGTAGACTTATTGTAAATATCTTCACAGGATTAATTTTTACTTCATAGACCTGAAATATCAATAAAACACATTATTTTGGAATTTAAGAGTAGGTAGATATCTACCTAAATTGTTAAATCAAAATAAACGTAGGTATCTACAAGTTTCTCAAAGAACACAGACCACATTCTCCAAGTACAAAATTCTCTAAACTACCGGATGTAGGGAAACTGTGAAATAGGCTTAGTGTTCAAATTATAAATTCATACTTACTTTCAAATCCTTCAGAAGCGAACAATACACATCTATCAGGCCAGGATACCGTTTGAAATCTTCTGGTACTAGTTTTGTATTTAATTCCAGAATTATATTATCAAATACATTTTGAATGTTACAGAAGCTGCTTTGTAATACATTATCCAGTGTAACACCACTTTTTTCCAGAAATACTTGATTCAGCTTAAGAGCATAGTTTTTACATTTTGGTGTATTCCACACAGCAGGACTTGTTCGTTGCATGTACAGAATTATCAGGGATGGCAGAACATTTTGTGTTAGTCTATCAACATCCTGGAAATCCATGTTTGATAGCAAATGAAGGACAAGTGGAAAGTGGTTATCTAATTTGCTATGCCGGTCATAATATTCAGGATGAATATCGATGTCATCGACGTTTCTTGAGAGTTTGGGTAACAAGCAATAGTGGATATGTATAGTTATTTCATCTACATCGTCTACACCGTTATAAATGAATTCCATTGTTCTAAGGTCCATTATGTTCGATGAACTCGTTTCGCTATACTTGTAGATCACTTAAATTATTCGCATTTATTTTATACATTAGCTTCTACATCTACAGCACCGAACACCTTCTTCTTCTTCTCTTCATTAATGGCCTCTGCCCGTCATTTCGACAGACAATTTTGCCAATGTCTAGTGATATAATTGTAAAATTTATGTCAAGTCAAGTCAGTCGTCAAGTCGACTGTTGTTTGTTTTGAAGAGAAAATGGTGGATTTTCTCTTCAAAACGAATTTTCCCATTATTCTTCTCTTCAGTAATGCGACAGACAATTTTGCCAATGTCAAGTGTTAAAATTGTAATAAATAAGTCAAGTCATTTGTCAAGTCGGCTGTCTTTTTTTTTAATTTTAATTTAATTTTTAAATTTAGAAAAACCACTTTACACTCATTTATTCCAATGGCTCACACTTTATGTTACGACCTAAGTATTATTGGTTAAAATTCCACCAAAATTAAACAACAACACTCACAATAACACAAGAAAAACTATTAAAATAAAAGTGCTATGTGTCGTTTCAAAAAATGTCAAAACTCGTGTCCTAAATTTTCCCATTCAGAAAAACCACTTTACACTACACACTAGGGTGGATCGATTTTTCGATTTTTCGAATTTCGACTTGGGGTAGTGTGTGGTTGATGTTCCTATTTAATGCGATTATAACTGTATATTTACTTTAATTTAATTCGATTTACAAGTACTGCCCCAAAGGCCCTAAAGTTTTGAAAAATTTAAAAAATAGTGTCCAAGTAACATGGTTGAATTTTTTATTCTTATTTCTATATTGTTTTATTATTATGATTTATTTATATTAGCAGTATCTTTAGCTTAGATATTGGATCGTAAAACCTTGTTAAAACTAAAGCATTTTTTTTTTAATTGCTTTTGAAAAACCAAAAATGTACCAATTTTGAAAAAATCTTAACCTAGCTTCAGAAGTCAAATTAAATTAAAAATTATAATCTCGCCATTATTTTTCCGAGTTATACTATTACTGGATAGTTAGTTATTGGTTTGAAAGCCAAATTTTTAAAAGTATAGGTCTTGGGACGTCAGTTTGAGCTCAACTAGTTCCAGCAGAGATTTTGTAAGAAAAAACCAATAATTTTTATTTTTTGGCCACTATTTGAGGTAAAAACCTAGTAAAACATTGATTTATCACCATTATTACTTCAATACAGTTAATATAGCTCATATTTTATCAAAGACTAGGGTATTGATAGGATTTCCAGTTACAAAATATAATATTTTTACTGAAATGGTGAATATTTTTTGGTCGAAGCTGTTAGACCATCCTAACATCACTTTAAAAGTGATTATTTTAATTTTGGCTATGATTGTTACAGATTACAATGTCATGTAGTCTAGTGTTATTAATTTTTTAAGTCCATATTGCAGGAACTTCATGTGGGTTGGCTTCGATCTCAATATATTAGATTTAGGCTGAGTTCGTACTTTTCAGAAGCCATATTTTAACTTGTAGACTGTTTTTGTCAAAATTGTGTATTTTAAATACAAAATTACTAGTGCTAGTAAATATAACAATCTATTTAAATTATAATAACAGCATTCTATCTGCTTTCAACAACTCAAAATCCACAAATCATGGTTTTGCCATGTTTTCTACGGCGAGAGCCACTTTTGATTTGCGATGGAGCGTTTAACTTTGTTTTTTTAATGAAATGCACTGAAATCTATCTTAAGTTATAGAACAGGTATTGTTCTTACCTATCGTAACAGCTTTTGGAACATGAAGTTTTATATTTTTCACTGAAGCCGAGTTTACAATCATATTATCCAAAAAACTTAGAAAATCGATAGGTAAGGATTTCAAAGGGCGAAAAAAAATATTGCAGCCGTTTTTCTTTACTTAAATCATTTTAAATACAGACAATAGCTTATTATCTTTAACACAACATAAGAAATATAACCATTTAGTTAAAGTTTTGTACCTATAGGGCAAAATAAACGAGATCAATTTTATTTAAGAAAGTAATTTGATGGGTTTATTCGGTCATGCTTTTCTATTATATTTTCTAATTAAATGACTAAGAAAACTCCAATTTAATATTTCACTTATACTATTATAAATAATTAATGCCTTTGGTGTTACTTTATTAGTCACAATTTTCCATATCCACCAGTTACACCATTGCACTATTTGTGAAAAATGTATGAGAATTTCACTAAAATAAGGCAGTGGTTTGCAATATATTTGAGTGGATTAGAATGTATATTTTTAATCCAAACTGGTATTATTTATAAAGATGCTTTCAACAGTAATAGATTTAGTGAAAAAAATATCCTAATTGTATTATTTTTCAACTTTTTAGATGCAGCTGGAAATTATCAAATTTTGAGTTTTTTTGTAAACTTGATCCGTCTTGGGGCAGTACTTCCTGTTATTATTTTTAAAAGATATTTGGCATGGTTAACCTATGGGTATAGGAACATCTACTGCGCAGTACCCCGAAACGCTAACTAAAAAAAATTTTTTTTCCATACAAGAGCGATCCACCCTACTACATTAGGTTGACACTGGCAAAACCATTTAGTCCAATGGTTTTGCCAGTGTCAACTGAAATAAAATCAGTCAAGTCAAGTCATTCGTCAAGTCGGCAGAACTTTTTTGCCAAAGTCACAGAACGACAGATTGTCACTGTCAGTCAGCTGTTAATTCTAGGTTAGGTTTGTTCTCTCAAAAAAATTGTTCGATGAAGAAAGATCTGAAAGATTCTAATACGGAAAGGAGATAATTATATAATCTATTATATAAATAAGTTATTCCGTAGGTTCATAGCGGAGATTCAATTAAAGTTTAAACTTCAATATGCTAAAGTAAGTAGGTACCTAGGTTCAGCTGGTTGTGTGGTTTACTGAGGTAGGTTTACTTTACATAAGGAGTTCTTCCCAGGTTCGGAGTGAAATCCGCTGTACTCGGTTCAGCTGTTTACTACACAATTGATAAAGGAGTATGGAAAGACAGCGCCACAACGAGCGCTATTTATGAAGATCTTGAGAGTGGAGTCTCTCCTTACGTTGGTGAACTCAAGAAACAAATACCATACGATGTATGTACCAGTGTATCTCATCAGTTAATATTAACTATTTTATTTTTGTCACTGGTTTTTCACATACATATTTATTTACAGTTGCCTCCTCTGCCATCAAACGATAGACTATCCTATTTGATGAAATACTACTGGAATTGTGGAGTGAAGACCACATTCAACTTTCTTGTGAACCTTCCGACGCACACAAGCAATGCTGCAGTTAAAACTTATGAATTTATTTCCTCCTCTTTAGATACTGCAGAGCAAATTACTAACCAAAGCCAAGAAAAATGAAATAACGAAATTATACTACACTCTATTTGCTGCACATTATTTCAAAATAAGTTTTTTTGAACTTCATGATTTCCAAATTTTAATGGAATGATTAACAATAGGTATGTAGGTACCTACACTAAGTACCTACCTATACAGAATATTAGAACTAGAAATAAAAAAGTTAGTTAAAAAAACAGCCCACAAATGTGGCAGTTTGATTTATTCCTTTCTCACAATGTCACAACATTTTTTTACATTCTCCAATAATCTCCATTCGTGTTAACATTTCAAAGCTCTTAGATTAATTAACATGGGATAACAAAATATTGCATTGGAATTGCACAAAATCATTGCTGCAATTTCATGAAATAAGAAAATCTATAGTTTATAACACAACATTTATCTTGACAATATGCTCTAGTGTACCTTATTAAGCCTACCTGGATCAATGATACTCTAAATTCGATAAAATAATGTATGAATGGCTTTGTGCACTTTACAAATATTGTAATATACATTACAGTCGCTAAAGGAATTTTTTACTGTTATTTACCCCCTATCTTATAAAAAGTTAGAGTAGACATCATGTCCTGATTACATATGGTAATCAAAACATTATGTCTATTCTAACTTTTTATAAGATAGACCCATAATATTCAAATGAACTTTATTAATTCTGCTTCCTGCATTTTACCAAATTTGTCAATTCCCTAACGGGGTGGGAATATGTTAACAGTAAGCCTATATGTATTTACATTGTGTATATTATCTGCATACTAAAAAATAAAAAATGTTTCGTGAACATGTTATGAAAATGAATTGAAAATATTTTGCAAGGTTTTTTTTTCTAGACTGAAATACACACAACTAGTCAATTTTTATGCATAGTCAATCCCACAGAATAAGGCATTAAACTTTGTACATAATTCACCCAAATATTAACAATTCTTAAAAATTCATAAAATTTACAGTAAACCATTACATGCATCAAGATAATAATCAATATCTGGATTTTTATCACCCAAGAATTTATTATTCCGATATTTATGTCTAAAGGAGTGTGGAAAAGGAAGTTTATGATTGTGGCTGTAATTTTGTGTCGCTAGGCAACAGCAGCTTCTACTTCCATGGCCTCTTCAGTGCCTACTTTCTTTTTCTTCTTCTTGTTAGCTTTCGCAGAAGAATTCAGGATAGCCTGCACGAAAATTGCTCCATGTTAATAACAGTACATATACAATTAAAAAATTTAAAATGGTTATTAAAATGTAATGTTGTAATACTTTTAGGTCAAAATGTCAAAGTACACAATGACTTTAAAACATTACAGTCACTTTGTCCTGTGCTTGTTCAAGACACATGATTTGGCAATGTGGCTTGAAAGATAACAGGGAAATTAAAAAAAAATCTGCAAGACTTACATTGAGTTCAGGGTCTTTGATGGAGCGTTCACTCTTACACTGGCTCTTATCAAAGGGTATCCCTGTGATGCGGTGTGTACCACTAGGTAGCAGCAACACCGTGAACTTGAACTGGGCCACAAGTTCTCCTGGACGTTCATACAAAACCTATAAACAAGACAAAAGACATGAACAAAAAGTGAATATTTTACATTATCATAACTTGGTAAGATTGTCGAGTAACAAACCTGGAAGGGCTCAATAAGTTTGTGGTTGACACACTCAACGACACCTAGCCTTGCACTAGTCTCTTTGTCAAAGCTACGTAAGTTGAAGGGCATTGAACCATGCTTGTTGCGAACCTGCGGGCAAATTAATAGTTAGAAAACACAATAACAATGTTGGTTTTGATAACAAATGTGTGGTAGGACAAGTGTTGTAAAGTTCTATACCAATGTACTACAGAAATACATTGGTTCAAACAGATTACCATATTTTACCCAGAAGATTGTTTGGCAATGCAATAACAGTGTCAAAATTTAAATCTTCTGGGTCTAACAATTGAATTGATGAAATAATTGCATATAAATATTACCTCACTGTAGAACATTCTTGAAGCCTTCAGTTTCAGCTGATATACTTCTTCAGTTTTTTTGTATATTGTACACCTAGTGTCCATTTCTCGTCCCTAGAATGAAATACACATTTATTTTTTATAAAATTTTAGCTAGTTATTAAAATGAAATACTGATTAGTTTTTTTGTCAGTGATCAAAAACCAAGATGCTATATAAACATTTAGGTCAAGAGTCAAACTTTTAATTTTTCCTGATTACTGCCAGAATAGTAATATTTACATAAACTGGAAAGAATTCAGGACCTACATGTTAATGTATAAATAGATTCAAAAGCTATTGGCTTTACAGAACTTTATATACTTACCACACCCTCACCGGTGGAAATGAGAACATCCATTGCATAAACCTCATAGGTTTCAAATGTGGCTTTCTCATGCTCCTTACGCTGAGCTTCTGATGGGTTCTGGATTATACTTTTCTCTCCATCAATACGGAACTGCTTTAGTTGGTGTGACAGCATGCCTTCAACTGGTTTGCAACCAAACTCTGCACTAATCTTTTGGATTGCATCAGTTACTGTGTAGTTCTGAAATAAACTTATTTATTATTTTGTTGACTACCATACATTGGTTTATGAGCAAAATTTTAATAAGAGCTAGACCTAACTATAAAATTTTGAAGATGTAATTTTGGCACTAAATACTAGTAAGAATTACCTCAGTGTCAGGTTTCAGCAATCTCAAGGCGGCTTCACTAGCATAGTGGGCAGCCAGAAGGACATCAGCTGCTCTGCCGGTGACCTCTCCGCCACCAACGGCCACTGTGTGAGCCACAACTGCAATGAAGCCATCTATGTGTGCACCAAAGTCACTGCAAACCAAATATGAGAAATGCTAGCAAGCTAAAACTTATTGTAAATGTATCTAGATACTATCAGTAAAATGACAAAACATTTTGGGAGGCAACAAGTGCTGCATGGTACCTACAAAACTAACACAAGATAAGGTGATTGAACTCTCTGCTGCAAAGGGCACAGCTGGCATAACTTTTGAGGTTACTTTGCATAGTAACAAGCTTTATTCACATGCATTTTTCTTGATCACAAATAAAATGATAAGAAGTTCTATAGGTATAAAAAGTAATATTGTTCTTTTAGAAAAAAAATAATTATTGAGAATTTTCCACTCTACATAGTAGGTGATATACCTACTTACATTTTAGCTAGGTCTCCAGCCTTCAAGATGTAATCACTTTCACTGGGTATGGGTGAAAAGTGACAAATACAGTTGTTGACCGAGACGCACGTAGAGAAAGCTATGCCTTTTTTGGAATCCTTTTCTTTCTTGAAGACCTTCGACGTTTCCTCTAGCAGGAGCTTATCGCCAAACTCGCATAATTCCCTGGCAGATGCATCTGGGATGCATTTTGCGATTATTTGTTCTAGAACTCCTGTAAAATTTGTAGAAAATATACAAAATGGAACATCGAAATGAAGCCAAATTCAGCGGGAGTCTTCACATTGGCCACATGGCGATGCGATGACACGCGTCCATCATAATCACTAAGCCCACGTACCACGCCATTTATCTGAGCATCCAATTGCTTTAGAACCAATTTACAGTTGGGCATGAACTTACGGTTGACGATTTGTCCTGCTAGTTTGTACTTGGTCACTACCAAGTCCTCTGCAATGGTTTTTTCTACTTCTTTGTCGTCAGCCATTTCTGTAAATTGTGAATTTCAATCACAAATCGTAAGTGAATTTTGATTGGTGGTTTCCAAATGCCAGTCACGTGACAGCGTCAACTAATCAGAAATGAGCGCGAAAGTTTTTTTTTTTCTTTAAATAATTTTATTCTTTCCTTAATTCTTTACACTTCTTTCAAATCGATAGGGACGTAGACTGACGTAGTAGCCTAGTTATGTATACCTACCTAGATAACGAAGAAAATAAAACTGTTCGGTGCCGTGTGTGCCGCTGCTACGATGCGCAACTCTGTATTTTATTGTATTCTCTTTGGCAGCAGTAGCCTAGCTCTCGTAGTTCACCCAGCCGATTCAGCACCACCGACGCAGATTTTGTCTGTGGTGTGGTTGTACGTGCCCGCATGGCTCAGCGCACTGCACTCGTAAAAGTAACCTTATTTTTGATTGGTCTGCCTTTGTTCATTGATGGTTCCGGTGTCTCTTTGTTCGTATAGTATTATATAATCTGTGGCTGTACTTATAGTCTTCTTACAGTAGTCTGTCTGACTCAGTCTGTAGATAAATTTATTTCAAAAAAATACTCACTCACAGCCAAAGAGTATAATAAGTAATAGGGGAGTTCGGTGTGTGTGTTGTGTTCGGTCGGTGCTCACGGCTCACAGCTCACAGTCACAGCCATAGAGTCGGTGCATAGAGTAGAGTAGTATACAAAAAAAAGGAGGTCACAGCACAGAAAAAAACACTCTTTATTTTCATAAGTTTTGAAAAACATTTACGAACAAAACCTACCATGCAGAAATGGGAGACCAGGAAGAATTACATAGCAAGCTAGATGAGAGAATTAATTTTGGCGACGAGCTAATAACACAACTTGAAGAAGTTCAGGGTATTGATGGTGTTCCAAAATTGCAGAGGAAAATTCGCCAAGAAGTTGAATTCTTGAAAAGAGTAAGATCTTATATACCTACCTCTATTACTAAGCCTAATGCTAAGAAGCGGTTTCATTCATGGGCCATTCAATTTCAGTTGCAAAAGTCTGGAAAGGTAAAATGGGAACATCTGTCTTGTTCCAACCTTCGTCATTTCGAGGCCATGGTGGAGTGTAGCAGAAGACCAGGAGTGATCGCAGTATCCAAAGTTTATCACTTGGACAACACCACTAAACTTCTTGTAGATATTGTCAGTGAAGGAGGAAAATCATGGACAAAAGGTTAGTTAAAATAACTTTAAAACTAATTTCTATTAGTTAAGGATTCAAATTACATATTATTTTGTTTCAGTAATAGCTCGCAATCCAAAATCTCTGTCGGCCCTAAGCTCTGGGAAAGCTTCTTATGGGGCTCGCTCTATCTTGGACCAAGCTGTTGACTATGTTGAGTGTGCAAAGCTTTATCCTTGCATGTATCAAACTCCTAAGGTATCTACTACTGTTTAGAACATATTGATACTGGATGCTAGATTAATAAATAGTGATGTTGCAATAATATAAAATCCTTGGACATTTCACACAGTGCTGTCTAGACCCGAAATAAGCAGAGCTTGTACTATGGGAACTAGATAGCTGATTGATAGAATACTTTTTCTTGGATGCAGCTACTGTATAAATGTTAACTAGCATTCATTGCATTCAAATGATAATAGAGTTATTTTGTTTCTGAGTGCATTCAATTTAATTTTCAGATTATTTTTGAACTAATGAGTGGTATAGAAGAGAGTTTAGCAAATAAATTAAAAGCCAGGGGTGTAACAGTGAAAGGTGAAATACTCCCTGATTTCAACAATGACAACAGTTTTGATGAGTCTAGTGATGCCACTGAGTTTAGTGACGATGAATCTATAGAAGACAGGTTGGTTTGTAGATTATACTTATTACTCTTCTTGTTGGTGGTCAAATAACATCATAGAACGAGCTGGGATCATTGGACAAGACTCACAAGGAACCGAAAAGAATGGCGTAATAAAGAGGAGGCCTATACTCAGCAGTGGGTGCAAACTGGCTCATATGATGACTCTTCTTGTTTATTAAAGAATGGTAGTTTTTTTTAAATTTGTTATTTTCTTGAGATCTGCCTGTTGAGTATTTAGTTTTGGTTTTACCACAACTCCAGACATGCATGGTTTGTGCCCTGTGACATGACAATTATATGGTAAAATTTATTAACTTTATCTTATTTTAGTGAACTACCAGATACTGAAGTCTATAGTAGTAGTAATTCCATTGATGACTCAGAAATAAGTACTTTAAACTTAGATGTGACCGCAATGATGGCATATGTGAGCAATATGACTAATGGGCATTGTAATTATGTGTTCAAAGAGCATGTACTCACGCAACAGTGCAAATGGGAAGCAGAAAGACCTGTGAAGCCTATTTTAATGAGGTTATTTGAAGGTAATCCGTCATGAAATCTAAGAATCTAACACCTCTGGAGTACCACAATTGTTAAATAAATTTCGGCATTGTCATTCATAATTATATGATGGTTCCTTTGCATAGCCTAAAATAGCACAAGCATTCTCATCACCAAACCATTGGGCTATTATTTGTTGTTAATTCCTTTTGCTCACCAGGCCAGAAAAGTACATGGCAACACAATTTCAATCTAGCGGAATAATTCCAATAGTACCTATCTAATTTTAAAACATAATATCCTGTTAGTAGACTATTATTGTATTAGTCATGTTAACAAAATTCCATGCTTATAAGATTTTCATCCCTTTAGGAAAAACTTTAGTTTGCTGCCAGACTGCATGGGATGATTTTGAAAAAATTGTAAATACATTAGGAGGAACTCAAGAAATTGAAAGAACTGCTGAACTAAAACAAATGCTAAAAGTATATCCTGATAACTATGCAGGTGGGTAACTTATTTTTTGTCATATCTTCTTTAATTTGTAGTTCTATGTACCTAAGTCATTATTTTATTTTATGATTTCAGGAGAAGATGACAGTTTGAGGGCTAATCTAACAGTCAGAGGACATGTTCGACTTAGATCTAAAATAATTTTTAATTTTGGACATAGAATAAAAGCTTTAACAGTATCGGCTAATGATGGCTTCGTTAGAGCAGCTTTGCAGCAGGTGGGTTGGCTGTTTTTTTTTATAGATCTATTGAACAATATGATAATAGTAAAATTCTTCCATTGCAATAGATAAAGAGAAAAAAAAGTAAAATTGTTTCTTTTCGTCTTAAAAATACATAACTACCTAACACTTGTTTTCTGTTTCCAGGGCATAACTTATGCTTCATTCATACATGAATCCCGAGCTCTAACAGAAGGCAAAGAAGAAAAATCTAAGAAGATATTATTAAGATGATGATGACAGAAGTCTTAAAATAAACAAGTTGGGTATCATGCTGTATGTGTACCTACTAATCTGGTTCTTTGTTGCAAGGTCCATGGCTTTAAGGAAATAAAATATTTATATACCTATATTGAATACTGAGAGCTTTCCTACCTACTTAGAATAAGTGTTATTAATCTAAGCATATACGTAACTACGTATATGCTTAGATTAATAACACTTATTCTAAGCGTATATGTACTAGCTAGGTACTTAATTACCTAATCGAGGACTTTCCGCCTAAGTTCTGAAGGTCGGCAGTCTATTTTTTAGACCAATCCGAAGACTTCCTATCTAATGTTTTGGTCGAAGGTTTGGCTTAAAAACTAGCGTAGACCGTCTAAAACCCATAATTACCTCTGACTACCTCTAGTCTTAGGTTAAAATTACCGTGGGACTACATGGCATCCGGAATTACCAATCACAACAAGCTTGTTAGGTTGTGAATTGTGATTCAACGTCCGTTTATCTACATGTCTGTTTAAGGCAGAAGTTTAGAAATCAGAAAAAAAATTGATCGAACCCACGAACCACAGCACGGAAGGCCACACTACCCAAACTACTACCGACGCACTGAGCCATGACGCCTGTAATGATTTTAGTAGCTAGGTATCATTCTATCTAATGTCTTTGTTAGGTATCTTTGGTTTTTTTTTTCTTTGACACATATTTGTCAATTTATCTGTGCAATTATGCCACAGATGAAGATCAATAACCTGTAGCCGGCGCGTGGCGGGCCCTTCGAGCTAGAGGTGTTTAATATATCTTTCAACTAATAAAAAAAAATTCGTTAATAAATATGGTGGTGATCGAATATTTTTAAAACACATGTTATTTTCAAGACAACGTATGTAGGTAATATTTTTATTATTCACTTTACTGCATTGAAATTTGAGAGGTGTTTAATATTTCTTTCAACTAATAAAAAAAACAATTAAAAAAAAATAACACAATCATTCGTTAAAAAAATGGTGGTGATCGAATATTTTTAATAACACATGTTATTTTCAAGACAACGTATGTAGGTAATATTTTTATTATTCACTTTACTGCATTGAAATTTGAACCTACGCTTGCTAGATATAATGAGTAATTTTAAACTCATCGCGAAAATTATTCTTTCATTTTACTGCATTGAAATTTGAACCTACGCTTCCTAGATATAATGAGTAATTTTCATATTTTCATTAGAGTGACCAGCCTGAAGGTGGTGCTATGTGCTAGGAAGCGGCCGTTTATTTTAACTTCCGGGGTGTTTAATTTCATTTCCGGTTTCATCTGCATTTTTGACTGTGTACTCTATTATCTATAACATAACGCTCAATATAGAATGAACCACTACTTACGATAATTAAGTCGTTTAGTGTATATTTAACAACATTTATCTGCATTCAATTGTATGCTTTAAGTTAGTTAAAATAAAACACAATATAATTTTTATCCAAGGATCATGAATACAATTGTTATTTTTGGCAAATTGAATGAATGACAATGATTGAATGAATGAGACCTAAGAGACGAAAATTTATTTAGACTTGCGATTTGCATTTTTGCGCCATCGTTAGATTGAAGAAAGTGTTTGTTTCTAAGTCATAATATGTGAAAAATGCCGAGAATAAGTTCGGAAATATGGAACCATTTCGATCAATGTACCGGCTCGGCGGCGGCGTCGCAAAGTTGGCTACCTGCAAATACTGCAAGAAAAAGTTTTCATTTTATTGAGATATGAAAAGTAAACCTGTGTAGGATGCCCTTATATTTCCTATCTGTGGACCGTTCGTGTGAACGGTGAATGTTTTTGTCTATGAAAAATTGTCTGTGCTCGCTCTCTGCTAATATCAATCATTCACTCATGCGTATAAATAAATTTATCTAAGCGAGTTTATCGAATATTTATTCAAATAAAATTAATCATTTAAAATAACGATATTTTTTTTTATCGTTATAACAATAACTAATAAAAAAAAATAACCGATATTGACACCTCTAATTTGCACAGTTCTAGCGTTCGTTTCGTTCAGTTTCATTCGGTCTTTCGTTTACTTGTTGTTGGTATTTTTTTTTTATGATCTTTGGTCGGTCTGTGCAGTAGGCCCTACTGTAGAGGTGTCAATATCGGTTAATTTTTTTTATTAGTTAATGTTATAACGATAAAAAAATATATCGTTATTTTTAATGATTAATTTTATTTGAATAAATATTCGATAAACTCGCTTAGATAAATTTATTTATACGCATGAGTGAATGATTGATATTAGCGGAGAGCGAGCACAGACAATTTTTCATAGACAAAAACATTCACCGTTCACACGAACGGTCCACAGATAAGAAATATAAGGGCATCCTACACAGGTTTACTTTTCATATTTCAATAAAATTAAAACTTTTTCTTGCAGTATTTGCAGGTAGCCAACTTTGCGACGCCACCGCCGCCGCGTCTGTACATTAGAATAGAATAGAATAGAATAATTTTTATTGCCAAAAATTATTCTATTCTATTCTATTCTAATGTACCGGCGCATCGGCGCGCACATTGATCGAAATGGTTCCATATATCCGAACTTATTCTCGGCATTTTTCACATAATACGACTTCGAAACAAACACTTTCTTCCATCTAATTCGATGTTTCATCGATGAAGTATCGAAAATGAAAGCAAAAATGAACCGTCTAATACAGCTTTAACGATGGCGCAAAAATGCAAATCGCAAGTCTAAATAAATTTTCGTCTCTTAGGTCTCATTCATTCAATCATTGTCATTCATTCAATTTGCCAAAAATAACAATTGTATTCATGATCCTTGGATAAAAATTATATTGTGTTTTATTTTAACCAACTTAAAGCATACAATTGAATGCAGATCAATGTTGTTAAATATACACTAAACGACTTAATTATCGTAAGTAGTGGTTCATTATATATTGAGCTTTATCTCATAGATAATAGAGTGCACAGTCAAAAATGCAGATGAAGCTGGAAATGAAATTAAACGGCCGCTTCCCGGCACATAGCATTACCTTCAGACCGGTCACTCTAATGAAAATATGAAAATTACTCATTATATCTAGGAAGCGTAGGTTCAAATTTCAATGCATTAAAATGAAAGAATAATTTTCGTGGTGAGTTATAAAATTATTCATTATATCTAGCAAGCGTAGGTTCAAATTTCAATGCAGTAAAGAAAGTGAATAATAAAAATATTACCTACATACGTTCACCTTGTGTTGAAGTGAAATAACATGTGTTATTAAAAATATTCGAACACCGCCATTTTTTTTAACAAATGTTATTGTTATTTTTTTTTATTCGTTTTTTTCATTAGTTGAAAGAAATATTAAACACCTATACCCTACTGCACAGACCGACCAAAGATCATAAACTACTGAGTAGGGCTACTCTTGACCACCGCCGTTCTAAATTGGATCCGGATTTTGACAGATCTCGTGTCATTTTGTATTGAAAAATTACATTACTACTGTCAAATTCCGTGAATCCGGATTGGAACTGTGGTCGAGAGTAACCCACGTCTGTGGATTGGATTTGTGAATTTTGTTGGTTTGTTTCAGTTGGTTTTGTTTACTATCGTGCATTTTTCCCTTTTTCTTTTCGTTTTGATTCGAATCGAACGCGAAAACTTGGCGAAAACGTATCGTTGGAAGAATGAGCAATAGCAAGAGTATTCTTTTTTTATGATAAACAGCTATAACAAAGCATAATTAGTCGACTAAACTAATCAGAAAATATGTTAGAAGCTGGCGATGAAGTTAAAGACTCTCAAATTCTAGCAGAGCATGTAGAATTCTTGGATAGCTGCTTTGATAATTCTTTCGCCTTGCAATGTTCGCTCTTAGCCGTGAAGGAATTTGTTACCGAAGGAGGAGAATACGATACGAGAAGAGGGTCACAAAGCGTCACCGGCAAGAAATTACACAGAAGTACAGCTTTAGAAACAAGCACGTATAAATCCATACCATCTCAAACTATCAATAAAAACATTGCGAGTAAGAACTTAAAAAATTGGGGATTACCTGAAGAAATAGCGCAGAAGTATGAGCAAAGAGGCATAACCGAAATGTTTGACTGGCAAGTGACGTGCTTAGCTAACTCAAAGATTCTTCTTGATTGCTGTAATTTAGTTTATTCTGCACCGACTTCTGCTGGGAAAACTCTTGTAGCAGAGATATTGACTATCAAAACTATTCTTGAGCGACAAAAGAAAGTAATTATCATATTGCCATTTGTATCCATAGTGAGGGAGAAAACGTTTTACTTGCAAGACATTCTATCAAGTTCTGGAATCAGAGTAGAAGGATTCATGGGGTCTCAGTCACCTCCTGGTGGATTACAAGCTGTCCATGTTGCCATTTGTACAATAGAAAAAGCAAACAGCCTAATAAATAGGCTGCTTGATGATGGAAATATATCAGAGTTAGGAGCTGTTATTGTCGATGAATTACACTTGCTTGGTGATCCTCACAGAGGTTACATTTTAGAACTCTTACTTACAAAAATTAAATATGTGTCCTCCCGGTCAGACAATGTACAAATACAAATCGTTGGCATGTCTGCAACACTCCCTAATCTAGAAGTTCTGGCAAACTGGTTAAGTGCAGAGTTGTTTGTAACACAATTTAGACCTATACCTCTAGATGAGTTTTGCCTCGTGGGAAATACATTCTATAACAAAGATGGAATATGTGTAAACATGCCCAAAACTTCCAGTGAAAGTGATAATGTCTTAAATATTTGCTTAGAAACTGTTAAAGAAAGTTGTTCTGTTCTGATATTTTGCATGACTAAAAACAGATGTGAAAACTTAGCTCAATCAATATCTTCATCATTTTACAACTTGGGTTGTCAACAGTGTGAGTTTGGCTCCGTGCTGAGGAATCAGTTGAAAACTGATAACATTTCAGAAGTTTTGGAGCAACTTAAAGCCTGCCCTGTAGGACTAGATCAAGTGTTAAAACAAACAATATCTTTTGGGGTTGCATACCACCATGCAGGCCTAACATTTGATGAAAGGGACATTATCGAGGGTGGTTTTAAGTCTGGGGCTATACGAGTGCTAGTGGCGACATCTACACTCAGTTCAGGTGTGAACCTGCCAGCTAGAAAAGTAATAATCAGATCACCAGTTTTCATGCGAGAACCCATAAATATTTTGACTTACAAGCAAATGATAGGAAGGGCTGGACGAATGGGAAAAGACACAAAAGGTGAAAGCATTTTAATTTGCACAGAAAATGAGAAGAAAATAGGATTTGAGCTGATGACTGGAGCTTTGGAGCCTGTGAAGAGTTGTATTGAAACAGCAGACAAATACATGAGAGCTGTATTAGAAATGATTGCTAGCCAAGTGCTATGTACCAAGTCAGAGCTGGATTTATATTCAAAATGTACTTTACTATATGCTCAGCAGAACTTATCATCTTCACAAAATGAGCTTTTAGAGGATACTCTGGAAGAATTGAAGAATTTTGAGTTAGTGAGGATTCAAAACATTGAAGAAGAAATTCAGTATGTTGCAACACCTTTAGGGAAAGCTTGTCTTTCAGCATCAATGGCGCCGAATGATGGCTTATCACTATTTCTGGAACTTCAAAAAGCTCGCCAGTGCTTGGTCTTGGAAACCGATTTACATTTGATATACCTGGCCACTCCATACAGTGTGAGTAGCCAATGGGGAGATATTGACTGGCTTCATCTGTTGACATTGTGGGAGTCCTTGACAAAAGCTATGAAAAGGGTGGGGGAGTTAGTAGGTGTGAAAGAGAGCTTTATCATCCGTTGCTTGAGAGGTGCTAACAAACAAACCGGTGCTCAAAACGTTTTGAATGTTCATAAAAGGTAAGAACTTAACTTAACTTAACGCGCAACCGACCCGCACCCGTTTTATGTATAACTTGTGATTTTTTAAAGCACTAAGTTTTTCACCTCTATCTAACCATAGGTTCTACATAGGTAATCCAAAAGCAGTTTTATTCTGAGAACCGCGTTGTAAGGCTGCGCAAAATAGCATATTCTGTAATCATTTCATTTTCAGTGTTCACTAGGTATAGATAATTATATTTCCAGGTTTTACACAGCTCTTGCTCTGCAAGACTTGGTCAATGAAGTGCCTTTATCTGAAGTGGCAACAAAGTTCCAATGCGCGCGAGGTTTTCTGCAAAGTCTTCAACAAGCTGCTGCTACGTTTGCTGGTAAGCATTCCCATGTTGATTAATTATTTTGTAAATATTATATTATGTATTCGTAATTTTTTTTAAAAGTTGGTTTGTTCTTTATGACTACAATATGATGATAAGTACTTTACTGGTGTCTGGGTGTCGATCACTGATGAATTTGTAGGTATTTTACTAAAACTGAATTTGACAAGAGACATAATATGTTTATTCTGTTTAAACATCTCCATTACATAGAGCAAGTATTCAGCTATTCCTATTTCGAAACTCAACATTGTAAGTTTTAAAATTAATTCACTAACAAAACCAGCTGACCAAATCCTTAAGTTATCCATAATTGGGACATTCACGGTATACCTTGGCCCGAATACTGAAATGTCAATCAAAATTTAAACACCACATAGTAGGTAAGAGGTAATATTTGAGCATGAAATTAATCCAAGTACAAGTTTTACTACGCGGGCTATAGGTTCTTAATTATATACTAATATTTTTAGGAATGGTCACAGCCTTTTGTCGCCAACTTGGATGGAAAAACATGGAAATACTAATATCGCAATTCCAAGATCGACTACATTTCGGTATTCATTCAGAGTTGCTAGAATTAATGAAGTTATCATCTTTGAACGGAGTGCGGGCTCGAGCTCTATTTGATTCAGGGCTTGAAACAGTTACCAGCATTGCCTCAGCTGACGTTAATGCTGTGGAAAATATACTACACAAAGCTGTGCCGTTTCAAAGCGAAAAAGTAAGAGATGTAGACGACTCGCATGATATGAAAAAACGAAATAAAATCAAATCTATCTGGATCACAGGTTGTTGTGGAATGACTGCTAAAGAAGCTGCCCAAAATTTAATCACAGAAGCGAGGAAGCTTTTGGAGAATGAAATAGGCGTAAAAGATATAAAATGGAGCTCAAACGTAACAACTACACCCATTGAGGACACCAGTAACACTAATGGTGATTCTAAAACGAATAAAGATGTCACTAGAGTTGAATATGGCAAAAATAATACTATACACAAAACTCAACAAGAAATTGTTCAACCAGTTAAAGATGCAGCTATGTTTAAAAAAGATTATGGCGATAATCAGGTTAATAGTAAATATATTGTGAATAAGACTGGAAGTAATATGAATTCCGAATCGAGAGCAGCTGTCAAACTGTCTAGAATATCACTTGATTTATTAGATATCAGCGCTGAAGATGCATACAGCATTGCTGATTCCAATCTCATAGATCAGCAAAAGAAGATTCAAACTACAGCAATCAAGGAAGAAAGACATTCTCCACTTGGTGAAATATTTCTAGAGGCTGTACCTGTTGATACATCTATTATCAAAACCGAGATAGTGACGCAAAGGCATTCTACTCCTCATGGTATTGAAAACAGCACACCTGAAACTATTAACAATGCATTAATGCATACTGCGGTGAAAGATGAAATAATTTGGGATTCCCTGAATTTTACAGAGGCTGTACTAGAAAACATTACAAAACTCAAATCAGAAAAAGATTTTTCCCCAAACATAAGTTTTGGAGACACTGATAAAAGCGCCGCTTCGGAAAACATAAAGGTTATTGAAGAAAGTGATATAAAAGCAGAACTAACTAGTGTCGCATACATCAAAGATATAAGTTTGTTTTCAAACGATGGGGATAATTCAAGTATTTTTGAAGAGAGTTTACCGCTTGATTTGATCCCCAGCAAATTATTAGATAGTAAAAATACTTCAACCACAGCAGCTAACCCAGAAACGACAACAGATTTTGTGAGCATAAACTCCAACTCAATATTAAACGCTTTTAGATCATCTTTAAATGATTCGGATGATACAGATATCAAATTGGTATACGAAGATGAAGACCAAAACGATGATAAAAAACATTGCTTAGATCTAAATCTATCGAAGGATAACGAAGTGGGATGCTCTCAGGATAACATTAAAACAATTAAAGATTTCAAATCTCCGTATAATAAACGTCCATGCGAAGATAACACAGAACTAAAACATCGAGCAAAGAAGAAAAAGGTAGATACAGTTGCTCAAGATCATTCCTACATCGAACAGCCGCCGCTGCCAGCAAAGTCGACAATATGGTTGAACCAATATAGATTGGATTGTACGTTTATACAAAGTCATAACGTTTGCCAAATGTTGCGCGTCATACAATCGGCTCCAAGCGCTTCAATATCTCTAAAATTCAAACAAGTTCCTCAAACCAAAATAGGTAATGATATCCTCAACATTCAGAATAAAACAGACGACAGTTCTTTTCTTGGTATGGCAATATACATTGGTAACGGTGATTGCTTTTTTGTGAATCAAGAATTACTAGAAAACAAGAAAGATGTCATAAAGTCTATATTTGAAAGTAATAAACGAATAAATGTGCACTCGCTTAAACAAAACTACCTTCAGTTGAAGAAGGAACTGGATACTGAGTTACCCAAAACGTGTACTGATGTTAGCATAATCGAATGGTTGATGGACAGCGACTGCGAAAGCATTCGAAGTATTGAATGTTTGGTAAGTAATATCTTCATCAAATCGATAGACTTTATCCCCTCCCTAGCTCTCTTATTCTTAATGACCGAAAATATACCTACCTAGATATTTACATATTGCTTTAATTCTTTAATTTCGTAGATGCAAAAACGCTGTGAAATAAATTTGTCAACTGCTAATATAAAAGTAGACGGCAAAAAAAAAACGTTCAAATGTTTGGATTTGAACGCACAATTATGTATACAAGCGTGGTGCATATCGATGGTTGCTCAGAGGCAGAGAAATGTAAATTATTATAATGTAGGAAGAATCGGTAAGTGTAAATGCTTGTTGCAAGTATAACTACTGCAAGTCACCTGCAAATACTGCAAGAAAACTTGTCATTAGCCTTTGGTTTCTAGTGTTTTGAGTGCTGTAATTTTAAAAACCACTTATTTCAAACAGATACCGAGCACCAAATAGCTTTAGTATTGGCCAAAAATGAATATCATGGGATTACCGTAGACAGAGGGCTAGCGTCCCAAATGTTGATCGCCGTGAATCGTTCGAAAGACATATTGCAAAAGAGAGCTAACATGGCGGGCGGCCCGCTTAATCTTCGCTCTTCCAAATGTGTCGCGAAGGTAAGACAAGAGCAAAGTGGCTGCTTTAAAAAAAAATTGGTCTATGGATACTATCTGATGATTATCTTATCATCATTATAAAGAATAAAAAATTGTTTTGAGTTCTTATGAAAACTGTAGTTCATTCTATTTCAGAGTAAAGTAACGGTTTAGTAATTTCAGGCCCTGGGAATTTATTGTAGTGGAAAGATTAGTACTAAGAAAAGAGTACTATCGAACCACAACACCCCGCTATCCAATATTATTATATACTGGAGGAAACTAGACTGTATTCTCACGAACATTCTGTATCCGCTTACCAACAAGGCACATATTCACAAATACAAGTAAGTAGCTGATATTACCACAGAAAATTGGTACCTACAGTCATACAAGTTAGTATTAGGTAGTGTGCGTTACTCCAGCAAAAAAGTGTTGAATCTGAAAATTCTAAAAATGCAGATAATTAGAGCCCACTGCCCTGTAAATGTGCCCCAAGTTTTAAATTAGTGCCTCTAGCCGTTCTGGAGTTATTCAAGAAATTCACTTTTTGCTGGGGTAACGTTTTTTGCTGGGTCGATTTTCGTTCCTGGTTGAGCTAGCCGAATGAATGTTAGCTTAAAAGGGGGCTAGAATTTGTGCCTATTAGTGCCCCAACTCCTGAATTTGTGCCCCCTAGGGCTTCGGAGTTATTCCAGTTTTTGCTGGAGTAACGTTTTGCTATCTCCGAAACTACTGGTCGCACAATCATGAAACTTGGTCAGTATAAAGGTATTTCTATTTAGAAATTTGTGCCAGCTCTTGTTTTCCAAAAAAAGGCTTCATTCGCGACTTATAAGGCTTTTATTAAAAATCTAAAACCCGCTCCTAGCTCGCTAACCATTACACTGAGGAACCTATTGAAAGTGTCATTCTGTACCTCTTATTACGCTGCAACTGCTGACGAAGTTTCTTATATCTATTTTTAGTGGTTTACGAGAAATAAAGATTTTAAAATTGACCAGAAATGTCATTACTTTGACCCCGAAATACACCCATTTCCTCTAAAGCTGTGGTACTGATTCTTTGCTAGGAATTAGAGCCCATATTCAAATATATGCACACGAAATTTCAGCTTATGCAATGCTATAATTATAAAGATATCGATAAATAACCTACAAGAATCACTTTCTAACCCATATTGGTGGTTAACCGGCTAAATTCAAATGACTGTTAAAAAGCGAACGTCCGATACATGGCGCCTACATTCTTAAATTTATACTATAACATTATTGGTTACTGTATAGTCTTGTGCAAAAGTGTATGCTCAGATTGTTTTTTTTTTGTTTTTGAAACTTTGAATTGGTTTTATTTTAGATCTTACTTTTTACTCTGTTTTTTTTTTTAATTTTGTTCTGGCACTGGAGGCTTGTCCTTTTGCCAATTTTTACTCTGTAAAATTCTTGGGTTGCCCACATACACAGCAAGTATTTTGTAACCAGAAGTCCGTGGCTTTAGAACGCCTAAAATCGTTCTTTCAGGAAAATCTAGAAACAGACTTTTAGAGGTTAATGATGGTGATAGCCGGATACGTTAATCTAACGAACGAAACGCGATAACGGCTCTTAAGATTCCTGAGAAAATGTAAGTACCTACTTGCAAACATAACTATCTTATGATGTTTCTATAAATGATAAGTATATCTATAAAATATATTTGTCATAGGTAGGTTGTTTGTAATAATAGATCTAGGTAATAGTTTATTAAGTAATAGTTTTTTATCTAGGTAGGTAGGTACCTACATAATGTTTATCTTGATGACAATGGTCACAGCTCAGTCGGTTTTAGCTCTGCCTTTCGTGCTGTGAGTCGTGGGTTCGATCCCCACAGAAAACAAACATTTGTGTGCATTACCTACATAATTATACCATAAATAAGTAGGTTTTGATACAACTTTTAGGAGGTCGAGATGCCAGTTTATGCGAGTTTGGTATCTCAAATTCCGAGATTCTTCCCTAATTTTGACTGGACTATTTAGTTTAGACCTATATAGCCATGGTCATGGTTGGGTATTATTTATCGGGAACATCGCGAGATCTCAGTTCGGGGCGAACTACTAGTGAACATTCTTCGTATCTGGCAACCCAACAAAACCACTGAATTAATTTTGTTTGTATCTGTACCAACTATTACTAAAATATAACACCGTCAACTGCAAGAGGTAGACGCCATGTATCGGACGTTCGCTTTTTAACAGTCATTTGAATTTAGCCGGTTAACCACCAATATGGGTTAGAAAGTGATTCTTGTAGGTTATTTATCGATATCTTTATAATTATAGCATTGCATAAGCTGAAATTTCGTGTGCATATATTTGAATATGGGCTCTAATTCCTAGCAAAGAATCAGTACCACAGCTTTAGAGGAAATGGGTGTATTTCGGGGTCAAAGTAATGACATTTCTGGTCAATTTTAAAATCTTTATTTCTCGTAAACCACTAAAAATAGATATAAGAAACTTCGTCAGCAGTTGCAGCGTAATAAGAGGTACAGAATGACACTTTCAATAGGTTCCTCAGTGTAATGGTTAGCGAGCTAGGAGCGGGTTTTAGATTTTTAATAAAAGCCTTATAAGTCGCGAATGAAGCCTTTTTTTGGAAAACAAGAGCTGGCACAAATTTCTAAATAGAAATACCTTTATACTGACCAAGTTTCATGATTGTGCGACCAGTAGTTTCGGAGATAGCAAAACGTTACTCCAGCAAAAACTGGAATAACTCCGAAGCCCTAGGGGGCACAAATTCAGGAGTTGGGGCACTAATAGGCACAAATTCTAGCCCCCTTTTAAGCTAACATTCATTCGGCTAGCTCAACCAGGAACGAAAATCGACCCAGCAAAAAACGTTACCCCAGCAAAAAGTGAATTTCTTGAATAACTCCAGAACGGCTAGAGGCACTAATTTAAAACTTGGGGCACATTTACAGGGCAGTGGGCTCTAATTATCTGCATTTTTAGAATTTTCAGATTCAACACTTTTTTGCTGGAGTAACGCACACTATTAGGTAGGTACCTATTTATTTGATCGTGATAATTTTATTGAATTTCGAATAATATGGTAGAATATTCTTAAATATATAAAACTCTTTTGAAGCTGACTGACAATCAACGCACAGAATAAACTACAAGTCCTAGAGGTATGAAACTTGGAGGTGATACAGAGTAATACCCAGACATAACAAACATCTATGTTTGCAACACACAAATGTTTGTTCTCGGTGGGGATCGAACCCACGACACAGCACAAGGCAGAGCTACTATCGACTGAGCCCTGACGCCTGTCAATTACTATGAAACATGTTCTCAGCTGTTATCCTTGATTTATTCTCCTGTTCATACAATGTATTATTCCATAGAATATACCCAACATACACGATGTACACGTGCACAGGTCGCGTGAGCATGCACGAGCCAAACTTACAAAACGTACCCAGAACGTTCACTATACCTGCTGAATACTTTGACCCAAATGAAGAAAACTCTCAGTTCATTGAGTTTAACTGCAGGAATATATTCAAAGCCAGTGAAGGGTACGTCATGGTTTCAGCAGATTATTGTCAGTTGGAAATGAGAGTGCTTACGCATTTCAGTAAAGATCCTGTTTTGTTGAGAATAATGAAGAGTGATGTGGACGTGTTCAAGTCCATTGCTGCTTCTTGGAGCAACGTGCCAGAGGAAATGGTAAGATATTGTTATTCTTGTGGCTTTTCTTGTTTACTTTTCATTTTTAAATGTACAGTCAGATGAGCATTATAAGCCGCCAGTTTTAAATTTTTATAAGACTCTTAACTTTGTCTAAAAGGTAACTTTGTTGACTTTGATCGTTATTTGCTTAGGAGTGTACCTTACCATCCTTGTAGAAAACTATTATGTATCCCTTAACTACTAAAAAACTACTAAACAATTCAAAACCACTTGCGGAAGTTCATCTATTTATATGCGCCAAAGTTACACAACTATCCCTTCTTAAGATCGCTTGATGTGATTTTAATGTTTCATAATTTGGGGTCGCCTATTGTCGTAATGTTCTATCAAACATTGTCATTTATGTCTCGCTTTTTGCAACATCGAAAGGCCTTCGTAACATTTAAATGAGAATATATTGACTCTTGACGCTTTAAGGGTCAATTTTGTTTAATAATTTGCTATCTGGCGCCCAAAAGGCTTATAAGTTCGCGAGTTTGCACTTTTAATGTAAAACTAAAAATATCATGATGATATTTAACTTAGTTCGCTCTACATATTTAATTAAAGTAGCCTTAAATGGGTACCAAAACTTGGCATACCATTGGCTGTTCTAAATAAATGACCTATTTGTAGGTAGACGATGACCTTAGACAAAAAGCCAAGCAACTATGTTACGGAATACTGTACGGGATGGGAAACAAAACCTTGGGGCTACATCTTGACGTCACCGAAATAGAGGCGGCATTTTTTATGGATTCCTTCTATACAACATTTCCACACGTAAAAAAATATACGATGAGTGTTATTGAAAAATGCAGAAAAAACAATTTTGTGACAATGATGCACCGAAGAAGACCTTTA
Organism: Eulithis prunata; assembly: GCA_918843925.1. Classification (NCBI taxonomy): domain Eukaryota; kingdom Metazoa; phylum Arthropoda; class Insecta; order Lepidoptera; family Geometridae; genus Eulithis; species Eulithis prunata. The sequence continues at coordinate 2,547,249 of OU974017.1, forward strand.
CCTGATATAAGACACATGAACGCTGCTGTAAGGGGTAAGTTGCTCAGATCCCAGTATCATACTTCATACTTTATATTATAAATGTGAATGTAAGTCTGTTTGTTACGCTTTCACGCTAAAACTTACTTAACCGATCATCATGAAACTTTGTACACATATTCTTGGAGGTATTAGAAGTAACATAGGATACTTTTTATCCCGGAAAATTTACGGGATCCAACGGGACGCGAACGAAATCGCGTACGGAAGCTAGTAATAATTATAAAATGTCAAAGTTTAGATGTTTGTGTTTAAATCACGCTGAAACTACTGGTCCGATTTGGATGAAACTTGGAATATACATAGGTGGTTCGTACCCTGGATACATAGGCTACTTTTTATCCCAAAAAATCAACAGGATCAAACGAGACGCTGACGAAGTCGCGGACGAAACCTAGTTTTCAATAAATTAGATTATTAAAATGAGTAAGGCTGGTAACCCGAGGACTTCCCCTTTATTCGTTTATTGTTTAGTAAAATTCTGTTAGAAAAGAATTTCGAAGATTTGCCTTTTCTCGGCCGTAAATTACGTATTATTAAAGTCATTTATTAGAAATAAGGTTACGGAGTGAAACCCCTGGAACAGAAGGCGCCAATGAGCAATCGATAAACGCATTTGCTTAGGTACCTAGGCGAAAACACTTTTCTTTTCTTTTCAGTTAGTTGGTTTTTCAATTTGACCAATACAAATTATTTATTTATTTAAAAATTTCACACAAACAAGTAGTGCTAGGAGGACTTAATGCTAAGAGCTTTGTCTACCAGTCTTTCTGGGCGTGCAAAAAGGTCGTGGCGTGTTTTTATAGGTACCAAACAAGTTGTGTATATACAGGGTGTTACCAGACCACTTCCGAAAACTTGGAGGTTCCAATCAGACCATGATACTGAAAACATTAAGCGAAAAAAATCGCGAAAAATAAAATTGACTTGACTATCTCTTTTTAATTTTTTTTCTAGTTACATACACACAGTACAACATAATAAGACATATCTACCTAATTATCTCATTTAAAAAAGCAAAAAAACAAATAAAATAAATAAAGCAGCAATGTACACGCAGCACGCAGATTACGTCTACTACAGCATGAACAGCTGAGAGTTCATCGCGGGTCATTCAAATACGCGACGTGCGAGCGACCTACGTTAGTACCTACCTACGTTAGTAGGCACTTACGAAACAGAATAAATAATAGTACTACGCCTCGACCTTGCCTACGTGAATGCGTACATTGCGGGCTGGCGAAATAAATACAAATCTTTAAACATTGTTTTCTCCGGCTATAATTATTTTTCAGGATAACTGATTTTTTTTTTGGTTGGGTTTTGGTGTGCTGTAGCTCCCCCTTTCGTTTTCGGAAGTGGTCTGGTAACACCCTGTATACGAGAAATTATAAAACTACTAATATTATATATTTATATATACATACCTACATACTGAAGAATTTAAAATACTAATAATAATAATTGAACATCAATTAAAATCGTTCTACTTTCGAACAAAAATGCTATACTTAGGTATCTACCAGCAACCCTTAATATGTTTATGGTGTCTGACTTGTCAAAGGAAACAATATTTAAAGAATAAAAATGTCGATACTTTTAGATTATTCAACAAACCAATACTCGCAGGTGCAGCAGAAAGGCAAGCCGTCAACACAACCATCCAAGGTACTGCAGCGGACATAGCAAAAGCAGCTATGTGCGCTATAGACGACAGAACAAAATCCCTTGAATACGAAGCCAGACTTCTTCTCCAAATGCACGATGAACTTATATACGAAGTTCCTGTGGAACACAAACAACATTTCTGTACAATTTTAAAAGAAGCCATGGAGAGAACTGTTAAGTTAAAAGTACCTTTACCCGTTAAAGTCAAATGTGGCTATAGATGGGGTACTCTGGAAGAAATATAACTTTAGTTTTAATCCGTGAACCGTGAGGTTGTGATCTCTTTAAATTATGTCGCGATAATCCTATTGGTAGTATCGACTCGTCTATACGTTACAATATGTACAACGTAGATTATTTTGTATTAAAAGTTATAAAGTACACAATAAAACACGGTTTTTGTATAAACTTTAATCAACCAGCTTATTCTATTATCAGGGGAAAAAAATAGGCAGTAGGTAATAGGAAATCATATAATGAGTATGCAAAAAGCAATAAATTAAACGTGTCGCAATGTAAAATGTTGCCAAAAGTATGATAAATATGAAATCTCTATAGGGGCACTGACTGTATGCACTCCACACATTCCTAACAAAGCTATCTCTATGAAGATAACAAAACGAATTCCATCTAATCATGATAATCTCCACCAGACTAATTATATTCCACTTAGAGAATCGTGTTAGTGAATGTCAGCGCCATCTCAGCGTGTTTTCCCAAGGTTTTCCCGGGTTTTTAGTTTTCCATAACCGCGCGATAGAGGTCGGGGTGCACGCAGCCCCAGCCACCTCCGCCGCTCCAGCCTTCAATCGATACATGCGCGCGGAGGGTGGCAGACCTCCGTAGCGTCAGAACAGACGCGCTCACGAACCTAACATTACCTAATGCTCGAGTAAATGAAATGTGGCTGATAACGCACGCAAAACCCGGTCGTGTCTCGCGAATCACGCTACCTCAATGATGTTATGAGTGATTCGACAAAATGCATCTTCACTTCGAGAGGAACGTCAACTCAAAATGTGACTGCACCATATTGTCCCTGTCGTGGATGGGCAAGGTTCCCGACGAGCTGCCTGAGGTGAGTTGATTGCATATTATTTAGCCTTGTTACATTCTAGATTCTGTATTTTATAGCTTACGTTTCCATACTTTCTTCGTTTGTAAAGCCGAAACAATAGTACCTACCTACTGTTCCTAATAATTTGCAAAGTTACGCGTCAGGTGTGTGCTGTGGTTAATTTTACCATTGAACAGCACGTTTTAGGTAACTGCGGTTTGTGTTTGATACCAGTACATAATACCCAGTTGTTATATACCTAGGTTTTCTTTGAAATCATAGTCAATTTAAATGATCGTAAATTTTTATTACCAAGCGTCTGTTTTGTTCATGCACACTGAGTTCAGTGCGATTATTTGACACTGAAAATCAGGTAATCAAATAAACCGAAGAAGCCACATTATAGATAAGTACAATTTTACAGGTTCTGTAAAAATTTAACCCGCAATGAAAGGAAATGTTATAGTGATCCGTGTGTCTTCTTTCGTACTGAGACATGATGGCATGATGGATTTACCATTGGTTTACATTCTGTACAACGGTTTTCAACAACCAAGGTAAAATTCTTGGAAACTTTAGGTTTCAGGTACTTTGTGTGATCAATGCTGATGAACTTTTTCTATCAAATTTTACTGATATAAGTTGTTTGTCTGTCCTATGTTATTTTTACCTACCTAAGCACATTTCATCATTATCCTCTTGGTGCAATGGGACAGTCCTCAAGGCAATGTGTTTTTTTCTGTGTCATATTCTAACAAATTTTATAATTTTCATAGTGCGGTATTTGAAACCTAAGCCTCATTCGGTCAATGGTAGACTAGGTACTCTTTAGCAATACCAGCTAACTTATTAAGGATTACTCTAGAGACATATTGCGCTGTTGAGCTAAGTTGTTTCAGGGTCATTTTATTCACCTGCAATTTTATATTGCAGTGTACATTAATTTCGTAATTGATAACCACTTGCTCCACATTCCACCATACTTGTTGCACCATCTAGTTCTGTTCTGAACGTGTCTTATTTATGCTGGTATATCTCACTTGGTCGCAATTAACATCATTGCTGCTAAAAAAGTCCTTCCTATCTTAAACAAAACATTGGTCAAACATTGGTTGCAAAGGGAATAGGATTGTGGACTCTTACGAGTTCTTACGAGTGTAATTTTTATAGTGTCTTGTAAATTTAATTAGTAATGTTAACCCATTTAATAACAATTTTAACATTTACGAGTGAGTAGGTAGTTAAAATTAAACATACTATAGAAACAGTCTTTATATGGAAAAGCTTGTTACTACGGGTATGATAGAGTTTGCTAGAAATAACGAACTCAAAGACAGTCAAACAAAATAAGAGTAAATTATACGTCTGTCGCCTTGAAACAAAAGACACAAAGGACGGGAAATATCGTGTTCCTGTAATTTCTCCGACGTTCATGCTCTCAAAACCACGACAGAGCAATTAGTCGCAGCTCGAAACAGTTGTTATCTTTGCAAAAAAAGTAGACGGGACTAATTACATTATTTTTTAATGTTAATAATGTATAATGTAAATAATAATGGAGGCAGTACTATACCTACATTATGTACAAAAGGCTTGAAGAGATCTATCTCTCCTTCAAGTCGTTCATTATTATTAAATTTGTTGATCGTTAGTTGTGTATGAACAACGCGCTACATGGCACGATTCCAATTCACGACTAGAATTACCGCTACTAACTTTACGAAGTTAAAATCGAAAACTGGCTATAAACTGATAATCATTATCATGACGTCATCATCTCCACTATTGTTACTATATCCCAAGATTCCCAAGACATCATTGATACCAAACCAAGTGTCTTTGTTGTTCTATATCTATACGATATTTCACCTTCCACATGCTGGCTGCCACTTACAATCACCACAATATGTCATCATAACGATATGAGATGTCGAGTCGTCATATCCATACATCCATAGATTTCATTCTATGAAGTAAAGACACATTGAAGGCAGAGGCCTAAAACTCCCAAGCGTATGTAAGCCCTATTTGCAATGAAACACAGATTGTGTTACTTTTCCTTCAGCTACAATTGTGAAGGCTTGATTTGAGACCTCGTAGCTAGTCCCATTCAATTAACCTTTCCTCGTCTTCACAGCTTTTGACCTATTTAATTTCATTTCTATTCAACGCTTAACTTGAGAAACCAATTTCGTTGCTGCTGAAATTGCATTGTTCTGTGGTAAAACTCTTGCTGAATCCGTAATGCTATCTCGGTAGTTTGCCGGCCATTGGCTGCAATTGCGTTCTTTGTTCCGTCAAGCGTCGTGGTTCTTCTCATCCTGTTAATTATAAGTTTCCTGCTGTTTATTGTTACTGAGTTGTATATGACTTTCTGCAGAAATATAGGTTTTTAAGTCCTTGATTGAAAGCAACCTTCCGATCTAAAGAGCAAGGGAAATACATTCGGTAGTTCTAGCTAGCTGGTCCTTTTGCTGCTCGGTACATTATCTGAAATGAAATGTTCTTTCAATTGAGCAGCCTCATTAGTTACAGCCAGTTTGAAGGCTATGAACATTGAGCACGTTCTGTGCTTGTGACTTTTAATGAAGAACTGGATCATTTAAAGTTTTCGGTTCATTATGTCATTATAACAGACGTTCATATGAAAGTTTACAGTGACTGTGATGACTTCAATGACACCGATTTTTTTTTGCAAAGTGAAAAAGGAAAAGGACTTTCATCTGCCCGAGTTAATCAAAACCGAAAGCGTGAAATGAAAATCGAACGGTGGAATAATTGAGAAATGAATGAACCGTAAAGATAAATGACGGTCATTTCCTAATAATTCTACGTGGAATCGTAAAGATTCCCCTTTTCCGTCGCACTTCCGACCTGTTGATTGAACTTCGATATGGTGGCGAATGTGCTATAAGAAATCCGACAAACGATGGCTCCCAAGTTAATGGAAGAGGGATGGAGTAATATGTGGCTAATTGCCAATTTCGCCTTCGATCTCCGGTGTTGGGACAGGACATGCACCATTACGTGTTTGTTAATTGGCCTTCGTATGACTATGACCTTTATCAACATACCGTAGAGAGACGGACTGTAATCAATTTGGATTGAAGTTAATCTGGTTCCTCTGCGCAAAGTCCTCGTATATAGAGTTTGCTGTACTGTACTGTGTAAACAAGATCATGATTGGATAGCTGCGAGTGTTTCGTGCGCTCTCACAGCCATTCTGAATACTAAGAAGCTCTTCGAATCTAGTGCGATAACAGGGACTAAGTAGGATCAGTTTCAACTCCACGTTGAGCTTCTAGCAAATGAAATAAGTAGTCTCAAATTCTCAATGGAATTGTTTTAAGGGAATTGCACCCACATTATCTGAGTTTACAGTTGACTTGGTCTACATAGGGTTTTCCTTTCAGTCCTTTAATTACTCACACCATTAGTTAGGTCAAGGATGCTTGTGCGGACTGCTCTACATTTCTAATTAAATGAAATTGATATGTACGTATTACTTTGCTTTGTTTATTTTATTATTTGTCGTGGTCTAAAAATTTTATTTTGGTGTCATTTTGATGTCCTCATAATTTTATATTGTAGCATTATTTGATAACTCTACATAGCTCTATCTATAACATACCTCATTACTTTTTATAGCCCACCTCTCTAAGATCCTCAGGGATTAAATAGGGCAGAAGTTTTTTTCCAATAAAACGTCTCTTCGCTATTTTAAGTTCTAGTTACGTGCGCCTACAAAGTTCCCAGATACGAAGGGTTGATGGATGCATTTATAGTGGTTTTCTTATTAATAAAAAATTTTTGGATACAGATTACAGACTATCAATACCTAATTATGTTCTAAAAATCCAGATAAATAAATGTGATTGTGATGAAAATAACACAAAAACTTTCAAGGTCTCAATATCAATAATCTCTAGATCTAGGAGGTCAGAAGTAGTAGAAATTACTGGGTAGGTACCGGCTAAGGTTATCACTAAGGTTATTAATCAAGCTCTTCCGTAGTACTATCAAATGTTTGGCTCATCAATAATTCAAACTATTTCATTTCATTTTTATTGATGTTTGCTCTTTGAGACCAATACTTTCCATCCATCGATCTAAAACGCTCTTTATCTATTAGGAGGAGGGTTGGAAATTGAATCGCAACAACTACTACCAAGAGGGATGGCTGGCGACGGGCAACATTCGAGGTGTGGTCGGAGTGACGTTTACATCGTCCCACGCGCGGCGTCCACACGAGTTGCCGCTTCGCACAAATTACAATTTACGTGGGCATAGATCTGATGTGAGTACCTTCCTCTGTTTAGTATAATGCCTATTAAAAAAATGCCCTTTGGAAATTCGTGCAGTCATTTCAAAGATCACTATTTTGAAGGAATCTTTGATATCGTAGCAGCTTCCAAACGTGTTCAGTGTCAACGGTATAAAATTTGAATTTAATACTCTAGGGATTGTGGTTATAACTTCAAATTTCAGTTCTTTTATCAACTTTTACTTCCTTCCGACGATAGCAAACGAACCTTTATTGAAACCCTTACGCGCCCAAGGAAGCAATGAGTTTTTCAGGTTCGAGTTTTTATTGTTAAGACATGTTTGTTTTATGGTACAACTCAATCAAGTGCTGTTGACTATTAATATGCTTTATTTGCAAGTTGTACTCTTTAAAGTTAATAGAATAATAGAGCTCAAGAAAATACTCTTAAAATTCTTACTTGGTTTCTAAAGCGCTGAACAATGCAAGTATTTAATAGAAACAATTCTAGCGCTGCACGATTGCGATAATGCTAGCTGAATGTTGAAATAGAGATTTACTCCGAGCTCAACAATGTGGAGATAATTCCTAGCAGCTTTGTTTGCGACCTCGCTGGCACTCTAATACCTACATTATGCCTTTGATATGGAAACACAGAGCTTATTAAAGCGTACCCACTCCTGAAAACGTACAAACGTTTAACTTACCCTTCTAGTAGTTAAGTACGGTCTTCATTTTGCTCTGTGGTCTTAAAGTAAGTGCTACATTAATTTTGTTCTTGGGCTAATATATATAAAGTTTGTCGGTTTATCTGTAGACTAGACCTTCTTTTATTATGTAAGTACATTAATTAGCAACTTACTTTTGCCTCGGTAGCTTTCACTCATACGTCGAGCTTTTTCCACGAGAATAAAACACTGTGTATTTACATTTTGAGTGCAAAACTTTTCTAGAAACGCTATAAGTACTTGGTATTTGCTTTATAAAAGTTTTAAATCTTGTAGATTTTTTCCATCGTAACATCGGAAAGCTTTTTACCTAGAATCTTTTAACTCTAAATGTGAAACTGACGGATCGCAAGTCTCGCAACATCGAGGCTGAATTTATTATTTATTTATTCGAGAAAATTTTATTTGACTGGGGGCGTTTCAGTTTTACGGGGTTATTTAAATAACAAGGGTTTTAAAAGTCGCTATCTCTAGGACGTGGTTTCCGTTCAGCCCCCTAGTGTTTACGTTTTACATGGTATGACATACACTAAAACTTCCCGCTTGGGACGCTGCTCAAATATCTAAAGAAAATATAGTTTAGGGAACTTTTACCCCTTTATTTATAATCTCCTGTCATCTAGCACTTTAAAAAAGCTCTGTCTTAGCACTTGCATAACAACGGAAAGAGATGACAACAGATTTAGTTGCCATAAAAGCTAGTGCAGTTTTTGGAAGACAATTATGAATATACCATTCAGTATTTAAAATGTATATGCAGTTCTCGCACTGAATATTTTAATTTGCAACATCTTTCTTGACTCCTCTTTTCTGCAAAACAGATGAGTAACATTTGAATAACAAGAAAGGAAACAAAAAGGCAAAACATAATTTGTAAAGCTGCTTATATCTTAAGAGGGCTCTCATATTTGCTTGCCCATTTACTATTTTGACCTAAACGAAACGCTCCTTTAGCTTAGGGGTCGAATGCGCTGGGTTCGGGCAAATTTGACAGTGACCTTAGAGAGTTCTACACGCACCAACTTTCGCAATAACAGCAAATTCGCGCATTTTTCTCATAAAATGATAAGATATCTTTCAAACAGACACAACTATCAAGTCTATTCTCTATATTGTCTCCATAACTCTGTAGGTAGATATAATTTGGCTGGATTCCCTCACATCCCGACAGCTTTGTCTAAGAGCATGTACTACTGGTATGTGAGCTAAACGGATTTCGCGGAATGTAATAACACGACCGGGACCGCCTATACTAAATCTAAGGATAAAGTACCAAAGGCTGAAACACATCGAGTGCTACTGTACATATTTCGAGTGAGTTTTTCTTCGTTAACATAGATAACAATAGTCTTAACTAATTGATTACCTAAATAGACAACATGACTTCGAGATTTGCCTTTTATTTAATAAAACAAAAACTTCCACATCTCATAGAGCCAAAGCTTAGTTTCAATTCAGTATAAAAACTGTTAGTTTTTACCCCACATTAGCATGTGATCCACTTTTGAATACTTGAGCGTGCTATATTTCATCTCGTGTAACCTCGTGATGTGAACACTTTATTTCGTACCCAAGTCAAAACTTCCTTGAGTAGCATTTACGACGCGATGGTACCAAATACCAAGGTCATGTTATGAAGTTAGAGTTATAGAAATATGCGGCAGTGCAGTACAACTTGAGTAGGCAATGAAAAACAAATAAGGAAACGTACGAATACCGCCAGTAAATCATAAAACCTTTAAGTAAATACTGGGAAGGAAATTACGAACCTGAAATAACGTTATCCTGCTGATAGATTTCGTTATGTTGAAATAAAACGTTTTTTCGATTGAATTCTGCTATTCCCGTAGGTAATCCTCGTGAAATGGAACGAGCCGTATCAGAAGCTGGCGTCATGCGACAGTTCAGGAGTGATATTTGTATGGATCAAGTACGAGGGCCGCTGGAGCATAGAGCTGATCAACGATCGAAGCACGCCGGTCACGCACTTCTCCTGGTCGCACGATGGACGGATGGCACTCATTTGTTATCAGGTAACTTTCTTCTTTTAAAAAAATCTTTTAACACCTCTTTATCATTTTTAATTACTTGATAGCTATGTTTGCTTTTAATCCCTGTTTTACAGCTATTAACCCTGAAGACTTTGATGACATCTGCAAAATGTAAATAGTAACAGCTACGAAATCTTAGGAACTATATGCAATTCAAATGACAAATTCGTATCTAATCTAACCGCATAAGTTAACAACAACAGCAATCAAGAAACGGAACATCAGATAACCAAATTGGAACAAAATCGATGTTGCATAGTAATGTAGCTGGAAAAAATTTAAATATCAAAGGTTTGCTGGGGGATTTTAAATGAATACCGCTACCGGTGGTCTGTTGTTTTGACATCGGGGCTTTTGATAGAGTGTTAAGAGTACAAATCGATATCACGCATGTCCAACCAATTCCATCAATGTGTCGCTAAACGTGAACCGAAGCCTCCGTCGTGCGTCGCTCCTGTCAAAACGTCGCTTCAATTTGCTAAAAGGTTTCCATATGCCGATCAACATCTCGGTACGTGACGTGTTTGATTGAACAGAAACACTTCAAATAGACAAAGGTGTGTCTTGTATAGCGGCGGCGTACCTTGCTTACTCGTCTTTATATTAAAACCGTGTATCCCTGAACTTTTTTAGTATTTATTTGGGTATTTATGTGAGTACAAATATACTCCATTCAAAGCCGAAGATAAATAACGACTTCTATCTATCTCTTTTGCGGTGGGAGTCCCTTACGTACTACAAGTCAATTAAGTGCAAACAGATTTACAAGTATTCCTGAATTTTAAATATTTTCAATTTGCGTCGCTAAAATCCGGATGTTATAGGTATATAATTATTATTATTATTATATATTATTATTGTACTGTTTGTTTCCCTAATAAAATAAAATAAAAATAAAAATAATCCAATTTATCACAATGTTAGCGCGGTCATGGTCATTTTCTGCGAAATCTCCGGCCTCGTATTATTGCCACACGCTGATTGATAGGTTACTATGTTACTATCCATCGTTTCTTTCATCTGTTTTGTCATGTAAACGAAGGGATGACAAGTTCTAAAAAGGTTCGTGAACAATGCTGTCAAGCGATTTCATAGCGCGCAGTAGTCGTCTGTTTTGTTTAGGTAGATCCTATTATTTTGGCAGTTCTGAGGTGTTACGTGTTGTATTGTAGCTAGCATGGAAGTTGCTCCTGGCAGTGCTTAACTTTCATGCCTGTTACAGTGCTTTTAAATATTTTACCGCGAATAAATCTTTGCTATCTGTCCAAATACCTACAGCCTATTTGAAGGCGAAAATCTCCATAAAGTTAATTCTTTTGAGATTTGCTTTTGCATTTTATTCCTGACATTTGTAGAGTTTCGCAGAGCTTATTTTCGTGGCTTCTAACATCGAAGCAAGTTTCCAACAAATCAGGTTTATGCTTCCAGAGTGCCCTGAAAATTGTAATAACAAGGCTTATTGGAAAAAATATTTATTTATTGGCAAAGTTCGTACTGGCTATTTGATTTCGTATCTTTTCACTGACTTCTGAGTACCTACTTAATTGCTCAATATCTCCAGTAATCTTGAACTCAGGAGGATTACTCTGCAAAACACATAACGCGTGCAATAAAACTCCTTCATCATCCAAAAGATAGTCAGCAAAAATAGAATGTGGAAAACCTTACAACTGTCAGTTGAATAGGCACCATATTAAAATCTGTCGTATCACCTCGAACCGACAGACGTGTCTACAATGTCAGCCAATGTCGCGGCTGAACATAACACTCGATTTTTATTTGCTTTCGTTTTACACTTTCATCTCTGGCAGTTATTATTGTGGGTTTCTGATACGGAAACATGGGGCATATCTTTTTACGGCAGTGTTAGACCTAAATAGTATTTTATTCGTCGATATTTCTAGGAGCATGCGTCGTACGTCACTGTATCTAGTGAATATTTTATGGTATAATGGTAGGAAAGAAATGGGACACAGAAATGACGTTATGCAGTTATGCACACCGCATATAATTTAACTTATCTGCACTGCATATACGTTTATAAAATAAACAGACATAATCCTTCACTCTTCGGCATTCCTTCGGTGATTCCCTAATAAAATAAATTAAATAAAATCATATTGAACCCTGATGATATAGATGAAACGCTATATCCTAAAACAGGCATGAGGGTTTCTTGAGATGTTCTCAACGCCGGAACCCTTTCCGGAGATATAGCTCTTGAAAAGGTGTGAAAAGCTTTTAGAAGAAAATAAGTTTCTGCTTGACGGGAAGAAAAAAATAAGTCCCTTTTGTCTATCTGTGTATTTCTTTACCTACTTTCTATAATCTCTCTTGACGACCCAAGTACAATATACCTAACACGAAAAAAACTACAGTAGGTAACAAATTAGCAAGTGCGCACTCTAACGACAAGACAGTTATAGACAAAGCCCATACGCAGTTACATATCAAGTCACAAAACTGTCATATTACACTACTATTTGTTCCTTACTACTTTTTCCGACTCTAGTAGTTCCATCATCAATCAATCATCATCAATCATCAATATATATAAAACTCTTTTGAAGCTGACAGAGAATCAACGCACAGCCTAAACTACAAGTCCTAGAGGTATGAAATTTGGAGGGTAGGTTCCTTATATAGTGTAGGGGCGCACTAAGAAAGAAATTTTGAAAAGTCATACTAACGCGAGCAACGCCGCGGGAGACGGCTAGTCTATCTGTAGTTAACTTACCTTACGTTCATTTATCCTAGCTCTATTTAGAACTGAAGTGTGTTCACCAGGACGGCTTTGTCCTCGTGGGCTCAGTGGCAGGGCAACGCTACTGGTCGTCTATGCTATCTCTGGACGCGAGGATCACTTGTGGATGTTGGACGCCGGATGACAACCAGGTGTATCTGGGCACGGCGAATGCACAACTCGTTGTGATGGACGTCCATGGAGCTATGGTGTCGCAGGTATTCAACTACCGATATCTATAATTATCATAGTACATGCAGGTATCACAACTAAGTTGATAATAGCTCCTTCCGTGCCATGGGTCGTGCGTGTGCTCGATCCCCACCAAGGACAAATATTTGTGTGTGGCATACATAGATGTTTGTTTGATGCTGGGTGTTATTATAAGCATGAATTTACATATAAAAATGTATCCAAGTGTTCTATTAGCAAACTAGGTCCCATAGTACTAGCTTTGCTTAGTTTGGAACTAGAGAATGTTGTGTGAAATGTCCAAAGATATTTTATTTATGCCCGCGTGGTCCCTACGTTAAATAACCCCTTTTAGTAGAGGGATAATTTGACATTGACATTGATACCTACTAGGGTCCGCCCGCGGCTTCTTCCGCCTCCCGAATAAAAATTTACATGGTTATACCCTGTAAATTTTTCGAGATAAAAAGTAGCTTAGGTCCAGATTATGAGTATATATTCGAACTTTTATACAAATCGTAGTAATTGCAGCGTGATTGAACACACAAACATCTTAATTCATATTATTATGTATATTATTAGTAGTAGGATATTAGATGTATATAGGTACGTTAGTACATTAGGTACTACTTTGTAATAAAAGTAAAAGCTATTAGAGACTACGATATCGTCGAAATGTCAACATTTATTGGAATCTCAGACCACTTGTAATAAATGCGAGCATTTCTGCCGTAACATTTTTAATAACGCAATAACACCCTTATGTCAATGGCGCAATATCCTTCCAGTTTGTATTGACATTCAGTTGAAATATGAACTAAGTAGGCGTGTAATATGCGTGTAATACGCCGTTTTGCCGGTAAGTCCTTCGCATTTTCTGTAAAAAGATTTTTACGGTGAAGTTTTTTTTTTATGATATAAGTAATGGAACAAGCTGATAGCTCACCTGATGTTAAGTAGTAACTTCTGCCTATAACAATGCATTACCTCACAGAGCAAGTCCAATACTGTCCAATACTGAAGTGTTTATATACCTTCGTAATATGTATTCGTATTCGATTTTCTAGAACCAATAATGAAATTAGAGTGGATAATGCAAAATACTTAGCTGAATGTGGCTCAATCTATAACTTTATGGAAGTTTGTTAGTTTAGTTACCCAATTACTGTTTAGGTGTACCTCTAGCTCCTAATACTGTGCTTACCTTAGGGTCAATTGATACTAGTGCAGAGTCAATATTCAATTTTATTTCGCAATGCTGTTGCTCAGAACTGTTTAAGGAAACCAGCGTTTGCAAATCCGCGGCCAAGTTTTGTATAAAAAGTTCACCAGGATTTTTTCATTTTACTTTTTCAATTATCCAAGAAAATAAATTTAATATTCAAAGTACCTACCTACCTAGTTTCTAATTTAAAAGGTCGGTGTTAGTTCTTTTCCTTAAAAAGTATGTCAGAGCCGTAACCATGCCCTGTGGGAATATTCATTCATGTAACGAGTAATATTGTACTTGCTAATTAATACCCAGAGAAATAGGTCAAACTTTTTGCTTCTTTGACTTCTTTTACGATCTTATTCCCGACTACGTTCATTAGTTACGGATTTCTAATGGACGGTTCCTATATTCAACAAACGAATTAACAAAGTTGATTGCGTAAGGGTGCTTTGCGCTATGTTGCTAAGGATGGTTTTTTTATTTATATTATTATGATAAAGGTAATGGAACAAGCTGATAGCTCACCTGATGTTAAGTAGTAACTTCTGCCTATAACAATGCATTACCTCACAGAGCAAGTCCAATGAGGACGTGCCCTGTAAGACAATGCACTGCGTCCATCACTCTGAGACGTAAAGATCTTGAAGTCTCATGATTGAAGGATGTGTCGTTTGTTTTCATATCAAACGGTTTCTCTTGGTGGATATCAAACACATCCTTAGCAATGTAGCTTAGGTCTAGTGGAAAAGCATCCTTACGCTATTGTTTTTGTCACACTAGTTTTTTAATTTTTGAAAACCAGTGGCCAGTGCTTACCTTGAAATCCTCTACGTAGCATCAATGAGGTGTTTTGATCCACTATTTGGCAAAGGCAACGTTCTAAGGTATCTGTCAAAAAAACTTGTTTTTGAACTCACAGCCTTCGGATCGGAAGGTGGTCGAAGAGGCTATCGATTTGTAACCAACGTGCACTGCGACAATTCTTGGAACGCGCTTCTTTGCCGATCTCAGAATCTCAATACCTTATTCAGTCAACTTCAACTTCTTGGTTTATGACTTTTGCTAATTACTTGGATCATTTCGATGACAGCTGTCACAGCTCAGTCGGTATAGTCTTGCGTCTTCCGTGCTGGTGGGTAGTGAGTTCTGTCTCCACCAAGAACAAACATATTTTGTGTATTTGCAAACATAGATGTTGATTCTCTATGTATCTGGGTGTTACTATGACGTATGTTGAGCATGTATTAACAAAAAAGTTAAGTAAATAATAACGGTTTGTAGATAGCTCAACTGTTTCATGTGTATTTTGTAAATATTGTAAATACAGTATTAGTTGTAATTTTCTTTGTGAATAAAATTATTTTTTTACTTATTTTAATAAATAATTATACTATCCATTCCACAATCTAATTCCCATAGTACAAGACGGAGAAGACGGAATCCGTCGTCTGTGATTTACTTAATTTGAAACTGAATGGCGATGTGTGAAAAAGTCGATAAGTATTTATTTATTCCAATATATTATTCTCCAGGTGCAATTGGTAGACGAATGCGGTATAACATCGATGGCATGGTCGTGTGAGAAATTCAAGATGGAAGAAGGAGATGATGTTGAGAACAACACCAGCCACGTCCTAGCAGTCGCACTTGGCAACGGGGAAATTGTTCTGCTGACGGGGCATGATGACGTCAGTCCTGTAAGGTAAGTACAACCGGACATACAAACCGAGCAGCAAACGACGGTTTTTTTTCAGCAATGGACGATTGAATTTTTTTCTCAGCTAAATTTGTTATTAGCCGTCACGTTGTCCATGCGTGTAAAAACCTACGAACATCAGAGTCTGAGTTTTATTTTGTTTATTTGCTAACAGGTGAATCGAAGACTATTTTTCCCTATACAAAAATAGCGAATCACCTTTGCGATTCAATGCAATAAAACTCAGACTGAGTTTGAGTAAGTTAACTTTATATTTTGGCTAGGGTGGTGACTGGCATGCGAGGAGACACTCTGGCCATGGAGTGGGCCAACTCGAGGGAACTACTCGCAGTAGCTGGAACTATGTGTCCGGGTAAGTTGATTCTTCAAAAACGAACCCTGACTTGCAAAACAAAGTCTATTTTATACTTTCTAATTCATAGCACATATTACCAGAATCATTGTCCTCATATTTACATACGTTTTAGTGACTTATTTGTCACATCCAAATGTTAACTCCGCAAATACACTACCTACATCACATTTCTTTGGATGTATTATATGGACATTCGGACACTCGATTAAAAATGTACATTGAGTACATAGTAGGTAGGTAGGTATACATGTATGGTTTCTGCACGTGAAACGACACACAGTTTTAGGCTAAGCGAATTAGAAAAGCTCAAGGTTGCGCGTGTGTGCGTGAACTATAATAAAAAGTCCGTATAAATCCGGGTGCGAAGTAAGGTCATTCGCATCGACGAATAGGGGTGGGTGGCCATTCTATGTGCTAGTACTTTTACTTATTCTGTGCCTAAACGGAAATATTGAGAGAATATTACCTTCGATCGGAAATAAATTTAGCATAGAGGTTAGGAAAGGAAATAGGAGTTGAATTCCTAGAATCACAAAACCTTTGCAAAAATAGGGCCTTATTCCATTCGACAACAAAGTCCCTCTACTACTTAAGGCAATGTGTTTCACAAAGACATTCCTCAATTTTGATTGTAACGTGGTCATTGTGCTGGTACATAAAACAATTTATTTCAGACTCCATTAAAAGATTATCCGATTGTTACAACCATCATTGTGCTCCAAAAATAGAACTTAATCGAATAAAATGGAAAAAAAAGATGATGAATTTGCGACGGACTTCTTTTATAAGCTCTCCATTAAAAATATCGGAAAACGTTCGTTCAATAAGGAAAATGTTGAAGGAAACGCGTCGGTAACTAAAGAACATTGTTTGGCTAACTGGGGGAGCCGATTTATCAATCCTGATTGTACCGTACCTACCATAGAGTATTTTAAGAACGGGTGTGGGCTAGGTACTATGTAATGTCAAGGAATTGGTTTGTGAATACCTTGACTATACTTACTTCAAAAAGGAAAAATGCGTAAATACAGTTATTCTGTGGCCCTTAAATATTATGTAGGAGTCTACATCATATTTGAGGCCACAGAATAGCTAGGTACTTCGGACAAATAATATCATCTAAGATCAATCATTGATGGAATTGGTATGATAAATATATTTAAAACGAAATGTACCTAAATCATGGTGGTAATAGATCCATAATCCGATTCCCCCATTGTATTTAAACCGCTAAAGTACTTGGAATCATCTGAATACGCCCTAACGACATTATGATGAGGCGATTTGTATGAATAGGTAGTTTGAGCGCGTTAAATAAAATTGTTTGGTACTTCAAATATTCTGTGCCCATACACAGGTTATAGAAATACATTTGACTCTGTCCTAAATAAATACGTACACAGAGTACACAGTTGCAGTCTAGACCATTGCAAAAAGGTTTAAAAGAATAAAAAAAGTTGAGTTCAAAAACTAATACCCGACTACTAGAAATCACGCTCTAAAAAGTATGAAACAAGAAAATATTCTCATCTGAAATTGTTATGTGTTAACACATACCGGTCTAAATCATATACCCTGCTTTTACTTCGCCGTAGTCGAGTAAATAATGAAGAAAATTGTGACTGCGGCTAAAATACATTTGACAAGATTAACAATGAAATTGGAACGTGTGAAGTAAACGTGAACTCGTCAAGTTTTGATGTCTCTGTAAACATGGATCTTACGAGTAAATTTTAATGTATGTAGGCTTTAATCAGTTTTATTTTATCGACACGAAGGCATTTAATTAAAGTTAAGCCAGGTAGAATAATTAACGTACCTATCTTTCGTTCGCGATATCAAAATAAACTTTGCTGGGTTTGATCGCCAAGAAATGAGCTGTACTAATTGCTCCAGTAAGATTAAGATTAGTCTCCTTGACACAGCCACTTAGAGAACTCTGAAAACTAGCGCCGTATTATATGTACCTAGGAAAGTGTGGTGCACAATTATGCTGAGCCAGGGACCAATTTGACTCCATTATTTATTGTTGCGCCACTCAGTGGCGCGTCTTGGGAGAGACCTACGTCCAGCAGTGGACCGATATAGGTTGATGATGATGATGATGATGATTTATTGTTGTTTTCCTACCTATCTATACCTATAACTATCGATGTTTTTTGTTATGTAACTTACTTAACTTACTTGTACCTACCTACTGTATATATCTGGGGAGAAATAAAAATTTATCTTCTCTAAGTCTAGGTCGCAGGAAATAGAGATTGTTCTGTTACCAGTACGTGTTTACACTCGCGGTAGAGTGTGCGTGTAAATAGGGCTGTATTACCAGCCAGAAATAGGCTATTTGGTCACCAAGCGAACAAAGTCACGGTCATTCCACTAGTGCTAGTCCCCGCACCGTAGTCCGATTAACAAAGAAGCTTTGTCGAAGGTACTAATAAACGACGGCTCCTGGGATTCTAGCTAATTTGGAGAAGCGAACGCAATTTACTCGGAGATATCGTGTTAATTTGCTAAATTAAACTCCATACTTTACGGCTATTATTACGTGCCTTTCGTTTTATCTTCGTAACTTTACCTTTGAGTTTTTGAAAACATTTTGAAATCTTCACGCTACAGAGCTTTTCTTAAAATTAATGGTTATTTAAAACGACTGTGTTTTAGTTTGCCCCTTTTGATTCGTTTATCTGACAGGCTTCTAAAAGGCCTTGAAACTGATTAGGTTCTTTGTTTGAACACAATGCGTATTTCATGGAATAAAAATATTATGGGTAGGTAAATAATTTTAATAATCTGTTGAAAATATTTTCAGAAGCGGGCGAGCCAGAAGACGCTCCGCCTTACAAGAACGTAGTGAAGTTTTATACTGACACAGGGATTCTCATCTACACTGTGCCTATACCATGCAATCAGGTGAGACGTGTATAACAACGTCTTATGTGGGGGTGTACGTCATTGTACGTACAGTGTCCACAATGCATTTTAAAGGAAATTTCTTTCTTAGCTTTAATTAAATTTTAAATAAAACATAGGGTGACGGACTCGGTGTCTTTTTTTTTTTTGATTCAACGTAGACAAATATAATAGATATCCGACAAGGTTCTATTCTAGCACTCCTTTTGTTTATAATGTGCAAGAAAAAGCCGTTGCTGTAGTTTCCAGTATTAGTGAAAGATCCATTGCTAGCTGGATGTATGTCCCAGGCTCCAGTGTCAGCGTTGACGTGGGGTCACGCCGCTCGTCGTGTGTTCGTTGGTGTGGGCGGTGCTATATGCACGGCTCGGGTGTGGCGTGCTGTGGCTCCGCTACAGCTGTTGGCGCGAGTGCGCGCGGCACAGGCGCTGCTGCATCCGCGCTTTGCGCCGCGACTGCCGCTGCCGCCGCGGCTGCAGCCAGCACTCGCCAACCTCTTCTCTCACACCATCCGGGTACGTACTAGTATACCCCTTGTCGTTATCGTTCATAATCAATATCTATTCTTTTATTATTCAGTAAATCATTTAGATTCGTGATTGATGCTGAGATAGAATGCCAGTTTTAGATTTCTAAGTACTTTAATATTTATGGTAATCAGTAATCATAGTCCCAAACTAAGCAAGGCCTGTGCTATGGAAGCTAGATTGCTAATAAAATACTCATTATAAATTTTTTAGTTGTTAATACAGAACATTTTTTACGGTATGTAACACATAACACCCAGACATAAAGCAAACATTTATGTTTGCTACGCTCAAATGTTCTCAGTGGGGATCGAACCCACGACCCACATCACGGAAGGTAGAGGTGTTACCGACTGAGCTGTGACGCTTTAGTGCAAGCAGTATCGTCCTTTGAAAAACAACCGGTGAGTTTGCAAGGCCAAAGGTGATGCGATGGTATTCAAACTGTCCATTAGGTGTGACTATCGCGGTTTTCTCGCAGGATTGTTATAAAATCGTTGTCTGGTGAAAACCAGAGTCCAGGCTAGTCTGGAAATTGATTTAGTAAAATGGTGATCTATAAAATACTTAGTGATTTATTTTAAATATCCGCAGAATAGATTTTTCCAGTTCACCATTAATAGTAATATCCACAGTGCAACGTACCTGAAAGCTCCGAGCTCCGTCGCTTTGTATCCCGGCCGCCGGCAGCTGGAGGTCGATTACACTGCACTATGATCAGACATGGTGACGACGAACAAGGATGTTACACCCTGTATCTTGAACACTTGGGTGGACTCGTGCCTTTACTGAAAGGACGGAGGACTAGCAAGATTAGACCGGAGTTTGTCATATTCGATCCGCAAGCTGAAGGTACTTACCATTTTTGCGCTGAACTTAAAAATAGCTCTTAAATACTATGTAGGTAATTGTAGATTATCTTGTCCATATTGGTGGTCTAATAAAAACCAAGAATATTTTTTTCCAAATCCTGTCGTCTACTATCTAATAGTGTAGTTGAATAAAAATACATTATTTTTTTTCACTTCATTCATACTATCATATCGGCCATTTCTCTCTTGAAAAAGCCCCGTTGATCTTACAACCATATTCAAATTAAGTTTAAATAACGTTTGTTACTTCACAGAAAAAGCGTTTTTCGCAAACAGCCATTCAAGCTCAAGCACAAATGGGAAAGACAGCAGTAGCGCCGCGTCATCAAGCAGTGGTAGTTGTAAGGGTAGTTTCAGGGGTATATCCTCCCCTAAAAACTCTCCGCGAACCCCCCGTTTTGGCCGTCGCTTCCCCACCCCACAGATGCACATTGACACATCATCGTCTGACACAGAGAGAGAAGACGGTAAGTTGTGATTAAAAAAATACACGAATTAGTCATTACCTATGTACTAGTCAAGTAATGAAATAGTGCGGGTAGTTCTAAAGGGCGTTTGAACCCCAAATCGCTCGGAGACGCTCATACTAAGCCTGCTCGTAAAAAATGTTCTAAGATTGTTCAGACTATGTCAAAATGCGTCCAAGATCGTATACATGACAATTCTTAACACCAAGTCTAATTGTAAAACACATTGTTTTAGAAGTATTCTAGTGTATTTATCAAATCAAATCTTTTTATTTCAGGCACTTATATATAATAATAATATATTTAATTATAGATACAAAGTATAAATAAAATACCCATATATACCTTACAGACTACATAGACATGTTTGCGACGTAATATTGTGAATTTATGTGAAGGTTGCGCGGCGTCTCCCAAAATGCAGCGGCGACGAAAAGCGCGCGAACGACGTAAGGCGCGCCAAGCGGAGAGAGAAGATACCTTGGAGGGTCTACCCATCGACTGCTTACCCGAGGTACTGTGTCATTCCTAGTATTTGTCGATACTTTGATAAAATCTTTCGTCGTTTTTAATGCAGCCGTTGCAATACAAACAGCTGAAGCTCTCCTTTTTGTAAGCAAATTTTTTATGGTCAGTCCCTAGCATGTTTCATCCATATATACTATTTAAAACCGAAATGTTTCTGCAGGGCAAGGAAATCTACCTTGAATCTACCTAAATATCAACTGCTTTAAAGCAGTAGTTGTGGGTTTAAAATTAAAATCCTAACAATAATTGTACCTACCGAATTACCAATGAATTTCTCTTTGTAACTTTTGATTTCTATAATCGTTGTTTAAGAAACAATGTTATTTCTTATTCCAGGACACCCGTTTAGTAGAAGTGACTTCTAACATCTGGGGTACAAAGTTCAAAATGCATGGACTCGCTAAAAACGTGCCCGCAAACCTCGGTCAAGTCACATATAAGACTTCTCTGCTGCATCTACAGCCGCGACAAATGACTCTTATGATTACCGAACTACGGGACGACTTTCCTATTGGGCCTGATCCCACCTTCAATCCTAACCTGTTCTCAGAAGACGAGGAAGATGTGTTTCACTCTGGAGAATCAGCAACGGAATCTCCGTCACACGTTCCTGTAGATCGAATGAAACGGAAGTTGACTTTGGTGGATCGTCCGACGCCAATGCCGAGTCAAGAGCCGCACACAGCTGGATGTATGGCTGCGTCGCTCGCTCGAGCTGAATCCTACGACGAATTCCCGTATATAGAGAATAGAGAAACGGGCGAGAGTAGCAACGATCCTAGCTTCGTCCCCCGAGCCTCAGTCCCCGGCCGACACGCTATATCTCCGCTCCGGTGCGAAGCTTCAGTCCCCACACTACAATCACCGAAGAACGCCGTCGCACCAACAGATATAATCTTCGAGCGACCGTCGCCGCAAGCGGTCGCGTGCGGCGGTCGCGGCGACTTCTACGGACGAGCAGAGTACTCCGTCCGATCAGATTCTCTAGCACTCAAGAATTTAGTAGAGCAACCTTACGTGAAGAAGGTCGACGCGGCCGCTCCCGACGCCAGCTGCTTATCGAAGCTTAGAAAGAACATTTGCGGGCGGGATTCATACGACGTCAATGCTCGGATCCTGAAATCGCTATGCGCTCGGACGGAGGGCGGGAAGGATGAGCTGAGATACATCGACGAGGAAGGCTCACCTCCATCGCGGGTTCAGCGAACAACAACAGTCGTGCCGATAAGTCCCGTGTGCGCTACGCCTGATACGATGACCCGTAGCTGCAGCGTTGGATACTTAGATTTGGTAGATCCGAGACACGCGCAAGTGACGGTGGCCGCGCTGAGAGGGGAACCCCCCCGACGCCTGGTGCTTGTAAATCCGAGACGGCAAAGACGCCGTCGTCAGCCCACTCCGCCGTCACCTCCAGCTAAATCGGAGCGAGCGCCATCTCTCCGCCGCTGCGGGAAGTCGAGATCGCTCGATTCTAGTGATATGCCGCTAGCCGCCGACGCGGTCGAAGGCGTCAGACTGAAGAAGTTGAAAGCGAAAGTGGTAGAAACCAGTGATTGTGATACCCCTCGAGTTACGTGTTCGTTGTGTCGGATCGCGGCCCCGATAGGTGCAGTTGGTGGTAGCGGTGCTTATGTGTGTACGACGTGTGCGACTCGGGCGGCGCCGCCTGTCTCGACGCCTGCGCCCTCGCCGCGGCTCGCTACTGACAGTGACTCCGACTACAGCAAGTATTATAGTTAGTAGATGATTAGATGCTTTCTCACTTACTGCGCCATCTCGGATCACTGTTATTTATGGCTGTGTGCGAAAATAACTTGGGTTTTCGGTGAATATAGGATCTATATTAATCCTCTGAAAATGCGAACAATCTACGCAGTGCAATGTCTTTCAAAACTGGAAAAAACTAAAAGAGATTTGTTTGGCTCAACTAGCAGTTTGATTCATAGCAGTTACCCAAGCAATATTCTTGAACACGGCTGCATAACAGAGATCCTTATACAACTCATCTATAGGCTTGGATTTGTCCTTACTCTCTCATTCACATTGGCAACATTGTGAAATTGAATAACCTACAGAAATAATCCCTGAAAATGACTTTAAAATGTCATATGCTCAATGCTTCGCTCTACTATGCACTATGCTTTTAGAGGTGCTATAATGCTACTAAAAAACATGATGCTACTAAAATCAAAACACCAATAGGTAAATGTTTTACACATACAATACACACAACGAACTTACCAAAAAGAATTTAGTTTAGAAATGGCGATCGATTCCAGAGTAAGAAATGAGAAACGCTTACTTTAACTATCGAGAACTCTAATTTTATGATGATGATGATATCTTCCTGGCCGGTTGCGGCTACAACGACATTGTTGCTGCTTGATACCTCTAATTTACTGTCATAACAATGTATCTAAAGAAAAGTTACAACAAATACGTAGAAAAAGCTTCCTTTTTACTGTGCGAAACGAAAACAAAAAAGTACGGCTTAATTCAAAAAAATTCTAAACTTACCTTTGAAAACAATCTCATTTCTTACTCAAGAATCGACCACCTCTACAAAAAACCTAGAACAAAAAATACTATTCCTCAACACAGGTTCCCTAGAACAACTAGCATTACGCCTTCTCGCATCCCGAGCGACTCGTCGCGGGCGACCTGATCGCGAGACCAGCTCCGCGCCCGCCTCGCCGCGCGCGGCCAGGGCGCGACCTGACAGTCCCGCCGCGGTGCCGGTGCCAAGGACACCTAAACCTCAGCGGAGCAGGCATTCTTCTTCTTCACCTATACGGTACATAATCATAGATAATTTTTTTTTTTTTTCATACAACTAAGTAGGCAAACAAGCGTACGGCCCGCCTGATGGGAAGCGGTTACCGTAGCCTATGGACGCCTGCAACACCAGAGGCATCACATGCGCGTTGCCGACCCTTGAAGAATTTTAAAACACCCTTTTTGAAGTGCCCCATGTTGTAGTCACTAGGGAAAGCCTCGACAGGAAGATAAAGTAAGGTAAAGTATTGATTAACTTGGCTGAGGATCATCTCAGATCAACCCAGATTTCTTACAAAAATTGCATTCGAACTGGAGCCCTAATTTCAGAGCTACGAGGTCACAGACAAACATACGGACAGACACACAATGCCGTCAAACTTAACAACCGTTAACTGCTAAAAATCAAGCTACTAAATAAAAGCATTTGTTGTAATGTTTAGGCGGTCTCTGACACCTCTGGAGATCTGTAGGGCTACTCCCGACCACCGCCGTTCCAAATTGGATCCGGATTTTGACAGATTTTGTGTCATTTTGTACTGGAAAATGACAGGACTTCTGTCAAAATCTATGAATCCGGATTGGAACTGTGGTCGAGAGTAACCCACCTGGAGTGAATACTAAGTACCGACTAACTGAGGTGATATCTACTGTGCCTGAGAAACCTAGTGGTGTCGTAAGACTAGTGTATCAGATTTAGGTTTATTTCGACAATCCGTGTAGATTTGTTTGAAAAGCGTTTCTATAATTGGCAGGCAACTCCTGAACTCCCCGCTTCTAAACCGCAGAAGAAACAAGAAACCGTCAGAGAGTTCTGACGATGAATACTCTGCCGGCGGTTACAGCGAAGTCAACGGGAAGAACTTTCGCGACCTTGAGAGCTTTCAGAAGGCACAATTGAGAAATAAGGTGTGAATTAGCCCTTAACACTGTTACTGTAGAGTTCAAAGTACGTTGTGCAAGGAAATTCGCCGACAGTCTGCGGAATAGCTGAACAATAACGAGTAGAACTCTGGAAGCTTCTTTCTTGATAAAGCACTTCTATGTCCCAAGTTCTCTTTGATGGCTTTTTTAGAACTTACAGTTTAGGATATGCGGGATTACATAAAATATCATTGCCTCTCAAGATAAACAAGCACATAACTTTGACGCTAGCTTTTTCCGCGAAAAACCAGATTATCCTTATTGTTATAATCAAAACGCTATCAGCTTATTTTAACTAACTTTGTTATAAATGTTAAGGAATTTTATGTGCAGCAGGAAAAGATCGTCTTGAACCCAAAGGTACTTTACCGGCATGAAAGGCCAATAGATTGACCAAATAGCCATTATTTTCATATTTCTTGGCTTATCAGCGCACTAGACAGTCGACCAAGCGTAGCGTATTCGCAAAACGATCACCAGAAATGATAGTGCAAAGTAAAACGCACACTAATTGGAATTACTGACAATGGAAAATTAAAGTTGCTTTAAGCCTCGTCTTTGCACAAGCGGAGCGTTGAGCGCAGCGAGTAGAGGTGGGGTAGAGACTTGTGCTTGCGAAAAGTGGAATACTGCACAGAATTTTCAATACAACCTCCTGTTATAATGTTTGGTCTACTATCGGGATTCTACAAACTATTCCCATTGAACAAGTGAACATAATATACTATTCTTCACAAGGTAGAATGCCCAGTACGCGAGCGACGCACAACGCTCCGCCCTTTTGTGAACCACTGCTTACACTGCCAATGCTAGTACCAGAATATAAAATAACTTAGATAATATTTTTCCTACAATAAAATCTTTGAAGGCCTCCATGTCACTCTAGAGAGGTACCTAGAGAGGTACTTACAATACCCAGAAAACTAAAAACAGTTGCTTACTACACAACACAAAGCAATAGTAAATTTAAGCTATGTAAAATGGCAATGGTTATTTTGTGTAAATGCACAATGCATGGCATTTTTAATAGAGCGGACCAAAAGTGATTATAATTTAAATTCAGCCTTCTGCCAGGCCTTTTGCATTTGCTGATTCACCGCTCAACTACGCTTGTGCAAACGAGGCTTTCGGCAAAATATACCCCGTTTCTGTTTGGCGCAAAATAAAAAAATAGATTTTCTACGTTTTCCGAGTAATAATGCCCATCGAAACTGTAGTATTGTAACATTCATGAACCATTTTCTACGACTATGTACGGCTTAGTAAATTTTGATGTTTTTATGGTTGATTTGTATCGTTCCAAATTATACTAACCAAATCATAGAACTGGCTTTATAAATCAATGTTTACTACGCACGGATTATAAGCAAATGGTTCATAAATATCGCTAAAACTATAGTTTCGACGGCAAAACATAAAATTTTAAAAAAATCTTACTTGGCACCAAACCGAAACGCCTCTACAAACCACGTAGAACAGTACTATCTCAATTACCAGTTGATTCGCGCCGGCGGAGTTGCAAACACAGCGGTCGCCCCAGCGGCCTCTGGCGAATGCCGAGTCAGGAGACAACTGGTTATGCACAACAAGGCGCCGATGTGGAACGAGAACAGCCAAGTGTACCAACTTGACTTCGGAGGCAGGGTCACCCAGGAGTCCGCTAAGAACTTCCAGATCGAATACCACGGGAAACAGGTGAGATCAGTTGAAAATGCTGCAACTTGTCTGTATGTAACTACCTACTTCGAAATGTATAGTGTCAAACTATTGGACGTATTTACTTATATGTCCTCTGTTTATAAATTCGGTGTCAAGAGTTCTAAGGGGATGTCCACCGGGCCCCAGACACGCTTGTTTTATTTGCCCGTGACCGAAAAAGGAACAGTGTTATACCCCGCTGCACTGATAATGACTAGCGTATGATGTAGATCTGTAATTTATTTCAAATGTTTTGAATTTTTTGTAAAAATAACTTGTTTTATCAGGTGATGCAATTCGGTCGGATCGACGGCAACGCTTACACTCTAGACTTCCAATATCCGTTCTCAGCACTTCAAGCCTTTGCTGTAGCCCTTGCAAATGTGACGCAGCGACTGAAGTAATCACTATACAACAACGATAAATAAAATAAGTTACATCTGTCTACAAACTTGTTGCACATTGCGTTTTCTGTACCTCTATCACGAACAAATCTGACAGTCGCCGCGCTAACGTATTCGAGTTATATTGCGCGTCAATGGCAGCTCGACTGCCAACCGTTGTAGTGTCACCGCGCAGTGTATCTCGGATACGCTAGCGTTACGATATGTTTGCTATTGTCACATTTATTCGTGATCAAGGCACGGTTCGTTATTCTTCACGTTCAGCGAAAGAGCAGTGCTATATCAAAATACTAGCACATTCCGAACCAGCTATAATGAGTCATAAAATTACGTCGGTACCATAAGGAACCTTTGACAATGCACGTGCTTACGAGTACACTACGTTTTCTTAGACAAAGGGCTTCACACCAGAGTCAGACAATACGAATACATGTTGTATGTAAATTACTGATTAGACGTGAATATTGTAACCCTTTAGATTCCTAAATCCGTATGCCCCCTGTAGATAGACATTAGCTAAAACAAGCTTAAAGATTGTGTCTAGAAATAAGCGTATTCGCGTCGCCCATCCATGTATTTTTACACAGGCTTAGATAGGTAGCTTTGTAAATTAAATTCAGCCTCAATGACGGCCCTGTTATCCAATCAAATCGCTCGTTGGTGACGTGATTGGAAATGCCATTGGTAGATTTTACATTCCATTGGGGCCATCATCACAAGAGTTCGTGTCTTACACAATGCCAGTTAACAAAAATTAAAACAATATTTTAGTAAAGAATATATTTTCACGTTAGAATGTAGATCTCTGTGTATAGATCTAGAATATTCTATTAACATATCCTAGATCTATGCGAGTGGCTGTTATGATGGCCTATGTAATGTTATTATTCTTGATGTTATGAAGCTATGGGCTGTCTGGAATAGTGATATATTTTAATCGCAAAATGTGGAATTCATCATCGATGAAATCTTTTTTGTGTTCAACGATTTGAGCAATATAAAATAATACGACATGCTTCGTATCTTTTATATTGCTACAAATAAACAGATTCTTTTTTTTCTAAACGCGTCATCATAAAGTCATTTTACTGCTTACGATATTACAATTTACAGACACCCAAGCAATAATGACTTTTTGATACAAACTAAATGTCATTATTTTGCAATTTCTAGTGATTTATCTTCCAAAGATATTATTGATTTGTTTGTTACAGCACTATATTTGTTCCAGTTTTTAATATAACTCGCGTATTATCCTATGTTATTTCATGTCATATTTTGTGTATATTCTAGTCTAAATGTACTGTTTAGTAAATCTAATGTACAATTCGTGTGCTCTTACTTGCACTACCTGATTAGAAACATAATTGTTGTACGAGTGTTACTTATTAAAATGAAATTGTTGTCATAATGTACTTACTTAGTGATATGTAATGAATGTATTGTGTTATCATTCCTTATTGGTGTTTTTAAATATGTTTCCACTCAATTATAGTGTTTTAATCCTTATTAGTATTTGCTCAAAATCTCAAACGAGTTTCTAAATATTATTGAGTATTGTGTTACATACAAATCTAATTAAATTGTAAACGGTCCTACGTTTACTTCGATCAAAATACATATCTATGGTTAATTATTATTACATTATTCTAGTTATGAATCTTAATTTTCACTGATTCATTATTTAAAGACTGCACGATTGTAAATATTTTTTTGTGGTTTTATCTGTTAGATACCGTCTATGTAGAATTAAGATGTATGTTGAATGTTCGGTCATGTTTTTGTGTGCAAGAGATTCGGTTAACTTGATGTGCTTTGATGGACTATAGAAAATATGTAATCGTCTGGTAAACTAAAATACGACAGTCATATTTTGTTGTCCATTTTCAGATTATCACTAGCATAAGATAACCACTCGCCACGCCCACGCTATGTACGCTTCTAGTTTGTTGGTTATTTAAAAGCTGTTCACTTTTTTCCGACATGCCTCGAGTCACCTACCTAAACGACCTAACCCAACGAGTTTTATGAAATTGAAAAAAAAAAATGGAAGCAGCTTTATGTACGCGCAGCTATGTATACATACTCGTGGGTTTTCGGCGTCATCTTGAACCTTAAACTCAGAGATGTGTAAGATTTAGCACTTCAAGCACGTAAATTATGGTCAAATGTTATGTTAGGCTGTGCGTAAAAAAAGAAGATTAGAAGTCTATCAGTGCCACTAAAAATCATCACGATTAAGGAAGGACACTACTAATACTCTGCCACTTCCAATATTTGATCAAAGATAAATTACTGTAACTTTCTAGAAAGTTGAGGCGGTAATATGTGGAAATAAAGACTAAATGTAATACAAACAACACCTCTGAAGAAATAATATTTCATAGGTCATCAACTGAAAAAAACAGAGAATCAAACCTATGAGAGATGGATC
This sequence comes from Eulithis prunata, assembly GCA_918843925.1. Taxonomy (NCBI): domain Eukaryota; kingdom Metazoa; phylum Arthropoda; class Insecta; order Lepidoptera; family Geometridae; genus Eulithis; species Eulithis prunata. The sequence continues at coordinate 2,576,818 of OU974017.1, forward strand.
AAACATTGTTAGTATGGAAAGTCGTGCGGATTCATAGCTGGATAATTTGTAAAGGTGTAATAAAAGTCGCCAGAACAAATATTGTCATCGCTTTTTCTTTGGATCACTAATCGTTGGTTGTAAATACCTAATTTAGTGAGAAATTGTAAATAAAAATATTCTCAAAGAAAATTAAGGTTTATCATTTCATAACTTAAAAATATTCAAATCTACAACCCTCTCACCTAGTTTTTTTTACGCGATTGTGCTAATTTCACTAACTGTATTACCTACATATTTTAAAATCTTTTCCATCTACTTTGACAGTGAAGATTTCAGGATATAAGCTAAGGGCAACTTAGATAAGGACAAGTGAAACATTATAGTTGGTAATGACATATAATTTATTTAACCCTTATCAATAACTTAACGGTCACAATCGCGATTATTGCAATGATATAAAAAACGCGACTTTTTAATATGCACTAAAAGTCTTTCTTAATTCCAGTTTCTTTTTACACTTCATTTGAAAACCACAAAACTGATTCTCACTTTTGTAGTATAATTCTACATGATTAGTCTGATAAAAACCTAACGAGGGGTTTTATTAGTTACGACTAATGATTGATTAGGATGAACACACCGACTTTGTTCTCTAGTGTTGGTAGAACAAATGAAATGTAAAAGCTTAGAACCGGTACATCACTTGTGGGTAGCGCTCAGCGCTTTCCTTCACTAGTCACTGTCACTACTCTGTCCCGGTACATAGTCTGCGTCGTCTTCGTCAGATATGTCGAGGTCGTCCAGGTCTTGGAAGAGAGACTCGTCCACTTTCACTGCATCTCCTGGTAATATAATTATAACTTTAAAAACTTGAAAAAAACCGACTTAATTTGATACAGTTTCATCATCATCTGTATCATGATGATAGTTCATTGGGTTTGTTTTATTGATCATAAACACTATTGAAAGGTCACAGGAAAGCAAAATACGCAATATCATGTTTGTGGATGGCGTGATTTTTCCAGTTATTCCCATTTAAATCCCAAATGACTAAACCGATTTTGGTAAAAAAATTATGGGACCAATCTGGAAATAAACCGTTTGAGATAAAAAAAATTTTTTTTCAAATCAGTTCATAAATGACAAAGTTATGAGGTAACAAACATTAAAATAAAACAAATTGAGAACCTCCTTCTTTTTTGAAGTCAGCTAAAAATGAAAATCAAGTCAACTCACCATCATCAAGGAATTTAAGATCAGATTCATTGAGTGTTGTGTCCCTCAGGAACAATTCTTTGCCTGTTAGTTTATTTTTATCCTTTGCCTCCTTTTCCCGTTTTGCAGGGATGCCCAAATCATTTTCAAATTCTTTTCTCCACGCTAGAAAAGATTCTACAGTGACTCTGGTACCTTCAAACCGTTTCTGAAATCAACAATAACAATAAGGCCTCAAACGCACTAGCGGTTAACCGCGGGGGGCGGCTTGCCGCGCGTTTCCAGTTTAATATGCAACCGCTTGTCAACTGCTTGTGATTGTATGCAGCGGTTGCGTATTAAACTGGAAACGCGCGGTTAGCCATCCCCGCGGTTAACCGCTAGTGGGTTTGAGGCCTAAGGGATGAAGGAGACCTGGTTAGCCACCCCCGCGGTTAACCGCTAGTGCCTTTGAGGCCTAAGGGATGAAGGAGACCTCCGTCCAGTAGAAGGTATAGGTTGCGTTATTTAACAAATCTGTTAGGAAACAAATCTGTTAGCTGTGCTCAAACTGGATATTTCAGATCGCAAAATCTAGCCCCAAGCCAAGTTTGTACTATGAAAACCAGATAGAGTAGGTAGGGTGCCTTCTGGTAAGATCGGCCTAATATTAAGTCCGGATAAATCACGTAACTAAGCAATTATCATATAAAAATATCGCTGAATTGCTAGGCATCCGGACATACTATTACGCCGATCTTACCAGAAGGCACTGTACATGAATATCTATTTCTTATAAAATATTTTCTGTGTATAAAATTACCTGCTCTGCTTCTTCATCTGCCTTTATTTTGGCCTGGACTTTTTCATCCCTTTCTTTCTTGATATTGTCCCATTTTTCATTGAGCCACTCCTGTCCAGCTGACACTAATGTGAATATCATCACCATACCGAGGTTTTCATTGCCCTGAAACGATCACTATGGTTTACTATAGCGTATAGTTTATAGCTTATTATTTAATAAGATATTCTAAGTTTGCAGCTTTTTCATAGTGCACCAGTCTTTCAAACATTTTGAAAGTTGGCTTCGATATAATTGTTGGTTTTCTAACATTGTATATGTAATAAAAGCTACTACAAAGTGTTGGGATGCACCAAAATTAATCGTTGGATATGCCTCTAACTACCCCCTTACACATTCACAAGGTATTTTGAGTCGGTACTAGGTACACAGGATCTGAGACTAGAAAGACCGTGACCTGTGATCTTAGATAGACACATACCTGTTCTGTTAAATGTGATAATAGCTCATTTTTATCGACAATATCATCAAAATTATCTTCATCTTCAATCTCTACAATAGGTAGTTCATCAGGATATTTTGTTGTGTATGTAAAGACTAGCTGACACGCTAGGCCGTCCCCGTCATCATATCCTTCAGACTTTATTGGTATACTGAACTTGTGGAACGGCTTTTTTTCTATGACTGAAAATATATTTTTAATATATACATTTAGGTAAGAACTTTAAATGTTAGCATTTTTGTTAACATGTAACATTTTCACTGTTGTAGCAATAGGTGATTCTTTTCTGTTACATAGGTAAGTTCGAGGTTAAGAAAAACAGAGTATGAGGTATTTTGACGCCAACTACAATGTGGACTTCTTGGGTATGTATAGTTTTTGGTTACCTAAAGTACCAAAATAACAGCAAAAGGCTCCTATGGACATGAGGAGGAGAGTTCTTGGCAGAAACATACCTTGCATGTCTCCATAGTAAATGGAGTCCAATGCTTCTAACTCACTACTTTGTTCGTAATTGTAATCCATTATACCCAACGTTTTACAAGTTTTTCATCAGATTTACGAATTCCAAACTGCAAGCAGAAATGAAAGCGGCTCGTCGTCGGCTCGGCTCCAATGCAGTGCTGCCAACCATAAAATTGAATTTGCCCATTTTAATCAGATTTATTTAATAGTTTTAAATTTACCCCCACTCTCAGTAAAAGTACCCTAAATTGAAACATTTCGCACGCAGTTCTCCCCTGAAATAGTTTAAGGATTTAAGTAAAGATACGTTTATAGATGACGTATCTTTATTGTTACTCTATGTTATAAAACTGGTGAAACTATCACAGTGCAAATCAACTGTTTTGTTTTGTTAATGGAACACAATGACACAACACAGTTGATTTGCGGTTGACAGTTGAAACTATTAAGTTATATTTTGTCACACTAAAATGAGATCCAAAATTACATTAAAAAAGGGAAAATATTTTAAGTTGGAAGCACTGACTCGATGTCTGTCTCGATGACAGCCGACTGCTGATGCTTGGCCATCAAGATTGACACAAAATTTAGATTTATGAAAAAGTAAAAAAAAGAAATTGTGACAACTAGCCACAAACCAAGAAGTTGAAGTTGAAGTAAAAAAAAACTCTTCTCCATCTCCTCTCCTATGATTTGCACAGAACAAAATAACTGCGCCAAACATTAAACCTGCACTAAAAAAATAAAAACCCACAATCAAGAGAAAAACCACCATTTTCTCTTCAAAACCTGAAACGATTTTTCACATTCAGAAAAACCACTTTACACACATTTATTCCAATGGCTCACACTTTATGTTACGACATAAGAATTATTGGTTGAAATTCCACCAAAATTAAGCAATAATACTCACAATAACACAAAAAAAACTATTAAAATAAAAATGCTATGTGTTGTTTAAAAAAATGTTACATTGACATTGGCAGAATTGTCTGTCGAAATGACGGACACATGCCATATAGGTTTAAAAGAAGAAGAAGAACCCACAATCAAAACAAAAACTTGACAAAAAAGAAAATCGTAAATAAAATAAAATTTCTGCTAGCTGTTGTGTGTTTGATTGAATAAAAGAAAGCAAGCGTTAGGTTGTGGAAAAAATAAGTTATAGATACAATGGATTCACCAGATATTTCACCCGCTAATTCACCGATTGCAGCAGAGATACCTCCAACACCACCAAGTCCTCCAAGGTATTTTCTTTCTGGTACCTTTGAGTTTTGTTTGTAACTATTTATTTACCTACCTATAATCTGTTTTTGTTTATTTCAGTATTAATCAAGTAAATTCCAAAGATTACTCAGCTTTACATGAAGAGGTCTTGTCAAATTTTCACAAGCCTGTTCTACCAAATGTGAATGTTCCTGAAAAAATCATACTTTGCTTGGACGTATGCTACGATAACAACAATGCTCTGTATCGGTTGGGGGATGGAACTACGTTTACTCCTATGAATATGATGAAAAGAGTGTTGGAGTTTTTCCTCTATTCAAAATATGCCATCAACAAAAACACTGAGTTTGCATTACTAATACTGAAGGAAAACGAACCTTGCTGGGTACAGAACATGACCAACTGTCTGAGGGATATCATAAATGCTGTTGACTATCTCAATGTTGAAGAGTACACTTCAGAAAGCTTTGATTTCATGAAAATATTTCAGATGCTGAAACATAAGATTGAGATACCGGAATACAAGGAAGGAGAGAACATATTCCCTCCCCCGTACATTGTCAGAATGATAGTGTTGTATGGCAGATCTAACTGCATCCCCCTGATTCCTCAGGATGACCCTTACTATATTTTTCTTAAGAAACAAGCATACTTTTATATTGACATCCTATTTGCTCACGAAGATGACTGCTCTGCATACAAATGTGAAGGAATGTATGATGCTTTGCAGGATCTTGATGATGGGTATTCATATGTGTATGAGGTTTCACGGAATGCTTCTAAGATACATGATTGCATTGCAAAACTGCTCGCACACCCTTTGCAAAGACCATTGCAGAAAAATACTGATTATTCATTTGGTGCATAGGAGTATCTGCATTATTTTACTGTGAAATGTAAGCATAAGTATCTATCTATATGTATAATTACTAGAATAAAAAACCTCAACATTTTTTTTTCAAGTATTTATTTCAGCTCTTCAAGGGGTTATGAATGGTACAAAAGAAAAAAAAACTACTATCTACTATTACCATATAGTTCCAAATACTTAGACATTTACTATGTACTTTCTCAGATGGATTGATTACCTCAATATACATACAAAAGGATAGCTTTGTAATTCAATAGAAGCTTAAAATGCAGGATGATACCATTTTACATAAAATCTAGTTCCTTTGAACCAATTTCCAACATTGAAACATGCTGTAACATCATTAGAGACATTCTAACATATTTCGGCACAGCCATTCTTAATTCTGTACTTACCAATAGTTTATTATTATAATACTTTATTTTATAGTTTCTAAAATGTTGTTTATATTTTAAGAAGTGTTTGAATGAGATGAGTGCAATAATTTAGTTTTGAGCAATAATAAATAAATAAAGTTACATCAAATAACAATTCCAAAAGAAGTACTTATTGATGAAGTACATGAGATTAAGAAAATAACCATATGGGCTGACACTTATACAATACAATGAAGCAAAAAAAAAGTTAATTAAATAAACTCAGCAAACTTTACATCAAGTAAATAATACAAAAATAAATGTATATGTAACAAACAAGCCAAAAATATTTACAATGATTATATGAAACCTTTACAAAGAACAATTTCACAAATATTTTAAATTAAAAAAGATATAATATAATACATTCCGCAAAATACAAAATCACTTCAGCAAAACTACAGTAAGATTACACTCAAATGACAAAACCTATTAGAATAACTACAAGCTTGTTTAGAACAAAGAAATCGTATCCACCTACATTTTAGAACACTTACGCAATTATGCCGAGCCTAATTGCTAGCAAACCTCATTCAATTCGGCATTTCTCAATTTTCATTATATTTTTTACAATAAGTGCTGTAATAAAATCAACAATCATAAAATAAACTAACATCTGCAAGTTAATCATCTACTCTAAAGTTTACACCTGAGATCCTAAGATGTGACAATACACTATCGATGCCTAAGATTTGACACTGGTTATTTTACGAACAAAATAAATAACTTCATGTATCAGTCTTAACACTTTAAAATCTATATACAATATTGTAGTAAATTCAGCTGTTGTCAAACAAAAAACAATGTAAAATATCAAAATGTAAATGGTACATGAGTCAACAGCTAAACCTAGCCAAATAATCTCTTCCTTTATATTCGTTAATCTTGAACAGCAATATAGAATAATGGAATGATGAATTTCTTAAATACACATCTTAAGCCAATATTTGTGATTTTGGAACAAATAAAATTAAAGCATATAACATTACACTGTAGCCTAACTTGTAATAATATACAGCATAACAATGTATTAGCTACAGAATTTTCAAAGCAAATCTTGACAAAACCTTTAACAAGGTCTTTCAAAGTATTATAACATTCACATTTTATAAAATTACAACAGCCAATTTAATTAATAAAATTTAACAGCAGTATTATGAAGTTTTGAGTGTATTTTTGAGTATTTCAATTAATATTATCAACATGTAACTACCATCCACAATTATATTTTTCGCATTCATCCTTAACTATAATGATGGGATAAAAATAAATTAGAACGGCAAAATGTGAACAATGTATATCCAATAACATGGATAGGAAGACAGGACTAGATGAATCATTATTTTCATATAACTAACACACGTTTTTCGTCCATATTAGTAGCACATCGCCGTTAGAGCGCCCTTGGCTCCAGAGTCAGTATTAATTCACATCCAAGGAATGTAGCTTGAGTATCAGTCTTTTTGCGAAAGTAGAGACTGGGCCAGCTGTTTTACGGCAGACTTAAAATTACTTACAAAATCTCACAGTCGTCGTCGTGAAAGCGTAGGATACTTTATAAAGGTGGTAAAAAGGCAAGTTTCGGGGGCAAGCGGGTTTACTGAATTTAGCTTGTTTATTCAGAAATCAAAATAAATCTAGCTTACTTCAATAACCGTAATCCTACTCGACTATCAAGTATAGAAATATTCAATGTGGCTACTTAATTTTTTTCCGTTGTCGTTTTCGATTGCTAGTTTTTAATCATTACCTATGTACATTTCGAGAGTTCTTTGAATTGGTTTTTATCTAGTCTACGCACATACTATCATAATTTAGGTTTTAATAAACTGCATAGGTACGATTGACCTGAGTGGTCATCACGTAAATAAAACTTAAGCGCAGGAAAAAACTTTGGCACAACGCAGAAATGAATTGAGCGCGAGTTGAAATGTACAAAACTTGGTCCATAGAAAGAAGTGTTTTTGTCTTTTTGATAAGATATGTCGCAGAGAGTTGGAAAGTTTGATTGGGGGAACAGACTACAGAACAGTGTCGAGCGGGTAGCTCTAGTACACGTGGCTTAGGATTCTGCAGTATTAGTCGTGCGATCAGTAGATGAATACGCGTACAGTACGGAGCAAAAAACTGTCCAACGAGAACTGTTTAGCTGGGCACCTGTCCAAAGAGAGGGCAGGCTAGTGTAACAGCAGTAGCTCGCGATAAGTGATGTAGCGTCGTGTCTCGCAGCCGACACAGCAAGGCAGAGCACAAATCAAAGATATAGTGTGACTCGTGATGTACACGTGGCTTGGAATATCGCGTTTCTCGGTGGCTTGTTTTAGTTTCATTCAATGAGACGTAGTGGCACAGCGTGAGACACGTTGGAGGCAGCAGAGGAGATGTACCTTGCAACCGTCAGCGCGGCAACTGTCCAACTCCGCAAAGAGCACCTTGAAGCTGTGCGAGTCGCGCTGGTTACGCTCCTTGTTCCATGAACGTTGAGTATGTTGAAGGGTCGGTGAGGGGTAAGTTCGAGTACGGGCTCGGTGTGTTCAAGGCTCGGTTGCAGTAGAGGTGGGGCAGGCGCGGCGCAGGCAGCAGAGGAGCAGGCGCGCGGGTCAGGGTCAGGGCGGCGGCGCGCGCTCCGGCAGCGCGGGCGCCGCCTCGTCCGCGCCGCCGCCGCCGCGACGCAGCCGCATCACGTACGCGTACGTGCGGTAACGCTTTATCTACAACAAACACGCAACTGTTAAGGTAATGTTAGACACGAGTTTTGAAATTTTTTGAAACGACACATAGCACTTTTATTTTAATAGTTTTTCTTGTGTTATTGTGAGTATTGTTGTTTAATTTTGGTGGAACTTTAACCAATAATACTTGGGTCGTAACATAAAGTGTGAGCCGTTGGAATAAATGTGTGTAAAGTGGTTTTTCTGAATGTGAAGATTCGTGTTAGGTTTTGAAGAGAAAATCCACCATTTTCTTTTCAAAACAAACGACAGCCGACTTGACAAATGACTTGACTTGACTTATTTATTACAATTTTATCACTTGACATTGGCAAAATTGTCTGTCGAAATGACGGACACAGGCCATTACTGAAGAGAAGAAGAAGAAGGTAATGTTACATCTGTTCAACAACAGGCTATTTTGTAGAAAGCAACATGTTGAATGCCCGTTGTGGAATGAGTCTTGCAACAGAGCGTCGACCGTTCCACAAAATAAGGCTTGTTGAAAGATGTTGCTTGTGAACCCACAGCTCAAGGTGCATTTAAGCTTATTAAAAAATTTGTTGAAGCAACGGATTGTCGTACGCAACTCAACATGTTGCTTTCCACAAAATTGCCTGCTGTTGAACAGATGTAAATCCACTTTTAGTAGGCTTATTATTAGTAGACTCCCCGCATCGCGTTTGCATCTGTCCATTTACGTAGTAAACTTCAATATAAGGGCTACGACGCGACGACTAGCGCGTTCGCTTCGTGTTTTCGCTGAGTTCACCTAGCTCGAATGCGGAGTGTTGCCGTGCAATGTAACTCAGTTCCATTGCACGGCAACACTCCGCAGTCGAGCTCGGTGAACTCAGCGAACGGACATTGAAATGGACAGATGCAAACGCGATGCAGCAAGTGAATACAATCACCTATTTCCATATTTTCACACGACTTGAAATAGTCCCCTCATGATGCGTGCGCAGCGCAGCCTTTTACGCTTCGTATCGCTTGCTCGCTAGCACGATGTCATTTTTTTTAAATTTAATTTAGTTAGGTATAGTTACCTCGTATACTAGATAATGTTCCTTCTCCCTGGCGTGATGCGTGTTCTCCCTGGAATGCCGTAACGCAGCCAACTCCTCTTCTAATCGCGCCGCGCGGTCCTCGTGTGCAGCTAATTGCTCACGCTGAAAAATATTACAGTTCAAACTACTATCGAGGGGTATAATATCTTGTTTCAGTCTTTTTTCAATGAAAACCAGAAAAGTCACGTACTAGGCTATAAATGTGTGCGTTACTCCAGCAAAAAAGTGTTGAATCTGAAAATTCTAAAAATGCAGATAGTTAGAGCCCACTGCCCTGTAAATGTGCCCCAAGTTTTAAATTAGTGCCTCTAGCCGTTCTGGAGTTATTCAAGAAATTCACTTTTTGCTGGGGTAACGTTTTTTGCTGGGTCGATTTTCGTTCCTGGTTGAGCTATCCGAATGAATGTTAGCTTAAAAGGGGGCTACAATTTGTGCCTATTAGTGCCCCAACTCCTGAATTTGTGCCCCCTAGGGCTTCGGAGTTATTCCAGTTTTTGCTGGAGTAACGTTTTGCTATCTCCGAAACTACTGGTCGCACAATCATGAAACTTGGTCAGTATAAAGGTATTTCTATTTAGAAATTTGTGCCAGCTCTTGTTTTCCAAAAAAAGGCTTCATTCGCGACTTATAAGGCTTTTATTAAAAATCTAAAACCCGCTCCTAGCTCGCTAACCATTACACTGAGGAACCTATTGAAAGTGTCATTCTGTACCTCTTATTACGCTGCAACTGCTGACGAAGTTTCTTATATCTATTTTTAGTGGTTTACGAGAAATAAAGATTTTAAAATTGACCAGAAATGTCATTACTTTGACCCCGAAATACACCCATTTCCTCTAAAGCTGTGGTACTGATTCTTTGCTAGGAATTAGAGCCCATATTCAAATATATGCACACGAAATTTCAGCTTATGCAATGCTATAATTATAAAGATATCGATAAATAACCTACAAGAATCACTTTCTAACCCATATTGGTGGTTAACCGGCTAAATTCAAATGACTGTTAAATAGCGAACGTCCGATACATGGCGCCTATCTCTTGCAGTTGACGGTATTGTATTTAAGTAATAGTTGGTACATATACAAACAAAATTAATTCAGTGGTTTTGTTGGGTTGCCAGATACGAAGAATGTTCACTAGTTAGTTCGCCCCGAACTGAGATCTCGCGATGTTCCCGATAAATAATACCCAACCATGACCATGGCTATATAGGTCTAAACTAAATAGTCCAGTCAAAATTAGGGAAGAATCTCGGAATTTGAGATACCAAACTCGCATAAACATATAATTATGTAGGTAATGCACACAAATGTTTGTTCTCTGTGAGGATCGAACCCACGACTCACAGCACGAAAAGCAGAGCTAAAACCGACTGAGCTGTGACCATTGTCATCAAGATAAACATTATGTAGGTACCTACCTACCTAGATAAAAAACTATTACTTAATAAACTATTACCTAGATCTATTATTACAAACAACCTACCTATGACAAATATATTTTATAGATATACTTATCATTTATAGAAACATCATAAGATAGTTATGTTTGCAAGTAGGTACTTACATTTTCTCAGGAATCTTAAGAGCCGTTATCGCGTTTCGTTCGTTAGATTAACGTATCCGGCTATCACCATCATTAACCTCTAAAAGTCTGTTTCTAGATTTTCCTGAAAGAACGATTTTAGGCGTTCTAAAGCCACGGACTTCTGGTTACAAAATACTTGCTGTGTATGTGGGCAACCCAAGAATTTTACAGAGTAAAAATTGGCAAAAGGACAAGCCTCCAGTGCCAGAACAAAATTAAAAAAAAAACAGTAAAAAGTAAGATCTAAAATAAAACCAATTCAAAGTTTCAAAAACAAAAAAAAAACAATCTGAGCATACACTTTTGCACAAGACTATACAGTAACCAATAATGTTATAGTATAAATTTAAGAATGTAGGCGCCATGTATCGGACGTTCGCTTTTTAACAGTCATTTGAATTTAGCCGGTTAACCACCAATATGGGTTAGAAAGTGATTCTTGTAGGTTATTTATCGATATCTTTATAATTATAGCATTGCATAAGCTGAAATTTCGTGTGCATATATTTGAATATGGGCTCTAATTCCTAGCAAAGAATCAGTACCACAGCTTTAGAGGAAATGGGTGTATTTCGGGGTCAAAGTAATGACATTTCTGGTCAATTTTAAAATCTTTATTTCTCGTAAACCACTAAAAATAGATATAAGAAACTTCGTCAGCAGTTGCAGCGTAATAAGAGGTACAGAATGACACTTTCAATAGGTTCCTCAGTGTAATGGTTAGCGAGCTAGGAGCGGGTTTTAGATTTTTAATAAAAGCCTTATAAGTCGCGCATGAAGCCTTTTTTTTGGAAAACAAGAGCTGGCACAAATTTCTAAATAGAAATACCTTTATACTGACCAAGTTTCATGATTGTGCGACCAGTAGTTTCGGAGATAGCAAAACGTTACTCCAGCAAAAACTGGAATAACTCCGAAGCCCTAGGGGGCACAAATTCAGGAGTTGGGGCACTAATAGGCACAAATTGTAGCCCCCTTTTAAGCTAACATTCATTCGGCTAGCTCAACCAGGAACGAAAATCGACCCAGCAAAAAACGTTACCCCAGCAAAAAGTGAATTTCTTGAATAACTCCAGAACGGCTAGAGGCACTAATTTAAAACTTGGGGCACATTTACAGGGCAGTGGGCTCTAATTATCTGCATTTTTAGAATTTTCAGATTCAACACTTTTTTGCTGGAGTAACGCACACCTATAAATGACCGGTGTCGCTTCGTAGTGATAATTGTCAAGCGAATGATCACATTTCTGAACACTATGCACTATGAAGCATGCTCAGGTATGCATATTGTGGTGTATGTAGTTACCATGGATAGCTTGGTATGCGTGCACGGTAGCAGAGGCCGTTGGAACTTGCGTTGTGAGCCGACCGCGCCCTCCAGCGCGCCCGCCGAGTACGCCGCGCATACGAAGTTCACTGTCTCCACCCAGGAACACAGCTCTTTGGAATCGCTACGAAAAAACATTACTATAAACAAAAAAAACGAGTACAAGATCAAAATGTCCAACTTCTATTAGAAGACACTGGCTTTCGATTGAAAACCATTCTCTTTTGGATTATCGTTGGACTAAGAAGTATTCCTCGACAAAGTAATACCTTGTTTGAAACAGATACTCTGCTTGGTCAGCAGTTTGCAATCTGAACACGTGCTGTTTCTTTGTGTAGTCTGTCGCTTTCGTCGCTAGCGCGTGATGTATTCTGAAAATAAAGTTTTATTTTTATTTTCTGTTACATAAATTTCTTCTACATAAAACTTCCTCTCAATCCACTAGGCGCTATGGTTTTTCACAGACCCCTTCAAGATATCCGCACCAATCTTATTCATTGCATATTCAAACGAAAAGACAAAGAGCTATCTTTCATTAAGAACATACTTTCTACTATTCTTTCTACATCTTAATAATACTTACTCCGATTTAAAGTTATAGAGTAGTTACCTGATGGCATTGTGCAGATTATCAGACATTTGGTTTCGTCGGAAGCCGTGTTCGTCTTTATGCAGGTACAGGACTAGATCGCGCAGTGTGCAGTAGAACATCTTCCATCCTCTCCGGCCAAACGGAGCTGGCAAATGAAATTGAGTTACAGCACTTGTAATACGAGTATTATTGCTTCTGTGGTGCCTTACTAATGCGCAAGTTTAGTGCGTAGTTCTGGGAATAAATAAGCTCTGACTATCTTATGGAGTACCCATGTCCAAGTTTTAAAGCCTTCGATTTGTTGCCGCAATGCAAGTTTTTAAATAAATCCGAGCTAATGACCAATTTGATGAAGCCCAGGCAGGTCTAATGTATTGTCCGCCCGTTATTTTACCGTTCGTGGTATCAATTATGCACTCGACGTGACGCGGCGATCGACACTGCGGTCTGGCGTGACAAGGAACCTGTTCTAGCTGGGGATATATTTTTTGTTAAATATATAAATAATAATGAACATATCACACAACGCCCTCCTAGTCCCAAACTAAGCAAAGCTTGTAATATGAAAACAATATTACGGATAGAATACCTAAATGATTTACTTAATAGATTTAAGACTACTCCATCTAAACATTGTCCCAGGCACTACAGCGCCCCGTTAAGTGTAGGCACAGGCCTCCTGACGCTGGATAAATCATCTTCAAAAGATGTGAAAGCCAAGCTAAAGTGGACTGTTTAAAATAACAAACTTTTCTTTCCATTAGCGTCGACACAGCACTTCCGCATGACGTATCCCTTCTTGTACTCGACAGCGCGGCTCTGGTCGGGCACGTCGAGGAAGGGGTTGCCGCCCGCGCCCGCCGCGCCGCCAACACGCGCCTCGCCACCGCCGCCGTTGTTGCTCTCCGTATCACTGTTCATAAGGACAACGTAATGTTTTAGCAAAGAAAAATATATAGTGCCTTCTGGTAAAATCGGCGTAATAGTAAGTCCGGATGCCAAGCAATTCTGCGATATTTTTATATGATAATTGCCTAGTTACGTGATTTATCTGGATTTAATATTAGGCCGATCTTACCAGAAGGCACCTTACAAGGCATTGTTGTCGGGTTATTTTTTTTTACTGAACAGAGGCTGAGGCCCGTATGCTGGTTCACTGCTCAAGCATTGATCCGGACTTAAGCATAGGTTTTTGTATGAAAATCTCTACTCAAAACTATGCTTGAGCAACGATTTCTGTATTTGCAATTTGCATACGGGCCAAAGACACTGAAAGTAAGTAAGATAGACAGCTGTATAGGCGCAGCTGTTTGTTTCTGTCCTCGACTTCGCTCGCGTGTTATCCCAATAAAAACTTAGAGAAATCCCGGCCACGAACCATTCCAATTATGTTCAAACTTCCATAGCAGTCTACTAATTAATTACGTAACAAATATAACATTTTTACTCACAGTGCCCATTGCAAGGGCTGTGCTCGGATGGCCTGGTAGAGATGTTTGAGCGTGTCTCTAGGGAAGTTGTCTCCGTCGTTCAGTTCTGCAAGGTTATCTATGAACTCTGCACAAGACATTCTTCTGAAGCCGCCGCCGGCCGCCGCGCCCATTCCGTGAAGGTCCGTGTTTAGTAACATTATCGCGCACGTTAGTGTGTGAACCGCGTCTGAAAGAATACGTACCTACATTTATAAGAATTACAGCAGCTGAGGATGATATAACTGACTGGATTGATAGTGACTATAAATTTGGCCTACCTGCTTTTTATCGATAATTCGTAAGTAGTTCACGCGTTCCTATCATAAAAGCGACTCATCAATGGGTATACCCTTGGCACTAAGTCTCAAGCATAAATTTAAATAGAGATTTTCATACAAAAATCTATGCTTGAGTCCGCATCAGTGCTCAAGCAGTAAATCAGCATACGGGCCTAAATGGTAATGAATCCACTTAAAACCGAAAATCTAGACAAAAATCACTACTTGATTTCTTTTTAGTAATTACTCACCCTGTGAATTGAATGATCCCGGGTTGCACTCTAGATATCGCCGTGAGAAATGTACCAGCACTCTCTCTCGCTCTTGCGTCTCGCCGCTGAGAGCGAACCGCGAGAGGAATGTACGTAGCGCAGAGTCGAGCGTCACTCCGCCGAATTCAAAGTGTTTCACGTATTCCTCTGCCACCGCGCGGGAGAATTCATTGCTGTAACAAGGAATTACGTTAGCAGTACAATATAAACTTATGGATATGTTCCGTGGACGTGGTTGCCCTCAAATTCAGGGATGACAAGATTTTGCTCGTGATTTTGGTTATCGAGGGCATCTAGGGCATGGAAGACTTAATCACTTTTCTGTCAAATAAAAGACCAAGACGAAGTATGATTGTCTTATCTTTGATAGAGCGCTCATGTTAATTCACGCAAATTTTGTGTTGTGACTTTCGTAAGAATAAGTTTTGAGACTAACTGATCCAGTTTGATAGCTTGAAGTATTAATGACTTCTGTTACTATACGGTAAAGCGGCGTTGTGAGCACAACACGTATGCAAAAACCACTTACTTTTTACGCAGATGCTTGGACACATCAGATATCTTGAACCCGTCGAGATGGAACAGCCGTTTGGCTAACCGCTCAGCGGAGGGGATGTCTACAGACTCGGAGCTGTAGTGAAATAAACGTAACGAGTCATAGATGCAAACTACAACAGTCGGAAAAATAAACGGCACGATTTGACAATGGTGCTTTAACTTAGATGCTATGATCAAAATCGTGTGAATATGACAGCTGTACCATACTTAACGCGTCACGTTACTTTGCTTCAGCTACGTGTCTTAACATAGCACGCGTCCCAAAGAATTTTTTTTGAAGTTATCGTTATTTACAATTGCAAGTATTGCAACAGACCTGACGCGTATGTATAGTATAAAAATCTATCAGATTCACGTTCTAAAAAAGCTATCTATCAAATCGTGCCGTACATATCATCCGACTATAATACTGTAGGTATAAAAAGACCTTACTTTTTACTCAAATGTCTGGACACGTCTGATTTCTTGAAGCCGTCGAGATGGTAGAGTCGTTTGGCGAGGCGTTCTGCTGATGGGATGTCAACAGCTTTGGGACTGTAGTGGAAGGAATGGAGGGAGTCTCCGTCGGATCCATCGTCTGAGCCACCGTCTGATCCGCTGCATAGCTCCTGAAAGAATTGGAGCCTAAGTATGTATAACTGGGGCCGGAGTGGAGAGAAATACGGTCTAGTGGGGAGCCATTGGGGGCTGCAAAAATAATATCGCTCACCTGGTAACCCTGATTTTCCGGTGAATTATGTCCATTTTCCTTCCCGTTCTGCGCGTAACCACTATTATTATTATTATTCACATTCTCACTATTAGCGTTCTGTTTGTCCGGTCCTTTCACTTGTATCACTATTCTGTAGTCATTACTGTCGCCGTTAAGCGTGACGTCACTACCGTGTTCGTACGAAGAATTCGATTTGGCCCGTTTGTGGCACGGCTCCGATACTAGAATGGTCGAGTCGGAATCGGATGGATCTGAGAGTTCCATCCGAGGGCATTCCCGACCGGTCTCGAACATGTCGTCTTGATCCTGGTAGTCAGGACTGGATATGTTTGATACAGCTTCTGATAAGCTCATGTCACCTGTGGAGAGAGGAGATGTTTATAATGTAGAGTAGAGACCAATATCAATGTATGTGGGATGTTCATTTGTTTATCGTAGCTCCTAAACGAGTCATCAGATTTCGACTAATTGAGTGTCAAATGACGAGCCTTGGTAGCCTGGGTGATAAAGGCTGTTGTGTCATTGTTCATTTGCTATTGCGGAAAATTAATGCATTCACGCAGTCGGGACTTACCTTACCTAAGTGAGTATTTGTTAATAATATCAGAATGTATGTAACATACCGTTAAGTGGTCGGTGTAAGGCGGAGTGCGGCGGTAACCGCGGAGGGGGGGAGGCACGTGACGACATCAACGATGACGACGCAGACGTCGGCGACGCAGGGGATGACGACCTGACAAACAAGATAATGAACATTTACATAAAATTAACATTTTTATTTAGTCACACAGACTTAGCCAGGTCTTTTCAAGGTTAAAGTGAATAGGTGTCTTCTAGACTGCCCTGCTTCATCGTAATTTACCATTAGGTGATATTGTGGCCAAAGGACAACTATGTAACATTAAAAAAAAAAGCCCAAAGTTCTTTTCGCATTTACTGCTCAAGCACTTAAGGATAGATTCTTATATAAGAATCTCTACTCTGAGTAATGATTTCTTCATCAGAATACGAGCCTAAGAGCTCTGCGGAGGCTGAATAGCCCATACAAACGTAATACCAAGATCACTTTTAATTTGACTATATTTCTTTGTGATATTTGTGACTACAGACCTTTTCAACGTTTCACTGCGCTCCATGGATTTTTTAAGTGAAGTTGTAGTAAAGGAATGTTTCGAATGAGATGTCCAAAGTGTTTGTGTATGTATCGACTAACCTTTGTGAGATGCCGTCGGATATGGAGGTAGAGTTGGAAGTGGCCGAGCCGTTACAGTGCGTCCGTTCTGACGCGCACAACACCGGCGCGTTGTACGTCCACACGATTCTGTAATACAATAACATACTGTGTTCTAACATTTCCTAAACGCATTACTGGAAACAAGGGAGGGAGGCTTTTGCCCTGCAGTGGAATGATACAGGCCAAAATTAAATTAAATTTCTGTTTAACACTACTTCGTATAAGGATTACACAATTGAATCGCTGTAAACGGTTTTTAGATTTATCGGTAGTTTAGAAATAGGAACACTTCAAATGGCACATCAAGCACATGCCTTTTGTAAGCATTTGTGTAACTGTAAAAGTGTTGTGGTACTTTAGTATAATATGATATCAATTACGAATACCTATTGCATATTTTACTTTAGTAAATAAATAAATATTCATGGGCATTTAACACAACATCCACTAGTCCCAAAAAAAACACTACAACAATTTAAAGATCTTGAAACTAAACAAACTTTCAATAACAAGCAATACAGAATACCAACAGATAAACAGGATAAAAGTCGAAAGACCGACATAACACGAGATAAGAGATTATAGTTTTATTTTTAACTCACAAACAACACAGTCATAGCGCTATCTCAAGAGGACTACGAGTATGTCATCTAGCGGGTTTCAAGTAATCGTGTGTTTGTTTGAATCAACTGTTGCATAATCAACTTAATTTTAGAATTGCTGATCAATGTGAATTCTTATTACTGATCAAAGTGACAGGCGTCATGGCTCAGTCGGTAGTAGCTCTGCCTTCCGTGCTGTGGGTTGTGGGTTCGATCCCCACCGAGAACAAACATTTGTGTATTGTAAACATAGATGTTTGTTCTGTGTCTGGGTGTTTCTATGTATTATAATATGTATTTACAAAAAAAAATGTATGTATGTATTCTATCAGCCATCTAGTTTCCATCGTACAAGATTTGCTTAGTTTGGGACTAGAAGGCGTTGTGTTAAGTGTCCGTGAATATACAGGGTGTTACCAGACCACTTCCGAAAACGAAAGGGAGAGCTACAGCACACCAAAACCCAACCAAAAAAAAATCAGTTATCCTGAAAAATAATTATAGCCGGAGAAAACAATGTTTAAAGATTTGTATTTATTTCGCCAGCCCGCAATGTACGCATTCACGTAGGTAAGGTCGAGGCGTAGTACTATTATTTATTCTGTGTCGTAAGTGCCTACTAACGTAGGTAGCTACTAACGTAGGTCGCTCGCACGTCGCGTACTTGAATGACCCGCGATAAACTCTCAGCTGTTCATGCTGTAGTAGACGTAATCTGCGTGCTGCGTGTACATTGCTGCTTTATTTATTTTATTTGTTTTTTTTGCTTTTTTAAATGAGATAATTAGGTAGATATGTCTTATTATGTTGTAGTGTGTGTATGTAACTAGAAAAAAAATTAAAAAGAGATAGTTAAGTCAATTTTTTTTTTTCGCGATTTTTTTCGCTTAATGTTTTCAGTATCATGGTCTGATTGGAACCTCCAAGTTTTCGGAAGTGGTCTGGTAACACCCTGTATATTATTCACTTTAATCAGTAATAGGTACTGTTGAAATGATAAGAAACCTCTTTGAGATAGTCGTCAAATCTCGAACGAATACTGAAGACTGGAGAGACCCAACCAGTATAAAATTTTATTTTTTTTCATCTCCCAGTAAGGTCTTTATTTAGAGGAAGTTGCCTCTTTCTATGGGTTAGATCATATCTAGGTCCTTTTTTTCAACGCGGTCGTTAGATGTTATCAACTATTATAATGTGTCGAATCAGGTACCTTTCCCGTTCAGTTTCTTCAGATCTCGCAGACGAAGCCGCCGGCGTGGCAGAGTCAGGTCTCGCGTCGAGTAGCGTGTTCAGTGATGACGTCACATCCTCTTCCATATCCACTGCCACAGCACTCAAGGAGGACTCCTTCTGAAACTTGCGTTTCTATGTTTCATTTATAGCAGGAAATGGGAATGCTTGGTAGTGTATTACAGCAATCGGTGGATGCGGATAGATAGGCAGTTCAATGGTAAGCGTGTGTGAATTAAATAAATAAACAAACAATTTGTTCAATACAATCATGAACACTTTGAATCAGCTACGCCGAGCGTAATTCATGACATAGTTCATCCTAGATTTCGTAAGGTTCGGTAAATTGAATCTACTTTGCAGTAAGTAGGTAATTTATTAATTTATGACAGGCGTCATGGCTCAGTCGGTAGTAGCTCTGCCTTCCGTGCTGTGGGTCGTGGGTTCGATCCCCACCGAGAACAAAAATTTGTGTGTTGTAAACATAGATGTTTGTTCTGTGTCTGGGTGTTTCTATTTATTATAAGTATGTATTTACAAAAAAAAATGTATGTATGTATTCTATCAGCAATCTAGTTTCCATCGTACAAGCTTTGCTTAGTTTGGGACTAGAAGGCGTTGTGTTAAGTGTCCGTGAATATTTATTATTTATTATTTTTATCAGCCATGTAAGGGCAGCTTGACTATCGTTACGATGTTTTCTTTCACCCTTTTACCACACGAGCACACACACCCTCATATACAAAAGCTCGCATCAATATTGTTGCCAGTTTTAAACGTGAAACGACACTCGTAGGATTTACACTTCATAATAAAACTTTGTCCAATAATAAGTACTTGAGATATTGTTTGGTCAAACGAATTTACCTGTAAATGATCTTCGGAACGCGACGTTCTTACAGAATGATGCGTTCTCATACACGTCATATCGACAGTGGCGCTGCCGGCGTTTGCACACGATGCCGCCGGTGACGCAGGCTGAGATATAAACCTACAAAATATTAATAACCTTTACTACGTACCACATGACATCAATAATGAGGAAACTTGTAGTCACTGACATAGCTCTCATAGCACGTTCACACTCAGCCCATGCCGCTGCGTTATTTCCACAGCAAATCGCCTTTATATTTATTAGAGAGCAAGGGCGTGAACTTGGGCGGCGAGCCAGGACAGAGGCATGATCGTGTTCACACTATGCTCATGCCCACTCCCCTGCCGACTGCGTGAGCAGAGTGTGCACGCACCATCACAATTAGCAAGTTGAAGTGACAGTGTAGGCCATTAGTACTTACAACTTGTTGGCATGATCCGCCGAGAGGCCGGTGTCTGGTGAGGAGTTGTGTCTCTGCGCCAGCTCGACCCTTCCACAGAGACGCGACTCGCTCGGCGATGCGGGTGTTGAATTGTATCTGAAATGATTATACACCGGTCATGTATTTGGGTAGCTTAGTTGATATTGCTCTGCCTTCGGGCTGTATTTTGTGGGGTAGATTGCTCACCGCTGAATCACTTCTAACTGGTTTTTAAAGATTATCGAATGGCGACAACTAAGTAGAAGGCCAAATATAGAATGGCCCTTCATCCAATGAACTGACGACCTTATAGAGATGGCAAGAAGTCTATGAATTGAGGAGGCCCAAAATTGTCTTGTTCAGCAGTAGACTTGTGCTGGCTAACATTTTGATGTTGACACTGTTAACAGTTTACTAAGAACTAGTTATCGTCCGTGAACATCGTTCCAAGGTTCGTTGCAAAACGGCCAAAACTAATTCAGCGCAGTTTTATGACTAGGTTCAGAGTGGACAACTTGTTTGTCGCGAATTGTACAGACCTGTGATAGTGAGTGCGATGCGTAGGCGCATGGTGATTATGATGCGGGTGCTCCACCCGCGACAGGTTCAGTATAAGATCGCCCGTCATCATAAACGCTTCGAACTTGGGCTGCGAGACACGCGGTCTCGCGCCCTCAAGCAACGCTTCGCAACTTTCGCCCGACGCGACGCCCGACCCGTTGCTAGATGAGTTGCTCGATGAGTTACTGTTTGAATTGCTGTTCGAGTTGCTTGAGGGTGGGCTTGATCTGTAATAGAACAGAACACATTTATTGTTGACCTAAACACGGTAGAGCAGAATAGTTATGGACCGCTACCTAAACCCCTGTACCAACAAAAATAGTCGCCATATTTGTTTGGACGCGTCTCTGAATAGACTCATACCTTTAGGATCCAAAGAGGTATTTATGGTAATTGTTTTATCAAACCCGCACCTCTTATTTCTCACTCTACCGGTTAATGTCCCGTTACGCCACAGAGGTCATCTTAAAATGACATGTGAGTATGTAAAATTTATTGTAAATCTAATAACTGTATTAAAGGGAAAAAGCTAACTCTTTGACAAGTGTAAACAACTAGCAAAATAATGCAGCATTTAGTAGAGCGGAAATTTTACTTGAATAAACAATATCATAAAATTATTTAGATGTTTACGTCTACGAAAACAACGACGACGCGACGTGACACGCGTCGTGTACGTTCGCTTATCATATATTAGGAACTCAATTTTGGTACAAGAGTAAAGATAAGACTATAAATATCCATCTAACTCTTGTTTAGGTCAGTAGGTACTCTAGGTAAAGCTTGTGGTAGAGTCCCTCAAGGGCCTCAGATCTCTAGGATCTAAATATCTTTATAACATTGTCTCAGGCACTTCAGTGTCCCGTTAAGTGTAGGCATAGGTTGCCTCCTGACGCTGTATAAATCATCTTCAATAGATGTAAACGTCTATTATTAAACATCTTTAAGGATAGGTTAAGTAAGTTAGTCGTTAAGCCATGACGGAGGCCTTAAGGCGGTCTAAAAACTCCGTCAACAGAGTTGACCACTAACTCATACGAGCTTGCTTGCTTGCTAGGATAGGTACCTAAAGGAAATGTCATAGACAAGTTTTATATACATATATGTATTTATTTGTATTATTATTTTTCTCGGAATATGCCACCTGACTATCCACGTTTAAATTCCACAGCTAATTCTAATAATTGGTTTCCCAACGTTGCGTTGTTTTCCTTTATTTTAATTGGTATTGCAAATAGTAATTATTATTGTAAATAGAACCGGTAACAATATCAATATCTCAACTCAATGTCTACGTAATAATGAAAGTATCGTCACCTTGGGATATTACCGTGAACTTAAGTTTATCGGAACAAGCATACTAAAATAGCTTGTAGAACATTAAAGGACGCCGGTGAAGGACGTATTCCTAAAGAACTTCAGGCTTTGTAGGTATGTAAAGTTTTAGAAGTCATTACGCATTAATGCCGCATTTAAAACTAAGGAATCTGATCGTAGATTCATCTACGAATATCCGTAGTTTCTAATCTAGTGCTCAAATCAATATATATAAAACTCTTTTGAAGCTGACTGAGAATCAACGCACAGCCTAAACTATAAGTCCTAGAGGTATGAAATTTGGAGGGAATTATCCTTATACAGGGTGTTACCAGACCACTTCCGAAAACTTGGAGGTTCCAATCAGACCATGATAATGAAAACATTAAGCGAAAAAAATCGCGAAAAAAAAAATTTACTTGACTATCTCTTTTTAATTTTTTTTCTAGTTACATACACACAGTACAACATAATAAGACATATCTACCTAATTATCTCATTTAAAAAAGCAAAGAAACAAATAAAATAAATAAAGCAGCAATGTACACGCAGCACGCAGATTACGTCTACTACAGCATGAACAGCTGAGAGTTCATCGCGGGTCATTCAAGTACGCGACGTGCGAGCGACGTACGTTAGTACCTACCTACGTTAGTAGGCACTTACGACACAGAATAAATAATAGTACTACGCCTCGACCTTACCTACGTGAATGCGTACATTGCGGGCTGGCGAAATAAATACAAATCTTTAAACATTGTTTTCTCCGGCTATAATTATTTTTCAGGATAACTGTTTTTTTTTTGGTTGGGTTTTGGTGTGCTGTAGCTCCCCCTTTCGTTTTCGGAAGTGGTCTGGTAACACCCTGTATATACAGGGTGTTACCAGACCACTTCCGAAAACTTGGAGGTTCCAATCAGACCATGATACTGAAAACATTAAGCGAAAAAATCGCGAAAAAAAAATTGATTTGACTATCTCTTTTTTTTTTTTTTTCTAGTTACATACACACAGTACAACATAATAAGACATAACTACCTAATTATCTCATTTAAAAAAGCAAAAAAACAAATAAAATAAATAAAGCAGCAATGTACACGCAGCACGCAGATTACGTCTACTACAGCATGAACAGCTGAGAGTTCATCGCGGGTCATTCAAGTACGCGACGTGCGAGCGACCTACGTTAGTACATACCTACGTTAGTAGGCACTTACGACACACAATAAATAATAGTACTACGCCTCGACCTTACCTACGTGAATGCGTACATTGCGGGCTGGCGAAATAAATACAAATCTTTAAACATTGTTTTCTCCGGCTATAATTATTTTTCAGGATAACTGATTTTTTTTTGGTTGGGTTTTGGTGTGCTGTAGCTCCCCCTTTCGTTTTCGGAAGTGGTCTGGTAACACCCTGTATAGTGTAGGGGTGCACTAAGAAAGGAATTTTGAAAAGTCGCACCCTAAAGGGTCTAAAATTAGGAACAAAGATATTTTAACAAATTAATGCGTATGCTGCTACCACGCGAGCAAAGCCGCGGGGGACAACTAGTCACAAATAATTTCCGAATTTCTGTAGTTTGGCATATTCTAACATAACACAATGTCAACTTTTCTTTATTGACTTTCAAATACTCGTATCATAAAGAGTGTATTACAAGGCCAACTTTTTAATAATATAGATCAAGGATGGATCCAATTAGAAAATGATTTATCACTCATCGAGTGAGACTTCGGTTTCGTATCAATCGATCTTAGCTTTAAAAGGAGAATTGTTTTATTGTGACGAGTGAGTAAGCCACAATGACGTGTCGAGGGGGAGTCTTCCCCTAGTAAACACATGGCACTGTCACTTATCGCGTCGGAAATCAGCTGTCAAACTGTTAGGGGTTCCCTTAGAGTTAACATGGGGCGAAACATTCAATCCCATCTCACTAATATTATAAAGAGGTGTTAGTTACCAAATAAAATAAAATAAGAATAACATCGTAACATTCGTCCTACTGGACGGATCAGAATAAAATAGATTCGTGACCTGAAAAAGAAATAGTGGGATATATTTTTTATCCGAGTAAAACGAGATGCCGCGGGCGGACACCAGTTACAACTAAATAAACTTTGAGTCAATTAAGTCATTTGCTATCTTTGTGTAGTTTCATTATCTCTATTCAGTATATTTTATACTAGCCAGTCCCGGCTTCGCACTGGTATCTAACAATTATTTTCGTTTTAAGTAAGGATCCCTAATTTTTTGAAAACATAATATAAGCCTATGTCACCCGGGAATAGTGTTTTTCAAATCGGTCCAGTAGTTTCGGAGCCTATTCAATACAAACATACCAACAAACAATTAAACCTTTGCTCTTTATAATATTAGTATAGATAACCGTCCTTTTTGCTTAGCTGTAGTCGGGTAATAATGCCGCATTCCCATTTACTAGAGGTGACTATACTTCTAATCAGAACCTCGTTCCGATAACGACACTTTTTGTTTCACAGGTAAACATGCATCTTGCAACATTGCCGCACGAAGCAAATAGAAGAATGATCCCATTTTGTGTTTTTATCTTTGTGAAGTTCAAACAATATCTAATGTACTTAACTTACGTACAAGCCGATAAACACTCTTTGTCTTCCAAGTTTCCATGACATAAAATATATGAAATAGGCTTACAACTGTTATCCCGAAGCAAGGTAGGCGTACTTGTAAGCCAGTGCGCTCAAAGTTCAATCTCTAAGGCCTAGAGATTTATGAAAAGTGAACTGTCTAACGAAATATTGTAATCTTACCTAACATAGTCTAGGCGAAGCGATACTCAGTCTCAGATAAAAGACAAGGCGTCTTGTCGTTGGTTTCACAAGTAATCTTTACAACTATTGGTCCGATTCTAAAAAGTATTGCGCCTTAGTAATATTAGTACAAGTCAAAAGCAACATTATTCTTGAGAGCCATGGGCAATGTTTTATTTTCATAAAAATGGGTTATGAGTGCGTAATCCTAATATTTCTTTAACAAGTCAGAAAATATGCGACGATGTTGCGGGCAGGTCAGCTAGTCTCACATAAATTGAGTTGATAAAACTTGCTATGAGATTTTACTCATACGTATAAGAACTAAAAACCAGTTAAAACGCATAATAAATTGCAACCAAACCAGTAGGACGAAAACCTGAATGTAATTATAGCTTATGGCGACCGATTCTGAACTTTTTGTGGTACAATCATTATACCGGACTCGACGACATTCAGTAAATAATTTTCCGAAAAGCTACTATGCGTCCGTGAACTCTTGAGATCAACGTATAACATTCTCATCTCTACTACGTATCATCATAAGTATGTATTAACAAAAAAAAATTATATAATTATTCTATCAGCAATATAGTTCCCATAGTACAAGCTTTGCTTAGTTTGGGACTAGAGAGCGTTGTGTGATTATGTCCAAGAATATTTATTTATTTTCATATTCAGTCACTGTTTAAAAGTACATAGTTAACTATTTTACCATAATAACGATCTGTTCCCACAGTTGAAACTCAGGTTTGTTTGAGGTTCAATTAGCGCTCTGTGATATTGCCAACAATATTTGTGTATGTAACCGTAATCAGATTTAATTGAAATAAACATACATCGTAGCATCGTAGAACGCAATCGGTTAATTGATAAACACTTTGTTTTCGTAAAAAAAAAATGAAAAACACTATAAAATTGATGTACGAATGAAGACTTACTTGTCGCGGTTACTGCGTGCTAAATTACGCCGCTCCGCTGAGGACGCGAGGTATCTTCTCACGCTTGCTTTGATCTGTGGGTCTGAAACACGTACTCATGAGAAACTTGCTCTTGTCCACCTCCTTAGTTCCGTGAGTTAGATAAATACTGTATGTTATTGCACTTTAAATTGGTTCTGTCTTTAGTTGTTATACCATAGTTCGCCCAAGTTGTAAAGTTCACTCAAATTAATCATTCATTCATTCATTCATTAATTCATACATACATCCGCCCCGCCAAGTTATCTTCAAAGTTCGGTACATTGATCACTCGCGTGACCCTTGAGAATAAACCATCTTCGGAAGGTTCGGAAAAATGCGTAAGGTTTATCAATAAACCAGCATAATGTATGAAAAGTGAAATATAAGGCTGTTGAGAACTAAACGATGAGCTGGCAAACCGGCTTCATATAAACATGGACCACACGTAGAAACTTTCATCAGTTAATTACAAAATGCAATTCTATTGATGGTAGACAGCATGGCGGTCTCACCGACCTCAGACATTACCTGGCAAACTGTTTACTTTTAATTTGCCGGAAATGTTCATCAACCGGAAGTAGGATAATGTCAAACGAGAAAATGACTAACAGTTGCATTTCAAAGCCTATAAGACAGTGAAACCTTTACTCTACAGACTCTACACTGTTTAATGAGTTAAAAGACAGACATCAACGTAATTTTGCATAGTGTTCACGATCCTGTAAATAAGCCGCTCCATTTACTACTGTTAGCTGTTATCTCGGCTCGGGAGATGCATATTTTAACGTCCATGTACTGTACAGAGAGGCACAGTTGGCTGACATCCAGGATAGTGCCTTGAATAAGTAACGAGTGGTAAAAGCAGAAAATGTATGGAGGGATCATGCACGATGGTTCCGACTCGATGGTTGTTTTGAATACTAGGGGAGCAAGGTATTTTTTAGTAGTATTGTTGTTCTATTTTCGGATAGCAAGTAAAAAGAGATAAGATTATTTTTGCTGAGGATGAAGTAGGTAACCGAAAATTCAACAGGCTTGGGATGAAAGTAAATCGAGATTACATTATTAAAGGGAACAAAGCCAATGTGAACGAGGTTTACCCGGCTCAGCTCCCGAGAGCCACCTATAAAATTACTCCACGTATCGCTTCTCTTATTTGTGGCACTCCGCAAACTCGACCAAACCATCGGGGAATACTCCAATTTTATTACTTGCAGCTGTTACACGCCCACAAACGTCATAACTACAATAAACTACAGTTTAGTAAACTCAACTCACCCTTTCTCAGTCTTAGGGTGACGGGCTCCGACGCGAGTCTCAAACATTTTAAAACTGCAACAATCCAAAGATTCGCTATAGCATAGCGTAATGATTTTCGATAACATAGAATGGTCTTAAAATATAAAACCCATAAACGTAAGCCAAGCAGTTGCAATTATTTGTTGATTTGGCTTCGATAACAATTATTACAAATGTCTGAGGAAATCAGTTGTCATTTTGCTGTTTCAATAGCAATTTTCTTGGTGCGAGTCTAGCCAGTTACGATTAACGAGTTGAATACAATGAGTGTGAAAATGTGAATTGCAAAGTTGCGTGCCGACAGTCTACCACGAGTCAGCAATAACGCGATCATTGAATTAGTGTTAATAAGTTCGAAGATAACGGTCGGACGTGACGCTGAATAACATGGGATACAACTATTGGTCGGTGATGCGTGGCGTGGCGTGACCGAGTCAGGGTAGTATATCGACGGCTGTTGCCTCTAGTGAGAGCGATACCCATGCAAATTGCCGCTACAGTGAGAAAACCAGACTTACTCTTTATTACGCAGTAATTAAACGTCGAACAACATTTTAATTACTGTGGCAGTTATCTGTAACTTGAGAATGTTTCGTAGATAAGTGGCATGTGCGTGATAAATGGCAAATTCCTTACCTTCTCGGGTAGTGAACCGGTTTACATCAGTCCCATTAACCTTGAGCAAAACGTCTCCCGCCTCCACCTGTAATTCAACACATACTTATTCAGTTTTGTACTTTACATTTGAAAACCACTTTAAAGTTCTGCAGAACTGTAGCATAGCGCTTAAGCAAAGTAATTTGCAATTAGTTTTCTTTGTTTGTAACTCAAAGCTAGGAAACTTTACGAATCGCTGTGAACTTCAACAAGCTCTGGCTTCAACCTCATTCAAAATTTCAAGAAGCCAAGCAGAAATGTGGATTTGTTTTTGGTGTTTATGTAGCTTCGTGATTAATAATTAACAGCATTAATGGCATGGAAAGCCCTAATAATGTAGTAAGTTGTTCCGATAACTTCATTATACCCTTGAGAAGTTCTATGTGACTTTGTTAGTCGAATGAATAAGCCCAAACAAGACCCAACTTAATATGTTTTATTTGCGGAGGGTAGTAGTTATTCCTATTACTGCTAAATAGGTATTATGTTACACACAAAATATTTCAAAGGATGAAAGATAAAAAATAAACCAACAAACATCTCAGCATCCAGTGTACCTACTAAAAACCTTTCGATGTATCAGTATCGCGGACTAGCTGATACATAAAGTATCCATTATATTAAGTAGAACAGGACAGGACATTCTAGCTGGTCAGTAAATAAACGTCATAAACTACTTATCAAACGAAAAGCGAACTTAATACACGTTTAATACCGACCTAATGTATATTCCAGCACTTTACAGTGTAGTATAATCGACAAGACAATTGCCGAAATGTTTTAAATACACGACACACGTTAAACACAACTAAACCAATGCTAAAAGTTTATTGACAATCGGTATCACTACATCGTTGTGATTCACTGAGGCGTAATAAGTACATTAATCACGGCCGGTTTGTTCGGGAAACAAAACTTGCAAACTGCACCTTGGATCGAAGTGTACACAACCGAGTGCATTACTCACAATTATCGGAATGGAGCAAGAACTGGATCGTCGATCGACGAGCGGACAAGTTTAACTAATGGGAAGTAAGAGCTTCGGTGCCCAGAGTGTGCGAGCGACCGCACCGCGCGCCGTGCCGCTGTCAACTTGTCGTTATCACGGGAGGGACCACTAATGGATTGAGCTTACAGATAAATTCGATCAAACTCCCACAGAAGGGCGCAGCGGAAATGTGAATTAGACGGAAGCATCAAAGGACCAACTCGATTAATACATAGACGAGGGAATATTTAATTAAAATAGCAGCTTGGGTCCTTTAATGTGGGGAAGAACGTAAATGTTATAAATGTATCTGCTCAATTATCTATAAAAATACCTGATTGAGACTAAAAAATCCGCAATGGAGTATGCAATTATCTAAATGAGTTGACAACCTCATGTTCAGAATCAGAAGTGTCTAACATGATGGTTGGGTGATGTAAACAAACAAACTAAACAATCTGGCGGTCGATATGAATGAGCGTTGTTTGTTTGCGTTACATAAGGGTCGCAGACGTGAATTACAAGTCTAGCCGACAGCCGTGCTTGTGTAGTACATAAAGCGTATGATGAGTCCGACGCTGAGGCGCTTACATTACACCCACTCGCAGACTTAGTTTTCCACCTACGCGATATTGAAGCTTTCTTTTTAGCCCTGGCTTTGACTTATGTGAGAGAGGTGCCACAGTCAAGACTAGAGCACTCTACATTTTTTGTGTTGAGGCATTTTTACCGGTAAGGCTTCTCATTCCGAGACTTGGGTGCTATACGGGCCGCCCTCCGACCGTGGATCACTAATGCCCCCATTACTGTTTCTAAATGGAGGAAAAGTGGAAGTAATGGCTGGGCAAATACAAGAGACTATATTTTTGCTATGATATTACACGATAAAGTAAATTGACCTAAAGTGTAAGTTATGAGAAGAAAATTAAACATTTTCTATTTTTATGGTAGGTACTACTGATAGAAAGAGTCGTTCAAAATATTAGTTTCTTTTTTTCAAAGAATACCTTAAACTAAAAGTGCACAGTATTTTTTTTCGATTTTACTAGCAGTATAGACGCCCTCTTGATATCTTTATAATAAATTGTCCTGAATAGTCCTTGGCTGTCATGTTAAAAGCAATTTTAGCCACACCCATCCTCATAAAGAAGGGTCACGTCGCTTGACTATTATCAATTTAACGATACCACCTCGACTTCCAACGCAAACAGCTGACGACACTACCAAACAAAAACTGCGATCCCTTTCTAGAGTTCACACTTTGAGACTGAGAGCACCCTATGTTTTGAAAGAACTTCTGGGAATACTAATATGACGATAACTTTTGAAAACGTCGTTTTGTGGACATAATCTACGTTTTTTTCTATGATAATGTTCACTTTCTTGTTAGTATTTGAATATGCAAAATATTATGCAGGTGCTGTGGCTATGCTGTGTTTGTATGTGTACGCTATCTTGTAAACGTGTGATATCGATCAGACTTGAACGGCAAATAATCTTTTAACCTGCACAAAATAAGCAAACCTGTAGAAACGTTTCTGTCATCATTTATAACTTCCATAAAAGTCACGTCTCTGTTCGCACCGCGCTATCGGTGATTTGCATACTACTTTGTATTTCCACCATGAATTACTTTGATGTACTTACTATTTATTTTTGTTTCCCTTAACGTTTTGTGACCATTACATCCGGGTATTAATTTTATGGGCGCGTGGGGAGTATCACAAGTGACTTGGCGACAGTTTTTATTAAATTGTTGGGAAGGGTGTCTTTATTAAATCGAAGTTTTATGTAGTAGTAGAACCCCAAATAATATTCTTGCAGAGAAGCTTGCAATAAATAAGTCAAAGGATCACAGAGATCCTGATAATACAATACAAACCCATAGAAATATGATTACAAATGAAGAATAACGTGTTATCTGATACCTGCACTGGACACGGTTGGGAGCTATCATCAGTGTCAGAAACAGCTGCCAGAGCACAAATTAAATTAAATTTCCGGCAAGACTGGTCCAACGAAGTAATTAGTCAAAACAGGTCAACAGGAATGTTGCTTTTGTACAAAATACCGTACATGTTTTAAATCATTGTCATATTATCTTTGTAAAGTTTTCGCAAAAAGTCACCTCTGATAGACCATGAATGAAGATCATTCAAGTTGTAATGCGAATATGGTTTTACCAACTATAATTGGTAGAATATTTATGGGCAGACCGTTAACAGATATTGCCTGAGTCAGGTCGATCACATGAACAGTGTTTCTCTTCAAGTTGTTGTAGAAACGCAGGTTATACACACGAGCAGCTTTTCAATTTCACTTAGTGAAATTTATTGCACTTTAATTTCTGCGAAGCTCGATGTTGTCGTTTTGGACTTTGCTAAGTAATGGGAGTTTCACTGCCATTATTCTTGACTTAAAACTTGCACGTAATTTTATTTTTTGTTTTTTTTGGATCAGTTAAATACTGAAAGAATTAGAAATATAGTCAGTTTTTTCTTTAATTCCGTCTATAAAGTACCTAATGTATAATGCATGATGAGGATGGCTAATTATACTGGATATCAATCACAAAGCATAGATAGATTATGTATAATAGATTTGGACGGATTTATGTTTTAGCCGACCGACAAATGAGTTGGTTCCGCTCCACGTTGTTGGCGGGCGGCGGAAATACGATCGTGAATGAAGTTTCCTAGGTTGGCTCAAAACGGAAGATTTCCAATGTTTTACACGAAGGGATGCAATCGTTCATCGACCTTAAGAACGTTACATCATTTTGTGAAAACAGAATAAATTAAGGACGTATTTGAAAGACTCCGTTGTTTACGGTTTCCTAGTGGCTCTTAATATTTTATGTAGTTATTTATATTTCGTGTTGTGTTGATGAACTGAATAAATGCGAAAGTGTTTGTTGGGTTTTGCGACAAAATAAATGAATTTGACCACGACGTTTGGCACAATATAGTGTTCATCATGGAGATGGACTATCATTATATATGTATATCGCAAAAAAAGTTAGGTGTATTTATCTTAGAACAGAAATATATACGCAGTAAAACGAAGCCAATGCGGACGAAGTTTTAACGATAGTGAGTTAATTAATTGCCCAATTCAATTAAACATAGCACTTTCACCATTGATAGTGTTACTTTTATCATCGTCATAATATTTTTATGAATACTCAACAACAGTTAAGATAGCGATAAGTAAGATAATCTGCTATCGTTCAATGCCAGTGACAAATATTAGCTAAACCTTATACATACCTACCACTTTGTAGGTATAAATAAATAAATAAACCAGTATTTATAAACAATTATTCCTATTGATTACACATGTATTCCTGATAAAAGAATTATTTGTAGGTACTTGGTCATTTTCATGGTCTGAATCACTCTGTTCACTGTTCAGGCTTACTCGTAACATACTTGTTCCGATTACAAGAAATCCCAGGATAAATATACTCTTCTACTTAGGGGTAAAATAACTGCGTTTTTCCATACTAAAAGTAGACTATGGAATACTGTATATGTAGTTGATTTTGGCCTAGGTATTGTGAAATAGTTATTCAATTGTAAACAGCGAGTGACCACGCCCACCACATGAGATTACAATACGGTCTTGACCGTGACTTGAGCTAAGCAGATGGCGTATTCAAATGTAAGAAAGTTAGATAGAATAGCACATATAACTGCGATTTCTATTCTACAGACAGACATTGAGATTTCTTATAAGATACGATTTTTTATATATAAGTAATTTCTCAGAAAAATCTCATCATAGCCCTTCAAAGTACGATTGTCGAAGTTTTAATTAATTTTAACGAGTATTTTATAGCGTCGTGGGCGAAGTGGGAGTATCCACATCAGTACCCAAGAAAAGAAGACAGTAAGTAAAGAAAGCGCAGAAGAAAACATAGAGGAGAGCAATTTAATTTGCAGGAACCGAGGATAATGATTAGAACGAGAAAAAAACAATACTTAAAGGTACAATAAGAACTCTTTACATGGCATTTTAATACCACATCTAGGTAGTTAAAAGTAGACAAGGTTAGTTAACTTTTAAAGACTGTTTTACGATTGAACATTTCGCACGTTGACGAAAACAACCATTAAGCTAGCAATGTTCGTAGCTAAAATAACAAGAGGTAACAAGGTATGACTACTGCTATGAATATCGATCATCGGCCTTGGTATAATTGGTGATCGTGCTCTGTCGAGTGGAGGGAGAAGCGTCGTCGCCAGCTTGACCCCAGCTTTAGTAACTCCTCGTTAAACTGTGATACAGTATTCTAGAGCAGCTGGTTTACAAGGGATGAGATGCGTATTTTATTGTGCGAGTGTATTCGTGCGTTTCCGTTAATAACACTTTCAACGTGTGCATCTTTTAGCGATTTAATCAGCCTCGTTGATTGTGGATCATGCGTGCGATTGACTGCATGTTACATCGTACGTAACACAGCGCCAGCGATCGCAAAACCAGGGTTACTATACATTCGGATTGTCGCTGGACAATGCTCGTTTTAGGGTACTGTACCTATTCACAAGCATTATAGCATCTTTGTCACTGTACCTATTCACAAGCAATATAGCATCTTTGTCAGCATAAAAACGACATACCTTTAATTACGGTCTTACTTAAAGTGGCCTCTCAACTGTTAAGATTCCCTCTGTCACTACCTAAACGGTGATTAACTTTTCACAGACGTTGAAAGGTGATTTTAAGTAAACCCAACTAACTAATGTGTTTTTCAACCACCAGGTTCCCCTAAAAGGTAACTAATGATAGCCCAGCGGATGGAGTATTAAAGTAAAGATATAGATAAGACACAATCATAGCAGGATCCATAAGATCCCGTGTGGTATGATAAGTGTGTAGTTGGAGTGGACCAGTTGTTTCATTTGTGATAATGGCTGTGACCCGGTGCGTCACCCAGTATTCGCGTCGCGAACGAATGCAAAACGTTAATACTATGGTTAATAACGCTTTTATTAGTGCTCAAATGAAGGTAATGATGTCATAGCGAGAACAAGATTGTACTCTTCATAGGTACCTATAAATATTTAGGTGATATTTAAAATTGCAGACTACTATAAAATGTGCTTAAGTACCTACTGTCCTTATTGCACTGAAGGTAAAGTACAATTTTAGGCACATAATTATGCTGATTTACTGCTCAAACACTGATCGGGACTCAGCCATAGATTTTTGTGTGAAAATCTCTACTCAAATCTATGCTTGACTGATGATTTCAGCATATGTGCCTTAGAGCTGAGCTCTGTTCAATGTGCTTAGTGTGGACTTTTTACATTATACTACAAGTAAACTGTATTTTCTATGAAGATTTGAGCAGCACCCCTAACGGGAAGTTTACATAGCTGATGAATCTCTATTTCCAAAAATGATAGTATACCTATGTGAAGTTTGTAGTAAATGTAAAAACTCCACATGAAGCACACAGAATAGTTACGAAATTCATAGTATAAATCATACATTACAACTTAGAAACAATGACAATGAATGAACCACTTTTAGTTCAATGTTGTTTTTCATTAAAGTTTGTAATTCGGTAAACTGAAGATTTCTATTACTCCATGAAATAAGTTAAGTTATAGTTTGCAAAAATATGTAAGTAAAATAAACATTTATCCCTTGTCTTGACAATTTTACATGCAATAATAAATTATGTAAGACATAATAGGTAATGTGGTATTGAAACTATATGACATTTAAGCTTTGGTTTCATGGTAAACAGCAAACAAGTTACTGGAAAGGGCATTATTCCACAAATGGTCATCAAATGAATGTTTAAACTTAGACCTTACTTATAAACTTCGACAGGCAACACGGCTAAGTCGGTAGTAGCCCTGCTTTCCGTGCTGTGGGTCGTGAGTTCGATCCTCACCGAGAACAAACCTTTGTGTGTGGCAAATATGGATGTTTGTTCTGTGTCTGGGTGTTACAATGTATATTGTATAAAAAAAAATGTATTTAGGTATTCTATCAGCAATCTAGTTCCCATAGTACAAGCTTTGGGACTAGAGAGTGTTGTGTAATATGTCCAAGAAAATATATTTATTTAAAGTTGAGTCAGTCTACATCTACTGTCATTATTTCCTACTGACTTGGTTTATGGAACCATAAGAAAATATAACCATGATATGTGTTAAAGTAGGGAATGAGATTTTAGATAAGTGGTATTTGTACAGATTAAGATAGGACATTATGCACAAATCTGCCCGTATCTGCTGGTACCTACACATGAACACCTTGACACAAATGAGTGACTAAGTAGACAGTTGTTATGATTAAATGTAATATGAGGTGTGCATGGGTGTGTTCATTGAAACTTTACAATGGTTGAATTTAGAAGTAGTACTATGTTACTATATACAGTAATATGTTAGAAATGGTAATGTTACAATTCAATACATTTTGATTTGAATGTGTCAATGTTAATGATTCATAATGTAGCTAGTAGTACAATTTTGGTTATTAATCTAATTGGCTTGCCTTCAAATGCATAACACCAAAACGTTTGATACAAACTCAACACAAATTGGTGCAATTCTCATAGCCAAACTATCTAATGGTAAGTAGATAATAAATTGGTGGACTCAACTGGAAGTAAGCACCCGAGGGGCATCATATGTAACTTAGTCTATAGTAGATGCTGGTGGTTTAGAGATTTTACATTACTTTTACTGATAGTATGGTACTGAGTATATCTTACACAATGCATAGCAAATACCTACCTACTTTGCTTTACACTAGAAAGTTCAGACTTAAGAAGGCTTTAGGTCAAGTAGTAGGGGTGCAACTAAACGATTTTAACCTGGTAATAGGGTAGGTAACCACAAATAACAAATGAAAGCAGGTACAAGCAAATGCATTCAGTAATTGCAAATAGTTACCTATAATCGGTAAATAAAAAAATGCTCACCTCGCCACTACGAGCCGCTGGAGAGTTCTCTTCAATTTGATAAATAATATGTGGCAAACCGGCTTCACCAAGCAGAGAGAATCCGAATCCCAAATTCTCACTACGATTCAGGACCACTATTCTTTCGTCGGCCATATTCAGCGTACAGCAGCATTGAGAAACTTCACTAGGATTTCACGAAAACCACTACAGTAAAACTAAATGAAAAAACACTGTTTATTGATAAGTTTTGATCAAAAAACTAAAATAATTCTAATTACAACGCACGACAAAATGCAAGCGCACCCAACCAAAGCGAACGACAAACACAGATAAAAAATTAAAATTATAAATAAATACATTTAATTCACTCGTTCCACAGATGAAAATCTATGATTCATTCAAACCAGGTTTTTTATTTGTTTCTGTCATGTACCTGTCAATATACTAGTGATGGGAAAAAATAGACCATGCATAGTAAGCTGCATGCATTATTATTACAGAACCTAACCCTTAAAATTAGAAAAAAAATTAGGTACTGGTTGTGATTACAAAATACATATAATAATAATAATAATAAATATTAACGGACACTTAACACAACGTTATGTAAGTCGTAAGTGAATCATAATTTTATGATTACTTAAAACAAGGAAGTATTTGATGCTTACGTTGAGCATTAGTTATTATTGTTGTCTTGCTCACACTCAAGGAACTTTATAGGAAACATAAGGAATTGTACAGTCTACAATTTATTTTACACAGATGTAGGAACATAACTAGGTAGAATCAATGCCATTTTTTGTGCTAAATAAGACGTTCTAAAACGTTCTTTTCTTTGTCTAGCTCTAGCTAGCGCATCGCATTGCCGTCTGTTCGCCTAATAGGTAGCGTGTGAGCGTGTCGAACGGAACACCGTTCACCGTTAGTTATTATTCACAAGATACTTTAACGTTTATACCTTTGATTTTATTCTTATCTCACCATGTATTTTGTGTCAAATATTGTCAAAGTTACCATACCCAACTATCTGGCTAGTTTACCTATACCTGACACATTTGGAGGCTGGTTTCGTCTGGGTGGTAAGTAATTTGTTCAACTTGCTACTAGGTAGATGCCATAAGGAAAATCATAAATAAACAGTGAAAGGCACCTTTTGGCTTGCTTAATATTTATCATACGGCCTTTATCTTATTTAGATGATAAGACTGCGTATGTACATAAGTAAGTATACTCCTGATATGAAACCTCTCTCACTTATTTCTACTTATTATAATATACCTATGTAGGTAGGTACTCGTTTCCCAAGGTTATAGGTACAATTTTATGTACAAAAGTGATTTAATTTATTCAGTGACACACTTTTAAAAAACTTAATTGACTCCCAGGTTGTACTTACTTATTTAGCTACCCAGATAAATAAGTTATTAGGTAGGTACTGAAGGTTTTATTATTCATGTGGACTGGCTATCTACATAATATTTTATCAGTTTTAAAAAGCAATATTTATTTTTATTGCAGTAAAAGACTGGCTTGCTTTAATACCACCAACTGTTGCTGTGGGAGGCATTTCCTATTACTCATACCAAACAATAAAGAAGGCAAGACAAGCAGGCACTGGTCAGATAAATCCTATAATTAGAAAAGACATAAAAAAAGTTGTGGATTTTATTGACATTGAAGACATCACTGAGAAGGTGTCTCTTTGTAGATGTTGGAAGAGCAAAAATGTAAGTACCTACCTACCTATTTGTATTATTATTTTATGTGGCATTCTTTTCTTACTAAGATGTTGTTTAGATTAAATATATGAGATGTACGAACCTAACTCTAATTACCTATTGTTATTCTGTATCTAAGTACCTATCACCTATCTATAGGTACACTACATTGCCCTATAACACAGAAGTGAACTACGTTGTTGTCCAGTATTAGTAAATTATCATCTTTTGAAGTTTAGATAACTTATTTTCGGGGCAATTATTTCAGTGGCCGTACTGCGATGGTGCCCATGGCCCTCACAACAGGGAGACCGGTGATAATACTGGACCAGTGGTGGTGAGACACAAGGAAGTCAAATAATCAGCATCATAATTATATAAATCATTAAAGCTTAGGTGGGTTCTCAGTAATCTCCTTTCCATGGCTTAATTTATAACACAACTCTAAGAAATTATGCAGGTAAATAAACTTTCACGCTACAGAATAATAGGATTTAAGTGCGATGAAGGTAATGAGGTTCTTGGTAAGGGTTTGTTGTTGAAGTCTGATTACGATTTCACGAGTGATATAATCATGTTAATGTGGTAAAAGATTGTGATAAAAAATTCAGAGAACGGCGGCGGTACCTAGGTACTTAGTTACTTAGAAAAATTATATTGAAACGATGATCAAGTTTTAATCGGTTTTTTGACACTTTTCACCAAAGTATTAAAATACCTATGCTTAAGATTTGATTCTTAATTCAGACATGAACATTGTTTCCGCATATGGAGTACTTAGGTACCTACTACATTCGCTTTTAAACAAAGTTTGATGCGAATAATAATAATTTGTTAACTAACACAATAAAAATAGTTACCTACTTGAGTACTTAGTACTTACCTACTTATTATCTAGGTATATTTTTTTGTAATTTATGCTTTGCTTACATTTTTTTCAATTATTAAGCTTTCTTCATACCTAGTATTACTTATCAGCACATTTAAATATTAACCATTTTTAAGTAATAAGGAAAAACATGAAGACAATATATTTTTTATTGACTTTAATTTCATAGATATTGTTATTACCACATCTTAGATACGTAAAAATACTTAAGTAAATGCAAATCGAACAAAAAAACTACATTATAGTACCAACTTTATGCAATTTTATTACAAAATAAAGGTATTAGCTACGAAACAGCAAAAATGTTTTACTTACCTTATATATAAATATACCCACCTAACTGTAATAAGTACCTACCTACCTGATTTGGATAGGTAAATTGCTTAAACCTACTTATTGTTATTACCTAGAATACCTACACACCTATTTTGTTTGGTTTTAGATTTATATCTTATTCTTTTATTGAACACTAAAGAAACTAAGTAGGTAAAATATGTAGTGGACACTGGGCACCCTCGATTAATTAATCAGTGATTTTAACGCACGCACAGCACAATAATAAATGATTGAGTCATATAAGTACTTATTTTCATTGAGGTACATCCCTATAGATCCCGTTCGTTCTTTAGAACTCTTGTAAAATGGAACTATAGATAATATTCCATGCCATGCCATTATTTATTCTTTCCGAGGACCGAGCATTAATAATCACCGCACACCTAAAGTGTTGCACGCACAATGTGCACTTCTCTCCCTCACTCACACGCATACTAATAAATATCTTTCTTCTTGTAGTCAACGTCAATTTCTTGCAAAAGCTTTTTATCAAGAAAAGGATTCGAGTTTTCACATTTTTTGAAACAACACAGCATTTTTATTTTATTAGCTTTTCTTGTGTTATTGTGAGTATTATTGTTTAATTTTGGTGGAATTTTAAGCAATAATACTTAGGTCGTAACATAAAGTGTGAGCCATTGGAATAAATAAATGTATGTAAAGTGGTTTTTATGAATGTAAAAAATCGTTTCAGGTTTTGACAGCCGACTTGATTTATACGATAATTATTTAAAATTCACCACTTGACACTGGCAAAATTGTCTGTCGAAATGACGGACACAGGCCATATAGGTTTAAAAGAAGAAGAAACCAAGAAAAGGAGACACGACTTTTGACATTTTTTGAAACGACACAGCATTTTTATTTTAATAGTTTTTCTTGTGTTATTGTGAGTATTGTTGTTTAATTTTGGTGGAATTTTAACCAATAATACTTAGGTCGTAACATAAAGTGTGAGCCATTGGAATAAATGTGTGTAAAGTGGTTTTTCTGAGTGTAAAAATTCGTGTTAGGTTTTGAAGATAAAATCCACCATTTTCTTTTCAAAACAGCGACAGCCGACTTGACAAATGACTTGACTTATTTATTACAATTTTAACACTTGACATTGGCAAAATTGTCTGTCGAAATGACGGACACAGGCCATTATTGAAGAGAAGAAGAAGACCAAGAAAAGAAGTAGAAGCTATTGAATGAACTCAGAACTTATTTATTTATATTTTGTGAAATTGTGGGATTTCGGGAAGTGTTGTGTAATGTAAAGCTGCTGGAGTTGTGGACACAGCAAAGCTACTAAATATATATTTTGCATTGCTTACATTTTTGTACAATTTACAATAATGTATGCTGTGTCTAATCTAGTTAAGATTACCATTCCTAATTATTTGGCGAGTTTACCTATTCCTGACACACTTGGCGGCTGGTTTCGTCTTGGAGGTGAGTAATTACAATCACGCTAAAATACAAACAAGAGAACAAAGTGGGTACCTACATCCTACATACCTATACCTCTATAGTAGGTAGGTACCTACTCATCTTATGTAATAAAAATATCTGAGGCTCGTGTACTGAAATAATGTTCAAGTCTGGCTCGAGACTGGATTTATTGTAAAGTGTAAAAAAGATCAAGTTAGGTAGGTACGTTTTTCTATATCATTCCAGCTGTAGGATATTTTTGTTTTTCTTCAACAAGTAAAGTTCTGTATTCTTTTGTTTTTAGTGAAAGACTGGCTAGCGTTGATTCCTCCAACTCTTGTTATTGGTGGAGTATCATACTACTCCTATTATTCTTACCAAGTGATAAAGAAGGTTCAGAATGGGATGGCTCCAATAAATTCTTCGATTCGGAAGGACCAACCCAAAGTGGTTGATGTTATTGATATTGAAGATATTAATGGAAAGCAAGCCTTCTGCAGGTGTTGGAAGAGTTCAATTGTGAGTACAAATTAGTTTTAAATCCAGAAAACATATTATAAATATAAAAAAGTGAAATAGCTCACATTCTTCTGATAATCCCCACATGGTAGATAGATAATCTCTTGGCATTCAATTCGATCATAAACTAGTTACCAAAAAGGGTAGGTACATAATATGCTCTCCAAAGCCATACAATACTTATTATCTATACTAATAAAGAGGAAAGATTTGTTTGTTTGCATTAAATAGGCTCTGAAACTACTGGACTGATTAGAAAAATTCTTTCACCATTGGGAAGCTACACTATCCCCGGGTATAGGCTATCGAGATGGTCCGCTAGTAATTACTATAGTGACATTTAACTTAAATCAATATAATAATAATAATAAATATTCACGGACACTTAACACAACGCCTTCTAGTCCCAAACTAAGCAAAGCTTGTACGATGGAAACTAGATGGCTGATAGAATACATAAATACATTTTTTTTTTTGTAAATATATACTTATAATACATAGAAACACCCAGACATAGAACAAACATCTATGTTTTACAACACACAAATGTTTGTTCTCGGTGGGGATCGAACCCACGACCCACAGCACGGAAGGCAGAGCTACTACCGACTGAGCCATGACGCCTGTCATGTGAATAATAATGTGATTTCAGTGGCCTCGCTGTGATGGAACACACGCCACCCACAACTTGCAATCTGGCGATAACACCGGACCAATAGTGATTAATTGTAAGGAGAGTAAGTAGATACAGTTTTTTATACTAAAGAAAATGATACTGAGCAGCTTTACAGATAATACTGATAGATTCAATGTTTGTGTAATAGTTCAAAAGGGCATAGAGTTTCTTAAAATTGTTCAATCCGTGGCATATATCTGCAGCTATCTGGCATCTTAAGTACAGTAGGTTGTTCAGTGCAATGTTTTAAGCATGATCTACCTACCTAATCTTGTTTAAAATTCTACTTTAGTATTATATACTCAACATATTGTATGTAGTATATGTATTATACCTATGTAGTCAACTAAGTGTTACTAGATCTGAATTTTGCTCTTATGATTTATTACAATAAAGTTACGGTTAAAGTTAAGTAGTAATAGAAAACGTGACTAAACACAGTAAACAAATTTCTTACAATTATTTTATTACTTATGGCATTTCTGTTTTTAATACCAATCAAATAAAACAATGTTCAAAAAATATAGAATTTATTTCAATAATTTCATTTCACATATTTTATTCATGACTAACGCCATCACAGACACATTTGACTCTAAAAAAAAACAAAAATAAATAGAAAATAGCCTAGTTTTTGTACGCCGATTTAAAAGCACAGAAAATTTTCTACCTATGAGTGGTTCAAAATTATGGCACATTTTTAACATAGAGCTATCTATATTTGCTATTCCCGCTACTCTGTTCCTATTCAATAATGCATGTAACTTTTGCATTTAATGACTATGTATATTAGAAGATCTAAAAAAAGATAGGTCATATTGTACTGATCTTTTAATTTATACAAAGGTCAAACAAAATTATTTTCATCAATGCCAAAGATAATGGAAACATGGATGACGCAAACCGTCAATTCCCCGAACATATTTTTCCTGATTTTTTTGCGGGAACCAAATTAAACAGTTATAATAGCACTCAGAGGCACGTTTGTTCTGTTAATTCCACTGGCGGTTACCCATCCATATGGCGACTGCGAATGTATAAGCAAGCTACGCAGCGCTTCGCCGCTGAATTATAATTTCTGATTACAGTGTTATCACAATCATGTTTTATTAATACAGGATATAAGAATCAGGTGTTTCTGAGTTCCATTCATGTTTTAAAGATATTGAATCGGTTTCATTAAAAGATGGTAAATTAGAATTAGTAATTCTAATCTGTTAATTTATTTACTACTTAGCAATGCATTTATTGCATTTATTAGTGTAGTGTCTAGGATCATTATGTATTTAGTTTTGTATATTATGTATTGTAATAGCACAGTATACCTGAAAGTTTGTATAAATTGAGTTGAGTCGTAGGACTAGGTCACGTACACGACTTTTTAAGATAAGCAAGTAGGTAGACTAGGTACCTAATTTTAGGTTAGGGTAGACATCTGACGTATTTGAGACAAAAAAAAATTGCAAGTGCCAATAATTTCAAATCCAAAGGTCTCATAACGGGTTATACGTCTCTAACAAGGAGATAAAAAATGCCAAATGTTCTAAATTCTAATCAAAAGTCAGTCTTAGTTTTACGAA
This sequence comes from Eulithis prunata, assembly GCA_918843925.1. Classification (NCBI taxonomy): domain Eukaryota; kingdom Metazoa; phylum Arthropoda; class Insecta; order Lepidoptera; family Geometridae; genus Eulithis; species Eulithis prunata. The sequence continues at coordinate 2,619,861 of OU974017.1, forward strand.
GCAACTTGTGCATCTCCCAGGCAGTGATCTATGAGACCATCACAGAATATCCTCTACCCTAACAACTAATCCGACGACGATTGGTTGTTGGGGTGGAGATAACCGGACTATCACAGAATGTCCGACGTCGCATATTCTGAGATGGTCTGGTAGACCATCGGAGGCAGTGTCTGGGACATAGACCACTGTTATTGGGCCATTTCATCAGTGAAACTCTTTACAAATGTGACTCCGTAGTCCTCGATAGGTTTGAACAAGTACTGCAAACGGACAGCTGCAGATTGGTAAGGCTAAAGCAGCGTATGGAGATGACGTAAGCAAGTTGCGATGGGCCCAGCGGTAGTGCTATTTCTTCACAGCTGGAACAGATAAATACAATATAAATAACCAGACCACACCGCACGTAAGTTCTAGCGATCCCACTATAGACTTCCCTGTGTCATGGATAAAATATTATTCCTTTCCTTTAGATTATAGTTTCATCACTGTTTATAAGTTCTGCCTGACCCCTTTTTGGGATTCCCTCTGTTATAAATATTTGCATACTTATCAAACAAATATTTGTCTCGTCTACGGCAATGAACCCACACTTCTTGAGCCTCGTGTCGTCAAAAACTCATACAAAATAATGCGTGCCATATTTCCCATTTTCTTATCACAAATGTTATTTGTCACTGTCTGGTGTTGACCTAACACAGTTTGGTAAAGCCTCTGTTTGGTTAGAACTTTATGTATTAAAAAAATATTATTTTAATAGAATTTTCTTTCTGAAATTTGACCTCGATTCCAAGTAGATACCCTACCCCTACATGGAATCTAGGTCAGATTTCTGTACCTACGTCTAAGCAGACTAGTGTACGAGTACCTATGTAAATCAATAGGTATACCTATATTATTCATTATCAGAGCCACATCCGTTCTGAGACATAAATAGACAACCACGCGATCGGATAGTATATACATAAAATAAAACCGATAAAGTATAAAAACCGCTAAACTTCTTGCCACAGTGTCCTGTCCATAGTACAAGACAATGGCCATGGCCTACGTAGCCCAGCAAGTAATTTCCTTTGCGTACAAACTAGTAGAACCGGTAACAAATTCATGGTTATCGGTCAGTGAATCAAATTATCAGCTACATATTTGGCACAACCTCAGCTAAAGCAAAGTTGAGTAAACAGAATAATTCCTCCAGCTATCTGCAACGTTTGAACGTTATTTGAAATAGTTAGAACGTCGTTTTTCCTTTATATCTACATGTGTTCTACACATAACTGGTAAGAGGTGCAAGGACTATTTATGTGACAATTACTAAGTAAACGTTAGGGACTTACTTCTATTCTAGTCTCAGCAATAACCTCCTCGTTTCTCAGCAGTTCATGTTTTAATCCATTCCTTTTCCTGTAAAAGAAGGCTTTATAAAAAAAACTGTAAATAAAATGGGAATTTAAATTCTATAGCATGTAAAGTGGTTTCTGGGCCGTTGGCTACGTCCTACGCACTTAGTTGGGATAAGGTAGGTTTAGAGTACTTTAGTCCTGCACTCGGGACGGGTGGTGTCAAATTACCCACACAATGGACTTCACACAAACATGGAAGCCACAAATAAGAATTATTCCCCACGAACCTTATTCATTAAATAAAGCCCTTCGAGTTTATTTCAAATACATTACGTTTATGGTCCTTCGAGCCGGATCGGGAGGTTATGTTACAGTTTCTGGTTTTATGTTGGGCGTTTGCATATTTATTACTTCAAAACGTGCGCTGCCATTGTTACCGATCTCTTTATCGGCAATCCAAAGTAAGAAATACTAATTTAGAGTTGTAACGACCTACTCCGAAACTCTTATGGTCATGAATTATTATGCTATCTATTCAAAAGTAGATTTGTCCTGTTCCAGTCTACAATAGAATTCCTATTTTATTCGTATTTTTATGATTTTGGACATATAAAAAGTGATTGGCTTACCTACAGCACAATATCTTTATCGAACACAATCGTTATTACATACTAAAGATCGAGATAAAAAATAGGTAAGTACCTACAGTATTCGTTGAGATAAGTGGAAATCCCACGAAAATTTCCATTGCAAGGCTACTAAGAAAATGATTCATCTTTATCAAAATTGCCATATTGAACCGCCAGAACAGGTAGGTAACCCCGTATCCGGTAACTAATGTACCAACCAGCTAATTGCTATTACTCACAAGCTACAATAACATATCTACTTGAAATGGAGTACTTAGTCATTTATTCTGTAATAGTACTTCATTAAACGGATAATGCTACCATTTCTTTATGCTTTATTGTCTCAGAGAGATGGCCATCATCTTGGTCCATCACTTAGTAGCATAAAAAAATTGCAATAACATGTTGCGGTGAAACTAAGGAAAGTCCCTCAAGTCTCCGGTGCATGTCTATCCAGTAGCTAAGAGATGTAATAATCAAGTCCATATTTTATGATGAGAGCCATATAAAACTTGAGACGGAGGCTTTAGTTGTCGGACAAAATATACCATGTCTTAAATACTTACAAGTATATCCTTCTCCACACAATAAGGGCGGTGTACGCGATGCAGACGATACTGCAAGTGATAACCACCATGATGCCGGCTGCAGCTCCAGCCGGCTCTCCACTTCTCGAGTATCTCTGCCGTTTTGCGTCCTTGAGAACTGTGCCTGAGGCTGAAATTGACGCAATAAACAAAGAAAATGAATCTGCTCTTTTTGAAGGAATTTATACGATTGAACATTTATGAACATACCTATGTCTCGTAGAACGACGTACTAAACTAATTTAGTATGTAAATACTGATAAATTGGCAGTAAAGTTATGAAGTTGACATAGGCGTAATCGTTCTATGACCCCATAAACTGACATAACAGTTAACACCCACGTTTTTCTCACATGGATTAGTTCATCAATCAGTTGATTTGTAAAGATAAAAGTCTGCTAGCTCAAAATATCAGTGGCAAGGATATGCTAAGTAGGTAGTCACCTTGCAAAAACTCAGCCTGTGAGTCTGGTGCAGCTGGCACGTCTGCCTTTGCATCTTCTGTGTCTTCAGGAAAGATTGGCAAATCCATATGATCCTCACTGTCATCTTTTGAATGTAGCATGTCGAAGACTTCTGACCTGAAAATAACACCAATTTGTAAAAATGTCTCTTTGCCTAAAAAGAGAACAACTAGGTAGGTAAATAATTACTCGATTATCAATGATTACTGATGGTGGATCGCGTGCATCATTACTACGATCACTCTTCAAAATGTTTGCTACTCGTACGACGAACGCGTGACACCTAGTAATAGTTTAAAAGGGTTTACCTGCTCACTCCATCCTTATCGTCCACCAGTAGCTTCACTACAGTCGCATTTGCTTCCAAAATCTTGTACCGACTGTTATCTTCAACTTCTTTCGCGAGATTGGGCAGTGCACTCTCTTCTGCTATCAAAGCATCTGAGTTCTCTCCATAAATTAAATCGAAGCCTAAAAAAAAAATCAAATTGTATGACAAAAGCAATAAACTCTAGTTTTATGTCTTCATTAGGTGTAATAAAATGTCGATGGTGATTAATTGCTTCTGCATGCAAAAAAGCTCTATTGATGTCTGATTTCACCAACTGATTTCTAACGTTCGTATTGCATAGCTTTTATTCGAAACCTATTTTAAAAATTGACTTTTACAGTGAAACCTACCACACTGACAAGTTATTTTAGGTAGTAAAACGAAATTACTGTCCCGAGTCGTGAGAAAGTTACTTCCTAGAAAACCCGTTATCGCCGAAGTCCAAAGGCAATATTTACAATAGTGTTAACTAAGAACTGCAGCGGAGTTATCGAAATGCAAACACTCGATACCGGTCAGGCAAACGCTTCAATTTGTGGGTCAGACTGAGCCTTAAACTAATGTGTTGTGGGTTATGTACTTAACGGTGTTCAAATCCGGTTTTCTGAAAGTTACTCAGAATAAGAGTTAACATTAGCGTATACCGACATGTATCTGTCAGTCACCGTGGTAAAGATCATGAGATATACTCAATGAGTCATTGGCAAGCTCATTGATTTCTCGGAGGTAGCTACAGCCTCGTTTTCTGGAGTGAAAGTATTAGGAAACAATTTGACTGCATCGGATCGCGCGTGATTTTGCGTCTACGACGGTGAAACGGTCTATGAGTGGGAGGAAGATTTAGGTAATTTCTCTATTAGCATTTAGCACCTATCAACGGTCCAGAATTCTAGATCATTAAAAAAATGTGTGCCTCTTGTCAAGCTAATACTAATATGCTGTGCTAATACGCCTTCGGAAGTATTATATCTATGCTATGCCTTCGGACAGTTTCTAGTGCGTCGTCGGTCAATTACAATTTAACATTATTCAGAAAGTAGGCCTGAGGCGTTTCGTCGACAAACTTTAATGATTCTTTGCAAAATAATCTGATAGGTATCTAGTTAGCTGTCTTGTTAAGTGCTGGATATGGTGAAAGCTCCTACACGGTTTTTTTGCTGGTCATAAGATGAAGTCGGAATACAAACTAATTTCGAATTGCGGTGTCTTTATCGGCATTATATAATGCTAAATTACATTCTTTGCTTCATTTTACGCTTTTCATAATCGTTTGCTTTTACTTCTAGCAGTTTTCTAGTTTTATTTAAATCTGTAAGTAGGACCTAGGTGTCCTTTTACAATGATGTTCAATTAAATACTGGCAACATTTGTCTATCCTTCCTACAGCTTTCGTCTCTAGCTCTACCGATCTAATATGAAAAGTATCTGCCCCAGCGCATGATCATCATGTCTCCTTCTTTTCTTTCCTTGTGTGTTTTATTCGCTTTGTCTGAGGCTTGAATCAGTTAGTAACCCATTGCTCCCATGACGGTTACCGGAAGAGCTGCTAAGTGGATGCTTCCGCGAGCTATCGTCGTGAATAGGCTGGCAATGTGTTTTGCAACAAAGTTAATAATATGTTTGTTTATATTATTTATAGACCTCACAAAGATTAGTGTATAAAATCTAAAAAATATTCAAGAATCTTTCATTGTTGCCGCATGCAACAGGTAAAATACACTATTTCTCAAGAGACGACACCCAAGGCCCTGCAATCGACGAATGACTAACAAAATACGCTTGTGCTATTAACACTAATGCATTTTGGTAATGGTAATGTCCATTATGGAGTCTATCTAGTGGACAGTTAACACGAGTCGTAAATTGGTTAAGTGGACATTGCTTATCTCTAGTGACTACTAGCTGATCGACTTCAACTTCCAAAATGCAAAGATAACCTTTAGTGAAAACTAGATTCAAATCTGTTTAATACTTTCGAAGATAGACAAAGAGTCGGCGGTAAAAGACTGCTATTACAACCTAAACTTTTCTTCTTGTAAATCAAAGTTTAATAGTAGGTAAGTAAATATTCTGTGGCTCGACATAATCTCTTCTTCTCTAAATTATCTTCATTGCCTGAACCGCTTCATGTAAGGTAATATCTACTTCACGTCCCTTCTCTAACTAAACATGTCGCAAAGTAAGCCAATCTCTGGCTTGGTCACGTTTCAGTGAAGTCGCAGTCTGCGTACAGTGTAGGTACAGTGTGATTTAAAACAGTTTGCACATAAGAATTGGAAATGGCTCACAAGTTCACACTAACTTCATTAAAATGGCTGATTTGCAACAAAACTAGGTACCTAATGGTAAAACTTGGTGTTGAATTTGTTCTGTCAAAACGATACGCTTTTTTGAGTCATCAGAGCTGTATCCACATTCCACATCTAACTTATTCCCAAAGACAATATTGTCTTGCCAGAGAACTTTCCTGTTCCTATCGCACTAACGTTTTATACTCTCTTCTAAATCTTTTTATTTTGCTGAAGCCATGTTTAATGAATCACCCTGTACATACTCTACCGTTTGATAAAAGGTTAAACCTGAACGAATAGATAAACAGTCTTGAACGTAATTAAGCGAAGGACTCTTGCAAAGCCTAGACAAAGAAACAAGGTTTGCTTGTTGTTCACTACGTTTTATACCATATACGGCGTATATGTGACTTTTATATTTATAAAAGAATTCAGTTAAATTAAGAACCTCCCTTCACCCCGATCTCAGGCTCGTTGGCTCAAAACTCAAGATGAGTCATCTGAGTTTTTAGTACCCTAGGTAAAGATTTTTTTAAACTTCTCAATTAGGTAAGTTCTGCAAAAAAATCTATGCTTGAGTCTCCTTCCAAGCATTGTTTCAAAAAACGAGCCTACTATCTCTTTGGTGCCTTGAACCCGAAGTTAAAAAAAACTACTGAGCAGATTTCTTGTCAGTTTCGTAACCAAAAGATGCTGTAGAGATAAAAATAGATAGTGCGAGACCGGCAAAGGTCGCACTGAGGTAAATGTAGCGAGACAGCCATTCATTCACGGCCAATACTGTGTGAATCATTATGTAAATATTATTTACTACGCTCAGTTCTTATGAAAATACTTCCTTATAAGTCATAGTTAACTATAGCCTCAGAATATTGAGGTAATCTGAGACTGTAGCATATTTCGTTCGGTATCGAATATGTAAAATCGTGAATCACACCCACGTAAAGATGTTCCGAGAATCGGCAGGTGATAAAATAATGCATGTTATTATAATGTCGTTAGGTCTGCCATGTCGACTGAAGTTTTAATAGGTTTCTCCGATCTGAGCATGGGTTATTCCATACAGAGATCCGTAGGTCACCAAAGAACATTACATACCACTATTACCCAGTGGAACTTACTCGGGACTTCGTTCTCTTCAATATATTTTCTCACAAAGGTTGGAAAATGCACTCTTTAGCGGCGAGACCATAAAAGGAATAGAGTAGGTTTACCTACTTACTAAAGGACCGTTAACTATGTTTATTTGAAAATTGACGGGCAGTTTACTTAGCTCTATAAACATTTGCGCCGTCCATGGATTACTAATTAGCTTTGGGGCCTACCTATTGCATAATTGCGTATTTACTACGTTTTTACAAGTTGAAAACTAATCTACGTTTTAGTAAAAACAAATATTTGAGCTCTTTTATTACAGCGGGCCAGATGTTTGGGTGAGTATTTATTTATAGTAAAGAATTTGCTAGGTCAATCTATCACGCCCAGCAAAATTATTTTATCATTTTTTTAGATATTATACCTACACATCCCAGCCAGTCAATTTACCGTTGATTCTCTTTCAAATCAGCAGCACTTCAACTAGGTAGGTAGTAGGTACCTACTACCCACTTTGTACGAGTATTGTCTTAAAATTGCCAAGCAGGGCAAACATCCCAGATCTTATTGCACTACATATTCATATTCATTTATTTCATTTATTTATTTCTTTATTTCTTTACACATGTAACAAGCTCTTAGATATGTCAGTAGGTATAGGTATACATTCAAAATAATATTCATCTAATAAAATTAACCATAATATTTGTACAGTCAGGTACCCAAGTACCTACTTGCTTATTAAAATTTCTAAATTAAGACATGCCATCACAAAATATATTTTTATCGGTCAAGGCGTCGTCAATTTTATAGTAACTCTTATTAAATAAATGCTTGCATATCGTTGCGTATTATTATGCAGCCTATACCTACCATACGCATATCCCTCTAAATATAACATTCGTTCTTCCTACTCTACATTGGTTTCCGATATTAGTATAGATAATCACTCGTTATCATTATTGCCTATCGGTCTGCCTGTGGCTACCGGTGTGGGCGTTCAGAATTGTTTTACTGATGAATCTTTCGATTGATTCGGTAGAGCTCTACGCTGGAGGTCGTGAACCGGTGTTTGGAAATGGAAATTTTCAGAATTGACTGCAGGTTTTATGTTGCTCTATCTTCCGTTCTTTATTGATATGCTTCCTACACAGTAGTGGTTTTATCATTGTTCTAATTGCAGAGTGCCGCTTAGTCTATTTGGGTGGCTGCGGTCGCGTGGGCACACCTAATTGTTTTATTGATAGTGTTCAACGTGAGGTCGTGAACTGAGGCGTGGGAGACGTGTGGAATCTCTTGGTTTCATCGATAATTTACGCATATTCGCCGGCAGGCTTTCTTTTGAAGTTCTTTAGACGGTCGAAAAGTTGCTCTACCTATAACATTTAATTATACGAAACCCGTATAATTAAATGATGTTGTGATGTGTTAAAAGAGAAACCGAGCATATTATATGGGTACCTATTTCCGTATGTAAGTTTTACTAAAACTGTGGGTAGGTATAGGTACCTCAAATTGACTTTTTCTTGTACAAAAGTCAGATCATTGCTCAAAAAACGCCTCAAACATAGATTTGAGAAGACATGTTCATAGAAAACTGACAAAAAGTCTACCCTTGAGTCTTGACATAATACGACTTGAGTATTTTATTAGCATACGAGCCCGTATTTGTTTAGCTGAGAATTCAGGTTTGCCAAGTCCTTTCCGCCTCGAAGGGCCAGTCGTAAACCGGCGGGATCAAATCACAATTCGCTCCTTGAGAACTTTCCCATGTAGTTAGTACGTTGCCCTCTGTATTGCGATTGTGTAAATGCATTTATGCATGCAATTTCTATGTAGGTACCCAGTTATAAATAAAAAACCCTTACCCAACGCAGCGAGGAGTAACAAGATCTGGTACCGCGCCATTTCATTACAAAGACCTGTTGAGAGATAACCAGCGTTAGATAGACCTACTAATTAGTAAGTTGCCAAGTAAACGAAGGCTAGTGTTAAATACTCGTATCTTTGTTAATATGTGTGGTCACAACACGGACTGATAAGCGGACAATGGAACAAATATCTGTGACTATTTCCTTACCATGTTTACACCAGGTAGTCTATTTATGTAAGTAAACATGAAATACGTATACAACGCAAAAACTTGCAATAGATTTTAAACACTGAAAATTTAGCAAAGACACCTACTTATACAAAACAAAACACTGGTGGTTACCTACGCAGTGCGAAGTATAATGTCTTAGAAAACAATTTTTTATTACATACAAGTACCAAATCTACAGGATAATTAATTATGTAGTCAGATAAAAATGCTTTTACGAATATACGATATAAAAAATAGTTTTTCTATACACTAATCAAATTAACTAAAACACCGGCCATCAAAATGAATCGCCGAGGAACTTTTGCGATGAAGAGAAACCAGTTAGGCTTGTTTTGCGATAGCTAAAAATACCTGTGTTCCTTCTCCTGTCTGGATGTTACACTTTGCACACGAATACCTTGGTACTTTGTACCACTGGTTTTGTATGTTTGTCACTTCACAAAACGCGGGCGCAGCGTGCGCGTGCGTCGGTGTCAGGCCGTATTCTGGCCAGTGTACTATTATGTAGGTATTCTTGGTCGCGGAATGTGTTGACCTCACGGAGGAAGCTCAACTCTGGGGCCGGAGGTCAAATTGGATAAAGGGAAGGATAAATATCTCCTGAATAGTAACAGTTGGTTGGCTAGTGGCTACCGAAAAAAAAATCTAGGTTGCAAGGGTATTTGGTGCGTTGTTCCTATGTTTGTTTTCAATAAGTTGTCTTGTTTTTCGACTCTTCTTTATCTGAATAGCAAGTAATTCTTTATCAAGTTGCTTTACCAAGTCTTCCTCTACTTATTAATTATTATCGATTGCACATTCATGTGCAGTAAAACTTTTACCGCAAGAGTACAGCTCATCGCTCTTTCTCCAGAAAAGGATTTGCATAGCGGACATAATGTAAAAGCTAATTGTAGGTCATTAACTATCAAGTCATCCAACGCGGCGATGGCATTTACATGGAATCCTGCACAATCTGCACATGTAGGTCCACATACCTATAGGTACTCGTATACGTGTAAATAAATGTCGGCAAGCATATCTTCTATGGTTATAGTATTTTTTCTTTACCTCTATGCAGCCTATGAGATGCATGGTGGATGCATGACTTATTCGAATTTAGTGACCCCAGTGCAGTGGCCTCGTTATTCTTGTCAGTCCACCGTCTGCGTCGTACGTTAGGTTACCTACCTACTCATAGAACCATGATGTTCTTTATGCTTCCGAGTATTGCAGGGATTTCGTAGATATATTGGTAAGAATACCTAGCCACAACACAACTGCATTTATTCTCGGTACAACGCATTTAGGTATCATGTACATACTTAGTATATTCTGTGCTTTACCTAATCTTATCCAAAAATAATCTTATCTAAAAAAACGAATATCTATGGATCCATTTGACTTTCTTAAAAACCATAAAAAAACATTCCACAAAATCTATAAGTTACTATGATGTACAAAATGATCCTAAAAACCGCCTAAGCTACACAAAAAATAAAATAAAAAATGAAAACAAACTAGGTACCTAGGTAGGTATTTAAAATGTTTATAATACATGACTTACCCCTAAGTGCCTACTCGTATATAAAACAATGTGAAATAAAAAAGTGATTTAGATAGGTTAACCTTACTAAGAAAAACTTAAGGCTTTCTGCAGCAATCTACGTTGCGTCAGGTGCTACGTACCTACCTTCTCATAAATAGGTATACCCCAGCACTCTGAGGGTATCCGGATATCCCGGAATGAGGTTGAGTTATCGCAAAAACTATCCCGTATACGAAGACATTGATGATGACGAATGTATCTGTGAACCTCAAAGAAAAGAACTATTCCTCAAGCAGGGAGTATGTATCAGTGAACTTCAAAAAAAAGAACTCTTCCTCAAGCAGAAAGAAAAAGATTTACTAAAACAAGAGAGGATACTGCAGCAAAAAATATCCAAGTTCAACAAACAGAAGAAATGTAGAGCAGAGAAAGATTTGATTGCGGCCGCGAAATTACGCGATGCCCGTAAAAAAATATTATACACAGTCGATACCAAAGGACTAACAAGCGGCAATATGCGTTTCTGTAGAAGTTTCAGTAAAACACACTTGCAAGACGGAGGAACCAAGATGAGGATAAAGGGGGTTGAAGAGGTGAAACGAGAACGTCCCAGACCCCTTCAATGTTCTGCATATGACAAACCGGATGCATGCTTATGGAAGTTATTCTGTAAAACCAGCGTGTGCAAAAATCTAAACAAAAACACATGTCAAGGTAAGAGTAGGCAAGAAAAGAAATGCAGGGAAAGCTACTCGGAGAGGGCAGCGGGTGACTGTTACTCGATGTCTATGAGAAGGCCGCCTCAGCTTTGGCTGTACAGTAGATGGCCGCAGTTCTACCCACAGTGCCAAGATGATAGACGCAAGTGGAAGCACTTATTGATTTTTCTAGCGGGGATCCTGTTTTGGACACCTTGTTTGCTTTGCTTGGAATTGTGCAGTTGCTGTTTTTGTAGTTCTTGTACCGAATAATTTGCTAGCATTATCTCTGTCACTTTTATCCCTTCTGTAGCTAAGTACAATAAAATCTGAGCTTCTAACTACATAGGTATTATTATGTACTTTTAAGTGAACCTTAGTTCATAGACAATTTTCTCAAGTAGATACTCAAGATACCTATAGGTACATTCCATGGATAGACATATATTATGAGCGATGTTTACATCGCATATCGTTCACATTCACATAGGTACATGTTTCAGCTGTCAAAACGGTGGTCAAAACAGCACGTCCGTCTCTGTTGATTTTGTCAAAATATGATGATTTTTATGGAATATTTTTATACATTTATACATATTTTGTAACAAATTTATTTTTTTATTTTAATTTTTTAACTAAGATTTCTTCGCACTAGGAAACTATGGTTTTCCATCGATTACGAGTTATAAGTTTTAGTAAATCTCTACTAAATACTAAGGTCTCTAGTAGAAAGCAAGATGGTTTGAAAGTGCACAACAACGAAAAATCTTTAAAGGTCGAAGTATTGGCTCATAATGAACAACACGACGAGAAACATCTGAAAGCCACAAAATGTGAAGTAAACAGCAGCAGACCCCTAGATCCTTTGCCAGTAAGATTACGCTTAGAAAACAACTCGAAAAGTGAAACTTTCAGGATTCCTTCAAAAAGTAAGTCTATGCTTTGTAGGTAGGTACGGGCGTATACGTACTGGGTTGTAGAAGGTAGTAACGTCTAGGTAAGTATTAACTAGCAATTTTAAAATGGTCTATAAAACCATTGTTATTTTTCAGCATGGAAAAATCACACAACCAGGAGAGCGTTAAGTTTAAGTGACCTCAAACGGCGGCTTTCACTAAGGAACACCTTGAGTTCTAATAGAATGAAACAAAAGCTTCAGTCATTCAAAAAACAAAAAGCTAGTAAAAGAGTGAAGAGAAACGATGTGAAAGTTTTATATGTCACTGAATCTAGACATCGAAGCAGGAGACGCTCTAATAAGCATCACAGAAAACATGATGATAATAATATGCCGCAATCAACTTGCAATCTATTTGGTTTCTGTCGGAGCAAAGAAGTGATTGACCAGTACACGTTTTCTCATAACAAGGATAATAACCCTTTGCAAAAACGAAAGACAAAAAGTAATCGGAAAAGAAAAAAAATACACGAAGCTTCTACTAACTGTACCAACTCTCATCACTCTCTCAAAGTCGTTACTTCTGGTAGAATTAAAGTTTCTCATTCTGGTGTGGCTGGTTGTTGCAGAGACTATCTTCATTATAATTTACTTTGTTTCCCGCAAATTAGTAAATCAAAGGTACGCCAGAAAAGCTCATCATTGAGGTTGTACCGTAGTGAAGCATTGGCAAATAAAAATATTGGATGCTACTATTCTATTGACAAGAATCCTCCAACTGCGCATAAGGTGTCGCGGGGCCAAGCAATATCAACTTCTTATTTAAAAGCTCCTGTGGTCAGTGTGGTGGATGCAGCCGTCTCTACCTGCAAAAGTGGGATAAAACCTCTAGCATCCTCAAAACCATGTAAAGTTAAAACACCATCGTTACTCAAGTCTAGTAAAAATGAATATCGGAAATGTAAATGTGCTACGCGAAAATTTCCGGTTAAGATGATATATTCCAAAATATACCATAAACTTTTAACATGTTCTGTTTTTGCTCATTCAAGAGAGCGGCCCTCGGCGAGAACTATTGTTAAATTCATTTTGATAAGTTTGGTCGTTCTATCATGGTCACCATGCATATTTGGAGTGGGGATTGGCTGGCTGCTGTCATATCCGCTGAGGCTTCCCAATGTTATAAGTGTTTGGAATAGAGAAAAATGCAATCGCAATCATGATTGTGACACTCAATGCAATAATGATCGGTGGACCGCGTTTATAAGCTACACAAGACGTGCCGCGAAAGAATCAAAAAAAGCTCTCTCTTCCTTGTTGCGATTGAAAGAGCAGAACAAGGGGCCACACTGTCGTTCGCACCCAGATCCTAAAAGAAGATACACGTTGTTCCATGCTGACGGCAGAGGTTGGGTTATAAAACCAGTTCACGCGGATAAACGGTCATCGACGATGCAAAATCGATTAAAAAAAAGATTTCAGAACTTGTTTTGCGATTTTATTCACCCGAAAATAATTCAACGTACATCAATAGTCAAACGTGGGACTGCCTCATGTGCTGGGTGCAGTACGTGTGGTGAAAAATCGGTCCCAGAAAAACAGGTGGATCCCAAGCACGACTGTTTGTACCCATCCAAATCAACGACACCACAAAAACCAAAGACAACCGGTAAACCAAGTGCTCAACCTGATGTGGTCTGTAAATCCTGTCAAAATGTAATATCTGGCAAGATATTAAATACCGATCAAAAAGATAAAGCATGCTCAACTTCGTCCAAACCGTTGGCCACTCCACAAAATAAAGGAGGAATTCCCAAACCATGTCTACTCTGTGCTGCTTCACTTGTAAAAACTAATGTTTCAGGAAAACTGATCTGTAACTGCCAAAATGGAACCGGTAAACTTATTGCTCAACCTGATGCTGTTTGTACAGCCTGTCAAAAAGTATCTGGGAAGATAATAAAACCCAATCAAAAAGATAAAGAATGTATAACTTCGTTAGAACCATTTACTACTTCACAAAATAAAGGAGGAATTTCCAAACCAAGTCTTCGATGTGTTGCTTCACTTGGGGAAATTAATGTTTCAAGAAACCTAGTGCAGACTTCCAAATCAGGTGAACACCGCGATAAAACAGTTGGTGAATTTCAAAATGTAGCCGGGAAACCTGGTGCTGTCTGTAAAGCCTGTCATAATGTATCTGGAAAATTATTAAATAAGGTATGCATATCTCCTTTAAAACCATCAGCGAGTCCACAAAATAAAAGAGAAATTGCCAAACCATGTCTTATATGTTCTGCTTCACTTGAGAAAACGAATTTTTCAGGAAAATTGGTGGAGATTTATAAATCTGGTGATAAAAAAGTCTGTAAATGTAAAAAAGGAACTAACGTTACCAATCGTGAAAATATGATATGTTCAACTTCGTCAAGGCTATCGAAGCCTCCACATTGTAAACCTTCTGCTCAAGACACTACTGAATCAACTTGCAAATGTGTCGCTGGCAATAAAACTCTATCGGAAAAACTCGTGGACGCTACTAAACGAGAATATAAAGCTGCAGATTTAGATAACGTAAATCCAAATGAAAATATACAGCTTCGCTCACGTAGTAAACTTGAATATAATGGGCTACTGGACACCAACCGAAGTCGTTCAGCCACCAGAACTCTTCGCCGGGACCCGGAAATGGTTCAACCGGTTCCAATACGCAGTCGATCCGTTGTTTTCAAGAAGGATGAAAGTCTAGTTAGGCGCAGTAGCATGAGATCAAATCGTACAGCTATAATCGAACGCGGTCCTATTACAAGCAGGGCAGGAGATCCTACAACAGTTATTATTGGAAAGCAGACACAAAATACCCAAACTGATATATGTCGCAAAAAGGGCTCAACTGTTAAAAAAACACAGACTAAAATCCCGCGAAAGGCGCCGGCGGCAGGAGCTCGGGTCCCGCCAAAAGCGTCGAGGAAGCGCAGGAAAGGGCGACCTAAAGTTTCCCCTAAGAAGCCGGGGAAGAAGATTCCATTTGGTCAAAGGTTGAAGGCTTGGTTTAGTGGTTTTAGTCACAAGACATCCAAATCCGTGAACAGCATTGATAACGATTTTCCTGAGGGAGTAGGATGCAATGACTTGTACATCTACACGCTTCGCCGTAGACCTTGCTTTTGGATTTACACGATGTCCCATTCATTTTACCCTTATTTCCTGAAATGGTACTACTGCACCAAAAGTTGTTTTTATCACTGTATGTTTAGTATTTCACTATGTTTTTGGGCACCTATTGCTTGTTGGTGTTATATTTGCTATCAGCTGTGTTCGTGGGGCTGTGCGTGTTGATAATTTTGGACTATTTTTGTAATCTGAGTGCGATACAAAACTTGACTTTGTTTTGTTACCGTCTTTTATTTTCCAATCCCAATATTTTTAATGTGCAAATCAATACCTTTTACAAGCTACTATGTACCTAGTTTATAATAATGATATGTCTAATCTAAGCCATACCCCACTCAACTTCCACAATAAAAATTAAAATATTTTGTACATTTCTCAATGTAGGTACTAATTCCTACCTAAGTGCCAGGCTATAATAATATGGTCCTTCGTTCCTTCCATTTAGGTTCCATACCATAGGTAGGGACCTAACTATCTATTTTAAACTGATTAAGCTTGTAAATAGGTAGAAGGGCCTACACAGGTATGTATGTATGTAATATAATGTAGATAGATGCCTGTGCCGCCGGTATGAAGCGGTAGGTACTCCCATTATCCTTCCTACTAATATTATAAACGCGAAAGTTTGTAAGTATGCATGGATGGATGGATGTTTGTTACTCTTTCAGGTAAAAATTACTGATCCGATTTGGATGAAACTTGGAATATATGTATATTGTCCGTGCCCTGGATTAACACATAGGCTACTTTTTATCCCGAAAAATTAACGGATTCCAACGGGACGCGAACGAAGTCACATAGTATTATCATAACCGGACACTTGTCATACCGGAAGCGCTGCAGTACGTTCTCTGTCTTCATAAGCACGGAGGTAGGTACCTACCGGAAGTTCTTCTTTTTTTTGTAGCTGTTCGATGGCTTACCGGAAGTAAAACTACCAATAGGTAGATAGATACCTACCCCAAAAAGTTGAGTGTGACATATTTTTGACATAACATATCAATTAATTTAACATTGACATACGTATTATTGTTTTGTGACTGACAGTGACATTGGCAACTCGTTATTTTTTTTGTGTTGTGTGTTTTCTGTTTCCTGCATGTTTTTTGTTGGTTTTTCGTAGTGTGATCGAGTGAAATAATTATTGTTTGTATATTTTGTAATATCTATTTGCAAAACCAAATAGAACACCACTGAACTTCTGAAGGACTATCCCATACTACCTACCTAGGTACTGTAGGGTAGTAGGTGCAGTACCCTGAAACTGGTCAATTTGTCGAAAGTCTACGTCTTCAGCCGTGCTTGGTGCAGTGAAATATAGTTGCAATGCAGGCAGAAGACAAACGTCGGAAGCAGTCAGTAGATCTGGCATCTTTAGAACCAGCCGCCAGGGTGAAGCAGTTAGCAAACTATGGGACAATGGTCGAAGTAGACCCAAATGTTCCTCCCCGAAGGTACGAGTATATTACTGT
Source organism: Eulithis prunata (assembly GCA_918843925.1). Lineage (NCBI taxonomy): Eukaryota > Metazoa > Arthropoda > Insecta > Lepidoptera > Geometridae > Eulithis > Eulithis prunata. The sequence goes on from OU974017.1 coordinate 2,636,472, forward strand.
CAATCATTCAGATTAGCAATTATTAGAGGTGGTAGGTATAATAAATAACAGGAAAAGTCTGACTCATAGTCTATCAGATAGATATTTTAGTGTACCTAATAATATGTACAACACTCAAAGCCAAAGATGCTTACTTCCTACGATTTTCTGGATTATTAGTACATACAAGGGGTATGTATTTACCTACTAATAATCCAGAAAAATCGTTGTGTTCAACCAACAGCATGTAGTTATTCATATTTGTAGGTACTATCGGTCTGGCTTGGAAATGGTGCGAATGGCAAATGTCTACCTGGCTGAGGGCAGTCTGGAAAATGCATACATTTTATACATGAAGTTCATGACACTATTTCTTGAGAAAATTCGAAAACATCCAGAATATGCCAGTGTCCCTGTACAAGTTAAAGCGGTGAACCAGACAAAGTTGAAAGAAGTGATGCCAAAGGCAGAAAAACTTAAGCAGAAGTTACTTGTGGAGTTTGCCGCTGAACACGCAGCTTGGATAGAAAATGCTGTAAGTTATAACATTACTTATTTGCTTATAAAGAGTTAAACAACTTATCTAGCTTTCACTATTTGAGTTGGAGGATTATTTGCCTCAGTTAAATTGTCCTATACTTTACAATGTCTCATCATCATTCAGCCCGTTTGCATCCACTGCTGAGTATAGGCCTCCTCTTTATTACAACACTCTTTCCAGTCCCTTGCGAGTCATAGCCATTGATTCTCAGCTAGTTGTTCTATGTCATTAAACCATCTGGCGGGTGGTTGTGCACTGTCAATGTGTTACAATGTCTAGTGCACTGAAATAGTCAGTGTGCACACAGGTTCAAATCGTTTTACAAAGGCTTTGGTGTTGCTTAGTGTGGTGCATGACCTAATGAGTTTTTGTAACATAGGAAGTCAGGCGGCAGGAGGAGGAAAGGAGAAAGAAGCAAGAAACAGAAGATGCCAAGCTGGCGCTACGTTTGCAGGCGGACGAGGACAAAAAAGATACTCATCCTCATTTACTACATGATGTAAGTTATATTTCTTCACTTTATCCTTTTCAGCAAAATGTGTATTACACACAACACACATGTGTGTTACATTATACAGTCAACATCATTAGTTAACTATAAAGGCTGAATATTGTTTTAAAACTGAAAACTGGTATCCATCTCAGTCAGATCTTTTCATTGACTTTTTAGCTTTATTAGATCTTTTTAGTATTTTATTCAAAATTAAAAAAATTCAATCTTAAAAATACTCTGATAAATATTAGGAAAATAGTCAAAAGTTAACAATCTTGTTAACTTCGGTAAAAGTGGTCTATATGTAATACTACTGATGCTGACTGTGCTTACAACATAGAAAAAACAGATACACACAGACAGACAGAATCACAGACAATATATATTCCAAGTAGTTTTTGCGTGAAAGAGGAACAAACACACATTACATCCATTCTTACAAACTTTCGCGTTTATAATATTAGTAGGGTAGGATAAATACTAAAATCCTACTAAACTTCCGGGCTCTGTTTGGGCTGCCGATTGGAGGAATGGTCTCTTGGTAACAAAAAATTATGTTAGGTATAATTACATCTCGTAACATTGTCTGTCAGTCGGCACCATTTACAATTACATGATCTAAAATTATTATAAAACATGAATTCAACAGGAAATATTTCCAAAAATACAGATAACATCTTGCAAAGAGACAAAGATCAAATGAATAACTACAAAAATATCAACTTGGAGCAAACTCGCAGAACTAGTTTTTCTTGTCCCACACAACTTAATTAGCATTAATGACAGAATTCAACAAACCTTGATACTCACATTCTTTAGTTATATATTAGAGAATAGGTGCTAAATCTGACTAAAATGCAAAAATAGCATTGTTATAGATTTTGTAACATTGGAAATAATTATAATTTGAATAAAAAAAGTGAATCATATGTTACTCCTGTTAGTAGGTAACCTACCTACCTAGGTCTATTAGGTGCATTGTGGTGTGGAAAAATAAAAGGTTTATAAAACTATAATTGCATTAAGCGAAAGTGATCCTTGTGCTGTTATTGGGTGAAGGTTATTTTACTTGGTATCAAATTGTACCAAAAATGTACCATTATCAATCAGTTTACTCTACCAATGGACAACGCGTCTCAGTGCTTGTAAAAGTGCAATATGGCGGTAACAACTACTATAACATGCATAATATGCGACAAGTAAGTAGGTAAAGAAAATTTTTCAAACACAAACATAATGCAAGACTGAATATGTATATTCTTCAAATCATATTATTTTTGTGTGTTCGGAACTACTATAGAAATGTTTTGAACTCATATAAATATAATGTTAAAATAGGACATGGGCCTACACAACAAAAAGTTTAGGTAGACACCTATATTAGGTACTTGTACATGTAGTTTTGTTACCTAACGTTATTATAAAAGTGAATGTTTACATGTTTAGATGATTGTCCCTCAATCACGTTGTAACTACCTCCTGGTCCGATTTGGATGAAACTTTGAATTTATTCAGATTGTAACTTGGATTAACACATAATGCTACTTTTTATCCCAGAATCAGTCGGGCTAATAAATAACTAAACATTCTGGCTCTTAGAATTATCGCTCAACTTATACACTGGTAAATTTCCCCCTGTCACTATCTAAATAAAACGAGGTGGCACTATACAATACATATAACAGTGATTAACTTGTAACAGATGTTCAAGTTCATTATTGCAATCATATTGTTGGTACAAAAGATTTTAAATAAAGTATGTAATAGCTTTCAATATGAACCCTGATAAAGTATTTATACTATACTATCATAGTATAAATTGTAATAATAATTATAGGTAATAATAATATAAATATAAATATTGTAATAATAATGGATTGTAAGCAAGCCCCACTATGTTGTTCAGGATGCCTGGGCGGCAAGTCCATCAGCCCCGCCGGTTGACGGAGTGCGTTATCCTGATGACTTCGCAATGGAGCCTCCTCGAGCGCCGCCCCACCATTACCAGCCTGTGCCGCCGCTCATACCGCCTTCTAGGCCCCAAAAGTAAGATATTTCTTATGATTACTTTGTCCTTCTAGGTGTACAAGTAATATTATCTGCATTCTTTATTTGTACTTATTATCTTGTCAAAAAATAAGAAAGTTCGGAAACCAAAGGATTAAATAAATAAATAAATAATTATCTTGTTAGTCTGACCGTTAAGCTTAAATATTACACCCCGTGCTCGTGGTTTGTATGTCCAAAACGTATATTTGAACTCAAGAGAGACTTTCTCTGTTAATTTTAGCGTTATTTTAAAACTTAATTAATGATGATGATGATGACGTCATGGCCGATTTCGGCTACAGCGACTGTGCATGACTGGACAGTACTGTACAGGCATAATCATCATCATCATCAATATATATAAAATTCTTTTGAAGCGACTTAGAATCAACGCGCAGCCTAAACTATAAGTCCTAGAGGTATGAAATTTGGAGGGTAGTATCCTTATATAGTGTAGGGGTGCACTAAGAAAGGAATTTTGAAAAGTCACACTCTAACGCGAGCAACGCCGCGGGAGATGGCTAGTATACCTATATAGTTTGTAACCTGTTTGTAAAAATCAATAGGATCAAGCGGGACGCGGATGAAGTTGCGGGCGAAACTATGCATAAGCTAGTCGTGTATGTGTATGTATATGTAAATGTTTGTTTGATAGTTCTGGGGCATACAGCGATGCGTTATGCGGTTCACAGCGGCTCCGTACAGTGTTGGTTCCATCAGGCCTGCTCGCACGATTCCTTCGCCTCGCCGCCGCGAACACTGCGCGTAACGTGGAGACATGCGGCATTCTCGCTGGCATTCTGGTATGTAACCGTCCACATTTTTCCACTGTACTATCACAGAATAGGACTAAGTAGGTAGGTATATCTTCACACTACAAAAGAAGTAGGGTGCCTTCTGGTAAGATCGGCGTAATTAAGTCCGGATAAATCACGTAACTAAGCAATTATCATTTAAAAATATCGCCGAATTGCTTGGCATTCGGACTTACTATTACGCCGATCTTACCAGAAGGCACTGTATTTGGAATGTAATATTCATCAGAATAAGAATAAAGCCAACAACGAGCAGGTTTTTACGGAAATAAACCCAAGAAGAAATATTAATCTACGATTATCTAAATAATCTAATCTACTGTAATTATAATAGCACTTGGCTCTTAAACTTAAAAATTGTAATTATTTATTTTTGTTATTGTTCGTGATCAATAAAATAAAATAAATGTACTAATGTAGAGTCAGCAACATAAATCGATTAACAGTCGTAAAATTTTATTATTGAGTATAAAATATAAAGACTAAAATTCTTAGCTAAAATGAACCTTAACTTGTTTTCGACAGGAGCGAGATCAGCTTAAGATAACGCATGTCGTGGTACCGAAGCAGTCAGGTACTCCGGACTCGTGCAGCACTAACAACGAGGAAGACATCTTCCTGTACCAAGACCAGCACAATCTCATCACATTGGGATGGATACACGTAAGCTATTATAATAATCTGTGACGTAAGTTAATATATGAGTCCGACCACGACGTCATAAATTATGAAGATGTGGATTGAGGTGGTGTGCTAGGTGTATACTGGTTGAAACTCTTTCGTTAGCTGTTACATACATTTTTGCCAAGTAGGTTTCATTTTGTATCGAACAGTTGATTTTTCGAACTAACATGAATGGTTCAAAAACGAATTTTTTTTACACGTTTGCCCACAATCTCTCTTAATGTTAGTGATAGTGCGTAACACTTGGGTGTAAGTTGACAACTTTATTTACATTTCAGACGCATCCGACTCAAACGGCGTTTTTATCGTCTGTGGATCTCCACACGCAATGTTCCTACCAGTTGATGATGCCAGAGGCTATAGCCATCGTCTGCGCACCTAAATATAACGAGTAAGTATTTATAACGATTGAAAAAGTGAGATGGTTATAACTTTGATGTCGTTGTGTATCAGTTCGGCTGGGCCTCCGAAATGAATGCACTGCCTTCAATGTGGTTTCTTAGAAGGAATACGGATTGATCTTGAATGTTTGGTAGAAATGAGTACAGCCGTTTCCAAGTTACGAGGATAAAATGTCAGTCCCTGGAACCCAGTTTAAGAGATCTCAGATATATTTGTAGCTAGAAACATTGGTTCTTCAAAGATTAGTAGATACATAGCTCGACTGTTTCATGTGTATTTTCAAAATATTGTGAATATTGTAAATACTGTTTTAGTCGTAGTTTTCTTTGTGAATAAAGTTTCCTAAATTCTTCAAAACATTCAGATTGGACAAACCGGCTACAAGATTTGGTGGTGACCAACATTATAAATTGATGTGGATCTGCGTAAAATTCAATTTCAATAAATATTATTTCTCTATTACAGAACTGGCTACTTCGCTCTAACTCCAAACTACGGGATGCAGTTCATAGCAAACTGCAGGCAGACAGGTTTCCATCCACACCCCGCTGATCCGCCATTGTTTCACGTGAGTACTTTATATCTAGCGCGATAAAGTTCTAATTGCAATAAACATTTGCTGTCCATGACTTGTATAAACATTTGATTCATACATAAACAAAAGAGGTTTTGTTCTTTGATAACAATAAGTATGAGCTAGGAACCGCATATATAGGCCGTAGTTTCTTGCCCGTTCTCTTATGCTCTAATCGCGAGGAACTAACACCTATAGAAGTTCTAAATGAGAGATGATTTTACTGAACAAAAGATATTTGACGTTGATTTGGCTCGCATTGCTGTGTTCCGGTTTGAAGGATATGAGTACAGACAGGTACATGAGCGGAGTGATTGGCACAGGTAGGTGCCGACATGTGAATGCATTGTTATAGATAGAGGTTACCATAATGTTTGTTCTATCACTTTAAATCTATGCTTCTAATAAGTATGTACCTTGCCCAAAACGTAACGCTTAATCGACCGATCGGTTCCATATTATGTACTAAAGCAATCAAGCAAGCTCGTATGAGTTAGTGGCCAACTCTGGTGACGGAGTTTGTAGGCCGCCTTAAGGCCTCCGACAGTTTAACGTGTTCTACGAGGCACGGAAGTGCTCAAAATGTATTTATGTTGAATATTTACAGGACGTGACCCACATTCGACTGGATGATACTTTGCCCGTCGAGATGGTCGACCTCCGATGATGGGGACTATGCAATCGCTTTTAACGCATATTTGTCTTCACGGCACAATGTAAGCCATACTTACTTACTTTTAGTACTGATATGGTTTAGTTATTATTACATGACATTATAACCGTTAGACATTTTTCAATCCTAAGGGGTATATTACAAACTTTGCTTACATAACAGGGTTCAGGTTAGAGTTGTTGACCCTAAGAGGTAACTACTATCGATCAAAGATGTTCCCATATAACGAGCTTTGCTTAGTTTGAGGGCGTTGTGTAAAATGTCCATGAATAGGTATTTATATACATTTTTATGTATTTTTCCTCGATCCCCACCGCTTTTGTTTCACCTCGCATATACGCCTAATCCCGGCCTTGGACAGCTCACACAACACTCTCATCCAACAAAACACTATTAGCGGGGTTTGTAATACAATGAAATAAAAAGTCTGACCACGTGAAGACTGCAGAGGAATAAACGAGCTACCCCAAAAAAATTTACATAGTTATCATCTTTACATAACTTTCGTGGACATAAGTTGTCAACTCGTTTGCACGATACAGACGTTTCGAATCCTGCCATATTGTATTGCAAACTTTGCGTGGTCAGGCTCTATCCTTCGATTTTTTTTTTAACTAACACCGGAAAATTAGAATTTCCATGCATTTATTGTAAAACCACAGTCCCCCACAGAATAGGTACCTAACAATATTGTATATGAACATGCCAAATATGTGTTGTGTGTCGGTGTATTGATTATTCGTTACTATTTATGTATGGATGTCAAAGTAGCTATAGTCTTCTCGAATTTGATGTTCTAGTATCATGTTGATTTTTGCCTTTTTAACCAAAAAGCACTATATTTGTGTATAAAATATCATTAATAAGTATGTAAAACGAACGCGTGGACATTGTGATTTATTTATTACCATTGAGGTAAGTATTTACAATAACTTGACTGTTGAAAAAGGTACAATTTCATAAAAGACCATAATTATAGCGCTAAGAAATAACAATGTCGTAAATCGTTTACATTTATATCTGAAGCTTGTAATAGTTCTCTATTGTTGGTCTCGCGATGAATTTGTTAGAAAAAAAAATGTATGTGTTCAAACAAACTTGCTAATAATCTCAGTACATAATTTTGTTCGCAAAAGTAAATTAATCATTCTATGTAGATCGCGATGTTCACAAATACTTAATTATAGTTGTAAGGAGCTTCCTTAGGCTCATGTATTATCGTGTGATACGAGGCACAGCCTGAAGACTGAAGCATTATCTGTAGAGTTGAAATAGCATCTGTAGAATGTAAAGAGCAATGTACACAGTTCTGCCGTGTGTTGTCGTCACCGTTACTTCGATTATCGATTCTCTACTTAGTCGTCACACTTTTGGCAAAGCGGTCTTGGTCGTTATAAATTGTGGCTCGAAAAGGGGGTAGGGGGTTTAGAAGAAAATCACGAAATATCAAAAGGGGGTGGGGTGTGTAATGATATATCATGTGTATTTATTTCTTCCTAACCTAACCTAACGGAAGTGGGGGGAGGCCTTTGCCCAACAATGGGACAGTATGGGCTAGTAGTAATAGTAATAATAACCTAACCTAATTTGACAGCACTAAAAATGTTACCATCCCTTTCTCATGAACTGAAACAACAAAGACAGCTAGCGTTTTAGTGCTGTCAAGTTAGTTTAGTTTACAAAAAATTGAATTCCATTGTGTTTTTTGGCATTATACCGGCAGAATTGTATCTTGATAAAGAATTATGTGTTTGTGATCTATAGCCGTAGACTAGCTGTACTCACTTAGCTAAAAGCTTATTTATGGTTATGTTTTTTGCACCTAGTGTACAATTATTTATTTTAGTTCGTTACCTCATCACAATCTGTTTTTATTTTCGCGCTGAACTTTATCTAATAAATGTAAAGAAAAACGAATTATATTTGCAATATGGTTTGTGTTAACTCTTTCATAAGTTACATACAGCATGTATCTACAATGGCGACAAAAAATTGACACACGGGTAGATCTACTTATTATTATTCATAAAAAAAATAATTAAAGTACAGTCAGCTGCACTAGAATGTGTATGATTCGTAATTGAGTAACATTAGGGATACAATGCACAATATTTTATGTAAGCATTTTTTTATTTATTTAAATAAATTGTGCCATTGTTGTAGAATATTATTGTAAATGATTTAATGAAAATCAAATATTTAGATTATTGGATAATATATTTATTACTCACTGTTTGTGTTAGATTAGTTTCATAACTACAACTATTACTTGCATTATTTATATTAGAAATGTATAAAAATATCCACCGTTTTTAATATAATTAAACCTTTTTAATCGCGTATGCGTTAAAGTTCCTAAAAACGACGCATTATGTATTTTTAAATCACAAGGTGTATTTATGTGTGTGCAATTAAACTGTATTGTAAGAAGAGTCTTCATTAATTGATATTAATATGGACCAATGTGAATAAAACATATACTTAATTATGATAATTTTTATTTATTGCGCTAAATAATACTTATAATAAGTGAGAAATAACAGATTGGCAGTGAAACACAATGAACGTAATATTTATACGTCCATAACGTGTAATACCTACTTATAATATTTAAAATATTTTTTAAATACATAATAAAAAATGCAAATGGCTTTTGCCGCTAAATATAGTGCTCTAAATAACTACTGTGCGTCGACATGAAAGATTAGATAGAAATATGTTATATTTTATACAATTTAATCTACAAAAGTTGATATTTTAATAATATTTACAAACTACTTTTTAAGGCACTCGGTGATTGCATCTTCAAACTTAAACACTACTTCAAACTTAAAATAACTTTATTTAAACTTAGCTACCTACCTAACAACAAATCAATCAATAGGAACGACTGATATTGCGCACACTTGCCTCTAAACAATGACAATATTAGCAAATTATGACTAGGAATAATAATAATATAATAAATCACAAATGGTAACCAAGAAAATAAAGCACATACCTACCTATACGTAGGTAATATATATAAGTAGGTACAGATCTATTCTTTTTGCGATATGTCTAGATTCCTACGTTATGACTTAAAATGATGCCTACAATAGATGAAAAGACAAACCTTTTGAAGATGTCTAAGAAGGTAGTCAGAATCACGCCTTAAATATGGAAGATTACATATTCCTGAATTTTTTCTGTGCTTATTCCATATGATCATAAGGTGTATTTAAATATTTTAAACCTACGTATAAGCGTCAAAAGATCTATTATCGTGAAACTACACTATAATCAGTGGTTATAAACAGTTATAGTATTTATTGCACGTATTTCTACATAATAAGGCACCATGTGGGACGCTCCGAATAAGCTCAATCAAGTGCTGCTCTAATACACAATAGCTATTAATATTACAAGGTAAGTACCTACATGTTATACCTTAATTGCATAATTTATATAAAGGCGTGTTTTAACTTGTACAACATTTTACTTAGATCAACTTTATTGCTAAAATTAATACCATACCTATGTTTTTAATAGTGATTTTATTGCTTACAGAACTTCAATCTACCTATCTACAACTAAGCTACAGTGATCAAGGAACCAGCCTAGGTAGCTAGGTAGATGTCCTAGGTGTTCTTGGACGAAAGTACCTACCTAACCTACAGGCACCTAACTTTACATTCCGCTACGAGTGCAGAAGGCAGGACACAATAAATAGTTATTCACACTAGAAATGGCTATCCAGTTTTTATTCACACAAGAAATTGCTATTCAGTTGTTATTGACACCAGAAATTGCTATTCAATTGTCAAACTAAAACATAATATTTTATACTTTTATCCCATTTATGAGTAGGTCGCCTAGAACATGGTCCGTTAAGACACAATGTTGTCAAAGGCGAATCGTATACATTAGGTATTCTGTGATTGTAGTCAAAACTAAACGCGGCTTTGTGAACTGCATATCTGTTGCATAAGAGGTGGAAGAACACGGCAGAAAAGATCAAACATCCGTTGACTTGCACAGTTAGAATACGCTACATCAAATTATTCGCGTTACCATTTCCAGAGCTAAAACCTAAAATTGAAAAGCGCTATCACAACTAAAACCCCTATCAGTTCCATAGGATTTTTACACATATAACCAGAACTAGAATTTTCTTTCTTCGCTTTAGAAGGAGGTTCGATGCGCATGGTTTTATTCATCATCCAGTAGTACACCTCAGTGAGACCTTGGGCCTTCAGTTCCGGTCCCACTGTCTTCCGTATCCGGTCGTTGTAAGAGTTCAGCCAGTTCAACTGGAAATGAAAAAAACCTGCTAATTCTGAAAATTGTCTATGAATTTATTTTAGTATCAAATGGACCCTTGGCACATACCTAAGTGTTTTGTTGTTGACAAGTGCATATTACCGTACGTTTCCATTGCAAAACATTCACAATAAAACATGCACAACTCTGTAAAGATATCGATTTGCGTTTCCACCGCCAAACCTTGTGCATGTTTGATATTGATTTTTTTGATTGTAAATCAAATTGTTTGTTGGGATTGTGTTGTGAAGGTTTCATTGTGAATGTTTTTAGTCGAAACACGCGAGTACCTACCATGTGTTATGTATACGCTTACTTATCAGGTGAATGTGATAGAAGTAAAAAAACTAGTCATCTCATTTCATTAGGTATAGGTACGGTTCCAATAACGTGCCAAAATACCTCAAATAACCAAATTTTAGTTCTTCCTTAGTAAGTTGTGTAAATCTAACTCACCTCATACTCTGTAAGCTGGTACCGGTCTATGAGTTTTGGCTCGTAAGGCAGCAGCGTTGTTTCCCGGAAGCCAAGGTATCCGTTCGGCTTTGCGATCACTTCCAGAACATTTCCGAGGCGAACTCCGAACTTGTTTATATCGTACCATCCTGGCTCTAAAAGCAACAGGAGCAGCATGAATGTATTAGTAATGGAAGTAAATTATATCATACATGAAATGTGTAATTCAGTTGCATGAATTGGCCTATTATTTTGTGATAGAAAAAATCTTACCAGCAGTGACGAAGTATCCTTCTCTGAAAGTGTGAAGATTGGTGTCCTGTCTGTAATCAATTACTACTGGATCTGAAAAAGTATAAAGAGGATATAAACACTTCGTAAAATGGGCAGGAATACACGCAATATGGAGGTATTTATGACTCAGACCATGGAACATAATTAATTATACACAAAAATATGCCATATTCAAGAATTTTCTACATTATTATGTATAATGTAAGCTACATGATTGCTTTCTAAATAAAAGCACGTCACTACTTCTAATCTGTGACGTGACTCCTGGTTTGAACTAGCGGGTGGAATAAGCAAGCCCAGTGAATGAGTGAAGTCAGGCTGTGGATGATGAATACCTTCTTTCCGATTCAAAGCGGCCCCAACCCCATAGCCCGTGGGATGCATGTAGTCCTGCTTTGCATTCCAAAGTGGTGCCCTTGACACGGGGTCAGCATGCGCCGCTGGTAATGCTGACGGCATGCTCAGCATGGCCAGCGCGGCCAGTGAACGCAGCACTGTCGTGTATGCACGTCGTTCTTCTCGGGTTGGTATGCCGAAGTGAACCGTCCGGATCACCACTGTTGTACCCTCTGGAGAGAATAGTGGTGTTAAAATAACACTTTGGGTACCCACAAATGAACAATAAAAATTCAACGAAATAATATTCGATAATTTCGGTACGAAACAGTCTTTAAAATCAGAATCAAAGTTTGGTCCTTCGAGACTTTGATATAAAAAAACACGTAAGTAATAAATTTTATAAACAGGATTGAGTTGCAGTCTACCTTGCTTGAAGGACCAAAGTATTAAGAATATACTATTATTATGTATTAAGAATCACTATTATGATTCCTTATCCCGCTTGATGGACCAAATGCTAAGCTTCACAGCGATAGCCCGTATGTTATTATTATTATATTTCCTTTCGACGATAAGTGGGTGCACATTTCTAACCTCCGTACTGTCCTCCCGAATGCACAACAAGCGTAGAGTTCTTGAAGATCCTCTTGTTAGAGACGTTAGTGGGCCGGTAGTCAGGTTCTGCTGCATTTGCGGCGAAGGCTACCCGTGTTTTCATGGAGGTGCCGATGTACCCGGCTTGCGTCTCTCGGGTGTCGTCCACTTTTTTCGTTACTGATAACTCGTCTAGGCCGGTTTTACTCTGAAAGCGAAAGGGACCTTTAACAACATATAATACCTTATCGTTATCTTTACAAATAACCTATCAGAGTTTAGAAGTTTTTCGATAAAAAGTAAATAATTGGTTGAAGTATTGCTGGCTGCATCTTATTACCTTGGTATATCATCATCCATCATAGTGTCGGATGAGGGCACGAAACGTATTTATTTGGAATAGGGTCGGCATAACCGTTTTGCGATTCAAACTCATGCCTTTCATGCATATTGCATATTTTATCTGACTCCTACGGGCCACCTCTTCACCTACTTACCTGAATGTAACTAAACAAAGTGCACATAGCGACAGCATCTCTTAAATGCGCCCGTCTCATGCCCTTCGCTTCAGCCTCATCCTTCATCGCCTTCAGATAGATGATGGGAGACAGTTGGAACAGGCGCTTAGCTGGCGGAATGCTTTGGGCGATGGCTGCAGACGCCCCGCGTTGGAAGGTCCCAGCTGCCGGAACTAGGATCTTAGTCTCTGTGGTTCGGCGGAGTTCGGTGTAGATTGTCATGTAGTCATTGACCCTAGAAGTAGTCCAAGCGTTCTTTTAGTATTCCAAATATTCATAATAAGTAGGCTTAAAATATAAACCTACAGAAAACGCTGAAAAAAGTGCCAGTTCTGCTGGGCTACCACTGTTCTACCGGCTAATAGAATTAACCATTGTGTAAGGACTAAGTTTATAGGTTCGTACACGATTTCAGTACCTCAATCTAGTTTAGGTAGGGTTTACTCACTTAGTGCAGTTGTAGCATGTGGAAACCATCAGCACTTCTCTCACAGGCATGGATAGCTTCCCCGGAGGTACGAACACCTTGACATCCCTCAGAGTGACGATTACGAAAGCCTTCAGCAACGGGGCGTGGGGCACGTCTCTCCCGCGAATGTTGAGGAGCCAGGATATCTCGTCCAGGGCCGTGACAACCATAGCATCTACGCTCAATGCTCGGAGTTCATCGCGGACGGCTGACACCTTATCTCGCCAACTAACGCCTGAGGGTAGAGTTGGGAAATTCATTCTTGAAATAAACCGAGTTTGAGTTATTGTGACTGGACCTTAGAAGTAGCTTTTAAATAATCGTAAGTGCCTACTGTTGTTTTATGGGATTGAAACTTGGGACCTAGGTATTTAATAGACCAAGATAAGCTGCCTAACCCGTAACTAAAAGTTCTTTACGAAACCAATTATTTTTAGAAGTTAGGGTGGTCGTGTGACTCTGGCAATACTGCAACCACTAGCAGCTTTTCACTATAAAACCCTCGTCACTAGATTTGACCACCAGCTCCTACCAACCTGTATACTCAGAATCGTGCAGCCTAGCGACGATCTTCGAGAAGTCGGGACGCCGTCTTGACGTCTCCAGTTCCTCATTCCACAACGTGTCGAGTAGTGTTGGGATATGGAGTAATTGCAGCCCCTCTCGCTGCAAGGAGGTGGAAAGGACATGCCATTCGCCCACCGAGGTGTGCCGCGCGTCGCCTCCGACGCGACCAGGCCGAGGCAGGCGTGCCTGTAAAATATAGTGCTGCGTTTTTTATGAGAAAGTGATGGAATAAGCTTTTAACCCACCTAATGTAAAGCTTGCGCTGTAACAATTGCGTCACCTCACAGAGCATGTTCGTCCCGACGAGGACATCCCTTGTGGACATTGCACTCCGCGTTCTACAGTTATCGGCATCAGCACAAGTCCAGTTTGACGCAAGAGAGGGTTGCATGGGCGAGACTGACGTCACCCATATTTTCGCTCCACCCTCAGCCAGCACCGCCCCAGCTTCACTTACCGAAATCCACTCCGTGATTGTGGGCTGGCTGGGGTCATCGGCATCCAGCACAAGCCAAGCACACGACAGCGTAGCACGGGCGCGAGTGACGTCACCGCTCGGCACCCACATTGCTGCGCCTCCATCGGCCAGCACCGCGGCAGTGCCTGCGCCATCCCAACCGCTGATGTACTCGAGACGACGCTCTTCTGGGGCTGGGTCTTCGCTCTGTTCATAAATTAAAATATTGGTTTCTGCTGCAGGTAGTTCTAAACTTCGCCTTCCGAGGCAAACTGTAATAGTCGTTAATGCAAGCCAAATGCTAATAAGTAAAAGCTGTGGCCATCTAAAAGCACTGTATAATAAGCAGGACAAATAATGACGTTGAGTTATGACACAATCGTGGACAACTTACCAAATGCTCATCACTGAAGAATACGATAAACCCATCAAAAACCGAAGTCATCTGCGTGTACCCCGTGTGTCTCATCGCAGTGCGTAGTCGCCCCAGAGGATTGGTCTCACTGGTAGCATCAACGCATACCGGTATAGCTGATGGGGTTGACATCTCCTGCAGGGTGATGGTGACGGGAGACATGGCGGGAGAAGGGAGAGGGGTGGCCAGAGTGGTGGTGGTAGACGATGACATCCTTGCTCCATTGCTTGCTGTGAACAAACATATTTTTAAATACGAGGGTGGCGCGTTTTAATGCGACAGATATTTTTCTTGTGGACTGGTTTAGGGTACCGATAGGCTTAGCGGCACTCAAGTTGAGATTCCGTGCGTTGAACGCTTAGATTGCAAGCAAAAATGTTAAAAAACTGCAGTTCTTCCTCATGTTATTTTTGAGAATTGAAAAAAATTAACCTCGTATATTTATTTATTATGATTTCCTCTTGAGTTTTCCAACGATGTTAATAAAACGGGTTCGCAGCGTTTATCAATGGAGTTGGAGTATTTTAAACTTATTTTTGCATCGCGCATTCACTCCACACAATACGTATGATGTGATAGAATGAGAGGAAACGCATTCCACATCTCTGTCTCGTGGAATTCCTAAAAAAGCTCACCAGAAGGAGAAAGCGGCTAGCGACAACGGCGTTTGTGGCGCGGGAATCTACCAGGGTGGCATAACGTATACGGAGGTCGGGTTGTTGAAAGCTTTACCGAAAGCTCCCTTGAGGAACAGAGACGGGTTAGTACACGCCTCCCGTTTTCGCACCCCGATAACAGCATAATTTATGTTTGGGGCGTATTTTACATCCTCACCTGCCTTTGTGAATGGTGAGTAGGCAGATAACGTTCGTTGGCATTTGTAAGCTCTATCGAAAGAAAACAAAAGAAGATTCCGCTGCGGATAATTTTTTTTTTAGTTTGAAAATTTTCATATTTATAGATTTTTTTAAGCTTGCACTTTATTTTTCTCAAAAGAGTCCAGCTTCTTTTCTTGGAGTGAGTGTAAAAGACGTACTACGCAGGCTCCATCTTGGGGTCAACACCCTGAGGAGAGGTACCCCAAGGGATGAGGATCCATTCGAATGACGTCAACAACTAGCAGGACTTCAGAGCCTGCGAGGAGGTTTCGAGCCCTTTCGCTTTCAATGCACACAAAGATCCAATACTTCGTAAACATGAACTTGGTTTATAAGTGTGAGAGATTTTGCAAGCTTATTTTAGACTAGTTTTGTGAACCAAAAACGTAATTTTTGTTACAATGGCAGTAAAGGTAGGGTAGGATAGGGATAGGTCAAATTGTCTTGGTACCCAATTATCATCAGAAGAACTTCAATTTCGTTTATGGATTTTGCGACTAGCTGTCACATAATGTATAATAAGTGTAGGTATATTTTGTTACACACATTGACATTGTTTTTAGGACATCGAGGCAAGAACGGAACCTTATTATTACTATTAGGTATAATTCAAATAAAAAATAACAGAATTGCGTTGGGATGTTTATGAATTGCGATGTTTCATTTTATCAAACTATATAATTATGGTACAATCTTAAGTATATTCCTTACAGTGTCATTGACATTATACTTACTACTGAGGCACTGAATTATTCCAAGAGTAAATAATTTATGCATATTTTTAAAAAAACAAGTAACACGTAAAATAACAAGTTGATCGTGTGTGTATCAAGCAACAAAGGACTCGCACACCAACAAAGATTCCATCCTTACGCCTACCAACAAAAAAATCCTCACGCACGTGACTACGTCCCTTAAGGATATGTGACGTGTTCCCGAAGGGACGAAATATCCTGCGAAATACCAGGGCGACATAACCTGCAAGAAGGTAAGTGCGTGACGTGGTCCTGTGCAAGGATATTCAAGGATAAGGCAACGACCGCGCGGTCGGCCGGCCATTCACTCTGTCTACCACTCGAGTGCATTCAATGATTAAATGCATCGAGTAGGTAAATACATACTTTACTGTACGTATGTTTGCAATGTTCATTGAATCATTTACATAATTACCTATTTCCCTAACTTATCTGCCTTGTGAAATATTCTTTAGTAAAAAATACTTAGTTTAAAAACCATTCAATAACATTGAAATCAGTATAATTATCATTATAAGCATCAGTAAGTCACATAACAATAAAAGTCTATCGTATCGATTGTTGCGCATGGCTACGCTCCTAAATAAAAGTATGAATCCCGCTAGCAAAAAGCTTTACTTATCTGGCAAAGTTATCGAAGTTATCTATTCAGTAAATTTTTCTTTTTGGCACTTTTTTCATCTAACATCAGTGTTCCGTGTTCCTAAGCCAAGCACGATTAGAAAGCATTTAAAAGAAAAAAACTAAGCAATCTCTTAGAACTCAAGTTAAAGCTTCAAATATCAAAGTCATGTTGGTGAAAGAAAAAGGACGAGATATTTCCGGCACGTAACGAAACGGATTGTAACTTTCCCGTTCATAACATTAGGAGAACATGAACTTGCAGGATGTTCTATTTACAATTTACTACTTATTTACGTCGCTGGCAGTGTGAGTATTTACAAGGATGTAAGAGTAAGTAGGTAGCAGTACCTACTTACTGTGATGATTTCATTGCCACCACCGACGTAGTTAAACGTCACTACGCTCGTTTTCTAGCTAAGTATTACCTAAGCGAAACAGGTTATTTTAATTTATTTCAAAATTAATATCCTAAGTATTAAATAGTACTTATTAATAACTACTTACTTTGAAATTTTCATTTAAATACAACGCACAACGGAATATTTTGAGTCACAGTCTCCGCTAGAGGCGTTAGGTAGAACCCAAGTGGACAATTTACAATTTTCTAAAAAGTGCGTAAAAAAGTGCGTGCGTAAGAACAATGGTTTGCCCCCTTTTTATACCAGGGACATATAGGCTGTAAGGAGATAAAATTATCCAAAAGCTCGGCCCCGCTTTTGTGATTATGGGGGCGGGAATAGATGCGAGGCTGGTGGTGTGCGCGGGGTTTTGAAGCTCAAGTAAGTATGATGAATAATAATATGATAATGCTTATTTTATTTGCAAACCTTTTTTGGGTTGTGATTGTGAACAAGCAGGAATTACTCGTCTTAAGATTATTCACGCCGTGATAAAAGTTTTTAGATTTGTAAAAAACATCAAAAATATAATGAGAGCATAGTATTAGGCCAGTATTTTTTATTCATTAAAATCAATAAATTGGGTTGGTAAAATCAAATAATACTGAGATGATACTTCAGATCAAATAATACTGAGTATACTAGTAGTGTTGCACAATGTTTCATGTTAAAAATGGTCATGAAATTCCATTTTGCAATAATAAAGTACTTAGGTAGATTATCCAATACCGAAAGTCAAAAGTTTCGCATAAGAATAATTTACTAACTAATTAAAATGTGTACTGTGCAGTGCGTCATTATCAGACACTCTAGCTAGCGAAACAAAAGCTTTAGGTTATTTGTAGGGTAAACGCGTTATGACGTCATGTTTGCCTTCATTCTACCTGGATACCAGAAGACTAGAGGAGCTCTTCGAATCCACCCTCACTCGCGGCATAATAACATAGGAAAATGGTCCGATATTACGCCACACGTTCTTGGGTACTTTTAGGTTTTCCTCTCGTTCGAATGAACAATTTTTCTATGAGATACTCGTATTTGTCAGCGTTGCAAAACTAAGGTTTTTAGAACGTAATATTTTTTTTAATTAACTATTTAGCTAAGTAAGTAGGTACCTATATAAGCACCACTTATTCTATACATTATTTTTTCTTAAATTAGCTTCTAAATCAAAGTCATTATTTGAAATTTATATAACAAACAGTTTCTTGTAAAGGATTCATAACGTAACCCGTTCTCGTTTAGGTTCACTCAGCTACTAGGAGCATCTAACTTGTAGAAGGTGGTTGAAATCACGGCGAAGTATTAGGTGAGTATTGCATATGAGAAGGTATTTTAAAATGAGTAGTTTTAAGTATATGCATTAAGTAGTAGTAGTTTCATTAAAGAATAGATTTTCATACTTAATTTTAATTTTCATGCTTAGTAATAATGCAACAGTTGCAGAGTTATCTTCCAGAGATACCTAGGTGATGAAATTTTTTTCTATAGAAATTTTCTTGGTTATACCCACATAGAGATTTCAGACTTGTTCTGTACTTAGTCTTATTTTCGGACAATCTAAAGTAACATGCTTTTTTGTAACTTCGTTCCTTTTGAACATTTCTGTGGCTGCGGATTGCGGTTCATATCCACACACGTGCACGATTAAATAAATACATCGACAACAAAGAAAAATGTTGTAAAAGCGACGGGCATCGGTGTGCGGTTCTGTGTTAACTGCACACTGACAACTGAGTTCAAACCCAGCCATTATAGCGAGAGCGACAGAGAGCGAGTTTTCCAAGTGCACCAGGTAACACAGACCCCAGTTATCACTTTTGATTCCACTTTAGAGCTGGCAATGGGGCGGGCTGCCCTGGGTCCACGTAATCTGGTCGGCTACGGAGTGTGGAGTGAAGTAGGGCATTGCACCTCTTAGCTCTGCTGGGCGCCTGGTGCAGCAGTCGCGTTTGACGCATGTCACTGCGTCATGGGGGCGTGTGCGGCAGCGGCACACTCGCTTCGTGAACGCAAACAGGTTAGGTTGCCTGTTGACACAAGCGCAAGTAACGATGTCGGGTTATTTGCGGACGAGACACGCTTAGATACAGAGGTGTGAATCGACGTAAGGTAAATACATGTGTGCATACACGCACTCATGCATCTATGATTTAATTACGAGTAAGTATATGAAATTGGTGAACCTACTCACAATATTACTAGAACCACAAGAGTTTGAAAGTTGTTAGCGCGTAGCCCCTAATGTGTTTCGACACGTAAAACGTTTGAACTACTCATGTGTATGTTAGTAAACTAAATATACATACAAACGTATACATGCATACACATGCATAGCGTCTCTATAACATATTCATTAGTAAACCAAAATAATATACGCTACACATCCATACTCGTGTAGCATTATCATGTATGAGCACGTTAGAAGTAGTGTGAGAACCTCGTATGAGCCACACGTGTCAGAAAGGGTTGCACATGTGGGCTATATGTACCAGGGCACCAGAACCAGAGTGGAGGTTGAACCTCACATGTGCTTGCGAGTGTGTGTGGCTTGCTTAGGGGCGCAGGGTTGTGTGAATAGAAAAGGGGAAGTTAGGATGCGCCTGTGTGGGGTACACCCCATATGGAGCTGTTAAGGTCCGTGTAGGATGCTTGCTTGTGCTGGTATATTATTTTGTAACATCACAACGCACGATGATGTGTGTGCAATGGGAATATTTAGTGGATCTTCGTATGATACACACATGTAGAATTTTATTTCCGTGTGTTATGTATCATAGAATTCTTACTTAAGTAGCTTCTAATGATATTATTAAAATACTAATCATAATTTATGTAATTTAAGTCAATGCGATTCAATAACTTTATTGGAATATCAATAAAAAGACGTCACGCGCGCTACGTGTCTGTGCAATTTTTTCGTAGCTCATTGCTACGCGCGCGCGTTGATGTCTTTTTTGGGGTTCTTAGCGTCTACGATAATCGTAGACGCTCGTAGCAAAAATGTTTTCTACGATTTTCGTGGTTTTGGTTTTTGTGGAATTCTTTAGATTTATTAATGGTAAAAATGAAATACTTACAGCATGTATAAGGTAAGTACTTTCGTAAACAGAATTCCAGTCATGCACCTAAATAACTTTTATAACTAGACGAAACTTCTTTTCTCTTGGGGTGTTGAGATTAATAATACCATAAACTATATGAATTATATATTCTGTTAAGTGAAACTGACCTAGTGAATATAAAACTGTTATACTTATTATAAGGTTATTGGTGATTACACTAATTTGACCAGTACTTTGTAGCAAACTCCACATCCCCCTGGTGAGTTTGGTGACCTTGCGGAATACTCTACAAAATGTGAAGAATGCTATCGTGACATTCCGTACCTCCCTTGCCAACGTATGTTTCCCTGGTACCCAAGATTCAAGTGAGGCCATCTTTGACGAAATGGCGGACGGGCGCGAACTGACTAACGCATTACATTACACCACAGAATACATAATACAGAGTATTACCAGTATAACGTGGTATTTTGCATGCATGTAGGTTGCAGCAAACGATACCCTAACTAGTTGACAAACATAATTGTGAATTTGTGAATCAAAATAACAAAAAACCTCTCATGCAAATGTCATCCAACACTGAAATATAACTTTTCAGATACCTTTAAATTTTTTTCTCAAACTAACTACGTATCTAGGTAGGATCAGTCAGAAAGTCAGAACCCACACCGTCAACACAAACTCAACTGTCTACTCTACAAACATGACGAAATAATAGGGACACGAGTTTTGACATTTATTGAAACGACACATAGCACTTTTATTTTAATAGTTTTTCTTGTGTTATTGTGAGTATTGTTGTTTAATTTTGGTGGAATTTTAACCAATAATACTTAGGTCGTAACATAAAGTGTGAGCCATTGGAATAAATGTGTGTAAAGTGGTTTTTCTGAATGTGAAAATTCGTGTTAGGTTTTGAAGAGAAAAACCACCATTTTCTTTTCAAAACAAACGACAGCCGACTTGATAAATGACTTGACTTGACTTATTTATTACAATTTTAACACTTGACATTGGCAAAATCGTCTGTCTAAATGACGGACACAGGCCATTAATGAAGAGAAGAAGAAGACGAAATAATAGGGGCAAACAGAGCATTATACGATTTACCTACACGCAGCGTATGCATGGCGAGTATAAGTACTGCGTTTTAATACAGGCCGAACAGAGTACTAACCTTCCTTAACGTAAGGCAACGTTCGCTAGGTAAAGGACAAAGGTACGGCCGCCCTTTTAGAACTTCTCGACAGTCATGAACTCCTAGTTCACAAAGTCATTGGGAGTGACATGCCCATTATTTCTCGTTAAGGAAATCCCTTCAGTCATTCACACCTTGAGGCGTGCCCTTTAAGCAAATTACCATTTTTAATTACTGTTAATCAATGCATTTTGAAACAAGGAACTTCGGTTTAGCCTGTTTTGTTTAAGTGTTTTTTTCAAGATTTCGTGAAACAGGGTCTGTATAATTTCAGAATTATAATAATTGTGAAACAATTATTACTCTTTTTTATTAAATAATACCGTCTGCAAGCCCTTAAAATTATTTATAATATAACACAAGAAACTAGGAGAACATAAAATACGAAGCGATGGAAAGGGCTTCTCAAGGGCCTGTCAAATTCCAAGGTTTGGGCACGCACGGGGCGTGGTTAGAAAGTAAGACCGGCCAATCGGCTGAGAGTTAGTTACGCAAGACGGCACGCACCGGTCCCTTTACAGCCTACGGGACGTTTTTCTTTCGTTTCAACGAAAGAAAGAGACGAAAAAAATTCTTTGAGCAGATTATTTATTGCAACACCACAGAATAAGTAGCAGCACTCACAAGTCATTTCGTCAGACCGACGAGTGATTTAGTACCCGGCTTACCGGCTACACGTGTGGAAATCGAAACAACAATGAATCCATTTCAATGGTAATGGGATACCGATGGTGAATTTTGTTACTTACTTATAGAACAAGGCGCTAAACTTTAGACCTAAATAATATAATTCAATTTTCAGCGAAACTACGCGAAAGTCACATTTAGATCTCACGGTATCTTTTGTTTCACGCGTCACTTATCTGAATTAGAGCCCTTCACAGAGTTCTTTATTTCTTCCCCAAAGCTCCCAAACCCTTATTTCGCCAATCACTAGTTTGTAACTTTCTAGAAGCTTCTGTCTCCCTGGTACATTTGTGCGCGAGGTTGGTGCGGATCCGCCTCCACGCGATCAAGATGGCAGGAAGGTAGGCACTAGAGAGGAAGGGCGGATCTGTCCATTAAAACCGTAAATTATCCCCATGGGGCGTAATCAGCCTAACATTTACACAAAACAGCATTATTTTTTTCATCGACAGTCAGATTGTGTAATAACTTTGCATTGTGCAAAATACCAACATAGGAAGGACCTTATTGCAATGTAATAGAGTGTATTTTATACAGAGTGGGGACTGGGGACATTAAATGAAAACACGGGTAAAGATGAGTTCCTATTTGACTGCGATTTTATGCTCAGATTCATCGTATTTTTTATAAAAAAATATGTACTTCCAATTTGATATCGGTTGATGCTCTATGTATAAAAGTGATGCTAGAGTATCACCTAGTATTTTTAAAATGTAATATCGAACATTGTGATTTAGGTAATTGAATATCGCACCCGTATATGATCCGTTATAATATGATCTGTGCCTGAACTTACTTAGTCATGGTACTTACAAAATTGATTTTATTTTTTTAAATTTTTACTCATCTGTCAAAATATAATTTATCGAAATAATTATTATCTTTAGGTAAGTAAGTATTATTATATTTTCCGATCGTACTGCACAGAGATATGGATAAGATAAGTACGTATATTGGCTGAATACTGTTGAAAGTTGTGAACAGCAATCACTATTACTGTCGATGTTCCAGCTATTGGAAACGTATCGGCGATCACCGATAATGTCGAAACGTTCGGAAAACACTAGGGCCTCATGGGTGCAGAGAAGTTCGTTCGACCAGAAATCGATACTCCATTAATACAGTTCGAAGCTATAGAGCACGGTATATTGGTTCCGGCAGGTGAATGGGGCCGGATAGGGGATGCATTGGGGCGGGACGCATGAGATGGGAGATGCTGGGCGCGTGTTTTCCATCTCATAATACTTTAAAAGTTCGAAAGCTCTGAAAGCAAGTTTGGAACCAGAACTATTGCAAAATTAAAAGTTCGAGTGTAATTAAGTAAATAACAGTTATTGGGAACTATAAATGCAAAAATATTATACATATTCTGCCCAATAAATTGCCTAAATGTCAACATAAACACAGAACACACATTATTTATTTTTATATGATCGCGAGACGCCCGCCCCGCCTCTTGACTGTAACGTAAAATTCAATAAAAAACGCGTAATCAAAAAAAAGTAATGTTATGCGTAATTAGATCGAATATGTATTAGGGCGGCATAGTAAAGCAGGAGATCAGTACAATGACACAGAATAAATAAACAGTACCAAGTAAAGGGCGTAGGGCCGCCCTAAATTCGGTGGTGAAGACGAAAATAAGGTCGATGGCATGTGTTTAGCTTTAGTAAGTAACAAAATGCTAAATGGCTAATCGAGCGAAACATAACACTTCTACATCATTTGTTGATAGCGAAGTAATTAGTTTTTATTTGCTTATGTAGTGATTTTCCTACTTCTAGAAAAGCTCCGGTAAAGAACGATGTGGATTGCTCGCCATTCCTATCCTGAAAGCTTACAATCCGCATTTACTAGGGTCGCATACACGAGGACAAGCCTTGGAATTCGAGCACGTCCCTTTCAATGGATGGGCGGAGAATCCATCCCACGTGGGTGTTGTTATGGAAACTGCGTGGTCTGAGTACCAGTGAAACATAAGCTTAGGAAAGTTTGCAATTGAACTGTGTAACCGTTTAAACTTTTCCGGAAAATGTACCTTGTTTAATGTGTATAATGCCTTTAATGTGTGTGTATATTGTATATAACACTAGTAAACTACAGTCGAGAACAAAACTTCCGGGTTCTCCGTAAAATTTAGATTATCTTGGAAACCACAACTAAGTTCTAGCTCAGTAAAATACATTGTGAGATAATACAACCTATTGTGTCCTACTGCAGGTAAAATTCTCCACCTATTTCTTTGACGGTTGTTCGTTATTAGCTTGCATCATTTCAGTAAGCTAGCATTGGTTTCTAAGATATTCAGTTTTTATACAAGTACATACCCCAGAATTTTGCTCTGTAGTACACAAATTATTTGATGTTATTCCTCGAGCGTAGAAATAAATTTTGTAAGGAAGCCTAGAGCTTTTCTTTATGATCTGTCACGGAGCACACAAATCAAGGTTGAACGAGTTCTTCCTTTCCTGCTTGTTTCAATACCTAGTGGTTCTTAGAATAGATAAAAAAGTTTTTCCTGAATTCCTGAAAAGATTAAAGTGTTCAACGCGGCCTGATTTTCTAAGTTCACGTCACATCGTGATGCAGCAGACCTAAGTACCTACTTATAGTAAAAAAATCGCAGTCGAATACAAATTACTGGCTTGTTATTTCACTAACCAGCCTATGCTACGCTAAGATCCGAGCGTTGCCATTTTACGTACGAAGATAATTCTAAAATAAACTGCAGTTTACATAACAGCCATCAGTAATAACCAAGCGTGTATTTTGAGATTTTATCTCTAGGTTGTCTGCGGCCGGCCGGGCCAGTAGGCGGTGTAGTCAGCCCGTTTATGGGCCACGGCCGTGTCTGTTTGTCTGTCTGGTTGCCAAGTGGCCAGTGAGGCGGCCCAGGACGCGCGGCCACTGCACCAGGCGCACAGCAAACTTAAGAGGTGGTGCTTGGTTGTCGTTAACTCGTGGTATGGCAGCTTAGACAGCTGCTTGAAAACGCCACAAGAAATGCCAGATTCGATTATAAGCGCGTGCGCCTCATATCAGTGAAATTGTTCGATAGCGCTGTCAACCGTCACCATAATCCCTTCAAAAAACAACGTAAAAAACTGTTTACGTTGATCGCGATGTAAAAAAACATGGAAGGTGTATACGGTTTCGGTGAGCTAGGAAGGAGGCTGCACTGCTCCTTATATCCAACCAGAGGGAACGGACATTATCCTTTCCCCTACGCTGGATGAAGCTTTTGACGGAATCAATTTTTTAGGGTAATAAATCACCGGTGACGTTTTCGATGGCCCATCTTTAGAACCTTAAAGCTCGGGATATTTCTAACAAAAGTACTTATAGCTGGCAACATTATCAGTTTACACACAGATGCAAACGGGGCGGTGCGTTGCAGTTGCAGAGTGCATTCACCTCAGTACGACACAGTCAATGCACTTGTGTGGCACTCGTTTCGTGAACCACTTGTGTTCGAAACAGATAGACTGGCTCTGACGATACGGTACAATCATCAGTATAATCTGAATAAAATTGTAGTAAAATCTCATGTGCCCCAGTTCTATCACCATGATTGGTTAGGTTAGTACTCGTAAGTACATTAGGTGTCACTTGTTTCATTCCATAATTTGAGCTTTTACCAGAGTTACCGCGTAATGATAGTAGATGATAATTTTTACAACACTGAAATTTGGGATAGTTATAACGGCTGGTTTTAACCTTTAATTCAACTTTTTTTTCTAAACCAGCTAGCTTGTAAATTTTACTAATATTGTATAATTAATGGCAACCAAAAATTTTGTCTAGCGTTTGTTACGCATGGCGTGACCGCAAAAAACCTAGTGAAACCCATAGTAGCCTCTAAAGTACAATGTATAACATTGTACCACAGCTAAGTGTCGCATAATATTGTGTTCCAAATGATGAATGGCGTTGCATGACTAAGTATGAGCCACCTATAAAAATCTCACACCAATAGCAGTATTTTCTGAAGCAACAGAACTAAGAAATACGCCTTTTACACAAACTATTTCCGGAATCGCGTAAAATAAACAAATCAGTGTTCCGTCCGCGGCCATCAAACTAACCCTTCAGCAATAAAGCAAGACAATGGGTCATTTGTCACTGCCCGCACGCACCCCATTACTGGGTCACTCTGTAAGGCGGAGGGCAAACTGGGCAGTAACTCTGCTATGTATCTTTTTCGAATACAAAAATGAGAGTAACTAGTTTAGTTATTCCACATCGTGGAGTACCTATTTATTCTGTGACACTGTTCATTAGTTCGTTATTTAATTTTGTCACTGCCAGCCTGCACGCACCTCTGCCACTGGGTCAGTCTGTAAGGCGGAGACCATACTGGCCAAACAAATAACTCAGGTGACGTTGATTTTGATTAAAGCAGTCTGAGTAGGTTGCTGGTACCCTGGCGAAGCAGGTGCTTAATGATATTTAAGGGCACCTACTCCGTTTTTCAATCGCGTTTTTATTAATTAGCTAGGTAAATTGATATACTCTTTTGATTGCGTAGTTAAAAGCTCTGAGATTTGGCTGTCGCGAATTGAAGGCAGTACGTGATATCAGCTTTATAAAAGTTCAAAAGCGACATTGATTCATCCGTCGCTTTGTTCAGCTGCGCCAATTGTCGCATATACAGCCACCAAAGAGAATGTCTGTATTTGCAGCTAAATACAGACACTACTTAAATCTGCAAGAGACGCAAGGCTAATGATGATAAAAGTTTACTAGAAAAGTACTTTCAGTTTTACCAATTATCAGTAAATCAAAATCTACTGAAAGCTCAGGGAAACGATCACTAAAACAGGTTAGTGGGGCGTTCGTAGGGCGCGGCCTTTCGCAAGCCTTAACTCTATGCTACCCTGGTAGATAGTTCTTTTTATGGGCTCTGGGTAAATGTCAGGGAGTGCCGGCGCGCCTCCAGGGTTTATGTACGTATTCGTTATACGGATGAATACTACTCAGATCGTTATGCGCGATGACCGTGGAGCTGATGGAATGACCTTTGCAGGCAAATAAATGCAAATTGTGGTTTTATGATAGAGAATGAAATAAAAGGAAAGCGGTTGCAATGCGACGTGATTAGGTCCCTCGGGACTCTGCTATTATGTTTACGGCTTTGATGGGCTGTGTAGACAAAAGCTGAGCTGTTTTCTTTATTTCAATTTGTTGTCAAGTGCTGACTTGTAGGTATAGGAATAAGTTAGTTAATTAAAAATCCATTGTTAATTTTTTTGTTCATGAGTTATAAAAACGGATGAAAAAAGACTACTCCCCAAAACTGAAATAGGACATTTTATACGTTGAAAAAATATAAATTCAGCGTTTTGTCATAAAACAATAAATATTGCTATTTAAGTACAACATGCTTTCAGAACATCAAAATTCAATTTTTGGTTAGATTCATGGTATCTGCCAGGGAGGCTAATTCCACTAACGAACTTTGACAGCTGAAACGCAGCTGAACCGTGGTTTTGCACGTATTATTTTGGGTTAGTTCCGCTATGCACGAGTCCCGCTTTGCTCGGATTCTAAAATACTTTTTGTTGTTTTGGTCCAGCTGCACATTGACGTTTCAGACATCGATCTTCTTCTTTTTTCGGTGGGCTGCCATTCAGAGATCGATCAATCGATCCATAGTTTAATTAAACTAAAAAGAACGTCAGCCATTGTAAATTACTCAAACTATGGCCCACGATCCATACTTATTGCAACCAGTAAAACAAAGACATCTCACTTTGTATCCATGATACCAAAGGACGTATCCTAAGGACGATCCTGCGTGCGTACTTTTTACGAGTATCTATCTACAAGAGTAACGTACTCGTGGAGTAGGTACTAATATCTATTCTGTAGAGTGAGGCGTAGCACCCGCACAGCCCGTACCTAAGAGATATCTAAAATAAAAGCAAATCACCCTCTAGCTTCGTCCTGCGCACTTCTTACTGAATTATGCTCTCCTGCTCTCGAAGGAAAACCGACACCCCATATTTCTCACGGTCGCACCGAAGGCCCCTCAACAGATTATAAAATAATTACAATGTCAAGATCACAGGTTATTGAATAATTACTATCCCAGGATCTGATCTCCATCCCTTTTCAATTCCTGGGACGAGCCACTCGCACCCGTATGCTACCGTGAGAACCAACCCAACGGATGTCAGGTGTAACGAGCGCTCAATTTAAAGTTTTTTGATACGGAACGGACCTCTAGGTATTAATTTTTTAGATAAATCAGGCGACTCGTGGCTGCTAGGTGAACAACAGCCGAGTCTTCGGCAGAGATTTTGATGTCATTTTGACGTCATCCCTAATAGAGTAAAATCTATGCCGAAGTTAGCTTACGGCCCCAGAAATCGCTCAAAAGGCGTTTAAAACGTTAAAATAAAAGAAAATGTCGAAAGCTTTATCATGAACTTTTAGTTGTACTGTTGGTTTTAGTCTAAGTATTTTGTAGAAAATAAATCTGCTCCGTAGAGTTTTTTTATGTACCTATCCTTTTAAAACATTGCTTTTAAAGATAAGAAAGTCTGTTTTAAAGATAAGCAGTTGTTAAACACCCTTTTAAACCTTCATTTATGGAGCCGTCAAGTTGACGTGACCCGGGGAGTCCCGGAAGCGACCCAAAAGCACGCGCAATCCGACACTTTCCCTTGTAAATCACAGTTTTTTCTTTTATAAAATACTAGCCCCTTTAGAGCGTGACTTTTCAAAAGTCTTTTCTTAGTGCACCCCTACACTATATAAGGACACTACCCTCCAAATTTCATACCTCTAGGACTAATAGTTTAGGTTGTGCCTTGATTGTCAGTCAGTTTCAAAAGAGTTTTATATATTTAGAAGATTGAAAGTTAGTTTGATCGATGATAAAACATATTTTAATGTTGTGGTCATTATTATCATGGTCTGAAGAAGTGTACCTACTGCTGGATAATCCCTTTTTCTGACCGTAAAATTCCAGAAATAACGATTTTGAACCTATACTCCTTCCTTTACGATGTTGTCGGTACATTGCATGGGAGGCCGTCTTCGTCTTTCAGTCCGTGATCAAGAGCTTTATTACCCAGCGCGGTTGTATGTTCTGTGAGCTATGTCGGCGACATATTGATCACCAAAACACTGTAGAATTCACCAAAAATATAAACATGGCGACTATACTTAGTATAATGTTTAAGAGGTTAGTTTCGTTGGTCTCGCTGTAAAGTGCTCTGGGGCACTGTAAGTAGACATCACTAAGAAATCGTGTATTACTCAGAAAGGTGCCTAAAGTACAAGACATATTCATTATTGTTATAGGCAGAGGTAAAGAAGTTACCCCATAACTCATAAGAAATAATATAGAACAATCTTACCTGCAACTACTGTCGCTAGAAGCAGGAATCGAATCTGCACCGTCTTCATGATGCCACTTCGCAACCGGAAGTCCATGAATCACTTTTACTTTGGCCAGATATCACCGCATTTTTGTTATAAGATGTCTTTTAATTCTTTCAATGATTCTACCAAAGAATATTTTACAAAGGCAGTTGTAAAATAAATCACAGCAAACAAATTCTTTTTAAAAACTAATGCCAAATCAAGCTCTAATAAAAGCTTTAGATAGGTGGTAGGTACCCTACTAAATCTAGCTGTTGTCTATGCCTAAGCTGTTGGTGATTCGCGTGGTTTCGCGAGCGGCTCCGTGATTTGTGCCGTCACTTTCAGCACACCTGAAGCGCCCTGCCCATGGATGAGACAATACCCCACGTGTCTAAGCCCCACTACCACCATAGACGGAAAAAGGTATAGACAGGTTACAGGAGTTGTACCAAACGGCTTGTCCTGTCGTTTAATTACTTAGCAGATTAGAGATTATTTGATGGGTACAACAATACGTAGAGCTGCTGCTAACGGACGCTCGTAGCATCTCAAAGTTGTGAATCTGATCATTTTACTCTTTGGCCAGTATTCAGAAACATTATTCTAGTCTAAATCGAAACTTCAAGAGATCAAGTGATATTCAGTCGTGAGCAAACTTTTAGCATACGCAACTGTATCTTTTTGTCTATGCCAGTTCTATCCCAATGGAAGCTTGTATACCACCACGTCCACCACCCTGGTGGGGAAAGTGGTGTAATGGGGAAAGGGAGCGTCCCACAATAAAGAAAATTGTCTTGTGCTACTAATTGAAACAGTGTTTGTTCTATTTTAACGATGTTGATCATCACCGAGATTGACGATCGATGTTTTTGCGGTGATCAAAGTTTTACGTGACTGGACGATGGATTTATTGGTATTTTACAATGCTTGTAAATCAAATGGGTAGGCAGTAGGTATACAGAATAGCGCAACGTGTATTCACCTAGCTTAGGAGCTTTTTATTTTGTGGAAAATAAATGGAGTTAGGTACTAGTTTTCAATCATAAAACAATTTTCAAATTTCATCATCAGCTCATCACTCTAAAAAGATACGAAGGATTTATGATGTTGACCGTACTTTTAGCATGATCATGATGAAACTTATTTATTTGCCATGGACAAAGTAATCAAGAGTTTTTGTAGTTCCAAAACCAATCACGTACTAAATTGATAATTAGCTCAACGAGTCTAAACACTAAACAGGCTATCAAGCAATTATGTGTCTGCCTGCAAGTATACAGTTTACAGCTCATAAAAAAATTACGACGCAAACAATTTTTGTGCTAATTTTGATGATCCCGTTATTTACTTTACCTACGCAACCCGTAGTTTATCCTTCCTAATACAATAGATCGTTTAGATAATACAATAGAACCATTTTTGCATGGCAATGTCCAAGGGGCTAGTCAGAAGCACGTCAAAATATTACAGTAAGTAAGTCAATGCCCATGGTTTTTTTATGAATAGCTAAAGGGGTTTGGTTTCCATCTCACGTGAAGCTTAAATCCTGAAATCATTGTATTCCTTTCTTACCTCGACTCATAAGTAGGTACTCACTCATACCAGGAATACATAAACAGTAGGTGATAGGTATAGGTAGACCAAGGCCGCAGTCCCCTAATTGGGCGCTTACAAATGTTAGCAGAGCGACAATCATGCCGCGACATTTGCCTTGAAGGTCTGGTACCTTTCTACGGGTTTATGGGGTGGCTTCAGCTATCAACCTATTTACGGATTTGTGCGTTCAATGTTTAGGTATAGACGTGATTTGTGAGGCAAGTCTTTTAATTTCTGTCTAGAGATTTGTTGACCTATTTTTATGGAACGTGTACATTAAGACTTCGAAGTTAATTTTTAGCGAGCACCAACATTCATTTATGTGAGCTACAACAGTAATAAACAGAGCTTTAGTGTATTAATCATAGTATTTCCATAATTATTCGTATTTCCACATCCACCCTTATTTTTCATTCTTTTCGAGTGACACGTCCACCGAACACCTATATCCAACACGTCTCGCTGCCCTCGCTCGTCGTGTCATCCATGGGTCATGGGTCTTCCATTTTCAAACACTGTCGGTTAGCGCGAACCAATCTCTTTATAACTCGAAAGAGGTTGGTTCTACGCTGCATTGCTAACATTTAGCTAACTAATTGATTCAACGACCAAGGCTAATGCTAATAAGTAACGACTCATTACTAAAATAAAGTATTCTAATTAATAATCATATTCAAACTATGACAGAAAAGTGTTACCGCTTTTTCATGAAAACTAATACAGCCGAAGACCGGGCTCAGTGGCGCGTCTTGGGCGAGACCTACGTCCAGCAGTGGACCGATATAGGTTGATGATGATGATGGTGATGAATAGTGAAGTGAATTATATGAGCAGCTCATGCCACTAAGTTCTCATGAAAGCATACCTTGCTACACCAAGGCAATACGATGAATATAGGATATGATAAAAATATACCGTCTATATTCAAAGGTGTCCTTCAAGTAGTTAAATAAAAGAAACATATTTGTAAACATGTTTTATTAATAAACGAAAAATGTACATTATTTTAAAATACTACAACTTCATACAAACATTACACAATAAATATAACAGACAGTACTTTCGTAACAAGTTCGAGAGCGCATTCAAACTGTTCACATGTGTCAAGGGTTTTTGTGAATTTAATAAGCCAAAATACAAAGATTTTTCGAGGTAAATGAAACTAGTAATCAAAACAAATTAAAAACCTGACCAGGGAATCTTCAATCGACGACGCGAGCAAAAACTAATAGAGGTACGTAGGTACATACGTCAACCCAAACTCAACCCCATTTTTTCTTTGCGTACATTTTTTGAAACCTGCCAAATCTTGGCTCCTCTGACTTCTTTTAGATTATTTAGTAAACTATTATGCAACACTCATAAGATATTAATAGAATACAATTTGGAAGATATCCCTAATTATTTTCTAGAATTTCCTTTAGTACAACATTACAATGGACCGATTATGTACCTTATACAAGTTATTCATATCATATCTAAAAGCCTGAGCTTAGTTGCATAATAAAGTACCTAAACTTGAATAGTTCGCAGTATCATGTTAGGTAGGTAAAAGATAGATAAGTGTGGTGGTTTTGTTAGTACAAGATATTTTTTGTTTTATATTGAAATGAACTTCCGCAAAAACTCGCATCAGAAGAATTTTTTTGTATGTAAATTTACTAATACTGTTTATAATTAGTACTTTTGTATAGAATGCGAACTTCTGAGTACTAGAATACTAGCAACTTAGGGCTTTGTTATGCACCAAGATCCGGACAGTATTTACTTTACATGAATACATAGTATACATACAGGTATGCATTTACAAAGTAACGTAACAACGAACTATTATCTGCTATTACTAGAGTGTGGCCATGCTATGTCTGCAATGGCATAAATGTGCAACTCCAAAGATGTTTGTAAATGGTGTTTGGACCAACAAATACTTATAGCCTGTACTTAAACCATGCCTGGCATGGCGCTCGGAATCACCGGACAATTCTATTTTTTATTGTGTGTCGATATAAGCTGTGTCTCTGGAGATAATACAAGAGTGCGCGCACGTCGATTAAACTTTAAATAATTTTATTTCATTGTATCCTGCAGTATCTTGTAACAACAGTAAATTTATATTATAACAAAGAAGCTTTTCATTGAAGAGGCGACCCATCATCAACAAATGGTCTTATACTAGTAAAGTTCGTTATCGCGGTACAGACGTGTTTACAACTATATGTTTTAAAATCCTGCCATATTTAATGCTGCAGACTCAACGTGGCCAGACTCTAGTGCATTACATCAACATTGAAATAGCAGTGTTCTATAGCGTTTTTTACGCGATACTTGAAGGGCGACGTCCGCGAGAGATCGCTGAAATGCACTTTATCTTCTATCAGTTAAGGTTTCAAATGGTATATGTCACCTCGTAGCAGACTATTGGAAACTGCTTGAAAGGAACCAATAATAAGGCTACTTACTTGGTTAATCTGTTTAGTTAATCAGTTTGTATACAAGCGGAAACGTCTTTGCCCACTGGATAAAAGGTTGGAGTAAGGCAAGCCGGGACGTAAAATTTTTTTGACCTTCAAAACGAGTACACCCTAAAGGTAAATGATCTTAGATGACTCCTATAAAAAAGGGTCATAACTCCTAAAGTCACCTTTGACCTGAAATGACCTTTGGAAAATGCTGACCTTGACCTTCTGAAATAGTGTCCCGTTTCCTTTACAGCAACGGAATACTGGACTAAAAGTAGAATACAAAGTATGAAATAAATAGATACACCAACATACCAACAAACACAAAAAACAGCTTAGTTCAAAATTAACAATTACCTACACAGAAACCTAGAGCTAAAATATTATCTAAAGCTATTGTTATATACATAATTTACAAAATATCATTCTATTTTTTTCTAATCTCATCGAATTAAAATTCAAAGTGATAAATACGATAAACGATTCAAATAATTTAATTATATTAGAAATAAGGAAAATAATTCAGAGCAATTATAAATTAATATGTCACAAAATGCATAAATAACAGGTGCAATTTTTTTTTATTATATTATTTTGACTAATAGTGAGTATACACAATAGCGAACAGAAAATTGCAGTTTGAAGAAGCAGAGTTGTAGAGTATAGAAGAGAATTAGTACTTATATTACAAAACGCCTACAATTTTCTGTTCACCATACAAAATGATTGCTGCTGCTAGATCAGTACCTATTTAACTTAATTTTATTCAACAAACAAAATATAGTTTCAAAACTTGTAGGCCTGCGAGTAAATTAGAATAATGAATTAGGTATAATCCCTTAATTTAACATTACGCTTTAAACTTCAAGGATATGTTTGTCAGAATTAAACCAAATTATTATGATAATAAAGAAAATATAAAAATAAACATTTTATAAATACGAGATCCTCTACGCATCGATAAAAATACATTTGTATTTTGTATGACATACAAAAGTCTATGATTCAAAAGATAAAGGTCTGCGTTCACTACTCCATAGCGAACTATGAACGTACCTATTGAACTAAACTTGGAGAATATATTACTCGATATAACAGTTTTTTTACG
This sequence comes from Eulithis prunata, assembly GCA_918843925.1. Classification (NCBI taxonomy): domain Eukaryota; kingdom Metazoa; phylum Arthropoda; class Insecta; order Lepidoptera; family Geometridae; genus Eulithis; species Eulithis prunata. The sequence goes on from OU974017.1 coordinate 2,671,235, forward strand.
CAACTGAGCGTAATTTATAATTTGACTAACAAAATACATTGATTTAGTAAACATTCAAGCTAAACGTATTACTTAAACCTATAATATTATGTTTGTGCTACTGTTATTAATGCCCAACACAAACATTATCATGACGTTATTTATAATGAACAGAATTTGTTTATATTAAGTACATTAATTTTAACATGGACACCTAATTATCCATTATAATTAATGTATATTGTCATTAACGATTATGAAGGAGAAAAATGCAAGGAGTCATACTGATTTTATTTAATTGCGATCTATCCCATTATTTATATTTACACTACAAATAACATTCACTCTTCAATAATTGACTTGAGCAATGACGCTTTAAAGGTGAACGCTCACTAGTCTACAGCAGTATCCTCGTGCATACATCATCCAATCATCAAATTGTATTTACCAAGCTAACCGAGCAGTTGTGGTGTCCGCTGCTGACTAGTGAGCGTTCACCTTTAGCATGTTCAAGTTGATTACATAGTATTTACTCATTATTTGCACTATACTCTTCTACGATCGACTACATTACTTTAGATTATATTTTAAAACTCAGAAATACGGAAATACAGAATGTCAAAAGGGGATATAGATTTATTCATAAGAGTATTTTTTAAGACCTAATTGATAAGTTTAGGGTTTTTTTTTATAAAAGCAATACAGTTACGACGAATTCAATTCAAACTCGAATTTCGTACTCATTCCGGAGTTATTCATTCTAGCCTATGATCTCGTCGAATAAATAAAAAAAAATGAACCGATTTTAATCATAAAGGAGTTCGTATATGTACCCAAGGATCTTATTTCTAAGGGAGGTCGCTCGAGCAACTATGTTTCCGTAACTACTCTTGTCTCTCACATCAACTCGGGTTTGTATGAAAGTGCGCGCACGTTGTGACGAGACAAAGAAGTTTCTGGATAATTAAGTGGCATTATGCAATACGTTAAAAAGAATGACGGCGTAGATTAAAACACCGTTACATTTCACAACACACAGGTAACGTTAAAAGCTTGTTAAGAACAACCAGGTAAATAAAATGGACGTATCGTGACGATTTTTTGACACTTCGGGAAACTGATTCGGGAAAATACACTCTCTAAATATAAACGTTTGTCTGGAATGTCGAATATCTAGCAAGTCTTATGAGTACTAGTAAGCTCAATGTATTTAGAACCATACTGGGACGAGATACGGGTGGTCCGAAACTAGAATGACTGTCTCCTACAAAGAACTTTAGCTACATGACATTTCAAACAAACCTATTTATGTGATTCCCACCGTTACGAATTTTAGCAACAACCTATGATTTTACATTTACAGAACATATGTGACGTTGATGAAACTTTACTTACGAGAGGTTCCACTAAAAACATTCACAACACAATCCTTACAAATGATTCGTTTTTACAATCAAGTAATGAAGTTTCTTTTTTATTTCCTGTATAATCTGTCTCGCATATTAGTTTGTACCTACGTACAATAAAGTATTTTCATTCATTCATTCATTCAAGAAAATCCTTAAGACAATCTGCACGAGATTCAAAATGTCAAAAATGCAAAACGTTTGTCGGTGGAAACGCAAATCGATATCTTCACAGAGTTGTGCATGTTTTATTGTGAATGTTTTTGAGTGGAAATTTACAGTAACTGTAGGTTAGATACCAACGTGTGCAGTTGATAATAATGAATAACAAGTCGCAATAATGCTTTCACCGTTCGAAGTGTCACCACGGAAAACAATCGAAGTGTCACGAAACAAAAAAAAACAAAATCCTAGGGACCAAGTTAACTGTGGATAGAGCGCCACTCACTTTTTTCTCTTCGAATGTGAGTTTTTTTGGTTTCCTTCTCGATAATCGTAGACGTTTACGAGTCGATAATAATATTCCTGCATACAAAAGCAGCGTATTTGAAGAAACTGGATTTGTTTGAACTTCGGAATATTACCTTATGACCGAGAAATGTATTTACCACAGATTAATTGATCGATCTAGTTAGTACATTAGAGTTGGTTGTCATCGTTTGACTGCGGCATCTGTGGCTCCTTTTCAACGGCGCGGTACAGTGGATTCTTGTCTTTGATGGGCAGTGGGTGAGCCTCTGTGTTGAACACCCATTCATCGAGGGGCAGGAGCGAGTCATCAGCGAATAGCAGGTATAGATACTGAAAGGAATAATAGTCGGTAAATATGACAAGTAAAATGAAATGAAATACATTTATTCAACCCATTGGGTACACACAGATACAATAGAGAGAAAAGAAAGTAAGTCAGACAGGATGGAGCAGAACAGAGTAAGTGGTAGGACAAGTAGGTAGGTACAAAAGTATAGCAAATAATAAGTATCAGAAAACAGAAACAAAAAAATGATGCTAGTTAGTCCTGTCCTGTTCTATAAGTACCCTTGTGCGGTTGAAAAGGTTGTTCTCAGCATGTGCTGCCCCACATGCATGAACCATGACATGGAGCAGCGCTGGTTTTCTGATAGTACTACATTAAAATCAGCCTTAATCACGAATTAATGTGACAATCGTGGACGTATCGGTAGCGTATTCGAGATACACTGCGCGACGACGCAGCAACGTTTGGCAGTTAACCTGTTGTTAACGCGCAATATGATTTGAATACATTAGACTTTCGTAATGCGATGACTGTTAGGATCTGCATGCTTAGGCCGTTTGTCCACTAACGCCGGCACCAGCACGGCACAGATAATGCACTACCAGGGCAATGCGAAACCCATCCACACCGCACCGTTAGCGTGTTTTGTATTACCATGGTAGTGCATTATCTGTGCCGTGCCGGTGCCGGCGTTAGTGGACAGACGGCCTAAGTGTGTACTGCAAAGTCACGTAACTATAATATTGTATGGAGAATCATCAGTTTTGTGAACTTCCCGCTTTTTCACGTATAGTGCCTTCTGGTAAGATCGGCGTAATAGGAAGTCCGGATGCCAAGCAATTCTGCGATATTTTTATATGATAATTGCTTAGTTACGTGATTTATCCGGACTTAATATTAGGCCGATCTTACCAGAAAGCACCTTAACAAAAATATGGTTTACGTGAACTTTGTAGTTAACGTAAAACGGACACTATATTAAGAGAACTCTTTTTAGGGTTAAGCTCGCCTGTATGTACATGTTTTAAGTTTAAGTTTATCTGTGTACAATAAAGAATAAAGAAAGGACTATTCGTGTGACGACCAAATCGTTTGATATTAGATGGCTATCATTGTGTGAGTGGTATAATGATGGCGTATGTATCAAGTCAAGTACGGTATATTTACCTTGAGCGTTTCAGCGAGGAAGTAGCTCTGTTGCACGTCGTCACCTTGTGGTTCGGATTGGTAAACGTTCACTAGACCTGTGTAACCGCCCTCTACACGGCAATGCTTCTCCAATGCCTGTAAATATATATGAAGTTAGTGTAAAGTTAGTAGTAGGTTGAAAAACAAGAATGGTAAAACCTAGTTTAGTATTAAGTATATGATTTGTGCTACAACTTACATAACACTTTATCAATAGTAAAAATTTATTTATTTATTTAAAAATTTCTCACAAACAAGTAGTGCTAGGAGGATTTAATTTATAGCTATTTTAAATTTTTCTGTTATGTATCTGTGTGAAAAATATTACTACTATCATAAATGTGAAAGTTTAGATGTTTGTGTTTCAATCACGCTGCAAATCGTGCACCTGGATTATATACAACCCGAATTAACATATAGGGTTTTTTTCCATCCGAAAACTTAACAAGACAAACGGGACGCCGACAAAGTCACAGGCGGAAGCTAGATAACTATAGATTATCAAGTGTTTTTGATTACCGCCAAACCAATACACATTCAACAGAAAAATTAACTTAATTCAGAAACATTTTTTTTTTAAAACAAATAACTTTTCTACGTTGAATGCGAAACACGATTTTAGGGCATATCTATGTTGCCGTAGATCGCATCGGAGAGAGCAAAATGAATCTAATATTAATAGAATTAAAACACGTTTTACCTGAACAGCTTCCCAGCCCCAATCGCGGTACTTCTGTTGCTTGGTGAGTCGCCACATTATGAAGTAACTCTCGAACGTCTCGGGTCTCAGGATGTACATTTTCTCATTTGTCTTCTGCGCACGCGCCTCTACTGCTCCCGAAAATCTGAGGATATATGCCGATTATAAGTTAAGTTATTTAAGGTCAAAAACAATCAATAGCAGTATTCAAATTAAAAATTAATACAAGTTATTACTTTAAACGTCTGGGGGCCTTATGCTCAGTTCGGCAGAGATTTTACTATAATCGACATACATGACGTGATATCTCGGCCGAAAACTCGTTTCACCCACTGATTAATGTTTTCGTCGTCATTTTGACGTCATCCCTATTCGAGTAAAATCTTTGTAGAACTGAACATAAGGCCCCTGTTCAGACACCTACGCAGTTATCGCGCTGTATTCGCTAAAATAAACACAATTTGTTAGTTCGTGTAGATTGTAACACCGGTAGGTCATTACCTGAATGCTTCAGGTCCGAGTTTGGTTTCGGATCGCGCGTAGCTTTCGTGGCAAGTGTGGGTCAGTTTGTGTGCTACGTCCATGTAACGCTCCGATAGAGTGTTGTCTAGTGTAGTTGAAGCCAGTGCGAACATACCACCTGGAAATAATACAGTATTGTTAGAATTTAATGAATTAATATTTTTTATTGTACACAAAAAAAAAACACTAAAACAAAAGAAAAGTGTCAAACCCTATCCACACAGCATAATGCACACATTTCTATAAGATAATAAATAAATAAAATATTCATGTAAATTTCACACAACACCTTCCAGTCCCAAACTAAGCAAAGCTTGTACTACGGGAACTAGATTGCTGATAGAATACTTTTCTGTAACTTATAGGCTTATAGGTAGCTCGCTATAATAATAATAAAAATCAATAATAATCATTTATTTGGTAAGAATTTACATATCAAAATAGGTACCTACTTATTTATATAAGTAACATATACAAATTAATTGATAATACTAATAAGGATAAATAAATTCAGTTAATATAAAATAATTATTATACGTTCGAATTTTGTCTAATAGCATCACGTATTTTATAAAATTTCCATTCTTCATAAAACATAGCCCTTAAAAATGCACTTACTTAGAGCCAAAGCATACCTGCAAAGCAAGACAGATGATCCATCTTCTCTTCAATAACACGTCCGTATTTGAGTTCAGCTAGATACGCCATCCCCGAAGGCGAGACTCGTAGCATCTTGTCTAACGCGGCTTGCATTGCTGTGTCGAACATGACACGTGCTTGTTCGTCTGTTTGTCCCGATAGAAGCCATGCTTTCAGGAGATACTCGTAGAATGAGTCGCCGAGAGCTCCCATAGACATGTGTCCTGGAAAACAAGTTAATATGTGAATACATTTCAGCAGTCCAGCAGTGGCCCGATATAGGTTGATGATGATGATGTGAATAAATTTATTCACAAAGAAACTTACAACTAATACAGTATTTACAATATTCACAATATTTACAAAATACACATGAAACAGTTAAGCTATCTACAAACCGTTGCAAACGATTTATAGATAGCTCAACTGGTTCAATAAATATAAAATAATCATAATCAATATTTATAAAACTCTTTTGAAGCTGACAGAGAATCAACGCACAGCCTAAACCATAAGTCCTAAAGGTATGAAATTTGGAGGGTAGTATCCTTATATAGTGTAGGGGTGCACTAAGAAAGGAATTTTGAAAAGTCGCACTCTAAAGGGTAGAACGCGAGCAACGCCGCGGGCGACGGCTAGTACAATATAAAAATAATATTCATGGACATTACACACAACGCCCTCTAGGTCCCAAATTAAGCAAATTTTGTACTATGGGATTGCTGATAGAATATGTAGTTATATACTTTTTTTGTAAATACATAGTAAAATAGTTAGTGAACTTAATAAGCCGCCCATTTTGGTAATGAGAAGGTAGCTCCTGGCGGTGGTGCGATGTACGCAAGCTACGTTTTGGCCAAGCGTGTGCGTCTCCCACATTTTGATAACTGAAGTGGTGTAATTAATTATCAATTTAAATATAACTTTTCTTGTGAAACTATGCTCAATTTAGTCCAGACTCGAGCGTTAACTTTTCAATAGTTGTCTATAAAATCGCTACTCAAATCTGGGTGACGTTTCTTTTTTTTTTGACTCACTCTGTCCCCATTGGCCGGTGCGTGGGTTGATGAAGTTTGGATACAAATCTCCAGGCTTGTCAATATTGTGGAGCACCTCTCGTATCTTCTCAACCTTCTGTCGGTAAACTGTAAATAAAAACGTAATAAATTGAAAGAGCAAACTAGAATCGTTCGTAGATTACTATTTATTTAAATTTCGAGTAAAATATTGGTCAGATATTGTGCGCGATATGACAAAAGCATTATCGAAACCGAGAAAAACTATATTACAATTTAACGTGTTTCCCAAAACAAGAATAATAACCTAGCATTATCAAAAATTACTAAATTCACCACAAAAAATCGTATTGTAAAATTTGTAAATAATTACCGACTAACATTTATTGATATAAGCGGAAATAACTCCTTAAGTCAATAGAGTGGAACCACATTGGTTATTTGCTGGTTTTCTCACTTTTACTTATAAAAATAAGTCGTATGTGGTTAAATTAAATCATAAGGATGAATAAGGTAACTTCCTGAACACCTAATCGAAAGTGGGCGCAATGGTGTTTAGATCCCAATTCTGAGTCGAGCGATCCGCTTACGTATGAGTGGGCGTGGACCTTAAGCGTATGAGTTATTGCATGCCCTAGACGTTCTTCTACCAGAGAAGAAAAATAAGAGGTTAAAAAAAGTGACATTAAAAAGAGTTATTCTAGTTTCGGACTACCGGTATCTCGTCTCACTGGGACGAAATAATAACATTCAATTTTATTAATATTTCTGTTTCGTCCCAAAACTTGTTTGAATACAAGCATGAAGTGAAATACTGCCGAAAGTGCCGATTAATGACCTAAAACTGGTTCAGTATGGCCATTTAAATAATTTTGAAGTCTTATGAGTTCTGAGCTACGAAGGCACACACAAACAAACATACACATTACGCTAAAATTATAAAACCCCTTCCGTTTTCGGTTGGGGGTCAAAAAATTTAGGTTTTACGGTCCGTTCACACAGACCGGCTCGGAGAGCATCGGCGCGCATTTTTCTTTTCACACAGACCGGATCGTATACGCTTGGAGTGGGTCGGAGCGGAGCCGCCAACTATTTCACATAGACCGGCTGGAAGCGATCTGAAAGCGGATGCGCTCGGAAACGGCTGCGCGAACTAGAAAAAGTACGCGATCGGAGCCGGTCAGCTCCTCTTATTATTTCACACCAAGCGCGTTCAAGCATTCTTAATGACAAAAGCAGTGCACATGCAAAAAATAAACCTTACTACAAAATACTAAAAACTCTGTTTTCAACGTGATAAGAATCTGCTCTCCTCTCCGAGCCGGTCTGTGTGAACGGACCCTTAGCCTTCCTTATACAAATTGCTGTGGCACTAATGATCAGTCTACCGTGCTTCTTACCATCGCGTCCTGTCACGTCACTCAGATACGTAAACTCCAGATGTAGTGTTCCAAGTTCTGATAGTATACTGTTCGGTCCAGCCCAGTGGTATTGTCTGCTCGCCTGAAACATTATGATCAAATTATAGCTAAGCGGGCTCCTGCACCTAACCTAACCTTACCATCTGTGCTGGCAGCCAAATGATTAGCTAAATACAAAATGATTAGCTCATAAAAATAAAATTATATTAAATTATAAGCTACTCTTCACCCACGTCCATGGACGTGCTCTGTTACGTAATGTAGTTGTTAATGTAGACTCTCATCATCATCTATCTTCTAAATTATTAAAACTCTTTTGAAGCTGACTGAGAATCAACGCATAGCCTAAACTATAAGTCCTAGAGGTATGAAATTTGAAGGGTAGTATCCTTATATAGTGTAGGGGTGCACTAAGAAAGGAATTTTGAAACGTCACACTCTAAAGGGTCTAGAACGCGAGCAACGCCGCGGGCGACGGCTAGTGTTTTATATTTAGCAAGTGCAGGTTTTGTAATAAAATATACATCTAAATTAGGCCATTTCGTTAGCAAATCTGTTGTTTTTTTCCACAGTTATTCATCTTTGACACTTGCTATCCGGTTGCCCAATAAAAGAGATAGCCGACCTCATTATCTCATCTGCTGAACTAGAATTGAGGAGATTGACTCCACTACGATATATCAAACCCCTAAGACAACGTTATAGGCACCTATAATATAATTTATTTACCATTATATAAATTCTTAAAACATAATAGCCAACTTTTTTTGTAGAAATTAACCATGAAACCTTGTTGGTTGGTTTGTTGTTGGCCTACAGACAAAAAATGGGTTAGTCACATAATCCCCTTGATTTCAAAATACTTGACCCTAATATTTTTGACCCAAAACTCCTTTTCACCTTAATTTTTTTGGTTTTGAAAAATGTTTGTTTTTATGAAATATAAAACAACACCACGCAACCTAGTCTATATCTATAAATTGTTCTACGATGGTACAGTCACAGACCTAATATGGTCATGGTGTGGAGTCGGACCACACAAGTGAAAGCGACCAACGATGTAATAATTTGTAAACACCTGATTGTTTATGGTTTTATGGTGTTTATGGTTTTATGGCAATGATTAATACGCGTGTTCTGTTCAGCCCACGTGACTATTAAACGTAACCAGTAACTACATATTTTTTCGACTCTAGGTTTTATAATACTCGTGTATGTGATACGAGGTATAATTCCACAAAGCGATAAGGTGCCCATATTTTTCACGAGCGAGTACCTAGTAATTGATCGAGTGAGCGAAGCGAACGAGATCTTAGTGACAACTTGGACAAAAATGCTTTGTATGTTTGTCTTTTGAGCCGCTCATCCGATCTTCATAAAATTTGGCAGGTATACGGATAAATTTAACTGGTTTGTTAAATGAAGTAAATCGGTCAAGAGGTCGTGAAGTTCAAAGGGAGTAAAAAAAAATCGTACAATAATATCAAGTGGTATCTAAACAAAACCCTATCAAGTCCTATGATAGGGTTTTGTTTAGACATTCCAAAACCGTTTTTATTTTGATTCTAGGTCTAATAGTTTTTGAGTTGTTATAAAAATTATAAAATGGGCAAACACAGTATAACGTGAGCTACCATTTCTTGGAGTTTCAATGATTTTGTAGTTCAAGTAAGACTGGTACATAGCTAGACGGCGATTTCGAAGCGATTTGCAAAGTTTATTACAACCATTGGTCAATAAAAATTTGGGTTTGGGTTTTATTAACCTCCGACCATCACGAGATCTCAGTTCGGGGCGAACTACTAGTTACCATTCGTCAAAAGTTTTTGTGTTTAGATATTTATCCGTCTGGTCTGTGAACTTGATAACCTCAAAAGTATATTCCGACTAAATAACTTAAACACGATAAGTAAGGTACAGCCAACGACAAATGTTAATCAGCACTTCACATCAGCACGTAGACAAAGCAATTGGCAGAAGCTATATAGATAATAAAGAATACGTTGTCGTTAATGATCGATAGTTATTCCATCAAGGCCGGCGGTCGTGCTGCCTTGCCCATAAAATACACATAATTATGACATTGACATTTTATGACATATGAAATCTGGTCACGCAATGGATTTATTGTTCAACGACTTATTTAAAAGAAGTTAGAAAGCTAGGGAAGAGGTCTGATGATGACCAGCAATGATGGAGGATTTAAAAAGATTTTTATGTAGGGGGTTTCAATTTGTTTGTATAATTAACTTGTTTAAATATGGAAAAGCCGATATCGATAGTACGTACAGCAGAATGCTTGTTATCTACGCGTTTTCCTAAAAATACCTATAGACACGGTGTTTACAAATAAGTTAAGTTACAAATCTTTTTCATAACTACAGGCTTATGCGTAACTTATGCGTAAAAAAAGCATACTATTATGTTAAATTAATTAAAAGAATGTTAATTACATAATGGTTGAAAAGTTTATTAATGGTTGCATTACTTAATACCAGATAATTAATAGTTTATCTAGTAGGTATTAATAATAATGATTAATTATTATCCATCAACTCATTAAGCACTGTGAAAATCCACTTTTTTTTTGTAAAAATAGTAGTGTTTGACAGCAATGATTGCACAATTTACGCTGTCGCAGACTTGCTACGAGATACGTAATCAGAGAGTAAGTTGTCTTGAGACTGACGTAAAAGATTAGAAGAATGTCACTAAATAATGTAACCTGGTATCTCTACCAGGTTACATTCTTTAGTGACACTATTAGTGAAGACAGGTAACATGTTGCACAGGGTTACCGCAGTGATTGTGTGATCTCTTCTGATGAAGACTTCAGCTTGGTACAGTCAGCAACATTCAGTCGATAAACAAATTAATCATCAAGTAAGCGCTATCGTAAAATATTATCAGCAGTCAAAAGCTCCAAAAACAGTTGGACATTTTTAAATTATTCATCAACATATGTTGGTGATCGTACCTTTGATGTTGGCACATTAAGTAAGTACGTGTACGTTTAGTACCTTTGGTACATTCACGTTGATTTGCCTTTCAGACATAAACACTAGTAGTAGTAGGTATGCTTGTAGCTCTGCTTGGAGGCATAATCTTCGCCACTACGTTGAACAAACTAAAATATAATTTGCCCTCGTATGGTTTTTGTCGAAAATACGACTTTTACCATCTTTTACAGAGCTACCGAATATCGAGCGCGAATGGCAATCAACCGATAAAATAACACTCACCTTGGTCGCAGGGTTGATAAGAGCATACGGCAAGCCAGTAGGCGTTTCGAAGGCTGGCAGCAGAGCGTCAGCGACCGCAGCAGCCTTATCTTTGAACACGGAGTCGCCAGTCAGAGCGTAGCAGGAAAGGAGACCGCCTATGAAGCGAATCGTCGTCTCGAAAACCGATAGCTCTGAGTCCTGGAAAAATAAAAGTAGATTGTAAATTGAACTGTGATTGTTTAGGTAATAAATAAAACCACATAGTCTGGATTCCACGGTTCCGTGGCTGTGACAGAAACTACGATAGGCGCTAATTAGTACAACACGCAAACCCGGTAAATTATTTGCATAAACAGATTGGATCTTTTAAGCTCTTTCAAGTTGAATTATTGTGTTCAAATAACATATAATGGTTAACATAAGTTGCATACTTATTCTTTTAATCCTGAGGTTTTGCAAATTCTGTAATTTTGTCAATATCATCATCATATTCAATGGTTTATGAATTAATCATCCAAAAACACAATCAAACTCACTTTAGTAGTTACGAAACGATAAAAAAATTCTATAATCTCATATCTAACTACAAAAGCATCCATCACATGTGGTACTAATTAAAACAGCCAGTTACTTGCGATTGCAATTAACGAACATAAACGGTCGCATGTCTCAACGATTATTAATATCACACTCAATTATTTTTATTGTGACTGCTAATACAATGTTTCGCAAATGTTTACGTCCCGGCAGTGTGTCAATCTAAGAACAATAGATAACTTTGTTTTGTATTAATATAGCACGCGCGATTCTGTAAACAAATAGGTACTACAACATACTCACACATAAACCATGTCGATATCAAGCATAGTCGCACACCTGTTTTTAATATCTGTAAGGCATAGATAGACCTCGGTTTCTTTCTTGCTTCGATTCTGAAATACTTTCAGGTTCTTATAAAATTCTCTACCCGATTTACCTTCAAAGCATAGTTTTACCGATTTTCCCTCTATGGATACAAAAAATACCATGGATGATAAAATCTTGGGATTGCCATGGGATAAATTTACCTTCACGCTCGTCGGATAAGAGTATTCTTAGACCAAGAGAATTGTCACTTCCAACAGTACCACTCACAATTATATTCTTAATCTTCTCCCGCCTATTCTCTTCAAGTGCCCAAACCATCTTAGTTTTGCCAATAACAAAAATACAGAATAGAAATAATCTTTCTAAGCTGTGCTCAAACATCTGTGGCTTTCAGTAGCCGAGAGTTTAAAAGGAACGTGAAAGAAACAGCTCTACGCTGGAATGAAAGGCTTTTCATCGCTTCTGGGAAAATAGCACTAAGAACACTTTTAGCTCGGTTTTCAATACTTACGGTGATGGAAAGGTACTCTGCGCATTACGAAAGGTAGTTGGACAGATTGGCGAGTTTTCAGCAAGATTAAAATGTTTCCCACAAAACTATTCCGGGTCGAAGTGTAAATTAGAATTCCGATTTCGAGAGAGCAATGCAAATTCTGTTATGATTCCACAATAATGCAGAAATTGGCCATTGTTATTGCTAGACATTCAGTTCATACCGTAAAATACAAGCTAGTTTATGATAATAACTAAAGAATTTGCCTGGCATAAATGGTTCTTCATTTGGTTCAAGACTCAATTGCTGTACTCCTTCATTTAGAACTCCTTCAAAAACATTTCCAAGAGCTGATAAATCACACAACCGCGCGGCACTAAATGAAAAGTTCTTTCTCGAACTCCATCTAAGAGAAATTAAGGAACAAAAATGCTCTAAACGATAAGACGATAACATTAATACAAACAGCGGGGTGAAGTCGGGTAATTTAAGAGTTATCGAACTTGGGTAACGTCAGAGATAATGCTCAATTGCGCGAATCAAGTTAATTGAAACTGGCTTTAATTACTCTCCATTCTTGATTATACAAAGGGCTTTTAAAACTTATCACGTAGTTAACATTCCTTCACACTCGTCAGAGGTGATTTAACAGGTTTTTCGTTAAAGTACCTAACTTGAACAAAACCAGTCGATTTCCTGTTAGATTAGGTGGGCATGACTTTATATTTTAACAGGAAGAAACATTAACTATGCCATAATTATTATGTTTTGTACTCGTAGGTACACGACCCATTTGGTTCAACGGTCAAGGAACGGAATTACACTAGTTCTATTTCTCAAAGTAAGTAAAGTACTCATTTATATACTCCAGATATTTTTTTGTGAACTTACCACTTCAGTGATATGCAGATGCTCAGCAACCCATTCGCGACCTTCCCGGAACTCATCGTTGAGTCCCATCAGGTACAGAGTGTCGAGCCCATCGACAATGGACGCTCCAAGCTCCCCTCCTCCGAAGACGCTGGACAAATGAGCCCGCTTGGAGATGGGTTTGAGCTCGTTCTTGCCCCATGCGTAGAGTTTGTAGTTGTTCCAGGCGTGGCGCATCATCTGAAACAAACAATGAGGACATTATAGATTATACGATCTGATTATTGACTCATGCAGATCATAAGGAAGTGGATCGAAGTGGGTCGTACTAAGTCATACTGCACGAGCATGCTAATACATACGTTTTTACTCTATGCAAATAGAGGAAAAACGTATTTGTTTTTCCAGTGTTTTGCTGTTAAAAAGGAAACTAAAAGTTGAAATAATGTGAGATGATGAAAGCAAATATTTTTCTTACAAAACTACCACATTTCACATCTCAAAGGCGTGTCGTGAACGAAGTCTTTCTATAAAGAGCCCGCAAAGCTTTCGTTCTGGGCAAGTTTTAATCTCGGCGGTTCGTGCAGCGGCGGGACACTAATGAAAGGATATCGGACTTTCGTCGGGGCCATTAATTATTATTAGGTCCCGGGAACTCACAGAGAAAATCGTCAATGACTTGGAAAAACTGGCGACTTTACCAATTACACTTTTGAACGGACCGAGGAGATGAAATTTTATGATTTGTAACGAGAGGGGAATTAAAACGATAGGAATTCTTAAAGACGGACCGCGCCGTCGCTGTCATCACTAAAATAAAGTTTTTATTTATGTATTTAATTGGTGATAAAGGCTCAGAATTCCATTTATTTATTTGGAGAGTACAGTTCTCGCATAAAATTTAGAATCATGGTAAACATACCTCCTTGACATACTGATGCCTGAGCCAGGTACTGTTAACTGAACTCAGTTTGTCCTCTAGACCCTCAACGGTACTATTTTCGGGTTTTCCCCAGTGGACTGCACGAGCGATCCTTCCTGCTGGATGCACATACCGCTCAGGTTTTAAATCCGATACCTGAACTAGGAGGAATAACGCCAGAGTACACGTTGCCGCGAGAAGTAGCACCCGTTTTACTAAACGCATATTATTTATTTCTTTATCGCGAGCAGAAAATAGCGATATAAATTATATTTGCACTGCACCAGTTATTTAATTGCAATAAAGTTATTGACTTGTGTTTAACTAGCATGTATAATTGAGGGTAACAAACTAGCTAAAATATACAAAGGGAAAATGAAAAGCGCCCGCTTTGCATACGAGCAAAGCGCTGCGTGCGTATGACCACACGTCAACCGGCCCACTGGTGAAGTGGACAATCTGGTGATACGATAGTGAATAGTGATAATGGTGAATGAATGAAGCCACGTACCGTCTAACTATTTGTTATCAATTTTGCCTTTCTGGTTTATAAACACAGAGTTAGATAATGGCGTGATTCAATAATCTAATGTTCACGGCACAATGTCCGGTTTTGCATTTTATTGCAAGGTGTTTTGATGAATGATTACAGCTGTCAGTATACTGATGGAACTTGGTCGACATTCGTTTATCCCTCCTAAAGAAATTATTTGTTATCTATCGGAAAGAATCGATCGATGCCAAAAACGATGACACACCTTGAATAATCGAGCCTAAAAATCTAATGAACTAAGGAGAAGGTCAGCAAAATTTGAAGTGATGAGAACGACAGAAGATTTAAACGATTCATTATATTTATTAGATTAACCAGGTTTCTTCAGAGCTGCGAGGTCACAGCCAGACACACGTCGTCAAACTTATAACACCCCTTCCGTTTTTCGGTTGGGTGTTCCGGTACTATCGCGAACGAGGAATACACCAAGATAATATAAACCCGTCGCCGCCCGCTGTGGGGACACGTGATTTTGTCTAAAAGATGTAGAGCATGTAGGTAGAGACAATCATATTGTATAAATAGGTTTCAGAAATAAGCCACTTGGCGTTTGATTGGCATCGTTTAGTATTCAGGTCGCAACGATTATAATGCGACTTTGGACATCTACATTTAGGGCGTTTAATCTAACTAGGTAGATGCTTCTGTAGGATTTGCTTAGTTTACTAAACCGGATTGCCGAAGTAACGTTATTTTGGCACAACAAAGCAGAAAACAGTGGTACTAACTAAAAATGTAATGTGAACATGCTGAAATAAATAATTTTTATTGATATTACCTAAGTTATGCCATCAATTATTAGAATTGGAGTAATATTGTACTTTTGTGTAAGAATGTTTCCTGCTGTTAATAAACGACAAATTACGAATAAAACCTACTACTAGTAACTTTCTGATTATGAGCGAATCTTAGTGTGTGGTATGTGTGTGACTGACTGCCTGAGAGTTTATTCGACGTAATCAAATACATACTATCAAGTCGGACCGGTTTTGCCGATATCAATCTGCAATTACCGATATAAAACAGACTGTTGAATGCGAACGACATGCACTGGAAAATTTCAGCGTGGAGAAGCATAGTACGCTTTTTCTTGCTTTGGTTCATTTGGTCTGAACCAGCATAGTGATCTATGTCTATAGAATAACGCAACATCAGATAAAATCAGTTTCCTTGACAGCTCAAATATTCTGGTTCGTCGAAGATCGATGGACCCAATAAAATGGAGGGTGAAGAGCACTGAGTCATGTAGTTGAGTGCCAACTGTACCGATGCAAGGCTGCGTCACTTTTAAAACAAGTCAGAGTATTTAGATTATCACGGTAGTTTACATTTATCAGTCAATTAAAATTCAAAAGTCAATTTAAGTTACAGAGTAGGTTCGATATCTAGGCTACATAATAATTAGTAAATCGCTCGGTATGAACAAAGTGTCCGGTGACGCTAATTTTTTTTTAACTGCTTAAAAACCTTCGTCTGGTTTGGTGGTGTTTTAACCCATCTACGTGCGATTATGCGGAAGAACATTACATTACAGCTCATTACAGTCTATATGGTATGTTTATCTGTCCAGTAGCAAATTACACGTCTTGCTTGATTTGAGGCTGTTGTGCCGTTATTATTTATTTGATATGACAGAATATAAAGATAAATATTTTCCGCCTGAAATACATAGTCGGGTTTTAATTTTACCATACTTGTGTGGGATGTTATACCCGTGAGCTATTATTTCTTCTGTCGATAGAGAAGTGTCAGTTGGATACGTGAGACGAGAGCAATATGTGTCCAGATTGCCGCTGCGGGAAGTAATCTCAACGGGCGGTAATTAAGTGGAAGGCTGCTCGTGGCCGAAGTAAATCCGAGCCTCCTCCAGATTTAGTGTTATGGTCCGCGCAGGCACACCACATTTACACTGAAAGCAACTTTCTATGGGGCCTTGCAATGCGCACATCTATGGTTTCTTAGTTGCGGGTCCGTGCCGGTTAGTTTCTGTAACCTGCTTTCTAAGTGAGCGAGGCCTAGGACCACTTCCACCGCACACATCTCCACTCTGACTTATCGCTGTTGCGGCCCGCCAAACTATCCGTTTAACTGCCTCGCTCCACCCCGATTGAATCCTCCGCGAAAGCTATAACCGCTGGTTTATTTTGTGGTTCCGAGATATAATGTCTCTAGGATGTTGTGATCGTATTTCTGCTATTTCTGCATATTCTCACACATTAAGATGTACGAACACAGGTGTTGTTATCGTCGAACAGAGCAATTCAAGTAATTGCTTGTTTCGTTTGAAGTTCTATTTCCAATTCCAATTATTTTATGCCAAAGGAAAATAATGTTGTTATATGAACAGAACGGTTTTAGACTAGCTGAGAGAATAGTGGTTAGTGAAGAGATGCTGCCGTTGATGTTTCGACAGACTACATTGACGGCGGACCGAGAGTCTGCTCGAGTTTTTCACTAATGGAAAATCTGCATAATGGACCGCTTGTCTTGATTCGATTTGTTTAGAACACGTTATCCTCAGTCCCGGCGCCGCCGCGCCCTCTAATGGACCGTCGCTATTTACTCGGCAGCGGAAGACGACAGTTTTTTTGTCGGATCTCCTTTTGCAAAGTGAGTTCACAAGTAGGCCACCTTTGTGACTTCCTTTCGCTGAAATAAAACGAATGATCGCGAGCAGCCGTCTCACCGACAAACATGGGACTATGGAACCCTTGTAAGCGATATCCAATAATGTCGGACCCTTGAGCGCACTCGTGTTTGTAGCCATTACAGAGGCGTCCTACCAAAAAGATTTGTTGGTTTGTTTAGCTAAAAATTACATGAGATATTATAAATCATCCCCGAGGCTGAAATATTAAAAAGCATGACGACGCAAAGGCAATTAATTAATGCAAAACGAGCCGTAAACTCGGTTGCACGGAATTCCGGAAAAAATGGGGTTGTAGGTGTACCTATAGAGCCTGGTTTCATTTGTGTTCGCGAAACAATGCAAATTCGTTTGTTGTTTAGAACCGCAGACCAAGCGCCGCTTCGGGGCCGCAGGGGTGCGGAGAGGGATAATCGGAAAATATTTTTGATGGAGTGGCTAACCTCCATGGGCTAAATTTATCACTATCAAGGTGACGATACGACAGCTTTGACCACACCTCCCCATCCCTATCAAATGTTTACCGAAATCGCATAAATGTAAGTGAGTATTTTGTGACATGATTACATACAAGGTATACGTAACGTAATTCAATAAAGCTACAACATACTTGTAGTGAAGGAGTCCGATGAAATACACAGGTAAATTGTTTCAGGTGTTCGTATAGAAAAGGAAAATATGACTGGAGGGCATTTATAGGTGAGAGTTAAGCGTGCGAGCCGGCAGGTGCGAGAAATATTTTCACTCCGCACGGTCTATTGGAGCGAGGCGAGCGAAGGAAAAGGTTACAAAAAACTAGACGAAACAAGAGAAACTACGTTTATCCTGATACCTTTAGATCAGAAGATAAATAGATGGCAACAAAAACGTTCATCAATTCTGTTTGGGTCGTGATAAGGCTTCAGATAGGATTGGAAGTTGGAAGACTTGGAAGTATCGGTTTAGGAAATGGAAAGAAAATAGCTACTTTGAATGTCTAATCGAGTTTGCTAAATCACCTTTTTATGTAGAGATCTGTCGCCTTACAGCCAAGTGTGTTGGTAATGTAAATGTAAAACTTTGGCTAGCATTAGAATCCGTCACGAATAAATAACCCCATTTTCAGTTTTAATTGATTTGTAGTAGTGTTAATGTAAAATTACGCCCAAAGTTTTTGAACGCATTTACTATTGAGCTTTGCGGTAAGGGAGCTACCGACGCCAGCGGACAGGCGGCAGAACGTGCCTCACAGAGCACGTCCTTAATAGACTTGTTTTGTGAGGTAAGAGGTGGTGGGTCGTCCACTTGTTCTAACACTTCTCATAAAATAAAAAGGATCAACTCTCCGAATGAAAGGATCCCCAGTTCCTGTTTGTTAGTTAGCGGGATGCCAATATCGAGCGGCACTTTAATACTCGATACACCGCATCCGCACGTGCATTGTATTCGGAGCCTTCATTTGAATTTATAAATAGGTACATGTAAGCAATGAAACGCCCATTCAGGGTGCATCGGTACCGCTCTATTTGCGCGCTAGAGTCGTACGGCGACAGGTGGAACTGTGAAGCCGGTTAGGGGTGGGCTGAGGTTTCCTCGAGACAGGAAATTAAAGGGTAAAAAATGCTCGTGTGACACCCTGTAGTCTCAGCTTTATTTTGTTGATTTGCAAAAAGTGATTCGCAAATATGGAAAAGAGTATTTTTTGTTTCACAAAACAAGTTTTCCAACCAATAAATGCATTTTTTTGTGTTTTTAACTTATTTTCTACTTTTCGTTTGGAAAACTTGATCAAAATGATATGTATGCTGAACCTTGTGCATTGTTGATTGCGATTTTTCTATAAAGCAGTGATTTTATAATATATATCGATGCCTTACAGCCAAAAGGGCGTAAGCGACACTATACAAATTTTACAGGAGAGTGGTTTAAAGTTCAAAATAAACGAAAAAAATTCATATAAATTCGGTTAATGCTTCCAAAAGCTTAAAAATTTAGCTATATAGGTTTTAACTATAACTCTACAAAATAGAATAATTAATTTAGTAAAAATGAGCCTGCTTGCACCATTTACTGTCGTTTACCCCCAAATGGTCCTGATTTTACAAACAGGAAGAACGTCGTAAATGCAAACCTCTAAATATCCACTGCCCGCCCAAATGATATAACTGCTTCTTGCGTTTTATTTAAATTGAAGCAAAATAGCACGACTGCGTGTTTTTGTTACATCAAGTCAGGGCTATATGGTATAACTGCCTATTGGATTTTAAGAGAGGGACACGGAAATTGTGGTAATTTAACAATTATTGACAAAATATTCGGCCTTTTAGTAAAAAACGAAACACTGTGCCATTAAGTACTTCAAATTATCAATAAAGTTCGCGTAGTTACGTTTCAAAACCCTAGTAAATTAATAATAATGCTTTATCTGTTCAATAAGTCTTTATTTCAATGGCACACAGTTTAAGTAGGTATCTTACTTCTAAAATTGGAGATCAATGTGTTCTTACAATTTGACGATTTCAGCAAATGTAGAGCACGGTGAATTGTTTTCCTAGCGTATTATTCATTTCCTGGAAAGAAAACAGACACATGCCAATAACCCTAATTACACCAAAAAATAAAGTAGGTACCTATGTAATGTAAGTATTTTTGTTGTTTTTATGAATTCTAGCGAATCTAAAATCTGTGACATATTTTATCCATCTTAAGCTCGAAAGACACATGATTGCACATCAGGATGTTTTAAATTATTAGACAATTACCTACAGATAGACAAACGAACTGACAGACAAACGGAACGACATACGATCAAACAGGATGACGTGTAGTCGACGTAGTTTGGTGATGATTTACATAAATGTGTAGAGTTAGTACCATTGCCCAGGTACCTACCTACTTACTAATTACCCTGTTACGAACGACATTGTCAACCTTGTTCTAAAGTAAGTAAGTAACTGTACCTAATGCTTTTTTTGAGAAAAATATTTCTTAAACCTAAACGCAACTTCTACTAGTAACAAAAACCCAGTTAGATCCACGAAGGGCGTACTCTAACATAGACATTATTAAAGTCAACCAAATTAAATATAATTCGGTTTATAGACATTTTATTCTCTTATAGACAGGATGTCTCTTACATCAGAAAATAACGAAATAGTAAGGTAAGTAGGTTAGTAGATTGTTCTTTTCAAGTAGGTTAGTAAATAGGTAAGTAGAAATTAATTCTATAGGTAGGTAGGTACCTAGGTAGAATGAGTCGGTAGTCGTGTAGGTGTTATGTTACAAGTAGGTAGGTAGGTACTCGCCTAATGCATAGGTTCCGCATATACTATACACTAAAATAAGTTTTCAGAAGTGTTACAGTCACAGGTTGGGCGGCACTCTTTGTAAATGCCGCCAAAGGCGTAGACTGCGCGGGTGTCGGTAGCGTCAAAGGCACATCCCCGCAGCGCGACGCGCGGCTGTGGCGGCGTCGGCACACACTCGCTCGCACGCGCCTATTCTTCTACTAGCCCTACTGAACATGTTTGCCGAAGATACATGCCCGTTCAAACCAACTTAGATTATATTAATGGATAATTAATTATCTTTTTGTCTTACCTCATAATCTGAGTTGTCGAAATTAAGTTTTCTCCGAGCCTGGAAATTAATCTTCGAAACTTTCAATGCTTCTCCAATTATATGAGATGCCCGTTGTTTTTGAGCCATCACGACGACGTCCTGAAAAAATAAAACTAATTCTAAAATTAAATATAACAAAACAACCCTAACAAACTTAGCTATGGTATGTACCACCATCCACTAAAACTTTATAATTTAGGCTACCATTCTAAGAGTTATTCAGTAAACTTACCTTTTTAACAGCAGCTCTAACTTCGCCAAAATGGCTCGCGCGCACGCGTGTTGTTTGTGCCGCGGTCGCCGGAGCAAAAAATCACATTAATACTCGTGATCTTCACCCAATCACGTTTGTTTTGAGCGAAAGAAATAGATAACCGACGTTTTTGTTTTTCTTGCACTAAGGTGAGCGACAAATTTCCTAACATGGAATTAGTGTTTTTCTAGCTAACCACCACACCCGATCGAATATCGGGAGGGAAAAAAAGGATTAGCGACAAATGTTAGATGAGGTTTATTTAGACATTTTGGCTTAAGTTCTGTAGATGATTGGTACAGCGACAGGTAAAAATTGACTAAGCGACAAACAATGTCGGAGAAAATTTGGCGAAAATTATATTAAATGACATTTTTATTTTTCAAGGAATCCAGCAAAATGTCTCAACCGGAGTTTAATAAAGAAAAGCAAACATCCAAAATGGGATAAATGTGTCTTTGTACTAAGACTACTTTTAGCCGAAACAGGTTAACGTCCAAACTAGACAAAGTTACAAAAAGCCCAAATAACTTAAGTCTCAATTCCTAAATACCATTTTAATCTAATCACCAAAACCATAAAAAAATCAAAATTTCTGTCGTTTACGACGAAGAAATAAGGTCAAAAACCACCATTTTCAAATTGCGTAAGCGACAAAAAGTGCGCCGTAGAGCCATCTTAGTTAGACCAAACGACGCAGAAAAAAAAGACGATTCCAACGATATATATAAGTCAATTTCGCAAAAAATGTCGCTTAGCCCTTTTTGGCTGTAAGGCATCGATATCTTCAAAAAATGCGAAAATAATGTGCGAGAAATGTGCGAGTGCGAATATTTGTTTGACACTGGTCAGCGTCACGATGTTATAGAGTGATTGTAAATAAGTTTGTTGATGTAGGTAGTAAATCAATGAAAGGGCTGCGGTCGCCTGTTCCTGTTAGAAGTTTGCGGGAAGCCGATATCGAGCGGGCGCTTTAACAGTGGGGAACCGTACTTCCGTTATATTCGGATTGTTTCGCATTATTTCGAATTCATAAATGGGGCATTTGAGGGCAATAAAACGCTCTACGAGTATCAGAAGTGCATGGTACCGCTCTATTATTGATATGAACGAATGAAAAGATATGTAGAAAAATAAAAAAGTTAATTTGATGCGAACAGAATGACGAAAAAACCTTGGACACAACTACACAGCGAGTGACTGTAAAACCGACTGTGCAGCTGAGGCGATACGATTACCGCGTCAGAAATGTTTGCATGATCAGCAAACAAATCGTATTTATATGTCGAGCCGGTCAATTCGAAAAGCCGGATGTGTATGTACAACCCCTTTTCAGGACAGGCATAGACGGAAGTGTACGTGTAGGCGCGGAGCGCAAACACTGGTGTTTCCGCTTTTGCGGTACTTCGCAACGCTCAATAAAGTAATTTATAGAACTTTACTTTGCTGCGGTGAAATCAATACAGAGAACGGAGCTATTGTTGGTTCGTTGTTGCTATTCGTTGAATAGGTCAATACGATCAGGGTTGAGCTGTTCTATGAAAGGGGACCCATTTGGCCTCATATTCACGCCAGTATCGATTGAAAAATAACAAAGTACTTTTAAAAAAAAATTGTTCTTATGGACTCTCTTTGTCTTTCTTAGGGGATAAAGCTTTCAATCATTTCAATGAATGTTGTTGAGAATTTTTTTTAAGTCAAGAAAACATTAACCGACATGCAACGCAAAGAATACACGCATTAACAGTTCCAACTCAATAAATCTCCTATGAGAAATCGGAGCGACATTTCAATGGCGTTATAAAGGTGCAAGTTACGGCAATCCCGGCTGTAACCTGTAACTACTGGTCAGAGGTAGGAGGGGTCCTAAAGGCTGTTATTTTTCCTGCAACACCTGCGGACTCAGTAAATTACTGGAGTACGCCTCGACGACGCCTCGCGCTATAGTGAGTAATCGCCCTTAGGCGGCCAATGAAAGCTCCTTGCAAATATTTACACGAAAATGCTTACAGAAAACATTCAGCAGTTGCTTTTTATGGATTTAAAATTAGGATAGAGGAATCTGATGTTTTTGGACGAAGACTTATTCTGATAGCAGTGGGACAATATTCCAGGATAAAAAAAACGAATTACGCCAACTTCTTTTCTTATGATATCCTTTCTTCTTGACGATGTTTATATAATATTTTCAAAAATATTATGCGAGGAGTTCTTTTGATTATCTCATTTCAATGGCATTGACCTGAACTTTAGCGTTGGTTTTTCTTGTTCATTTTCCCAGGCGCCCGCACCTGTGCATTGTACTAACTGCTGGTATTAGGTAGGTACATGTACGTCAGTCAGAAAAAGAATTATAAAAACTCAAAATGAAAGATGAAATATTAAATATAAGAAGAAACTTTAAACTAAACCGTTTTATCTTTTTATGATAACCTCCAAGGATTTTAGTACCAAATAAGGAGGATATATTATCCTATTTACTGTGCGACTAAACCACAGTCATAAACGCGAGCCTATTAAACTTTTTCATTGGAATTTTGAAGTACATATTATATACTTTTTCAAGTACCTAGTAACTCTAGCTTTTATAGCTCCAAGAGTACGAGCGAGTTAAAATATCACATGCCACAGCGCATAAGGATGAGAGAGAGAAGCTAATCGCTGGTTTACCTTTATGTAAACCTTCACTCATCCGTGCTAAGCCGGGTAAGGCGACCCGCGTCTACTACGCCGAACGAAGGTTCATTTAGTTTCTTTGAGTTACATTGCGCGGAAATACGGCCACTTCGCGAAAAACCGCGCAGAACCCTCAAGGCAGGCGCGCAGTGTAACTAGTGAATTTATGCTTATCGTTCTACGTAGTAGATGTCCAGGCTAAAGGCGATGTATCTAGGAAGAAATACGCCTTCATTTTTAAAGATGCAGTGCAGTTTACTTACTTACTAGCAAGATGAAGCTTCCGAGTTTTGGCAAGATCCTATTTTTAACGTTGACTCTAAAAATCTACATTGTAAAGTTTTTTCACATCTCAAGAAATTCTGAAAACCGTTAATGCGATTTCGTGTAGGATATTTTTTACTCCAAACACATTTTTACTATCATTTTACTAAAGGTTTAGTTACCTTCATCGATTCGTTGATGAAAAAGTTAAAAATAGCATTACTTTACTGCCATATTAGTTTTCCAGCGGACTTTCATGGTAGACTTCGACCTTTGATAAACTTTTAAGGAGCTTTCAATAATTATTTTAATATAACGAGTCAGTAGCGCTGAGGTAAAAGTTTGAAAAAACTTTACCTTAGGTGGAGTACACTGTAATAAAACCATTTCCGAAAACTTCAGGTGGTTAAAGTACCTATTAATAATAAAATTATAAACAACTTTTCCCATGTAAAACATTCGAATGAGGCTTGTCTGCTGAAGTCGAGACTCAAGCGTAGATTATTTGTCTGATTTTTCACTGGGAAATGTCAAAAAATTTATGCCTGAGTCATTGGAACTGAGCGAGCTGCAGACGAGCCCATAAATTAAGTACCTAATACTGTAGGCAAAGTAGGTGTTCAATCAATAGCCTATTAAATTAAGATTATCAAGAACGTATTCACAACTTTTGAATATTTGATCGGCCATAAATTGACGATAGACCTATAAAACTCGCATTATCCGTTACACAAAACTCATATTAGAATAGGATAGAATAGAATAGAAAAACATTTATTTTGTTATTTTTAAAATTGACAATAGTATAAAATTGAACCCTAAAATTAAATTAAAATAACAAAAATGGCCACCACTCAGCATGGTGCCAGGGCAGAATATGAGAATACCCTGCCCAGGCGCTGGTTTTCAGTGGCGCCAGTTGTGTGCATGCTGTAGGTACTGCGATCTATTATAATTAAACAACAAACTTAAAATGAGTTGGTTGGTAATAAATACAGATACAAAATATAATTTAGCTACAAAAAGTAAGATAGGTAAGTAAACGTAATTTAGGTACAAATTATCAGAACATCAAATAACTACAATAAAGTAAAATTCAAATTGAAACTGGGCACAATATATTATGGTATCGTCGCCAGTTCCACAGAAAAAGGAATTAATTTCTGTTCAGTGATCGGTCCCCCTCGATAATTCTTCAGCATAGCGTTCTATAAAAGTACACCAAATGCAAGATAAATTAAACAACGTCTGCAGAATTCCGTAGCATTTTTGTGCTACACGTTTTACTGTTGATTGAACTTGAGTGTATTAAAATTGTGCAGTGGAATTCGGAAAGTAATCTTCGGATTAACGAGTCGATCGACGGCAGCGGTAGCAGGTGCGCCAGTACTCTCGACAACAGATTACTAGTATTACCACTCGTACAGCACTGTTGGCTAGCTTTGAAATTCCTTGTGACAGGACTACGATTGAAAGGCAATACTCATTTTGTAAAAGTGACAGCTAATTAGCTGAAAAAATTATCTTACCGATGACGCTCTGCCCTGCTAACTGCTGTGCACTGCTGTGGATGCCACTAATGTCCGCTAGATAGCGGACATTAGTAGTGAGTACTAGCTAAAGCTTTACTAAATAAAGCTTTTATAGGTGGTTTACTAGCTAAAGCTTTACTAAATAAAGCTTTTATAGGTGGTTAAGTACAAACTCTAACCCTTAGAACTTACTGGAACCCCTTTATTTGATGGTATCGGTTTGTTTTTCATTTCCTGAGCTGTCACAATGCAGTGAATCGCTTGCCGGTACTAGTGAGATGTGTGTGTACCGTTATTCCCACGGATAAATATTTGCATACGGGAGTCGTCTGCGTTGAGATGACAAAGTACGCACAGACATTTTAATCACTGGCGGCTTAGCGAAATAAAAATCCACTTTCCTTATTCACGTATTTATTAATTCAGACCCACAGTCTAGACTGTACTATATAAAACCGGCTAGTCACGACCTTTTAAGAATGCTGCTTTATAAATCTTTGTATGGGTTATAAATATATCATCAACGCCAATAGGTAAAATTACAGTTTACGAACACAAAAAATATGGTGAAAATAAATATTACGAAAAGAAAACAGAGTAAGTACTTGTAAACATCAATCTGTACGAAAATAACAATAATATCACAGCAACAATAAAACATTTAAGTGCTTATTGTTATAGGCAATCGAGACTCGATTAGCATATTCGTACGATAGGTAGATAGGTTGAGTATGTATAAAACGAAAGCCGTGAAAATACTTGAGTGTGCGATTTGTATATGCAAAACGGAATTATCTACCAGCGTAGATCGTGGCGTCGCAATAAGCACAGAATATACAGTGCTTTAAACGTCAAGACGCTAATAACACTAGATATTTTAAAAGTTCGTTGCCACAGCTTGCTATATCCAACCTGTTCAAGTATAGAGGAACTAAGCTAAACGAGGACTGTAAAATGTAAAATATGGGAGAGACGCTCCCCATCTCACGTTAATTCCAGTCGAAGCGAGAATCAAGGAAGACGGGATGATATTGGCAAAGTTTGGAGGGGTTCCTCGAGTGTATTCGGGCTTCACAATCTCTCTGAGTACGTCCAGAGATTTACTAGCCCACAATAAATCTAACTTCGAAGAGCGCACCACGATCATCTCAGACTCTACATTTTGATTTACGAAGAACTTGTTCACTAACGAACAACAGCGCTTATTAAGATTCTTGAGGTGTCGTAATGCATGAGAAACTCGGTAACTTTTCAAATGTTAGGCAAGGGACAGATGTTTAGTTGGGAATCATAAAACGAGTAAATCGTGTAAAAATGTGGAGAACATAAACGTGCAATGGTTAACTTAAGACAATGACAATGAGTATAGCGAGTGTGGAAAATTCGATTTGTCCTAGTCGGTCTCTAACGAGGGACGCTTTGCTGCTGTGGGGTCTGCAATAGCCGCTCTACATGGAAAAGGCGGACAGAGAGGCAGTGACCACACCAAAATTTATATCACAATTCGGTTTTCTTAGAATTTATCAGGTGAAATGTGGCGCAGTCCTCCTGCTAAAAAGTGCCAAGCACCCACAAAAATGTTGAAGATTTTCAGTTTAACATTTTTATCAAAAACCTATTAAAAGCGGCAAACGAAGTTAGGAAAAAATACAATCTCTAATATTATTTCCAGTATATTTCCTTAGGCATACTTAATAAGCTGATAATTTAACACTAGTCACTATTTATTGATTCAAGCAGTCTAATAGTGAGTGTACGTCCATACTCATAACAAACAAGCATTATAATAATTCTGCAATGCAATATATTGCACCAGTGCAGCTACGCAACTACCCACATGGGACGTTACAATCTGTATTTGAAGGCATGTGGTGAATATGCAGGTTTCGAAAAGTTGTATACGGCGTCGCAAGTTGCAGAATCCCGAACTGCACGTTCCCAGTAATGGCTAGCCTAGCTTGGTGCTGCCTCGGCTCTCTCGCCCGTGCTCGGAATCTCCAACTTTTCTTCAATCGCTTTATTCACAGTATTTCAGCACCAAGTTTCTAAACGGTTCTCAACTCGATTTTTACTTCTATGCGCTAAATTGCTTTTCACGCATTCTATTACAATACTACTGTAATAAAAATGTCTAAGTAACGGTAAACTATTAGACATGGCTATTTTAATATTCATGGTGTGACTGAATCTGTTGACCTTAATTTCTTTTATATATTTACCTTCACGATGTGTATTTTAATTCATTTATTTTATTGTCACATTATCGATAAATTTTCCTTTGCAATGCCTCTTTCTTTGTATTGTTTACACAAGTGTTGTTGCCAACTAAAGAAAATACACACTTATTTCCATAATTAAAATAAATGTTTTGAAACAATGCCTAAGCAGAATGTAAACAGAGAATGCATACAAACAGAATGAGACCTGCAATTATGCAGGCAAAACAAAAACATTCCTAACATGTTGATTTGTGAACAGACTGCTCCGGACACAATGGATTAGCCGCCTCTAAAACAATTAATATTGTATTTCAGGTCATTTTTGCTTAGAGACGCCATACAATAATCTTATTTGGAAATAAAATAGTATTAATAAATGATCTCACACAGAATTGTAAAATAGAAACCGAGATACAATAAATCAAACTAGGTTAAAAGCAGCTCTTTTGTTTGAGATTCCCACTAATCCGTTTTATAAGACAAAGTCTTTGCTGAGTAGATATAGCACAATGTGAGCTCCTCGGGACGAAAGGCCACGCCACTTCAAAGTCGGCGGAGTTAACCTAATGCTACTTCGCGACACTCAAAGATATTGCAGATTTCCCCTTCTCTAGCTAGACCGTTATTTATTTAAGGGTTGAGTAAATATACAATTTCTACGGGAAAATTTAAGGCATCATGTTGACTGATTTCAGAATGTTTGCTCTCCTTGATCTGCAATGATATAAAGCATGATTTGACTTCGGCGAGGGCTACCTGCACAAGAAACTAATTGGTGGTACAAGGCGCGTCAACAGCTTCGGTATGCCAGATGTGCATTGTCAACAGACATAATGCCCTGTAAGTATGTTACTCGACACAAATGTCACTTCTTGCGCGCGAGTTCTCGAGATGCCGAAGGAGTAGGAATCGATCGATAATAGCAGGTTCTGTTTCAACTTTTTTTGATGATGCAGCTACAGAGAATCTTCGTGGTATACTTTTGATTTCTTTACCGAAGAAAGAACATCATTTAACTCTACTTGTGAGCAGGATATACCGTGTTATCATTAAAAGTTAATTAAAAAAACTAACTCATCGCTATCTTTTTATCTTGGCCGATAATATCAGCACAGCACACATTCAAGACGGAACTAGCCAGCTGATACGTTAAGCCAAGTCAATGTTTTTTTAGTTCTACAAAACATCACCTATTTCTTCTAGAGCCGAAAAGAACCAATAAGGTTTACTGTTTCGCTGATAAACATTGGGAACAGCCAATGACGCTGGAAATGGCATCGCGTCCGACGCTCGATTGGCTAAGTTAACGCTCGGCACGTATTATCCATTCAGTGCCGATGAGAAAGGCTCTAGAGTGCACCACTCGACCCAGGCACTCGGAAGTCGTCGTGCATGCAATTACACAAGCATTTGTATACTCTGTATAATTGTATTTAAATGCTATCAGCAATCTACTTGTATGTACACTATGTACCATGACCATCAACGTGCCAAAACAAATGGTATCGCACAATTGATCTAACAAAAGCCAGCGTTATAAGGTATCCCATTGCAGACAATCACAAGCAAGCATTCTTTCTGGATTCAGCTAACATAAATTTCGACTTAGCACAGGCTAGACTCAGTTTCGCATCGATAATAATAAATATTTACAAGGCGATTTATGACAGAGTTTTAATCTGAAGACAAAATCACCGAGGAGTCACGAGGCGCATTGTTGTGGTGCAATAAGTTTTTCACGCGAGCTCCGAACGCGCTTACCGATATTGAATAACTTCCTATACTTTTATTGCGGGTTTGTATTTAATCAATTCGATCGGGACAATAATTTACAACTAAGCTAGTCACCATCTGCGATCTTTTTATTATTACATTGTATTTGTAGTCGAAAAAATACTAAAACTTTTAATACAATCTACAAGTTGTGGATCATAATAAAATACCTGATACCCTTGTGCAGGAATGTAGGGTTTTACATTTTTACCGGATAAAATACACTCATAATAAGCCTACTAGCGCGACACGGTACTGTAACAATCTAATCAAACCAAATCAAAGTTGCGCAACTTCCGCTCTGAACCTAAAGAGTTGTGATCTATAAAAATGCCACGGAACTGGATTCAACTAAATGCAATGTACAATATACGTGGACAAGTAAATATGCAGCCCGTTAGAAAAAGACATCTCATTCGAGATCCAATTTACGTGAGACCGGGAGCAAACCGCATATAATCCAGTTGCGGGCTCGACTCCGCAAACAATTCATTTCAATTTCAATTCAAGTGTGCCAGCTCCACTCTTCGCGGTCACAGTTCAGTCTCGTCTATTCTAAAAGCTATGCATACCTACTTTGTTATAATAGAATATAATTACTGATCCAATAACAATGTTTAGAATAGAATGTTGGCAGATACGGAATATTGCGGAATCGATTATATTTATGGGATACTCACCGAGCTATTTAGAGATAAGCTGTATAAAAATAGACCGAAAATACTCGGTCAGTGGCCGAATCGATATACATTTATAGGTTCCGGGCATCAAAACACTTTCGGCATTCCATAAATCATTTCTCATGTTTCTCGCGGTTGTGAAAGAAATGGCTGTATTTACTTATAGTAGACAACAATTTACATTAAAAAAAAACTGAAAAGCAATGTGTTACAAGCAAGTTTAGGGTCTTACAGATAATTCAAAGTAAGTAATAAAAACTGAACCAAATTGCATAAGTTAAATCTAGAGTTTATAAAAATATGTCGCAGAAATCCTGTTTCGAAGTAAACCGGATTTCTGCGACAAGATTTATTTAGAAAAGTAAATTAGATTTACAAGTGGCCGCAAAATTTGAACGAATAATCTAATGGGATTCTTTGATATCTGAAGCGAATTATTTAAGTCGAGTCGAGAACATAATCAATGTTTTGGCCGCTAAAATCATAGTTCAAATTTACCGTACCCACCCACATTAATAATAATGTATTTTTAAACACGAAGATAGTAAAAATTATGTTGCTGTACATAATTTCATTTGAGGTAACACAGTTTATGATCATGTAAATATATCTTGTAAGGAAGGTTTACACCAGCAAACTCTCTGGAAACCCGACTTCCTCAATGTAAGCTAAAATTTTCCCGACTTCTTACAAGGAGTGAGAATGGAAAACAGGGTGCTTGAACCAGCATCGGGTCGCCGAGGGAGGCGAGTGGCGAAGTTGCTCGTTTTATATGCAAATTTTCCACGTCCTTATGAATATGAAAATTTTCTATTAGAACGTGTCACAGTCAGCGTTCCCTTGATGTGTTGTGAAAGATGCCATTCTTCGATGATTCTCGCAACTCAGCGCTATGCTATCCAGCATGAAAATTGAATAGTTAAGTTTTAGACGGGCTGCCTGGCTGCACTCTACTTGAAGTGTGGAAATTTAATTCTGCACGGGTCAACTACGGACCGCAGATGTTACAAAAAGACGAAAACAATTCTAAAACGCGGGCGACTGTTTTTGTACGATCGGTCGAGCCATTAGTTACGGCAAAAAGATTTCGCAGCCGTTCATGGTAAACTAAAAAGACGGAACATTTTAATAATAGTTCGAATGCTCGATGTACCTGCTGTTTGAAAACTCACGAGTCGATACCATATACAAAATGACAAGACGTAAAAGATACAAGCGCTTGGCCTCGAGCTTCGCATGCATGCACGTAACTATTCCCTCGGGTGACGAGGACTTTGCCATTCGCTGAATACCTTAAAGTTAGCGATGACGACGGTCCCCTAAGAAACTTTAAGGTTTATATAATAGATCGAGTTAGACACACGACACATGTCGAGGTAAGTTATTTCGTAAGAGCAAATCATTTACAGTCGTTAAACCTGTTTATGAATCCTATCGGAATCAAAGCCTTAAGGGTCAATATGTTCAAAGAAAATGTTTGTGTATGAATTCAGCCAACCTTATCTTATTTAGCTATCATTTCCAGATCATTCAACAACGATTAATATTCATATCCATTTGTCGTCTTGCCTTCAATTAATTATGTCTCGTCCTTTTCGGACGCACCAGGAGATGTAATCGGTCAAAATTTAAATAATGAATGAACGAAAAGTTTCACGAAAAAGCAATTGTTTGTCTTGTTTATTATACTTTTGCATTTTTTGCTAAATATAAATTCACACAAAAGTTAAAACAAAATTCCAACTGGTATATGATAGCAATACTGCAAAATGCTGGTGAATGTTAATCTAAAACACCGTTAGCATGTAGAGATAACAACAAGCCTGCATGTGGCATTAACGATTCTAAATTTAGACAAACAGTCCTTGGTTTGTGCGGAGGACAGGCGCAGTGAAAAGCCCAGGTGGGCTGCGTGGAACAGTCGCCGACACAGCCACGGGGTCGCGCTGAGAGCTACTATTCCTTAAAAATAGGCACTCTGCCAACAGATGCACCGCTCTACAATTCAACATTTAAGCACTTTAGCGTCCATTTGAAATTCAAATTAACAAGCTCTCCCGACTATTCGGCGCGCATCAGACTAAACCCGAAAGCGCTGAAAAACAAAATTTTCAACTTGTTAAGACACGCATGAAGGAACTTTGGCAATAAAACGAAAAAAAGGAGGCTTTCAGGCCATAGCTTCACCAAGTCAAAGTTATACCCGAAGTGGCGTACTTGGGTGAGAGCGAGAGCTAACTTGGCGATGGTCAATAAACTTAGCCGGGACGACTCGTGCAATAATAAAGAGCAACTTCCGCAACAGTTTATCCCGTGAATCTTATAAGGAAGTTTTTAATAATCTTTGAAGTTTTATTCATCATATTGAAGGAAGAAGGGGCGTCACCGTAACGTTCGCGTTGATGTAGACTTATTCAGTTAGGCGCTAGAGATTTGCTCGAGGCACGTCGACGGGTTTGTTTGCCAAGAATTCAATCGGAGCCAGTCAAGGAGCGGCGAAGGCAATATGAGCACCCCCGGACCCGGAGGCTGAGGAGACGCCGCCACCCGCTCACTAATTGAGCCATCAACATATCTGCTGCAGTAATCACGAAGACGGCAAACCGCTCTTGGAGCTGTCTGCAACTGTCTTGCAAGTGCAGCTGCTCTTCTAGTTCACTAAAGCTTTAAATATTTATATGCAGTTTACTTTGCCATATTCCTAAAACTTGATTTATTTGTTATGAAAATGTTGATAAAGATTTTCAGCAAGAATTTTGTATAATATAGGTCTACAAATTAAATGTTTTATAAACGAGCTACTTAAAAATTTGTAAAAACAAAGAGTCTGTTTTGTACCCTATGTAAATACAGAGATGTTTAAGTAGGTAAGAGATAGTAAAACTGATATATTGGGACGTCTGAACATCGGCTTTACGGCGGTTCGTAAATGTTGACTACATACGAGATATAATAAAAATTTTGCGACGAGAGGTGAACCAAATTTGGTACCTACAATGTAAAATCCAATTTACTCATGTTCCTGTGAAATAACGAGGTTGATTATGTATTAAAGACAACCAAGTGGTGGATGAGGTTGAACTTTGTGCAATGAAAATCAATCAATCACAGGGAGGCGAAGTCGACGGTAATGTCCTTTGGGAACGTCATGTCATGCTCCCTATCAATGAAGCAGTCGCTTTAGCTAATCTTGGCTAAAGGAACCAGTTTTAGAACTAAATTAAACAATGTAAGGAACCGTATAGTAGTCTTTTCAGCTAAATGGGAAAAATTAACACACGCGTAATTTTATAAAACCGCTGTTAAATCAGTTCCACTGAGAGGTTATTAAATATTAATCATTACTTTTCTTTTTATTGAAAGCGTAATAAATATGTATAACCTTTAATTTGAGCGTTCAATTGAAAGTCCAATAGCAGGCGAGACAATGGAACAGAAAATGAAGCTAAATAAAAACGACAGCCGACGCGAAAGCCTTTGCCGAACTCGGACTACCGAATACAGGCTGAATTATCGAACAACACAAGCTGCAACATGATTTATGCTCCTCAAAGTAAGTAGGTACTATCATTTGCTTAAAACTCGCAAACTTTATAATAAAATTTAAAACTTAGGATCATATACAGGGCGTATCGGCGTCTTTTTATAAAACTAATGTAGAGCAAAACGAAGGTAATTAGAAATGCCGAAATGTCAGTTCTCGTCCGATAAAGATAATAATGATAAATGAAACAGGACACTTCGCTTCAGGGGGTAATGTTTTATGCAGGGATGCATTTAATTAAGAATCTTATCAATGCAGACGGTGCACTCTGAGAGATCTGTAATAAATTCACTAAACGCATTGAGAGTTAGCGATACGAAAAGTGTTGTTAATCATGCTCATTCATCTCTGATCTTTTTTATGATCGTTATAAGTGAATTAAATCAATAAATTTACTATACCGGTCTAAGTTTACGATGCAAAAGGAAGCATTGGTACTGAATTTAACGCTCAAGGTTTTTACTATCTGAAGTGAACATCTAAGAAGAGTCCTTGGGGATTTATTTGTTCACATAAAGTAGGGTCTAAGCAAAAAGCTTGTACCGCATCCGCTGGGCGAGGAATCCGCTGCGATGACGGATCACGGACGGCAAACGGCATCCATCACTTGGCGAGCGACGCGGTTACACCGACAGTGTAAAACAATACCAGTAAACAAATCACGAGAATATTATGCGAGTTTTAACTAGGTTTTAAAAGGGAATGTAGGATCATTCGCAGTAGTCAATTAGAAGGTGAACTATATTTTTTCGATATTCGCATTCAGACATTAAATATTTATTGGTTAGCGTGCGAGCGGAATATAAATGTTTGCGAGTGTTCGGTTTCATGAGTCATTATTAAAAATAAATTTAATGCAAAAACAATTTTTATTCTTGGAGTCGAGATCGAGTTTATATGCAACCAAAGCAATCGATTCTTCGTTCATAC
Source organism: Eulithis prunata (assembly GCA_918843925.1). Taxonomy (NCBI): domain Eukaryota; kingdom Metazoa; phylum Arthropoda; class Insecta; order Lepidoptera; family Geometridae; genus Eulithis; species Eulithis prunata. The sequence goes on from OU974017.1 coordinate 2,705,910, forward strand.
ATCACATTTTCCATAATGTGGTTCAACTTCTACTATGTGATACGGTACTGGGAGACATACCATACCTCTTTTAAGCTCGTTAATAGCGCTATGTTATCAACATCGTTTGTGATATGATGCGATACTAAAATATTTAATGATGATGGGTTTTAAAAATATCTCAAATTTTCAACCATTTTTATGAGATGATACTGCATTTTAAGTTATTATTGGATTTTAGATAATCTTTAAATCGATTCTGTAAATGGGTTTTCTATAACAGCACGTGATAGCGTCGTCCTCACATGAAGCGGATGGTTTTGAAACAATGTAAAAGGTTTTGTTCCAGAGCTATCTTGCATAAGGCCATCCCGCGTTTGTCAGTATCAGTAAGTACATGTGAAGTATATAAACAGTCTTTGAGACATATTGAACGACAGACTCCGCAGCATTGGCGGAAGGATTAGATTCAATTCAAGTTCATTTCAAAAGACACCGGTCTAACAAGTCGGTGTCTCAGAAGCCCTGCAATAAATACAGAATGTCGCGATTCTCGAGTAACATTGCGTAAGAGCCGACTGTTGGCGCTCACGTGTACAGTTAGAAACATACTAGTTACAATCATATGTTGGTGAATTACTACCGACTTCACTTTCACTTCGCTTTCCAGTGCATAAACATACCTACGCTTATCTTCTCTTTAATTATAATTTTAAAAAGTCTAAGGTATAGTATTAACAATGGATGATTTATACAAAACTGGTCACAACCAAATCTATAGAATTCTATTGAATACAGGATCTCTCTTTGTGGTTATGTCATCATAAATTGGGTGAACAACAAGCACTACATTTCAAATCGAACACCGGCATTGTGCTTCATAGATCATACCTATCACGATAGCCTTTGAAATTGAAATGCAGACAGGACTACAATTCAAAGATAATCAATCCGCTCGACGGACGCATCTGGGGAATTTGCATATAATAATTTCGAATGAACCGCAAATTTGAGATCATTTGCCCGAATAACGCGATACTCTACATTAAAGAGGAAACTGGAAGTATCTTTATTGCGATCTAGGTAGTTTATATTATGTATAATAGCAGGTGAATTAATTCATCGCACGGAGGCAGCATCGTCGGAGCTATCTCCCACGATAAGTTTCGGTCTGGTATCGGCCTGGGGTAGCGGGTGCCGAACATGAAAACTATCGTAACGAGATCGGGATTTCTCAGAACGTTACCATAAATGGTTAAATCGTTTTCAAGGGATGTAAGCACGAGGCGAGGATGCTTATCGTGGTATTTGCGATATCCTTCAAACTTGGCTTTTGAAGGCGAGACGTCAACGTATTACGAGCACAATATTTCACTACATGATGTGACGGGCGCCTGTCTTAGAGCGGAATATTATTAGGCAAGTATTTATAGTGATGTACATTGTTAGGAGAGGCAATCAATTTAGTGACTTAATGAAGTTAGGGAGGCTCGACGACGTGCCCGCCGGGAAAGGCATACTCTGGGCAAAATACCAAGTTAGGTCAACTGACAAAATAGCCTATTATTCGTGTAAACAAACATTCAAACTGAAGCATTCCACACTATTTATATAAAGTTATATCAAATCTCTCTACAAATCCATATTATACCTAAGATGTACCGTACTGATATATGAAATGAACATATAAGTGTATTAAGTTGGAGTTATAGCAAAAGGATGTTTGTTTCCTTGCTAGAGCTCTGTTTATGTCCCTATTCCTATTTACTGTCCTCTGATAGCAAACATGGCCGTCTAGTTCTACCTACTACCTACATATTACAATGCGTACAAGAATTTCATCTCTTCTCAATAATTCGTATTAGTTGTAGGTATATCATATTTACCCCGCGGCGCTGCCGAAAAATTGGCTTTCGTTTTCGGAATATTATTAGATTACGGTATTTATTTTTAGATAGAGAGAACTCTATTAATAATTCTTTTTAATAATCCAGTTACCACTGCTAGTTATTGGCAATCCAAAATACACGAATATTTTTACGTAACCGGTTCTGGGTACGAAAAATTTCGACTGTGGATATGAAATGAACGAAAAGAATTTAAGTAGGTAAAGCTATACACGATTAATTTCTTTGTTTTGACTCATACGAATTACATATTATGTAAAAATGGATTAGCAGCAAAAATATCCGTTTCTAGAGTGTTATGTATCGGGATATGCTCTTCGGATATCTCGGTCGAAATGATTCAATGTGACGGTGGCGATAGAGCCCACGCTGACAGAACAATCGTCAATACATCGCGCCTATAGGCTTTAGTTACAGGTTTACTTGTACGCGTTGAAGCCGTATTTATTCCTTGGGTTGGCTATAAATTCAAAGATCAGCAGATGATCAGGTATTCGATGCTGTTCAGATACAAAATGACTGATGTCCTGTTGATAGGACGATGCTATTCATATTGATAGTGTTTGTGAATATTGAAACCGATTTTCCACTATAGCAGCAGCACCGATTATCGGTCAACAAACCCATCAATCAATTTATTTCAGTTTCTCTACATTTCTGTTAAAGTTTTCACTTATTGGCAGTAAATTTTTGACGTATCGTAAATACTTTACTGCGCGTTTACCGTTGCATAAAGTTCTCTGTTAGTTAATGGTCAGCTCAGCTCAGCATCAGCTCTGAGTTTTTATTCACAGACGATTTAATAGAGTCTAATGAAAACTATGATGTGGCTTTATATTCATGACTTCTACTCAACCAACATGAAAACTTTTTAATCAAATTAGACACTACAAATTAATTTTATGCAAAAATTGTAAGTTGTCGAAGAACTTAAGTGTTACCTTCATAAGTAGGTAATTGAATAAGGTATTTAGGTGCAGCTAGCTGCAGTAAGTGTCCGAAATGGTACTTTAGAATTTCCTTTACAAAAAATTACTTTCAGCGATCAGTTGGTCCGACTAGCGACTTTCTTTGATATTCGTGCGCGGTTTCGGGTGGGTGAATTTGTAAGCTCTCGATTATTTATGTGGTCTCGTTTCGCGCCGAGCTTGCCCCCTCCTCGTGTCACTACGTAAAGAGGAGTAATCGCTTGCGGCTGCTAGCTGAGTGAATTTTTCCATTCGGAAAATGGCCGGAGGAATTAGGTACCGCTGAGTTTCATATTTCAAGGGAAGCCGGTCGGATCCCTCGCCCTAAACCATTGTATCACGGGAAAAACCGTGTACAGCCGTTTCTTCAGATGTTTTTTATGTCGCTCGTAAAACGGAGAACATGAAAATATTACCGGAACAGCGGAAATCGCGAATTGCCACAATAGCGCTATAAAGGATGAATAAAAATGAATCTGAACGAATTAACTCTCGACGCTGAAATGAGCTTATTCCCGAGGGCTAGGACGATACTTCACTGCGTAGCTTACCTGAAACAACAACATATTAAATTAGACATGGCATAACAGACAGTTTTATAGATTAAAACTAGTAAGGAAGTACTATCTTTATTTCACTGCTTATCCCGGTAGGGTAGGTACGATTTTACTGTATACCTAAAATTAAGTTTCATTTAATATTTTACTACATAACTTCACTATGGTGATACGTTAAGAGAAAGCACTAACATGTCGCCTTGGCACATAGCAGCACAGCACTAAATCAACAAAAATCGAGTCTTTGTTTGTAGAGCTAATAACATACTGCGGTAGGTAAGTACACAAATCGACGGAATATTACTTTTTCACAAAGCAATTTGCACGTTCAAGTTTGAGCTTGGTGACCTTTTAGTTGGAGTATTGATCCCTAGACAAATATCTTACCTACATGCATAATGCGAGTAGCACCATGCTACAGCGTCTACATTACGTCAAATGAAGGCATGAATATTTCAGTTTACAATCTCTGCTCGTATCTGACGTGTGATATTGCCGTGAAGCTGTCGTTTCGGGAGGCAAGAAACGTTGAAGGCTGAGCTGAAGGAGCCGTATCGGGTCTAAAGAGCTTCCCCGAGGACAAACGAGACAGATAAGCTGGGAGCACTGCAATCCGCCCGTTCCCTAAGTACCGCTTTAATATTTTAGAATACACTGTATCGCTCTTGAAATCTCCCTTGGGAAAGAATTTGCACTATCCATCACGAGCAAGACTCGACTCGAACGAAGCACTTAAATTTGAGCCCACGCATATGAATCTGCAGGACTATTGCTCACTCACCCACATGGACATCATTATGAGCCATATATTTCTCATATGAAACTATCTATATATGTCCAAGTCAACGATCCCTAGCAAATCATTCTACGTATCAATTGGATAATGTTTCTTATCCCATTATCTAAATAAACAAGTAGCGGTACAAACCAGTCCCAGATAAAGTTTCACAATCTCGGACTTCCTTAGACTTTTATTCCTGCGTCTATTCATGAGCTTCGGTCGACTATTTTTTCACGTTTCTTTTTAAAGGAAGTCTTTATCTGTACCGTGCTCTTTGTCTTCCTTCGAAGATGTATTCGATCGTGTTTAACGGTACCAACTGTTTGCAGAATAAAATCTGGTAAGTAAAGATGCTGTGGAATTCTACAGATCTACCAACTTCACCTTCATAATGCCAACTGCCAAGGAGTGGAGCTCTCTACCATCATCAGTATTTCCCGAACGGTATAGTCTAGGAACTTTCAAGAAAAGATTGAACAGGTGGATTATAGCTAAGTGTGCTCCACCTTATATTGCAGCTATATACTTATCATCAGGTGTGCTCATCATCAGACAGCTTAACGATTAGCTATTCTTCATAATAAAATCTGTAAAACAATTCCCAGCTTCAGATTATTCTCAAACTTGTTATCGTTTATAATACGAAGCTATAATAAAAACATATCTGATTTGAATCGCTTGATAAGACGCCGGAGCACTTCGCTATAAGTCTTAACCAAGTGATAGCGATACACCGTGGGAAATACGATCACCCTCCGAAATATACCACAAAATATAAATAGGTAAAATCACGAGCGAGCCACTCTAGTTTATCCCACCGCAAAAGAGATAAGTTGTCCACTATCCATGTCAGAAACACGAAGAGGAGGTTATGAATCACGCACGGCGCCCGCCCCAGAGCAACATTATCGCGCATTAGCCGAACATCAGAGCACATCAACGAGCGTATTATCCACCAACAGTTTGATAGATGAGCCCTTCGCTTGCCATATGAGAAAAGACAAATAGAACGAGTAACGTGGTAGTGATCGGGTCTAAATAGGACGCAGAACACTTAGCCTTGGATGTAATAGGATAAGTGGTCGACTGGAAAATCTTAATCTGATATTGCTGCTTGCAAAATGGTTGCGGGGCAGGCAACATTTTCGCTTGTAGGGACGAATAATCGAACGCCGTAAAGCCTATTTTGACTGAAGGTTTGGTGTTGAAAATTAAAATGATTTTACAACGGCTATTGACGGCATGTATACTCGTACACCTCTAATCTAAGATCAAATGCAAATCACCTGAACTGTCGGAGTAGTAAAGCGGATGAAGACGACAGCGGCTGTACAACATTCAATATTCAAAAGATCGTCTGAATCAGATGGCGTTCCAAAATAAAAGCAAAAATCACTATCCATAAATTTGTGACAAACGAGCCAAGTTTCCATTCGGCTGTCTCAAAGTGTCTGGAGTCGGTTCATTGACACTGATCGAGATCGACCGATGGACAAAGGGTCCAGGCTCGCGGTCAGCAGCGGAAGACGCCCATTATAAGATATCCCAGTGGGCATTAAGCCACCGGCAGTTGACCACCAGGGACTAAGCACTCTGTGATAGTTAAATCGCTATTTAGCAGTAGAATTATATTTGCTGAAATAAAATTTTATTATTATGATTTAATATCAAGCAATTTCATTTAATATCCGAAAATATGGTAAGGTAACCAAAATGAAAGAGATTGAAAGTCTTGATATCTTTTACGAGTTAATAATGACAATTAGTGAAATTATATGAGAGTTCGTGGTAGACTTTTATTATTTGTTTAGCCGTCATAAAATTTGCAGTTTACTGTTTTATATGAGTTTAGAGTTAGAGACTTCAATTACTTCTCAGGGTTCAGTATTTGACCACTTCAATCATTATTTAAAACACTGACGTAGTTACAATTTATAGAATCGTGAAGAAAAAGACTCGTGCGATTAATTCTAGGAGAAAACAATATTAATGGTAGGCTATTCAGTATAACAAAACGTTAGTCGTTGCACGGAATAAGTAAGTAGGTAGGGTAGAACGGTTAATGTTCTTTGTCCTTTCTAGACATTTTCCCTGGGGTTTTTGTATTACCTACTTTACGTAATGTTGGTAAGCACAAGCACAACAAGTTTTGGGTTACTAATATTTCTTTTTACATTTATAAACGAAATTCTTTTTGACCTAGCTTCAACTTTCGTACAAGATCTTCTCGCTGTCATGTTAATGATGAAAAGGATCAAATATAACAAATTGCAGGAAACACAGTTATGGATGGTGGTATGGCAAACTTTTCATGTTAGCTAGGATAAGTCATGTGCCATAAAAATTAAGGGCTAAGTAAGACGGACATGCATTAAGGACAATGAAAGAGTTCCGGTGCGGCAACTGTTTGCTAATTACACCTCGCATTAGGACGGTCGGCGTCATTGTATGATTGGCTGAACCTTAGCTGGAACTAATTTAAACGGTCACACTACTGTTCGTGTCTCGTAACGGTTGCAAGTCATTTCAAAGCAACTTTGTACCGGCTTTGTTTGCGTTTCGTGACCCGGGATGAAAAATGCCTCATAAATTTGCCCTACGAAGCTTATAAAGTTGAAAACAAAAACGCCATCCGGTAACGTTTAAAACAAAAGCTTAATCCATCAACGATAACTTGGTCAATACTCCAGCCGGAGATTGCGAAGGAATTCATTATGTGCATAATGATTTATCTCCCTCGGGAATAAAACGAAAGATAAAGGAGTTCACTTAATTGGCGGGTTTGCTCGGTAAATCCAACTTTGTCGTCGCCGTGTTTTTGTTTGTATTGTAAGTTGCCGCAACTTTTGTCACTGAGGGCATCGGTTAAACCTTTTAGTGCACGTTTTAGCTGTGGTTGCCCACACCCGCATGTCGGCTCATAGGTTTAAATTAAAACATCTAGGTCAAACGCTACTTTAGGGCGCAAAAAGTGGTAATATTAAACACCGGCATAGTATGTTATTAGTGTTACATCCAGTGAAACAATGAGAATGACATCATTTTAACATTCACCGCAAACGCAGGCACTGGAAAAATGTCTAGTGCATACGATCGCAACTCATAGTACTTTACCAGAGAAATAGTAGAGAATTAAGCCCAAAAATATTATAGAGGTGGAAAAAGCACATGTTTTTTTTATGGTGTAAGTAAGTAGGTACAATACCTAAAAAAAAACATTATTTTATTTTGCCGATTCATTTAGCCAGTGACTTTTATCACGTTTACTTAGTTTAGTACTTCATGCAGCAATTAAACTCCATACCACATGAACATTTACCTGCCAACGAATGCCAGGTCGTGTTAAGTTCTACGAGCCGTAAATAGTTACAAAACAATAGAAATCTCACATCGTATGGAGCCCATTTAAAGTAGTTAGAATTCTCGCTTTCTATAGCATACTAGTACTGGCACATGTCCTTATTTGTAAAAGAAGTACCTACTTATAGAAAAAAAATGCTAGCTTAACTGCCTTTGTTATTACGGCCCCTGCATATCTTCAGGTGATGTAAAATAAACTTAAATAAATAGATAAATAAATATTCTTGGACAATTACATTAGTTGTTTTCCTAGAGGCAATACATTTTAAGCGTAAACGAGTCCTACAAGTTTACGATTTCGGGAGACATCAAGAGAGTACCCATATCATGTAGTTTGGTCATTGAAATAAATCCATACAAATGAGACACGACAGAAGGTAATATCGAGAGAGATTGATGTAAAAGAAAGTTCGGACGGTAACTTTAATCCTGAACTAGTCAATATCTCCGCCTGACATTCAATAAGATGTTCAGTGTATTTCTAGACCAGAAATTGCAGTTTTAAAACCACATTGCGATTGTATTGTTTGTTCCTAATTTGCTGCTGGCGTTTCTAATGAGTACCGAATGCAATCTAAGTTTACTAAAAGCTTTTCTTGTAATCAAGTAATTAGAGCTAGTTACGTACCTACGTTGTTAAGTGGAATGTGAAATCGGTATTTCATCACACTTACCTACCCACACTCCAAACTGAACTATTTATGTACAATACCTCTCCTAGAACGAATAAAATTACTTGAAATACCAACCTTTAAGTTTTTAATTCCATATTACGTTAAGAGATGATCGTCTTCTATTTCGATAGGAACTGTGAGATTCCAAAAGTAGACTCAGTGCCGGGCAGTTTTAAGTGTATTGTTGGATGCTCTGCTCAGTGAGCATCAAAATACTACGGAGTTCCGGTTTATAATTGCAGTGCCGGCGATGGTCATGTCAAGGTAATGAACTCAATGCAAAATACTCATAATTGTTACACCGAGCAGAATTTACATAACTTTTGTTAGAACAGGCGGTGTTAATACTGAAACTACGTTTATGGCTGACTTCTGGTATAGAGCTATAAAAACAGGTTTGAAAAAAAATAGAGCCATGGCAAATATGGCAGACATTTCCTTAGTTCTCTTGGTGTTTCATATCCTTGAAGATGTTCTACGGGGTTTTATTTACGGAAAAGACCGTTAGTGGGTTAATCATACATATTTTTCACAATCCTAGTTCAGTTTGACCCAGATACGGTTGATATCTCTTCTGTTCTCTTGGTATTCAAAATTCTTGACGAACGAGGGTGTTGATCGCGGAGAAGCCCATAAAGGAGCTAGTGATATACACATTTGGCACATATCGACCCAGTTTGACAAGATACAAGCCAATCGCTGCTGTTATAATACTAAATTGCTGCTAGAATTCTTGTGGTACAATAACCAGGTAGACAAACAAGGTTAATATGAGAAAGTGACGATATTGGCGTGATCGGCGACAGCGCACTATTACCGTTTTCCGAATGTGTACCGGGTCACCGGTAGAGTAGACGGTTTTGAATACCGTTACTGCACAAGCTACTATTATTGAAGGCATTATCGGGGCAACGGATTTGTTTTTTGTTCATTCAGTCAAAACACATAAAACTAATATCTAGGTGTAATAGAAAACCTTTGTAATCTTATCAGGTTTCGTGCGAGTGGTTTAAAATATAATGTAATATTTCAATAAAGATTTTTTATATTTATTCAGTTGTATTGATAACAGACTCGGAAGCAAGGAATCTAAATTGAAAAACGCAATATTCCTGAATCAAAAAATGCTTCAAATAGATACTCAATACCACCCAAACTATTTCAATAAGTCGGCATTCTTAGCCCGCCAACGCTGCCGCCGCCGGGTCCGAGGTTAAACTAACGACACGGATTCAATGCTCACGAATGTAAGGTTCATGTCATTATTGCCACTTATTTGTTCAGATGGTCAATGAAAAATTAATAACACCATACTAGTAATTTATAAAAAAATTGATAGATATAAGAAGTGGAGAGGATCCACAATCCGATACCAGTACCGTTTCAAGTGAGATCTCTGCGGATCGTGGTATGTATGAATGGGTTCTACAAAGTGGGTTAGCGTTGTTGATGTAATGACGAATGCCAAGACAAAGCAGCCGACTTCAAGTTGTTTTATTATTTTTGGTTGTGTTTATCTCAAGGAGTTTGTTGTCCCAGTTTAGTTTGAAGAATACCAAGTCGTAAAAGATCATTACTTTGAATGGATCTCTTGTCTTGACGTAGGATATCACCACGTTGCTCCATGTGCTTTGTTCTCTTTTTAGTGACCCGGTTCGAAGGTTGCGTCATGAAGATCTACCGTGCCAATGCAGTCAAGACTCTTGCTTATTACTTGACTTATTTTTACATCGACCTTCATAAGTTAAAGAACATATAAAATTGTCTGATAGAATATATGAGAAAGAAAGGAGTGAAAACCGAGATAACGGCTGATAGAGGAGAGTAGAAGACGAAGACATTGTACCGGCCTCACCTAGTGTGGCATAAGTGTAGGAAGATGATAATGGACCTTAGCAGTAGGTCAGACTTGAGCGATACGACTACCGATGAGCGTTCGGAAGAAGGCTCTACATATTTATTTACAAGTTATAGTTACGAGTCACCGGTACGACACAGATACTGTACTAACAGTATGTACACAGTTTAACTAGGTGAGGTGAGGTCATGATATGTATGTGCAGAGTACTGCGAGCGGAGTAGTGAAGATTTGAGGTGCGTTAAAAGATTTCAATCATGTAAGTAATGTAGAGACATAACATAAGAAAAACATAGGAACACTAGATAAGAGGTAGTTACGTTTTCTTACCAGCACAATCTACAATAATGGCAGATAGCCTGGAAAATTCTTAAAAACAAAGAATACTTCTCAAAAAAAAATAATCGCAATCACGTACATAATTGCACCTGTTCAGCAAAACTCCGTGATAAAATAGAAATCCAAGAAAATGAGCAAATGTAAGCGAGTAGAGAAGGTTAGATAGGTTATTTTATGCAGCAAAAAGGTACTTCCTGTACCGAATTATATTCAGTCATGTGTGCATTGTGCATTTCTGGTTAATTTTGTATAACAATAGAGCCTTACAATGCACACTCTTTGTTATTTTTGCCTTTATCGTCAGCTTCCGCGAAATCTTCAAACAAATAATTTAGTTTTATCAAAGAACTTATTCATTCAAATTGTCACACAATGGAACAGAACGTGTCTTGAACTAAGTTCGGTTGTTTTAACCGTAAAATAACGTTTTGCACGCTTTCCATTTACACGCTTTAACAGCTAACCCAGTCCAACATGAACAAAGGGGATGGTGATTCTAACTTCTTCTTGATGCGTGGTTACCACACTAGGACCCTTACTGCCCGTGGGGTATAACATTGGAGTTTTGAATACCGCAGAGGTTAAACAATCGTTGTTTGAAGTTCAACTCTACTATTTTAAGCCTAAGACGTTGGTTAGTTACTTAGGCTTTAATATGTGGCTACAGCTCTGACTAACCATTGACTGTAATAACAGATAACACTTAATCGGTGAACACAAAATAATTTCGTTAGGGTGCGATCATGCTGCGCACGCGGTGGTTGATGCGAATCCCATAGTGTATAATAAAAACTATCTAGTAAGTAAAAGTCCTGTTTACAAGATTTTTGCCCCACTAGTATTAGGGCTGTGTACATTGATTTTTTCGACTATACAAAGCCCTATACTACGTATAGACATTAACTTACCATTGTGTATTAGAAAATATATATAAAGGATCTGCCCGTAGAAAGATGTTCAGTAGCATTTGTATTCTTGCATTTCAGTCTACGTATAACATCAGTATTTCAACCTGAATCGGCTTTGATCAAAGAGTCAAGTAGCAATAGGGTCGTTAAGAAAACAAAAGGCATCTTAGCAGTAAATAATTTTAACGCTATTGTGCATAAATTGCAGAAAATGTAGACGATTTTCTCTCTGGCTGATCAAATATTTACGCTATTCTTCGTCAAAAACACAGGACTGACGACAGGCAACTTAGTTATTATTTGTTGATCACTGTAAGTGGTGATTACGATCGCTCTTTCCAGATTTAAGGCCCTGAACAAGGTTAGACCAAAGATTTTACCCTGACATAAATATGCTACAGATTGAATAGAAGTACATGTCAAATAACTGAAGCATCCAGCAGCCGAATAACACCCATATTTTTAATTCATTCACCTAAGTAATCCTAGACTTATTCTGACAAAGAAATCGGTAGTCAAATATAGATTTGAGTAGAGATTTTTATACAAGAATCTATGCTTGTCCGGATCAGTCCTTGAGCAGTAAATGGAAATACGGACCCTAGTCTCGAAAGACCATTGTATTCCACAAAACTAGGCATTTCTGCCATATAAAGAACATTGTATTAACCTTCTCGAACTAACTAATGAATAAACTAATTATATCTCCAAAAAAGCGATATTTTTAAAGTAAATACTGAACAAAGCGCAAAATTACAGGTGAAACAATAACGGAACACAAAGGTGAAGTAAAATGAAGCTGTGTTTGTCACCGGATTGATCAAATATTTACGCGGAGCCATCGGCCCAAATAATACGAGTCTAATTGGATGTTTGTCCAACTGGTCTTGAATAACAAAAAGTTTTGCATAATACATAGGTACGTTCTTTACAGAAAAGATTAAGATTTTTAAACCCCGACTGAAAAACGGAAGAGGTGTTATATGTTCGACGGCGTTGTGTCTGTATTTGTTCTGACAGTAGGGCTCCGATTTTAATGTGGTTTTTTGAATGAAAGGTAACATTTATCTGGGATGGTTTTTAGTCATGTTTGGTGACAATTGGTCGAGCTGTTTTCAAGATAAGAGGATATTCATTCATGAGCTCTGAATACCAGTTTTGAGGAATCTCAAGCATAATTTCAGTTTGAAACATTTAGTTCATCTCAAATATTGAGATTTGATGAACTGCAGTCTATACTCAAAGGTCTGATGATGACCAATAATGATGAAGAGGATCCTAGGAGATTTTAATGGCTTTTAAATTATTGGAAAATTTACCTATTCCCATTTTAATTTAGGGCTTCTTTTATTGTTGAAGCTTGGAGAGGGCCAGACAGAACAGTAAATCTAGCATTATCAAGATAATACTAACACAATTATAACTTTAAGTAAACCACAACCAACCAACATTATTACATTTACTGCAGTAATATCACATAGCATAAAAGCAGGATAATAATTATATTTTCCAAGTGCATATTTAATGTTCGATAAACAATGTATCTATTTATTTATTTCCAGGAGGATCATTAATGTGGTCTGCAACATTTAAAAGCCTAAGATTTAGGACCATTGACACTCAATTCCATTGTTTTCTCTTCAATTAAGTCTCGCTTGACTAAGTAAATATTTCGTTATTGTATTTCCGTATTCGCGTGTTATAATTTGGATGAAGAAGGTAAGCGTGCTGGCACGGCTAAATAAATAATGAAACATCCAATTTGGTATTATATTGAAGGTATTGTTCTTTGTTTTTCGTCACACGCACCTTAGTGATAAAGGTCAAATAATTATGCTGTGGCGAAAACTGGCGCCTGAATAGGTAGTTGACCTGAAGCAGGGTGCTCAAAAAGGATCCAGTGATGAAAACAAGCTACTTATGTGATTGCGTTGTGATTGAATCACGCCGTAACGCGAGCAGCGGGCCATTTCGATGAAACTTTAATGAAATTGATTTACAAAGTTCGTGATCATTTAGTTAGAGCGTGGTAGGACTCTTTGTGAAAGAGTTTGTCCGGAGAAGTAACAAAACAGGGATTGTTCAGAGTGTGGGTGCGTTGCTCCTAATAGGACATGAGACTTAATACCTTCAACGTCTCAGAATGATAGACGTAGTGCAATCCCTCACAGGGCCCGTTCAGTAACGTTAGTGAGCGTGTTTTGAGATTTGTCAATGGCTTGCAGAGGTAAGGTAACCGCTGAACATCAAGGCCATCTGCGTCCATGAATTTACTGCTGAGGCATATGCGATGTGCGTAGATAGATAGATAGATAGATAATACTTTATTGTACACAAGGGTAAGGTACGTACAAATCTTAAAAATAACTTTGTATAGTACAATGGGCGGCCTTATCGCTGAAAGCGCGTATTGTGCGTGCTCAGTTTCACTGCGTGTAATGACTGTCAAATTCTGACACCGTTGTACCACGGACCAGAAATCTACTCCGTGGTACGGTCAACGATCGAGGTGTGCAATTTTGCGTCAAATTATGCATATCGAAAGTACTGTGTGAAAGTGAAGAAAGTGGTTTAAGTATATTTATGCACTGAGCGTCCCTTGATGATGCGCACCTCATTTAACAGAGAGATAATTATTAAGATTTTTTTTACAAGCATCGCTGACTGCGTCTGCGGTGTTTTTAGGTGTGAAGGACGCTGTTAGGGAATTAACTGAGTGAATGAAACTAAAATAACTACCTAGGTATACCTATCGTTTCAGTGCACGAGAAACGAACTGCAAGAAGGCCTGTGAGGCCATTGAGGCCTGTATGCTGATTTACTGCTCGAGGACTGATACGGACTCAAGCATATATTTTTGTTTAAAAATGTCTACTCAAACCTATGCTTGAGTAATAGTTTCTGCATCTGTGTGCAAAACTAGGTTAGTTTAGAAAAACTAAACCAGAGAATCCACTAGTAACTTAAATGTTAGATTTCAACAACTGTAGGTAGGTATTTATATGCAGTAGGTTAAAAATTCCATACAATTTTGTGGACACGGCTCGTAGCATTTGATTATCATTGGCTAGTGTAACTATTAACGAGTATGATTATATGCTATGCGCTAGTATCATATGGCCTTGGTGATTGTTTGTATGTTTGCAATGAATGTACCTAATATGCAAAACGAGGTTTGAGATTAACTTAAAAGCTACATTGATCATTATTAAGTCCTCACACCTGCTATACCTGTACCTAGTAATACAGGTGCTGACATGGTTTAATAGCTCTGAACTAGAATGGAGGGGAAGTGGGACAGTGCTTTAAACATTGAAAAAGACATAAATATTCCCTTCTATTTTTGCCAAGAGCTATTAAACCGTGTCGTGACCTATACCTACTTCTTTGTTATTAATGAAGTAAATTCAATAAATTATGTTATTAGCATAAGATTATTTTTTTAGTCTACTTTTTTTAATAAAAAGTACCCATTTTTAAAAATGAGAATGATTAGTAACTAGCTTGTTTGTCACTCAGAGCCTCTGTAATGGCTGAACACATTTAGATAAAACAAGATATAAGTACCTAAAAAGTTTTGCTTGTGACCCAGAATAGCAATAAATGGCAACTGGTTATAACGCAAGCAATGAATGAATGAAAACGCTTTATTTAATGTTGTGGTCTGAACATAGTAGCTTCAGATTTTAAATAAATAGGTGCCTGTAACTACCTATAGTACCTACATAATAACTTTTAAATGCCTGATTAACAGACAAAACTAAAATCATCTCTTTGTTAAATTACCTACAATTTAACATCCACTCTAGAAAGTAATTTCAGAGACTATTGATTTTATAAAAAAATTGTGTCCAAGCAGCGGAGATTAAAGAACAAATAGTTTTTTTGGAGTGAAGGGTGCAAGATCTACCGAGTGCAGCCGGTAACATGTAAACTTAATAAAAAAATATAACATCCACGAAGCTTTTGATTTTCAAGAATCTAAAGTTAACCAATTTACTAGAAATAGAAATAGAAAAATAGTTTATTGCCTTATACATAAATTAGTAAGCTACATAAACAGCTAGGTATAGGCAGGTACATAATGTGCATGCGAAACATAAATGTACAATATCTGGAAGAGATCGCTTATAGCGATAAGACCGCCCATTGTACCTCATACTTGAAACTTATTTCTCTTTTATTGTTTTTCTTCTTTTCTTGGTGTGCAATAAAGAATATATCTATCTATCTATCTATGTACCCAGCTAGAATTAATGACATTTCAAATTTGGGTGCACTCGTAAGTTAGTCTTTACTCTTACTACATCTCTTTTAAACTGTGCAATTGAGTTTAGTGCATTGGATAAAAAAACAATATTAGGATGAATACTGAATGGGCTTAAAGTTTAATCAGTTCAATGGTTGTGTGGGAGGCATGACTAAAAGTATGTCTTCAAGGTTATGGGTGTTTGATCACACATTTTATCATAACAAAATAATGTTGAGCAAACCACCTACTTGACATTTGGCTTATGGAATTTGTAAACAAATGTTGCTATGGCCACATACATGCACATAATTTTTTCTACAGGTATGGAATACTTCCATGCCGCTGTGGTATAAAGGAATGGATGCTGGATGAAGACTTACCTCTTTAACTTTTTCCAATTTCTGTTTAGTGTCAGGATCTGTCCCTGAAGACAGTGCAACCACTTCATATTTGTTTGAGCTTTTTCCTTTCACTACTGATGGAGATACATCTTTACCAACGTTGTTGACAGCAGGCTCTTCTATAGCATCAACAGGAGGCTTGCTAGGGCCTTTTGATGAGGAGATTGAAGGTGCAACATCAAACTGCGGCCTCTCCAGCACCTTCATGCCCATGTCCTCGTCTATCTTGGCCTTCAGTCTGTTCCTATCTTCCACTATGTGAGGGTCGTCTCCTTCTTCTCCGTGACGAACGATCCCCACGATAGGAAAGTCTCCCACATCGTTCTGGGCCAGCGGGGGCGGCATCAACAGTTCAGGCCCCGCTTTTTGAATACGTTTGTACACATTATACACACTATCGTTCACACTGTTGGAATTTTTGAACTCTGGTAGATAGAAAAGTGCCCCTAACCATACGATCCCGAATGTCAAAAGTACAGAGGCAATTAGATATTTCTCTCGAAGGCGGAACGATCGCCGAGAAATTGTTGGGACCGGTACTCCATTCACAAAACGCTGGTATGTGGGTAAAACTCCCGTCATGTTTACGTAAACACAGTTC
Source organism: Eulithis prunata (assembly GCA_918843925.1). Lineage (NCBI taxonomy): Eukaryota > Metazoa > Arthropoda > Insecta > Lepidoptera > Geometridae > Eulithis > Eulithis prunata. Next base: position 2,722,495 of record OU974017.1, read on the forward strand.
CTACACCTAAAATTATAAAATAAATATTGACAGTTCAGAGACACGACCCGTCAGCCTTGGTCGACGGTCGCCATTAAAATATGCCAAAATCTCAGTCAGAGCTGCCAGTTTCTGTTCACAAATTTCCCCAGAATCATGACAGTCCAAAGTTCAAAACTGCTTGCGCGTTAAAACTTCTAAAACAATACTCACTCACACAACTCAACTCACGCACGTCTGAGTTGAGACTCAAGCACGAGACTCAAGCGTATTATTATATTTCCAGTGAAAAGTGTATAAAAACCTTTTTTTTTATACAACTAAGTAGACAAAGAAGCATACGGCCCACCTGATGGTAAGTGGTTATTGTAGCCTAGGCCTAAACCTAGGCTTGTTCACGCTTGTGGTTTGAGTTTTTATTTTCTAAGTTTTTACTTAAGTAATTAGGTAGGTACCTACCGTGAAATAATTTTTGTATATTTTTTAGTTTTTAAGTTCTCAAGCCACCTCTAATCTAGGTAAAAAAATCTTGTATGGCAACATTACGATCTTTCAACACTGCCAGCTGTCAAAACGATAGTAGGTGATTTAGGGTTACCATCTTGAAAGACTACTTTCCTACTAATCACAATAAAGCTTGAGAAAATAAAAACTTTAGCAAATGTTGAGAGATTTAATAACTACAAAAGTTACAAATGTAGCACAATATTTTATACATATTAATTATGTACATCCATTTTACATACAAAAAAGCCCAGATCCTGGTATATATTTCGTAGCTCGCTTTTAGAGTTCTACCAACTATTAGAAATAGAATAAGCAGCAACATCGTTATTCGTTTTGTTAAAGAGCCATCTATTGGAAAAATTTATACCCACATAGTTTTAATGCATGTACAAAACATTTATAAAATTTCAACAGATGGCGCTTTATTGACGTCCGTATTTCCATAAGATTCTTTTTATGAGAAAGATGAAACAAGCATAATATTGCCCGATTTCAACCGAAAAACAGTCCGTACATTTCGGTGAAAGTAAACAGTCCGGCAAGTATAACTTGGCGCGGCTGTGCGCCACTGTGTTCAAAACGAATGTACTTTTATTACTGCTTCTCTTGTACCACTTTTTATCACTTTAGGCATGATGATAGCACAGTAGTTAGCAAAATATTCGCAACGATGTTTACTATGAACTCGGAAGTGTCAAAGTGAATTTTCAAGAAGGCTGTTTTAGTCCCTCAAATCGCCACCGCTAACTTATACTTGCCGGACTGTACGACTTACATCCAGACTAGACACCGGGATTTATATATGTGAAAATAAATTGTGTTTTCAGATAATCAAGAAATTCACTTTTTGCTAGGGTATCGTTTTCGTTCCCGCCTAGTTGACCTAGCCCAAAATTTCTGTTCTGGGTTCAAGGATTGAGAGGGATTGAGCATAACTTCAGATCGTTGTAAATATTGGTGACTAACGTGGATGACGAAAAACATGACCATAACTTGATAGGTGGACATTCTGAAGTTTTAATAATTATGTATTCTGCCTAGGTACCTGCCTGCGTGCGTATGTAGCTCTTGTCTAAGTCTAGGTCTCTCAGGGAAAAAATAAAATATGGTTTGTTTTATTTAGTGATACATTTTTATTTTCAGTAAGTATAAGTATTTCATTGTACAAAAATATTCAGCCTTAATCACCTACGTTCAAAATAATTAATCTAAATTAAATTTCTCTCTTACTGCAAAATAGCTGAGAGCACAAAGGCACAAATTTATTAAAAGCTAGTAAAAATCTGGAATGAGATCCTTTTATAAATCAAGCAGCCATCTATCTGGATTAGCCAAATACTAACTCTTAGTTCTCAAGTCTAGTTTACAACTTCCGACCAAGATATTTAATTTAAACTTAGGTAAGTACCTACCTACATAGGTACAGATATATAAATATTTTATTTACATGAGTTGATGTTTTCTTATAATTTTAAGGCTTTGTGCAACATGAACTTAGTTGCATTATTTAATGCTATGATCTTGGTTTAAATCTGGACATGTAAAAATCACAATCTGGGCAATACATCGCGGGGGGGTTAACTAACTTTTTACGACACAGGTTGCAAGGTAGCTTTGGGGTTCCGTGCGCAGTACCCTCTCCATTGATGTAAGGGGGAACCAGTTGAGAAGGCACAGGGGAGTCAGTGCCTCCTTTAGTCCCCGGCTCGAAGGAAACGGACTTCTTCTGCATTGGCTTAGGCGGTGGCAAATGCTGGTATGGGTTGTAGCCAGGCTGTGGGTACTGATATTGCCTGGAGTCGTTCGCAGAGTTGCTTTCTATCGCGCTTTGATTGTAAGCAAGTCTCTGCTGGTGAGGGGCAGGGAAGTGCCTCGCCTCTGTTGTCATGTCAGGGTAATTGTTGTAATTGGGAATCTTCTGATAATTGCCGTTGAAGTTATCGAGCGGGATGTCGCCGTGCGGGGGCGGCACCCGTTGGTAGGTGGTGGGCTGCGTCGTCGCGGCCGGCGGGTATCGACTAGAATACTCCGAGCTGGGGTAGCTCGTCGGTGGGTTGTGGTAACTCGCGTACGACGGCGAGTTTGAAGGCACGCTCTGATACGGAGACGTGTTGTTATTCTGTACGTTGTGGCTGTACTGGCTATAAGGCTGGCGGTTCGCTGCATAGTTGCAGTGTGGCGGCGAGTTTTGCGGCAGCGTGTGGTAGTACGCATTATTGGGCTGGTTCATTTGATGTAGATGGCTCGGTGGGTGCGGATATGTATTAGGAACGTTTCTTGGTAAGTTTATGCTCTGTTTGGCGATGGGGTTTTGCGAGGTTGGCGTCAGTCTGTTCGCAGGGTTCTGGCTGAAGTTCGGTGGGCTAGAGTTGCTTTGGCTGGTGTAGACTGGCGGCTGGGTGTATGGTATGGGGGTCGCACTGTGCGGTATGCTTGTAGGAAGAGCCTGATATATCTGGTTGTTACTTGCGACGCCTTGTGGTTGGGCCGCTTGAGTAGGACTGCTTCCGTACATTGCAGTACTTTTTTGTGCGTTGTGATGTTGCTGCAGTCGAGCTTGTGCCATTTGGTACGACGACGGATAGTTTTGCACTCGCACGTAATCGCTGTGATTACCGTCATTGTTTGCGACCGAATTCTGCGATAGAGATGATATCGTGGATCGAGAAGACTGGCTATCGAATGACTCTTGTCTCTGCAGAGAAGGTTTCTCCGATTGCAGAGGCAAGGTGGTCAACTCGGGCTTGTTCATTGCCGATTTCAACACTCGCTCTAATATGGGATTCGGTATATAGCTGTCGTCTTCTTGATCCTCTGCTGTTGAGACTAAGATCACTTGGTCACAGAACGATACCGACTTCTTTTTGGGCTTCTCGCCGTAAGAGTTGTTTGCCTTCATTCCGAGTTCGTCTTCCATTTGGATTGGGTCTATGGAAGAGGAGGAAGCTCGACGGACGTTTACGTTCTGTTGCGTCGAGAGGTTTAGAACGTTTCTGTTGCTCCCCATGCCTACGAGTGCTACGTGAGACCTTTCGTTGTCGTTCAACGTGTTTTGACCGTTGTTTTCGAATCTAGAAGCCATATTTCGAACGCTGTTGACGTTCTCAAAAGATTTCTCGCTATCGTTGTGATTAAAGTGATGTGCCTCGTTAGAGAACACCCTCTTATGGTTCTCTGCCGCCTTGGCCTGGCGATCTTGCAGTTCCTGAAGAAAATTGTTAGCATGCAACGTTTTAGGCATGCCTCCGTCTTCGTTCACGTGATAGTGCGCCTGGGGTGCGTACTGGTGATGTCTCTGGTTGGGATCGTAGTGGTCAACCCTGTGGAGTTCATCGAGGACGCTCGTCATGTTGATGGGGGAGGGCGGAGGAGGGAACTCCTCACTGGGCTGTCTCGAGTGGTTGACCGAGTTGAGAGGACTGGGGTAGGGAGGGAGCTCCATCATTTGCGGCGAGCGTCTAGTCGGCGCGCAGTCGACTACATCCACCCCATTATCGAATGTTCTGCTGAAGTTCTGAACTCTCTGGGGTTGCTGAGGGTACGTTGCTGTTTCTCTCTTGATCGGACTCTGCTCCTGATGGATCATCGCTTTTGTGACTACAGTGTGAAAGTTTTGCGTTGAGTTGTCGAAACTGTCGTAATGGTTAGTGGTCTGATCCTCATAGTTCATAAAAGGCATGGATTGCGGTTCATCTGCATACTGCTCAGAAAAACCACCGTCTTCTTCTATCTCCTGATTGGTTCTCTCATTCTGCCCGTATTTAGTACCACTAAGTTGTGAAGTTGTTCGAAGTGGGGGCGGGGGAGGCACTTTAGCTGCCGTTAACATCTTTCCCGCGCTACCGTGGAAACTTTTTCGCATGAGCTTGCTCCTTTCCAGGTTTGGGTTAGTTCCACTGGCTGCAGAATACTCAAGATGTCCCTCGGATAGATACCCACTTAAATTCGTCTGATCCTCGGTAGACCTTCTGCCAACTTCTGCGTCATCAACTGATGACACTCGTTTCTCTTTCGCAGCGGCTTCTTCGTTGGCATCGGCACCTTCGGTCAGATCGGGCATGGATCGGTTTTTCCGCCGGATTAGGCCACCCATGAGTTTTCGTCTAATTTTGTGCTGCTTTTTATTTTTCTTATCTTCCGACGGTTCTTCCTTCTTCGGTTCAGGGACCGCAGGAATTTCCTTCCGCGCGCGACCTCGATCCTCGCTTCTCGACCGTTTATCCCGACCCTTGTCCTCGTCTCGGGACTTGTGGCGAGGTGGGCGCTCGCGGGACACTATCTCGATATCATCGTCGATATTTTTGACAGCTTTCTTCGAGCCCTTCTTTTTAGGGAGAGTCGCGTAGATCTCGATCGGGACGGCGGCTGACTCGATCCCGCTTCTGGTGTTCCGCACGGGCGCTGGGTCGGGGGTGCGGGCCGCACTCGCGAGCCGTCGCTGCAGATGCCGGGCTCGCATCACGCAGTTATTGTGTCGCATGCGCGCAAATGTTATCGTATGCGGGTTGTTGTAAGGCGCCTCCATAGCGGCCCGGGCTTTTGCGGCTGCAGCATCGCAGAGTAACAGCGCCGTTTCTAAATCGGCAGCGGTTTCGGCGGCCGCTGATCGTTCCAGTAGTCGGTCAGCTTCGTGGCACAAGGCCGCGCAGTCCCCCAACGCGATGATCTCTGGGATTTGAGCGAGCTGCAGATTGTGTCGCAAACCTTGCTGGAGCGGCAAGCTGTCCGTCGACGATAGGGAATACGAGTCGTAACCGCCATCGCACGATCCCCCGCTCGAGAGCTCGCCCTTCCGCGTCGGGCTGCCGGGAGGACCTCGCCCTCTCGGGTACATGTAAGGGCTGTCAGCGGTCGATGACCCACTGCTACCGCTGTTTCGATCACCGGACCAGTTGCCGGAGTCTCGGCGAGCGCGCCCCCCTGCCTCAGCGGTATCGGAGCCCGCGGATAGACTTCTGGCTAGTTGGGTCCGCCGGGCTCGGGCCTCCATAGCATCGAAAGCTTTTCTTTGTGCATCAGCGCAGTCACCTTCAAAGTCCGGGCCGGGGGTTAGAGCGCGTCTCGTGCTGGGAGGCGGGCGGTCCGGGGCTGGTGTTATGGCACGTCGGGGCTCCCCGGCAGGGAAGGGGACGACGTCTCGCGGCGCATGTCTTGTGTCACACGGCGTGCCGTCAGCCGCCGCGTATAGCAGCAGCAGCGGCTGGAAGCGTCCTCGACGGCATTTGTCGACGACTTGCGACCATTCGGGGCCGATTTCTTTCACGTCCGCGTCGTCAAAGTAGATCCACATGCGGAGCTTGCTGTGGAAGAAGAAGGTGGAGTAGTGCTTCCCGTAGTACGTGACGAGGCCGACGAGACGGTGGGTCGCGGCGTCGGCCCAGGCGCGGTCGACGCACGCGTGGAAGGCATCAGTCGGCCGCAGCTCCGTCCCGAGTGCAGCGTACACTGCGGCCACGTGTTCCGCAGACGGACGCTCCGAGTCCCAAACCATGCCGATTGAGACTACTTCAGGCCGATTCATGAGGGTTCGGCATATTTGGATTTTAGCTCCACAAGCGTTCTGTAAAGAAAAAAACTGTTATAGTAACTTCTCATTTTAAACTCAGTGTAAGTAGAGAAATCTCAACTTAATTCAGCAGAAAATCTTAGGGTCGTTACTTATTGTTACTTACCGGGCAATCTCTGATATCGCCCATGCCACCAGCCTTTTTGAGCAGTAGCCCGAAGCTGTCGCCATGTTCGCCGAGTGCTGCCTGTGCCGTCAATGCAGTTGCTGATACGTAGTGTACCATCTGGAATAGATGGAAAAAGAGATTAATATTGTGACAAAGACCGCATAAGTCTCAAATTCTAACGTGATAAATTATGGTGAAGTATAAACGCAAAAGTACTGCGTACTTCTTACGAAAACTTAGAACAGATGATGATAGTCACGTTATATATAATTTAGTTAGGGAAACATATACATATTATACAAACCTGAGTAAAGGGCAGCGGCTCCGAGGTAGCTTGACACGCTCCGCACACCGACTGTTCAACCAGCATCATCGCGAACTTCCTGTGCGGCACACAGTGCGGTGCTCTACACGCGTCATCATCTCGTCTATCTCCAGAGCCGGCAGCCACGTGGGCGTGGACTCTGAGGAGAAGGTGTTCGAAGCACTCGCTCGCGTCGGCCATACAGCCGAGTTGAAAACGTGCGCCGGCGCCGCCGAGAGCGCGTCGTAAGCTGTCCGCGGCAGGCGCTCGCTCGGCTGACCATTGCAACTGCGTGAAGAGTTCCTGTGGACAAGGGAAACGTAGATTAGTTTGGAATTTATTATGTAAAAAGGGAGGCTTTTTTTCACTTCTCTAAAGTTTACTCAGCAAGAGAGAGAACTTCTCTCGAGAGAGAAGTGTTGTACAGGCTTTACCAATGAAATAACTGGCTGAGAATGCTGAAATATCCTCAAACCATGTGAAAATGTAGATACAATAATACAGTGAATCTATCAGAGAACCTTATAAAAAGAAAGGTTTCATCTTGATACACGCGCGAACCTTTCAATAATAAGCCAATTCGTAAAGAAAGTCTCGACTGGCTATAGTATTATGAACTTAAACAAAAGTAGCTCAAGATCGAATATCGTCTGTCCGGTTTTGAATGGAACAAAACCAGTATGGCACGAATACGAGTGAGTATAGGTCACAACCAGCGTGACCCGGCTAGGCTGAAGCGGTCATTCGACGCTCAAACTTGTATCTCGATGTTTTATGTTTCGTAACCGTTAGCTTAGTGGACTTTTTGTTTTGATAAAACTACTCTTGGAAGATAGAAGCAGATATTAGGCGCCAAAACTTTACTCAAGAGGTGTTTTAGTGTTGTGGCTAATATTGTTCCAATAGAATAGATAGGTGATTTATTATGGTTCCCATATTGTTCTATATTATTCCCAATATTGTTTTTTAGGAAATGCAACGTCAGTTTGTATTACTTAATTGACCTTAGTGGATCAAACGGCAAAGGTATGCTTTCGATTCTGATGTGCCAGTTACATTTTTAAATCACTAAGGTTGGTTTTAACAAAAAAAACAGCAATCATTTTTTCTGTCAATCACAATTTTCCATAGTTTTTATATCGAGATCCGAGTTTCTCCTAAGCCAAGGCTAAACTGTCTATCACTTTTACAATCGTTTAATATTTCCTGTTTTAAGGTTATGGCCTGAGACCCACGTGGTTTAAGTTTAAAGAAATAAATATAATTGATACGTTTTCCGGTACAACGGCGGACGCAGCTTGCCTTCCGTTACTCACGCGATGCACGCACGGAACCTTAAGGCTTTCGATAAATGTATAAACAACGTGGTTTTGCATTTAAAATGGAAGAAACTGTTTAGTAACTTTATAATAACTTAGCGATAAGTTTTGTTTACTAACCTAGAACAAGATTAATTCCCACTTACACTCTTTATTGTTCACCACAATAACAGTACAGTAAATAAAGTTAATAAGAAGGTATTTCATTTTAAAAAAAATGGGTATGGATGGATAAAAAAAAAAGCGCTTAGAAATAAGATTATTATCCCTCTTCTTCTCTTCAATAATGGCCTGTGTCCGTCATTTCGACAGACAATTTTGTTATCTAAAACTATTAAAACACAAAAATACTCTACACTTGTGTTTTGAATACAAATGACAAAGACAACTATTATTTCCAATAATAAAATTCATCTTCCAATTGTCATGATAAAACGTATTGAAGTGATGGGGAAAACAACCAAGACCCATCGAGCTATCCAATATCAAAGTTCATGGCATTACAGTACAGGTGTAGGTATGGTGACGGTTTCATGGCTGTATTTTTTTATGTTCTGTTTTTCTATAAGTAAACGCAAAGTAGAAAACAAATCTAAATATATAAAACTCTTTTGAAGCTGAGTTAGAATCAACGCACAGCCTAAACTATAAGTCCTAGAGGTATGAAATTTGGAGGGTAGTATCCTTATATAGTGTGGGGGTGCACTTATGAAAGGAATTTTGAAACGTCACACTCTAAAGGGGCTAGAACACGAGCAACGCCGCGGGCGACGGCTAGTAAAAGATAAAAGTCTGCCTATAATGTGTAAAAAAAGATGTATTTTCGAATGGGAAACATAAATAATCGTAAAAAAACCATAATGGCACATCACTAGTCGAAACAATAGACAATTCAAGTCGTGCGTTACACCGGAGAAGGTTCTATACTTATGCGCATACTTAATAAAAGTTCTTCTGTATTCAAACCAATACTATAGAAAATATATAAAGCTCTACAATAATATAGTTTTTGCGTTCAAACGAAATTAACATCATGATCAAAAAATAACAGCATCAGCCATTACACTCTGGTCTTTGGATCAGTTTGTAAAGAAAACTGTTTATTTTACCAAGTTTCATTTACAAAAAAGAAGATACTTTTCGTGAAACGCGATAAAACTTGTCCAGAATCAAAAACTGCGGTCACTCGTCATCTCCTGTTTATTCATTCGCTGCCAATGAATAGTAAAACAGCTTTGAATATGCACATTATGCACTTGACTTATCGATTCTGAAAACGACCGGTTCCGCGACTTAATTTTATAAATTAGCAAATGCATGTAAATGAATGAAGCACGATGAAGTAACGAATTCCATTAGCTAGCGAACGCGTTTATGTCTTTTGAACTGAGTTCGTAAAAGGATAAAACAAGTTTTTTATAAGAAGACAAGGCACGTACCTACCTATCAATCTAACACTTATTAATGAGGTAAAAATGTAATAAGTAAGTATATTTTTTAATTAGAAAGGCCTTTCTAATTAAAAAATATACATACAGCTCAGCAGTGGGATAGAAATGTCAATTTTCTGTGGTGTTACAAGATATTTCTAACTACGAGTACTTTTTAAAACTTACTCTGAATAGTGATAAGGTAATAGGACTGATGAGTGGATCCGATGGTGGATCATGCCTTGCGGCCGACGATGATGGCCTCGATCTAGGAAGTGTGTTATGCCGCACTCCCGCCAAGGACCCCGTGAGGAGCATGTCCTTAGGAGGCAGCAGCTCCCGCAGACCCTCGATCTTCTGCTTCTGTAAAGCCTTGGCATTGCTCCCTCCATCGCTGCTCTCCTTACGCTTGTACCGAAACTTTATCATCTCCGCATCGTCCGATCGTTTCGATCAGTTCATTTCAATTCAATCACCATACAAGACAATGGCTGCGCGCTGAATAACACACATCAGCACAACTCTATAAGGCGATATGTAAGCGAAACACGTAGACGACACTTTTCGTTTGAATTCTGTTCGTGGAACGTTGAATTATGCCTATCCGCCAACTATCCGCACTATTTTTATTCGCTGTTCGAACTGAATAATAATATGTTCTGAATTAGGCGCGAAAACACCTTGCGTGGCAGGTGGTCAACACAGAACTTATGGGACGCAGCGTAGCAGGGCATCGCTCTACTAACAAGCCACCACAATCGGACAACACATATCACTTTTAATGACTATTCCAGACGCTTAATTGCTTTCTATGTTCTAATGAGGTAAAGACAAAGCGAACTGCTTCGTGGAGGCTTTCGAACTGATTGCGGGGCGCGAGCGCGGGGGCGGGACGGCTCTACCTTCCAGGTACACACGCTTTTTTGTAATCTATTGTTAACTTAACCCACGTGGGTTCTCCGACCTCTCTGTCTCTGTCTTGGCGTTTTATGATAGGAGGCTTTGTTTATATTTCTATATAGATAACTTGGAAAAGAGATACTGTTGTAAAAGTTTATAGAATGTTTGCAGAACACGTGCTGGAATTAGAAACGTGCTTCGCAGATGTGCACGTTTTACACCTACTAGAAAATCGATTTGCAAGTGCAAGGTAATAATCATATTCCTCCACGTTAAACTATACTCCTCTAAGTTATACTTAAACACTTCTTAAAACCTCATCAAGACCATAAAAACTATTCATTTGTGACGATGATTACCTATCACCTCTATATCCCGATGATTCATATTTGAAGAATGTCCGACCGAAGGGATTCGTAAGATAAACGACCCTTTGAAAAATTGACGAGCAAATAAAAATAACAAATCATACGATTTACGCTCAACACCGGAGTTTACATATGAATGAACTTTCACGTGACTCAGTCCGTAAGTATGTCGAACTTATAAACATCCTTTATAGTATGAGGTCACTCAAATGCGGTTCTCGAACGTCATCGTAGTTACCTAACTAACTCGAGTGAAGAGTGGACTATAATTTACTTAGAAACTGGCACTTGACAGCTTGTAAAACTGTATCTCCATATTTAGTAACTTGAACAATTTTACCTTCCATTTCCACTTACGAACCCATTCTGTCGCATCCGAAACGGATAGGTACCTATGTAAATTTTACACAGGCTAATTATACTAAAATCTGTAAGTTTTTTTAAAGAAAAATGATCTACTCTTACCAGTCATCAAATTACCTACCTACGTAGACGTTAAACCTAACTTTTTACGGTTGTAAGGTTAGGTGAAATAATCTTATTTAATTTGTGGCTTTGTTCTAAGAAATGGGTCCGTTCGCCTCTTAGTAATATAATATCAGATCGCCCGTTAAGGAAAAAACCGAACAGAATCGGCGCCCACGCCTTTGTATAATCGTGTTCTAGATAAATTCTGCATTCAGGTTTTATGAATGAATTTGGCTGGTTTCGTCCTCTCATATAATCAAGTCGAAGGTAATCTTGTGTGGTCTAAAGGTTATATGCACAGCGGAAACGTTTTAGCTTTACCTGGGACTTGATTAACTAGTCTGGATTTAACTTTATATTTTTCCATACGAACGAATTCTTTTGTCTAACTTTTCAGTCTCTAGAGATGTAATTATACATTCGTATTACTTCTCGCATACTTTTCAATGCTCGTATACAAGACGTCTGCATGATTAGTAAAATTATTACTTTTGTATTCAAAAAAATATAAAAAGCATGGATGAAGTGAAACTTTAACAAAGAGGTAGAGATGATAGAGAGTTGTAACAAAACATTGTTGCAATTTTTATAGGAAGTGAGTGAGAAACATACATTTATTAATGAAACTCTAATCAAGCGACGCACACCGTGAGAGGCTCTCACATGACGAGGTTGCGATCCAGTTACAGTACCAACCTACTTATTACGTGTGAGAAAATAATAATACAAACTTTTTCTATTATTTTACTAGCTTTTACCCGCGGTTTCCCACGTGGCACTCGGAAAAGGTGCATTTATGTAATTTTAGTTTAGATCATTAATTATTTCTATTTAAAGTTTCATTCAAATCCACTGGCGTAAAATCGAGTCAAACTTCTGAACTTTCGCATTTATAACCTTAGTAGGATCGCAAATCAAATAAGATAGGTTATGGTAAAATGTCTCTTATACTCAAGTTATAAGACTCTAGGTCCCTAGCTTAGTATAGCGGAAAGTCTGAGATAAGTCTATGTCTGGCTTAGTCTAAACTTGTTCTACCAGCCCAACTGGTAATTTTCTGTCGGGTAATATATTTTTGTCAGCTATTTCCTAAACGTGTTTGAGTAAACTGCAGCCATTTCTTATGAGATGGTACAAAAATAGCTGCGTAAGCAAGTCTTAGTAAAAATAAAATGTAACAAGCATTTAGTAAAAACAGAGGTAAGAGTTTTTATCGTGATTTTTTGAACAATAGCTATTTTGATCAGCTAAATTCGTAATTCAAGAGGTGAGTTTCTTCGATACGATTTTATGTAATGGTTTCGAATTTTTGAACGTGCTAATAACATAGTGTTACGACCATGCACGAAAAACCATTGTCTAACTAACTTATCTATGCATCCCTCTTATGTGTTTTGTAACTGCTGCCAAAATCGGGCATTCAGGAGGCGGATCTGAGTAATCTGAGCATATCACACGATTTTATGTTGCAACAGCAGCCTTGGAGGCACACGTTCTTGGAAGTCTTTAAAACGTTGTGCCCCAACATTTCCTTACAAGAGCATGTCTCATATCTTTGTCGTAGAGTTATGTTATTTTCTACTAACATAGGTAGGTAGCCTATTTTTATTGAATTACAAGAATTGATGTCAAGATGATCTCGACGTTCAGGAGAGAAAACCACCAAAGACCGGGATATATGGAAAATTTGGGAGGAAACCCTGCAATGAGACACAATAGTTTGAAGAAACTGTGGCAGAATATAGTAAGGAAGTAGGTAGGTAGTTATACGAATATAGCCAGTCTAGCTATAACTAATGCAATTAATTCAAGCCAATTATTTAAATAGTTTACGAATAAAATTAGGTGCACGTGTTCACACATGTTCACATTTTGATGGGTTTATTGGGCGTTGCTAAGGTGTGTGGAAGATACAAACAATGATGTTGAACATTACCAACATGGATGAAGATTATGAGGAACCCTAATTCTGTAGAATTTACGATTGCGCCAATAACACCATTGTAATGAAGCCTATTGAAAGATCTACAGCTTGGTACTTCGTACTCAAGGCAAGACATGAGGTCATACATTGTAGTAGAAAATCACACTTTGATTAGGCAATAAACAGGCTCTGGGTAGTTATTGGATATTGAAAATCATGCAAAGATAATCATTAATTGCATATACAGGCAATTTACGTTTTATATTTATTGCTGAGCTGATCAAAACCTTGACCTAGCAGCACGAAAGTGTTCCTCAATTCAATTTCATCTGTTCAATTTTCTCTACTCACGTTTTATTTTCAAAAATTCTCAACTTCATATTGGCATATCCAAACTGAAAAGCTTACTGGCCATGATTATACTGTCACCTAAATTGTTATTTATTTCATCCCGGACTTTAAAACCAGTATAATGCGACAGCCAATCCACAGTATTATAGCATGGGTTCTCAAAAGCGAAATTTACTAGAGACTTTAGTAGTTTTTAATCCACATTTACAATACATATTAACTTTTACGTCACTCTCGAGAAAGTCCACTAACTGGAAGTACTTTAGTAAAATCATGGCTGGCTTGGTAACAATTTTCTATAAAACCAGCTACAAAGTAGACACTAGACAAGGCACATACGCAGGTTGTACATGTATGCCGGTAAATTCAACGGGAACCAAACACGTTCATACATAAGTGTGATGAACTTTTGCGATTGGTTCCACGCTGTCACTACTAAGTCATCTGTGCCTCCGATTAAGAATAAACTGATAGATAATCTGTGATTCTCCGTAGTAACTTTAAAGTAATCTGCGATACTATCTCCCAATCGATTCGTTCTACGCGCAACATCTAATCGAATTAAGAGTATCGAGCTCGGCTATTGTGTAAGTATTCAAACTCGAACCTTGATTTATCGAGACACATTCTAATCAAGGTTTATTTCAAGTTAAAGGTAAAGGAACGCTGCAAACTTCCTGTGCCTCATAATGCAAAAATGCGACACCGGCGCCGAGTTTACTGCTCTTTGAGTTTATATTTTTTCCTCAGATATCTTTTTATGAACGCGAAAAAATGTGACAGGACTTCTATATTTAAGTTTTTTTTAAAGTATCAGAAGCATGTCTAAAAGTCCTCTTTTACGCCATTAAAAGGTTATTTACATTCAAGTGGAACTCCCTCAGATCAGCTGTGGGTAGATTCGCAATTTGGATCGAGGACAATAATTATATGAACTTGGGTCGCGTAGGCAGTCTGTTTGGCGAGTACCTACCTATACCTACCTACCTGCCAACCAGTTCATGCACCAATAAGTCACGTGGTGGGCGAGACAATGGGACATTTAAGGACTAGACAGTATTGTCTACTTACTACCTAGCTTCACTCCACCTGTTAGTCGAAAAATTACCGACAGAAGTTCCTTAGTACCCAAAATCCTTGGTACTCAGGATCCTTGGACATGAGGAGCCTTAGTACTCAAAACTCTTGGTAAAAGTACAAAAGATTCTTACTGAGAATCAGGAAGATCAGTCCAAGACCAACCATCATTGATACAGGTTCTCGGTTTAAACCTTTATCCTTCTCGTGTATTTGCAGCAAATGTTACATTGACAGAAACATTTAAGTATATAATTAATGAAACTAGGTAAGTAGTTACAACACCTGCTCAGAGTAAATAGAACGATGTCTGAAAGTAATTGTTATAGGCACAACTTATAATGAGAAATAGATTGGACACGACTGAACGGCACCGCAAGTTATTCTATGAAATGTTGCAATTTTGCGCCTACGACATATTTTCTATTACCTTCGTGAAATTACCATATAACTTTAGTCTGACCCTGTAGTACGCATATGCATATCGCAATATAGAGTTGTCGCATTTATTTAAATTGTCTACGGATTATCCGACCCGCAGTCATCAGCAAGGCTAACGAGTAGCCAATTCTCCAAAACTGCTTCCAATACACCGCTCACTTGATTAGAACACAAATGATAATGACCTTTCACACATACACTGCACTCATACAAATAACATAAAAACACTTTGGTTTATTTTTTTACACTAAACGCGTGCACTATTCCGAAATTCCAAACAACACGAGTTGTCATTTGTTTTCGCGATCCCGAAGTATTTATAAAGTTTTGTTTGAAAACGCGCACGACTACGCGGTGCGATGTAGAGCCTGCGTTTACGACTAACCACAGTAACTGCGCAGGCGCCAGACAAAGACAACATGCAGGCTTCGACGCCACATTGATGTTCACGCAAGTGTAAGTGAGATAGAAGATAGGCTTGCGAGGCTTGAGCGGGAGTCCGGTTACGTATCTTCTACATAAGGCGAGATTATTAGTCTTTGTATGAAGAAACTATCATTTACATTACTTGTGTTAGTTACTGACTGCTTAAACGTTAAACGCAGATAAAATTTAAGTCAATCTCATTAGCGTAGCGAGCAGGTACATATTTCGCTACAGAACTTGTGTTATACTGAAATAGTCTCCATCTTAGATTTCATGTTTTTTTGCAAGCTACAGCTAGCTTTCGCCGCAGGCAAAAGCTACAGCTGGTTTAGAGAAACAACTTTAGACTACACAATAGTCTAGTCCAGAAGGCAGTAATTGGCCAGCGAACCAAAAGGTAATTATTTATTATGTAGATTCTGTTTTTTGGTTCAATATCTTGTCTCTAGATCACGACCATTGCCTTTGCCTCTCAAGCTTTGTGCTCAACTTTCTTTTTGATGGTAAGGAAAGTATAAGTATTTCTTTGTTTGAAACCACACCTTCATGGCACTAATTAGAAGATACAGAAATACCACAACGTTACTCGCTCAGATAGTTCTCAAAAGCTTTGAGGAGGGGTTAGGCAGAGACAAGTCTACATTTCCACTTTTGGATTTAACGCAATGGTAAAAAGAAAAGATGCACGGAAAAAAGGGGTACGAAGAGTACTTTTCCTTCATTTTTAAAGCATTCGATTTAGTATGCAATGCAGTTTTGGTCATGGCCACGGTCGGCATAGCGGTGAATGTATACTGGCAGCCTTTAGCCTTGCAAAACTTCACGATAATGAATGCGTACATTGCGTACCAACAAACCATCCAACTGATGACCAATTTGACTCTTTGAATAACTTTTTTTTCATAAAACATAACAAGAAATAAAAAATAAAAAGAAGAGTTCCGTACCGTATTCAAAGAGAGCTTAAACGGGATCCTATTGCTAAATCTAAACCCGTGTCGTCGCACTCCGTTTGCATCTATCTAAGCAGACCGTAGAAGCCAGTAAAATTTAGTACCTTATGCGATACTATGAAATATAGAGAAACATAAGAAGACAGAAATTACTCAAGTGCATTTTTTTATCATATTTTTTTCTCTACTCTACCATGCGGCAACACGTCACGGAACCCTCTGCGCGCTAGTTCAATTTGCAAAGTTTAAATTTTTTTATTTGTTAAGACTTCGGACACAACAGAGACTCTATTCATACTATCTACTTTAATATTTTTTGCAACAAACACAAATCAAGAAGGCAGTCAGTCAACAAAAGACTCGTTATAGAAGAGACTATCCTGAAGAATGGTAAAGTTCACGAAGTGACATTCAACTGACAGGTAAGAGTGAGTTAGTAGGTCTATTTAGGTTGTATGAGGTTAGTGGCTAACTTTGATGACAAAGGTAACCAACATAACACGGTATGGATCAAAGGAATGCAACAAATGTTTTTTTTTCTGGGACTGGAGGCTTGACTTTTGCCAAGTCTCTTTTGGTTTTCTGAATTTTTGAATTTTTGACACTTATATGAAGAGTATTTTTTTCTATGCTTATATGAGCATATCACTTGTATGCACGTTCCACTTTGTTTTGTGTGTTGATTGTTTGTTCTGGGTTTTTCGGAATTAAGCACATTATGCAACTTAATGATACTTCAAAAGTGTGGCGCTCGCGACTTTTGGTATCATACTAATGCTAAAGCTGCTACCAAACGGTGAAGTTGGAACCACTGACAGCTCTACATGTCATGTCGAAGCACAAGCGAGTTTAATTTAAGAGAAAGTGACGATCGCTATTAATATTATAAGCGAAGGGATAGTAAACTCAATGATGTGCCTCGTAGATAGCCGATAACTGTCAAGCACCATTGGCGCCGCGCCGAAGAAGACTTCACGCCATAGTATCAGTTGGCATGTAAATGCCAAGAGTTTGCATGGCAATAGTGCATTTGCAACAACTTGCTAATTTGATACAATGTTACAAGTAGGCTTTTGTTTATTCAAGTGATCAGAATGTGATGGTGAAGCGAATAAAATAGAAACACGACTTCTAGATACTAGATACAGACACTAGATTACTAGATATTTTAGATCTGAGAGGACTCAGATCTCAAAAACTCGGTGTAAAGAACTGCCGCTGAGCTACCTCAAATCAGTACCTGAAAAGTGATTCATGTGAAAGTAATTCATGCTGACCTCAGAAAAACACAAACTTCGAATTTTTTGCTGGTCTGCAATTGCAATTTTGTTGAAAAATTAACCTTAACAAGAGAAAATACAATTTCTTCATCGGACGAATATGTTGGTATTTAACATACCGATGGGTTTAGCCATTTTCAATAAAATTGTTAACGCTCATCTAAAAGTGGTGTGAGTCATAGGAATTCATAAATTCTTTGAGTAGAAAATACGGCTCATGATATAAATTCCAAGCGTGTGAAAGAAACAAGTGCTTGAGAAAGGTTAGTGTTTTTATAGACAATTAAATGAAAGTCTGTTTTTTTAAATACAATGTAGTTCAATTTTGCTCAGTAAACTTTTAAAAGTACACAATTTGGGCGAAACAAATTGTGTGAGCACCGCACAAAACAGTGCCTTGATCACGAATAAATCTGACAGTCGCCGCGTTAACGTATTTAAGTTATATTGCGTGTCAATGCCAGCTCGACTGCCAACCGTTGTAGTGTCACCGAGCAGTGTATTTCGGATACGCTCGCATTACGATACGTTTGCGATTGTCACATTTATTCGTGATCAAGGCACGAACGTGCGTTCAAATAAAGATTTATTCTTAGTTCAAAAACGTTCAGCAAATAGGTATTTGACGACATCTTTTGAAAAGTTTGAAGAAAGAACATTAGCTGATTCAACAAAAGAACTGCATCTGTGGAGGTTCACACGGCAATAAAATAAAGCTATTGGTGGTCAATGGTCGAAGCTAACGTTTTTTTTTATTTATTTTTAAACTTCTTTTTTTTTTTGCTTAAAACAAGTACCTACATAATTGACTCATCAAAACAAATCAAGCACCAGCAGTGCAAGTACCGTTCTTGTCGATCGCTTATTTTGACATTTAGAATCGTCAAAATTCGCTAAAAATGGTTTTATCGACAGTAGCAAGTACGTTACCTAACTTTGTCGATCAGTAGACAAATTCGTTAAAATTTAACGAATTTACCGATAACCCTAGCATGGAACTTTTGAATGACATTTGAAATCGTCTATTTTGTCGATTTACGCGATTGTTTTATCGACTTAGAAAATGGTCTCGGTAAAGGTCGGAGTGCTCAAATAAAATGGATTTTGGTCTTATAATGATTTTGGAAGAGGAGCAGAGGGCAGCCTAGTTATTATTAGACGTCGTTTGAGTGCTGTCAATCCTCGTATGGAGCCTATGAATTCCCGGGTAAATGGCTCTTGCCCTCATACAGTGCATGGAAAATGATGTAAGGCGGACGCGATCTCACGGTTTACCCCTGCATATTGTTATAAGTATCCTGAGTAATTATTACCTAGATCTTGCCTGACAATATTGCTACTTACATACAGTACATAACCTATTTAGTATACCTACCTATGTGTATGTGTAACTCTCTACTCTCTACACAGCAAACACACACACACACACAACCAACACGCAGAATCAGTAGGTATTGCCAGTAGTCAACTCACAGAGTACCTACTCAAAAAAATTACCAAAGCGAAAAGTGGCTAAGTTGGTTAATGTAAACGCTTGACAACCGAAAACCGATTGATTTTGACAAGATGTTTGGTTTATTTCACTTCCTTTTTCCTTTCCTGAGTCTGTCGCAAATTACCCGGTAGTTTTCGATACCCGTAAATTATCCACTAGACGTCAAAATTACCCGAAATCGGGTAAAATACCTTAGCTGGCAATGGTGCATGTTTACTATGTTTTGATTCTGACAAACGAAAGTGATTGACAGTGACATTGACAGATAAACTAGTAAATCATGGCAGCAGTGAACGAATGATTTCGATAAACTCTGACGATCGTAAGGCATCGTTAAAATTTATCGACAAGAGATCCGTACTCGCATGGAACGATACGATTCGATACGTTTACCGACTTTAGCGATCGACAACTAAGCGATCGATAAGAACCGTACTTGCACTGCAGAATATATAAAATAGCGAATCTCAGTCGATAAAATGTAACTTTATTTATTTTAATTGCGAGAGTTTTTATAACGGATACTTTAAACCGGACCATTCCAGGAGATTCGTGTCAAAAGGCCCACAATTTTCAAAACAGGAATATCAACCAATGCCCACTCTCGCTACGTCTTCGTACTCTGTCCTACTTACAAGTACTTTGTTTACGACTGCATTTACACAGGATTCAGATCAGATTGCATTCTTCAGTTTACCACCGTAAACTTGCGTGCTGCTAAATAAAATGTCACCGATAAGTCTTGTCTCAAGACACTTGTGGTTTTTTGAATCATAAAGCATGCCCAAATAAGATCTTTTGAGTAGCGATATTTGTCACGTGTAATTTTTATAATACCTACGTGACATATTACAAGCATATAACCACTAAAAATATTCTCTAGATACTCTTACCTCAAAACAATTGTAATTGCTTAAATAAAATTATTTTGGACAACATAGCAATCGCAACCAGCGTTATCAGAAGCAATTATTTAATTTATTCGTTGCTGTTGCTACGCTTCAGTCTGTTTTCTATGCAAATGTGGTACACACTTGCTCATTTCACTTACAACCAGTTTGCCGACCAAACACTTGATTTATTTGCCTCTATAATTATTCTATTGGTGACACTCCAACACAAATTTGTTTATTTTCCGTTAGGTTTTGCGTTACGCAATGAGTTTCTATTTATTATATTGGATCTGATGTCTAAAGATGACTTGTGTCTAATAAACTTTAATTAAATCTATAGCCTGCCGAGTTAATCCTAACCATCTTGTAACCATAAGATTAATTATTTCAGTTAAATCAGATATCTCAGTATCAAGATAATGGCTAAACAGTTTAGAATTCCTTAGACTTGGACACCACTCACTTCGGGTTGAAGGTTGGCTCGTTGTGGTGTAACTCTTGTCTTAGCCGTACAATAGTGACGTCGATTTTAAAGAAGGACATTCACGGCACGTCAAAAATTATACCCAGAGGATTTAGTAAAAATATCATTGTTATTTTGTTATGTTGATGATGATGATGATGATGATGATGATGTCTTTCTGGCCGGTTTCGGCTACGGCGACATTGTTGCTGCTTGATGCCTATGGTGGGCTCTAAGGTGACTTGAATAGCCAACTTTGGCTTTGAAGGTTCTTGCACACAATGTTATGTTATGTTATAAAACTTACAAATCTGCCCGAGAAATCCCGGCGATATTTTATGACTTTGACGTATAAAAACATTTAATAGGGGTGATAGAAGTTTCTTAAGAAATTCTAATCTTTTTAGGTAAGTATAATTTTGCAACATTTTGTAAATAACAGTTGTTTTGAATCACAATGAAAACAACAATAACATACCCGAGCTCATATTCTTGTTCGGTTCCAATAATTTACAATGCCCTTTGTAAAGCCTATGCTTAGTTTATAATACAAGATTGAATGCGTTTACCTTTGTCTTGATATTTGCAATGATAATTGCATTATTCAAACAAATACCAAACACTTCTACTACAGAGAATTATGGTTCTATTTATTAACATGTAATAAAAACAATAAAGCAAGGTACATAACAGGTAGGTAATATGTGTTATCAATATTCTGAATTATAAAATCCGTCTGACATTTGATTAAAGTTGTAAATCTTTCCACACCCACACCGTGAACTTTGACAAAGATCATCTTCAATCAGAGTGGTACAGTGCTACAAATTCAACGGATCTAGTGGCCAAAAAAATCTACTAACGCTAGTAATCTAATACGGAAACCATAGAGTCTGTTATTCAATGACAGCGATGCCATGAAGCACCTTCGACACTGGGCCAGATAAGTTTGGAGCATTACGTAATAATGACATCACATAAGAGAATTTAATACCTTAGGGCCAATATTATCTTAGGAGAACTATTCGTTGTGATTTATAAAGGAAAAGTTTCTGAGCTGCGACAAATATTTCACACGCGTGTTGTGGCCGCCACAGAAAATTCACAGCCGTCAGTATGAGACCTTTGCATTGTTCTATTTGACTACAAGAGGTACGTGTTATATACGCCATGGTCACGGTCGTGCAACAATATTTTACGACAATTACAACAGTTAAGTTACTGTAACAGCTATTAACTACCTACTTAGTAGCATGTAACGCACATATTCTTCTCGCGGTGTATTGCTTTTAAAATCTGTGTTTGGTTTTACCTAAGAAAGGCTCTGGTAGAACTTTTCTTTCAAATCAATGCCTGTGGTTGTCGCAACTCAAAATGTAACTAGTATCAAGTCTTGGTCGCTATTTCAGAACCACACCTTAAAACTAATAAGCTGTGCCTGTATAGGGCAGTGGGGGCGACTGGCGCCTAACTTTTCCTTGTCTCCACGGTTGTGGGCGGTGACGCATGCAACATAGTATAGCCACTTAGCTAATATATACATGTTTCGCCTTTATAAGGGCTTTTCTATATTTATAGTTGCAATTCTTTCCTCATTCTTGAGATATTCATTCTTAGTTATTCTTCAACAACATCTTTATTTATTTCTCAACATAATACATACTTTATGGATCGTATAGATTGAGTAGGTATTATAAGTGGGTACCATTGGTTGTAGGAACCTAAGGCTATTACAAAGGTAGCCTACCTTTAAAACTCAGAAGACTATGAAGATTTGTTCCAGTAAATAAAATTTGATACGCTCATTGTGATCTTATTTCTTTGTACAGATTTTGCTAAATCATGCCTAATTGGGTTTGGCGTCGTTATTTTTTAAACATGATGTAAGCTTAGCAAAATCGCTCTATATTGGTATTTTAAAACAATCCGAAAGCGTGAACTTAATCTGATTATCACTTATAGAGCTTACACTGTGGGTCTTGCACCAGTGGGCAGAGACCTTGGTGTCAAATGTAGGAGTTGTTTAAACACGCTTCCTGTAATTGTTGTTTGGAACTTATATTTTACAGAAGAAGTAGGTAATGCTTATGCTTATTAAAATGTAATAGATGTAATAACGTCATCGATGTTTTCAAAATGTACTGCCATTGAAATTTTACTGCGCTGATACTAAGAATCTGTTGAGATAGAATGATATTTATACTATTATAGAATTTAAATGAAGTATCAGAAACTCAAACTGTTTTTGTAGCGGCGAGGCGCACAGTTCTTAGGTCGGTTTCTGTGGCGGCGCCTCTGCTACCTATATTCTGCCGGTCCGGAGTGCTCGTTCCGTTCGTGGTCCGAAGATGCCGTTCGTTGACTTTAGTATCTGTCGTCCGCTCGTTCGTGGCCGTGTGACGCAGTCAAGAAACAGGATGTGTCAAAGAAACACTATGTGTCAAAGAAACAGGATAGTATATTGATATTCCTTCCTTGCTGCTGGGCTTTTTCTTCAGTGATGTTGATCGGTCCGAGGTAAAAATGGAACTGCCCTTAGCAGCGATCTTACAAATATTTATACTAATATTGGCCGGCCCACAAACAATGGCTCGGCTACGCTCGGGTCTCGAACCATCCATAGAGTTCTCGATGCACGTGTGCGGACAAACTTTCTAAACTCTATTGTTTTTTCTTTCAACATCCCTATTTTTTATGTCTTCCTAGAAGGTGGGTGCCTGCCTGCCTTGTCTCTGCGAATGGTTCGAGATTATTCTATGGAAAAAGAAAACGATCCTACTTTAAATCTACATACATACTTATATCTAAGCCCTAGCTAATTTAAACTTGAATGTCTTTATTATCACACTTATATCTACTTAAACTAGGACTTATGTCAAATGGTGGACGTTGCTAACATTTTCCCCGCCAGTGCACGGTGGTCCGGGCACTCCATCCACTGGTTGCAACGTCTTCACAGGAGTCACGAGGATGAGTCTTGATGTCGGACGCTTCATGATGCCTCCTCGAGTCCTGACGTTCACTATTCTCGTTCTCTGGTCTGGCCCTTGGAACGTCTCTTCTATGACTCCACGTGGCCATGTATTTCGTGGGAGGGATGAATCTGCAATGATCACTACGTCGCCTTTGTGGAAATCCAAGCTCTTTCGGTTGTTCATCTTCCGTGGCATGAGGGCTGGAAGGTACTCCTTCAGCCATCGGTTCCAAAAATGGTCGGCCAGTCGTTGCGCTGTCCTCCAGTTCGGTCGTCCAATGATGTCGGAGTCGTCGAATTCTCCCAGGACGGCTGCTCCACATGACCTCCCAATTAAAAAATGATTGGGGGTCAAGGCTTCTTCCTCTCCCGGATCCGCGTTCAGGTGTGTCAATGGCCGGGAGTTCACTGTGTGCTCTACTTCCGTCAGTAAAGTATGGAGCACTTCTTCAGGTGGGTTTCGTTCTCTGAGGACGGCTGCTAGTGCGGTCTTAACTGACCGAACCATTCTTTCCCAGGCTCCGCCCATGTTTGGAGCACCAGGGGGGATGAACTTCCATTGAAATCCTTCTTTTTCTTCCGCCTCGATGAGTTCCTTTCGCTGTAGCTTTTTGATTTCCGCTCTCAGCTCGTGGTCTGCACCGACAAAGTTTGTCCCATTGTCGCTAAATATTACGCGGGGACTTCCTCGACGTGAAGCCATTCTTCTCAGCGCCATTATCATAGAGCTGGTACTGAGTGAGGCTGCCAGCTCTATGTGGACCGCCCTTGTGGTCAAGCATGTAAAAAGGGCGCCCCAGCGTTTCTCTCTCCTGCGGCCGATGGTTACGTGCATGGGGCCAAAGTAGTCGACACCCGTGCATGTGAACGGAGGCTGATGGTGCGCCAAGCGTTCTCTAGGCAGGTCTCCCAGCGGTGGCATCTCTGGTTTCGTTCTTCTTATTCGGCACCACTGGCACTGATGTGCTACCTTTCGGACGGTGTCACGAAGAGACAGCACCCAGTATTTTTGCCGCAGCTCGTTCATGACCGTAGCGTGATTTCCATGATGCAAATGACGGTGGTAGTGTTCCACTAGCAGTTGTGGCATGCGGCTTCTTCCATCAAGGATTGGCAGGTTCTTCTCGCCGTAGTTTATTTTCGATGTTCGGCTGTTGAGTCGTAGCACACCGTCCGTATCTAACGCAACATCAATCTTCTTCAGTCGGCTGGAGTTCTCAATTGGCTTCATTTTCTTCAAACTATCGATTTCATTCTTAAAAGATTCTTCTTGGCTTTGTCGGATAAGAGCCTTTTCTGCCTTGTTTAAGTATTCAGGTTCGATCGGTAGCCATCTTCTTTTCTCTTTTTTGTTTGATTTTGTTTCGGAGACGCTTTCGGTGCTTCGGTCTCGGCGGCACATGTCTATAAACATGTACATTCTCGCCGTCGTTCGAAGCAGGCGCATCCAGTTGCTAAACCTGCCAGGATCGGGTAGACTTGGCTGCTGGATAGTTCTGGTCGTAGTACAGGTGGCTTTCTTGATTTCTTCGGGACACGAGTCTTCTTCTTTTATCTCTTTTACCGGCCAGTCAGATTTCGGCTGGTAAAGGAACTCGGGTCCAGTGAACCACCTCGCCTTGCTGTCGAAGCTTTTTGGCACGTTCCTCGTTGCGTCGTCGGCCGGGTTGTGCTTAGTGGGGACCCATCTCCACTCACGTGGCTTGGTCAGTTCTTCGATGGCTGCCAGTCGGTGGGCGACGAATGACTTAAAACGTCGTGGGTCTGCCTTCATCCATTGCAGTACAGTCGTTGAGTCGGACCAAAACACCCGAGAGGTGATGTTCAGGTCCGATTCTTCCAAGATCGTTGTAGTCAGTCTGGCCCCCAGTAAAGCTGCTTGTAGTTCGAGGCGGGGGATAGAAGTGGTCTTCACTGGAGCGACTTTGGCTTTCCCCGCCATCAACATAATGTGGATTTCCCCATTGGCCGCTGTCGTTCTCCAATACACTGCAGCGGCATATGCGGTTTCACTGGCATCGACGAAGGTGTGTATTTCACCTGTCCTAGTCGCCGGCGCCAGGCATCTGGGGATCTTCAAGTCTTGGAGCGCTTTGATATCTTCAATATACTGGTTCCAGACTTCTCGTTGATCTTCATTGACTACCTCGTCCCATTTCACTCCAGTTCTCCATAGATCTTGGATCAATTTCTTTCCTTTAATGAGGGCTGGAACGACGAGACCCATTGGATCAAAGGTTGACATGACTGCGCTGGTCACTTCTCTCTTCGTCGGGGCGCGACTTCCATTCGTGACTTCTTTTGGGGAGTTTCTCAGACCGATGTTAAAGGCTAGCACGTCATCTTTGACTAGCCATCTCATCCCAAGAGTCTTCTCTTCGTCCCCGAGTCGTTTTTCTTTCGGAGCTTTTTCTGTTCTCACTCTAGCAAGTGCCTCTTCTTTGTTGCTTGCCCACTGGCGAAGTTCGAAACCAGCTGCTCGATGAACTTTGTATACCTGTTCTGCCACTCCTGCCGCTGTTTCTGCCGTCGTAAAGCTCTGAAGGTAATCGTCCATGTAGTGGTTACGGACGATTGCTCTGGCTGCCGCCGGATGTTCCTTTTCGTGCTTCTGTGCGTTTAAGTTCTTTACAAAGATAGCTGTGGCCGGCGAGGAAGCGGCGCCGAAGATAACCGATTTCATTCGGTATTCTTTCGGGTCGTTTCTTCGGTCGTCTCCTCGCCAAAGAAAACGCAAGCTATCGCGGTCCGCCTCTCTAATGCGGATTTGAAGGAACATCTCCTTGATGTCAGCGACGACTGCCACGGGCCCTTCACGGAATCTCAGTAGTACTCCAAAGAGAGATTGAAGTAGGTCGGGTCCGGGAAGTAGAGCGTCGTTGAGACTCTTTCCTTGATACTTGGCGGCAGCATCAAACACAATACGTGTTTTCTTTTTCTGGGGGTGTACCACGGCAAAGTGTGGCAGGTAAAACGTTCGGCCTGCGGTGGAGTCTCTAGGAGCTTCTTCTGCGTAGCCACTGGTCAGCAGATTCCGTAATTGTTTATTATATTCCTCCTTGAGAGTTGCGTCTTTGTCCAATTTCTTCTCAATGCCCAGGAGCCTATTGCGCGCCTGTGCGTAGTTGTTCGGCAACGTCTCATCGTCTTTTCTCCACAGCAGTCCAGATTCATATCTTCCATCGGGCAATTGTTTCGTAGTATCTTTCAGTACCTTCAGGGCTCTCCCGTCGGCGTCGTTACTAGGTCGCCGCTGCTGAATCCCAATGGAATCTAGATCAAAGTAGCGTTTGATCATTTCTTCGATTGACTCTTCATTATCCCCAGCATGGCAGTGATTCACGTACTTCACTGGATTAGCAGATCCGGTGTGGCATCCGTGAAGTACCCATCCCAGACTGGTCAATGACGCGACGGGTTGGTTACGTTTTCCTTTCAGGATCTTTCGGGATATGATCAGATCCCAGTTGTCTTGACCAATCAGCAGCGTTGGTTTTTCTTTCTCGTATAGAAGCTCATTCTTTATATCCCTTAAGTGGCTGCACTCCTCAATCGCCTTCTTGCTGACGTACTGCG
Source organism: Eulithis prunata (assembly GCA_918843925.1). Lineage (NCBI taxonomy): Eukaryota > Metazoa > Arthropoda > Insecta > Lepidoptera > Geometridae > Eulithis > Eulithis prunata. The sequence continues at coordinate 2,749,298 of OU974017.1, forward strand.
GTGCAAGCTTTAAGTCTTCAATAGTGCGTACTCCTCTGAGTGTGCGCTTGTCTTTCCTCTGAGCTCCCTTTATCTTTAGATCCATTACTTGGGAGTCACTTTTTTCAATAATCTTTCCACCGACCGTTTCCAAAATCAGTGACTGCTCTCGGCCGGTGGCTCCAATACGGCAGGCGATGTCTTTGTCCATCAGCGACACTGTTGATCCTTCATCAAGCAGCGCCAGGACCCGAGTGGACCCCTTCGGGCCATAGATATCTACCGGTATCATCTTTAAGTAGACTCTTGTTCCATCTGCTGCCGCGTACACGGATTTCACGATGTTTTTCGTGTCTTCTTTTTCAATACTTTGTGATGAGGATGATGGTTTATCTTGCTGTGTAGACGGTGTCGTTTTTCGTGAGTCCGACTCCGAGTGCAGCAAGATGTGGTGCGGTTTCTTACATTTCTTGCATGGCTGTCCTCTGCAGTTCATCCTCGAGTGTCGCCGGCGTAGGCACTTGAAGCATAAGTGTTTCTGCACCACGATATTCCATCTTTCGTTGGTGCTTGCTTCCTTAAACTTCTTGCATTCTATGAGCCAGTGTTCCCCTTCGCAGTGCATGCAGAACTTCTTATATCCTTCCGAAGTTGTAGCGACTGTGTCTCTCTCAATGTCGTTATCATCATCATCTTCGTCTTCCTCTTGGGCGGCATGCACCGCGTGTCGCGAGTTACCGAATCTCTTCTTTGGTAGCTCCGGTGGTGCAATCTTCCCACACAAGTCAGCTTCAACTTCGAGGAACTTCTTTATCTTCAAAAGTTCTGGTTCTTCATCACCCATGCGTGCACTGAAGTCAAGCCATCTGTACCGTAGTATAGGCGTTAACTTTTCAATGATGCTTCGACTCATTTCCGGCGAGTACAGGTAGTGCGGCTTATTCAGGGCGTTTATTGTTGTCACTGCGTTACTCACACGACTCGAGAAAACGCAAACGTCTCGCGGAGTGTCTCCTATTCGAGGAAGCTCCTTGATTTTCTGTAGTTCTGCCAGCACTAGCTGTTCCGGTCTTCCAAACCTCCGTTCCAATGCATCAATAACTTCTTTGGGGTCTGAGGCCACGAACAACAAGCTTCTAATTGCTTCCTTTGCCGTTCCTTTCACCGCTTTTCTGAGGCGAGCCATGTTGTGCACCACTGTGCATAGCGCCGAGCTGTCTTCATATGCCCTCTTAAAAGGCAGCCACTCTTCATGTGCTCCGTTAAAATCTGGCAGATCCCACATCTTGGGTGATGCAGTCATGATGGGCTGTACCGATCTGGTAGCATTTATTATAGCATCGGCGAGTTCTTTAATCTCAGACTTTTGTGTTGGCTGGACCTCAGTAATCTTTGGATCCTCCGAATACACAGTGGTCTGCTCTACCCAATGCCCTACGTTTGACGCTCTTTCATCTTCATATTCATCGTCTATTTCTTCTTCTGACAGACACTGGGCTAACTCCAATTCGGTCTGAGCTAGGGCAGCAGCAGTCTGAGCAACCTCGAGTTGCTTCTTCTGTAGTTCTCTACGGGCTTCGAGTTCCATTCGCTTCGACGATCTAGTCGATCTTGCATCATCCCGCACTTGTGGAACTAACACACCTGAAGGCGCAAACGGTGGGGCAGCAGGTCTTCCTCCAAAGTCCTTCAGAATCTTCGTTCCTTTCTTCACTTTCGCCTGAGCCACAGGATCAAACACGAGAGCGGGGCGCGCGCTCGCGGGCGCGGACACGGACGCGGGATGCACGGATGGCGCAGCCGACGCGGGCGGGTACGCGGTCGCGGGACGCACGCTCGCGGGCGTGGTCTCAGACGGGATCGTGCGCGGGGGTGCTTGCCGAGACGCGCGGGTCTGGGCGAATATCGTCTCGGACGCGGTACGCGGGGGAGGGGCGGCAGCGGCGGCTGCTGCCGACGCGGCGCGAGTAACCCTCCCTTGCGCCGGGGCAGCGGGCCCTAGGGCGGCGCTAGCGGCGGCGACGATGGTGTGACGCGAAGCAGACGTCCCGACGGATGTCCCAGTGGACGTTTCGGCGGACGCCACGGTCGACGCGGAAGTTCTAGTCGCGGTCGACGCGGACGCGTTCGCGGACCAATCAGTAGTTTCCATCGAACCCTCCTCTTCAGTTCCGGAGGGCACGGGAGATCTTGAGCGGACGATAGGCATCTTCAAACTTCAGCCTCCAGATCCGGCTCGAAGGACCAAAAAATGTAGCGGCGAGGCGCACAGTTCTTAGGTCGGTTTCTGTGGCGGCGCCTCTGCTACCTATATTCTGCCGGTCCGGAGTGCTCGTTCCGTTCGTGGTCCGAAGATGCCGTTCGTTGACTTTAGTATCTGTCGTCCGCTCGTTCGTGGCCGTGTGACGCAGTCAAGAAACAGGATGTGTCAAAGAAACACTATGTGTCAAAGAAACAGGATAGTATATTGATATTCCTTCCTTGCTGCTGGGCTTTTTCTTCAGTGATGTTGATCGGTCCGAGGTAAAAATGGAACTGCCCTTAGCAGCGATCTTACAAATATTTATACTAATATTGGCCGGCCCACAAACAATGGCTCGGCTACGCTCGGGTCTCGAACCATCCATAGAGTTCTCGATGCACGTGTGCGGACAAACTTTCTAAACTCTATTGTTTTTTCTTTCAACATCCCTATTTTTTATGTCTTCCTAGAAGGTGGGTGCCTGCCTGCCTTGTCTCTGCGAATGGTTCGAGATTATTCTATGGAAAAAGAAAACGATCCTACTTTAAATCTACATACATACTTATATCTAAGCCCTAGCTAATTTAAACTTGAATGTCTTTATTATCACACTTATATCTACTTAAACTAGGACTTATGTCAAATGGTGGACGTTGCTAACAGTTTTCGTTTTGAGGCATTTTTTAAATCCACTAGAGCAACTCTCGGATTGTGCGTCTGTGAGAACAACAGATGATAGAAGGGGACTAATAAATCGACATAATATCACAGAAGTACTATTAGTACAAGTGATACGTCGAATCGAAGGAATCGATAATACAGAATGTAGAAAGCAAAACACGACCACTAAGCAGGTACCTGACACTACAATACACAGGATGCAGCGTCATAGCTACACGTGGATTGAAAATATAGCTTTTGCAACATGGTTTCATGCTTGTATCAAACTGCATTGTTTGGGAAAACAGCACGTATTACCAAAACAATGTGATGTAGCTGTCATTTTCAAGAGTTTATAGTTGAACTGCCCTAAATTCGACGGAAGCAATCATGGACAATCAGAGAACATTAGAATGTCGGATGAAGTTTTAGGATTTCGTTTAAAAAAAAATTGCGCCATGTCATTGCTCTCAATAACCAAAAAAAAAAGGAAAAAAGCAAGTTCTTAAAAGTAGTAAAGGAAATAAACGCGAGCAATCTGTTGTCAATTCGTTACTGACCGGTTTTTGAGCTATAGAAAAATAACCTAATGCCGAAATCTATGTACCTACCATGTCGTCAATCATTAATACAAGTAACTATTAACCAGGTACTTAGATAGACGAAGAAAACCTAGGATATGTGTCTTTAGCACCTTACATTACTTATAACGATATTTTATGGAAATAATGCAATTTTCTCATGTTAGATACGATCTGCAGCTGCGTTCAGATTGCCATTCGACCAGACTTCAGACTGCAATGTTACGCCGGCTTAGTTCCACTTTATCTTGAGGCTCCCACAATTGCTTTCATAATAGTTCATGCTTGTTATAGTTGGTTTGTGCTCTGGTGCAGATCGAATAATAAGTAACTACATACCAAAAACTAAACGTTTTAAAATATATTAGCATAGGTAACAGGCTTTTAGATTTTGACATCCTACTGACATGACGTTGGCCATGATACTTCTTTCTTAGGAATGGAAGAAGTGCAAAATTGTCTGTTGAAATGACGGACACAGGCCATTATTGAAGAGAAGAAGAAGAACCGCGAACCCTCAGGTAGTGGAACGATCTTCCTGTCGAGGCTTTCCCTAGTGACTACAACATGGGGCACTTCAAAAAGGGTGTTTTAAAATTCTTCAAGGGTCGGCAACGCGCATGTGATACCTCTGGTATTGCAGGCGTCCATAGGCTACGGTAACCGCTTCCCATCAGCCGGGCCGTACGCTTGTATGCCTACTTAGCAGTATAAAAAAAAAAGTTAAACATATTTATAAGCTTTCTTCCTCAAATCCTTAGGCACTGTCAGAAATATTATTAAAAGGCCCGTTGTACAACCAGAGCAAGCTTACTTAGGTTGATTATTTTTATTACAATGCTTTTGTTCGATAGTTTGAGAGCAAAATACCAAGATCTAGAAGAAGAAATAGATAAAAATATTTAAAACAATAGATGACCATTGCTAAGAGCGATTTTTAATTATCTGTAGTTCAAACTAACACGACGACGCGAAAAAAAACAGCACAACCAAAAAAACACTTACTATTATAAAAAACAGTGTTGGAACGAGCAGATGCCCATTAATTTGAAGTGTTCTGATAACCCAAAGAGCTTTTGAAAAGAAGGTATAATAAATCCTGGAATCAATCGCGTCACCGATAGCCCGAAGCTTGAGGCATGGTCGTGAAACCGCTGATTGGCCATACATCTGATACGTCTATGGGATAGATCACGAGCGTGCCTTAATCCTAGATCGTGATTGGACTCTCAGGTACAGGTGAGAACAAAAGAATTTGAATGTTTTTCTTGCTTTTTACAATGGTTTTGCGGTAAGTATTGATATTAAAATAACGTAACTATATATTATATACAAAACGAACAAAGGCGTAGCTGAATAATCATAATAAAATAGTCTAGATGTCGACACGAATAATCAAACTAACATCAACGAGAGCTTGAATTTCATTAGTAGAGTTGTAAACTTAATTCCTCAAAATCATCTAGTATTATATGATCCGTGGTTATGTTTATCTTTAGGTTTTTGTCTCCGGCTTATTTCGTAAATTAACGTGCTTTGTTAGTTTTCTGGATTTGCAATTTCGTGCTCTACCATTACTTCTTAGTCCTCAATCCTCATCCACTTTTGTCTGTCATCGTACACAACATACACTACGCGTTGTATAGTTGCGCACGCGCAGCTGCAGAACCGGTCTTGGCTTCTCGTTTACACGGAGTATCCAGGGGTGTAGCCAGGAGGCTGTGTTTAAGGAAACTTTTGTTTGGTGGTAAAATCTTTAGGTCATGTTTATCTTGTTTTCACATACTAAGGATACTATCCTTGAAGTTGCCAGTTTCTTCATTTTGGTGTTGCAAATGAGGTCTGGATGGGTGTGAGTGTAAGTGACCTTATTTATGTGATCGATCAATTATGTAAGAGTTACTAACTCATTATGTACCAGATATATTATGTATCATCTTATAAGGTGACTTTACTACCTAGTTATTTTGTTTTTTTGGATATCAGCGTGTAAACTACGTTTTAGCAACATGATACTTATCTAAGCAAGTTATATTATTATTATATTAGTTTTTAAGATGTTTTTCCGTGTCCTGGTTACGTCCCACAGTTATGCCGTTTCATACTACGTAATACTATCTATGCGATTGGACTTGGTCCCATAAGATCCTATTCTGTGGGCGTGATGGTTTATTAATCTTCTTATATCGTAAGTAATAAAAGGCAGACGCTTAAAACGGCTTCAAAAAGTTTGTAAGTACTTGCGTTATTGATTAGGGAAAACTCAAAACTTGACAAAGTTTTGTGTATTTTACTTTACGATATAGTAGGCTTTTTAAAAAATACATTTAAATTCGTATGAGTTAGTGACCAACTCTGGTGTTTAAGCCGCCTTAAGGCCTCCGTCTTGGCTGCTAGAGCCAAGACCGACAGTAGAACGTGCCCTCCGAAGCACGGAACTGTTCGAAAAACATCTATAAGAATAAATGATGAGCATTTCTGAAAAAATCTTTGATTATCGAGTTATTGCGAATAGATTGGTTAGATATATAGATAGAAAACTCTTTATTGTACACCACTTTTACGGAAATTATAAAATAAACACAGAGTTTATTATTCTTATGTGAAAGTACAATGGGCGGCCTTGTCGCTAGGAGCGATCTCTTCCTTGGTCTTCTTCTTGGTTCTTAAAGACCTTGGCATCGCACCATCATAACGGGTAAGTGCTAAGCTCGCCAGTGATTCAAACAATTATAACTGAATTGCTATAATAATTTATTTATAATAGTACAATCAGTATAAAGTAGTATGAAGTAATGCTTGGTCCCATTTGCACGCGGTTGGGGCACGTAGCACCGTGACACAGTTTTCAGAAACGTGCTAAGATCTATCATGCTACTGTTAAAATATAAACATTTTCTGTGGTAAAATAGTAGTATTTAACTACATTTTATCATCATCATTTTACTACTTTACGTACAATCAGCAAAACTCACTGAGAAATCAGCATGTTAAAAAAACCAAAATTTAGAATGATCGTAATGTTTTTGTAGCGTTACGTCGCGTCTGTTCAGGTTGAAAAGGAAATCGCGTAAAAAAAAAATTAAATACGCCTACGCATTTAGTTTACGCATTTTGTACGGTAGTTGACCAATGACGCTTACTGTACCTAATTACCTATCTACTTAATAGTCTAAGTAATACATTTTAATGTCCCAAACCTGTTTTATTGACTCTTTCTACGCATAATCTTTTCCCAGTAAAAAATTGTTGCGTTAGATTTTATACGCATGCAACTGATTTACTTCGCTTATTGCTATAACTTCCTTAGAACTTGCTGAAATAATGCGTAACAAATAACTTTACATTTACGTAACAAAATTAGTTAGATTAATTAATTTTTTTTGCTAACTTATCCCTTGTCATACAACTAGTATATCTCCGTAAAGTAGATATAAATATAAATAAACTTCCAGTTAGTGACGGTAAAAGGTGGATACAAAAGTACTACTAAATAAACGATCATGCAATGCATCAACGAACTCAATCAGATGTAAAAAAAACTTGGTTGAACTTATGACTCAATTTATAGATTTCCGCGCTTTTCTTGCGGAACGTAAATATTTGTTATCAAAATTGAAAGTAAATTACGGTGCGATTTGTCGCAATTTTTACCTTAGCTTGGCAGTTATATGTCAGATATGAATATTTATAAAAGTAAAGCTAAATTTATAAACGTGCGCGTGCGCATGTTGCTAATTGCAATTTCTCTTTTATTTACATCTATGTACTTAAATATTTTACTCTTAATGAGATAATTTTGCATAAACTGAAAATATAAGATTTTTTTTTTAGGATTTTATAACGTCATCTCACAAACCTATGTTTGTGTGATGGATTCCTTAGAAAAGCTATGTGAAAAGTTTGGAAACTCTTTACATGGCGTATTAAAATAAAAACAAATGAATAGACGGGCTTGGCGCCACAACAACTTCAGACCAATCACAGCAGAGGCCAAAAGTTCTACGAACTCGCGCAACTTTATTATTGGTTGAAAAGCGCGCCAACATAATACCGGTTTTAAAATAGAAGCTTGAACCGCACGCGCGCCATCTTTACTGTTGACATTGAATTAATTCGAAAGCTCATACGACGTTCAAAGGGTTCTTGAAGTTTTTAAATATTTTTTGCATTTTATTCAAAGAAATTAACTATTGAACAACTAACTTAAATACAATAAATTTGACATTTATTAAACTCAAAAAAAAAAACACCTGTCTAAGCCCCGTTATTTGATTCATTGTAAAACCTATCACAGAAAAGACAAAGGCTATAAACCTAGACGTGTTAGGGTTTATCTATACAGCTATACAACCAAATCTGCTGCTAGTCTGCACTGTATAGCTAAATCACGATTGAAGACTAGGCGCCAAACCGACCATAGAACCGGTCGAGTCCCGAGATTAAACCTATAGACTAAAGAACGTTGGACTCACCGTGGATACTCAGTAAAACCGTGGCTATTTTAAGCCAACACGTTCTAAGTAAATAGCTTCTGTGAAAATTGCCTCAATCTAGCATTAAAAGTTTACTAGCAGTTACGTTTGGTGTTGTAAGCCAGTTCAAAAGTCTAAAAAACAATCGATACTGTAAAAAAGTAGTGAGTGCATTGGCTGTTAGTGAGAAAAATACTTAAGTACGTTTACCTATTTTTGCCAAGTTATTTAAGGAGACATCTTTATTTTATTTACACTAACACAACTTGTAAGGGATGAAATAATACCATACGATAGAAAAAGTATGATAAGACAGACATAAACATAACTTTATCTAGAATATTGGTTACAGTTTTGAAACAGTCCCATCTTGCCTAAAAATGTAGCCACCCAATCAACCAGTTACCAATTATCCACCTAGGTGAACTAGTCCTGGTGAATTAAGTCGACGGCACCTTATAAAGAATGGATATCCTTTTCCTTGCTGTAAAGCTCAGTACCATAGTTCCAAGTAGTTCCAACGTGTTGTAAGCTGGGGTTTAGTCGGAACAGCACAGCTATTGTTTGCAAAGGTCACGCTTAGGCGTGCGACGGCCGAGGTCACGAGGTCTTTCTCTTTGTTTGTTACCACGATATGCTTGCCCCTCAGACAAAATACACACAAATCGGAGCGAGTTACAACACTAGCTTTAACTCTTCAACGACAATGTTGGCTGATCACATCAGACGTTTTCTTTTCGTTGCCGACGTCATCTTGTCTAGAGTTCGGTGTAGTTTTAGCCAACAAGCCGTAGTCCCGTTTCGGCAATGATTTTATCTCTTGCCTTAAAAATGTTACACACAACTTTTACCACTTTTACTGTTTCTTGTTGAGCTTTGAAATTGCGTAATGGTTTTGAAACTCGATTACAGATAGAAACTACTGTGGTTACGAAATCGGAAAAAGAGGTACACTTTCTTTTTGAACCGTCTATCCTAAACTCATAGCCTCAATGTCAACATAACGATGCTAAGAAAGTCTCTGTTTGTCCCTCTGTGTTTATCTGCAGGAACTAATTGCTAAATTTTGCTGACACATAAGAGCTTTATGTGTAGAGCTGATGCGTGTACCAGTGTTCCTTAGTGTTTTACCTACACATAAGAGTATTTAAATCTAATAAATAGTATACTTAATTCACCTAGGTGTTTTAGCCCTGGTGAATTAAGTCAACGGCACCAAAGATGTAGAAGCTTTAAAGGTTAAAATGGTAATGACACAAATAGGCTGTACAATGTGTACATGAAAAAAATAGGGATGTGCTTACCTTGAGCGCGCAAAAAATGCAGGACGGACCGAGGCAGGCATGGCCGGTCAGCTCGCGGAAACTGCGACGGAATATATCCAGATGCCATAGCACCTGTGAAAGAGAAAACAGTCAGTTGTATCCTTTATGATAAAGGGTAAATGCTTCCGTGATTTACTGTCACTCAGGCCAATAATGATCTTACGTATAACCGTATTTCCTGTAGCTGCCTATGGGAAACACTCAACTGTATCCTTTATTACAAAAAGTGAGTGAATTTGTTTTGGAGGGAAAGTTACGCTGGTTATTGTCATACATAATACAGCGCTGATGGAGGTTTCCAGGCGTATTAACAAATTTCGTGTATACTTTAACTGCCTGGGAAATAGTTAATATATCCTTATGACAAAGCGTAAAAACTTCCGCGATCAGAAGGGAAAGTTAAGTTGCCGGTAGATAAGTAATAATAAAAAAAATATACCACAAAAATAAGCTAAGTACCTAGATGAATAAGGTCTTTTCGACCAACGAACTGAACACATGACGTCAAGCTTACGACAGTGAAATTATTCACCACATATGGTTTTTTGACAGTGGTCTTGACTTCTGGCCTCACACCACATGTTCTAAATAAAGACTCATTTCGTCTTGGCACGAGGGCGTCAGGTGTGCGACATGTGACGTTGCAAAAAACTAGTGACGACGGTTTTAAGAGGTGCATAATATCGGGGTGAATGAATGGAACATCAGGTGCCAACGCGTGTTTGCAGCGGTTTTAAAATATAATTAAAACCAATTTGAGCTCTATTCTTTGAGACAGGTTTTGGGTGGCAACTGTCAAGGCTAAACTTGGGCATTTCTGTGCAAAAACCTGCATTTTATGTGGAACTAGCCGTCACCCGCGGCGTTGCTCGCGTTCTACCCTTTAGAGTATGACGTTTCAAAATCCTTTTCTTAGTGCACCCCTACACTACATAAGGATACTACCTTCCAAATTTCATACCTCTAGGACTTATAGTTTAGGCTGTGCGTTGATTCTAAGCCAGCTTCAAAAGAGTTTTATATATAGGTATTGATGATGATGATAACAATATGAGAAATCTAATTTAAATTGTGAAGTCGAATTTTTTATGTGTTTCGTTATAATGTGTATACGCCAACGCGTTTCCTGCCGGATTCGCCTACTTACAAGTCTGAACTTCTTTCTATTTTTTCTCATAAGCAGGTACCTAACTTCTGTTGAGTAGGTAGGTACACAAGTATAAAATGCTTCATTAGCCTAGGTACTTAGAAACAACTGCAATGAAAAAATACATTTCGTACTTCGACCATTGCATTGCTAATGTGGATGCTTTGCATTAATTTTATTAAGTAATACCATAAAAAGTAGAACCCAAGTCTATTTACAGAATAACAAAGTAAAACATAGTAAGCAGTAAGCAACTGACATTGTTTCTGTCCAATTATATCCCATCTTTACATAGGAGTCGAAATAAAATTGTTCTACCATAAATATCGTAGGATCACCTGTTGGTGGACTGTTTTTCGCGATTGTTTCGTACCAGGTGGATATAACCAGTTCCGAGCAGATGCATTCGTATAATAATTCTAAATAATCCTTTTTGAGGATCGGTTTTGATGTTCGCTTTTGGTTTTCGACCTCTGCCCGTCCCTTGCGAACTTGATTCGGAAATGTCAAGGTGAGGAACGATTATAAAATTTGATGCATAGCATCCTCTATTTGGAGATAGTAAAGTTTAGATTTTTCTCACGCTTCCAAAAATATAAAGAGTTTCATAATATTTCAAATGCATATTATTAATTCTACGCTGATTGAACTATCCATGGATTCTTCTGTTGTGATTTGCGAAAAACGAAAAGATTTTGCAAGATAATGAGGATGTTGGATGCTTGAATCGACATCCTATTTTGGCGGAACCACAAAAAGCTGTCTTAGCGGAAGAACAGATGCGCGAGCGCATTCTGTGCAAAGGGCAACATAAAGTAGTGCACTTGAAACAACCACTAGAAAAGCTTACGTAAAATAATTGGCAAGCAATTTTATACCGTAGCGTAAGTGGGCAGAGTAGTGATTTGAATAAGTTGTAAGATCTTGCACGTGAGCACGCAGGTAGCAAATGAATGCTGATTTTTCTAAGTCACGTAACTGGAGTACTGTTACCAAGTGGATTCAGTTCAACTAGGTAGAAACTAGAATTAATAATCTAGATAGATAACTTAGCAATGTTATTATTCTGGTGTTGTCCAAGTACAGACAGTTACTTTTAAATGTAGTTTCCAAATTTAGTTATATGCTTTCATAGATTTTTATCGATATAAAACTTGGCTTTTCACCTTATATCATGAGAGTTTTGGTCATTAGTTATCTGCAGCGGTAACTAGAAAGGACAGTAAAATTTAATTAGTTCTCTGATAAGTCCTGTTTCAAACAATGAAACACAGAAGGAAACTGATTGGGATACCCAATAATTCTGGTACTGGTACCAAAAGTTTGGTCTGGTACTTCTATCTAAGCCGTTTATCCGAAGTAGGGTGTTCCAATGCAAAAAAAACCCGTACGAGTATACACCTGCATTCGCGTTCGAGTACCATCTCATCTACCTGGTTATTACTAACTTATAACCACCGAGAAATAGTTAATTCGTATCAATTTAAAGGCACGTGTTCAACACAGATGTACTATACAATATTCCATACAAAGTATATTAAAAAACAAGCTTGAAAGCGTGCTGAATAAAAATAGCTTACGATGACAAACACTGCTGAATCTGCCGATTTTTAGAAGGAAAATGAAACCACAGAACAGCGTCAAATAAAAGCAAATCTTATCTATTTTTATGATAGAAAACCACAAAAAACTGTGTGTATTGTCAATTTCGTAAGAATTTGAACATTTCGTTGTATTTCTATACAGTAAACATACAAAGTTCTATCCCTATACAAATAAGACTTCCAAAGCCGGGTTTACACTCAGTTCCTTGTGATCGGTCCGCTAAGTGATATACAGAGCTCTATGTGTATACGACCTACATTGGTGCTCGTGACAAACAAATATTAAGTGCATGTCCCTCTAATGGCAGGGAGATAAATATTTCAAAACAAGTCGTTTTCTGGAACAACTGTCTTATCAACGTCGTTTGATAAGACTTTTAGCTAGTGTTACTTAAAATGTATGATATTAGTGGGATTACGTCACTTTTAGATGAAGTTTTCAGTTTGATAAGCAGGTAAGGCTGGCAACCAGCTAGATCGCGGTATCGATGCGATATGCAAAGTTTATCTTAGCCATAAGTAAAAAAAATGTTTCTTTGTTTTATTTCCTTTTTATAGAAAATCACCAGATATCAGTTTGGGGCGAACTACTGGTAATAATATTTCGTCCAATAAGCAACATTTTCTAGGTCCTATAGTACTAAATTGTGTTACTAAACGTCACCTAAATACCCTTCATTTCTCTTTTCTATTGCACGAGATCTAAGATCCCTTCCGTGCACATTGCAGATTACAGTCGTGAGCCTTCCATGTTACCAAAGCCACATTTTTATAAGCAGCAATCAATTACCCACACTATCAACAAGACGTTCGTAACGAGTCGGCGAACATAACGGGACAGAGGCGCGCCGCCGCCGTTTACGTCTGACGTACCGATTGTACGAAACATACGCTAACTGGTATTGTTTTTGCACCATTTCGAGTTAATATCCCTACGGGGTTAATAAAGATGTCGATAACCTGAAGTCACGATTGATGTTTTGGTTTCTTAGCTTTTGAAAGGCTTTGAATTGACGAACTCTGTGATGCGGAAGACGAGCATCGGTCGACTTTTCTATAAGAGAGGTTTGATTCCCGTGGTTGGACAACATATTATGCATTATCTGCTTATATTTGCCTCTGGGTCTGACAGTGCTGTACCACAGATCACATAATACTACTAATTTCACCTACTTGTATAAATAAATACAGTCGTAAAGAAAACGATGCACAAAAACAAAAGTAAATCGACCGAAAGAAATGAAGACGAAGATGTTATTACATCCCGATTGCCCTAACTAGCAATAAATCCCTGTTCATTACAAGTGCTAAGCGATCTTCAAGGAATAATGTAGTGTAACAGAGGGTTTTACACGTTTTTGTGCAAAATGTTTTACGTCAGGTACCTAGTGATGCGCCTAGAAGATTCTTGTAATAAGTAACCGGATATAATGACCCAGTATATAACATTTTGTTTGGATACGATAAAAAATGTATTTATTGTTTGTATTCACTATACATACGTACTTTAGTGGTAGGTAGGTAAAGAGTACTTTAAAGTGTTGCCTAATCTTGACAAATATTTGTATAAGTCACTGCAAGTTATCTTTTCTTGTATTTGTTAGAACGATTTCAATAATCTCAAGATACTGTGTTTATTAAACTTCGATTTTAACTCTACGACTCTACTAAGGAATTTTGAGATAGGATAACTTAAAAGTAATGTATTTTGACTATTTTTGACAGAGTTCCTTGTTAACAAATAATTTGCAAAATCGTTGACCCTAATTGAATACGGATTTGAAACACCGAGTTCTAGAACATCACTAGAATGGGGAGGGCAGTGATGCATCTAACGTATTGAATTTATAATGTGGAGTAAAAAGTACGATTTGACGGCTAGTGAGCGCCGTGGGAAGTGGCGGGCTCACACGATTTATTTAGTTGTGCCGCTAATCGGAAAATAATCTGTGTAATGCTATGGAACTGAGAGCAGTGTTTGTAGATCTTCTTTCTAAGATATTGCTGAAAATACGCAGACTTTGTTTCGGCCGGGCTAGAATGCTATTGTAATTGTCTGATGATTGCTGACAGACAGCGTTACCGGACTACAATTCGTGTACAGGAATGGACACGGATACCGAAATGCATTGCGTGCTGTCAATGCACGATACTGAGGATTTGAGTGAGGATACCGAGCATTGAGCGGAAATGAATTTGAATCGGAATATAGTGAACACTTCCCACCGGAAACTACATTATGATTTTACTCTAAAATGATCGCTTAACTTCCTAGTGTACCTGCTTACCTGTTGGGTAACTCAAATGCGTGTCTGCTCTCGCATAAACAATAATACACTTGAAAGTATCAATGTAGATCACCTACATTACATGCTACCATTGAAATAAAAATACAGCAAAATTGATGAGTCATATTAATTATGTAATGAATAAGCGAACGACTTTCAATCCAAATTTTATTTAAGTCACGTTTGCCGGTATTCATTTGCAAGCTATTTTAATTGATCAGTTAGCAATGAGTAGACATAAAAAGATGGCAGTCTAGTTATACTAACTAGCCATAGAATGAAGTTTTTATTTGAGTTTAACCTTGGAGATAATTTGTTTTTTGTTTTCACGCTTCAGTGTTTTTTTTTACTTTTTAGCAGCGAAAGTTAACGTCAAACCACTCGCTCGCACATTTCAACATTTTTGGAGATATAATTGGCCGAATACTCAAATTATTGCCATCTCTTACAAATGAGTAATGTCAAACAGAGGCAGAGAAATTTTAAGTGGTGCTTAAATTTGAGTGACGTTTTAGTATTCCGGCCTATATCACTCAATTTTAATTTGCAAAGTTATAGAGATTCACAATCTACAGAATAACAATGCAAAGGTTTAACAAAAATATCATAGGTATTGATTCAAATAAGTTTTCCGACTAAAAAACTTGTACCAATGTGACCAATTTTGGTGCACGTTTATTAGTCTGATTGTGCTTAGGGAGCTACTTTAGATTACCAAGAGTTCAATATTCTGAGTAAAATATAAAATTTAAAAAAAACTAGCACCTAATGAGTTCATTTATGTACTCCGGTTTACTTACAATTTAAAATGACAGTAATTTATGGAACTTAAAAATCGTTTACCGCGAGTATTATTATTTTGCTTCATAATTATTTTACACTGAAATAAAACATAAATGATTCTTTCCGGGTGTACTGGTCTGTGTCAGTCTGATTTCAACGTAAAATGTGCTTTTTTTCGCTTCACATAAGACTCAATACAAATTCTTAGGTTAGAAAATATCTAGGCTATAACGTAAGGATGGAAGTCTGTGGATTTTCGGTGCCTGATTCAGTGTCGCCATAGTAAGACTTTTGCAGACTAATAATTTATCCCAAATCGGCTTGTCATGATTTCAGGTCCGATTTCATTGACCGGTCTATTGCTTCTAAATTTAATTTTAAAATAAAGACAATAAAGCACATTTTAGATCAAAAACTACGGAAATGCCACGTTCTTGACCGGGTACAAGCTATAGATCGAATGGCAACCGCAAACCGGTCATCGAATTCAGCTTGTGCCAGATTTCCAAGAACACATAAGAGTCAATTTACTTTTTATGTGCCAGTATAGCCTATCCATTTATCATACATCTTAGAAGCTAACAGCATTCGTGATTATAGAATCCTGTGTTTTTGCTTAATTGCAAATTGCCACATCGAGGTATGATTACTAATCTAGGTCGAGATTATCTATAGGTAGGTAAAGTTAGGTATCTTAGTACAATATACACATAGCTATACACAAGTAGGTTAGGTACATCATAATGTACCTACATATTCATAAATTAACATGTCTATTTCAGCTCTATATATCTCTAAGGGTGGATTTAACCAACTAGGAATAACGTTATTCGCCAGATATAATATGTACTATCCGTTCATAAAAATGTGTCTCAGTCTAGTAAATGTGTTAAAAAGAATAAGTGAAAGATAAATAGGTGAAAGTTTATCAGATATTTATAAGTAGAATTATAACGTTAGTCATCTGAACAACTCCATGTTTTTTATTCTAGACTAACATTTCTAGTCATATTAGTCCCACATTTCTGTGATATTTTCCTGTGACTTACTTTTACTTTTTAGTGCTTTGAGATGGTCTTGAGTGACTTCTCAATTCAGAAGGATTCTTTCCCTAAATGCCTAATAAATTAAAAGAGTGCTTAGCTTAATTTCTGCATCATTAGGAGTCACCAACCGAAACAAGAAAGACCCTAAAATTAAAATACCGGTGCAAGTCTCCTGGTCAATACAAAATGGGCCACTACGAAGCATCCCCTTTAAAATAGGGAGATCGTCCATCCGTGCAATGGCCACTACCTGTAGATGTACCTGTATACAAAATCCCAGCCTATAATTTGTACGGCCATAAACAAAACGAATATAAGTGAGTTTTTGTCCCGTTTTCGCGTATATAAAAACACGCTACGATTGATGCCGTCTCGCTCTCGAGCGCGTTTATGTCTTTTCTTCCCGTGTGCAGTCGCGTAGCACTGGCGTAGAGCGGTGTAGTATACGCAAAGATCAGACAATTTGCTACTAAAATAGCTACCTACAAGTGGTTGTAAAAATATAGTATTTTATAATTAAAGAGTATCTTACCTACCCAGGTATAAATACATTAATTAACGAATTCATTACTTGTACAACATTAACAAAACTAATGTATGAGCCACAAAAATTTATAGGTCTCTACTTAGAAAACTTTACAAAAAATCGTAGATAGATAAGGCATTTAAAAACAAGAGTTCAATTTTCTGGAAATTTAGCGTATCCTGTGTTCGATACATTTGTATTAAGTTGGAGGCTCGAAGGCTGTTGGAAGGGAAGCAGGGAGAGGAGGGATCGAAATACACGATCGTGGTCAAACCGGCTCTGGACGAATACATTTACAGGGGTTTTTTTGGAGGGAATCTCTTTTTGAACAGTTTTAACGTTTCTCTTTTTGAAATAATAAGGTTTTATAACCTATAAGTACCTACCTATCTTAAGTTTTCAGTTTTTTTTGCAGTAACACCTAATTAACATATGTAAATAGTGTTATTTACATATGTTAATTAGGTGTTACTGCTTGTGTACACAAACAACATTGACTAAGAATAATACAAATAAAGATATCATTATAATGTATAAATCTATACAATGCAATGCAAAAACCAAAACTTACAACATGTTAAATTCATGAAAACCAAAACTAAGTATGAAAGTAGGCTTTAAGGGCTCACCTTAGCGCTGTGGTAGAGAGCACTAGTCCGTGTCATTTTAGCTTTAGTCATTTTGGGCAATCCAGTCAATCACATTCACTGTTCTCATCACAACACTGCACGATTATTCATATTGTTTACAACTGTTTTATGTCTGTGAGAAAATAGTGAAACTCGCACACACGAACACGGTGTTTACTATGAGAGAACGGACGTGGGAGTGTAGTCAACTCAGCACAGAGAGATAGCCGACGCCAGCGCTGTAACGAGCCGCGGCACAGATCGGAACTAAACCCGGTAACGGCTCAATAGCGCCGCGGGCGGCTACGACATAAAACTATACCAACTATCGTAGGATCTCGCCTAGAGGCTATCTTGAGGCTCTATTTTTAGCCGCCATTTTGTTGGGCCGCGGGAACACAGGATGATGATGGGAGAAAATAATTATAGCTATTATAAACATGTCATGAGCATTCAATTGTTCACAATAAAAGTCTGAGAAATGTCCATCTTCGAGGGTCTTTTATTTTTTTAGGTTTGATTTCTTTTACAGAAAACGTTCCGTATTAAAACACCATCGAAAACAATTGTATAAAAATAAGGACTTTTAAGAAAATGGTTAGAGCGAGTGAAAAAGTAAACCACACTAAGCATAAGCAAGCATACATTGGTCATACTTTGCGAATCATACACCAATCTGATGTCAAACTTTACCTACTCTCCTCAATCTACGCTGCAGCCCTAAAAATGACAAAGCCCTTGCCGTATACCTGCTCTCAAAACACATTTGGTATACCTGCACACAGTTCTATAGATCTTTTATTCGTGGCAGGTGGTGTTCACAAAAAAGGCTCTACATAATAAAGTGGGGGAGATTTCGAAGGAGCAAGATGATGGATTAAAAAGAGATAAAGCCTCTATAGATTGCACACCTTGCAATTTTTACAACGTATTTACGAGCGTATATTCTTTTATTTTTTACTAAAACTATACTATCAAGCAGCTGAACAAAGGTTTGAATGTGGAAAACTTGGGTAGAAAAAACTAAACGGGTTTTGAGCAGCAGTGTGTAAAATTATTATGCGTTTTCTATATTATTATGAAACTGTAAAAAAGCCAAAAACTAAAATTAAAGATATGGGTAAACTAAATATGCAGTTCTACTAACTAAACCATTCTGATTTCAAAAATCGAGTTTGTCTTTTTGTTTGTTCGCGGAATACGCCTAAACTACTGGCCCAATTTCAATGAAACTTATAACAAATCAGAAGCCCTTTTTCCGGATTGAAACATAGGCTATATTTTACTGAAACCAAAGACGTGGATTCTTAGATACAGCTTGACCTCTCTAAACTAAAAGCAGCCTTTGACACGAGGTTCATCGTATGCTGGTTGACAGATATTTTTTGGTGTAAAGTTACGCACGCGTACGAAGTCGCGGCGGGTATCAGAGCCCTGAGTCTATCTCGGTGTTGTGTTTTCTTGCTATTTTTGGCATTCGGAAACAGATTCGCAAAGTGAAAAATTTTGTATGAAAACCGGATAAGCGAGCAAAAAAACACAACACCGAGATAGACTCAGGGCTCTGCTAGTGTACTTATAAAGTTTGTATATGCGTAGCGTATGCGTATGTCCGAACTCCGAAGCATCGTAGTATCAAAACAAAGGTATGCTAACGTATCATTTTCCCTTTGTCCCTCCGCACGTGCCTACAATACATTTCTGGTCTACCTGCGATGTAATTTCTACTGTAATGCAAACTATTGTTATGAACGTGAGCAGAATTTCGAATAATACCGGTTTTAGGCGGATTACCTTACAAAAGTTGAAGTATACGTATTTGAACCTTGCAAGTACCTACCTATATTTTTAAAAGCTTCGAGAAGAAAGCAAACTTTGGTATTATTAACGCACCTTTTCAGATGCTGTAATTTTGACCAATTATAGAGCGCAGTCTTTGAAAATTAGAAAAGGAAACTAATTATTCGAATTACAAGAAATGTAAGTTGATGATTTAGTATCTTCTTCCTGACCAATTTGAATTTACAAAAAATCTTCTGATTAGATGCTTTTATAGCGAAGGTTTGTTAAAATTTCTGTTTGACCTGGTTCTTTATTCATTATTATGACTAGTTATGGTTTCACACGGTTTAAACTAAACCCTAAAACTAGTTACATGCCAAACCAGTTACCTGCGCTAAAAATACCCCCAAGCTCCGTTAGTGTGGTACGAAACAGTACGAAACCCCTTGATTATAATAAGCCTTAGTAATGTGGTCACATTCCTCGAGGCTAGAATGCAGAAGGGATTGCGTTAACGAGGACCTTGGACTCTGACGTACGACACGGCATTATGATATTACATACTGTGAATCTATTAGTAGGATGTACAAGCTTTGCTTAGTTTGGGACTAGAAGGCGTTGTGTTAAGTGTCCGTGAATATTTATTATTATTATTATCTTTAATAACACAGAACAGACATTGGTCATACTGGATAGTCGAAAAATACCAGATTTTTTTTTATTTATATCCAAAAGTAGACGTTTAGATGTGTTTGTCATAACGGCTGAACTGATTTGGATGAAAGTAGTGAAACCTGACAGAGAAATATTAATGCTCAAATTCAATAAAATGAACTATCAATCAACACTACGACCAAAAAATATTGAAGAACTTTTTGTTCAATCACCTTGAACATGAAAATACTTCACGCTTCTCTTTTCACCCTATGAGAACATAAAAAACCAATTTAGGTTTAAAAATAAACACAATAAGAGGATTATTTCGAAGGAGTTTGGAAGCCCAACAGTTAATTTGGGAGATTATGATCCCCGCTGATAACAGGCCTTTGGAATTGGTTTACCTATAGGTATTTATGCTGCTTTTACTTTGGAAAATAATAAGGAAAAGGTAATAAAACGTAATTTACACTGACCTAATATGTTTGTCTTTTGTACGTATGAGTATAATTATCTAGTGGAACAATAATCTTATTTTTGGAAATTTGAGGTATGAAAATAAATATGAAAAAAAATATAGATGTTCATTTTAATAAAAACCACTGGTAAATAAGTACTGCATCAGACAAAAAACTAACTATTTCGGTCATTTTAACACCTCCGAACCGGTTTACCTCTGAACCTCTCTCTCCCTCACGTTATCCAAAGCCAAATAAAAAGGAGTGAAAGAGCAAACAGCTCCTTTATAAAACGTGTTACTATCCGCAGCACGTATAATAGGTACCTTCTACTACTGTTGGTTTTGTAGTAAGTCGTAGTAAACCAAACGAGTTTTAGGAGGAAATGCTCACTCAAAAGCATTTTACCGTTATCGTTCCAAAACACTAGAGATAGATGCATTGCCTATGTTTTATTAGAATTTGGCTACCTATGAACTCGGATTACCAAAGAGGTTTCAATATTCTGAGCCTATGAATAACTAAATAATTTTTTTTACCTATTGACATTTCAATAACTATATATTATGTACTTACTCATTATGTATGCAACTTTTAAAGAGTTGAATTTGTTACCCATTTAGGTATCTAAAACAAGATGTTACAAAACAAACGTAAAAAGTACTTTGTTACCAAACGCCTACTTAATGGAGCATAACCAAGCGCCTACGTAAATATGAACATCAATAACACTACACTTTGCTCACACACTTTGAAAAGGCGCACTTTACGCGATAGTTTGCCTAAGCCACAGATCATATAATACTGCCGAGTGCCGAAGTTTAGTAAAATATTAGCATATATTACAGTGAATGTTAAGATTTCAATATTTCAGTCACATAGCAAAAGTAGTCTACTCAAGAGATTTATTCTTGTTTGTAAATATTTAACTGATGATTCCATTGATCTGCGTTCATAAAGTGAAGACGTGTTGACAATACCTTTCCAATCAGCGTTCATCAATTATGAACACACCATTGTTCTTCATAATAACTACTTCCCAGATTTGTAAACTTTCCAGAAGCTGTCTCAAACACCTACCCAGTACAGTCACCGTGTGAAAATTAATTATAACACTATAAATTACAAGACATGATCACTAAAATTTGTTGTTTTCTGTTGTATTGTTTTAACTAAAACTAATTTTTATTAGGTAAGTACATGCGTTCTATCGTAATTACATAAGCCCTCATCGTACTTAGATGATTAATTTACATTACATTGGTTTGAAGAAAATGTTTCTTCTGTATTCCACGCTATGGTATATACTCGTACATAATTTGTTCGAAACCAACATTTATGTTTTTAAAACGTTTTGCCACAGACAGGAGATTTAGGTGATTCCTTAGAGCTAAGGTCGACAGACTCATGATACTTTGAGGTAAAGGTTGATTGGAATATTAGATTTGTCTCGCCCAAGTTTTGGCCTCCAAACCGCAAGAGTATACAGACACTTATGTTTGCAAAACATGCGGGCCAAGACGAAGTACTACACGCGATTCTCACATTTCCCACGACACCGCCATTCAAGCACTCAACTGACACAATGGCTGTAACGAAATAACCGAAGAAAAGTCAAATGAGTCATTTTACGTTTGCTAATGCTGGTTACAATGATGGTGGTGAATATATACTTCTAAGTTACCGGGCAAATAAACCCGTAAGCAAGCAAGCTCGTGTGAGTTAGTGGCCAACTCTGGTGACGGAGTTTTTAGGCCTCCGTCATGGCTTAACGACTGCTACAGCCGGGACTGCTCAGTAACGGTCACCCATTCAAATAGTGACCGCCCAGAAGGTCGCCTAACTTAGATAATCGTTGAAGATTGACTAAGCAAGCTGGCTTCGCCGCGAGCGCTTCGACTCGTTACCAACAGTAAAGGGTTTATATGCCAAAACATCGAGAGAAATCTTATACAGAAACAGTCCGTTCCAACTGCAATCAAAAACTCAATCTCAATTAAAATCTCTCCAGTGGCCTGAATTACCCATGAATAAGTTTCAATATATCACAACGTAGAACCCATCATTTACATACAAGGTACGTAATCTACCCAGTAGAACTGGATTCGCCGAACTAGTGGATCTAGCATAATATCGCACGAATTTCACCCAAACTACGACCGGTTTAGCTCGGGCCGTGGCATATGGATCTTTTTCTAAAATACACCAAAAATTCTAGACCTCTCTTTCCGGAACTTGTCCTTCCAAAAAAGTAGCTTCGTAAACTGGTGATGCATAATAACGGCTTTTCTAAACTTTAGCTATATTTTATAGACCATTTCAAGCCTGTAACCAGCCGAAGACAGGTTAACGTCCAAGCAATTGGGAGTTTAAAGAGCTTATTAGCATTTATTATCGAACTCAAACTAAACGTTGGCTTCATTGGAAAAGCGTTAGACGATCCTATTGTTTCACAGTTCGTGCTACTTGTAACTATAATACTTGTCATCAGCGTGTTTACAAAATTCATTGAAAATCCGGTTCAAATGAAATTAAAGAGATTTGAGAAAAAATTGCAATTTTAGATCCTGCGAACCTTTTAGCTTCATTACACTAAATTTCCCTTTATTTACCACAAGAAAGTTCTACATTTAATCGTAAGTGACTCCTGCTACAAAAACACATTTGGTTACACAATAATTACCTACACCTTTTAATTTCTAGCTCATTTACCAAAAATTAAGTTGTCGCAAAAACTAAATCCTATAAAAAACCGCCACGCCGATTAGAGTGGGCGTGGCGGAATGTTGACCATTGATGCTAGTTCCACTGAAAACACTCAAATTGATCGTAAAACAAATAGTCTATTATGTTTTCTATTGGTCCAAACACAGAAGCGTTTTAACCACTTCAATAGGTTAATGCTTGGGTTTACGTGTGTTTTATTGTACCGATCTGATTTGGCTTCGTATTATTTAGACAGTCTTCAACAGTTTATTTTTATTGTTTTGTTTAGTCCACCTACTCAGATTCATAATCACAACATTGTATCTTGTAAAAACCTGACATTCTTATCATTCTATTCCCATTTCCCATTAGGTATAATCGACAATGAGAGGACTTCTTATATATCTCGGTTGTACTTTTTACCGTCAGCCATATTTGTAGAAATTTTCCATAAATAAACGATATTCTAGTTCCATATCAGTAGCTGTTTCCTAACATGTCTGCAGACTCTAGTCTCACGGGTAGACGGCGCCTGCGCAGCCACGCGCTAAACCAAAGCGATCGTCGTGAGAAATTATATAACAGTCGTGGTTCGTGGATTTCTTATTATGGATTCTACAATGTATACATTGTTATGTTTATGTGGATATAGAAGTCAATTTTGTTTTTTTTACCAAGTAATACAAAAACCGAGAGAAACAGGCAACTTTGTACTTGCAGATGATGCTAATATTTGAATATTTTTTGGTAGAGGAAACCGACAGTCAGAGATTTCTATGTTCTTTTAAAAATACTTATAAAAACTATGTGAGATATTGATTTGACCACACAAATGCATGATATTTTAATAGCTAAAAACCACAAGTAGAAATAGAGTAAGCGGGAAGCGCAAGTCGACCGCGGTCCCACAGTAATATCCCAATTGGTTCACACTTTTATTTTTCAATTCTATTGGAATTGTGAAACAATGGGAATGCTGTGCAAATCCAAACTTGGTAAGTAGGTATATATAATATATAGTTTGAAATTATTTTATAACCTACAAATATTGTGCCACTGGAAGATTTAGTAACGCACCTTTTTGTGAGCTTCTATGCCTCTAGTAGAGAGAGGGTAGCACAAGGACTATGGACTGTAAATGATGGACAATAAAGCTCATTGTGTCTCGTAAGGCATGGAGTTATCATTCAAATACGAATTAAAATATTTCATATGGGCAAATATTTATTGAGCATCAAATTCACGTCATACCAAACCAAGCAATACCAAGGAAGGGCCTAAGGACCTACTGAGTAAAATGCGTACAAATACTACATAGGTAGGTACTAAGAATTATAAAAAATATTTCTAGTAACGTTATTGTGTCAATTAAAACACAATGCCAATGAAGACAAGTGAAACCCTTCGACCCGTGTCCACTTCACATCTGAGAAAATACTGCGATACAATAAAATTGTATGTTTTACCATTTCTAGGACCTATTTATAGGCTTCCTGCACTTCCTTATTGCTGGTTGTGAACTGTCATTGCATGATATAAACTACGCGTAAAGAAAGGCGTCCACTTTTTGCATCCGGGCGCATGAATCTACCTCATACACTTACTATGTGCGCCTTAGCAATCCGATCTAACTACTTGTGTGAACGCCCACTCTAAGGGGGTTGCATTTTAAGGGACTCTATAACTAAAATAGGTAGTTTCCTGATTGCCAGGTGATGAGATGTAAAGGTCCTATTCAGCCACGTGTTACCCACCTCTGACCGGAGTAATTAGATAGGCGAACCGTCCGTGGTGGGGTCACGCATGGCTGCTTTTCCCACGTCTGATTCGGGCTTGAACCCTCGTTTCTTAAGATTCAGATACGGAACATAAAACAATAAATTGTAACAGTTTTTATGTGGATAAGGTTGGTAGACTTCTGTACTGTTTATCGTAATGACAGGTATGGGTTACGGCTGCGCTAAATACTCCATTGATTTATTGGGAGCTGGGCGTGTTATGTTGATGGAATAAAGTAGTAGAATTTATAGGCCATCAAATTCACAAAGACGATGAGTCAAAAATACAGTATAGGTCGATAGAGACTAACTTCTGACGATAAACTAGAATGATTTAGAAATCGTAACCGTGGCTCCAGTCACGAATTAAGTGAGCTCCCGTAAACAGACGCAATAAATGTCACTCCAAGACCTATAGCACGTGATTGTTGACCAAGTCTCGCTGATATATTTGGGGCCATGGAATTGATAGCGTCAGAAACTCGTACAGAACATCCAAAGTAGAACGTTGTGTTCCTCGGGACAAATTACGGTCATGCTCCACAAAATAAAGGTCGAACAATGGCTGTTCTTTTCTGCGGTTTAGTCACACCGAACCCTGAATCCTTGAAGTCAGCCAGGAAGGGTGAGTCATCAAGTCGGGTCGAGGTTCTTGGTTCACTGCGCATAATAACTTTACTCCAACGGTCACAATGCGAACATACAAAGACATTTACGTAAAAAGCAGGCTGACATTGTCACCAGCACGGACGAGATTTGTGATGATCATTTTACGGCGCTGGTTCTTACTACGAGCACTTTCTTCTCGTGTTTTTAAAATAAGCAGCAGAGCGATCGAAAGTATTTCGCAAGCGCTGATAAAAATGAAACACACCTGGCATTAAGATTCTTCAAACTAAAGCCAAATTCTGTTATTGGGTTCGTCTGAATTTCGGTTTTTATAGTCGGACCGGCGGCACCGACAATCTGCTTTTATGTGAGTTGTAATCTGGCCAAACAAAGCGTTTACAATGGCAGCTTTTGTAAGTTCGCCTACGCTTGTCATAATGAGTACAAAAATTAATTAGTCTGGCTGGAGTCTACAATAGGCAGTGTATGATAATTCTTCATTTAAATATCTGATTTAACATAACCATCTAAGAAGCTTTTTTTTGCTTTTCTGGCACTGGAGGCTTGTCCTTTTGCCAAGTCTTTTTTGGTTTTCACTTTTTGTTATCACTTTTTTGTTCACTACATTTTACTTTTTTCTGTCTTCTGAAGTATCCAAGAAGCTATAAATTATTGTGCTTCCACCGCTTCCTCACTGTGTTTGTAGCAAATAAATAACAATCGACTGATATTATAAATATCAATATTGATAAGAATGAATACCGAGCCAAGTTAGGCCTGAAAATATGTGAAATGATCTTTGGAACCTAAAATCTGTGAATGTAGTATAGATTTATTGCTTCATGTGTAGTACACGGTCTTAATGGGTAGGTACTACAATTAGTCATTACATGAGCCCCGCAGGGGCATTACAATCTGCAGGCATTGCCTGTACGCTAACAAAGTATCATCGTAACAAACAAAGTATCATAGTATTCGTAACAAAGTATCATAGTATTCATTATGATGATGAAGTATGTCTCATCCTGAAAGATGTATGTGAGTAATTTATAAATTTTCACAAAAAAAGGAGTGCATTGAAAGAGGTTGGATTATACCCCTACCCTACTGAAGTAATAAACAATGAACCGCTTACGATCCCGGCTTAATTTCTCAGTTAATTACTGGCACAATCAATGAAGCGTGTCGTCGTACGCCTTCCATAGAGCCTGCAGTGTGTCCAAAGAGGCAACAGACCGGGTAATGCCCTAAGTAGGGGCCAAACGAGGGGTTGATACCCAAATTTAACTGTAAAAAGGCGGTTTCACATTTTCTGACTAATCAAATAGCATATCACAAGAGATTTATATATGTATTTTGGATTACTATCAGCACTGTTCATTAGCAGCAGTCAGAAGAAGTCAACTGTTGGACATTGAACCACTCCATGCATTTTCCGAACCTTTACACTGGTGGTCATATAGTATAGGATAACCATATGAAAATTTTCTCTACATAACACTAGTGTAGAGGAAATCGGTAGATATTGGTACACATTTAAATTTGATAGCATTAGCTATCATAACACTTTAGATTATTATTTAGATTGCACTAGTTACGTTCTCAAAGTAATCACCAGGTAATGAGACTAAGCAGTGTTTTATCATGTCGTTTTTTTACATCTTAGACATACTGACTGCACAATTGTAAGGTAGTATTTGACTTCACACGAGCACACTTCCTCCAGAAGCAACATCTATTTCGTACAAGACGAAACTTTCTCACAAATTAATTACGATTCTAACTACAGCAGTAAAAATGACAAATGCATCTATCATTTTAGTGATTAGACTTATTTCCGACAGCACGGCGAAATTATCGGAAACGACAGATTATAAGAGAGTCAGTCAAGATTTCCGGTGACGGAGAGGAACACCCACATAGTTTATGATTTGGAAGAAAATTACATAAATTGTAAATGACAGAATCTAAAGTACTTACATCTGAAACAGATAAAATGACGACCACAGGGACAGAGCCAGTTGATGATAGGGAAGATGACGACAACGTAATTACATACGATATTAAAAGCTAGCGGTATTTTGAAATTCTAATACGTCCTAGTACCTAAATGATATTTCACGACAAATTGTACTAGCTACACTAAGATATTTTTGATAAAAAACTTAAAATAACATACACTAAGAGCAAAAACAACGGTAAGCTATAAGTTGTTTAAATAAATTGAACTAGTAATAAAATATGAAAAGAATTGAGATTCAGCGTGGGACAGTGGTTTGTACAATAGTGAACTTAGAGAGACAATAAAATTATGTTGTAGAAAGAAATCGTCTAACATAATTTTATTGTCTCTTACATTGACTATACGGACATATTTTCAAAATACAGTAAAATATATTTAGATATACTTAAAGGTGTATTTGATAAACCAATTGTATAGTTTTTCTTGAAACCGTCATAAAAATGCAGATAAGTACGAGTATCTAAGTACTTATATTGCTTAGTATATTTTATGTTCACTCACCCGAATCGTAAACTTAGCCATTGCTGATATTGGCATTTTATTATTATATACGTAGGTACCTACGAATATGTATAAACGTTTATTACATAACCCTGATCATTAAAGTTTATAGAAAAAAATATTACGCAATTAAAATATACATCACAAATAATAAAATCTTATATAGATAGGTTACTTACAAATTTATAATCAATCAACCAACGGATATTTGCAGTATTTTAGACAATTTAACCTGTAATCAAGACCGGAATTTGATTTACTTAAGTATACTATTATAAAACTATAAAAAAACCAAAAACTAAAATTAAAGATATGGATAAACTAAATATGCAGACCTATTAAACGAATATTAATATTATAAACGATTCTGAATCCGAATATTAAGTTTGTCTGTTTATTTGTTTGTTTGTCTATTTGTTTGTTCGCCGAACACGCCTAAACTACTGGACCAATTTCAACGAAACTTATAGCATTCGGAAGCCTTTTTTCCGGATTGAAACATGGGCTATATTTTATTGAAATCAAAGACGTGGATTCTTAGATACAGCTTGACCTCACTAAACCAAAAGCAGCCTTTGACATACGAGGTTCATCGTATACTGGTTGACAGATATTTTAGTGGAAAGTTTCGCACGCGTACGAAGTCGCGGGTATCAGCTAGTTCACTTATACAAGTTGTGACAAATATAGTACGTCAGATGAATAAGCAATTTTATTTTCATTCACTATATAAATAAAAATACGGCGGTTTCATCCGCGTGTCATCTTTGCACGAACTGGCTTATATAGGAACTAGCCGTCTCCCGCGGCGTTGCTCGCGTTAGAGTGTGACTTTTCAAAATTCCTTTCTTAGTGCGCCCCTACACTATATAAGGAACCTACCTTCCAAATTTCATACCTCTAGGATTATAGTTTAGGCTGTGCGTTGATTCTCTGTCAGCTTCAAAAGAGTTTTATATATATTGATGATGATGATGTACCTTGATTGAGTCAATTAAAGCCATAAAGTACAAAATCATCACAACCTCATATATATGTATAGGTACCTCTAAACGATATACTACATATAACTTGTATCTATATACCACAAGATGACGTTGCATTAATAAATAATAGACACGAAAGTGACCACAGTAACCAGCTACATACCATTAAACTAGAACTTAATTGAATATTAAAACCTGTATAGCAGAACTGTACAGACAGACAGAATATTGCTTTTTGATTATAATCTGAGAACATATAGTAGAAACAAACTACAACAGCAATCAGTATTCAAACATTCGTGTATCGAGAGGTACGACCGTTCATTGATAAGATTTGCTATTATATCGCTAAAACAAAGATACCTACAGTCGGTATCCAATACACGAAGAAGCCCGTATTGTGTATTTGACGTTATTTCGACACCTCAAGCTACTCGAATGTGTCTCTAGTGTAAAAAAGTGCTGGGATAAATTATAACTATGTACAAAATGAATCTTTCACCATATCACGTCCTCATGCTCGTCTGCTTTCAGGTTAGTTAAATGTGTTTTAGATATAAGTTAAACGGGAAAATACATAAGCCATACATACATGCATTCTGTCATCTTAAGGCTGAGCGCAAACGGGCCACCAACCACACACAGCCACCAGCCACCAAATCTATACACGTACTTTCCTCTTTGACATGACAACTCGAGCTGAAGTCAAACATACACATACCTACAGTAAAATTGCTCTACCAATTTTACTCCACGTTGTTTGTACTACACACATCTACCTATATATATACACTACAGCATTTTATACAATACTATGATGTATTGTTAGATGGTTAGATAATAGATGGGTATTGTAATATAGATAGTCTTATCTTTTAATGAATAATAGAGTATCCACTTTCGAATTATCTTGTTGTTCCGGTAAACCACATCTCATTAATGTCTCATTACGATAGTAAAATAAGTGACCTAGTGGATAAAGTAAACATGATATTTTTTGCAGGATACCCTGTCTGTGGGCATGTTGATGCCCGAGCTGGCCAGTCATGTTAAGATCCTGGGAGGAAGTCACATAGTTGTAGGAGTGATGGGAGCTCTATACTCCGGCTCACAACTGGTTTCAGGACCTGTCGTTGTAAGTGAACTGTATACAAATACTAAGTTTTATCGATCTAAGATTTCGATCTACAGATGATACACAAGTTTGGGTCTTGGAGACACTATCCAAATCAGTAACACACAACTCGGTTGTCAGCAGCTGATATGTATTTGGCAGTTAACCGATAATAGAAAAAGCAAAAAAAATATAGATAAGAATCCAGAATATATTACAGCATTAAGAAACAATCAAGTGAAAAATATAACGTTTACTTTTTCAGGGAAGTCTGAGCGACGTAAAAGGCAGGAAGCCAGTACTGCTGGCATGTTTGAGTGCATGCGGTATTTCTTACTTCATGCTAGGATTGACTTCATCTATTTTCATATTTCTTGCTCTGAGAGCGATTTTAGGTAAGTGATAACAACAAATTCGCACGTAGGTAAAAATGATTAAATAAATTTCAAAAGACCAAATCTTTTTCGTATGTTTTTGCAGATTTTACTGACCTCATTTTTAACCAATTTAGTATGGAAAGTCAATATTCAAAAACTTTTTCAATTGAATGGTAATGAAATACCAGTTTTGAGCCAAGATGTTTTTTCAGGACTGATCAAGCAAGTTCAGATGCTATCAAAGGCTTTAGCTCCCGACTACGTGAAGGATGTAAACAATTTGTCAGTGTTTTACGGTCGATTGGCCTCGCTGTCAGGTGTCGGAATGTCAATAGGACCCATAATAGGAGGGCACCTAATGGAAGCGTACCCCGATTATGGGTTCACAATAATTACCACTATAATGGCAGCCATCTTTACTGTTAACCTAGGTAATGGATTTATAGTAAAATAATTTCTACAGAATCTGGAGTCTAAAGAAGGAAACTTGAATAGAATACTTTAATAGTTAGTCTGTTGTTTTCAGGTTTAATAAACACACTGCCTTATAACACAAAAGAAAAAAAGAAAGAAAACAATAAGCCAGCCAAAGCAATAACTGACATAGCTCCTAATTTAATCGATTCCCTGAAAGGAACATTAATGGAATCGATTGATGAGTTCTACAAAATCGACTGGCCCGTCTACGGAGACATCTTTGTCTTCAAATTGCTGATGACTTTATCCATGGGGATGTACTTCACCAACTTTGGGATATTCCTAAAGACAGTACATACAGTGTCACCAAAGTATCTTGGATATATCATCTCATTTCAAGGATTTACCGGTTCTCTATGCACATACTTCATCGGATACGTCAATAAGCTGTATAAAAATGATAAGGATTATACTGAAAGGTACTATCACATTTTTATCGCAGTGGCGACGTCACTTTTTAGCCTCGCACTAGCACCAAATGTTTATATCTACACAGCACTGTTATTACCTCTAGCTATAGCAAGCTCTGTAGCGAGAATCGTAAGCTTAGAGATGATAATGAAAAGAACCAGTGGCAACCATCGAGGAACTGTGATAGGGGCTTCAAACAGTGTTCGATCTCTTTCAGGAGTGGTAATACCATTAGTTGCTGGTGTTATCAATCAGTATATTGGTGTGGTTTATACATTTTATTGTGCCGCATCTTTCGGAGCGATAGGTGTAGTTGTCAGTCGAAGGATACGATTGAAGAGTTTAGAGGCGAAAGATAAATAGTTAGATTTACCTAATGATCAATATAGTTTAAATAATGCTGTGAATAATTTTATTGTATATTTTTCTTATCTTAGCTCTATACGTGTTTGCTCTCTCGAATATATGGAACCATTTTAATCAGTTAGGTAAGTGTAGTTTTTTTGCTGTAGGTAAGTAAAGCGGCCATATCACCATTTCTTGTTTTGTATTGGACCAATCTTAATTGGACATGTTATTTGTTGAGAGTGAATGATACTACTTACTGTCTGGATAGTATTTTATCAAAACCGTATAGGAGTAATTAGCGTACGTTTATCACGCCAGACGTAATTACTAGAATAGTGCAGGTGCTCCCATGGGGCTTTCCCACGATATGGTTCCTTCCGAAGGCGGCGACCCGTGACGCTACCGTCTTCGCCCACCTCGCGCCTCTTATTGTTCTGTGTATGGTCAGCCAAATCAAGATGCGTCGAAGTCAGCCAAATAACAATACTAGAAGTATTTTTGATACTATACGTATTGCCATTACGATTTCGAGATTTAAAGAAATATGGCTTTTGCTAATACTACATTATAAAATTGTCTGCTGCCCCTTTTATGAATGTATTTTTTAATAAGTTCAAAGACAAATTGAGTTTATATGCAAATAAATTGGCAAGGTTTTGCTGTCTCTACTTTTGGTCATTTTAATGTTATCTACCGCCCTTTGCATATTTGAATGCGGTCAAGCAAAACTGTAAGTTGGTTAAATTTTCTTGAATAGCCTTTATTATCTAAAAAATTACAGTAACTTTCTTCCCGCATACAACGAAGCGATTAGTCATCACGAGATTCACGACATGCTTGACACAGTTCAGATTAATGTTTGTAAAAAGTTGAGGTAGGTAAGGTAAGTATTCGATTTAAGCCCAAATAACGGTCCTCTGTAAATGAATCAGAGGCTGATCAACTATCAATTTAAAAAAAACCTTGATATTTTGCTATGGCGGCGCGGCGGCGAGCGGCGGTATCCATATTGATGATACTTTGCGGAATAAAAAGCTCGACGGAAGCAACCAAGTACCGAACGGGACGACGCATGCCGGAATGTCATTGGGCAGGTGCAGGGTTAAAAACAACGGTGAAAAACAATGGTCTTTATGTCTTTGAAATAGCGGTGTAGTTTCTGTTGGACTTAGCTCGATGTGGAAAATACAGTAAAATATCATCCGAAAAAATATTTTAATGTTGCTGAACCATAATCCTCATACATAAGAAATTATAATTCAAGTAGGACAATACTCCGAGCCACATAAATATAGATAAGACAAGTATTCGTGGCTGCAAATTTCAATATACTATTCGTGACCTAGCAATATAAAGGTATCACGATGTCACTTTTGATGTAACTAATGAATAAGTAAATATAGTGGGCCCAGTCGCCTGTATCCTCATATTTACTTGCTACAACTGCAAATCTTGCGAGTACCTAAGTTTCAATTTATATTTAGAAACCTTAGATAACAATATGAGGACGTATGCAGGGTGCATATGTACCTACTCGTCTTCGTTTGATCTTCATATCTACTTTACTTACCAACATTGAATGAAAATCGACAGATACCAATTATCATGCCGATACACACTTAGTACGAAATTCAGGTAAAAACTCATAATACCGAAAAGTCGAGCGTGCTACTTAACCTACTTGCAATACGGTATTCTTGCCATGTTTTAGAAAAGTCAGAAAACCTCGCACCTGACGACTTATTTTTTTAGGAAGAAATGCAACCAAATGAATTGGGAAACCTATACCGACTAACGAATAAATTCTGCCTACGTATGGGCACGAGGCACGCGTTCACTGATTACTCTGCCTACGTAATTTTGTACAGACTACCGCTCGCTGTTGACTTTATACTTATGACTATTGATGATCTGAGAAGGCGTTTTATTAGCTTCTAGTTTGGCCCCTGTAGAGTTTGTAATACTCGTAGATGCGTCACTTTCGTGAGGATATCTTTTATGGATGAACCACTCCACTTGTTAAAGCAGTAGGTTATGTTAGACTCTACTGACTAAAACTTCATGGTCCCCAAGAAATTCTATGAGTACTGCAAGCATTCGATAAGTATATATTTTCATAAAATGGAAATAAGCTACATACCGTGCGGGCTTTTTCTTGAACTACTTTGTATGTGACAAAGATAGATTATGTGACCAGGATTATAAACACATCAAAATATTGTGGAATTTTTCGG
Organism: Eulithis prunata; assembly: GCA_918843925.1. Classification (NCBI taxonomy): domain Eukaryota; kingdom Metazoa; phylum Arthropoda; class Insecta; order Lepidoptera; family Geometridae; genus Eulithis; species Eulithis prunata. Next base: position 2,783,044 of record OU974017.1, read on the forward strand.
TTTGTCATTCAGCATACACAATTACACGCGCCACCTAAAAAGCTATAACATTTTGTTACACCTAGCTACATCTTACAACTTAGACCTTGAATAATAATGCCGTATTCCCACCACTCCCGTGTAGGTATCTTCATAAATATGCCACGAGGGTATTTGTATGTTAAAACAGTCCATGCATGGTCATTTCACATTCAATGCTGGTCACTACTCACGAGCTTCCTCCATAGGCGACAGTGGTTGATGTCTTAAAACTAGAAGGTATATTTCTAGTGAGAATAGAATTTGTTTGGATGCCTTGTTTATATCTGCCATCCTAGGGCTTTATCAGTTCGTCAGACATTTTAATCTAATAAGGCTGTCTTCATGTTATTGCCGAAAATTGGCGTCATTTAGACGACATCTCCATTTGAGTAAAATTTCTGCAGAGGCCCTTGTACTAACTACATAGAAGGGTAAGAAATACTTTTATCTGACGGATAGCGTTACTCAAGTATGGCAAAACAGGCCCTATAGGTGCATAATATAGTGATCTGTTTATACCACAGGTTTGTACTATAGAAGATCTTTGGCATACCATTATTGTGGCGTTAAATACAAATTTATCAAGAATCAGAAAGCTTGAAGGATCCAATACAAACTGACCTCTAAACTGCTGTTATTACAGTCCATTTTATACCGTAAGCGACCATGAAGTAAGCCTTGTCGTTAGTAAAACATTGTGGAAGCACTTATGCACCTGTACAAAGAGAGATGTGAAGGCACGTACCAACATTGTAGTCGAGTTCGATACCCGTGTTGTGGCTTGAAATAACACTAACTCGACTACTGGTAAAATGGTCCTTAGCTCATACGAAAACGGTACACGGGCGTTTTGTTTGACAAAACAGTCAAATTTTGTTTGACAAGCAGACTGAAACTTTGTTAAAAACGCACCTGCTCTGCTGCTCGCTCTTTGCGTGATCTCCCGCGTACGCGATCACTCCTCTTCTGTTTTGCATTATTGAATCTGACATAATACTAGGTATTCTACTAACAGCACCTACAGCTAATCCCCTTTTAGCACCGATCGATTTTGCTTTACATTTTTTACTTCGACTGTCCTAATAAGCTGTTAGCATTGGCAGAAACCTAAAATCATTTGCCAGAACTATGGATTTCCTCAAAACCCCATTATGCATTACACAATACACCAGCTATGCCTTCACTGCTGATTGTAAAAACTACAAACACACGTAAAGTAAACAGACGTCTACAAACCTTTTGATTAACTCTTTGATCGACTTTGCCAGACGTGTTACAACGTAGACAGTTCGGACAGAACTAGGACGCAGAGTCATAACAAAACTTTAATAGAACGAAAGTTTTTTACGAACTACAAAAACAAAGGTAAACTTTATAATGGGGATTTATGCGAGTTTATGAAACACTGGAAAATTAGGTTGATTCGTAAATAAAGTAGAAGTGTTAGCAGTAGAATGCCCTAGTAGCAAAACGTGAGTGAGTTACTCGAAATCATAAAAATCATAAACTGAATTACAGGCACATGAGACTTCAAGATCTTTACGTCTCAGAGTGATGGACACAGTGCATTGGCTTGGGCACGTCCTCATTGGACTTGCTCTGTGAGGTAATGCATTGTTATAGGCAGAAGTTACCACTTAACATCAGGTGAGCTATCAGCTTGTTCAATTACTTTTATCATTAAAAAAAAATCGTCTTGACGTCTGATGTCTTTATATTTTATTTGTATAAACATTTTGGAATGGGAAAGAACGTTACAAGAATCTAGTTTAAATTTCTACGAAGTGCCCACTCTACGCTAGTCTATGTATACAGTGTTCACATTAGCAGTTTAGTTTCATGGGCTTATCCAGGTAGCGGATATATGATAACGGTTGTAAACAATGAGCTAGAAGCAGAGTTTTCTAAAACAGCGACCGCAATATACCGGCTGAAACCAGAGCCTCGAGTTTCTTCTGGGCAAATCCCGAAAAATTTGTCATAATATTTGTATGGAGAAAAATAGTTTTCTTGATAGATTTTCGGAAAATTCAGACTATCGGCTCTGCCACGTTATTTTGTGGTCGATTTGGATTACGATATTCCCATACTCGCTATCCATACTTATGCGAATTTACAGGAGCGCGGCATCACGTAATCGATCTCCGATAATCGAGACATCATCTTATGGAATCTACATTACAGGAGTGTTTTAAACTAGTGACTCAAATACTTCGTCTGGTATATCGGACTTAAAAATACTGTAGTATTCAAAAGATTCGAGAATCAAGAGACTTATTTGTAAATTTGTACTTACTAAAATCTATACTTGACTTAGTTTTTTTTTATTCTACGAATACGGCCCTACGTTATCAAAGATTCTGTTTCACAGGAACAGTCTTATCTACCATGTAGCTAAGGTCCCTTGGTAGAACTAGCCCGTCCTTTATCTCAGCCAAATGCGGCTAAGCTTAAAGGGCTTATCTTAAAAAGTGCATGTACTCACTTACGTTTAGTTTTTAATTAGAAACCGGAAGATCAACGACCGGGTGAGTTTCATTCTATTAAGAACTCTCGGAACTGAAGATTGATAGAAGAAATAAGGCCCTTTAGAAGAACGAGTCCACGATTTAATTTTTCGTATATAATACGTCACGAGTAAAAGTTGTACTGGGGTGTAATTTGACTGTCGAAGCACATCATATTACAATCTCCTGTTCTAGATCCAAAAAAAAATAATTGTAATGAGAATTCAGTTCCATGAAATAAAACTACGTTTATTTATGTACCTACGAATAATGCAAAACATTATTGTAACGAAGTTGTAACAAAACTGTTGACGCCAAAACCGAAATGGAATGTGAAACTTGTTGAAATCTACAGTAAAGACTCTGTTTTTATTCGAACGGGGCACTGAGTGGAAAACAATGAAGCAATTTTATTTCTATTACCGAAGATTAATAGGGCTATCGCGTGGTCCAATTAGAAATGTTATACCTTTTATGGGAACTAGAGGGCTATTAAAAACCACCAGAATGAAGTTTATAGAGTTCACACGAGTTGGGAGGTTTTATTAGTTATTTACATCAATCCAATTAAGGGAGTACAAAGCGATTTCCTTGATGAGTTTCAAGATGAATGGCAGAATCGTTGATGGCCAAACGGTCTGTACAAAATTGCTGGATCAGCCCTCCGGACTCGTACTTCGAATGCAATAAATGACAGAGTTGATTCAAGATGGCGACTTCTTGCCACCATTTCAAGTAATATAAAGCTTCCTAAGCTAATGTAAGTCTACGTTTCTTATTCCCCGAGCAACGTGTAATCCATCATCGCAGATTGCGCAATATTCACGTCTCGTCACGTCGCCATTCCTATTGCAGAACTTACACTGATGAGCTTTTTCTTTTTCATTCCTGGCTCGTGCCAAACGTTCACGGTATTATTCTTTAGTCACAGTTTTATGCAGAACATTTTTAGAATGCAAAATATTTGAACGCGTTCAAGTCGGAACGGAATGTAGATTTTGTCAAATGGATCGTGAAAGGTAGAGGAAATGGGAATCATTTTCGGCAGCCCGCTACAGACCAAGAAGATTAAACGAAACTTTTTGAAGTATAAAACTTTAAACGTATGTAAACTTAACACTGACTACCAATTCGAACACCATTTCGTTGATTAATTTGACAAGATGGTGCTATTTATAGCAAGCGATAAAACTTGGACTGTTAAATTGATAATAGTAGGCTAGTTTAGAACTTGGGCTATCAAATTGAAAGGCGATAAAAAATAGCCCATCATCTTATTATGGCTTCATCAGACAAAACTACTGTCTTCACATAGTACGTGTATCTTCTTACTACATGGTCCAAGTATTTTAATGGAGTTTGACGGTTCATGGTACACACTACACACGTCATTGCGTCCATGGTATCATCAGCTACACAAGTGGTTTGTGTTATGACGTGATGGTGATGAGTGGTTTTTTATGAGGGCCAAAAATGTATTTACTTATTTACGACAAAACTATCAGAAACTCAAGCCATATCCCACAGACAGTTATAAGTTTTAGTTCGGTTTGTCTATTGTAGTACCTACCTGCTAGAGCACTTTGCACGTAATTCGTTCGTAAAAGCAAACTTTCTTACGCCGAGAATCTCTATGTGAGCGTGAAATGAACTATGTCTCAGAACTTTGTCTCGCCCTTTTCTCACTGATTGTACCGTCATTATAAATCCGATCGTAGTTACAAAGATTTTTTCACTCGTTCCTGAGATGGTAATTACTCGTGTGTAAATTGGAACGGATTTATCAAGAGTATGGCGTATGCCGGAATGTGTGCGTGTCGTGTATAAGCTATTGCGTGATGTGAATGGTGTTATGTATTGTTTGTAGCTATTAGATTTGAATACGTTGATTCTATTGTCTAAAATTAATCATGTTTTAATCAGCGTCTAGCTCTATCAATAACATTATTATAATAAATACGAGTACCTACAAAACCCCCTCTCTGAGGAGTTTATATCGTGTTTGAGGATTAGAATTAAGCTACTTTTACGTAAAAACGAATAAAAAGTGTCACAGATAGAAAAGCTTTCAATAGTTTACGAGACGATGTAAATAAATACAAATTCTTGCCAACATAAATTGACATAATAACAGGTTTCCTTTTTGTACAGTAAAAGAAAGTTTTTTTTTACTCTACCATAGATAATGCTCCCGTCCTCCCGTCACAGTGGAAAGAGGACAAACGTGAACAAGAATTTGTAACCCAAAAGACAATATTCTATAGTGAGTCTTGCGAGTTGCACTCTGTCATCGAAGATACGAAGTCGCTCGCACTGATAATATGCAGTTTGGAAGACCAATAGGCGCCGAAAACCAGTTTTCTACGTAAATGTAAATCATGACGCCTACAATGATCCCTGGAGAATAGCCTGGTTATATAACAGCATTGTTATGGATAAAAATAAACCAAACAACGAAGTTTGAAGTTTGAACAAAAGTTGAAAGTGGGAAATCGTAAGCGTCAGTAACACTTTTGGTTCACTTCTAAGGTAGAGTTCACAAAAATACAGCAAAGAATCTTATTAGATTCTCTGATTATAGTTGAAACCGGTCAAAAATATCTAAACCACAAATGCAATAAGCAGCTTCTTGATTGCCTAGAGACTGGCTTCTTACAGAGACTTGAGTAACGTGTCTAGGGAGACAAGTTGAATAACGTTGCAGCACTTGCATAATGTCAGTCACATACAATTCATAATAGAGAACGGTGAACAATCTATACAAACGAAGAAAACAAACAAACGCGACGTAAACTTGAAACAGGTTCAGCGCGTCAACACGACCCCTAATGCTAATAGCCTTTGGAGCCATCACCGCCAGATTTCAAACTATTACCAACCTTAAAGGTTATAATATAGGTATTGGTTTCGTGTGCTGCTCACGTAAATGAGTACACGCCGTTACTCGTATGTCACCAAACCATTATCTTGTGGTTTGACCGCTGGTGGACCTTTGACCGTGATCGAGGTAAAATATTCTAACTGAATTTCCAACGGATTTGGAAAATTGAAAGTAAGCCTTGGTCAAAGGCTGCTCAAGAAAAAAACCAAGCGAATTTACCTATAGAAGATTGGAAATGGCAATTCTTTACCTACTGCATTGTTTTGAAAGAGGCAGACCTACCGATGTCATCACGTCTGTATATAAGTAGGGAAAGCTCGTCAGCCCATAATACTTTGTTAAATATTCGAGTAAAAGATTAAGCTCCCAGCTTACCCGTTGAAATTCGTTGAAATTTAAATAATACCTCGTGCCCTGACGGCAACAAACGAGTTACGATTTATCTCCAAAAATTATTTACGTTTTAAAACGGATTAGGCACTTAAATGTTTTAAAGCCCACAAGTCAAGAGGTCGAGATAACGAAGGCCAATCATTTAAAAGTGTTAAAAGAGCATTAAGATTTCATAACACTGTATTGTACTGCGCGTCTATGACAAAATATAGCTTTTAGTTAGCTTACGAAGCGTCATAGTGGTGGCAGCTTGCTACCTCTGGCAAGAAATACGTAGGTCTTTGGGAGTTACTTGTGTTCGTCGGCCGTGACACAGTCATCACTTTTCTGCTATAAGAGACCTCGCATAATACCTTTGAACAACGATTTTCTATACAATCATTACGTATTTTCAAATAAATATTTAGGTAGTAAAGCTTTCTTTTAAACGCTGTACCTATATAGTTTATTTTGCTTTCAACAAACATGAACCACCATCTTCATAGAAGATTTGCTACGGCATTTCTAAAAGTGCGTATGACGTAAATCAATTAAAATTTTACGATTATCTCATCACCATGTTTTGGCTTCGGCATGTCAACACGGATCGGCATCCGCCCACCACAGTCAACAAACACGTGCTGTGTGTGCATCCATATAAGCAGCGAAAAATCTTACAAGAATTTAGCGAGTGTCGGCACAAGAAATAACTGAACAAACTTGCAGAAGAGTTACTTTCACGGCAATACGTTCTATTGATTTATGTATTGCGAATTCAGGGTTATGACAAACACCGTCCATCTTCAAACACCCGTAGAACTTTTTGCGGTGACACAAGCCAGAACTACAGGGTTCTCAACCCAAGCCAGTAAGGCTGATTTGGCATTGCAGGTTGTTTAGATTGGAATAGCGCGGTCAGACAAACAATAGAAGGAAAAAGCTTACCTGCACAGCGCTGTTCAAGAAACAGTTGTTTAGCCCTGGGGCGTTCCAGAGACCCTTGGTAGTGTGAAATATCCCCGAGTCCCTTGACCCGTCTCTGGAGTGTTGTGGCCGCAATTCCTCGTGGTAGGTCGCAGAGGCCGCCATTGCGGTCGCCATTACAAATCACTCAGCGCCATTTTGGTGCAGTTTGTAACGCGACATTGCGATATCTGAAAAGATAAGGGGTTATTGAAAAGTTAATAGCCGTGAGCCAGGTTTTTAAACCATTGCATTGTTTGGATTTGCTTCCGTTTAATATTCTCTAGGTTGGCAACTATACAATCAGTATAGACAGACACGGTCTTTGACCTGTCCGATACCTATAAAATCAAGTTTTTGAGACGCTCTAAAAACCACTGCAATGTCTACAAAATTATACATTTCTGCTATATAAGAAACATAATAAAGGCGGTACCGTGTTCGCCCATAATAAGTTAGCTTTCATACCCTCTTATTTTAGTACATAGTTACTTATAATGAATGAGAAGTGACGTTCTCCTCCAAGACCATAAGTGGACTTTTCAAAACCTTGTACTAAGCCCTTTCTCATACATAACGATTCCCAGCAATTATAACATCCAAATAGATAAGCATCTGAGAATTATCGCGAAGAAATTGAAGACGCTCGTACAGGTTCACACGTTATACAGACAGACTATAGAAGCAGAGGGGTCGGTCTTGTTCTGATTTCTCATTATTGTAATTGAAACATTGGGGTTAATAAGCCGGGTTTCATATTAATTGCACAATTAAGACATTATGATACCTTTCACTGCGGCGACTATTGTTGCCGACGACAACAATGAATTGTTTGAAGTCGTAAGTACACCTTTTGTTTGGAAATAGCAAACGTATAGATTGTGTTCGTGTCTTTAAAACTTCTAACTGATATTCGTTTCAATAAATAAAAAAAATCACCAACTGTATGTTTATCAGTATTTCTATGTAAAAGAAAATACCAGCAACTATTATCCTAAAGAATGCACAAGGAAGACAAGTTCAAGTAGCACAAAAACATATCTCTGCCCTAATGACGGGGGCAAATGACATCGCATTCTTGAGATGGACTGACGATGTCGCGTGTTGGACAAGTAATAGAGATATGTGACCAAATTATGTGATTTGGTTCACGATAAGAATTACGAGTACATAAACGAAAAGTGAAACGTTCTGCTTCTTTAAGTTAGAGGTAGGTGGATGCATTATTGTGGTATTACGATATCTTAGATTGGATTGACGTGATAGTTTTATGGAAAAAACAACTATGAAGTGTCTGGAAATAGTTGGTTAGAGTTCAGGAGATTTTCGTAACTAAAAATAATAAACTACATAATATGTGATATACGCAAGGTATACAATACAGGCAAACCGCGTTGATGTGTGAGCTATAATAAATTCTGTACATATTGAAGGTTAAAAAACAAAAACATGTGTTGTACAAGACTGTGATATCAGCAGACTCGTCCCGCGCTTGCATGCGCTTGCGCATATGGCGAATTCCACGAACATAACAGGACGGGTTCCTCCAAAGCTTTACAAGTTTAAAATCGTTGAGTTTACAAGTTAATTAGTATATTTACGAAACATTATGTATTTTTCATAGCGCGTGTATTTTACTAACAAAGTAGAGTTGTGGTTACCATGTCTAGAAAAGGCAAGTGTTTCAAAATGTAAGCACACATTTTAGAGCTATTGGGAAATACATATTTACAGAGTTTGTTTGCGCGTAAAAACACACATCTGTGGTTTCAGCGGACGTAGCCATGACGCTCCCATAAATGAACCAGGGCCTCTACCCCGAAAAAGAACTCCGAAGTTTCGGTAGTGACATTTTGTGTTACATTACACGGCCGCCTTGTGCGTTGACGCGAGCCTTTGCGAAGTGACAGCGACACTGCGCAGTGTTACCCAAATTAGACGACGAAATTTCGAATATCGATTTTCGTAGTAGCCACCCAGATATACCTATCAACCAGTGTTATAGTTAGGTATGTGCACTAGAGTACGTACTAGTTTACAATGTTGTTTCTAAACACTGCATGCAAACCGTGCTATTTTAGTCAACAGTAAAGTAACCCACAGTAAATCTGTGCCTACACTTCCGATCTACCGCGATCAGTCGATAATCACAAAAATCAGGTTAACTCCTGCGTGAAGCAATCACATCCCGGATTGATTTACGGATGCTGTTACTAGAAATTGAAACTGAATGAAATTATGCCAAACAGTTCATTTCACTTATTGGAATGAGGAAATATCCGTGATTTTTCATGCAAAGCAAGCAGGGCACCTTACATGTCTGTAAATTCACACATTTCAGTTCTTGTCCTCCAGAGGTGTCTTCTTTTTTTCCATCAAGCCTTCCCTTTGAAAAGTCTTGGAGAGTCATAGAAAACATTTACGCGCTTTTTCCTTCAGAATCTTTCAATTATTATAATTGATCAATCTACAGCATCTTTTAATATGAAAACAAATCCATAGGCCGTATGATTAAGGAAAGGTGAAGAACCCATACATACTAAAACAGGCACACCGTGGTTAATCTGTTCCGAAAATGAACTTCAAGTGGATGGAACCAGTTTCTTCGAACGTTGATTAAAAAAGATCGTAAGATCTTGGACATGTTATTAATTTTTATGACGTAATCTTTTTTTTTTAATTACGTTTTAAAATACAAAAAAAGTTTTCAAACCACAGTTCTAAGTCCTAAGCATGCATCACGTAGATACAGTCAGCATCATTAGTAAATTATACTTTGATGATGATGATGATTTGATGATTTCATTTTCGAACTATGCAACAGGCAATCTAAAGAAATTGAGAAAAAGATTTTGCGTTTTATAAGTTAGGTACCTACTAATAATAGTTTCTAGTATTTTTGATATTGACATAGGTCTCCACCGTAGCTGACTTATTGATCTATGTAGGTACAGTAGAGGTATTCTGTACTTACCGGGAGGGCTTCAGGTAGAAATCAGAATTTATAATTATTTTTTAAATAGCAGAGCGTGATACGAGCGCGTAATAACTATAACTAAGTAATAATGATTGAACATAATCACAGAAATTATACGCAGGCGTGACCTGCATTCCAATGTGTTGCTGGTTTTAGAAATTTTTACGGTTTTTTGTTAGAAAATACATTTCACTTTTGATAAATGAAGCCTTGAACGCGAGATCTTTTGAGCGAATGAGGATTTTTATCTCACTGCATAATAGACTTTATTCTAATAGAGCTTAAGTAAGAATAAGAAGGTAAACAACTATAAAGCTCTACCTATGGCAGGTACCCTAGTCCATAAAAATAAAAGAGAAATAGATATAAAGATGAAATGAGCACTACAAATATTTCTCTATGATGGTTGATATTGGGTAGGTAAAAAATTGTAAACGAAACGAATGAGAAAATAAACAACCATAAGCCATGGAATATAAAAGCTGATGGTGATGTCACTAAACGTTTTAAAAGCATAGGTAATAACGGGTCTGTCCCGTCTGGACTGACCAATCGATGGGTGCAAGTCACGACCCTTTCGTCAAATGACTTGTGATTTTGAAAATCTATAGTGATAAATGATGGTTACGATCAAATTGTTTGTTTACTTCTGTTTGGGACTGATTTACGTGGTCTATGTGTCACTTCTAATACATATTGGGGTTTTATCCTTCTAGGTATCTAATTTTCAATTATATAAGTAATGTTAGCAATGCAGCGTGGAACCAATCTCTTTGAGTTATAAAGGGTATTGGTTCGCGCTGACCGGCAGTGTTTGAAAAATGAATTATTATGGAAAATACTATGATTAATACACTAAGGCTCTGTTTATTACTGTTGTAGCTCACAATAACAGGACAGAGAAGGAGATTCTTTTCTATCTTTCTTTTCTAAGTTAAATAACTACTCATCTCATAGAGTGCCTAGTGAGAATGAAGACGTGTGATATGGTGTTGAAACGTGCAAAAAACGCCATAATACTCAAGTGGTTGCACTTGCATCCCTAGGAATGAAACGCAAAATAAAACTCAACTTTAGAGGGACAAAAACGTGGGCTGTTCTCAAGCGCATGGTAATATAAATCATGATAAAACTTAAAAGCGTCTTTCAGACGAGTCCTATAAATTCAAGGCTACATTATGAGGATCATAAAAATAATCTTTTAATTTTTCAAGTCACTTTGTGTATTTGTATTACCGTTAGCGATAGACGTAGTAATGACGAAGTAAAAAGCTTAAGCTCATTTTACATTCTAACAGTGTGTGATTTGAATTGTAATAATTACCATTTATCACTAAAGAATGTGAATAAATTAGTTTTTTTGAGACTAACTTAATGGTAGAGGCAAAATAAAACTACGGAAGGAAGGAACACAGATAGTACTATTAAAACATTTAGTGCGACAATTGTAGAGTCAAACGGTATTTAAATATTTCTATGACATTAAAAATTTAAAAGTAATGTTATCTTCATTATGATGGCCGTAGACCTCTCAGTCCACTAGATATTAAAAACCTTACGATGAAGATAATATCTAGATGAACCAAAGATGTATGTCAGCCGTATTCTACGTGAAAAGCATTCTCTATGATTATCATTCTCAGAGATTGCGGCCGCGATTACGCCTCGGGCTAGAATCAGCCAAAAAAACCGGGTTTCAACAGAAGTTCAGCTTCTGACACGAATTGATATACATCTGACTAGTGTCCTAAGATTGAATCTACGTGGCATGTTGGTATTTCAAGTAGCGAAAAGTAGTCGGTAGTTGCATTAGGTATTCTGTGGTAGTACGACAAAAATATACTTATAACTAAGGAAGCGATAGAAGTATGCCTGTTTACCTACGTAATATACTGTAAGAAAGCACAATAATGAAAATAATTCATATAAATTGGACGCACCGGTTATATTATTGGACCAAAATAAAGATTCTTGGTTGAAGATTCTTTATTTTCTTGGTCAAAGATCATTGCTAAAAAAAGTGCGTTGAAATTGTAAAAAAAAATCGAGCTTCTAGAGCAACTTCGTTTCCAAAACCTATAAAACATCGCTCTAAATTCAAACAAAGTCCGTTGCAAAGGTACATAGGTAAGTACGTATATCTGGACGCTAGCCATCCAGAGACTTGTATGTTGAAAGGCACGCACACCAACAAACACGAAGTTGATTACACGTAACACAAAAGGAGCAAGAACGGAGGCTGCGCGTGCGCCGACCCGCGAGATGGCACGAGTCAAACCTGGCATAACACTATTATTATTTTACATCGTCCACAACCGCAGCCTTATTTATATAGGGAAAATCCTTTATAAGATCGACTAATGACTTTTTTTAGCACCAACGTTGGACTTCAATGTTGACAAGGAAGCAAACAAGTAGGTACTATACTTACTACCTCATGATGACAGTTATGCAAGCAATCTTAATAAAGGCAAAAGAAGTTGAAAGATTCGCTGGTATGATTGTAACAGAAAGGATTGAGAACAAAATTGATACATAAACAATACACATGTCTTGATTAGAAAGCCACAGACCACCAACGACTGGATCACATCAAAATCTAAGCCGAATTAAAATATTCACTTGTCCAAAGTAGCGTGGATAACTACCGTGAAGAAGGGTTACATCAAGAATCTATCGAGTACTATTAAACTTTACTATGGTGACACTATGGTAGTAATGACCATCATTTGTTAAAGTCAGAACAGAACTTACAATCTGTCCACAGCGGAGTTTGCCCAGCCAGTCCAATGTTCTGTGGTTACAAGGACAGAAGAGATTCTGTATTCTGTGGTTACAAAGTTTACAAACCCGTAAACCGTTCACAATACAGTCTGGAAAATGGGCGTTGCTTTTTGCAGTCACGGGTAAGTACTTAGGCCTGAATAAGCTGATGTCATCCTTTATCTGGTAAAGCCTAATTCGCACTCGAGTAAAGCAATAAAAAGGATCGCCAATTTTATTGTTGAGATATTTCGTGGAGTAAAATATTTTAGCACATTATGTTTGCAGTTGTAAAGTTAAGTGCAAACTTTACAAAAATATACTGGTTTTTTGGCACCCTTTTTCTCGTTAATGTTCTTGTATTTATGCATAGTTCATTCATCGTGTCAATGGTCACTCAGACTAGTTTCTGCCAGAAAGTGGCAACTCGGATGGCGGATGCTAGTGCATGCCCCTGCGAGATCCGCAAGCATAGTGAATTTCACGCAGTATTGCTTACAGACGAATTAGTAGTTAAGTATCAAAAATTATGTGCACTGGCATAGAAAACACTGTGTTTTTTTGAATCACGTTAAATGATACATTTTTAGTGAAGCATTCCGACTAGAAAATGGAAGCAAAGAGGTAGGTACCAAAACAAAATAGTACGTAAGTCTGTAGGTAAAAAAAACCTTGTGACTCTGAACGGCAGGTACGTGTGGTTTGATGTGATGAATGATAACTGTATCGATACAAACAAATGAAACTCTAATAAATCAAATAAACTACAAGTATCATGGCAAACAAAACGTAATGGATAAGAAACACAATAGGTGTAAAGGAGAACAGACAACAGCAAACAACAAGAGGTTTCATTCGCATCTCTATAATAATATCTGCTCTAAATAAGTAGTAGCACAGAATAATAGTTAGAGCTTATGCAGTAGGTTTCTGTGTAATGCGTATGCAGTTCAATTATTTGTGCTCACACCAATAAAGTCATCCCATTGTCTTATTAACGGCATAAGAGAGAGACCGGCTAAGTTATTGGTAAAACCGTTGAAGTATTAGGGATATCGTAGGAAAGAAAAAGCTCAGACGTGTAAAAAATCTACTATTTTGGACTTTACCAACGAACGATATAGGTACCTACCAACTTAATGTATGTCAACAACATAAATGTATGACTGGTAGAGCAAGCAAACAAAGTACGGGAAAAACTGCATGCAGAATATACTGGGGCCAGTTCTCAACAGTTTCGCCGAGATCTTCCCGCGCCATTGTCTGGACCCGAACTCCATTCAGATTGGTTCAGATTAGTCCGTCGTGATGTGGGCCATATCGCGATGAAAGCAATCACGATTGAGAGAGTTTGTCACACGATTCCTTTGGATTATCATGGTATTGCGTAGTCTAATGCATAATCACGACATATGAATCCAGTTTTAAGCGAACGCATTGATAAAAATAATACATTGGGTACTGTACCAAATGGTAACAAAGACTTATTGTATAAGGGACATCAGATATCTCAGACCAATACCTGCCATAAAATAAAAACTGTGGCGAATAATAACCACTACTTCTGCACTGTTTAAAACTGGACCCTTAGTGCAGAGAACTAGATACAGATAGGTACTCTCATATTAAACAAAAAAATTAAACGTGAGAAACGAGAAGAAAAGTCTCTTTAAATAGGCATTTATGGAGTTTTTAAAAGAAAAGTAAATTACTACTTACATAAAATGCTAGCACTAAACAGTAAAGTGATCGTATCATACCAGAAACATGAAACGTATACGCGTCTTCTTTATGAGAGTCTGATAAGTTCCTCTCAAGATTGCAATTGCAAAGCTGTAGGTAAAGTTTTAAGACCGATATTCTTGAAAGGAACCGCACAGAGATAAGCTAGCTTCAAAAGGTCATATCGAATTGGAGCAAAAACCGAGTGTTCACATAGATTATGAAAGCGATTTAGTTGGAGCCGCGTCTTTGGTGCATTACGGACGGTCTATGCTTTTACCCACCGTTTTTTGCTTCGTCCCACTTTTTGAACATTCGGGTATTGATTGCAAAGATCACATTTTTTATACAAGTTTATGGAATAGCTATCTCAGTAACTCAGGATGAAACTGAGTGCGTTGGTTTATAAAACTACTTATTAGTTAAAACCACCTACTGGCCAAGCACTTAGACGTTAAATTAGGCTTGCATTAATGTGCAATAGAGTGAAGAGCGAGTGTAGTTAATTGGCGAGTATGTATAACTGTCGGTAAGTATAGGATCAAACACGAGTTAAATTGAGCATGTTTAGCTAACGGTGCGCGTCCGCGATAGAAGCCTCTTCAATGGGCGAACGAACAGCAAACATTTTAAAATCCTTTCTACCAACAATCTTTAAGGAGGTAAATGGAACGTTTATATTTGCGTGTAGCGTAGGCAGTCCATTCAGGCCATCTGTGCTTTGTAATCTACAAACACATAGGTACTATGAACCTATGCTCTATGAATTCATGTCAGTTATGCCTACCGGTTTTAAATAGGTAACTTTTTGGGATATATGAATATATCTTTTAGTTTGAATATTATAGAAGAAAACTGGAAACGCTTTGAATATCTTGTTGAAAGTGTGAAAACTTGGCAGTGTTGTTTTAAATATTAATAGACGAAACCAGTTCTATAAAGTAGAAAGGAATAAACATAGAATTTTATAGCAGAGGTTTGAACAGAGACACCAACTAACAGCTACCGACTGGCTCTCTGCTGTTTTTGAAATACTAACAATTTTCCACGTGTACCTATGTTTTTCTAGGGTACCTATGCTACGAGTATATGCGTTTGATAACGACATTACCAAATTACAGAAATCAATACAAAAACACTCCAAAACTACCCAGTTGGTAATTAGGTAGGTACCGGTTTTTTTATAAGAAAAGAAGCTTAGTTTTACGATATTTTACATAATAAACTGAAATATGAAAATATTTTATCATTTTATAATGAACAACACACCTAATTGGTTTGGCTCTACAAATATAATACGTATGTTGTGAAATGGGTAAATATACAATTATTGCGCTTGAAATAGATTTATGTATCTTATATAGAATATAAGTAAGTACGTTTAATTATATTATGATGAATATAAAAAATGGCCTACTCACCTGGCGGGCACGTGCTAAGTTCACCTGTTAGTTCGAATCGAACGGCAGCTAGTTTTAAGAGCTATTATTTTTTTACGCATTGAAATAGCTGATAGCATACATAGTGGTAAATTGTAATTACGTGTACGAACGCTAGTATTAGCTACAGACAGGTATATGTATTGTAGATCTATTTTTAGATGAAGGAGTGCTTATAGAAATGAAAGATATATTGACTAGGTATTTCAATCATAAGTAAAATGTAAATTTGATTATTTGCTATAACAATTTTAAATAGGTATCTCTATCAGATATAGGTAAAGAACATTAATTTTGCCTTGGGCTGTACCTAGTAATTTGCAAATTTAATTTTAGTTTGTTTGGCTGATGATATTGTGGCTGTAGTTGGGCGGCAGTGGAGAAGACTCGCGCAGGACCGGAGAGACTGGCGTACTAAAGAGGAGACCTATACCCAGCAGTGGGTGCATGCAGGCTGAATAGATAGATAGATTGTTTGGCTGAACACTATACGTAAACTGTAACAACAAACTTCAGACCTACACCACGCATGCATTGTCTACCCAACATTTCACAAATATCGACAGAAATACGACAGATAACTCAATCAAGGCGGGCTAGTCTTTGCTCCGAATTTGTCGTACAATGCCCACATTGACCACCTAGAATGTTTTGTATCTCGTAATATAGGTCTTAGCACTAAAACCAGAGAATAGCTAATAAGTAAGCTAAACCAGTAGGTACCTAGCTAGGAAATATATCTAAGAATACCCAGTAAGTTTGTATGAAAGATATGTAAATATACAGAAGTGCATAATATTCTAATAATAAATATGTTTCACACTTACCATTCAAAAGTTAAATCCACACTGCAACAGTCCTTTTTCCAAAACAAACTAAAGTTTTGACACACCCTTTCGATATAACACCTTTTGCTGCCTTTAATCCTTCACTCAAACTTATAATCACGAAATGCTCTACATCAAGTCTTTCTAAACAATAGTTATTAAAAATAAAAAAAATACTGGCTGAATTATTATAAAAAATTATGTTACACGTAATAAAGTTCAAAACATGGTTTCCCGCCGAGGATAATATCCTATGCGCCGGCAAATAAAATAAACAAACAGCGAAGGAACGTACTCTTGAAGGCAAGACGCGTCCTACCGCGGTCGAAGCCGGTTGAGCGCTGCTCTGCTCGTTTATTTTCAACAGTCGCCGCTCGGCTTCGCCAAGACGCCAAGCTTGGACGCACAACCCACAAAAAGTACGTGCTAGGATCCAAAACAATCCCCAAGGACCTTTTTGTAATGGGATACTGTACTTCGAGATTTAATAAAACAACCACCTCGGTTGACTGGTTTTATTGCCTACATATCACAGCTTTTTTGGTTTGAACTTAGTTTTGTACCTCATTTTCTGCTTCGTTTAAAACTTCATTTTCTAGTTTTTCAACGTCTTCCAAACTAATATCTCCGTCGAAATCATCTTTACTTTGCGGTTTTATTACTTGGCCGCGTTTGAGGAAAGGTTCGTGTAGTGCTTTATAGAGTTTTTTAGCTTTAGTCGCGCCGAAGCCTGGACAATCCGCCAATCTCTTTTCAGTCGCTTTTATAATATTCTCCAATGTCCCGAATGTGGTGATTAGCGTCATCGCATCTGTTTTGTTGACGGGTTTTATCGACGTTAATGCGTTTATGATCTAAAACAAAATATATTTTTGGTTTTATGATTGGTTATCACAATAAATCACACCTCTGTAGTTCTGGATAAGTTTAGTATTTTGTAGCCACACGTTGAAGCTATTTAGTTCTTGTTAGTTTGTACAAGTTCAGTTTAGATTAGTCCATAGGTAGTCTAGTTTATTAGTATTACAATAAGTTGGGTTAGATAAGTTAGAGGTAACTATGACGCTTGAGCAAAATGTAGCTGATGAACGGATCTGCATTATGGCGCATGTCTTTTTATATAAAGACTAGAATAGGTTGACGCTAATTTTCTAAGCAGATGGTTATTTAGGCCTGTGTTTAACATCCCGCAAAATGCAACACGTGTTTACTTAAAACAATGTCGTGTTAAGGTTCATTCATAGTCCCGTATTTTCAAAAACGACATCACGATCATAAAAGTTTATTTCGTAAAATATTTATATCTTTGTAACTATATGATGCCACCGTGACGACTGAACCGATTTGGAACAAACTTGAAACACATAGTTCGCGACCCAGAAATGCATAACAATCTATGCTATCCTTCCTACTAATAATAGTGTTATTAATCTAAGCTAATAATATAAATGTCATAGTTTGGATGTTTGTGTTTCAATCAAGCTGCAACTACTGGATGATTCTGATGAAACTTGGAATATATAATTCGTTACCTGGCTATTTTTATCCCGAAAAATCAACAGGATCAAACGGGAAGCGGACGAAGTCACGGGCGAAAGCTACGTCCTCGGTATTTTGTTTCATGCATAGTTTTGAAACTTAAAAATCTGAACTAATTTGCATGTTTTTTCAGCATTTACTATGATTTCGTAATACCTACCTATAGGTGATCTGAATGTAGGTTCAAAATCGACTAACATACATTCTTACCTTTTGATGTGGATCATTCTCAATTTTCTCCATGATCTTATCTGGTGGTTTATTCTCATACACCTTGTAGTTTTCGATGACTTTTGCCGCCTCTTCAGGGCTCCAAGCCATCATCAGTGTTACATCTGTCAAGAGGCATATTCTTGTTAGGTTCTTGATTGGCGTGTTTGGGTCTTTCAAGTCTACCTAAAATTGCATATCCAATAAAAAAAAACTGAATTTTGAAAAAACTGAAGTTGAAGAACCAAAGTTTTTATGACTATATTATGCAACATTTCATTTTCTTTTTCCTACCATGATTACTATTTAAAAATAGTAATTTATGATTAAAAATAATCCCCTTTATTCATATTCAACTGTCATTTTAGCGCGGCTTTAAATAATGCTCTATCATTGACACTTACACGCCATAGAAAAGAAATGACAACAGATTTATTTAGCTATCATTTTAGTTAGCTTAACTTTAGAAGACGAATATGAATATACCCATTGGGGTATATTTTATTACTGCATATTTTATTGCTTCTAATCATTGGATTAGAACCAATTAGAACCAATTAGAACTAGAATTAGAACAATAAAATATGTGATTTAGCTTAATCTTATATCAGCCTATAGAAGTCCACTGCTGGACATAGGCTTCCCCAAAGATTTCCAGAAAGATTTATTGTGATCTTTCTCCATGCAACAGTTGAAGACTATTGTGTGGTCCAGATTATTATCTAGTGAGTAACTGCCTATATTAGGGGTTTATTTTTTATTACCACATGTTACTAACATTATAAATGCGAAAGTTTGTATGGATGGATGTTTGTTACTCTTTCACGCAAAAACTACTGATCCGATTTGGATAAAACTTGGAATATATCGTCCCCGTAGTTGGAAAACTAAATAACTAACAAAACCAAAATCGCGAGAAAAGCGCGATTTACAATTTTTTTGCGTGTAAAATGGCTATAACTTTTTGTTTGATTACATTTTTACTATGCATCTTTTGCTATGTTATAGATTGTTACATAACCTATTTTTCAATCTAACGGTTGTATACGTTAGTTCATTTGTTTGTAAGAAAAAAATTAAAAAGCAATTATGTATTTTTCCCTCAACAAAGTTTTAAAGTTTTTATGCACTTATTTAATTTATCATGTCAGTTGTTTAGTTCTTCTTCGTCAATGTTCTCCCTAAAACTTAAAAAAGCTAACATTAAGTGCCTTTATTCAATTTTCCTACATTAGCTAATTAATAAAATTACCTATTATTTAATTATTTTACTCCTATTTCCCTTATATCCTACCCATAAAGACTCCTCAAAACAAAATAAGGGCCACTTGAGTATTTTTGTTTTGAGACCATTTTTTGCTCACCTTCGTTAATTGAATATTTTTTTATGAATTCCACTATGTTCTCAAAGTGTCGAGTTAACGATAATAGTGAAGCACTGGGGATATTAGTGTTAGGGGTATGGAAAAAAATGTTGATGTCTCAAATATCGTGAAGTGGGTGGAGTTTTAGTTTATTTCGTGATTTGATTTCAGATTAAACGCAAGTCTACTGTCAACTACGGTTGTTTTCGGACGTTAAAAGTGTAATTTAATCATTTAACCGTAAAATGCCAAGAATTCGACGCCATTTAGACAATGCTTCTGCTACCAGAGCCGTAACAATGATAGAGACTGGTCAGTCGCAACGTGCCGTGGCTTTACAGCTGGGATATTCGCGAAGGGCTATACAAAACCTTTGGAACCGGTATCAGGAGACCGGGAGTGTATCCCGGCGTCGTGGCTCTGGCAGAATTCGTGCTACCACTGCCCAGGAAGACCGGTACGTGCGACTTACTGCGCGACGTGATCGTACTGTGACCGCGCGCGCATTACAAAACCGATTACGCCAGACTACTGGTACCATTGTCAGCGACCAGACCATTAGGAATCGTTTACATGAAGACCAGCAACGTTCACGAAGGCCTATAACCCGCACTAAACTGACCGGGACTCATCGTGCAAATAGATTAAGGTTTGCGCGTCAACATCTCGAATGGGGCATGGGCGAATGGCGTAAGGTGCTTTTTACGGATGAGTGTAAAGTGAAGTTTTTCAGTGACGATGGACGTGTGCGAGTATGGAGAAGAAGCGGAGAACGTTTTTCTGATCCTTGCATTCACGAACGTGATAGGTATGGTGGTCCCAATGTCATGGTCTGGGGCGGGATCAGCTTACAAGGCAAACCTTGTTTTTCTGAATGAGGGCACTGTAACCTCCCAGAGTTACATCGAACGGGTTGTCAGGCCACATGTCATCCCATTTTCACAACAAGCGGTAGACGGTTTCATCCTGATGCAGGATAATGCACGACCGCACACAGCCCGGGCGACCATCTCAGTTTTGGAGGAAGCCAATATTCAGGTTTTGGCATGGCCTGCGAACAGCCCTGACCTGAATCCCATTGAACACCTTTGGGACCAATTAAAATGCCGAGTCAGAGCAGCTGAAGAGGATGTGCACAACCAGCAACAGTTGATTCAATTGTTGAAAAGGTGCTGGGAGGAGATCCCAGAGGAAAACATCCGTCATCTTATTGAGAGCATGCCTTCGAGGCTTCAAGAATGTGTTTCGAAAAGGGGAGGACATACCCGTTATTAAACAACTCAAAGTAAACAACTCTGCGGTGCGTTAAGTCTACAGTTTAATGCCATTGTAAGCTGTAAAATGCCTTAAAAAGTGATAAAAACAAAAAACATCCTAAGATTACGTATTTTTTGTCTAAAGTCATTAAAATTCATTAAATTTAACTTAAAAAACATTGTTTTATTGAATTTAAATTATAAACAAAACAAAAAACCTGGTCGAAAAAAATAATAATTATGGAAAATTAGTGGTGGCCCTTATTTTGTTTTGAGTAGTTATTAAATTTTACTTGTTCTGAAATTATAAACAGTAAGAGAGATTTGGTAGAAAATTGAATAAAGGTACTTATTTAATTTAAAAAATATCTTTAAATCACTATCCTATTACACAAAAACTATATAAATACTCTTGTTTAATTATTCCTAACTGCATTGTTCCTGTAGAGCATAGAAATGTGTCGAAGGAAAACTGAATAAGTAACTTTATGCATTTTATTCGCCGCAGAGTAGCTCTTATTTACAGTTAGCTATTTTATTGCCGAGTTAACTATTTTTCCTTCGCTACTTTTTTCTCATTACTTCAATATTCATTTTTCCATCTTTGACGTCTTGATAGGTTCATTTTTGAATATATTTTTATTGAAATATGATATCAGAACTTTAGAGACACAGAAAGATGCAGCTTGAATTGGACTTTATGAAAGTGCAATAAAGTCGATTTGGCAAAATGTGTTAGTTATTTAGTTTTCCAACTACGGGGACGATATATTGACTGTGACCTGATTTAACACATAGGCTACTTTGTACCCCGTAAAATCAACGGGATCCAACGGGACGCGACCGAAGTCGCGGGCGGAAAAAACAGTCTGTATTTACCTGCACCAATAGAACCCTCAAATCATACTTCCTGCCGAGCTCCTTCAGCCTGTTATGTATGTAATCTGGATTCATATTATGGTAACGCAGGGAAAGAAATAGCAGGCATATAGTTTTACCAACTTCATAATCTGGTATAATGTCATCATACTCCCATGGGACACATTTTATAAACTTAAGCAAAGGGTTGCCTTTCTGAAACAAACATAGAGAAGAGAATTTTGAGAATTTCTACTTTTTCTGAAAACTGACCTACTACTAGGCAAAGAGGCCTGCTCTGATGTTTTCCAGTACATGGTCTAACCCTGATCTTTTAGCAGAGATTATTAGGTAGGTAAATAATTACTACTATAAGACTTTTAACGGTAGAGCCTGTATTCAAGCTATATCTAATTAAATATGTGGGTAGTTATGATCATCATCATCGTCAGTTGAGAAGTAGGTATTACCTGTTTCTGATTCACTAGGACACAGTTAGTTTTAGATGAAGTCGGTTTTGTTATAGCTTCTTTAGAAGTACCTGTACAACAAGAAAACCCAGGTACTGTAAAATTAGAGCTTCAAATAGAAACAAGGCGCGATTGCTAAGCTTTGGCACGAAATGTTGCACAGAATAGATATTTGAATTTTGAAAGGTAGGTATCAAGTCCAATAATAAGGTAGGTAGGTAAGGTAGGTACCTACATAAGGGAAGTAAGGGAATAGATAGTGGACTCTTATAGCTGTAAAGGAAGAATAAATAGTGAGTTGCTTGCTGGTTTACCCGGCTGCGGCTGTTGATCAGTGTCGGGCTCTAGTTTAGGTTTTTTTGGAGAAGTAGGTTCATTGATTTCAGCTAGCAAATCGTCGAAACCATCTTCCAACTCCATTGTTCTTCTACTTTGCTACATAAATAATAGGTAAAGTGATATTTATGCAAAAATGAAACAAAACAAAGCAAAGCCCGCACGCAAAGTACCGAAGGCGTTCCACAGACTAATATGACAAGTTCTTTATAATGTCACTGTTATTTACTGACAATATCACCTTTGATTTGTTGCCAATGTCATGTCACATACACATAGCCAGCTGTTCCGTTCGCTTTCGTTTCCTTCGCTCGCGCGCGCGCTTGATTGATTATTTATTTTAATAATTTTGTTATTTTTGTTGAATTTCGCTAATATAATAGTAAAACGCCCTCACTTATCTTAGAATATGTATTGTAACAAGTTATTTAGCAAAGCAGAACAAATCAACTTTCCATAATTTGCTCTAAAATAACATGAGTGACCAATGTTGTGATGAGTGCATCTAACTCAAAACACACCAGTGCCTTTGAAGATGACGAGATATTCGATGATTCCACATTCCTGGCCAACTTTGACAATGCATCCCATAAGCAGACAAAGGTTCCTGAGAGTAACGTAGATAGTTCTCTCAATACAAGCGCTCTGAATGTGAGGTATGTTAGGTATTTTAATTACATAAGTTTCCACTAAGATACAGGAATGGATTTTAATTAAAATACATCTTCTGCTATCATCTGAGTTTAGCAGGTAACTGACAAATGCAGTTTCCCACTTTGCTCTATCACAAATTTATCCGATGTAGAGTACATTAGATACTTATGTTCGAATCTGTCTACAAGCATACAGACAAATGCTTGTTTATGATAAATTGTATTGTTTTCAGTGCATTATGCTGTGATGAAGAAATAAGTGGATACGATAAGTTAACAGGACAAACATGGATTTATCCAACGAACTATTCAGTGAGAGACTATCAGTTCAATATTATAAATGCTGCAGTATTGAAAAACACACTTGTGAGTTCATTTTCTTTATACTTTCTCAAAAAAACCCTGTTGTTGAAATAGTATTATTTATCTGTGGGGAATACACACATGACAAATCTATATAAAATGGTTAGCTACAATATTATTCAAAACTTATATATTTTTTCTGAAATT
Source organism: Eulithis prunata (assembly GCA_918843925.1). Classification (NCBI taxonomy): domain Eukaryota; kingdom Metazoa; phylum Arthropoda; class Insecta; order Lepidoptera; family Geometridae; genus Eulithis; species Eulithis prunata. The sequence goes on from OU974017.1 coordinate 2,806,712, forward strand.
TCAGGTGAGCCTGCCCACAGGGCTAGGCAAGACATTCATAGCCGCTGTAATCATGTACAACTTCTACCGATGGTATCCACTCGGAAAGATAGTATTCACAGCACCCACAAGGCCTCTGGTGGCCCAGCAGATTGATGCATGCTACAACATTGTGGCCATACCGCCAAATGACACTATAGAAATGACTGGTAAGTACGAGTCACAAATAGAAAAAAGCTAAAGAAAGTCATTACAGTAGGCTGGTATAGTGCTCAAATTTTCTGAAAGAATTAATGACATATCAGTGGCTCTAGTTTTGATTTAGTAAACAGATGCTGGCCGAATTGTGACAACAAGTTGCAAAAGCCAAAATGAAACCAAGAAGTTGAAGTTGATAATAACATTTAATCTAATCTGATGATGCATACAATAAGCATATATTTTAATCAAACAGATTAAAATAGTCTGTGATACCTCCATCCTAGATTTCCATGAAAAACGATTTTGAACCTTTTCCATTCTCTTACTTTGTTTTTGTTCCTCCTACTTTATCTATATTGCAGGACACATGCAAGTCACCACCAGGAAAGCCCACTGGCAAAATAAGAGGGTATTCTTTGCCACTCCCCAAGTGGTCTACAACGACATCAAATCCGGCATATGCCCAGCTGATAAGATCAGATGCTTGGTCATAGATGAGGCACATAGGGCTAGAGGGAATTACGCATATTGCCAGATTGTAGCGACATTGGATGACATGGGACTAAGAACATACAGACTGCTTGCTCTTTCTGCTACCCCTGGTAGTAAAGTTGAAGATGTAATCAATGTAAGTCTATTAAAAAGTTTATACTAACTACTAAGTACTCTAAAAGAAGATCATTTTCAGCCATTGTTTTCGAAAGCGACGTCACCACTGCCCTCATAAATGGTGCTTCAAACTGGCGATTGCACTGCAATAAATGATGGTGGAGTTTTGCGCTATTTTAACGATTAGAAATGTTCGGAAAGCGCCATATCTGGACTCATCATCATCGGTATCACCCACTGCTGCTGGGTATAGGCCTCCTTCATGTTATGCCAGCTTCCTCTGTCTTGTGCGTCTTGCAACCAGGTGTTTTCTGCGGCCTTTACGATGTCATCGATGTCATACCTGGACTAATTTGGACGAACAAAAGTCGCCATTTGTTTTGCACCTAGGTACTTACCAATGCTATGAAGGGGTCATCAAATTGCACCATGGCTTTAACACTACATATCTTTAACATTAACACTTACAAACTGTTTTTATGGTATAACAACAGTTCTGGATTTGTCCCAAATTATACCAAACTAAAAATAAAGAAAGGTGGTTCCTTTAGGTTGTGAAGAGTCTCCACATAGCTCACCTTGAGCTGAGGACCGAAAATTGCATAGACGTGGCACCATACAGTCACGCGCGAAAGATCAGCACCGTCATTATACAGCTGGGACCAGAGTTGACCCAGCTGCGGCAACATTATGTTGAGGTCAGAATTTACGTTATATTTAATTTCTTATTTTTATATCCTGTTTTGAACGAGTAATAATAAACAGGTCTTTGCATCTAATCTACATGATAAAAACCCATGCCACAGATTATATAATACTATACCTACTAGTACCCATGCTCATGGAAAGAATGCCCACGATATTTTGTTACATGGAGTATGCTCAGCGCCTATAACATCCTCTCAGTGTAGTCAAGCTTATCCACAGGAAAGACAAAGTCAAATGTGCGGAGCTCACTTGGCCGCGGGTTACCTCACAGTGTATTCAAAGAATAAGAATAAGAATACTTTTTATTTAAGACACATACTAGAACAAAAACAAATACAGACTAATTAAATACTAACTAAACAAGAAACTATGTACTACATAATAATTAAACTATTCCTTCATTGTTTGATTGAAGCACTAGCATTGCAACAGTAAATCTTCTGGTCCAGACAGCAAGGCTGATAGAATAGGTACATAAATAAGTAGTGAATGTTAATATAATAGTAGGTATATGTGTTAAAATTAGTATAAGATTAAATAAATAATTTGTATTAGTTGGACATGCCAAAGTTATATAATGTAACAAGCTGGTTAATAAATGAAATGAAATGTAAACTTAAATATAAATGAACATGCACTTATGGTTTCAGATTCTAGACCAATATGCAAGAAGATTAAAACAGTTGAACATATTACCTCAGAACCTAGGAAACTTGTCCAAGGGTAGGATAGTGATGCTGTACAAAGAATACCAAAACAAAGAGAGGGGATCCAGGTACACTTAATATCTATCATTCCTCTATCATTTCCAGCTTCTACCAGGCTGATATGATGATGATGAATGTTCATTTGTTACAGAAAATGATTATTAGTGAGTTTTGTTCATTTTTTTAATATTTCAGGCACTCACAGCACAATTACATAATGAAGGACTTCACCCTCCTAATCGCACTGTACCACGGCCTTGAGCTCCTAGTAAAGCACGGATCTAGAGTTTTCCTAAACTTCTTCGACGAGCACCCTGAGAAATCTTGGATCCAGTCAGATGATCGACTGACGGCGTTATTGGAACGACTGAGAGATGATTTAGGAATCAATCCATTAGCATTGGACAGAAGTATATTGCCCGATGGAAGTATACCTGAAGTAAGTAAGAAGCATAGAATATCTAACTTCTGTTTTGTTGGGGAAAAATAAACAAGTTTAAATGTTTATGTACCAAGTCTAAAATTTTGGCTGTGACCTCAATAGGCAAAAAATTCATGGCTGACATGAACTATTTCTGTTTATTTAACTTGTAATGTACAAAAATGTATTGTAGATAAATCAACAATTTGTCTTATGGGGCCGCAGCCATTTCCTGATAATGTCATATTTTCTCCTAAAAAGAAAAATTACATGTCGATACTCCTTAGCCAGCACGTCAGTAGAACAACAGCGCTTATGATTGGCGTAGTCGTGGCGTAGCTTGCTTAGTCAATCTTCGCCGATTATCTAAGTTAAGCACCGTTTTGTGCGGTCACTATTTGGATGGGTGACCGTTAGTGGCATTTGCATCTGAGCGCTTCCGTGCTTCGGAGGGCACGTTAAACGGTCGTTCCCGTGTCTAGCAGTCGTTAAGCCATGACGGACGCCTCACTCCGTCAACAGAGTTGGCCACTAACTCATACGAGCTTGCTTGTTTGCTTGGTAAAAATTAACAACAGTTTTTTGCTTTCAGGTTCCAAACAATTTAACTTTCGGTCATCCAAAGTTTGACAAACTCAAAGCGATAATGATGGAACATTTCACGAACGCGAAAATGAAGAAACAAGATACAAAAGCGATAGGTAATGAGTTTAAAAATTTATGAATACTTACAGTCAGTCGGCGGATCTATATAACTATGAAGTTATCCGTTTGTAATGTGCAATGATAATTAAGTTCGAAAAAATCATACTATAATTAGTACTTAAATAAAAACGACGTTCAAAAAAATAATTTGCATTTTATAGTCGTGTTTAACCAGTTACGGATTGTTTCAGTATTCTGCGAGTATAGAGAAAGTGTGAATTTAGTTCATTGCCTCTTACTGCAGTGTCGACCATTGATCATCCCACAAATGTTCGTCGGACAAGGCTCATGTAAGTACGAAGACGGTTTTAGAAAAATCAAATTCAATCTCAGCCTTCAAACATTTTTTTTCCTATAGTAAAAACTATCGCATAAGTATTCAAATTCTTCATATTTAGATTTAGAATATTTTTTTAACGAAACTCTTTATTGATTGTCACAGTACGTTTGTACTGACAGGCTAACACTCAAAAAAAATTTACGATGTAATTTAATGGGCGGGATTATTACTTACATCGATCTCCACCAGATTTCCCAAACACTGATAATTTGTTCCAGGCAAAGACGGCAAAACAATGGTATCACAGAAGCAGCAACTCCGCGTAATGCGCAGTTTTCGCGAAGGTGCTTGCAATGCGTTAGTGGCCACTTGCGTCGCAGAAGAAGGGTTGGATGTCGGTTCTGTAGACCTTATCCTGTGCTTCGATATCTCAACTAGATCGCCAGTGAGGCTTGTGCAGAGGTGAGTTTGCATTTGAGGTTTTAGACGGGTAGAGTATCGAAGGTGCTTGCAAAGCTTTAGTCGCCACTTACGTCGCAGAAGAAGAGTTGGATGTCTGTTTTGTAGACCTTATCCTGTGCTTCGATATCTCAACTAGATCGCCAGTAAGGCTTGTGCAGAGGTGAGTTCGCATTTGAGGTTTAAAAACAGGTTGAGGTCACATGTCCACTTATATTTTCTCTAAACACATGGAGCCCGAAAATTGAATAAAATTGAATTGAAATATGAAAAAAAATGTATATTTATTATAGATGCGGGCGAACAGGCAGAGAGCGCGGTGGGCAAGTTTTCCTACTGGTCACCGAAGGAAGAGAACATCAGGTAGGTACCTAAAGTTGTTTTATAAGTTTAATTTTACCACGACGACCTTTAGCAATGATCCAGTATTTTAATTTTATTTTAGTACCTACCTATACAAAATCCAGAACTCTCAAAAATAATACATTTGTAACTTTTAACATAAGTTAAGCCATAATCCTACATCTTTTACGTAAAAGATCATTGCATATAGCTATGAAATGTAAATTGTACAATTTACAATATATTGTAAAGGTAAAGGGAAGTCTGTTGTGAGATTAGGCCAAAAGCTCCGTGCGATAATACCGCATGGTTTTTTCGTAGGGCCCATACCAAGTATAGTAATAATTGACCTACTGTATGTACATTGTACATAGGTCTACACTAAGGTTTTCAGATTTTGTGAATTTAAATAACTTTCAGACGCTACTAGACTGTATGCGTCAGCGAGATGGCCTCAACAAAAAGATCCAACAATCAAAGGAGGTTCAAAACAACTTGTACAAGATGAACCCGCGAATGATGCCGCATGGATTCACGCCGCAATGCCAGAAGATGTTCATCACGGTTAAGAAAGACGAAAGTAAAGATAGATCTAGTAGTAAAAAGGTAAAATTGTAAATAATATAATATTATTTAAGGAAAGTTCAAATCAAAACCGGTTTTTTTTTAAACTCGGTTTAATAGATGCTACGGTATGATCTAGTCACAATATTCATCTCAACATTTAGTTAGAGAACCTTGCTTGTCTGTACCAAAGAAATTATAGTGTCTGAAATGGAAACACTGTTTATCTATTTCGAGCTCACTCTGCGTGTATTGGTCTAAAGATATATTGCCACTATAAAGAAATAAAAACAGGATATACTTGTGATTTTATGTAAATTCACACTTTTCTTCGTGTTATACAGCAACCCCAAAATGACAAACGAGCGAAGGGCCAAAAAGACCTACGCAGCATGCTCGCTCGACCATCAACAAGTACCAGCAGTTCGGTCAAAAAGACCAGGATATCTCTTGATGACTCGCTCAGTATGGACGAGGAATTTCAAAGTGAAGCTATGAGGCCGGAACCGATGATTGTCGATGAACCTATCTGTAAGTTTTGTTTTTTAGGGGCGCGGCTTCGCTGCCGTAACCATCATCCAAATTAAAACATGTTATTTTTAATAACTAATAACTTTTTAATATTTCACACGAGTTTATTAAATGGGCTTAAAATAACAGCCTAAAGATCATTAAACCTTTTTCGCACCATAACTTAGATAATTTTACAGGAATACCAAAAGTCATACATAACAGATTGATTACTGCTAACAAACTTGTTTAGTTTGTCTGGGAGATAAACATTATCTTTGATCTTACTCACCAAGTACCACGCTGAACGTAAGAGCTCATAGTTATATTGGTTTTTTACAGTAATCAACTCGCAGGACACGCCAATGCAAGAAACTAACATCGCAGCACCATCTTCTGTAAAATCAAAACAAGTTAAAAAGAAACAAAAAGTAATTTCAAAGTCTCCTTCCAAAAACTACGGCGATATTAGAGCAATATTTAGCACAGCAACGAAATCTACTAAAAACTACACTAAACTTATAAACGAATTAGGAGTGAATGATAGTGGTTTACCAACTAAATTGATCAACTTATTAGTCGATCTAAACTTGGATAACAGCAACGCGGTTAAAACTTGCTACGTTTGTCAAAGTATATGCGACTGTAAAATGATGAAAAACAAAGAAGGTACAAACAAACCAGGACTTATTAAGTTTTTAAATGAACCACTTTTGCCCAATCTGGATTTAATAGACGATATAGATGCGAGCACAATTATAATGTGTAATCAAAGCATAGTAGGGACTCAAGACATAGAAAATATTAGTAGAGAAGTCAGTTTTGTAAGCAAAAGTACCGAAAAAGTTGATAAAGCTAATTGTAGTGCCAACTTTGACTTGGAATTTGATTTCGATGCGCTGGATGAAATTAACTCTCCCGAAATAAAAGCAATGGATGAAAACACAGAGTTAGATGCCGATAAGAACTTTGATTTAGGTAATATTGATGACATATTTGCCGACAGCAGTCAGGAAGAAGTAATAGAAAGAGAATTAGTAACGGATAAAGAAACTGAACTGAGAGATAAACCAAAAGAGGCAGAAAAGGCATTAGGGTTCTTCGGACTCGACAGTATTGACGATATATTTGCTGATTCTGACGACAGCGTAGTCCATGTATCGCCCGAACCCTCTAAAGTAGATAATAACTATAAACCTGCCACCGAAAAAGGTATCCAAGATAGAAAATCAATACAGCCTCTAAAAGATGATACCGTACAAAATTCAGCATATCCTCTCAGTCCTTCCATTCTATCTGGAAAACTAGACAGACAAAGACCTACATCGCCGATTCTATGTAGCCAGAGTAAGTTTCAACTCAGTACAAAGAAAACTCAGTCATCAAGTTCGACGCCAAACAGAAGCATCAGCAAGAAACTAATAGATACAGAAAATAACGTAATTGTTATAGACGATGATGAAAAATGTAACATCATAGACACTACTGATAAGAGTATGTTTACTATCACCCAGTTAGTAGACATGATAAACAAAACCGGGGATAAATCAGTAAAAGAATCGAACAATCTTAAAATTAATCAAGTACAAGTAATAAGTGACGAAGAAAGAAGCACTTCACCCATTCTTTTAACCCAAGCAGACAGAAAGAAATCAGTTAATTTAAGTAACTCTAAAAACAAGAATATATCTCAAAACAAAAGTCTCATTGTACTGGACAGTGACAGCGATTCTAATGAATGCAATGATACACACATGTACAATATTTATAAAGAAATGAGTAAACTAAACGCTAGTAAAAACAAAACTCTTAATTCTAGTCAAGGTATAGAAAAGTTTGATGATGGCAGAGAGTTCAAAACAAATAAAGATAGAGAAATAAATAAATCTGACATAACTAAAAGGATCAGTTTCTTTGAAGCAGTATCTAAAGAAAGGAATGAAGTTGATTCAAATAAAGCTGCAAAGACAAGCCCTTTACTGTTTGGTAGTAAAAGAAAATTTGACGACGAAGACAAAGACACAGTAACAGCATCTCCATATTTCAATAAGAAAGCAAAATTAGAAGATGTCAATGCAAAGCCCATGACGTTACAGCAAAAAGTATTGACCGCCATCTCAAATAAGAACAAACAAGAATTCAAAAACGATCAGGCTATATTACACTTCACTGTATCACAGCCAAATTTCTCCCAAAAAGAAAACACAAACCCACAAAAGAACGCATTGAATACAAGCAGTGATAGCATCCAACCGCTAGATTCTTTACAAAAATACACGAAAGAAAGAAAGATATTGAGCCTGAGAAAGAAATTCAATACAATATTTAAGAAAAGTCCAGAAAAATCTCCAGTAAAGACATCTCCATTAAAAACGATTGCTTTTGAAAACAGCCACGAAGATTTCCTAACTTGCGAAGATTATTTTAGTCCAAAGAAATCTCGTACGATGAATCAGAAAACAGAAAACCAGGACTATCTGTTGAAAAAAATTGTGTTTGATGATAGCGATGATGATTTTGTAAATGGCAAAAGCCGTGCTATGAGTTCTAAATACTCTAGAAACAAAGACACGAGAATAAAATCGACCACAAATCACAAAGTTAGAAAAGTAAGTATATTTTTTATTTATTTATATTCTAAACCATCGCGTGTTCAAGCGACAAGCTTTCTTGCATGCGGGATGGGCATTAAGGTATAAAAAAACTTGTAGCTACACATTTTACACAATATTTTTGTAATTTCAGAAAAAGCGCAAGAATGTCTCGCTTCTCGACCTTGAAGCTGCGTTATCAGACTCTGACAGTGGCGATGAACTGACTGACTCCAGCGCCGGTAGCATAGCAGAGTTCTTATGCGACGATGACGTCACACATCACGAGGATATCCATGCGCTCTACTTAAAGTCTGTCAGGTAACATGGGCAAATCTTAATTGGAAGTGGTCTATGAACCAATAGGGATACCATGTAGTATTTATGTTGGGATATCTAAGATGTACCTTTGTGCAAAGCGGCATTGAAATCTGACCCGGAATTTTTGCTTAAAATACACATTTGTTTCATTTTCGTCCATGAAAGTGGTACTACATCTGTTTTGGTATATAACAACATTTGCTGAAGCAATTGAGCCCGTATTGACCTCTTTCGACCGATAATAATGGACAAATCACAAGGTTTTCTCAATTTTCCTAAAAATATGTTTGTGGTTTTAGGAGTCCAGTGAAAAAGAATGGCTTCAAAATACCTGAATTACCGAAGAAGTATAACCCAGCAGATGTGTTTTCGCAATTTGTCGCTGAAGATGCGTATGAAATGGTAACCTATTAGTTTGTATTAATACTCCTTACATTATAAATGCATCATTATTTTGTCTAATTAGTTCGATCTTTTCTGCCCTTTACCACTGTATCTTAGAAGATGTTTTTTCGCAGGTAACCTAAATCATAATTTATTGTTTCAGGACAGCTTTTGCGTAGATTCGCACATAGGATTAACGCAAGTAAACGATGAATCAGAGTTAGAATTAGCAGAGATATTACTGAAAAAGAAAAAGAGGAAGAAGCATCGCTCACCATCGCCCGAACAGAACGAAAGCCCTATTGTAAAGCGTAAATATAAGAAAGTGAATAGGCTGAATAGTGATTCTGATGATAGCTCGTAGCGGTCTGTGTACAGTATGCGGCACATATTATTATCGCATATTAGTTTGTAAGGTGTACCTACGTACAATAAAGTATTTTCATTCATTCATTCATTCACATAAACAGGTACTTTTGCTCTTGGGTGTTACTAAAATTGTAAAACTTCGAAAATTTGTTCATGCCTGGGTGATACTTTAGCGGTACATTCAAATGTATATTGCTTGTAGATGTTTGAGATTTCATTTTTTCGTTTATCCCCAGTGACACTACTGCCTGGTACTACCAGTAGTGCTATAGGAAAATTTTCTTTCTCCTGACACAACCGCATGCACGTTTTACACCCACTATTTTTTATTTGGTTCGTTGCAAAGTCTATTTTGGTGGTTTGCTCTAGAACGCTTATTGAGACACGATAGTATAGAATAAACAAACTCTGTCAACATACGAAATATACCTGCGTGTGTGGATGCGTGGCGCATACTTCACAGTAGACTACCTACAAGTGTTAGTTATGCGAAAGTGCCCAAATCTTTTGTAATATTGTACTTTTGTAAACGTAGGTATATTCTTATTTAGATGTTACTGCAGCAGGTCTGGATTATCAATACTGTGATATTATAGTTTTATATGTCTGTAAGCGTATATCCCACTATATTTAATTCCGATTGTTCTTTCATCGTGAGGACAGTGCCATGATATTGTAAAGCTAATTTTAATATTTTAATCATGTCGCGATGTTAACGTGAAATAAAAACATTTAATTTCAATTATAGTTTTATTTGTCTTATAAATAAGTTCACTACATAAATACACACTTGTGAAAAATAAATGGAAAGTGTTTGGAGATTTATGGATATCAGTAACGTAACTTATTATCACATAGATTCGAAAATTGTTAAAAATCAGAAAGAAAATTCTCATCCATCCAATACATACACACGTTCAAATGTAATCATGTAATAGTTACACCGAGTTTTGTCTTTTGCATTCAAATTCGATCTAAAGAGACAAAACACGATATAACTATTGGAAACTAACATCGAGTTTATTAATAACAGATTAAAAAAAACTGTTATTTTCTGAATATATATATAGGTATAAAATAATGTTTGTCTTGTGAATCCATGCTGTGTTATGCCTTGGTCTCGCGATCGTAACGCACAACGCAGAGTACCGCGTTTGCTCCGCCCTAGCTGCTGACGCAGACTGCGACGTGTAAAAAAAGACCATACTAGACGTTTTCCATACAATTATGTCTCGCTGCATGCCGCATACCGCTGCGTTGTGCGTTACGATCGCGAGACCAAGGTTTTAGAGTACTTTAACTTCACACTACTGGGCGTCTCATAACATACTAGTTCTGGGACCACCTGTAGAAGATTAATGAATTGAGCTGTCATCATAAATTAAAAATCAGATTTTATTATGGTATGTGAATAATAAGCTTTCTCGTATAATAAGTCAGAGAAAGCGCACTAACGAGATATCAATTTCATATTTTCCAAATACAATGATTGCCAGTAATGTATTTCTTATCAAATTATATTTATTAATCCAGTTCATTAGAATATCTTAGTAACGTGCAGCTTTCTATTTATCAGCAAAATCTACCTACAGTAAACTCCCGTCTGCTGTTATAGCACAAATACGACAATTTAGTACAGCAACATAGTCAAGTGTGATAGAAAAACAGTCTGCAAAACCGAAGCTGATAGTCGACGAACGTTTGATATGCCATAGCAACAGCCGATAACTGCAACAATGCTTTATTGTAAGAATCTTGTATATTTTTGTTATTGTACTTATTCTTCGTTAATCTTTGCCGTTTCTTTAGGCTGTCGCTTTTTTTGTAGCTCTTCCAATTCTGATTGCAGTTCAGAGTATCTTTTCTGTAGTTGCTTCTCGCGTTCCGTTTGCCGATTCACGTCTTCTGTCAACGACTGGAAAAGAAAAATAGATTTTATCATGGTGGAAACGGCTAAGTTGAAATAGAAATATACAAATACAGTTTTAAGAATCGCAACACGAAAAATGACGAGATTTCAACATGAAAAATTAAGAGTTCTGGTATACGAGAGTGATACTTGTAGGGCGGACTCTTCCGCAACTAGGTCGGCCCTTTTTGCGTGTGGGTGACGGTCGCTATTATAGCCATAGAAGTGATTATAATATAATAGAATGAAAACATGTAATATTGTGCCGAACCTAACTAGGGTGGGGGCAACAACTGCTAAGCGGCATTCTAAAATAATACCTCTATTCTTCGTGGAATGGCTGCCTTTTCTTGCTCCGCTAAAAATTTGAAGGTCGAAAATTCTAGATTGGCTTGTTCTATCTGATCTTGTAACTCCTGGAACTGCTTGATCAGTGCCGCTGCTCGACTTTGATAACCACCTAAAACAAAAGAAAAATATTTTTAAATTCTAAGCATTTATATTTTGAAACAAAGTCTCTATCAAGGATACTCACCCGTAAGCACCCTAAGCTTCTTCTCAATCTTGGAGCACTTCTTAGCTTCCTTGGCCATGTGGCTTCTGTTCTGTTCTAATCTTTTCTCTGCAGATTCAAGTCTGTCCTTCTTACTCGCTAGATTGGCTCTTGTGTATCGGTTTTGACCGGGCAAGAATAGTACCTAAAAAAAAGGTTTAACCAGAGATATACTATATATTATTATACTGTGGTAGCAATAGTAGCAGTGTTAAATACCTACTGTTTTGGATATATCAAATATTAAATAAATATTTGTAAACATTTCCAACAGCGCCATTTACCTACAAACAAATATCCTTGGAGATATCACACTTTTTTACTGTACAATAGTCTATGTTCATGTTTGTACTTGGTGGAGATCGAACCTTAAGTGCAAAAGGCCTACTAGGGCCAGTCATCAGCAACTCTACAAGGTTCACTGTTCATCAGTTGCTAGTAATTATTCTTACCTGAGCTAAACATTCCTCCCACACTTGCGTGTAAGCGTCCATGCTCAGTTCGCCGTGTCCCATGCCAGATTTCACGGCATCCATTTCTTTCTTCAGCTCAACTTTAGCAGCGTCTAACTCTTCGGAGGAGAATTCCTCGTAAGGATGCTGTTCTAAGTACGCTAAATGCGAAGCTTGGAGTTGCACTGCGCGTTTCTTGTCTATGCCTGGAAAATAAATATTCATATCTTGCGATCAGTGACACAATTTTGTTGTAAAGTAGTTTTTTTCTTGTATAAAACCATTTGTGATGCGCGAACACAATTTTGTTCGAAACTTCGCGACCGGCGAAATCTGCCGAATGTAATCCGCGGGTATAACAAATTGTCGAGATCATCTATCGGAAGCGCTCGTGGCTAGGCTTGCTTAGTCAATCTTCACCGATTATTTAAGCTAAGCGACGTTCTGGGGGGTCACTATTTGGATTAACATTTACATCTGAGAGCTTCTGTGCTTTGGAGAGCACGTTAAACTGTAGGTCCCACCAGCTCTAGCAGTCGTTAAGCCATGACGGAGGACTTAAGGCAGCCTAAAAACTCCGTCACCAGAGTTGGCCACGTCATACGTGCTTGCTTGCTTGAGATCATTTATCTGCACTGACCTGGTGGAGGGTCCCTCAATGAGTCGTAATGCAGCATTGTAACCATCTCTGCTTTCAGTAATTCCTCTGCGTTCTGTAACGCTGTGAGCGAGCTCCCAGACGCGCCGCGAACGACAGTCGCGTTGACTTCGCAAGGACGCGCGCAACCGCGTTGCACCGCTTGTGAGCGCAGCTTTAGTTCTGACAAACCTGGAAATAAAATTATGTTCACTATCATGCGAGGTATTCATAATCCGAATAGGTACATCCCTCACAAACAATCGAAACCTTAGAAACATTTAGAAAACCATGAAAAACAATTAGAGTTAGACTGAAATAGAAAATTTATTTGTTTTTTTTATTAATGTAGATTGGTTGGTATAATTGTAGAGGTAGGCCAAAGAAAAGATGGATGGATTGCGTGAAAGATGACATGGGTAAGAAAGAAGTGAAACTGAGGTGACGAGACAGTGACGGCTGATAGAGCAGCCGGATAGAGGGCAAGGAAATGATGATGATGGACACGAGTTTTGACATTTTTTGAAACGACACATAGCACTTTTATTTTAATAGTTTTTCTTGTGTTATTGTGAGTATTGTTGTTTAATTTTGGTGGAATTTTAACCAATAATACTTAGGTCGTAACATAAAGTGTGAGCCATTGGAATAAATGTGTGTAAAGTGGTTTTTCTGAATGTGAAAATTCGTGTTAGGTTTTGAAGAGAAAATCCACCATTTTCTTTTCAAAACAAACGACAGCCGACTTGACAAATGACTTGACTTATTTATTAAAATTTTAACACTTGACATTGGCAAAATTGTCTGTCGAAATGACGGACACAGGCCATTATTAAAAAGAAGAAGAAGTGGTTAAATACAGTTTAGTCTTCAATTGAAGGCAACATAGTTTATTTAAAAACCCTCAAAATTATCGATTGCAACTTGCGATAGAGGGATGCGTTTCCAATTAAAGATTCTCATGATACTAACGTATTTCGTTCTGCTCCATTGCGTATTTGGCGTCCATATCCGCCTGGTCTTCCACATGGTTGGCGTGAGTCCTGCCCTCCATAACCTCGTCATCCTGATCTGGTACTACTATCTCGTAGTCGTTGCGCGGGGTCGGCAGCGATTGGAGCGCGTTACGGACTGTTGCTTTTAGCTGGGAAAAATTACTTTCTCTTGTATAATAAATATAAAAAACCTGGGAATCAGATAGCTAATGTTACGTTGCCTAAAGTATGCATAGAATCTGGTATCATCATCAATATATATAAAACTCTTTTGAAGCTGACAGAGAATCAACACACAGCCTAAACTATAAGTCCTAGAGGTATGAAATTTGGAGGGTAGTATCCTTATATAGTGTAGGGGTGCACTAAGAAAGGAATTTTGAAGCGTCACACTCTAAAGGGTAGAACGCGAGCAACGCCGCGGGCGACGGCTAGTGTAGTATAAATTCTCAACACTATTTCATCCAAAGACCCAAATATGTGCTACCTGTGTTGCACACTTCCACTAATGGAAGTAATAAAATTAAATACACACGACTAATCTCCAGTAGAAAAGATCACTAAGATTATAATAACGTTTATGGGGAATTGGAAGGTGTCAGAGGTACTTCCAAATATCTTCACATTTTGCAATCTTCATCAATCATCTTGATGATTTCATCATCATCTATGCCATAGATTATATGAATAGATAGCATAGATTAGATTTTGTGGTATCTGTATTTTACCTGTTTTTGCATCTGGTGAGCCATTTGTGGAGTATCACCAGCACTTAATCTGTCTTCTGGATTGATACTCAATTTGTCACGAAGTCCAGGCGTCTGCGAATAAAAGGAGATAAATATACAATCATATTCGAACTGTTCCGAGATCTATTTCCGATAAAATAACCATATAATTTTACACAGATATTATTCAATCATGCTTGAACAAATATAGATCTTTGACAAAATACGGGCATAAAACTCAATGCCCGTGGCAAGATCGAAACTAAATTATCATCAGTGGTTTATGGTAGAACTTACGGTCAGTGAACCTGAGGGTCCCATTCCATGGCCTGGTGTGTTGAAGCTTCCAGGGGTAGACACCTCACTGCGCTGAGACCTGTGAATGTGGAAAGCACTGTTGGATAACATCTGGAAGTATGTCAAACGTATTTATTATACACCTATTTACATCTATCTACAACCAATGTAAAATTCATGTAAACCATGTGAACGCAATAAATATATTGCGTATTGAATTTATGTACCTAAAAGGCGTTGCGAGCACTGTATTAGGAGTTGCAACTACATGAGCTGATGGCAGTGCTCCGGAAAAATCTGGCTGCTGTAAAGGCGTGTTCAAACCTCCCTTTAGAGGCGTGTCTACGTGCGTGAGGGCCATCACGTTCTGAGCTTCCATCAGGATCCTGAAAAACAAATTATAATCATGAATTTTAGAATTATTGTTAGATACCAGTGCGAAGGCGGGACGGACCGCTAGTAAGTTATAAAATTCTTGGTTTTTTTATGCCATAGCTGGCAGACTAGCAAGCGGGCCACCTGATGAAAAGTAGTCTCCGCCGCCCATGGACATGCCTGCAACACCAGCAACACCAGAAGTTTACGGAAATTCCGCACCAGAAATGACAGCACAGATCCTGAATTTCGTAATAAGTGAGTTACCTGTCCTGTTGCGTGGCCGGTGTCCGCAGCGCAGTGGCCGGGGTGGGAGTGAGTGCATACTCTGCGAGTAGTGCGTCAGTGGGGGCGCCGCCGCCTCCACCGGCTGACTCGCGCGCCGCTTCCGAGGCACGACCTAGCTTCACCACTTGTTGTAGCTCCTGAAATATATTCACTTGTTTATAATACTTGGTTAATAGCTGATACACAAATGCAATGAATTACATCGCAAGCCTAATGTGACCAGACATTCTTCTTCTTTTTCTTGTGGCTGTTTGGTGGCTAGGGCTGCCACGAATTTGCTAATGTCAGTGTTTATTGGCATTTACTAGTTTACTAATCTTTTAACAAAAGGTGGAGATCTGAGTAGGTAAGTTATGAAAAATTACCAGTGAATGTACTAATAAGTTGATTTGTCAAAATAGATAGGTGACCAGACCAGGTTTTAGCACGCAACTTGCGTTTTCCGTCATTTCTATTCATCAATATACCAAATTTTTTCACAATGTCGGTCCATCATCGATTATCATATTCAAAAATCTTTATCCCTGATGAGTTTTCAGTAAAATCTATGTGAGCTGGCTTTTGCCACTTCCACCCATTCTGAGAGCTATGTACCCTTGACTTCTCAGTTAAATTATCAAACAGTTTAAATTGTATAAGTACCTGATCAGTAACTTGAGGCTCTGGCAATACAAGCTTGCTTCTCTTCCTAGCTGGTTGGTCTCCTTGCAGCATGGCTTGTGGTACGTCATTCTCTTTCCGCTGTTTAAGCTTATTCTTATCCTTGCGGCGATCTCTCTGTTATACACAAATAATCGTCAAATAATGTAAAATAACAACTAAATTGTAGGTATACCATTTTACTATGAAGAAACTATTTTGAGCGCTCACTTCTTCCTTCTCCGAATGCAATTCACCATCAAGATGTTGTTGACGTAGCCGGGTGAAGTCAGGGGCCATAGGATCCACAACTTCTACAGATGTGTCGTAAAAACCGGACGCGGGACGCTTCTCAAATGGAATCTCTGCATTGTAGTCAACTCCGCGCTTCTTTCTACGCCTGAATAGTATAAGTACTTGATGAGTGTTACAAATATTTACGCCACGATTGGGATGGAGCCACAATCACTTCATCATCATTATCATTTACCCAGTCTAAGAATTAACTTACTTATAAGGCACACCAATGCCGGCAGCGCTCAGCTCGCGTCGTTTCTGCAAAGCAGCGAGACGACGTGCTTCCTCCAGCTGCTTCTCACGGGCCTTTCGCTTGGCTTTCTTGCCTTGCGTGTTGGCGAGACGGGCGCGTGCTTCAGACAACATCTCCAACTCTGTAAGATATTCAGGATATTGTAACTTTTTAATGGAAGCACAACCAAATATGTACAACCACGCCATACTACACACGATAATACACGGTACACTACGCTTGAAGACACTATTTATTTGGACCAGTTGAGCTATCTATAAATTATTTGCAACGGTTTGTAGATGGCTCAACTGTTTCATGTGTATTTTGTAAATACTGTATTAGTTGTAATTTTCTTTGCGAATAAAATTTTGTGCCTGCCAAAAAAAGAAATCTTTTTGGGATTGTTTTTCTGATTTTTACTTGTTACCCCACTTATTGGCCAGCGTGCTTGCCGCATGGTTTTAGATTTGTACCTACTTACTATTATTGACTTATAAAATATAGATTCGAACAGGTTGACGAATAATGTTAAAAAGATAGCATTTATTATACCATAATAAAATACTGTTAATCTTAGATTAATAAATAAAAAAATTTAATGTTCAGTTTTCTTAAAATAATCTTACATTTCAGTAGTAAAAACTTTTGACGCCTAAAAGTAGACAACATTCAAAGTATTCCATTTTGCATACTGTTGATTTTTTGTTCATATACACTGTGGATTAATATTTAGATCTTACCATCCTCATCCATGTCCTTAGGATCTGGCCTTGCAGGCTTTGTTTCAGGGTTTGGGTCTATTTCACCTGGTTTCAATTTACGAGGGTCATCACCAATATCCTCCCCTTCCTCCTTCTTCTGGGCTTGATCCCTATATAGAGAAAAAGTAGGCACTATTACCAACTTCAATTAGAATAAAATAATGTTGTTACAGTTGTAACAAACAGGTTTATTTATTGGGAGAATAGGCATTGGATGTATTATTATTGAATATATGCAATATAGAAAGAACTTACAGCAAATATTCGTATCTCTCCAGGCATTGGGCTGCGGTACGTCCAATAATTGGAGCGATGGTCCTCCATTGAGTTGGCATCAATTTGGCCAGATGTAACAACTTCTCGTCCTCCTCTCGAGACCATTCCGTCTTTTTGATGCTGGGATCCAGCCACTCGTACCATCGGGCCTTGCATTGCTTAGCGGATTTACGATGCAATAATGATGCGATACGGGACCACTGGTTTTTGCCATATTTCATCACAGCCGCCTTGAGGATTTCATCCTGGAAATACAAATTATTTCACGGTCTGCTGAAACTAAAACTCAGGAAGGATGGCAAATGAGAACAGAATGAAGGAAAACAAACCTCGGTGTTGCGCCAAACGCCGCCTTTTATCATAATTCGCGGCATGGTTGGAACTTCTTATTACACACTTATTATGAAAATTACAATATTAGAAGCAAACAAGTAGGTTTAGTTTATCTACATCAAATTATTTTGAGCACATTGATTTTCATTTTCATTGATTTTCAACGCAAAGGAAAGAAACGCTCTCACTTCTCAACCAAACGTAGAAGGCGACGCCATTTTTATATTATGGTTTGACGTTTTATAATGTCATGGTTTGGCATTGACATGTTTAGGCACAGATAGATAATAGGACAAAGTAGTCTGTGGGCTTGACATTCTTCTTCTTCTCTTCGTTAATGGCCTCTGTCCTGTGGGTTACTCTCGACCACAGTTCCAATCCGGATTCACGGAATTTGACAGATCTCGTGTCATTTTGTACTGAAAAATGACAGGACTTCTGTCAAAATCTATGGATCCGGATTGGAACTGTGTTCGAGAGTAACCCACCAGTCCGTCATTTCGACATGGGCTTGACATATATGGCCTTTGGCCTATACATTTTTTGTCAAAGTCAAAATTTATTGTTTGTCAATGTCATGTCAATCATAATATCAATAACAATGGACGATAGCATTCATGCGTTCCTTCCTCCTGGCACTCCCTTTTCCTGAATTTTATTAGATTGTGTACTGAAATTGGCAGTGAAGATAGGCAAAATGCGTTTTCATTGAACCAGATATTTGAACCGCTGTAAATGATGTATTGAGAGTGATCTTTGATTGTGTTGCCCTGAGTGGAATTCCAGGTACGATCGTATCCATTCACTACCAAATGAGTTCATAGCATATTTACTCAGAGAATCTCTAACTTAGCGACGTTATGACTACTTTTAACAATGACTAATCCCTTTCTACTATACTATCACAGTATACAGTACCAACACACTGCTTAGCACGGATGTTGCTATATCCGTTCAATTACCGATTGTTCTATTACGACATTTGATAAGCGTTTAGCCGCTGATTTCGATTTCATTTTTCAGAATCATGTCCACCATGTCTCGAACAGCTCACATCAGCCAGCAGAAGCTGGCTGAGAAGTTAGTGATATTGAATGAAAGAGGTATCGGAATGCTGACCAGAATCTACAACATCAAGAAAGCTTGTGGGGATGCCAAGTCCAAGCCAGCATTCCTCTCCGATAAGTCCTTGGAGTCATCTATCAAACACATTGTAAGAAGATTTCCTAATATTGATGTTAAAGGCTTACAGGCCATCACTAATATTAGAAATGAAATAATTAAATCACTTTCATTGTATTACTACACATTTGTAGACCTATTAGACTTCAAAGACAATGTTTGTGAACTCCTCAATATCTTAGACGCTTGCCAAATAACACTAGATTTGACCCTCAACTTTGAATTGACAAAAAATTACCTTGATCTGGTAACTGTGTATGTGTCTCTGATGATCCTGCTCTCTCGGGTTGAAGATCGCAAGGCAGTGCTTGGCCTTTTCAATGCTGCACATGAAATGGTTAATAACCAAATCGATCCAAGCTTCCCTCGCTTGGGCCAACTCATTGTAGACTACGATGCTCCATTCAAGAAGTTGTCAGAAGAATTTGCACCTCATCATAAAACATTGTCTGCCGCTTTGAACTCATTGTGGCATGTGTACCCTGCAAGGAACCTCACTGCTGAACACTGGAGATCAGAACAGAAGCTCAGTTTGGTAAGTAATCCAGCACAACTTTTAAAACCTTCAGAAACAAACACAATGTCTTCAGAGTATATTTCCTTGGAGTCATTGGAAAGATGGGTAATATTTGGCTTCGCCATCTGTCATCATATGCTGCAGCAGGACCATGCTAACAAGATGTGGGTTAGTGCTTTAGAATCCGGCTGGGTTGTAGCACTCTTCAGAGATGAAGTTATCTACATCCACACTTATATCCAAAGCTTCTTTGATGGAATCAAAGGATATGGAAAGCGAATATCTGAAGTGAAAGACTGCTATCATCATGCCGTTCAGAAGGCTGGTTACAAGCATAGGGAAAGAAGAAAGTTTTTGAGAACAGCTTTGAAAGAGCTTGGTCTCATATTGACAGACCAGCCAGGATTGTTGGGACCTAAAGCCCTGCTGATATTCATTGGCCTATGCTATGCTAGAGATGAAGTGTACTGGCTACTGCGTCACAATGACAACCCACCTCAGAAAGTGAAAGGAAAAGCAGCAGAAGATCTGGTTGATAGACAGTTGCCTGAGCTGCTATTCCATATTGAAGAACTAAGGGCATTGGTTAGGAAATACAGCCAAGTGATGCAGAGGTACTATGTCCAGTACTTGTCAGGTTTTGATGCAGTGGCTTTGAACCTGATGATTCAGAACTTGGCTGTGTGCCCAGAAGATGAGGGCATCATACTATCTTCTTTGTACAATACTGCTGCTGGGCTTAATGTCAAACAAGTAGAAGACAACCAGACTTTCGATTTCCGTGCATTCCGTCTAGACTGGTTCAGATTACAAACATACACATCACTTGCCAAAACTCCTTTAAATCTTGTTGATCATAGAGAACTATCACAGTTTATAGATAAAATGGTTTTTCACACTAAAATGGTGGATAATCTTGATGAAATCCTAGTGGAGACATCTGATCTCTCCATATTCTGCTTTTACAGCAAAATCTTTGAGAATCAATTTCACATGTGCTTAGAGTTCCCTGCACAAAACCGATACATTATCGCATTCCCTCTCATCTGCAGCCATTTCCAAAACTGCACACATGACTTGTGCCCAGAAGAAAGGCACCACATCAGAGAAAGGAGTCTTTCTGTCGTTAATATTTTCTTAGATGAAATGGCTAAAGAGGCCAAGAATATTATAACTACGATTTGCGATGAGCAGTGTACCATGAGCGACAAGCTGCTACCGAAGCATTGTGCGCAAACAATTGCCCATCTGGCTAACAGAAAGAAAAAGGATAAGAATAAGAAAAACACAATTGAGATGGTGGTACCAGGAGCTGAGAGCTACAGAAAGACAAGAGAAGAACTGACGACGATGGATAAACTGCACATGGCATTGACGGAACTATGCTTCGCCATCAATTATTGTGCTACAGTCAACGTGTGGGAGTACACATTTGCACCGCGAGAATATTTACATCAGCATCTAGAGACTCGTTTTTCAAAGGCTTTAGTTGGCATGGTAATGTTTAACCAGGACACCAGCGAGATAGCCAAACCATCGGAGCTATTAGTCAGCGTACGAGCGTATATGAATGTGCTCCAAACTGTAGAAAATTACGTTCATATTGATATCACGAGAGTTTTCAATAACTGTCTTCTGCAACAAACGCAAAACATGGACAGCCACGGTGAGAAGACCATTGCATCGTTATACACGCAGTGGTACTCCGAAATTCTGCTTAGGAGAGTTAGCGCAGGCAGCATCTGTTTCTCTATGAACCAAAAAGCATTTGTGAGTCTGACGATGGAAGGCGCTATTCCTTTCAATGCCGAGGAGTATTCTGATATCAACGAGCTCAGATCGCTGGCTGAATTGATCGGGCCTTACGGCATGAAGCTATTGAGCGAGACACTGATGTGGCATATTGCTAGCCAAGTACAAGAACTGAAAAAGTTAGTAATACAGAACAAGGAAGTTCTCCAGATGTTGAGGACTAACTTCGACAAACCAGAAATAATGAGAGAACAGTTCAAGAGATTACAGCAAGTGGATAACGTGTTGCAAAGGATGACAATAATCGGTGTTATTTTGAGCTTCAGACAAATAGCGCAGGAATCGCTTTTGGATGTTTTGGAGCGGCGAATTCCATTCTTGATAAGTTCGATCAAAGATTTCCAACAGCAGCTGCCGAGCGGGGACCCTATGCGGGTGATATCGGAGATGTGTTCAGCGGCCGGCTTGTCATGTAAAGTGGATCCTACGTTAGCCACCGCACTCCGCCAACAAAAGGCAGAGGTAGAAGAAGAGGAACATTTAATCGTTTGTTTACTGATGGTATTCGTGGCGGTCTCGCTTCCCCGCCTCGCTCGAAGTGAAGGTTCTTTCTACCGTCCTTCACTGGAAGGTCACGCCAATAATATCCACTGCATGGCGCCAGCGATAAACCACATCTTTGGAGCGCTGTTTACGATTTGCGGCCAAGGAGATATCGAGGATCGCATGAAGGAGTTCTTAGCGCTGGCGTCATCCTCTCTTTTGAGACTAGGCCAAGAGACCGATAAAGAGGCTATCAAAAATCGAGAATCTGTGTACCTCCTGCTAGACTTGATCGTTCAGGAGTCGCCATTCCTTACCATGGACCTGTTGGAATCCTGTTTCCCTTACGTATTGATACGAAATGCGTATCACGAAGTTTACAAACAGGAACAGATGCTGCTGCATTGATGAACTAGAAATTGAGATAAAAGACAGACTAATTGAATCAGATACCTAGTTGTAGAGCTGAATAGCATAGGCTAGCTAGTATAGCTAGATTAGGTAATGATAGTGTGTAGATGTAGAGTATGAACTAAGCTTCAGGATATAAGTGTTTCAATTTGTTTCGCCAATAAAATGCAGTTTTGACTGTAATAGAAACGCACTTTGCTAGACTTTTTATAAGCAATTAAATTAACTTTCTAGTTAAATATTCCATTCAAGGTTTTCTTACTCCTATGATAAGTTTTTGATAAGTAGGTACGACAAAGGCTATCAAATACTTTTAAGTTAATATTATCATTGTAGGTATTTATCATAATATACAAACACCGGCACCGATTATTAGATTTAAGACTCGTTAGACAGAAGTTATTTATTAATAATTTTGTTATGAATACCTTATTTTATGAAGACGTTTGCATTTAAAAGTAAGTTTAATTATATCGTTACAAGCACCAGCCAAATATCCACCAATTTTAAAGTTAGGTATCTTTTACTCTTGGGATCACACTTCCTCAGGTCAGCCAGAACGGAGGCGGCGAACTCAATAAAAAAAAACCCTTAACTTTTTTTTCTGAGGATCTGCAGTACAATTAAACAAACAAATAATTTCACGCAATTTTGTACACAATATAGGTAGGTATATACCTATATTATTATTAATTCTGTAAGCTAAAACCGTAAGTCTTATTCCAGCGGCCTTGCAAGGTAGGTAGACAAATAAACGCTAGAAATATAGTATTACTTTAATCCCCATGCGCATTGCACGCTTATGATCTGCATCAGCCCTCAGATTTTGTACCTATTCAAGATGTCAGGGGGAACTCCAATTTAGCACAATATGTTTCTAAACAGTGCGCCCGGTTTTGTAAGTGCATTTTTCTAATTAAAATATGGTGTGGTACATTTGCTTTCATAGTAGGTTTCTTGATTCATAAGTTTAGCTTTAGTGTTCATAGTATACATTCAATACAATTAGGTAGGCATATTATTTACGTTATAAGGAATAATTATGAAAAATTAGTATGACTAGATATTGTACACTTTAAGATATATTTAAACAATACTTTTGTACCTTGTATATAGCCAACAAAAACGCATCCATTTATTAAAACTTATATAAAAAATTGCGTTTAATTTGAACCTACCTATTCCATAAAATATAACACCTAGACTAGAGCCTTGAGCTGAGTGTTTCTGACGAAACGGGATAAAATTAAAACGCAAAACTCATGTAAAATTTATGTATTTTTTTATTATTTTGAAATCACATGTCGTAACATTTATCTTGTTAATTAAAATATTCACATTGTCATTTAAATAATCTATTACGGTAATCTAGCTTATACTTAAGAATAATGAAATAATGCCATTGAGTAGGTACTGTACTACTAATGATGGATATAACTTCCATCGGTTACACGATTGGTCAAGTCAATAAAAAACTGAAATGCCACCTCCATTTTACATACAAATATACAATATTATAGTACATTACAAGAACTCGCGTATTGCTTCCAAATTCACTAATAAAATGGCATTAATATGGTATACTTATATTGATAAGAATGTATAGAAATAATAAAAAATACATCATGCTCTTTGGCTTGCACGACGGAAAGTAACTACACTTATTTTATTAAACAAAATCTCGTTATCTATCAAAGAGATCAATTCAACTGTGAATAAACGAAGGCGCTAAGAGGGTAAATAGACAAAAGTGTGATATGCAACTTTGTTTTACCAGTTAGTATAAAATATCATGTCTTTTTGAGCCATTTTTAAAAGTAACTCGTACAGCTATAAATTAGAAATGCATTACGAATTACAATTTTATATAATTAGCATGTTGAATGATTTCAGTCTAATAACATTTGATCATTTGGCAATACTGTTAATTTAATATTCTACTTAACAATAGAACAAATTAAATAAAACCAAACCAAAAGTACTTTAATCGCCATAGGAAGACTAAATACGAATTTTTGAGATTATTTCAATACTTTGAGCCCATGACTAATTAAATTTTACTAAATGATGCACTAACTATTAATATCAATGCAAACAAGAACTACTACAACGATAAAGGAACAGGAATACAAATTGGTATAATGGCACCACGACATTCCACTTACAATAACATTAAACACGTTAAAATAACTTTTATATAAAATTACATTAGGGAGATTCGAGTAAAACCAGCTGTGAAAGTATTCACTCTTAATTAGGTACTTAGTTTGCATACAGATGATATTTTTACATAGTTATGTATCAGTATGTACATAAATGTCGGGAGTTATAAATTGCTGCACTGTTTTCGAGGTATCATTTATCCGTGCAAACGTCTTGCCATTCTTGGGAGGTCCTTACCTTTGTTACTTATTGTATAAAAATAACGATTTCATTCACAGTTACGCTCGATCCGACATCACACTTGAGCTCACTTTATGAGAACGCTTGTCCCTCATTGAGCAAATGAGTAAATATTGGAAAAATAAGTTGGCTAGAGTATAATATACTAACTTCTAACCACCCATAAATGTTGAAAATATTATCGCTCAACCCCCTTGCGACTGTGTTTAAATCTGATCATATTTTGGGACTTATGCATAATTTTCTGGCAGTAGTATTGGAACGTATCGGAATCATACAACCACGAGAAATCTTCAAAACAGATTTCTCATTCATATTGTTACGAATTTTACGTTGTGTTCACGGTAATTGGTTATCATATCAACCTTGTATTGGTATAGTTCAGGGGCCTCTAATATCCAAAGCACACAATGATTAGTCATCGGAAATATGACATCACTGTGAGTCAGGTTTAGTCTACGCGAGACAAATCACAACTCATCTTAATCCTAGTTTGGAAGTTCGTCGCTGTGGGCTCTAGACCCAGTTAGGTAGATTCTAGATATCCTGTCGCTGCGTCACAATGAGTTCGTCCGGCGAACGCAGTTTAATAGTAGTCTGTGAGGCTACCTACAGTGACATGCCGCTGTATGCATATTACTGTTAGCTTCGGTATTGTGACTTCACTGCGTACACAGCCCTAGTTAGGACGTAGTTATGATATTGTCGCTTCGGCGGATGATGTGGCGTCACACTGAGTTGTAACGCAATAGTAGTCTGAGAGACCACAGTAACACGGCGCTAAAGCGACTAGCTCGAGTCTCACCAATATATGCGTAGTGTGACGTCACTGCGAGTCGACCGTTACACAGCCGCAGTTTAATGATTCTAGATGTCCTGTCGCTTCGGCGGATGATGCGGCGTCACAGTGAGTCCGTCCGGCGAATGTAACGTGATGGTAGTCTGCGAGGCTACAGTGACGTGAGTGCGGTCCCGACACACGTAGCCGAGCAGCAGTGGCGCGGCGGGCGCTAGAGCTACTAGCTCGAGCGTCTCGCCGCTGTATGCGTATTGTCAGACCTTGTGGGGAGGACGCATCTCGTACGATTGAGGGTAGGCGCCGGCGTATGGCTCACGGCGTCCGCTTGGCCCCGCGGGCGGGGCGGTCGCTGGAACGAAAACACAAGTTAGGTACCTAGTTACTGCCATGCAGGGTAGGTATATCATCTCTTCTTCTAACTTAAGAGCTCAGCTCTTGTCGGTGTAACAATACAGCTCTCGCCAATTGTCCCTTTCCAGGGCAGCTTCCTTGACGTCCTTATACGACATGACAGCGATCTTTTCTTTCAGTTGACTCATGTAGCTTTTACGCGGTCTTCCCCTTCCTCTCTTTCCTTCTAAAGAGAGGAAAGGTATATCATAGGGAGTATAAATAAATATTTGTGTCTATAGCAGAAACTGCGGACGAGCTAGCCAACCGGCATTAGCTAAGTAGAGAAACTCTCGATGAAATAGAGCGGCTGTGACCTGTCCCCGTGACGTCATCAGTAGCGTAGTATAGTTAGTTACCTAGGTCTCTCGCTGCGTACGCTAACGGCGCAGCGTATCCCTTGTGCGTGCGTTGGCGGCGGTGGCCGGGGCGTGGGGCGGCGCGCGCGGGCGAGCGCCCCGCTGCGGCGCCTCCGCCCCCGTGACGCATGCGACGCAACGTGTTCATCGGACGACGCAGGGTTTCAGATAGCCGTCTGCGAGGAATATTAAAATATTAGTTTTAAAACGGTGGCGCTATCATCAAAGATGTGCACTAAATAGATTTTGAGTTAGCATTTGCTAGGTGCGGCCTGGCTTACAAATGTATTTCAGATGTTAAGTTTACATACAAATTCATTGAAAACTTGACTGAAGTAAAAGACAAAAAGACAAGAAAAAAGACAAAAAGACAGGTTTTGCCTTAGTTTTTAACCGGTAATCGGATAGTTTAAAATGACCTACAGCTACTGTGTTAGTGCTCATTTTGTTACTTTGCATAACCTTGGCATGTCAAATTAGTTTGGTTCTTACCTGGCCGGTGGTCTCTTCGGATTCGAAGAGGGTGTATGTACCGCGCAGCACTTTATAAACGCTCCCATACACACAATGAGAGCGACACCCGCTAGCAGTACCACCCACCACTTAGAGATCACCCACACTTGAAGCGTTTGTAATGTGTCGCGGTTTAGAAGCAAGTTCTTGAGCCGGACTAATGGGCCTTCAGCGTCGACTGCGCGGCATTTTAGAAAGACGTCGCAGTAGCCCTGGAAATAATTGCAGTACATGAATTAACTGTCACGGCGAACCCTTCTGACGGCAGGTGACACAAAGTTCGTCTATTTATCTGCTGAATATACTGTTACTAGCCGTCGCCCGCGGCGTTGCTCGCGATCTAGATCCTTTACAGTGTGACTTTTCAAAATTCCTTTCTTAGTGCACCCCTACACTATTTAAGGATATTACCCTCCAAATTTTATACCTCTAGGGTTTATAGTTAAGGCTTTGCATTGATTATCAGTCAGCTTCAAAAGAGTTTTATATAAGTAATATTATATTGATAAACACGTGGCTACCTGGACTACCATCTACATTATTCAGCATTTACCTGGAAGTTATCACAGGGGGAGCCGGGTCGCAAGCTAATGCCTTCAGAAGGCAAGTTGTACTTCTTAGCGAAGTCTGCGGTACTCTGACAGGTGTCCGGATTGGATCCGACTTGGCACGCCAGCTGACACAAAGCCCTGCGGTTGACGACAGCTGTGACGCCGTCCGCGACACGCTGCGGGCCGGAGGAAAGGAAGCATTCTGTCATGTTCCACGCGAGGCACATTGAACCGCTGCATTCGCCGCTTATACATAGCTGCGTGTCTGGAATAGGAAAATATTATTTGAGAAATCATTGTGACTTTATTTCTCAAAGAGGACGCAGTGAAATATCACATAGGCCACGGTCTCGATGGATATGCTCGGTAAAACATACACATACAAAAATGCTGTACATGTAAAAGAAGATGATAGGAAGGTAGAAAAGTAACAGAAAATATAGATGGCTTGCTTGTAACAATTTGCGTTATCGCACCAATACGTGCTTCTTACTTAGGTTAGCTCTCTGGAAACTCAGAATAAAGTTGAAAATAATAGGCGAAAATCTTCGACTGACTAAGTGATTGATACCACTAGTGAGTATTGCTAGGATTCTTTTGTCACGCACGAGTGTTCACTTAGAATCTAAGTGAACATAGTAGTTATAAAAGGTGATGTACCGTTATTGCATCGCGTGTGATTAGGCATAGCAGGCGATGGTAGACACACGGCGGTGTCGCCCGAGCAGTAGGACGCGTGGCTGCACTCTGTGGCCTCGCGACAAGTCTGGTTTAGGTACGCCTCTACGAACTTGCACGTCTTCGGGTTGCAGCATGGACCTTGGGATGGACTGTAAATAAGTAATAAATAAATATTAATGTAAATTTCACACAACGCCTATAAATAAATTAGATTTTGTTTATATAATAGGCGTAAACGATGTTGGTACCTGCACTGTGTGTTAGCTTTTCTAGTACATCTCTTAGCGGTAGCATTTCTATCAGAGGAATTAAACAATCGCGGGTAGCAGCATTGATCCTTGCATTCCAGTTCATCATAACCTGCAAAATTATATTAAATAAGATCACGGTTTTAATCCGCTAACCCGCATAAAGATAGTTCATGTGTCAACTTGGCCGATTCGGCGAGGCGTTGCATGTTTGTTTGTACGTATTGACTTAGGGGTTGTAAAGTTAAAAGGGTCCAAAGAGGAGTACCGCACAGATCAGTTTCCCTTTTTATTATCCCTGACATTGTCTAAAACCGCACTGTCAATGTATGACGTCACCACTTACCACAATCACACTCCTCCCCGTCTTCAACAATCTTGTTTCCACAGAACGCGCCTTCATTATTC
This sequence comes from Eulithis prunata, assembly GCA_918843925.1. Taxonomy (NCBI): domain Eukaryota; kingdom Metazoa; phylum Arthropoda; class Insecta; order Lepidoptera; family Geometridae; genus Eulithis; species Eulithis prunata. Next base: position 2,835,394 of record OU974017.1, read on the forward strand.
GTCAAGCAGTTTTTCTTTCTACCATCCCTGACTGCGTCTAAAACTGCACTGATATTCCCGACGGAGCATTGTGAGAAGCGACTGTTGTTCGGTCGATCACCAGATGTCGCTGATGCAAACATTATGAAGTTACCCTCTTGACCGCCAGGGCGGCATTCAGATGGGTAGTCGTGCTGGAAAAAAAATATACTTTAAAATTATAAAATCAATCATTTGTATTCGGTTCAGTCAACGTCGAGGTTAAATACCACGTTGAAATGGCTATGAACTGGCCATGGTTTGCAGAACTGATAACCGCTGGGGAATATAGGGTCTCGAATGGTGACCACAAAACAGAAGCAGGACGACCCCTCACTTGATTGATCGACGAAGTTGTTAGAATCACTGGAAGTCGGTGGATGGAGAAGGCAAACTTCTACAAGTTGATATGATGATGACGATAAACGTTGACGTTGGTCAAAATGCAAGTAGGTACTTACCGGAGATCCAAAGTTATGTCCAATCTCATGCGCCAAAGTCAACTGACTGACTTTAGGCGGAACACGACTGTTGTAATTGACGAATGTAATGATACCAGTGTTGAGTGACCGCTTTGTGCTTTGGTATATTCCTCCGATGGTCTCTGTGTACGTTTTGTATTTCTCGCAGATGCCGCCAGAGGCGCCACTTGCACTGGCAACCCACGCCAAGCCTGAGTTAGAAAAAACTTCATTTTAATAAAAAAAATTAGGCCCGTTTGATGATACAGACATCGTTACTCAAGGATACCTATAAAACACTATATAATAAATATAATTTCACGGACACTTAACACAACGCCTTCTAGTCCCAAACTAAGCAAAGCTTGTACGATGGGAACTAGATGGCTCATAGAATACATACATAATTTTTTTTTGTAAATACACACTTATAATACATAGAAACACTTAGACACAGAACAAACATCTATGTTTACAACACACAAATGTTTGTTCTCGGTGGGGATCGAACCCACGACCCACAACACGGAAGGCAGAGCTACTACCGACTGAACCATGACGCCTGTCAATAAAAATATATTATGTCAACTCTACTTACCAAGAGTGCCTCCAGTGAAATCTCTATACGTGAATACGTAAGCGAGACAGAAGTCTTCGTGATTGGCCAAAGAATGTAGGTTCAGGAAGTTGGACACGTCTATGTTGTTCATACAGAATTGATTGCTGTCGCTCGGGTAGAAATGGTGACTGCACAGGGAATCGTCGTCAATCTACGATAATAATATTACATTTCAAACACTACTATAAAAAATATAATTTGATAACGTAGGTAACTCTAGAATCTAGAACATTGTAACGGGAAGTTAAAAGATTTAGAAAGATGTTAAAAACGATGTAGGAAAATGTGAAAGTAAAAAATCTTTTAGTAAAATTACAATGATCTGGCTAGGTGGGGTGACGATCTGAGACATGTAGCTGGCAAAAACTGGATGAGAAGAGCCGAAGACCGGGCTCAGTGGCGCGTCTTGGGAGAGACCTACGTCCAGCAGTGGACCGATATAGGTTGATGATGATGATGATGACAATGATCAGTAGAATCGTCTAGTCTAGGTGGCAGTTGCTCGTAAACACCGCCTAGAACAACTGGCAAGAAACTATAGTTGCCAAATGTATTACCCATAGAAGTGACCAATGTAGGATTACTAATCAAATCTTAGGTCTTTACATCTATGGAAGATGATTTATACGGCGTCAGGAGGCAACCAATGCCTACACTTAACGGGACACTAGTGCCTGGGACAATGTTTAGATGGAGTAAGCTTGCCCAGCACCTATACCATCCTCTTAGCCTAGTCAGCCATATCCACTGGAAACACAAGTTCAATACGTGCGGAGCTGACTAAGCCAAGGGTTTCCGTCATAATAAAATAATTTATCAGTATTTAGAAAAAACAATACCGACGGACAAAGTCGCACCGTAAGTGTTCGGGGATCCGAAGTAGGGACATTGGAACAAGCAATATTTACCTTTATCCGTTGCACCTCAAACTTGATATTCCTATGCTGTAATCTGCCGTCGAATTTGGTATCTCGGTAGATGAAGTTGACTGCTGTTACATGGTGAGATATTAGCGAGAGAATCTCTTCTCTTGTCTTCATATCGACTTCGCTCTTTTTACTGGGATCATTGTGCTGAAAATAAGTAATTTGTTAACCATTGACTAAATAGGAGAGAGAGAGGAGTTATAAGTTTAACGCATTTTTACTGGGATCATTGTGCTAAAAAAAGGAATTTGTTAACCATTGAGATAAATAGGAGAAGAGTTATAAGTTTAACGCCGCAGCGCTCTCTATTCTCATTCTCCTCATACCGATATCAAATCACAGGCATCCAGTCCAGTCCCAACACATGTGGTTGTCGGTAGCTCCGATATCCAATTTCTTTTGTATTGCAATGCATGCTTTTGGTACAATCCGGTGCAATCGTTCATGCTCTGATGTTAATATTTTATTTTATAAGTTCAGTGGGGCTATTCTGATTCATTCTGAAAGCCTTGTCGGATCGATATCGGAAACTTTTGATATTTTTTATTTTGAATTTGATATTTGAAGTATATTTCAAATATAGATTCCAAATCTCCTTCCAAAGGTTCCGATATGAATCGAAATAGCCAGAATCTTCAGTTTTGAAGAGTTCGTGCAGTTGGTGACTAAGAAAAGTCTATGTCCAATAGTGGGTATGATGACAATATTAGAATATCAACACAATTTTATTCTTCTTGTTCAACATAAGAGGCAGTATAAAGTAGTAAAGTTACCGGCCACTCGATTATAACACTACTATCTTAGTGTATCCTAGAGAGTAAGGGGCGAACTTGGGAGTTGTCAAAGTTTCCGTAGACAGGCATTATGTTACTTAGGGATCCCTATTCAACTATAACTTAATAGATAAGCACCTTGTCCACAATTAAGAGGATTAATTTGGTACAGAATCTAGGGTAAGATAAGTTTTTCCCTCGTGTAATAATTGAGATATAAATAATAAAGTGGAATAATTACTGAACGTAATTATACTTGTACTAATATTCTGTGATTATACTAAATTATACTACAATTGTACGAACAAATCGTGCATGTATGTTAGTGTTTATTCGTCCAAGGTTTGCCAGCATTATTACCTATATACATACATACATACATATCGGTATCATAAAAGTAATTAAACGATAAATGTAGGGCTCGATGCATTAGTTAGTTATTATAACCTTTAACATTGGGTTCCCCCCATTACTTATAACAGGATATTTAAGTAAATAATTAATATTTTCTCTGTCCACGTTTCTGTATTGTTTGGACGTTCTTTTAGCAACTTATACTCATACATAGAAACGTAGCGACGTTTTAATGTACTAACGTGACAACATTTTTTTTTATTTGTATAATAAATTTTCGGGTTTATGATTATTGATATTTCAGAATATTCAGATGCGTTCTAAGTACAGTAAGTGAAAGTATGCGGAGCCGATCAAACTTTATTTCTTCTTACTTAATGACTCTTATATACTAATGGTCTATCTTATAAAAAGTTGGAGTAGACATTATGTCTTGTTTACCATACGTAATCAGGACATAATGTCTACTCTAACTTTTTATAAGATAGGGGGTAACGTTATATCCTAGCACCTTCAAACCAAGTTTGTCTAGACTCCGAGCACAGGCATGATGCGTTTGTGAAGCGAACATGAAATATGATTAGAACAAGAGTTTGTTATAACTTCACTGTGTATTTGAAACAAGGTAGTTTAACTTACATCTGGGAATCCCTCGCGCACGTGTTTCCATATCAGCGGATCTGTTTGTATGTACAGTGAGCACGTGTTACGGTTGTCAGCGGTGGGCGCCGATCGGCGCGAGCGCGAATGCTCGCCCGTGTTCGCCGCTCGCGAGTATTTGTTGTACGTATGGAAGTCCCAATGTCTGGAAGAAAAAAAATACTCTCTGAAAACTGTTATTGTAACGCCCCAGTCCCCAGGGCTCATGATATAGACGGTGTTATTTCAAGATCTGATGGTGATGCTATGAATAAATAAATAAATCTTTCATTTTTTGCAAGGAATATTTATTTATTGGTGTCTGAAGAAACTGACCTTGATTCAAAGTACTCGTTATAATCTTAGGATCGTGCGTGGGGCGTGGCTAATCTACATTAACAGTGATTTATTTCAACTTGTCGATAAAATTGCGGAGAAAGGAATATTAAGAAGGTACTCAGGTACATAGTCTACAATTTCTATGAATTATCTTTTATTTATATTACTGTAAATAATAGCAGATATTTTTATGAGAATAAGTGATGGAACAATAATGCCCACCAATGCATTGCCTCGCTGAGCACGTCCAATTAAGGGGCATCGCACTACGTCCACCGCTTTGAGACGTAAAGATTTTTGCCCCATGTTCTGTAATTGCACCAGCACCATTCATTCAACCCAGAACACAACAACGCGAGCATCACTGCTTGACGGCAGAAATAGTTACGGTGGTGGAAGCACTTCCCCGAGTGAGTTCCTTCAAAAGCTCTCTAAGTACCTGGGAGGATCGTCCCTCAAACTGTTGGGATGAGGCGGCTGTGAGACCGGCACATGATGGTTCTGAGTGGGTGAGGGCTGAGGAGGCGCTGCTGAGGAGACTTCCTCGTCCACTGCTGAGTTCTGGATAGTCTCCATCCATTGGACTACCTCGTCTGTGATGCCGCAACCTCCGACATGACCTGAAAACCAACACGATTTATTGACTGTACTACACTGCACTAACCTCCTTCACATTTAGATGTGGTGTTGCTAGATGAAGAAGGCCGATGTTGTCAGCTAATTTTGCCGTCACGAAAGGGATTGTGACAAGAATATTTTCTAGAACCACTGTAAAGGCAGCATAATGAACAACAGTCTCTTCTCTCAATATTAAGAAGCTTTGTTTGTGTTTCCAATTCCTAAATTTGGTAATAAAAGATCAAAACTGAAGGAATAAAAGAGGAACGTGTGTTGTGTATGTATGTATGTATGTATTCCTTCCTTCTTATGAAAGTGCCATACAATGTTGTGTAAGTATTTATCTTATTTTTACCTTATCTTTGTTTACTATGACTAATTCCGCTATTTACTAGTTGAAACACATACAGTCCTGAAATATTTGGCTTCTTATGGTTATGTTTTGGTAAGTAACAATGTTACACTGGTGATATGATGGTTCTTCTTCTATGACTTAGATCCACTATTTATCTGGCTGTAATAGAATCTACACTATAATACAGAAAGTCAATATTAAAAAAAATTCGTAGTGTTTTGCAAATTTACAACTTCATATGCAATAACCATATTAAAATGTGGTTTAACTTTATCAGATAAGTTTCAGTAAATACCACCATAAAAATTAAGACAAAAGTTTTATGAATTTCCACTTATCACCTGATAGTGATAAGTGGAAAAGCGTTGACAAGCATAAAGACAATTGCTCTAAACACGTTGTTTTTAGAATTCATTAGTACAAGTCACTGAGGTCACGATTTTACTACGACATAACCTTGATGGTCTCCGCTAAATAAGTTGAACTGTGAGTTGAACTTTGTGAAGCTAACCGCAAGTGTATAATCGCCAATGTTCCAAAATTCAGTACTGCGATGCGCTTTTCTGACCAGTTTAATGTTCAACTTGTTACCGGCTACGAAGTTGTTACCGAATGATGTAAATATCCATCCAGCAAAATAGCAATCGCAAATAGACGCGAGCTGTACGTGTCCCGAATGCGCCGAGAAGATTTACAGAGATTTATAATCCGGATTAGTCGAACGTACGAATTAATGCCATGTACGGAGTTTGAGCTCTCTGAAGAATCGATAAAAACCCCGATTTGTGCTATTAATTTGTAATTTAAAATCCAGTACAGCCGAACTTACTACTGATGCTACTGACAACTTAGTTACCCGATTGGTTACGAAGATATCAGCAATTACAGCACAATTATTACTATCAATGAGTAAATTTTAAATTCATGATAAATCCCAGGTTTTGTCCCGTCCGAGAGAGCCATAACTTATAGGACACGGTCTGGCTTCCCCGTACGAATAAATAGCGAAACGACGACACGGAACTCTTTCTATACTGTTATTCCGAGATTTATCAAGCAAGTTAGCGGAAGATTTACAACCTGAACACACATTTATCCAGCTCTCTTTGTTTCCCGTCCTCCTTCGATTCGGATTTAAGTAAACGTGGGTACTACCTCTGATTATCAACATTGAAACGTATATTGGGTAGTTCTTCAGAACCGTATTATGCCAGATTTTTCAAACCTGACTCAACCGTGGATTTTGTGTCACATTTAAATCGAGTCTTGTATTGATTCAATTTGAGTTTTTTGGAACTTTCAAGTATCAAGTACTTACAGATTTTTTTGACGGTTATTTATTGAGAATCTAAATATTATTCAGATTTGAGCATTGTTCCGGAACGGAATACGAGCCACGGGCTGTATTTCGTCGTCTGCGAATGACAAGCCCTTTAAAGCCGACATCAAAAAGAAATTAGGCAATGTTAAAGAAATAAGTTTATTACCTACTACTAATTTCCAGTGAAAAGCTTCAGGAAAATATTAACTTTATTACGAACAACGCTGTTAAAAGCGATACATCAATCACATAATACATAACGGAAGCAGGTTTAATCTAAGCACGAACGGTCCCTTCGTTTTAAGCACCAACTAAGGTTTATAATCAAATGGCACATGGTTTGTGTTTCAAAGCGCTTAATCGCGGAGCATGAAAGTTCTGGGTATTGTACCATGGTGAACGTGTCTTAACTGATACTATATACACATGGAAACCTAGAGCCACAGCATGAAACTGTTGGATGTTTTATATACGAACTTTTAATGGTGCATGCAAAGTACAATGTAAACGAAAAGCTTGGGGATTTAAAATTAAAAACTGCTGAATGTGAATTTTTCAGTGAGCGTATGTCGTGTTAGTGCACATTGGCGTTTCGCATCCGGTGCTCTGCATTTTAACATTTTTCACCAAACTCTCGTGCGACCGTCAGATACCCTAGGAGCGGATGTATTTTTACGAGAACTGTAAGGGTTTATTTTTTTGCCGAATAAAATTTTGTGCAGAAGCTTTACCGTGAAAAATAAATAAGCTGTAAAAGTCTGGGATTTTATTTATAGTCCAAATTATCTTGCTGATTCTGAAAGTTGCTTTTATCGAGTTCTACTTAGTACACAACACAACAGACAATATCAAGATACCTTTTACAAGCGCTGTGAATTCAGTAATACACTTATATACTTCTACGAAATCCTTTGTCTTCCAATCCAACTGAACATCCCACTGACTAAAGAAACTACTATTTACAAAGGCTTGAGACGTTTCCAATTTTATGACAATTCGATTAAATAACTTCATGAGCACGAATACCCTTCGTGTACGTAAACGTAACGTAAGTATACAATTTATCTAAATATCTGTACAATTTCTATACTTGTAACTGAAGATTTTAATTTCGGTTTTGTTTTTTTTTTATACGTAAATTACGTAACTCTAATAGTAAGTATGCAAACGAATAAAATTGAAGAATATTTTATATTTAGGAACGTAGAGCTGTTTCTCTTGAAATTAAGGTTTAAAAGGAAATTGCCTATTCAAAATCTAAGTGTTCAGTAATTAATAATTCATCGAATAATTTACCGCTATAATGTCTCATTGAACTCAAATCTACCGGACTTTTTGACTGTTTTTAGATTTTGCCCTCGGCCTCGCTCGTATATAGACGCTTGTACAATACCCGTATAAAAAGTAGCTTATCTCTACCAAATTGCATTGAAAACCACCGTAGATTAGTATAAAACAAATGTTCTCAATTATAATATTAGTTGGGTCTATCTATACGAGTCGGTGTCTGACGGCCGAATACTCAAACGCCTCTTAAATTAAGATCTTAGTTCACGCTTAAATTATTGCCATCTCTTACAAATGAGTAATGTCAAACAGAGGCAGAGCAATTTTAAGTGGTGCTTAAATTTGAGTGACGTTTCAGTATTCCGACCTAAGCGACTGTACGGATCCAGAGCCGAATATAAAATTTATTTTGCTGATTTGCAAAAAGCGCAATTTTTGTATGAACAAAATCCTTTGGTGTAACGAAAACTACTTTTTTCCACACTTTGCGAATCACTTTCCCGCAAAATATCAACAAAATAAGAGTCAGACTAAGAGCTCAGATAACGGATATTACCTGCTGCTGGCGGCGGCGTTCTGAACCCGCAGAATAGTAACTATGCCATCGTCGGTGTGTTAAAGCCTGCAGGCTACTAAATATCATATTTGCCTCGTTTAACTCGAACCTCATTTAATCTTTAATGTGATTTTATTGAAGAGTCGACTCGATAAACTCAAATATTGGTGTTTTGTTTATTTTTACACGTGTCCTATTTTAGGAATTCGACTCCCGACAAATACCTATGAGGGCGTAAGAAATTTATAAGTTTTTAGAACGAGAAATGTCGTGATAATACTAATAAAATTTTCTTTAGTAACTTGTAAAACAATCCTTGAAACTGCCACAAAAGAAAATTAATATTTCCCTAAAACATTTTCACAACAAATCATATTTTGCTTAAAAATTGTTTACCTGACTGTACTCAACAGCTTCTATTTGATGGTATCCGAATCGTCAGTAAGAAAAATATTAAATCAAGTGTCAATTGGGAATTGGGACAATTTGTCCCAAAATATGTTTTTTGTCCGAAACGTCAGCAAGTCAAACTTTTATACAATGATATTCTACACAGAGCTAAGAAAGCTGTGCTTCATATTTACTTTTCCAACTCAAAACTCCTCGTTGGATGTCCTCCTAACAAGACTTCTAGGAACCTTTAGCAAACGAACTTTAACGATGTCATTGTACTCTGTCGAGTAGCGAAATATATGCATATTTTTCCAATTCGATTTCGGTAAAGAAAGATACGGATGATATATTTATGTGAAATAGCTTTGCTATCGAGCTAGAACTCCATAATGGCCCACGGATTCATAATATTATCTGGCATTCGAAACACTTTCCATGCATCAAGTATAGATAGTGGACTAAGAACTTTCAATATTCAACGTGCGCCTTCTCTAGAGATAAATCTGAAAAGCACACAGATTCCAAGACATGCCAAGTCGTGTAGCCAAGTTATGGTATAAGGGGCTGTGTACAAGATTTACGATTATTTACACTTTCCAAAGCATAAGCACATGACACATCAACTTCTCGCTCCGAAATTGATACAGAGTTTTGAGAAATTCGCGGCGTGCCGAGAAGATATTTAAATTGTACAAATTCTATTTATGTGAGATGAGGAGCTACAGGGCTTGGTAAATTAAATTAGTGATCCACAAGATTTCACGTGCTATACCTACATACATTACATACGTATATTAATACACGTATCTCAACTTGGCTGGCATGTTAATGTGCGCAACATAATAGTCTTCACTTTGTTTATACTCGTAAAGCTAGAAGCATCAAAATGTTGTTCCTAATGCCTTGGGAGATGGATCACATATAACAGCCAATAAATCTACGAATAGAAGAACGTAAAGGTTTAAGACAACTTATTCTGAAGTGCAATATTTTACCTACGTGTAAGTAGATGAAAATGGTAACGTTGATAAGCAAAATATTTTCTTGGGCGTAATTTATGCTGCAGCATAAGCTTGGACAAAATACGTACGTAGTCAGATGAACAAATACATGTTTAACTTTCTAAATAAACATCCTCTATTGATTAATCTCCACTGACTTACCGGAATGTATTTGATTTCGTATAAATTATTAATTGTACATAACATGATACCCTTTTAATTAGAATTGTTTTCAAAAATTTCCTATATAGGGTTGACTGAAGTCTTTCATATAAAGGTTGATTTACACCAAACGAACACAGAGCTAGAACAAGAGCATTCTTTCGTAAAAAGCTAGATCATCTGAACGAATGTTCTTTGCTTTCGTGAAGAGACCGCTGGGCCGCGAACAAGTCCGAACACGCAAGAACGCTCTAAGCAACCGTTCGAGCGCTCTAGCGCCGTTTACATCGAGCGAGCGAGCATTCTTAGAATATTCCTAGAATCTTTGCCAACGCTCTAAGAACAACGAAAGAATGCTCTACGCCTGTTTACACTAAAAGAATTTGACATAGTGGGAATAGAATGAGCATTCGCTCGCCTGATGTAAATCAACCTTTAGTCAAATAAAAGCTCCATAGCGACGCTCAAACGGGAGACGGAGAGGACTGCTCGATAAATCGTAATGAAAACAAATGTAGCTACGAGCGCGACCCTTCCTGTTTTCTCAATACATTTATTTTCCGATCAAACGCAATTTTTAGAA